>OY970822.1:29829439-31226706 GCA_963853835.1 Calendula officinalis
TGCTCGGCGGTCGTACAATCCAAGATGCCACCAAAGCTAGAAGACCCAGGGAGTTTCATAATACCTTGTCTTTTTAATAATTTACCGGTTTGCAATGGTCTAGCAGATTTAGGTGCTAATATAAGTTTAATGCCCTTGTCGATAGCTACAAAAATAGGATTAACCGATTTTAAGCCGACTAGGATGATCTTAAGATTAGCGAACCTTTCATACACATATCCCATTTGCATAGCAGAAAATGTCCCTGTTAGAGTAGACAAATTCGTGTTTCCTGTAGACTTCGTTGTCCTAGAAATGGATGTGGACCCCAAAGTCCCACTAATTCTAGGAAGACCTTTCTTGAACATGGCGGATGCCATGTTCCATGTGTCTAAGAAACAACTATGTCTAGGAATTGATGATGATAGGGTCATCTTCTCTATTGAGAAAGCCATGAAGCATACCTCCAAATCTGATGATTCTTGTTTTTTCATTGACGTTAACGATTCATGTATCGATGAGGAGGTTACTTCCTTTCTCGACCTCGATTGTGATGATGTCGCCACAAAGGTGATTTCACTATTGATTCCGATGAAACAATCCGAGATCTCCAAGAGTTCGAGGATTTGCTTCATGTAGATGGTGAGGAATCCTATGTAAGAGATGTTGTTTTTGAGAAAATTTACCCTAAAGACAACCTTCAAATCAAAACTTCTTTAGAAGAGCCACCTACTCTAGAGCAAAAACCTTTACCAAACCATTTACATTATGCATTTTTAGAAGGTGATTCCGATCTTCCGGTCATCATTTCATCTAAGTTATCCTGCACCGAAAAAACCGATCTTATTAAAATTCTCAAAACTCATAGACAAGCCATTGCTTGGAAAACGGATGACATTCCGGGTATCAATCCCGCCTATTGTACACACAAAATCCTCATGGAGGAAAATTACAAGCCAAGTGTGCAAAGGCAAAGAAGATTGAACCCGAATGTCAAAGATGTGGTTAAGAAAGAAGTTCTTAAACTTCTTGATGCGGGACTCATCTACCCTATCTCCAATAGCCCGTGGGTGAGTCCGGTACAAGTTGTATCAAAAAAAGGGGGTATGACAGTTATAAAAAATGAGAAGAGTGAACTAATCCCTACTCGATCTGTCACGGGTTGGCGTGTGTGTATTGATTACTGCAAACTAAACGATGCCACCCGTAAGGATCATTTTCCTTTACCATTCATTGGTCAAATGTTGGAATGACTCGCGGGAAACAACTTTTATTGTTTCCTCGATGGCTTTTCCGGCTATTTTGTAACGTCCAGAAATTTGTAATAATTAAATAATATTATTTAATCACGTTTCATCTTATTTATAATTAATTTTATATGGTTAAGACAATTCTTAGTATTTAGTCGACCTGTAGTTAGACGGTTCGTTATTATTTGTCGTTATAATTAAATTATTATATATCTCACAAGTTTTAGACGTAAATTAGTTAGCAAGTAAGTTTTTGTGTCTTGGGTTTTAAATTAGTCAATAATTATTAGTCGGGCCGGCCGAAGGCCAAGGCCTTCTCCACTCTTTACCATCAGGTTGTTTGAGCACGAATGTGGTGTTTTGCTTTAGCCCGATTATTGGCTTAAAAGTTTTGAGCCCATAGAGTTTAATACTTAAACTAAATTATACCCTAATCCTCCCAAAATATTTCTAGCCGTGACCTCATTCCCGAATTCCCCTTAGTGTGTCAGGCGTCCAAGAAACCCAACTGTTTTCATTCGTTATTCTTTTCCTTTACCGTGTATTACTCAATCAAAAAAATTGGAGTGGGAAGGAGTATGCAATTGATTGGTGGCTGGCAACGATGTAAACCTTTTATATGGCGGTGGTATTTTGGCTCTCTCTCATGCGCTGATTTTCAACAAGTAGAGATGGGATAGTTATCAACCATGTTGGTGGTACTATGATGTCATTTATTCGGTGATATTGCTAGCAAAAGAAGGAAGTAGTATGTGTTAGTTTTCAGTGGTGTTTAGATTTTTGGGGACACTTGTTTTAATCGACGAGGTTTCAGGCAGTGAAGAGCTTAATCGTTGTTTGGGTTGTGACTGATTTCGGTAATCCTCCAATCTTATTTTGTTACTGTTTTGATTCTTCGGCAGCGCTAAGTACTGATTTGAATTGTAGGTTCGAGTGTGTGTACGGCAGAATTGAGTTCGAACCATTGAGGGTTGAGTTTAGTTGATTGGAGGTTGTTTCTTTCGAGATTGAGCAGAGAGTTTGGTGACTCTTTCATTCGTGGTCGAGCAAGGATTTTTAGCCGTTGAACCGGTTGGTTCGGTAGTTCTCTAACCCTAATCTAATTGTATAGAAGTTTAATAGGGCTGCGTTTCTGTAATGATTCAACACCGAGCCTTAGATGGGTTGGGTTGGGTTATTGCCTCATTCGTTTTTAAACGGGAATCTTTAACCGAAGGGAAACCGAACCCGTAGGGTTCTTGGTTTCCTAGTCGGGAAGTTTTCTTATTTTTATCGGTTTGTTCTTTGGAAAATTAAGCATAATTAGTCTAATCTGAATTCTAGAAATAACGGGTGAAAACTTGGTGTCGGGTTGTTAAAACAAGTTTTTATAAGATTAACATTTTGGCAGAATCTGCCCTCCTGTTCTAAGGGATTTTTGATGTGCTTAAAATGGTCTTTAGGGTTTTTGGTCCGTGCTGGGACCTTCATTTTTGAGTTAGCTTTTCAATGCCGCAACCCTCTCGTCAATCCGAATTACGGTTTAAAAGTTATAACCATTTTAATATGCTGCTGTTAGGAAAATGACCTGTGCAGCATGACTGTCTTGCTACACTGTTTTGAGGCCCTTAGGGTCTGTTTTGACCAGTGACCGTCTCACAGAGATATGTAGTTCTGGTCGTCTACTTTTCATAGTAAAAATTTGGGATTAATATACTGTGCAGTTTAAGAGTTATGGCAGTTCCCGTGAGACCGACGGGTGCTGCCAGTTTTTCTGAAATAATGATAAGTGGTTAGATTTTAATCCGGGATTTCGATTTATGCTTTAGGTCCGTCTAGGAGATAATTTGCTGAATCTTTGATTCCCGTGAACCAGTTGGAGCTTACGTTTCTCGAAGTGAGTATTCTCACCGTGTATTCAGTTATAACGATACGTGCATGACTCATATGGTTAACTGTTTTGATCTGTTGTACTTTCTGTGTGTTGATCTGTTATCTGAGTGACTGTTTTTGCATACTACTGATCTGAGACGGACGTGCCGAGTATCTGAGCCGGTACCAAGTCATTTTGTGCTACTAAGTGATAGGGCTATCTGTGTGGTTTATGTTAGGAGTTGAAAACATAAAAATAATTAATAAATCTCAGTGGAAATTCTGTGTGGTGGCCTGAGTGCCAAATTCTGTGTGGGCCCTTGTGGCAAATTCTGTGTGGGCCCTTGTGGCAAATTCTGTGTGGGCCCTTGTGGCAAATTATGTGTGGGCCCTTGTGGCAAATTCTGTGTGGGCCCTTGTGGCATTTTAGTGTAAGGAGAGGCGAGGTTGATCTCTCGACTCGAGTTACACAAGCGCGCTATATAAATTTAAAAGATACAAAAACTGAGAAATTAACTTAGTGGTAAATGATTAGGAGTTCACCTGTGTGCCCTCATGTATTGTATGTTGTAGTTGTTTGCATTTTGAGTTTATTCACTCAGCTTCCCTGCTGACCCAAAAACTCCCTCCCATTTTTCAGGTACTAGCAAAGGAAAGGAGAAGGTGGACGGTTGACTGCTGTATTACTTCTTAGTGCTGATGTGAAACGTTTTTATTATTTCAAAACTCTGAATTTTATTTAAGATATTTCCGCATTAAATACATTTTATATTAAATAATTATTTTGGGGGATTATTTA
Organism: Calendula officinalis; assembly: GCA_963853835.1. Taxonomy (NCBI): domain Eukaryota; kingdom Viridiplantae; phylum Streptophyta; class Magnoliopsida; order Asterales; family Asteraceae; genus Calendula; species Calendula officinalis. The sequence goes on from OY970822.1 coordinate 29,833,319, forward strand.
TGGGACCGTTTTGATTATAATTTTGAATTTAAAAATTTTAAAATCTTGTAAATTTTAGGGTGTTACAAGTTGGTATCAGAGCCAGGTTGACTTGTGGGAAGTCATTAAACGAGGTTTGAAATAAGTTATTAGTATAGATTGAGATAAGTTAAAAGTTGAATTATGAAAATTTTAATCGAGTGTATTTGGAGTATATGCAATGAGTAATTTGGGGAGATATATCTTATATAGAAATAATTCGTTCTAATTATTGGTACGTATATCTTAGTTATTAATCGGAGGTGACCTAATATATATATATATATATATATATATATATATATATATATATATATATATATATATATATATATATCAACGAGTATATGGGAGATGAATCGGATGTGTGCAATTATGCCTTTACATGATTATATATGAGATTTATGTGTGGTAGGTAACGCTGTTGATGATAGATATTGTTACCTTCTAAGTTACAATTCTGGGTATAGTTCTGAACTACATTCGTGAGTGATATTTCTGGGTAAATACTTGAGTTGCTTATTGTGTGCTTATGATTCTTCGTGTATCATCCTGCATTCCTGGGTGAATTACATGAGTACTACTGGGTGATTTTGAATTTTGTGTGAATTATCTGTGTGATAGGTGCATTCCTTGTGAACAATGTGCTTGCTTTTGTGTTATTTGACAGTGGGGCGACCCACACATTCATTTCTTATGCTTTAGCAAAACGATGTCCCATAGTGTAGAGAACCTTTCTGAGCCATTCTGATAGAGAATTGTCAATAATGAGATTTCTTTTATGTTGCTAAAATGTATAGTTACCAATTAATAGAGTTCTGCGGGAAGAAATTTCCCATAAAAACTTATTGTTATCGCCATGAGAGAGCCGTGTGTGGTAGTGAGTATGGATTGAATGACCAAGTTCCACGCCGAGATCATCTGACATCATCAACAAATCTGTACCAAATTCCAAGTGGAGTTGAATCGGAGATTCAACACAACGTTAATAGCAGGGTGTAGCAACTGTGTTCGACTACGAGAGCAAGAAGACTCCTTTAGTAAAATATCATGGACTATTTTGTACTTATTTCCGACAACCTTTTCATTGATAAACCGAGATCCTTAAAGGGCAATTCGATGTTTACTCTTCTAGCCTTATCATTTTGCACCGTTAGAGACGAAAAATTTGTGTGAGCAAAAACCGGAGTTCATCCTGATTGAGTAGGTCACCCTGAAGAGTTCCTTTTCATTCATAACCTTATTGTTTTCCCCATCTATGGATGTGTACCGTTGGCGAACCCGAGTCTGATATGCGAGATCACTACCCTGAGCTTCCTACAAGCAATGACTTCGAGGACGAAGTCTATTTCAAGTGGAGTTGAGTTGTAACGTCCAGAAATTTGTAATAATTAAATAATATTATTTAATCACGTTTCATCTTATTTATAATTAATTTTATATGGTTAAGACAATTCTTAGTATTTAGTCGACCTGTAGTTAGACGGTTCGTTATTATTTGTCGTTATAATTAAATTATTATATATCTCACAAGTTTTAGACGTAAATTAGTTAGCAAGTAAGTTTTTGTGTCTTGGGTTTTAAGTTAGTCAATAATTATTAGTCGGGCCGGCCGAAGGCCAAGGCCTTCTCCACTCTTTACCGTCAGGTTGTTTGAGCCCGAATGTGGTGTTTTGTTTTAGCCTGATTATTGGCTTAAAAGTTTTGAGCCCATAGAGTTTAATACTTAAACTAAATTATACCCTAATCCTCCCAAAATATTTCCAGCCGTGACCTCATTCCCGAATTCCCCTTGGTGTGTCAGGCGTCCAAGAAACCCAACTGTTTTCATTCGTTATTCTTTTCCTTTACCGTGTATTACTCAATCAAAAAAATTGGAGTGGGAAGGAGTATGCAATTGATTGGTGGCTGGCAACGATGTAAACCTTTTATATGGCGGTGGTATTTTGGCTCTCTCTCATGCGCTGATTTTCAACAAGTAGAGATGGGATAATTATCAACCATGTTGGTGGTACTATGATGTCATTTATTCGGTGATATTGCTAGCAAAAGAAGGAAGTAGTATGTGTTAGTTTTCAGTGGTGTTTAGATTTTTGTGGACACTTGTTTTAATCGACGAGGTTTCAGGAAGTGAAGAGCTTAATCGTTGTTTGGGTTGTGACTGATTTCGGTAATCCTCCAATTTTATTTTGTTACTGTTTTGATTCTTCGGCAGCGCTAAGTACTGATTTGAATTGTAGGTTCGAGTGTGTGTACGGCAGAATTGAGTTCGAACCATTGAGGGTTGAGTTTAGTTGATTGGAGGTTGTTTCTTTCGAGATTGAGCAGAGAGTTTGGTGACTCTTTCATTCGTGGTCGAGCAAGGATTTGTAGCCGTTGAACCGGTTGGTTCGGTAGTTCTCTAACCCTAATCTAATTGTATAGAAGTTTAATAGGGCTGCGTTTCTGTAATGATTCAACACCGAGCCTTAGATGGGTTGGGTTGGGTTATTGCCTCATTCGTTTCCTAGTCGGGAAGTTTTCTTATTTTTATCGGTTTGTTCTTTGGAAAATTAAGCATAATTAGTCTAATCTGAATTCTAGAAATAACGGGTGAAAACTTGGTGTCGGGTTTTTGTTCGGTGACAAGTCGGGTTGTTAAAACAAGTTTTTATAAGATTAACATTTTGGCAGAATCTGCCCTCCTGTTCTAAGGGATTTTTGATGTGCTTAAAATGGTCTTTAGGGTTTTTGGTCCGTGCTGGGACCTTCATTTTTGAGTTAGCTTTTCAATGCCGCAACCCTCTCGTCAATCCGAATTACGGTTTAAAAGTTATAACCATTTTAATATGCTGCTGTTAGGAAAATGACCTGTGCAGCATGACTGTCTTGCTACACTGTTTTGAGGCCCTTAGGGTCTGTTTTGATCAGTGACCGTCTCACAGAGATATGTAGTTCTGGTCGTCTACTTTTCATAGTAAAAATTTGGGATTAATATACTGTGCAGTTTAGGAGTTATGGCAGTTCCCGTGAGACCGACGGGTGCTGCCAGTTTTTCTGAAATAATGATAAGTGGTTAGATTTTAATCCGGGATTTCGATTTATGCTTTAGGTCCGTCTAGGAGATAATTTGCTGAATCTTTGATTCCCGTGAACCAGTTGGAGCTTACGTTTCTCGAAGTGAGTATTCTCACCGTGTATTCAGTTATAACGATACGTGCATGACTCATATGGTTAACTGTTTTGATCTGTTGTACTTTCTGTGTGTTGATCTGTTATCTGAGTGACTGTTTTTGCATACTACTGATCTGAGACGGACGTGCCGAGTATCTGAGCCTGTACCAAGTCATTTTGTGCTACTAAGTGATAGGGCTATCTGTGTGGTTTATGTTAGGAGTTGAAAACATAAAAATAATTAATAAATCTCAGTGGAAATTCTGTGTGGTGGCCTGAGTGCCAAATTCTGTGTGGGCCCTTGTGGCAAATTCTGTGTGGGCCCTTGTGGCAAATTATGTGTGGGCCCTTGTGGCAAATTCTGTGTGGGCCCTTGTGGCATTTTAGTGTAAGGAGAGGCGAGGTTGATCTCTCGACTCGAGTTACACAAGCGCGCTATATAAATTTAAAAGATACAAAAACTGAGAAATTAACTTAGTGGTAAATGATTAGGAGTTCACCTGTGTGCCCTCATGTATTGTATGTTGTAGTTGTTTGCATTTTAAGTTTATTCACTCAGCTTCCCCGCTGACCCAAAAACTCCCTCCCATTTTTCAGGTACTAGCAAAGGAAAGGAGAAGGTGGACGGTTGACTGCTGTATTACTTCTTAGTGCTGATGTGAAACGTTTTTATTATTTCAAAACTCTGAATTTTATTTAAGATATTTCCGCATTAAATACATTTTATATTAAATAATTATTTTGGGGGATTATTTATGGGACCTTTTTGATTATAATTTTGAATTTAAAAATTTTAAAAATCTTGTAAATTTTAGGGTGTTACATATTTTCAGATCTCAATCGACCCCCTAGATCAAGAGAAAACCACATTCACGTGCCCCTTTGGCACATTTGCTTATAGGAGAATGTCGTTTGGTTTATGCAACGCTCCGGCCACGTTCCAACGTTGCATGACGGCTATTTTCCAAGACGATAGAGGATTGTATGGAAGTATTTATGGATGACTTCTCGGTTTTCGGGAACTCATTTACTTCATGTCTAGCAAATCTTGAGAGAATATTGAGAAGGTGTGAGGAGTCCAATTTAATGCTAAATTGGGAAAAATGTCACTTCATGGTGCGTGAAGGCATCGTGTTAGGACATAAAATTTCTGAGATGGGAATTGAGGTAGATAAAGCTAAAATAGATGTCATATCTAAGCTACCTCCGCCCTTGAATATGAAAGCCGTTAGGAGTTTCCTTGGTCATGCGGGTTTTTACCGTCGGTTCATTAAATATTTTTCTAAAATCACCCGACCTATGACCCATTTACTTGAGAAGGATATACCATTCATTTGCTCGAATGAATGTGTAGAATCTTTTAATTTGTTAAAGGAAAAACTACCGAGGCTTCGAACATGGTTTCTCCCGATTGGGAATTACCAATTGCGTTGATGTGCGATGCGAGTGATTATGCACTCGGTGTGGTGTTGGGGCACCGAAAGAACAATCACTTTCAACCAATCTATTATGCTAGCCGAACACTCAATGGTGCTCAAGTGAACTATACAACCACCGAAAAAGAATTACTTGCGGTTGTGTTCGCTTTTGACAACTTTCGACCCTATCTTGTGTTGTCGAAAACCATTATCTACACCGATCATTCCGCATTAAAACATCTCTTTGCTAAGCAAGACGCCAAACCTCGACTCATACGTTGGATTCTCCTCTTGCAAGAATTCGACATTTAGATCAAGGATAAGAAAGGGGCGGAAAACCTTGCAGCCGATCATTTATCCCGCCTCGAAAATCCATATTTGGAGGAATGTGATGAAAATGGGATAAATGACAAATTTCCCGATGAATTCCTTGAAGTAGTTAATGAAGGAATTATGTGCACAGTTAGTCAACCTATGATGATACATCCATGCCTACGAAACACTTAAGGGTCACACCGGTGAGTGCATGTAATACGAGCAAGTTATGCAACGATACTACGAAGAGGAATGATTCATAATAGTCATTATGAATCAGTTAAGTATTAAGTTAAGTTTAACTTATTACTAGATTAGTTTAACTAACTAATTAATACAAGTAGTTGTACATTTACTAGTTGAGTAAATATACAATGTGTTAATTAAAGGTTATCCATGATATGATTTAAAGCTATTAAATCATATAGTAATTGGATAATATTATTGTGTAAATTATATAAAGGTTATTATATAATTAACTATTAAAAGTATAAATACAAGTCTATATATTTCGTGTATATGGGTACCGAAATTATAGTGTGTTAATACTAGACATTTGATAGTTAAGTGCAATGATAATAAACTAGTTAAACTATAAGGGATGGAAGTGTAAAAAGGAAGTTTAATTAAGAATTTAATCTTAATTAAACTAGAAGGGTTTTAAGTGTAAGATATTCTATTATAAATAGAAGGCTTATGACTAAACCCTAAATGATGATTCCTTGCCTCCTCTTTACACGAAATCCCTTCCCCCTTTGTTCCCTTCGATCGGCCGAACTCCAACACAAGAACACAAGTCTTGTGTTCTTCGTGTTCTTCGTTCGTTCTTCGTGTTCTTCGAGTTTCGAAGATCAAGGATCGTTGCAAGTGATCATCTAGAGGATCGTTCATCGTGTTCATCATCAGTGGATTTATCTTAAGCATTAACCTAAGGTATGATTCATGGAACACTCTTTCTTCCTCTCCTCTTGTTCGAAGTCGAACCAAGAACCCTAGGGTTCTTGGTAGTAGTCGACGAACACACAAGTATGTGTGTGTTCGAGTTCTTCGAACAAGGTTTCTTTCTTGTTATCCTAATCTAGTTCTCCAACATCCCAATCCTTTAGGGTTTAAGGATTAGGTTTAATCCCAGTTCCGCATTTAGGGATTAAATCAGCTAGTTGGTTTTAACCGGTCAAGAACAAGTTCATGTTCTTGGTCAGTATGGTCGAACCAAGTCTACTAGGAGGTTGACCCAAGTGGTCGATCAGTGTCATGCGAAACCCTACAGTTAATGCTTTACAAGTGTCTGATGACCCGTGGTTCGCCGACATGGCAAATTATTTGGCGCCGGGTGTCCTTGTAAAGGGTTTAACTCATCAACAAAAAGGGAAATTTTTCTCGAATCTCAAGTACTATTATTGGGAGAATCCTTACTTATTTCGGGTCGGGCCTGATTTTGTTCATAGACGATGTGTGTCCGGTGAGGAAGCTTATGTTATTCTCAACGAATGTCATAAGGGACCCACCGGGGGCCACTTCGGACCCAACCTTACCGCCCGGAAAGTTTTAGATGCGGGATTTTATTGGCCAACAATTTTTAAAGACTCGTTTAAATTGGTCAAGGCTTGTGATGCTTGCCAAAGAACGGGTAGCATCTCCAAATGAGATGAAATGCCTCAACATAGCATTCAATTTTGTGAGGTGTTCGATGTTTGGGGCATTGATTTCATGGGCCCATTCCCGAGCTCCTATGGTAATAAGTACATTCTTGTGGCCGTCGACTACGTCTCAAAATGGGCCGAGGCAAAAGCATTACCAACAAATGATGCCCGTGTCGTAGTCAAATTCATTCAAGCTCTCTTTTGTAGGTTAGGTTGTCCTCGTGCTCTTATTAGTGATCGGGGCACTCATTTCGCCAATCACCTAATGGAAAAAACGTTGCAAAGATATGGTGTCCATCACCGTTTTTCAACTTCTTATCATCCACAAACAAGTGGACAAGTTGAAAACACTAATCGAGCACTAAAGAGAATCCTTGAGAAAACAATTGATAAAAATCCCAAGATTTGGTCCCGAAAATTGGATGATGCTCTTTGGGCATTCCGAACCGCGTTTAAAACGCCTACCGGTTACACCCGTACCACATGGTTTACGGGAAGGCATGTCACATTCCCATTGAAATTGAACATAAAGCCTTTTGGGCACTTCAAGAATGTAACATGGACGTAATCATGGCGGGTAACAACCGCAAAATCCAATTGAATGTTCTTACCAAAGAAAGATCTCATGCTTACGAGAATTCTCGAATTTACAAAGAAAATACGAAACGTTGGCATGATAACAAATTGAAAACCATCAAATGTTTCAAACCGGGAGATAAAGTTTTAATTTATCAATCTCGTTATAAGTTTTCTCCCGGAAAACTGAAATCCAAATGGGCCGGTCCTTACACCGTTGTTCAACAAAACCCATCCGGGTATGTGGAGCTCATTTGTGATAGTGGCCGTTTTAGCATAAATGGTCACCGTTTAAAACATTATCATGAGGGGGATGGTAAGAGTGAGAAAGAGAAGTTGGAGGAAGAGGAGGTGATTCATTTCATTTCGGTTGGTGCTCGTAAGTAAGAAAAGAGTAGCATCGAGTCGAGCTCTAGACTCAATAATCTTTGAAGCGCTTCTTGGGAGGCAACCCGTGTGTATTGTGGTTTATTCCCTTTCCGTTATGCATTATTTTTATTCATTAGTGTTATTTTTCTGCTTCTTTAGACGTTTGGTAGTGTTCTTTTGATAAATTCTGCTTGTAATCATGAAAAATTCGTAAGTGTGGCTTTGAAGGAAAGTTCACGCCGTGAACTTTTGTTCCCGATCTGGAACAACAAACAGAGAGTTGGGCATTTAGTCGTGACGAGTTAACGATTAGTTCACGTTTCAGTTCGCGATTCGGATCCGGGTCGACCCGGTTTGACCCAATCGGGTTCGTGAAAGTTCCCGATCGGGAACTCACTCGCGACGCGAACTTTACGGGTTATAAATACTTCGTTTCTTTCTCCAGCGCTCATAATCGTTAACCTAGCACCTCTGAATCTAGCCGATTTCATCTCTTTCTTGCTTAAATCTTCCGATTTCTTCATCAAATCTTCATCCTCATGGCTCCTAGGGTTAGTTCTTCCACTTTTCTCATAGATTCATCAAGTTATTCGGTATTAGGTCCGAAAATTTTAAATTTTTCTTGAATTTTTGTGATAAAGTTTAGTTCTTTGTGCTTAATGTTTGATTATTAGACGAACCCTAGTAGAAATCTTTACTCTTTGTGCTTAGTTAGTCAAATTTCTTAAGATTTTTGGATTTAATAACCTACATTGTTGAAATTGGTGGATTTGTGGAATTATTGGGGGTAAATTTCGGATTTTTGAAAGTATTTTGGTTGGTGTTTAGTTGTTGAACTAGCATACTCTTTGATTAGTCATATTACTCTATAATGCTAGCTTCACAACTCGGGTTGGATAAATTTTGACACCAAATGTCAAGTCTTTTGTTTAATTATGTCAAGAATATTAACAAAGACAATACTTTTACAATGTTAATATGTTTATAACACTTAGTTTTTAAATCAAATTGAAATAAAATATAATTAACAATGTCAAATCTTTAATTTTATTTTCAATTTTCCTATCTTTAAAACTAGGTGTGGGAAGGGGTAACGTCATTTACATTACATGTTATACATAATTAGACATCCTTCTATTATTTCATATTTATATTCTTAACATTGTGATGATTGCCTTTGAATGTAGAAACAACAAAAGACCACTGCTTCGTCATCAGCCGGTGGCCGTGGACGCGGATGTGCTCGTGCCCCTTCACATGTCCATGCACCGGGACCCGCACTCCTAGCCGATGGGTTCTCGGCCGTGCTTAAAGTTAATAGGACACATGTGTTCCTAAATTTCGATAATGCACCTCGAGAAGAACTAGCACGGGATTGTGGAAGTAGACGAGATAAACTTTCACACAAACAAGTGGCAGTTGGAAGGTGTCCAGATTTGGAGTTATTAATAGCAGTAGGTCAAAGAGCAGCAACTGAGGAATACCTGGTTAGATATCACATGGATCATGATGGTGATGTACTTTTCACATGTCGGGCGTGGGAGCGAGCCCTTGTCATTAACGAACCAACTTATGATGAGCTCCTCCTCGAATTCTATTCTACCATAAAATTTGAACCCCGTGTAGCCATGAAGAATCCTCGCGACCCATGCCTACAATATCGAGTGGCGAACCAATGGGTTCACTGTAATCTCATTGAATTTACTATCAACTTAGGCATATATACCCAAGCAGAAACCACCGCCATAAACTTTAATCATTATTTGAAGTGGTGTGCAACCAATGAAGTTAAAAATGTTGATGGGTATTGGCGTCAAATTGGGGTACGTGATTACCGAATGGCTCATACCAAAGAGTCAAGCATTAGAATTGGCACCCATCGTTATCTCCATCGGATGATTTCATACACTATCCGCCACCGTAACCAAGGTCCCGAAAAAGTCAACAAATATGATATGTGGTTGCTCCACCAACTTATAGACAAGAATGCGAGAACGAATATTCCGTTTGTAATCGCAAAATTTTTGAGCACACAAGCGAAGGGGCTAAAAGGGGAATAGTTCGATGGGTGCCGGTCATTATATCACTCATTTGGCTCGAGCCGCAGTTGCCATTCCTCAACGAGTTTTGGATAGCATGATGTATCGACCTATGGGCTCAATGGACGAAACATTGTTATCGGGTATGCATGTAATTGTTAAATTTGCGAGTGATTATGTTTGGAATGAACATCCCGATGTGGAAGAACCGGAGGGTAGTAGTAGTAGTACTGATGATGATGATGTGGATATGGAGGATGCGCCGGGTAACGAAGTACCCATGGCGGGTCAAGACTTTGGTCAACCGGGACCAACGGGTCCCCAATTCGGCCATTCGGGCGCCTCGGGATCCGGGTCGGGTCCATCCTCGTTCGATCCTTACTTTTCGTATAATCAAATGGTCGAGAGGATGGATGCAATGCAAGTCGATGTTTCCTATGTCCGATCATCCAACGACCATTTGCAATCAAATGTCCAAAATCATATGCAAAGGTCGTACTACAATCAGATGCGGGTCGGTCATCAAATGAATTGGCAAACCGATGTTGCCAATTATAACTTATATCCCGATCAATTTATCCGTCCTCCACCCTTTGATCATTCCACTTTGCCAACTTGGGCACCGAACTACCCCGCACCACCAAACTACCCAGATTACGATGCTTGATACCAAGACTCCAATACTTGGTACCGTCCTTACCCACCACCGCAATGAAGGCAGCAGAAAAGAAAAGAAAAAGAAAAAAAAACGTTTTCTATTTTTTGTTTTTAGGTGTTCATCATGATTGCTGTTTGTTGCGGGATCTTGTAAATTGCTCCGGAATTCAAAATATCCACCGAGAATGAACACAACACACCCTCAGGTCGTATACTTTCTTATGACCTCGATTTCCTAAATTTTGTCAAGTTTATTGCATTGGGGACAATGCAAACACTTAAGTGTGGGAAGGGGGTGCATTTAAAAAAATCCACCATTTAAAATTTGTGAAATCTTCGAAAAAATCATCTAAGTAAGAAAACCGATTTAATGGTTAATTTTTTCTTATGACACATCTCGATGCTTTTGAAAACAATTTTGGGAGACAAAGTTTAATTTAAATGATAAAATTTTAACTAGCTTTTATGTTTCAATCTTTGTGGCTTTTCATATATTTAAGAATTCTAGCTCTTTAATTATGGTACTTTTAACTTAGGAAATTGGAAATTTCTTGCACAATATATAAAAATCATCTTTAGGAGATTTAAGGTTAGTATTACTAGCTCCCAATGACATTAGGTTAAGATAAGGGTCTTTAGTTTACGGTGCACATCATTGTGAATAATAAGCAAAATTATATTAAAAAGTTATTAATTAAATAATGAGGAAGAACAAACAACCGGCCTTGTGTCCCTCGGACAAGTAAGCCCGAGGGGTCCTTCAAACGTAGCACTCTAAGGTCAACTGATCTGGACATGTTGGTGGAAAGTCTGCTACGCGGGTGGCATTCGAGCTGAGGTTCTTCCCACCAAACAAATAAACAAATGAAAAAAAGAGCAAAAATAAATAAGCTTGAATAAAGCATACATGAATAAAGCGTTTACGCTACCCAATGATATTTAAACTAATTTTTCTTAATTTAACCCTACTAATTGGGTAGTTTTCATAAAGATGATATTTGTGGATTATGCAAGAATGAAGAGATTCTAAATTAAAATTAGTATAATTAAGGTAGCCAAAAATTAATAGGTTTGTTAACTAGTTTGGTACACAAAATTGGATATAAAATCTAGGTGAAATTTTATTTGCTAAATTAAACTAAATTCTGAAATTGTCATTGATTGAAATTGAGATGCTTGTCATATGCATTGGATTGGTGTCTTACTAACAAATTTGTCAGGATGATTTGCTTGAGGACAAGCAAAGTTTAAGTGTGGGGATTTTGATATTGACGTTTTTAGACACGTTCAAACCCGTCAATATCGTTCATTTTGAGTACGTTTAAGAAGCAAATGCATGTGATATTACTCAATTGTGTGTTTATTTTGCATTTCAGGTGATATAGCGTAAAAGATGTCAAAAACGGGTCAAAAGATAGCCGAAAATACAAAAATACAAGGTTTAAAAAGCTCACGATCGTGAACCCATCGTGAACTAGTTCACGACCAATCACCAAAGTATCTGTTGGGTTTTCACGATCGCTAACTCGAGCTCACGATCGGTAATTCTGCATTATGTGAAGTTCGCGACGCGAACTTATGTTCGCGATCGCTAAGTATGCGTCCAGAAATCGTTTAAATGTCAGATCAAGTCAAACAAACCAGTTATCTTTTGAACGTGTGCGTTTTTGGGCAGTTGGAGGACGAATTTGGGAGCAATTCTTCAAGGTTTTCTTCAACAAAACAAGCAATTATTGATTTCTTATCATTTTGGAACAATTTCATGGTTGTATTTCTATCTTTGAATTTTTGTTTGTCGATTTCTAGCATGTCTATGTGCTAGTAATCTTTATATTCATTATGTTTGGATGATTCTAGGATTAAGTATGGTTTAATTTTAGGGTTATGTTTATGTTCAAACAATTGTTAATGTTTAATTACTCTTTTGGTTTAATCTATGAATTTTCGTTTCTTTATCGTTGGTAACTGATTTAATTAGGTATTGACATCACTTGTTTTAATTGATTACTTCCCCAACTTTTCATTTATGACCTAGTTGGTAATTCACTAGAAATAGGGATTAGAGACAAGATTACAATAAGTTAGATTAAACAAGAAGTTCAACCCTAGTAATGAAAATTCTAGGTTAGAAGTCTTGGGTAATTCAAGTCGGTAATTTCAACAAGTAGAAGTGTGATTAGTTATAACTTTTGAGAGAAGAAATTCCTATTAGTTGTAATTAGTTTATTAAATGGGATTGAGAGAAATCTAATATCGTGACTTCTAAACATTAAACTAACCGGTGCTTAATAACCATGCTTAGAACTAGATGAATTCATACATAGTGAATATCCCTTAAATCTCAAATCAACGTCCAAATTTGCGTTCTGTCATTTCAATTGTTAATTACGTTTCATAAAAATCAAAACATGATCAACACTCTTTCCTTGAATAATTCTTTAGCTTGCTTTAACTGGATTACATAAACCGTTCCCTGTGGATTCGATAACCCGAAATACTTACATAACCTATATTACCCACGATTAGGTATACTTGCCTATGAATGTGGTAGTCTAGAGTAGTAGTATTTAGGAGCTTTATTTTATAACTGGGTTTAACACATCACAATTCAACATTGTATGTCACCAAATAAGAGTACTTGGAATGAGTTCAACAGATCAATAGCATCTGTTGTTGTCTGTTTGTGCACAGATCAAGTCGTCAATTTTTCTAAAATGATTTTTGAAGGGATGCTTGGAAACCTGTCAGCTTCAAAAATTTTAATGTATCCAAGATTCCTTGCTCACATTTTTAATTGTGAGATCCCTGATCTCATCAAACCCACAAACATATTTCCCATTCCATAGCTAAATAAAAAGGTTTTCTCAAACATGAACAAGAAGTTCAATTTTTCTGGAAAAGAAACACATTTATTTTCAAACATGATCTATGATCATCCTCCCACTGGAGAAGGTTCAAGCCACCCCATTGAACCCCAACCCACTCCATCACTCAAAACATCCCAAACACATTCCCATGAGTCCACTCAATCAACCACACAAACAAATATCCTGAATGTGTCCCAAGTACATGTAAATAAACCTCAGAGTGCTACTCTTCACTCTGAGGTAGACCAGCCACAAGCCAAACAAATCTCCAAAATATATAAAAGGAAGAAAACTTCCTTAAAGGACACCAGGGGACCCAATGAGTCACACCCCATGCTCAAAGAGTTGTCCTCCAAGGAGAAGAGAGGGCATGAGGAAAGGGCTCTCACTACTGATGCACCAAAGGTTGGTGCACGGGCTAGTGAGAACATCAATAGGACCCAGACCTCGGCAACTTTAAGTGATGACTCATCATTTGAGGCAGCACTTAAAGGACCCTGGTGCCAAGAAACCACAAGGGGAGGTACTTCTGCTCCTTCTAGGAAGAAGAGAGTATCTAAACAACCCAATGAATCACCAAGCAGTGATGAAGGTAGAATGAAAATTCCTGAATTGATGGAAAGGATGGAAAACCTTAAAGCCAATGTACCAAACAAGCCCGATGATCTACCTAGATGGAGTGAGGGCAGTATTGAACAAACCAAATTGACGGATAGGAAGGACAACCTTGAAACCACTGTACAACATTGTCTGGAACTTCTAAATAATCAAGGAAAGACCATGAGCTACATGAAGCACTATATAGATGCACTGAACAGAAGGCATAAGAGGTTCGATTATAGGCTTCAAAGGCAATCAAATATCATTAGAAACTTACAGAAGAAGATTGCTGATAGTGAGGCTCAACAAGTTGAGATCACTAAGGGGGAGAAGGATCACATACAGGGTATGATTGACACTTCAATTGCAGCAGCAGCAGCCTCCCTCTTGAACCTTAGAGAAGCTCATGGTGAAACAGGTCAAAGTTTTGGTGAAGACCTGAATAGAGGAGTCAGAAGTATGGATGAAGATGTATTCACGTCTGCACAACAATCACCAGCAGCAGAGCAAATACCTTCTCCAATTACTACTGAAGTCATGGGTACTACTGATCCCATGGATACTACTGAGGCCATTGAACAAACAGAGGTCATTACTACTGATCCCATTGAAGAAGAGATCCAAGAAACAACATCAGTAGTAAACATTCCAACAGCAGAAACAAATATTTCAGTTACTACTGAGGCCCTCGCAGTAGTAACTACAACTGAAACCTCTCCGGTAGTAGACTCCTCAAAACAACTGGTAATACACACAACAGCTACAACACCAGTAGTAACTACCTTGGTTACTACTGAATCTGATGAAGAAATACCAGATCTTGTTGAACCAGATGTAATCATCCCAAGGCCTCCAACTCCAGAATTACAACCACTTATCATCTCAAATTTTGATGATAATGTGAACTGGGATGAAGTTGATGAATGTGCTCTCCCTCCTCATCCAAAAATATTACCAGAAAATAAAATTCATACATTTTGTCCCTCAATCACAATAAATCCAGTCATAGATATGAAGTATACTCCACTATCAAAGTGTGTGAATGTAGGTAAAACAAAGTTTGATGATGATTACCCACACAGAACTTTAGGTCACTACATGGTAAACAAGATAAATTTAGTCGGACCTGTGAAGCAAGATAAGTGGAAGGTAAAAAGGATGAGATATCATAGAAAATGTGCTAAAACTCATGCCCTTGAAGATAAAAGAAAGGCTGAAGAAGAAAAACTGAAAAATGCAGCCATTCAACAAAATATAAGAGTTTTTAGAAGAAGATCAACAAGAAGAACTGAATAAGATAAAACAAATTGAAAAGGAAAGTGTAGATCTTCTTGAAGCACAAGTGAAAGAATGCAAACAAATGAAAGAAGATATGCCTGAACACTTTGCAGAAAAGAAAAATGATATGATCTCTCATACCTAAAATCTCGAGGTCACAATGCAAAATCCTTTGGAAGAATGAAGTTAATTACTATTATTGAAAGGTATTACATTGAGAAAAAGAAAGAACTGGAAAAACCAGAGATCAAGGAAGACAAATTGACAAATTTAATTGAAATTGATCCTAAACTGGTAAACAAAAGTAATTTAAAGACTGGTGAATCCTCAATCATAACTGCCAAGAAGAGAAAGGACACAGAGGTTGAACAAGAAGCAAGGAAGAAAGCAAAACAAGATTCACAAATTATTAATCTTCCAATAGCTCCTCTTCAAGATAATCTCATTATTAACTGGAGAGTTGTAAATGATGTGATAGAAGTGATTAGAGAAGATAAATCAACTCAAAAGTTCAGTGCTTGGAAACCAATGTTATGACATTCAAGAAATTCTTCGATTTCTTCCGGAAGCAGATGATTAATCATCTGCTTCTCACCCTTTCCGGGCCTTACTTCTTAGTCAGATTAAAAGGTGGGGTTTTCCCTGAGTCGCCTATATAATTAAAGTATTAATTATTGGTAAACCAAGAATGTCAAAGAAGTCATGGAAAAACTCAGGTGTTGGATACCTCACAGAGATGATACATGCTGCATTTTATCCAGATGATTATCCTGAGACATTTGCTAGTACAGAAAATGTGTATGCTTGGAATGTGCTACCAACTGTTAATATGTATTTCTTTGAAAGGGCCATCAAGAAATGTGAACTGTTTCTATTTGAAAAAGAATATCCTCACTCTGAATAAACAATGTATCAAATCACCACCTGTTCCTTCATGAAACCACATGATGTTGCTATATTTGCTGAAAAGTTGAACTATTTTGTTAAAAGAAACAGCAAGTATATTATTGCACAGAGAAAAACAAGAAATCAGCCAATCAAAGAAGGTGATGAATGAAGGACCAAACAGTTGGAAGAGAAGAAGAAGAAAGAGGAAGAAGAAAAGAAACTTGATTAATTCAAAGTGAATTAACAAGTTTAGGGGGAGATTATTGGGAAATAAACAAGTTATTACTGATGCTGCAGATAATACTATTGAATTACTACTGATGGTGCTCAAATGTGAAATACTACTGATCTTGGAAGTTACTACTGACGATGGCTGTTATTACTGATGTTGATATTTAGAGTTGATTGTGTCCGAGATATTCGTAGAAATAGTTTAGAATGTTTATCTTTTTGTAATTCGATTGTAATCTATTCCTAGAATAACTAGGTTAAAGTTTTAGGCTTCAAGGAATATTATATATAGTTCCTTATGAATTGTAAACATACGTGTATTGATCGATCAAATTAATACATTGAAGCTTTTTGTGATAAACTGTGTTCTTATTCATTCGTATTCAATTTACAGTTTACATTGTTCTTAATCAATAACAAGAGTGTTAATCCGCTGTAACTTCTATATGTTAATAGATCTGTGATTTAATAACTTGTTAAGTTATTCGATCCTGACAAAGCTGTCTCAAATTATGCATACTCTACGCCAAGCCCACTAGCAAGCCCCCCAAAACGGGTCCTTAGATATCTTAAGGTACCATGCATCATGGCAACTTTCTTAATCGCCATTCCTCCCTACTCTCGGCCTTCTCAATTAGGATTGGTGTGGTGTTCATGATGTTGGACGATCTATGACTACTTATTTATTATATAATTGGCAACAATGTTATATCTTGGAAGTCTATCAGACAAAAACCTGTCTCTCGTTCATCAATTGAGGCCGAGTAAGAGGCAATCGCTAACACGTTGGCTGAATTGATTTGGATTAAGAACCTGTAACAAGAATTTGCATGTATACTTCATAAACACCAACTCTATAATATCATATGAAGACTCTATTTGAAAGCTATTCATTTTAACATATGAAAACTTTATTTTTCTTTCAGTACGAGCTTAAGTTTTAATAACAAAAATTTTAACAATTAGAAGCAAGTGGTGTTGGAAATTGGTTTTTCCACTACATCAATGTCATCTAAGATTTTTTTTACATTTACAAGCTAAAAATATCTTTTCACTTAAAACTCAAATCATTATTACAGGTGTTCAAAACCGGATATCCAGATTTTGGACAATAGATTTTTACTATCCGCTATCCGAAATTTTGGATATACGAATTTTTATTTATTTAAATATCACTTTTAACTTAACAAATTACTTAACATCCTACTAATAAGATGATATTCTATGAGAATTTCTAAATGTTTTACCCTAGACTACTTGTTTTAGACCTAAAGTCCACTCATTAAAGGGTTAAACTCAATAAAATATTTATTTCATGTATTTTAGACCACTCATGTTCAGCATTTCAATACGTAAGTTGTAGTACATAATTTCCATTACAAAAAGTAGTAAACATTGTGGTGCCAGGTCTTTAATGATGCCTAGTTACGTGCAATGTTTAGGAAGAAATAAATACAACAGCGACTTGCGAATTCTCTGCACATTTGTTTTTGTTTAAATTGTATTAAGCTTTCATCATTTCTTTACAAATTTATAAAATGTGTTCTGTTTTTATTTTATTTAATCTGATTTCCGACTCATTTTACGGGTCGACTAATTCTATAGCTATCATCCGCTTTGTAGGTATCCTGAATCCAGCATGGGTGAACCTCCAAAGCTACAAGGAGATTCTTTTTCTTCTTTTACAAATCGAACATTTGACCTCTAGCGAATTTCATTATTTTTAAAGAACAAATTTAATCACCAATTCACCATATCACTACCCTTGTGATTTAAAAAAAACGTGTTTTATAACTTAGTTTAAACAAAAAAAACGTGTAACCCGTACCTTAAAAGTATATGTTAAAAGTATATGATAAGGACATAAGGTGCATACATTTTAAGAAATGATATCTAGTCATATTATTTGTTCTTAATCATAATCTTACTCATAATGACATGTATAATCCACTAATTTTCTCTCCTAATATTATCTTTTGATTGTGACACATGTCTTTATCTAATGATGACATCATCATACGTTTTTGTAATATAAATGATATATTTTTCATTTTTTGTGTATCAAAATAAGTGATACATGTTTAAAATTCACATTATTGGTAAACAAAATTTAGTGGGTTCACATCCACAAACTCTCTTCTTTAATATGTGAACTCTTTTACCTTTATATTTACTTTTAAATATTATTAATCTTACTTTATTCAAAAGGTGTGGAACATATTTTCTATTAACTATTCAATTCTATGTAATCTAACTCCCATTATAGAAATTTTACTCAAAAACCTAAAAGGTAACAATGTATCACTTATTTTGAATTGAAGATGTATTAGGGTTTTTGTAATATTAAAAGAACCTTATGTTGCACCCCTAAATAAAATTAGTTTTTTTAATATATTTATTAAGAGTTTTGATAATGATAGCTCTAAAGACGTGTAACTAAGAAAAAATATTTTCTTTTGAAAGTTAATAATTAATTAAATGAACTCATGTTTATCTTTATTAGTCAAATTTCTTCCATCTTGTTAGGAATATTAAATTACTCATATAATTAATTGAACTAAAATTTTCCTTTTTGAAGTAGAATATTTATTTTTAATGATGTCATTATCAAAATTGATTTATTAAATATTAATTAAGTTTACTTTTATTTTTATAGTTATTAATTATTTGATAAAATAGTAGATTTAATTAAAAATAATTATGAATAATAGGGTAAGGTTTGTTAAGGCACGACATTGGTGATGGTTTGGTACAAAAAGGCATTGGTTGGTTTCTGGACTTTAATACGAAGTAAATTATTTTAAAAGTAGAATTTGGTGATGCGATGAATGTATGTTGAGATGCTGAAATGATTATTTTATTTTAAATAGTATTGCAATTTTATAAGTTTTTTGAAAGATGTCAAAATAGAAAA
Source organism: Calendula officinalis (assembly GCA_963853835.1). NCBI lineage: Eukaryota > Viridiplantae > Streptophyta > Magnoliopsida > Asterales > Asteraceae > Calendula > Calendula officinalis. The sequence goes on from OY970822.1 coordinate 29,852,285, forward strand.
AAATAAACATATAAAAAGTTATTTGTAACTAGTAGGTTTTTATCACGTGTAATAGAGCGAATTACATCTAAGGTCTCTGTGGTTTACCACTTATTGCAGGCACAGTCCCTAAACTCCATTAAGTACACTGGGAGTCCCTGGTGTTGCCATTTTGTTGCACCCGTAGTCCCTGAAGCAAACGTCCGTTAAAAAACTCTGTTAAATCACCCATGTGCACAGCACATGATGGATAGTATGGTAATTGTCCACCCCTTCCTCATTTTTAAACCCGAGTAAATTACATGGAAGGTCCCTGTGGTATACTACTTATTACAGCCTTAGTCCCTGAACTTCATTTATTACACCGGAAGTCCCTGGTGTTTATGTTTGTGTTCGTTTGTGTTCATTTCGTGTACGTTTGTGTTTCTTTATGTTCGTTTATGTTTGTTACCCTTGTTCGCGAACCGTTCTTGAACACTAAATTTTCTTAACAAACGAACACGAACACAAAATTCCGTTCGATAATTGTTCGCGAACCGTTCGTGAACACATTTTTTCCTTAACAAACGAACATGAACAAGACCCAACTCGTGTTCGCTCGGTTCCTTTACAGGCCTACAAACGAACACAAACAAGATTTTGTGTTTGTTTAGTTAAACAAACGAACACGAACAAATGCCCGTTCGTTCGTTTACGTTCTTGAACATCTGTTCGTGTTCGTTTGTTTACGTTCGTTTGTTAGTGTTCGTTTGAGTATTTTACGTTCGTTTGTGTTTGTTTCGTGTTCGTTTGTGTTTGTTTTTGTTTGTTTCGTGTGCGTTTGTGTTTCTTTATGCTTGTTTGTGTTTCTTTATGTTCGTTTATGTTGTTACCCTCGTTCACGAACCGTTCGCGAACACTAAACTTTCTTAACAAACGAGCACGAACACAAAATTCAGTTCGAGAAGTGTTGGTGAACCGTTTACGAACACATTTTTTCCTTAACAAATGAACATGAACAAGGCCCCATTCGTGTCCGTTCGGATTGACTTTTCAGGGGGTTGGTGGCGCGACAATAAAGGTTGAAGTGTATACACCAGGGACTTCCGGTGTAATAAATGAAGTTCAGGGACTAAGGCTGTAATAAGTAGTATACTACAGGGACCTTCCGTGTAATTTACTCGGGTTTAAATATGAGGAAGGGTTGGACAATTACCATACTACCCATCATGTGTTGTGCACATGGATGATTTAACAGAGCTTTTTAACGGACGTTTGCTTCAGGGACTACGGGTGCAATAAAATGGCAACACCAGGGACTCCCAGTGTACTTAATGAAGTTTAGGGACTGTGGTTGCAATAAGTGGTAAACCACAGGGACCTTAGATGTAATTCGCTCCGTGTAATATTATGGAGGATTTTTTATCATATTAAAAATATATCTGTTAATATTCATACAACATCCAAAGTATTATTTTATATTAAAAAAGAAGATATTTTCTTTTAAGATATTTTCAATGACAAAACTCTTAAATGTATATACTAATTTTATATTTAATATTATCTGAGAGTTAATAATTTAAATACTATAAATAATTTGAAGTATCAATATTACATAAATCAATAATAAAAAAATTGTACTGTAATTATGGGTAAAGATGCTGTAATCTGGGAGTTGTACATTATGCTGTAATACTTGTACCATATTTTTTTATATAAAAAAATCTTTTTTATTTAATTAAAAATAATAATATATTATATTTAATTAAAAATGATGATGTGGCAAGGATGCGTTAGTGATGGGTTAGTGATGGATTGTTGTTGGCACGACCGTATCAGTAACCCGTCAGTAAGAATGTTGATAATATGGCGCTAGTGGTGCGTTTAGTGACGCGTCACTACTATTGAGAGTGGTCTAATCAATTGTAAAAAAAGATTACTCCAAGAAGAACTCGAGCTGTGCAACTAAGAAAGTCAACAAATGCGACTTCTAAAGAAAGTAAAAATAAGTTTACTGCTCATGGTGTCAAAGAAAGCTCTTAAATTGGTAGGCATAAAAATTATCTTAAAATGAATCTAACTTTATGTTTCATTGTGAATATTGACTGAGTTTTTCCTAATACAAGTCTTGAATATTTAGTCATTTGGTGGATTGATTCAAATCAGTAGAGAGGAGAGAAAATATATCTTACTACATTCTAATGCATTTAGACCTATCTCTTTTAGTAAGTTTAAGGAGCTCCTTAATATTAAGTTTAAGGAGATTTCCACTTTTAGTAAGTTTTTTAACTAAAAAAATAAAGTATTGCTTACAGGATTCGAACACAAGACCTCTCCTAAGTAGTCACTATGTGTTAACCACTTCAACTACTTGATTATTATGATTTATTCCAGATACTAATATATATAAGCTTTAACGTCACCAGAACTCAACCATCATTTCTCTATTTAAAATGCTCATATTTACTTTCACAAAAAATGTCAATTTTGGATCTGATCATATCATCACTAATGTCAGCACCTACCATCACTACGCACCATCACTCATCACCATCGCTATTGTCACCACCACGGGTACTGTCGTCACTTCGAAATATAGTTACGGGTACCCGCCGCCGCATTGCGCGGGTACCCTGCTAGTAATATATAAAAGAAATTGTTTAGTTAATAAGATGTGATATTAATTGTTATTAAAAATTGATTATCTTTTTAAATTTAAAGGAGATACGCCAACATGATGCAATCCAAAGCCAAAGCCAAACCCAACCACTTTGATGTGTTTTGAAAAAACCTTCGAATATTTTCTTTTTTATGGATATAATAACCAATGTTAAAATCAATACCTCTAAAGCAACACCATCTAGTATTTTAATTTTCATTCCTCGAAACGAATCCGCACTAGTGAAATGATTGGAAAACTACAAATGAATATCGTAAAGAAAAGGAATCACACAATAAAATATCGTTTCAATAAGACCTACAGAAATCAAAGTTTTGAATTATATTTAGAGTAAATTATAGAAATTGTAAAATATGGTTTTTGAAATTCGACGATTCCATCCCTAAATTTTTTTTCGTAAATTTTGTTCCTATGGTTCTCAAAATTGATTTTTTCATTCATCTTGACCTAATTAACCAAAATACTTTGTTTTTATTTTGTTCTTTTTTTAATATCTTTCCTCTTTCCCGGTCTCTTTGACAATTTCATCCACCGCTCTCTCCATGATTTTGTTTATATAAACAAGTATACATAGGTAATTCAACTATTCATTACCCGAGCTACTAAACGACTAAACACAAATTCTGTTTATATCAAGTTCTAAAATATTAAACAACAAAGATAATCAGTAATAACCTTTAAATAACATATAACATTTGACGCTAACTTTGATAGCTTATATAATACATCATTAATAGTTTCCAAGGACTTAATAGAAAAGGTAAAATATACTTACATAATTATTCAATACATTTATCATTTTTTACAATTAAAAGAATACAAGAATAATGAAACAGAACTAATGTTTAACCAAAAAACTACAGAAAGCACCATTTGCAGGAAATGAAAGCTGTGAGCACTCCATTGGATGAAATTCAAACCAGGGACCAAAACCAGATGAAAGTGGAAGAACCACTAAAGATTAATCAGATACTTTATAAATTATAAATCATTCTAGATTATTTTTCACTCCTAAACACTAATCAAACTAGTAAAAAAATCCATAACATTTGCATTTCCAACAAGTGCAGTTAAAAACATGATCATTGCAAACGAAATACAGTAACTCACATCACAACAAACATAGAATAGATCTAAAACTGAAAATTGTGTTTCTGGTACAACAATATTCTAAAACAAAAACAAGTAGCAAAATTCCCATGAAATTAAGCTGAAAACTTACGATGCAGTTTTTTGCTTCTTTGGAACACGATAAGCTCCAACAACACAAGCATGGTCTCGTTCAAAGGGTTCAAGGGTCACTTGCTCCATTGGTTTGAATTGTTCAGCTTGAAGCTTTTTCACTTCTGATGCAAATACAGCTTCTGCTGGAACTGTAGAATCGATGCAGTTTGCCTAAACAAATTACAATGGAAATGATGGTATTAGGGTTTATAAACATAAGGATTTACAAAAGGATCAAACAGAAATCGAACAAGGTTTATAAAAAACAAACCTTGATTGATATAACAAAATGGCCTCCTGATTTCAAGAAGTATGATGCATTGAGTGCTAGAATTCTAGCCTGCAAATGGATATAGAAATCAATGGAGTATAATTAGCAGCTAAAAAACCATATGAAAGATTGAATGGAAACATAAGAATATACAAAATAATTACCTATTATTACTAATCAAGTTGAGAGACTACAATGAAACACAATATACATAAAATATTTAAACTCCATAACCGAATTAAGTCTAGTTTTTCATAATGAACGTGGAAGCAAGAAGTTCATTCGAAACTTGCTTAAGACACTATTAATAAAAAATAGAATAAAATATTGAAGGTAAAAATATTAAATTCAATTCAAACAAACAGCAAATAGAATAAAAAAGGTTAAGCGGGTAAAAAAATCAAAAGGCGCATCAGAAACTCGGTTTAGCATCATCCCAAGATGTCCTGAAGGGGAATCCGAGTAGCTCATCATATGCTATTTTGTATTAATAATTCAAAACAAAGAATAAAAGGCTCATAATATTGTTAAAATTTTGGAAGGCATCATCAAAACTGAATCATGTGCAAACAATCTAATTATAACAAAAGCATGAAAAAACTAAAGCGAAATAACCATTTTAAAAAATGCAATAAAAATATACTTATACACACAGAACTAACAAAATAAGGAACCCAAAACACTGATAATAGTATTCAAAATATAAAAAAATTGCAAATATAAAAATAGATAAATGGATATCAGAGAGTAATTAAGTAAAGCAGATAATGTGAAAAAGAAATGAGACCTGATCAGGTTGTGCAACATCAGAAAAGACAACATCAACCATGCCAACAAGCATCCTGTATTTTGCAGGATGTCTTGCATCTTCAATTATTGGAATAACATTTGTTCTCTTTTTAGCCATGTTCACCAAATCTCTACCACTTCTGTGAGAAAACTCAACAGCATACACTACTCCAGTCTAATCAAAATAGATGCACATATTTAGCAACTAATTACTGTAATTAATAGTAATTAAGATATCAAACAAATATACAACTTACAGGGCCAACAAGATCAGAAACATGAGAGACAGTGGTGCCAGATGCAGCTCCAAGATATAGCACTTTAGATCCAGGTTTCTACACAATTAAAAGTAAAACAAGTTAGAACAATTATACTAGAAAGGAACAATTTTGGGATCAAATTTCTTGTAATAAACCAAAAACTTACCATCCAAATGTTGTCAACTCCACCAAGAACGGCAGCAGCCAACTTTGACCTGAAGGGATTCCATACTCTGTACTCGATCTTTGTTCCATCTTCATTCTGAACACAAAACATATCAATTTATGTCGAAACAATTGCAACAAAAAAGTTAAAATTGATTTGATTTAATTGAAATTAACTTGTACCTGAACAGAGATTCTCTTCTCGTTATAAACAGCTTCACCAGGAACCATGTTTCTGGTGCAAAGAGCATCTTCTTTACCTTTAGCGATAAACACACCGTCGTGTCTATGTGGCTCAACAATAACCTTACTTGCTCCCTTCATTCCAGGACCTCCTCTGCCACGTCCTCTACCGGCACCTCGGCCTCCTCTGCCGGCTCCACGACCACCGCTTCTTCCGCCGCTGAATCCTCCACCTCTACCACCACTTCTTCCGCCACTGAATCCTCCACCTCGGCCGCCTCCATCTCCTCCACGGCCACCTCTGAAACCGCCACCACCACGACCTGTAAATCAAACAATAACAAATTTGTTAGTTAAATGGTGAAACGGATTGTTAGCAGTAAATAAGAGAATGTTGAAATTAAAGATACCTCCTCCTCTCATTGGAGCTCTCATGTTTGCGTTAAAGAAGTGGATTACTGGTTGTGTGGTTCAGTGGTTGCTATTTGCTAGGGTTTATGTTTGAGGTAGCAAGCTGGGAGCTTTTTATAATAAGAGTTAGGGTTTAGTTTAGGGTTTTCATTTCATTTATCTTGAGGTTTGCATTTCCTTTACAGCTTGTGGGCCTGTAAGTTTAGAACATATAAAATGCCAATATTAGCCCACCCAAAATTCAAAAGTCATTTGATCCTACTCCATCCAACAAACAGCTTAAAAGGTTCTTTCGCAAAATAACCTATTTCAGTTAACTTACTAAGGATTTTGGAAATAAAGAAAAAAAATGTATTTTTTATCTTTACTATATATAATGTATTGATTGATACTTTAATTTTAAATTTTGGCCAACGCTTTCTATTTCGAGATGGATCTATGTTTTTTTTTAAATATGCATCATGTAGGACTTGAACCTACGACCTACACGTTATTAACACAATGATCTAACCAACAAAGCTACTACACCATATGTCTCTTATTTGACACAAAATTATATTTATTAATTACTAAAACATTAAGATTTTGAATTGAGTAATGATATTTCTTCCTATCATATTCTTACTTATTTTGATCATAACAAGTGTGTATAATATGAGGAAAAAGAATTTGTAGATGGCATATGTCAAGTTTAGAAGTAAATAGGAATATGGGTAGGAAGAAAGTGTATGAAGAAATATCATTTTTGTTTTGAAATTATCACTACCACCATCCATCGCCACCACTTCCTACTAATTAGTCGCCGCTAGATATATTCACGGTGTACCGTTATCGTATAACGGATAGCATGTTAGTTTATTTATTATCCACTAGCAGGTTACCCGCGCAATGCGGCGGCGGGTACCCTGTGACTAAATTTGACGGCAATCAAGTAGTGGGTGGTGACGACGGTAGTGATAGTAGCTGCTAGTTGTGGTCGTGCGGATGGTGGGTGATGTTAATTTTAATTTTGTAAAGATTAATAAAGATATCTCATAAGTTTCCTTAAATCGGAAATTGACGTTTTTTTAAATATGGACCGTTTTAGCTATGTTGAATATCTCATAAATTTCCTTAAATCCGAAATTGACGTTTTTTAAAAATATGGGCATTTTGTTTATGTTGAAGTTAAAGGTTATAAATTGGTTAACACACAGTTCGTACACCCAAAAGGTTTTGGGTTTGAATCCTGTAAGCAATATTTTTTTTATTTTTGTTGTGTTTAAGATGTTACCAAAAATATAAATAAGATTAAGTTTAATCTTAAGGACTTCTATATTTAGTAGTCCTAAACCCTTTAATAAGGAGTAAGATTTAAACTGAAAATTAAACCAAAATTGAGATAACAAACTGAGATACACATGGAAAGCCAAACCGATATAATCAAACCATTCAAAAATCAGTGGTTTTTGGTTTAATTCTTTTATTAACCGAAAAACGATCTCGTTGTAGTTAAGAATATAAAGAAAACTACATATTAATGACAGCTTTAACTGTTTTGAGAAGTTTTCTATTAGCTAGGTTTATAACTTGAAATCGGAGTACCAAAACATATAGTTTAGAAATATTGATATGTTGCGAAGTGTTTTGTTATCTTCTTTAGTTATTTATGTTTTATATAGGTTAAAGAACGGGCGATACCAGGATTATTTTTAAGAGGGGGTAAAAGTTTGGGTATATGTCGGTGTGGGTCATCAAGTTGGATTTTTTTCATGTCAAACCGTAACAGAACTAAACCTGAAACTTAAATTATTATGGTTTGCATTTTTGCTACAAAAATCCAAAGTTACATTTTTAACTTTGGGAGAATATGAAGTGGAAATTTAAAATTTTGAGCACTATCAAACTACTAAACTTAGTATAGTTGAACTTTCAAATTAAAAAATTTAGCAATTGTAAATTATTAAGAAACATACAGTTTTGAGAATGTCCATCTAAATGTTACTTTTGACATTTTTTTTAATTCATAATATACACTTAAATAAAATTTAATAGATTTTGTATAATGATAGATTTCTTTTTACACTCATAAAAAACAAAGCTAACGGTTTGAAGTACAAATATTTGTGATCTTTGTAAAAATATAATGAACATGTGCCTATGCTTCGCGACAAGTTTGGAATGATACATATCATATTTATAAAGTAATATATTTATAGTAGTATATTTTAAAATATATATATTGAAGAAACAATTGATAAATGTATAATAATATTCTTTTCTAAGAAATGTTATTACAGGTAAGTGTATAGAAAAGTAAATATAACAAGAAAGATTAAAAAATGGTGAAAATGGGAAAAAGAAATAAACGGTAGAGTGGCACTTTGGATTAGAAGTCTGCAACTTTCTATGTAAATGGTTCAATCTTTGACAATTTTTCTAGATTATATGATTTTTTTTAGTAAGCATAAAATTATAAGGGTGGGCACCTTGCCGTGCTATCGCCTATATTCAAAGTCTAAACAAGGAGCAAAAACTGAACTGTATAAAACCCCGACCCAATGATATCTTACAACCAAAAAAATGAACTGGTATTTAATCCAAACCAAAACTTAATGCAAATTTTCTTCAACAAAAGAGAATTACAATTACAATAATGCAAACTAGGAAATTGATACCACTTATCATGATGTAAAATGACTTGCGTCTACTTAAAACAAGGACATGTGATTATGCTATTGCCTATAATAATACATCTAAGTCCATTTCATATAGTGTCCAACATAAACAACTAAATTAACGAAATTGAAAATGAACTCGAGACATTGAGCTCAATTACCAAATTCAGGTTGCTAACAAGTTACAACTGACAACATTCTCTACCTAATTAATCAACGCACCGCCACAAACACTTGAAGAAACGTGTTTGAAAGAGCCAGACACAGAGGATTTTATTTTATTTTGGGCCCAAAAACTTAAGTTGTCTGCCTATAATCTACATGAACCTGAAAAGGTTCTTAACCTGTAATGTAATCTTCTCCTATATATGGCCCCTAATTTGATTGAGTTTTGACAACTTGGCATGATGGAGCATCCTCATTGGTAGAGAATGCCACATGTAATTCTATCATTGGCCAACTAACATACACCCTATATCCTACACACCAACTGCGAATGAGACTATCATTCCTGCATTTAAACCGAAATCCCTGCATTTACGGAAGCCAAAATCTCAATCCTGCATTCAAACAAATTTCAAACCCCTTCTTCTTCCCTAACCCTACACGGCTACACCCTTGGTCAACGAATATGCCCTTGATTTCTTCAATCTTCCGCTATCCCTAATCGTCTGCTACCTATCATCAAAGAAAATCGATTTCTTGGTTCTTCACTGACAATGCGCCGCGCTTTTTGTCGAATTTTGAACAAATTTTTAGGGATTTTTCTAGGGTTTCGGACCACACTTAACCCTTTCTAATCGCTATCCAATTTCAATTTGTTTTCTTCTTCTTAATTGTAAATCTAGATTCACCGCGTTTTCTTGTGCGCGTGCCTCTTTCCAAACGTTAATCTAGGGTTCCAATTTTTGAAATCTCCAACTCTAGGGTTTAGTTGATTATTTTATGTCTATCGATTGATTGATTGGTTAATCAGTTAGGCCAGGTTTTCAATTCGATTTATTTTTATTAATTTGAAATTTTAATTCGTCGACACATCAATCGCTGAATTTTATTTTTTTTTGATTAATTTATGCCCGTATATGAACAGCAGGAGTTCATATTCAAGCACTTGGGAGTTGACTTTTATGGCACCTAATTTTCTTGTAGAGCCTACTGGACAGGAAGTTTCTAAGAATATATCTCAAAAGAATCCGAATTCGAATCAAATGATGGCTGACTCAGGAGGATACGGTAGTTCGGGTCGGGTCGATACTGAGATAACTGCTTCAGAAGATTTTTGTGCACCAAGAAGGAAATCAGTTAACTTTGATAACAATTCCTATCAACAATTTAGTATTCCGTTACAAGTTTTATCTTTATCAAAGATGTCAAGTTTTGAGAGAAAACAATTAGAATTAAGATTAAAACGTGAGGTTGAACAAGTTAGAACATTCCAGAAGAATCTTGAACAAGCTTTGTCTTCATCGAGTGATGTTTATAGTTGCAGTGCTGGTCAAAGAAAGCCCGTACCCGAGCTTACCCGGTCAATGCTCTCCAAGAAACGGGCCCCACCGGGCCGGGTTTGGAATTGGAATGCCGGGTTGATGAAACAATGTGAAACTTTGTTAAATCGGTTAATGGGTTATAAATTTGGTTGGGTGTTTAATACACCTGTTGATGCAGTTGCATTAAAGATTCCGGATTATTATACGGTTATTAAACATCCAATGGATTTGGGGACGGTTAAAACGAAGCTAAAGTCAAAAAAATATGTTGACCCGTGGGGTTTTGCAAGTGATATTAGGTTGACTTTTTCAAATGCAATGACTTACAATCCACGTGGCAATGATGTGCATATTATGGCTGAAACATTGAGTAAGTTTTTTGAAGTTAGGTGGAAACCAATTGAGAAAAAGATACAGAAGGTTCTAGAAACTGAAAGTGTTACTGTTATGCCTCCTTTTAAAAAGAAGAAAACAGCATCTTTTACAAATGAAATTAAGCAAGAACCGATTAAGAAGAATATTATGATGTCAGTTGCTGAAAAACAGAAATTGAGTGGTGAATTGGAGTCCTCAATTGCAGAGTTTTACCTGAAAATATTATTGATTTCTTGAAGGAAAATAGCTCAAATAAGAATGCAACAATGGACGATGAGATTGAGATTGATATTGATGCTCTTGGTGATGATACATTGTTCAAATTGAGGAAGCTTCTAGATGATTTCTTGGTTGAAAAACTGAAAAGACGGTCAAATATTTCAGTGGAAGTTTAAGAATTAGAATATAATTCACCCCTTTTGTAAATATTAGAAATAGAAATTTATGTTTTTGGTATTGTTCTTAATTTTCATCAATTGTCTTTTAATGCCCATACCGAAATAGTTACAAAGAAGTTTTATTCCGTCTTTAAATTTCATATACCATTTATTCATGTATCAAAAATTGGTTCCCATCATTTCAATTATGGATTGTTATGTTATTTCAACAATATCACTACTTTGTTATTTTCCTATGTCTCTTTTGAAGCATGTCCGCCCAATCGGGCGGGCTTTGCAGCTAGTTATTGATATGCAAATAAAAACACCCTGAAATAATATAATGGTAGATCTATCATGTTCTATTCATGTCTTACATCACACTTCCAACTTCTGAGCCAACACCAACTTCTTCAACAGAATCTGCCATCAATTGTACCAATTCAGATTTTCCACCCATTTGGGTCGACCAACTCAACCCGACCCGTTTAGACACATTCTAATTACAGAGAGAGGAGTTTCATGGTGGAGGATACTTACTAGGGTCCATTGCCGTGGCGGCGGCAAGTGGTGGTGCTGTCGCCTGAGAATCCTCCGTGATGGCTGCAAGAGCTGCCTGAGAATCCTCAGTGGTGGCGGCAAGAGGTGTTGCTGTCGCCTGAGAATCCGTGGTGGTTTCTGGCGGAGACTTTTCAGGCGTTGCAACTGATAAAGGGGCTGAAGACAAGATAGGTAAGTTTGAGGTGTTGAGTTGTGTTGTATTTTTAAGCTCATCAAGACCAATTTCTTTTTCAAGTGTGCTCTTAAATTCCCTTGAAACTTCCTATAAAAGACAACCATTTATATCAAACATGTAAATACGTACAAAATGATACATTATTTGATAAAAATATGAAAGTTTATTGCCTGAAGTTCCCTAATCGTCGGTTGAAATGTCCGTAAAGTTTTTCCCAGATTTTTAGCAATCTGCAATTAAAATTATGAAAATTAAAGAGAGTTTGTGCCTAAAAGAGATTAATATCCATAAAATTAAGGAGGTTTAGTATAAAAATGACATGATTAAAATTATTAACCATAGTTAAATCTTCAAAGCTAATTATTCAGATCAAATGATACACAAAATGAAGGTCTTATACAATACCTCAGCAAGACCTTTAGGACCAAAAACCAATAATGCAACCACTCCAATCACTAAAGCTTCAGGAGCCCCAACACCAAATAAAGATGCAACAATGCCTTTCCCTACACATTTCTTTTTCTTAAATTCTGCAAAACACCAAATACAAATTGAAAAACAGATAACTATTTTGACTTTACAAAATGTCAAATTGAGAAAAATTTCAACTTCAAAGCAGATATTACAAACATATGTAAATTGGGTGACAGATCCATAGCAAAAAGCCTAAGTTTGACTATGATTAACACTAATTATACTACGAATCATAACAGAAAAACATACCAAATTTTAGAGATTTTAGCGAGATTGAACTCCCATTTGACCTGAGGCCGTTCCAAGTTGAAAATGAAGCTAAACCAAGTTGAGGAGTTACTGTAAATGAAGAAAAATTTGGGTTTTTAGAGTAGGAAATTAGATAGGTAGAGTGGGAAGCACGTGTTTTAGACACTTTAGGTAATGGTGATAAAGTGTGAGATGAAGATGGATGAACGAGGGTTGCAGAAGCCATGGGGATGGTGGTGGTTGGTTGGTAGATTATGGCGAGTCGATCTAACCTTGAAATTTGGGGAACCGTTTGACTGAAATGATTAGGGATTGTTTGGATGTGGGTCTTACATAATCTTCATTGTGGATATTAGTGTATTCATACGGTCATACTAGTGTCGATTTGTTTTGGACTTCGGATTTTTTTTTTAACGGCAAATTAGTAAGTCAGGACATGTTTTGATGAGCTTTTCAATACTTATTGACTTTTTAAAAGAAGTTTTAAAAAGTAAGGAGTCTCTTATTTTTTTAAAACTTATTTTTAAGACATTCACTCAAACAGTTTATTAAGTTATTTACTTTTCAAAAAATTAATAAGTTAATAAGTTACTTTTTGTAACTTTCCCAAACATGTCTTTAGTGGTTCGACATATGCAGTGACATCCAAACGGACAGTATGCATTCCTCGAACATATCTCCTTTTTTTGTGGAATAAACTCCACCATATTTTTCCTCCTAAAGAATGTCCCAAACAAGTCTTGAACCTAAGACCTCTTGAAGACAAACTCCCCAAGGCAACTCTTGGCGGCCAATTAATATGAACTTGGATTGCTTTGGTGTTTTTCAAGTAAACTAGCAGGGTACCCGCGCAATGCGGCGGCGGGTACCCGTAACTATATTTCGAAGTGACGACAGCACCGGTGGTGGTGACAATAGCGATGGTGATGAGTGGTGGTGCGTAGTGATGGTAGGTGCTGACATTAGTGATTGTAGGATCAGATTCGAAATTGATTTTTTTTGTAAAAGTAAATATGGGTCTTTTAAATAGAGAAATGATTGTTGAGTTCTGGTGACGTTAAAGCTTATATATATTAGTATCTTGAATAAATTAAAATAATCAAGTAGTTGAAGTGGTTAACACACAGTGACTACTTAGGAGAGGTCTTGTGTTCGAATCCTGTAAGCAACACTTTATTTTTTTAGTTAAAGAACCTACTAAAAGTGGAAATCTCCTTAAACTTAAAATTAAGGAGCTCCTTAAACTTACTAAAAGAGGTAGAACTAAATGCATTATTAAGTAGTAAGATAATTAAATTTACAAAAAAATCTTTTTAAATTGCCTCATTATTGATGAGAAACTTATGATACTTTTATGAGAAGTGACATTGCTTTTTATTATTTAATCTTACTCATCTTCTTACCTATTTAATTAAAATATGTGTTATAATTAAGTGATGATATGAGAAAAAAAATTAATGGATTACACATGTCAAGTTTAAAAGTTAATAAGACTACGGATAGGACTAAAAAGTAAAAACGAATATAATTTTACTATTTTTATCTATACAATCTACTTGATAAATGATATTTAGTCTTACATTTTAATTCTACCAATAGTTCTACTCATTTGATTATGATAAGTGTCAAAATTAAGGGATGATATAAAAAAAGAAAATTAGTGTATAACGCATATCAAATTTAGAGATAAGTATAAATATAAGTATGACTAAAAGATAGGAATTACTCATTCTATTTAGGCTGTGCTGATATAATTTGGAGTAGGTATGATTTTTATTATAAATCATTAACTTAAAGGACGAATAGTAGAAACTAGAACTATTCTGTATTAGTCGAATTATTTCTTAGAATAAAATATCAAACTTTTAGATTATATTCCATTTTAAATCATTACTTTTTATTTTAAGTTAATTATAGGTTGTTAAATGAATATGTCTAAACATAAAAAGAATGGAATTATGCCATTTACTAATAAAAGAAAGCAAATTACCTAGAATTCTTGTAAAAATATGATGTGTTAGCATGTAAAAGTGAACAACAAAATAAGATAGGTAGTAAACTATGTTTTCTATAAATAAAAAGCGGAATTTTGTATCTCCACTAAAAACATGCAAAATAACGTATATCCAAGACATATAAGTTTTCAATGAATGATATTCTATGCTATATTAAAATAGAGAAATGTTATTTTCTTCATACTATTTGTATCTATTTCATATTTCCATTCACCAGTATATAACATGTATAACTCATTCATTTTTTCTCTTTTCCAAATATCATCTCTTAATTTTGACACTTGTATTTAGTCTAATGAATAGGAAGCAATAACACTTTTCATTAAAATATGTTTCGAAGATATGTATAGTTACAACTATTGGTTTATTATTTCTAATGATGTAAATATAGAAAAGATTTAAAGTGATTCCGAACTAGAGTTCCAGCAAAATCGATGGTGGCAGAGGGTCGATTCTGGTCAGATTAGGTTTTTGAGAAAAACTGGCTCGATATCATATTGGAGATTGTTGAAATACTCGCTAGGATATACGTTTTATTGATATTAATATATAGAGCTACATATACATGATATTTATACTAAGAACCATACACTATACATTGTGAACATAAGAGATAAAAGACAATGACAATTAACTATTTAACAATTTCAATTCATTAGGATCTTCAAATATTTCGACTTTTTGTTTCAGTATTTTTGTGAAGAAAAATTCAATAATTTTTACTCTAAGTGTTTATATGTAGTTATTGGTTTTGGTGTTGATATATATGTGTAATCAAGCATAACTACACCATGTTCCACTGGAAAATATGTATATGTAGTTATGACTTCTTTTTGTAGAAGTTGGAATCTGCAACAGATTTAGCTTGAAAAATGAAACAAGGTATCTTTTTCCTTTCGTTCTTTTTCTTTTGTAAATCCAATGTTGGAGATGGACTATGGGGACGGATTTGAATTAATGTACGGGATTCATAGTGTTTGTGTATGTTTATTTGCAAGATTTAGGTCTGAGGAAATGGGTTTGATACCCTTGAATATGGGGTTGATACTCACACCATAAATCCAATACTAACTACCCTCATTGACTCAAAATGTAATCAACTCAATAAATAATAAAAAAATGATGTCTCTTGTTGTACGGTTTTACTTATATCAGTTAAAGAAAGTTATTATGATTTTTCATCCACCTTAACCTTTAGAGCTTTCATTTTCAGTTACTTGGAACTTTTGTATAAGAAGTTTAAAAAATCATAAATATTAAACAACATGTTAAACTTAGTGATTAGTGATTATGGTGTTAGGTGATTGATGAAGAAAATAAATGGTCAAGAAACAGGTTGAGGAAAAAATGAACCTTGTGATTGAAAAGTAATGTTCAAGAAAAAGGAAGACTTTAAAGAAAGTTGATCATTTGAAGAATACAATAAATTTTTCCTTGTGAAAAACTGCCTATAAATTACAATCATCGTTGAAACCATCGAGCATATATTGTATAGGGTCAATGCATCCAATGATCACCTTACTTACTTCTATATGTACAATAACCCAAGTAAATACAATTATAAAAATGGGTTTTTTCAAAAATTACAATAATTATATTAGCCATATTATACATTATACACCTTGACAACTATGGTGATGGTGACGCCTCTAGTGTGAAACCCTCTAAATCTTTCTATCATCCATAATCTCTTATGGGTTTTAAATTTAATATCAAGTCATATACAACAACGTTGGATTTTAACGTTTTTCACAATTATTTTATATTCGCATTCAACCAAATTCATAAATTAAGTTAAACTTTATTAAGACACAATATTTTAACAATAGAAATGATATTTATTTCTAATATTTTTTCTATTCATTTTCCTACACACTTAATAGGATGATATGTGTAATCCATTAATATCTCTCATAATATTATCCCTTAATTTTGACATATGTCTTAATCTAATGAGTAGCAAGATAGTAAAAATAAATGATAGAAAGTCATACCATTATTCTTTTAACAAATCATAACAAAGTTAAAACAAAATTGAGAATTAAATTATTAGAAAATTGATAAATAAGAAATGATAATAGCATTGTCTATTTTGAACATAAAAGTAAGGAGGGGATACTAACGAACTTACTCCACTAGTACAAGCCCACTCTCATCCATTAAACAAATCTAAAGTGAAAGCAAAATTAAAGAACCCCCAATCTCTCTCTCTCGCTTTCCCAGTTTATTCTCCAGAACATCACTCGGAAACCTCACAATTCCAAAATACTTTTACTAGATTTTCTTTCCTTTTTATTTATTCATCCTTCTTCTTCTTCTAGCTTAATTCAGACGTCAAAGTTTCACCTCTGTTCGTTCTTTGCATTTTTCAGCTTCTGCTTAACCATATATTCGGTTGCTACATCTTGTACGGTTAGTTAATCTTTGATTACTTAACATATTGTGCTTAATTCGGTCTCTTTTTTTTATTCTCAATATAATCGTGTGTAGATCTATGCTCTGATGGTGTAATTTTCATGGATTAGATCAAACTGATTGATAACCTAATCAGAATTTGTGAATGCTATTCTTTACTTCTGTATAAATTAACTGAAATGTCGATCATCAAATCTTCTGTTCAGAAATCGAATTAACTTATTTTAGGACTTGGAGAGAACTTTTTTGTTTCTTTCAGTTTTCAGGAATAATTGATTCGATTAAGGCAATAGGATTTTGATGACTAGTCATGATAATTGACAGGACTTGAGTAATTTTAATTATCCTTTTTTAGTAAAGTTTTTTAAAGTTGTTTGTCTTCATATCGGGACATATGATGTAACCTTTTGATTTGTTTTCAGTTTCTTTTTATCTTGTATGTTTGATGATAACTCTTGGAGAACAAGTGCTGTATGACGCATAACAAGAATTTAAATCATGCTGATTTATGAAAAAAATAGTAAAATTAATTAGACCGCAATAAAAGCCTTAGATCTCTTTAAGTAACAGTTCCGTACAGTTTAGATTAAGTTGTAGACCTATATTATGCACTAGAGGTTTTATAATTAACTTTTTGCTGATATTTATGTATTGAACTTTTTGCATTCAGAACTCACTCTGCGTATATCATTAAAGTTTGACCAAAAAAGCGTAAAATGAGGCATACTGAATAATCTCATGTGACCATTGGTAGTGGATTCAACATTTCCACATTGGGTTCCATTTTTTGTTGTTGTAAATAATCATAAACTATGCCTTCTTGGTGGGGAAAATCGTCATCAAAAGAATCAAAAAAGAAGACAAACAAAGAGAGTATTATCGACACGATTCGGAAATTTAGAATCCCATCTGATAAAAAACCAACCAACAGATCAAGTGGCGCACAAAGGGGTTGCAGTGACACAGTCTCTGAAATCGGGTCACTATCTAGGGTTCAATCCAGATGTGTATCACCTTCAAAAGAATCCAAACTTGTGGCTCGATGCCAAAGCTTTCAAGAAAGACCTCAGGCTCAACCGCTCCCACTTCCCGTTCTTAACCCGGCCCGTGTGGCCCGAACCGAGTCGGGAATCAGTGTGTCTGGAAAACTGAGACAAGAAAAAGGGTCAAAACCATCACAATTTGTTCCACTCCCGCAGAACGGATATACACGGGCCAGGCCCGATGCTGCAGATTTTGATGGAACCGAATCTGTTTTTAGTGAATGTTATAGTGATAGTGATGATCCACCTGATTCCAGCCAGCTCAGCCCGTTAGCATCTGATTATGATACCGGTAGTCGAACAACTGCAGGCAGTCCTTCCAAGTAAGTGTTCAATTGAAATTTTTTAATATTACATAAATCGTCCCTGTGGTTTGTATGAAATTATGGTTAATTTCGTACAAGCACAGGGACGATTATGTAATTTAGTCTTAGCCAGTTGATAAAAATGCTAACTCTTTTGTATTGTTTTGTGAAGTATGATTTTCAAGGATCAGTTGCCAGTTACAAAAAACAACTCACGAGATGTAGCAAAACCACTTTTTGATAACCGTATTTCATCTTCACCAACGAGAAGAAAACCATTAAAAAACCACATGCCTAATCTTCAAGTCCCATTCCCAAACCACGGTGCAATCTTCAGTGCACCAGACAGCTCAATATCCAGCCCGTCTAGAAGCCCGTTACGAGCATTCGGTACTGAACAAGCCCGTTACGACTTCCCTTTTCTCGGGTCGGGTCACTGTTCTAGCCCCGGGTCGGGTCAAAACTCCGGGCATAATTCCATGGGCGGTGACATGGCGGGCTTATTCTGGCAGCCCAGCAGGGGCAGTCCGGAATACTCTCCATTACCGAGCCCTAAAATGACGAGCCCAGGCCCGAGTTCTAGAATCCATAGTGGTGCAGTGACACCACTTCATCCAAGAGCAGTTGCTGAGTCACAAAATAGTAACCGATCAGAAGATGTGAAACAGAAAAGTCACCGGTTACCGCTTCCTCCGGTCACAATTTCAAATTCTTTACCGTTTTCTCAGTCAAATTCTGCAGCTACTTCACCTTCTGTACCCCGAAGCCCGGGTCGGCCCGATAACTTACCCAGCCCGGGCTCAAAATGGAAGAAAGGGAAGCTGTTAGGTAGAGGCTCGTTTGGGCATGTTTATGTTGGATTCAACAGGTATGTAATGTAACGGGTTAATAATTGGTTGTGTTAAAGTTAACCTAACCTGAGTTGTTGTGGCTTATGGTGTAGTGAAAGCGGTGAAATGTGTGCTATGAAGGAAGTTACATTATTCTCAGATGATGCAAAGTCGAAAGAAAGTGCCAAACAATTGGGCCAAGTATGTATTTTTGATTTTTATATATTTATTATATATTTCTCGCATCATTTTGTTATGTTTCTTATTATTTGCAGGAAGTTTCTTTATTGAGCCGGTTAAGCCATCCAAATATTGTGCAGTATTATGGTTCTGAAATGGCAAGTTTCATCATAACTTATCCGTAATACTAAATTGATTATAATTATGTCATTATTTGATTGAATTTTTGAACAGATTGATGATAAACTGTATATATATTTGGAATACGTATCGGGTGGTTCGATTTATAAACTTCTTCAAGATTATGGACAATTTGGTGAGCTGGCAATCAGAAGTTACACTCAACAGATATTGTCAGGGCTAGCATATCTACATGCTAAGAATACTATTCACAGGTTGACCATTTGTACTCTTACAAGTTAGTTAATGTCTTTTAAAAATGCTCATTTCTTTTTTAATGTAACTGAAATTTGGGTATTTTGCAGGGATATCAAAGGAGCAAATATACTTGTTGACCCAAATGGCCGAGTTAAGTTGGCAGATTTTGGGATGGCAAAGCATGTAAGTTTACATTATCTCTTTATATTTTAGACATGCTAATTTTCACCCATTTACTTAATTAAAGTACTAACACCACACACTAAATAACTTTAAATTTACCAATTTCAAAATTTTGTATTATTAAGTATCATTGTTATTGATTGTTTTTTTATGCCAGTAAGGTGTTTATTACTTTTTAATGTTGATGGAATAACATAAACTCTTATGCTTTAATCTTATCTTACTACCTAATAAAAGACGAGGTTTATGACATCATCATTTGCTCTATCAACCAATTAAAACCTTTAATTTCATCCAATTTTATTCTGTTAATTATGAGGCTACATTTACAAAAATTGCAGATCACAGGGCAGACGTGTCCATTATCATTTAAAGGAAGTCCTTACTGGATGGCACCCGAGGTCTGGTCACCATATAAACTTTTTCTTTCTTCTCAAAAAAATAAATAAATGAATTAATAATAATTTAGAATTACATTTTTATTTCATGACAGATCATAAAAAATAGCAACGGATCCAACCTTGCAGTGGACGTGTGGAGTCTGGGGTGTACAGTTCTAGAAATGGCAACAACAAAACCACCTTGGAGCCAATATGAAGGGGTCAGTTGTCAATAATGTGAAAAGTAAACTTTATGATTATTTTCGTTTTATTAATTAGTTTTTATTTTATTGTAATAGGTTGCTGCATTATTTAAAATTGGAAACAGTAAAGAACTGCCTGTAATTCCTGATCATCTTTCAGAAGAAGGGAAAGATTTTGTAAGACAATGTTTACAAAGGAACCCTTTACATCGCCCAACAGCCGCTCAGTTGTTGGATCATTCTTTTGTTAAAAACGCTGCTCCTTTCGAAAGACCTCAAGACCCAATTGCTAATGCGGTAAAACTTCATTTTACCCTTTTACAACTAATAAAAAGAATTAATTCATTAATATATTCCAGGGAATTGGACATCCAAGAAACCGACAAGCAATGGATCCAGATAGACTTACTACCCATTCTTTTAGAGTTCCAAGACCAGGCTTTACTTCCAGGTAACGCCTCAAAACCAATCTATTACAATATTAATATTATTTTAGAAATAATAATAATAAGTTTAACATATTTGCAGTGATGTTCAAATCCCGCGAAACATATCCTGCCCCGTTTCACCAATCGGGAGCCCGCTTTTACATGCAAGATCACCACAACACCTAAATGGTAGAATGTCCCCATCGCCCATATCCAGCCCTTCAGGTGCATCAACTCCCAAAATCCCTTTTCATCATCATGTTAACCAATCAGTTTACCTTCACGAGATCTCTAAACCAACCAACATATGTTACCGTGAACCTGTTCCCGATATGTTTCGGGCGGTTAGACAGTTTGGTGGGGGGGGTCACTCAAGAGCTTCAGCCACCACCGTGTTGGCAGACTCGGTGTCTCATCTACTCCTGAGGGATAAAGTTAACTTTAAACCGTCTTTGGATCTTAACCCTTTATAAGTCTCGTTTTATCTTGAATGTCTGGTTTTAACTGTATATTGAGTTGTGCAGGCATTTGACTCACTCATAATGATAATGATAATGTATGGTGGTGGTATAACACAGGGTTTATATGATGAAATACAAGAGTAGGAGTCAGGAGAATAAATAGAATTAGAATGAATTAGGGAGGGAGGGGTATTTGAAACTTGTACATAAAATGCAGAATCGGTGTTATTGTATTTCTATCTCTACAACTGTAACTATATTTATGTCTGTGGGTGTGATGTGATGATTGTAATATGTACATTACCATTTCCCAAAATTCAGATATTTAATTTGGAGCTCCTCAATTGTCCTTTTATATATATGTATTGATATTTGGTAACCTGGTTTCGATTGGGTATTTTTTGTGCTCTTAGAGATTGAATTTGAAGATTCATATAAAATAAGAGTTGAATTATTCTTAACAAAAACGTGATAATGGGAACTAATGATTCATATCATTACATATTGTTAATTCCGTATAATTTGGTATTGAAGTGAAGCATCTCTAATAGAGGAATTGTTATTTGACAAATAGAAACCATGGTTTAGTGGGATGTTTGGTTGATTAAATTGATGCTAAAATCCCAGAGTCTCTTTGCCAGATCCATGTCTTTAGCCACTTCCGTAGTTTTTGCCAAATTGCTATCTGAGAAATATTCACCACTTACCCCTTTCACTTGTGGATGCAGTGCTACATAGCATGTCGTTGCTGCCCCCTAATTTATACCACACAACTCAATAAACCACTATTTCCATTACAATTATTCAACTATGTGTTTTTACTCAGAATATGCATTTCTTCTAATGACAAGATAATCTTCTTATCATAAACACAACATCAAATCTTACTTTCCACCAAAGCATGACATTTTTTCTTTGACAAGGGCAAACTGTTAAAAGTAATTTCTATTTTCATGCTTAGCAGAAGTGACAATTTCAATCCATCTTTCATACATTATTTATTTGTCAAGTTCAAGAAAAGAGAGAAAACCGTATTAATAGTTACCCGTTTTGACCCATAAAAAATATTACCCTTTTTTTCCCCAAACCCGCTTCAACCCATTAACTTAACCGCACGATTTTGATAGTTGACAAATTACTAACCTGCTCTACATTTTTCATCACAAAGCTGCTGAGCTTGCTAACAAAACCTGCAATTGTGTAGTTGATTTTGGTTTATGTTATCATTTTACTTTTTTGGAAAAGAGCATACCTTCAGCAAATTTGGGAGGAGTAAAAATGTGGCGAAACAAATTTGTAGAGATTACTCCTGGATGAAGACAGTTTGCAGTTATATCTGCTCCTTCTTCCTGTTTAATCACCAAATTACCATATTTTAATTTCAAGCATACTTTGACTTTTATGGTCAAACATGTCACATTTCGAATCAAGAGATGGATTTAGTGACTACCAACATCTTTTTATTTGTAATAGTACTAGTTAGGGGGTGTTTGGGAAATCTTATTTAGAGGTGCTTATACCTTATGAGCTTATATAAGCTTAAATAATCGCTTTTTAAATAATCCCTTTTTAAATAATCCCTTAATCTAAAGTTTAGTATGGAGATCGAATATTTTATAGTTATTGAAGTTTACGGAATCTTTGGTCAACTTTGAAGTTGAAAATAAGTGTTTAAAATGGAACAGGTCTTGTTTAAAGTAATTCGTGAAAATGATTTATGTTTACCTTTAATTGTCTTGTAAGCTCTTTAGCGTGCAAAATGTTGGCTAGCTTTGATTGACCATATGCTCGATGTTTACTGTACCTGTACAACATCATCAAAAATAAAATATAGCCCTTGTATTATGAAGTAATATGAATGTTAACCACTAAATTATATATTTGATAATAAGTTGTAATGATTTTCTAGTCATAAATTTAATAGTATACTGTTATTTTACTACTTATTAGAGGCACATTTGTTGCAAAGTGTTGGTCAATAGGGAGGAAAAAGGTTATTAATTAAAAAATAGAAGATATATTACAAAATATATAGCTTTTTAATAAACAAATGATTAAGAGTGGAGCAAACTTACTGTTTTTCATCATTGATTTTATCAAAACGAATTCCTTGGGGATAAGCGAGCTTATGGGCTTCTGATGATACATTCACAATTCTTCCCTCTTTCTTACTTTTAACTGCTGTTTTCTTCATATTCTCAAGCAAAAGATGGGTCAGAAGAAAGTGACCTGAAAAACCCAACATTTATTTAATGCTTAATTAGACGAAATAAGGAAATTTTATAAAAAAAAAATCACATGAAATACCTAGATGATTGGTGGCAAACTGTAGTTCTATGTTATCTTTAGAAAGCATAAACGGAGTCATCATTATACCTGCATTGTTTCTTAACAAAACCAGCATGGAAAAAACATAATATTGTGACCAAAATTAAATATGCACAAAAATAGTTCAAAACCGGCATCAATTCTTACTAAAAGTTTGAATATCACAATGAAGGTTGTAACATATACTAATTTTGAATATGATAAATTTGAGTTTGATGGTCAAATTGTGCTTTAGGGGGGGAAATTGATAATCTTACATTAACAAGTTTAAAGATCGACCACTTGAATTATAATCAGAGGCAAATTTCCTAACGGATGCCAAAGAATTAAGATCTAATTCCATTGCATCAACTTTAGCTGTTGGGATTTCCTTGACAATTTCTTCTTGAACTTGTTTGCCAGCTGTCATGTTTCTAACACCCATCACCACATGGGCCCCACGTAGTGCTAGCACTCGTGCTGTTTCACGCCCTATGCCACTTGACCCCCCTGAGGTTAATTCAGCAAAAGAAAACTGAATACATTATTATAATTACTTACATATTTCAAGCATATGCTCTAAACTTTTTACCTCCAAAGCATGTTATATCATTATGTTACATATTTTATATATAAATTGGTGCTTTGATTTCTTTAATCACATTTAAGCCTTTGTAGCATATTGTCATGGTACCCCGGGTGACCAAAATTCCTTGATCCACCAAAAAGAACGAGGAAAGATGGCATAAAGTTGTACTAAGTAAGCAATTGCAAAATAAACTAAAAAACTACTCTTAAGCTTAAAGGGTTTTTGAGAGTGCTTATTGAATATAAATTATGTGTTTTCATAATGGATTATTAAATAATCAGCTATTATAAAATGTGACTGTGAAAAATAATGTTTGGATTTAATTATGATGTTTGAAATCGATAATTATATAATTAGTTTTATAATATTTGACAAACCTGATTATTTGTTTAATTAATAGGTAAAATGCAAATAATCAGTTTTGAAAAAAGCAAAGTATTAACTTTTTTCTGATTTTTTTTTCAAAGACTCATATTAGATCATTATTTGTATTTTCAAAAATTAAGTTGTTTGGCTCAATCCAAGGACTTGTTATTGCGAGCTAATAGTGAAAAGACTAATCAATAAATTGAAAATGTTAATTTGTCTTGCAAAGATCATAACAAAAATACTATTTATGTTAATTGTGTTTGATTTGTAAGATTTTATTAAAAGAAAAATTCTTTTAGCATTGAAAACTATAGGACGGCTTAGAAACATCTCATCATAGCCCATAGGGTTTATTTTATACCTTAACCCGTACAACACAAATAGTCCACGAATTGACCATAATCACACCTTCATAATGACTAATAGTCCTTGAAAACAGAGATTTGAAAACTAAAGTAAGGATAATCACTTAATTAGCAAAAAGATAACGAAAAAAGCATAAGCGAAGCCAAAGGAACCTGTAACAATGGCGGTGAGACCAGATGCGTCAATTCCATCAGTAACCTGCTCGGCGGTTGAATATTTCGAGAATCCAGAAGCTCCTGGTCTTCCAAACAGCCACATATCTGGAGTTTTGGATCAATTCACACTCGAATAATAAAGGATTTTTGGGAGCAATGGAGAAAGAAAACTTTGGAAATTGGACAAACGTTGTGAAATTGTGACGATGATATGACCATGATGGGAGAGCAAAATAAAGGAGCTCCTATCACACACTCCACACGCATCAACCGTCAACGCGTATTCAGTTCGCTCACGATTATGGTGACTGTTAACCGCCAAGTAAAACGGATGTCATGGACCGCTACTCTCACAATTTTTACACGGATCCGACCCGGATAATAAATGGATTAATTGGGCTGACTTCATCGGGTATCCGGTACACTAGTTTTACATGTTTTTTTAACAGATAGTATTGTTTATAGCAGGACTTTCGGCATTTTTTTAAATTTAAAAATGATATAAAAAAGTTGATGAAAGTCAACTGAATTTTGTTGGAAATCTGTTGAAAATGAAAACGTATCTTACTCCTTTATAATGTGTTTAGATTACTAAATCTAAAAATTCTTAAACTTAAATTTATTTCTACTTTTAGTAACATCTTAAACACCACAAAAATAAAAAAATGTTGCTTACATGATTCGAACACAAGATCTTTTGTAAGTACTAACTGTGTGTTAACTGATTGATCTAAATGACACTTTGTTTAATCCCAAATAAGCAGACAACATAACACTGCAAAACGTCGAAATTGTCCCCTGTTTTATTTCGGATACAATTTAATATGTATTCTAGAAGGTCTTACCACCCATCTTATTCAACACTTATCGAAGGTAACGTCTTGATAAAAAAAAACTCTACAATTTAGTTACGGGTACCCGTCGCCGCATTGCGCGGGTACCCTGCTAGTTCACTTTAAGATCTAAAAAACAGATAAGACAGAAAACAACGAAAATATAATTTTAAATGAATTCAGGTTAGAAAAAGGGAAGATTGAGGACATCAACAACAACAAAAAAAGAAGTTTTTATAAGTAATTACAGCGACATTTAGATAGTCAATTGCAAAATGAATAGATATTAAGCTATTTTAAATGAGGTATAAAATAATGTGTATAATCAGAAGATATAAAACTATTAAAGATAACTGGGCAATTGTTGAATTTAATTAAAAATAACTTGGAAAATAAGAATGAACCATTTAGCAGTTAAATACATAAGGATATGGAAAAGAGAATCTTTTGAAATTTGAAAGAGCGTTTTAGTTAGAAAACGATTAAAAATACTATGCAAAAAAAATTAACGAAATAAATAAAGGTAAGAAAACCTCTTTTAATAATATGTTTAAATTGGTAATTACGAAGTGATAGACAAAATAAAGTTATAAAAATAACTTAAAAATTTTTGATGATAAATGAAACGAAAGAATCACAACGTAATATAAAAAAAGTTTTTTAGACACTAACTTTGTTAGGTTTGGGTCAACATTTTGAACTGTTTATTAAATGTGTCGGGTTTGGGTTTGGAGGTCTCAACACATTTAAAATCTTGACACGACACAAATCTGACACAACATGTAACATCCTAAAACTGGCTTAGAATTTTATTACTTTCGGTAAGTAATTTAATTGTTTATTGTTTTATATAAATTAATTGATTTAATTATATTTAAATGTATTTTAACTATGGGGTTAAAATTAGTAAAACTGAGATATTTAAATATTAAAATGATCTTTATATATTTGGGTTCACTTCTGAACCGGGGTTTCAAAAATATCTTCGTTGTTAAAATTGGAGTTAGTTGGGTCTAAATTAATTATCTGTGAACCTAATAATCTATACTGTGTTTAAAATGAATGTATCTGTGTTTTGAAAGGGGTGTACGTGTTATGTTTTAGAGGCAGGTGTCAATTTACCCCTTTTCCCCTCTTGCGCCTCTCTCAGTCACGACACACACAACACACACACACATTCTTGAAGTTTTTCTCTCAAAATTGAAGATCATAACCTAATCCCTTGCTTGCCATCTCTGTGATTTCGTGATTAGAAGCAAGATTAAGTAAGTTTCCTTCCTTCTTAAGCTAGGGTTTCATGTTCTTGATGTAGAGTTGAACTAGGGTTCTTGAGCTAGTGGGTTTTCTTGAAGTTCTTGTTGAATCTTGATTATAATCTGGAATTGATGCATGATTTGGTGTCTAATTGAGTTCTTGCAAGTATTGTATGAATTGTTGTTAGTTATAACTCATTTGGTGAAGCTTTCATAAAGCTCCATCAATGGTGGATTTGGGAAGAAGATGGGTCTTTTTCCCTAATTTGATGAATTGTGTATTTTGATGTTCTTAATGTTGTGTTAGGCTAATTATGTTGTTAAATGATGATTGTTAGTTATGAAGAATCACTAGTTACTTGTTATGAAAATGCATAAAAGATGGTAGTGTTTGGCTAGATGGGAATTTAGCCATAATCTAGTTAGGTTATAGATTGTTGACTTTAGTCAAACCTGGGAGTTGACTTTTGGTCTTGTATAACTTGTAAACTTGTATTATCATTTTCATATTAACAATGTGGTAGTTGAATGAATTGTAAGTTTGATTATGTTGGTTTAGGCCCATGACCCGTTTGTTTGTCAATTAGTTGCAAATTGTACAAATTGACCTATTTTAGGTCAATAGATGATTAAATTATACATGTATACAAATGGTGTGCAAATTGCTTAGATTAATGTTAAGTAAGGAACTTGACAATATGAAATTGTTATTTGACAAGTATGAGCTCGAATATGTGTTTGATCCGTTTGGGCCTAATGTGTGCAATTTGATTTAAATGCATTAAGTTTGGTTTAGAATTAACTTGATGGAATTCTAGACATGGTAAGTATTATGTGTTGAAATGCAAGCTTTTGTTGCCATTTGATTGACCTCAAATAATGGTGTTTGGATGGTTATTGGGAGATTTCATGAATTAGTGCAATTGGTGGTTGATATTGATCTAGGATGGAGTTTTGATCTTGTTAAAATAACTAGTAGTTATTAATTGTTAAATGGTGTGATTATAGCCATTATAGTTGTGCTTGAAAGTGTTGAAGTAAAAATGTTGTTTTGACCCGTTTGGGCCAATGGGTAGTAAAGTGACTTAAATAACTTGGATTGTGAAAGTGTAAGTATTTTGTTAGTTATGTGATTAGTAATGTTATTGGTAACATTTGGTGAATTGCAAGTTGTTTACATGATTGTAGTTATGGAAAGTATTATGGTTTTAATAATCCGGTTTTTGACCCGTTTGAGTGTATGAAATGCAATATGGCTAGTTGACTTGTTGTGTAAGTGTAAATGGTCATGACATGTTCTTATGATGGTCTAAGTGTTTGGCTATTTAGTTAGTGCAAGTGTTAGTGTTAAATGTATATTTAACATTGTTTATAATTTGGTGGAATTATATACTAATTCGGTATTCCTTTGGTGTACAGGAATCGGGATCGTGACTCAGAAACATTAGACCTCTGAGTTCGACAAGTGGAAGGTTTCGGTGAGTGGATTTAACCTCCAACTTGTGTTTGGTTACAATTGGTTCGGTATATTGCATACTTGTGAAAATGCAGGAATTTGGCTGATATGGGGAGATAGCTGCTATCTTTAAATAGCGGCGCTATCTTGGCTGGTTTGCAAACAGAAACTCGAAATAGCGGATGCTATCTCAAAATAGCGGCGCTATCTTAGATAGCGGCGCTATTTTGGCTGATTTTTGGGGAAAATGTATATTTTTGACATTTTTTTGATTTATGTATGCCTAGTGTTAGGGAATACCATACATGATTAGGTGCACAATGTGAAGAGACTTTGCTTGATTGCAAGCAACAACTCGGTGTGTGGTTAGCGCGCTGAGCAAGGGGTGTCGACTAAAGGGTATCCGACCTTACCTGTATTTGTTGCATGGTTAAGGGAGGTTGTGGCCCGGGTGTTGGACACGAAACGCTATCGGTTACCGTGGTTTGGCCGACCATGGTTTAAGGCTCCGGCAGGACCCCGATCTTCTCGAACAAACAGTGTTGTCCCCAATCGGAGATGTTCTAGAACTTCCGTGTTTTAGTGGACGGTGATTCGTAGTTATGTGGTCTTTAGACCGTAGGGATGTCTATGCTAGCTTGTTGGGCTTTACAGAAATTGTAGATTATATTCATTCACTTAGCTTTGTGCTAATCCCTCCCTCGTTGAATCTTTTCAGGTGATCGGTGCGTTGGACGGGATGATTGACCAAGCTCAGTTGATATGTTTTAAAAAGGAGCCATGTCGTTTAAGTGACACCGTTTAAATAATTAATGTTTTGAAGTTTATTGTGGGACATTTGGTTTGTAAACCTAAACCTAAACTTATTATTATCTTTATGCTTCCGCTAAACTAACCTAGAGGATAACCTAATCGCCTTCGGGCATTTAAAAAAAAAAAAAACGTTCTCTAAGTTTTGCGGTGTTACAACTTGGTATCAGAGCTTCGATTTGGCGATGGATACACGGGGTTGGTGTTCCATTCCCAAATCGTGGCTCGAGTTTGGTCAAGCATTCCGGACGAGCGGGATTAGAGCAACGGTGAATGAAGTTAGTTGTAGTTAGTATGTAGTTACTAACGATTTAAACTAAGCTTTCGTGAGTTGTTGTGATTGTTATAGATATGACAGGTAAAGAGAAACCGACCCCCTTAGCCCTAGGAAATGTTAGCACATCAAGTAACGATGCGGGAACTACCGGAGGAGCCTATATACGCACGTGGGGATATGAAGTACATTAGAGGTGGTCAATTTGGGCAAGATGGAAGTTGACCTTTGGGAAAAGAAAATGGATTGTGGGTCAAGGACGGGGGCGGTCGGGGAATCTTCACCAACCGTGGACCGACAATGATAGCTCGGGTATGTTTTAATAAACTCAATACTTGTGTTTATGTAGAATTGTTAATTGAGAAGATTGCTTAGCTAATATTTGTGAAATGTTGTGATAAACTGAACTGCTTACCTTCAGTGTGTTATGTCACTTGAATTAGAATAATTGATTGCTTGTTGATTTGGGATACTTCTTATGTGTCAGGAGTGTTGTAGATATAAATGAGGTATGCTTACATGTTCCTTTTATTGAAACTTGGACTAAGTTAAGAGTGACATGATGTATGGATTAGTCTAGTTAATTAAAGTTGGAAATTTTATTTGTGACATGTCAGATCACATGTAGTGACTTGTATAGTGAGAATCAGAAATGTTTGTGCAACGTGAATAAATTGATGTTTGTTTTTTTGTTATAGACATTAATTATGACAGTCAGTCAATATTAGATACCTAAATGACTAATGAATTGTTTGTGTAGATCTTTTGAGATGACTTGTGATAGTAATAATTGGAGATAAAAGAGACTGTTAAATGATTTGCATTGATTATGAAATTATTTGAGAAGAGTTTGGAAATGTGATTTATACTTAAATCTAGTGTTTAGATTTAAATGATTGTATAGAAATGATTTATGTTAATAAAAAATTGATCATAGCTTAAATTGATGATTTTTAAAGTGCTTAAGGCGATGATGATGTTTTATTGATTGTAATAAAAGCTGTTGAATTGAGATTTTGAGGTTTTATGTCTTAAGAGTTATGTTTCTAGATCAAATATCATGATAGAAGTTGTTTATGCTTAATTGCGAATTGAACTGATGAAATCACCTTACTATTTGGATGTTAATGGGTAAGAGTTAAGGACTAGTTGAATTGTGATTGATTGACTTGAAGTTTAAGTAAAAGTTGACATGTAACTGAAAATGCTTATTAGTCATCACATGAGTTTGACATGTTAATGAACTGTGAACTGTATGTTTGAAATTGTTATGATAAAATTTCTCAATGTTGAAACGTTTAAGGTGATTAGTGTCAAGACTGGATTGAATGCTTTTAGTTGTTAGATCTTGATCATGATAATAATTATTGGTAATTGCATGAGTCGATTTGGTGAGTAGCTTGACATGTTTTGGAAGTAATAAGAACAATTTTTGGATAATAAAACTTGTTTTGATCTGTTAGGTCATAGGTATGACTAATTGGGTATAAAAGTTGTTGTTATTTGTATTGCCATGATTGTAATGAGATATGTGGGGTAGACTTGAATTGTGAAAACTGTGACTAGTTTTGTCATAACGTGCAACTTGACTTTATGAAATTGTGTTCCCCGTGTAATAGGGCCAATTAAGCATGGAATAATACATGATTGTTAGAAGTATTGTTAATTAAGGACTTGATAGTGTTATGAAGAATTGCTTGATTTGGACCTAGTATGCTAAAATTGGACTAAAGTGCATTTTGTGGTTCATGACTTGACCTTAAAGATCTTTATATGTTACTTGTGAGTTTATGTAATAGTTAACCTCGAAATAGAATATGTCCGAATTAAATCGTAAGTTTTGACCCGTTTGTCTATTATGTATCAAATTGGTGAAATTCAACTTTTGACTTGATACTTGTTTGACATTTTTGTAGTTCAATAAGTTGATCGTATGAGAGTTGTTATATGCATCTTAACATGCTTGAAATGCTAACTTATAGTCTTGAATTGATTATGGTATGTTGACCCGCTTGGGTCAAAATGTGCAAAATGGAGTAAGTGTGCTTAAGATTTGATTTTGACTAGTATGAGTTCAAAATTGATGTGACTTTATGTTATGAAAGAGTATTTTTGAAAAAAAAAAATTTAATTGATTAAGACTGGGAATTTTATTGGAAATTCTTAAAATTATGGGTCGTTTAACGAGTAAAACTGTGCATGATTGTAATTTTCGTTAGAATAAAGAATGAAACGAGTAGGTATTTGAGAATTGAAGTAAGTGTGTGACCTTGTGTAAGGAAATGATGTTGTAACTTATGCTAGTTGATTAACTGTTATGGCATGGAAAATGCTAATTTGTTATGAATGGTAAATGCTATATGAGTAATGAGACTATTTGGAGTAAGTGTAGACTACAGAAATGAATAGATTGTTAATTGAAATGACAATGTTTTGCGGGAACATTATATGAAAAGTTGGAAGTGCTAAATATACTATGAAGTGTATGACAAATTGAATGAAATTTTATTTGAGCATGTATACGTTAAAGTGATTGGAATAGTGTCGTAAACTTTCTGTGATAAATACGTGCTAATTGAATATTGTTGTGGGATTCCGGGGACGGAATCCTCTTTAAGGAGGGAAGAGTTGTAACATCCTAAAACTGGCTTAGAATTTTATTACTTTCGGTAAGTAATTTAATTGTTTATTGTTTTATATAAATTAATTGATTTAATTATATTTAAATGTATTTTAACTATGGGGTTAAAATTAGTAAAACTGAGATATTTAAATATTAAAATGATCTTTATATATTTGGGTTCACTTCTGAACCGGGGTTTCAAAAATATCTTCGTTGTTAAAATTGGAGTTAGTTGGGTCTAAATTAATTATCTGTGAACCTAATAATCTATACTGTGTTTAAAATGAATGTATCTGTGTTTTGAAAGGGGTGTACGTGTTATGTTTTAGAGGCAGGTGTCAATTTACCCCTTTTCCCCTCTTGCGCCTCTCTCAGTCACGACACACACAACACACACACACATTCTTGAAGTTTTTCTCTCAAAATTGAAGATCATAACCTAATCCCTTGCTTGCCATCTCTGTGATTTCGTGATTAGAAGCAAGATTAAGTAAGTTTCCTTCCTTCTTAAGCTAGGGTTTCATGTTCTTGATGTAGAGTTGAACTAGGGTTCTTGAGCTAGTGGGTTTTCTTGAAGTTCTTGTTGAATCTTGATTATAATCTGGAATTGATGCATGATTTGGTGTCTAATTGAGTTCTTGCAAGTATTGTATGAATTGTTGTTAGTTATAACTCATTTGGTGAAGCTTTCATAAAGCTCCATCAATGGTGGATTTGGGAAGAAGATGGGTCTTTTTCCCTAATTTGATGAATTGTGTATTTTGATGTTCTTAATGTTGTGTTAGGCTAATTATGTTGTTAAATGATGATTGTTAGTTATGAAGAATCACTAGTTACTTGTTATGAAAATGCATAAAAGATGGTAGTGTTTGGCTAGATGGGAATTTAGCCATAATCTAGTTAGGTTATAGATTGTTGACTTTAGTCAAACCTGGGAGTTGACTTTTGGTCTTGTATAACTTGTAAACTTGTATTATCATTTTCATATTAACAATGTGGTAGTTGAATGAATTGTAAGTTTGATTATGTTGGTTTAGGCCCATGACCCGTTTGTTTGTCAATTAGTTGCAAATTGTACAAATTGACCTATTTTAGGTCAATAGATGATTAAATTATACATGTATACAAATGGTGTGCAAATTGCTTAGATTAATGTTAAGTAAGGAACTTGACAATATGAAATTGTTATTTGACAAGTATGAGCTCGAATATGTGTTTGATCCGTTTGGGCCTAATGTGTGCAATTTGATTTAAATGCATTAAGTTTGGTTTAGAATTAACTTGATGGAATTCTAGACATGGTAAGTATTATGTGTTGAAATGCAAGCTTTTGTTGCCATTTGATTGACCTCAAATAATGGTGTTTGGATGGTTATTGGGAGATTTCATGAATTAGTGCAATTGGTGGTTGATATTGATCTAGGATGGAGTTTTGATCTTGTTAAAATAACTAGTAGTTATTAATTGTTAAATGGTGTGATTATAGCCATTATAGTTGTGCTTGAAAGTGTTGAAGTAAAAATGTTGTTTTGACCCGTTTGGGCCAATGGGTAGTAAAGTGACTTAAATAACTTGGATTGTGAAAGTGTAAGTATTTTGTTAGTTATGTGATTAGTAATGTTATTGGTAACATTTGGTGAATTGCAAGTTGTTTACATGATTGTAGTTATGGAAAGTATTATGGTTTTAATAATCCGGTTTTTGACCCGTTTGAGTGTATGAAATGCAATATGGCTAGTTGACTTGTTGTGTAAGTGTAAATGGTCATGACATGTTCTTATGATGGTCTAAGTGTTTGGCTATTTAGTTAGTGCAAGTGTTAGTGTTAAATGTATATTTAACATTGTTTATAATTTGGTGGAATTATATACTAATTCGGTATTCCTTTGGTGTACAGGAATCGGGATCGTGACTCAGAAACATTAGACCTCTGAGTTCGACAAGTGGAAGGTTTCGGTGAGTGGATTTAACCTCCAACTTGTGTTTGGTTACAATTGGTTCGGTATATTGCATACTTGTGAAAATGCAGGAATTTGGCTGATATGGGGAGATAGCTGCTATCTTTAAATAGCGGCGCTATCTTGGCTGGTTTGCAAACAGAAACTCGAAATAGCGGATGCTATCTCAAAATAG
This sequence comes from Calendula officinalis, assembly GCA_963853835.1. Classification (NCBI taxonomy): domain Eukaryota; kingdom Viridiplantae; phylum Streptophyta; class Magnoliopsida; order Asterales; family Asteraceae; genus Calendula; species Calendula officinalis. The sequence continues at coordinate 29,886,570 of OY970822.1, forward strand.
CGGCGCTATCTTAGATAGCGGCGCTATTTTGGCTGATTTTTGGGGAAAATGTATATTTTTGACATTTTTTTGATTTATGTATGCCTAGTGTTAGGGAATACCATACATGATTAGGTGCACAATGTGAAGAGACTTTGCTTGATTGCAAGCAACAACTCGGTGTGTGGTTAGCGCGCTGAGCAAGGGGTGTCGACTAAAGGGTATCCGACCTTACCTGTATTTGTTGCATGGTTAAGGGAGGTTGTGGCCCGGGTGTTGGACACGAAACGCTATCGGTTACCGTGGTTTGGCCGACCATGGTTTAAGGCTCCGGCAGGACCCCGATCTTCTCGAACAAACAGTGTTGTCCCCAATCGGAGATGTTCTAGAACTTCCGTGTTTTAGTGGACGGTGATTCGTAGTTATGTGGTCTTTAGACCGTAGGGATGTCTATGCTAGCTTGTTGGGCTTTACAGAAATTGTAGATTATATTCATTCACTTAGCTTTGTGCTAATCCCTCCCTCGTTGAATCTTTTCAGGTGATCGGTGCGTTGGACGGGATGATTGACCAAGCTCAGTTGATATGTTTTAAAAAGGAGCCATGTCGTTTAAGTGACACCGTTTAAATAATTAATGTTTTGAAGTTTATTGTGGGACATTTGGTTTGTAAACCTAAACCTAAACTTATTATTATCTTTATGCTTCCGCTAAACTAACCTAGAGGATAACCTAATCGCCTTCGGGCATTTAAAAAAAAAAAAAAAAAACGTTCTCTAAGTTTTGCGGTGTTACACAACACGACTCAGTCACAGTCAGCTGAGGAGCCGAGTGACGTGCCAGCGCTATTGCCGCATTTTTGGTTTATTTTGGTTGTCCAACATCCAAAGTAACATGTGGACTTCTTTAATTGCATGTTCTAGCCAATCTTCAAACTAATTCTCGATTAATATTTGCGGCCCAATTAAATCCATCTACTAAAATATGTCTCTGTATGTATGTTTATATATATGTATGGCTGCTTGCTTTTGCTTCCATTATATTTTTGAGGTTTTCTTTGGTTAAATTGTTCATATTAGTTTTTCTTTGGTTAAAATATATATTTAACAATAAATCAGTACATTTATTAAGCAAATAAAGCACAATTAAATGTAATATAAAATATACCGATCACATATTTATCACGTTTTGAAATACAATTAATCTAAGTTTATTCATTTAATCTATTAATTAAACAAAGAATTAGATTTTTCAATTACTAAAAGAATCGATTATCTTATTGCGATTTCAAACAACTTAATTAAATTCAAATATTAGTTTTTTTAAATTATGTTCTATAACCGTTTATTATCTGATATTTCATGTACTTCCAATAAATAATCTCAAACATCTACTTTATTCATGTACTTCCAATAAATAATCTCAAACATCTACTTCAGTGTAAAGGAAGGTGGTCTCACATCAAACATTTTACTTTATCCACCTTAAATATTAAATGCTTTAATGTGTTTATACAAATTGTTACTTTACAATGTAATGCACGAAGTACAAATTACCTCCACAATATAAAAAGTATTCAAACTCTTTTGTCTTTTTTACAAGCTTATTATTACTGTGTTAGTTTATCTGGTTTAAATTTTTTGTAAATTTTCATTTATCATGTTTATTCAGTAAGAAGATTGAAAGCTTTTACCACAGACCATCAAATAAAATTGAAACTTAATCAAGATAGGAACAAACTTAAAACAAGTAATTAATTAGGTAATCGGCTACAAGTTTACAAGCCTTACCACCTATCTAACCACCATAAGAACACAAGATTATAAACAGAACTTACATTCATAATAATTGAAAAAACCTAACTAATTAAAATTAAGTATCTTTATCCTTATCATCACTACAAGTATAATACTTTTTAAAAGCTTTTGGAAGATAAAATGGCAACAAAAACCCAAAAAGATTAAACCCCCAAAACACCAAATTAGCCATTGCAAGACTTCTTCCGACTAACACGCTTCTCTCACTCCCATATTCAACTTCATTCACTTTCATCACTTCACTCTTCACCCAATCCAATATCGCATACATCCTCATCGCGTTATAAACCACCGGCACAAAAACCCTCACCGGCAACGAAAACCCACCGGAAAACGTCACACTTTCCATAAATACTTGACTAGCTAACAAGAAAACATGCGGTGCAGCTGCTTTTATACCTTCTTTATCACCTTCTAGAACGCCGTGAACTATGTAGAGCACCGGGAGGATGAGTCCGATGAGAGCTCCGACGGAGACGTAGATGGTGAGGAGGCGTCGGTGGTCGGCGAAGATTGGTGGTTCCGGCGTGGTGGAGAGAGTGGGGAAAGCGACTTTGGCGATGAAGAACATGTAGAGGAAGGAGAGGAGTACGAAGACTATGTCTTGGGCGCCGATCATGCCGGAGGCAGCGAGGATGACGGCGAGAGCGACGGCGTTGAGGTTTTGGAATGACAGGAGGCCTCGCTGGAGATTGAGGGATGGTTTTTCGTTTGTTAGGGCTATGGGTGCTACACCACCGGACATTTTTGTGGTCGGAAAATAGATTTTTTTTTTTTTTTTAATTTTTGGGAGAGAAAGGGTAATGAAGGTTTTTTAGGGGGTGGTGGGATATAGGTGGCGGTTGGTGGTGCAACGATTGACACGTAAGAGATTAAATTGGGACAGTGACAAAGAGGTCCAGGCACTTCGTCACTACCATGATCACATATTATATTCTTTTTTCTAAATATTTCAGTTAATAATAAAATATACAAGGTGATATTTATACGGTTGGATGAGTTTTATTATCTAACTGGGCTTATCATCTCATTAATATTTACCCAGCAAAAATCAAATCTGTGATTTCTAAGAAGTCAAACAGTATCAATAAACTGTTACTGCAATTTTAACAAGTTCGGTATCAGTAAACACAATTGCCATTTACTTGTCATGTACACAACTTCCAGCTACAGTTTGGGATCATTAGCAGTAAGTAACATTAACAATAGAACACAAAAAATGAAGCAAATGCAACAGTTAGATTTTAAATCACAAAAACTGTTTTGGTGGTCTTTCTTTTGGTTATTGACTCAAGGGCTCAAAGAATGTTATCATCATCTTTCAAAAGTTTAGTGATCATCGAAATAGCATAAGCTTTCTTGTTCGGAGGCCACATTTCATACTTTACATATAACTCATTAAGCAACTTAAAAAATCGGCTGGTGACATCATTTTGTGAATCATCCTCGTCTGAACTTAAGGTTAATGTATCAATCCTCCAATGTGGATGAACGAGATCCAACGAAAGTGTCATTTCTTCAAGATCTTTTATCTTGTGTGCACATGGAAGACCCATAGTTTCCATAAAACGCCCGGTGCAGCATGAAGTCATTGTACCTAAAATAACCAAATAATTATTAACCGTTAAAGTAAAATTTAAATTTGTATAATTGGCATATATTACCATCTTTTATTTTCTCATACTGCTTATGTATCTCCTTCAACGCAAACTTAGATACACGGGAGAGAAGCTCTTTAAAAATAGGCATATTGCAGTCGTGAGGAACTTGAATTCTTTCGGTTACAAGTTTTGATTTAATCTCGCTAAACTCTTGCTCAACTGCAAGACAAATTTTCTCTCTCACTTCTTAAAACCCACTTGTAGATACTTGTAAACACGATTCTAGTTTGACATAAGCATCTTGAGCTCTCGAGGACAAACGATTACCAAAATGCAAGTGTTTTTCAGTCCAAGAACTAACAAAACTTTCTTTCCAAGGAAGCCACGTGTCCTTTATGTACTCAATTGCAATTTCCTTCTCTCTATAAAACAACTCAAATTCAGCCCAATTATCCTCAAACAAAGCTTCTGTTGCTGAACACACCACATTATTCCAATTTTTCATAAACTTATCAAACTTGTCACCACTTCTAAAATTCTTCTTGTAATTTGCCAATACGTTCTTTTCAATATGCCAAATACACAAAAGGCTTGTTGTGGATGGAAATACCTTCTTTATACCATTCATTAGTGCCAATTCCCTATCTGACATAATCACACGCGGTTGATTATCATCTCCAACAATCTTCTTAAACGCATTTAACGCCCAAATATAGCTATCTTCATCCTCTTTTTCCAAAAAAGCAAACCCGGAATAAAACGAGGTATTAAAGCACGAAACGCCAATGATATCGAGAAAAAACATGTTATATTTATTAGTTTTGTACGTGCAATCCATCACAAATACATCCGAGAACACTTTAGCCAATTTAACAGACAACGGGTGTGCAATAAACAAACGCGTTATATGCCCTTCTTCATTCCGTAAAATATCGTACAAAAAACCATCTTTTTCAAGCTCCTCAAATAAGCCACTAACCACTTTCTTAAATCATCCTTACGGATTTTTGCCTTCAAGTTATAAATAGTTCTAGAATTTACCGCAAGGTTCTGGTTTCGTTGGCGTAAAGAAGAAAGAATTTCTCGTGGCGGTTTTCCAGAAACCGCCATTTCTTTAACACTCTGTATATCATCTAACGGTAATCGACACAAAGATGGATGGCTACAGATATCAGTAGATGGCTCATGGTTATGTGTCAAGTTTTTAGGGTTAATAACCCAAACACCATCGTTCCCCTTTTTACCATTGATTAGAAACGGGCAATTGATTAAACGGGATTCATTGCTCCTTTTTCGTTTATCTCCAATAGACGACTTGTTATTATTATTATTATTTCGAGAAGAACCACCTCGGTCACATTGCAAAGTCACATACTTGTCTTTTTTTGAATCCTTTATAGAGAGCCCGTATCCTTTGGTGGAATAAAATGCACGCACACTTTTTAATAAATCGTCACATGATTCGAATTTAGAGGTGGACAGATAATATTCTTCATTTCGAATCATACGGTTTGATGAGTCGATTGAGCCCATCTGTTGAATGGAATAAGAACATTAATATAGAGAAAACAGAAATAGCTAGATAAAGTACTTACGAGTATTTTTTAATCTATCAGAGTATATAATTTGCCCACAATCAAATTAGGAGACCATTGATGTTAATGTCACTTGTTTGGAACCAAAATCGAAGCCTACTAACCTAATCAGTAAACTACAGACTCAAAAGTCACAAATATAACCAACATATTACCATTAATCAGATTATACTGAACTAATAGGACCAGTTAACTACAATGTCAAACTATTAATCAGTTAACTACAATGTCAAACTATAAAGAACAAAACTTCGACCTTGGAACTACACTGACATAAACAATAATCTGATCAAAGACCCGGTTTTGAAGTTTCATTCAAATAAAATTAAATAAAAACCCTAATCTTGTGGCATGATGATTCACTTACCTTGTCGATGTGTATTATCCGGCAACAACGGGTGGCAGTGATGAAAGACCGGCGATCGGTAGTTGAAGAATCGGGAGGAGTGAAGCCGGAATAGTTTTTCTATTATTATTTTTTTTGGTAGGGTTTCTCGGTGCATTTATAAAAAGGAAAATGATAATGTTGTCATTAGATAAAAGAGTAAATTACGGTTTTTGTCCTTGTGGTTTGGCCGTTTCTGCGTTTTTATCCCTGTGGTTTTTTTTTCTGTTTTTTTGTCCCTGAGGTATGCAAATTTCCGTTTTTTTGTCCTTCCGTCCATTTTCTGCCGTTAACTTACCGCACATGCCAAACATGTGAGGGTAATTTGGTCATTTTCCAATTTATATGTACCATGTGCTTTAAAATATGTACATTTATACAGATATGAACAAAACCCATATATCATCTTCCTCTTTAAGAAATCAGAATCAACAGCACCCAAATCAAAAACGAATCAATCAGAAATCAACAACACCACAAAATCAATCAGATTTGCAGGAGGAATCAACAATACCTCCGAAGATCTGGCGTGAATCGATCAGATTTGCAGGAGAAGACGGCGAAGAAATCAACAGCATCACAAAACCAAACCTTCCATATCTCGTGAATCGATCTCGTTAAGAAGTGGTTCACAGTGGAGGCGGCGAAGCTTCAGTGGTCGGAACCTCAATTTTGACCGGAGAAGACACGGGTGGAAAAACTAGCCGGCGAAATCATAAATGCGGCTGAGCAATTTCAGGAAGAAGAATAATCAAAAATTTGAAACCAACAAATCAAAGCTATTGCGATTAGCTTGTGGTTCATACGAACATATGTTTGGGGTTTTTGAATCTCAAGTTTGGCGACGTCTTCGACCGCGGCGGCCATGAACTCAAAATCCTCTACTTTCTCGAGAAACTCAAACGACAAGCTATCAAATCCGGAGGTAGTGTCATCACCATGAACGGCAATCACGAAATTATGAACGTTGATGGCGATTTCAGGTACGTTACTCGATCTGGACTTGATGAATTTAAGAATTGGGCTCACTAGTTCTGTATCGGTGATAATATTAAAAGTTCGTGTGATGGATTTGCAAACCCTAGAAAACATGATATATATCACGGCATTCCTTCGAGTTTTCCGCATGTTAAACAAGAATACGTTGAGGGTTTCAGATCACGAATTGCTGCATTGAGACCTAATGGTTTCAGATCCCAATTGTCAATTTTGACCGGAGAAGACACAGGTGGAAAAACTAGCCGGCGAAATCATAAATGCGGCTGAGCAATTTCAGGAAGAAGAATAATCGAAAATTTGAAACCAACAAATCAAAGCTATTGCGATTAGCTTGTGGTTCATACGAACATATGTTTGGGGTTTTTGAATCTCAAGTTTGGCGACGTCTTCGACCGCGGCGGCCATGAACTCAAAATCCTCTACTTTCTCGAGAAACTCAAACGACAAGCTATCAAATCCGGAGGTAGTGTCATCACCATGAACGGCAATCACGAAATTATGAACGTTGATGGCGATTTCAGGTACGTTACTCGATCTGGACTTGATGAATTTAAGAATTGGGCTCACTAGTTCTGTATCGGTGATAATATTAAAAGTTCGTGTGATGGATTTGCAAACCCTAGAAAACATGATATATATCACGGCATTCCTTCGAGTTTTCCGCATGTTAAACAAGAATACGTTGAGGGTTTCAGATCACGAATTGCTGCATTGAGACCTAATGGTTTCAGATCCCAATTGTCAATTTTGACCGGAGAAGACACAGGTGGAAAAACTAGCCGGCGAAATCATAAATGCGGCTGAGCAATTTCAGGAAGAAGAATAATCGAAAATTTGAAACCAACAAATCAAAGCTATTGCGATTAGCTTGTGGTTCATACGAACATATGTTTGGGGTTTTTGAATCTCAAGTTTGGCGACGTCTTCGACCGCGGCGGCCATGAACTCAAAATCCTCTACTTTCTCGAGAAACTCAAACGACAAGCTATCAAATCCGGAGGTAGTGTCATCACCATGAACGGCAATCACGAAATTATGAACGTTGATGGCGATTTCAGGTACGTTACTCGATCTGGACTTGATGAATTTAAGAATTGGGCTCACTGGTTCTGTATCGGTGATAATATTAAAAGTTCGTGTGATGGATTTGCAAACCCTAGAAAACATGATATATATCACGGCATTCCTTCGAGTTTTCCGCGTGTTAAACAAGAATACGTTGAGGGTTTCAGATCACGAATTGCTGCATTGAGACCTAATGGTTTCAGATCCCAATTGTGTATGTGCATTTTGAATAAAATAGGAAATTTTTGGAAGAGAGGGAGAAGGGATGGTGAAGTTGGGAGGAAAAGGGGTGGCCATGGGGTTAGGGTTAGGGTTTTGGAAGATGAAGATGGATGATTAGAGAAGATGAAGATGGATGATTAGAGAAGATGAAGATGGAGAAAAAAAGTAGAAATAAAAAGAAAATATAAAATGACCAAGATACCCTTACTTTTTTTGCATTTTCTGTTACTTAACAGCAGAAAATGAACGGAAGGACAAAAAAAACGGAATTTTGCATACCTCAGGGACAAAAAAAACAGAAAAAAAAGCACAGGGACAAAAACGCAGAAACGGCCAAACCACAGGGACAAAAACGGTAATTTACTCTAGATAAAATAATAAATCAGTATATCACTTCCTCAAATTTCCTATTTTTTTAATGGATTTTGATAGCAAATCAGCAATTGCATTTACACAATTGCTAAAAATAATTTGAATGTTTAAAAATTATGTGCATTAACTATAAGAAAAAAAAATTACCCACTAAAATTTACTAACAACAACAACTTATAAGTGGTTATACATAAAGATCTATACATTAACCACTTAAATTATTTACTTCAATTATTTATGAAAATCTTTTTTTATTAATGTTCACCCTTTTGTAAAAATAGTTTATAGAAGGAAAATGCATAAAAAGTTTATTTAAGTACATAAAAGTACTTTTATTTTGATCAGTAACTAACTTTCATAAAAATTTATAAGGGAAAATGAGTCACTTGCTAATCGGACCCAGAAAAACTAAGAGGTATCATCGGTTGCCCATTTTTTTATTTAAGGTTATAACTTACACTAACATAATAAAATAATTTTTTTAAAACACTATTCGGGAAAATTTGAAGGGTTGTACAGGCTAACCCATTCTACATGGTAGATCCTCCTCTGTTGCTAATGAGGTGTATTTTGTCCTAGTTTGTTCATGTGATGTGGGAAAAAAAAATTAATCTTATGAGCGCCAATAAGTGATGTGATTAAATAATCATCGGCTACCAGTTTTACAAGTTATTTTAGGGGTGATTATCGGGCCAAAACCGAACCGAACCAATAAAACCAATAACCGATAACGATGAATTTTCAACCGAAACCGAACCAATAACATGTTATCGGTTTCGGTTCTGGTTCGGTTCTGGTTCGGTTTCGGTTCGGTTATTTTAGGCCAAATGTTCATCTTTTTTCTGAAAACCGAACCGAACCGATAACCGATAACGATGAATTTTCAAAACCGAAACCGAACCGGTAACATGTTATCGATTTCGGTCGGTTCGGTTTCGGTTCGGTTTTTTCGGTCAAAATGCTCACCCTAAGTTATTTATTTCTTTTTTTAGTCATCTATAAAGTTCATTACTATTTAGTGATCAAAACAAATATAGATTCCTTTAAATAAACTTTCATTGAAAGTAGATTACTCTATTTTACCTTTACCTTTGCCCCCTTTATAAATGTATTTGTTCTTATTTATATCGATTCCAGGTAAATCCACGTCAAAAAACTATAAAATTTATAAAATAATTCTAATTCTAACTTTAACATATATTAAAATAAAATTGAATAAATTAAAAAAAAAAAATCCTTTTTTCTTTAATTCTAAATTGTGATTGTATTGGTTTGAGATATTTTTTTAATCCCAAATGGATGCTATAATAGACCATGTTAAAGAAACCTTTAACATAATGACAATAGATATGACAAATGTTTGACCATCAACACCAGTTTTTAAATATTCAGTTATAAACCATGCAAAACCAAATATATAAGGATTATGAATCTAATCCAACTATAATATAAATCAAGATAAAGAACCACATACTATAATATAGCAAGCATAGTTTATTTCTCTAACTTAAAAGGCTTGAAATAGCAAAATAGCATCATCAAGAATCATTAAAGAAGCTTCTAGAACCTTCCATTTGTCCCCAACTCGCTTGCGTTTTTTCAACACCTCATCTCCTTCAGTCTTCCCTTTAAGCTCCCGAAGAATCTGCAACAAAAAGAATAAATCCTAATATTTTAAGGCATATAATCTTAAATGATGATAAATTAAAGAGAAAACTGAAATTAGCAAGAGTTAATACATCGTTTGCTTGTTCAAGCTCATGAGCAAGACGAATTTTTAAATTAAGGGCACCATGATACATGTCATCTAAAACTTGTTCAGAAACAGAACGCTTATTCAATTTCCACAACATAATTTCTGGCTTCTGAGCTTCCTTTGCAAGTACCTGTAAGATGTTATCAACATTAATTAAAACATCATCTAATAAATGCAGTAAAAATGACACTTTTGACCCATTTACTTATAAATGGGTCGATTTGGATTATGTTTTATCTCAACGGGTCAAACACATAAAATATAATAAATCAAATCAGCTAAAAAGAAAACTGGTCAAATGCGTCGAAAATACTCCATAAAACCTCAAAAATCATTTTATTTTATTTTATTATCATAATTGAAATAATATGATATTTGCACCATATTAGGTTGACACGGTAATTACTTATAAAAAAAAATCTAATTAATTATTTTTGTTTAAACTTTGTAGTCAACTCAACCAACTTGACACTATAAAAAAAATAACCACAAAAAGTGTGTGTGTTAGAGTTGCAGGTTTGGACTGGAAACATATAATTTTAAAGTACCCACAAAAAAATAAAAATAAATAAATAAATTGATAAGGCAGTAGAGTACCTCCTTGTGCAAGAAACCGTCTTTCCATAATTGAGAAAGAAACTTGAGGGTATCTTTCTTTTCAACAAATGTAGTGTTGGATACCTACCAAACAAACATACAACTGTTACTCATTTTCACAAGTATTTTATTTAACCACATAAACCCTACACTCACTGTTAATTATTCTTATTAATATAAGGGCTGTTCTGATTTATAAGAAATCTCACAGAAAGTGATGACTAGAAAAGGAAATACAGAAAAAAAGTCAAACTTGGTCAAAGATTTTGGCTACCTTATCAGTATCATAAAACCTTTCATGTCCTGATAATAACCTGAAGATCCTATAAGCCTCCCTTCCATATTTTTTCATCACAAGAGATTCAATCTGCAGAACAAGAGATGTGTTACACTTCAATAATATCTTTGTAATTTTTCTTCCAAAATCATTAAAGGTGGCGATTTTGACCCATTTATTTATGAATGGGTCAATATTGGTTATATTCAAATCAATAAAAAAAAAAAGATTATTATTGACATAATATAATTACTGTAACCATGTCTGAAAATTACCATTTATTCCAAATTACCCATTTAGACCTTTTTTAGTTTTTAGCACCTCTAATAAGGATATTAAAGACTACAAACCTCTTGGGCTTGAGCCTGATCAATGATTTTCTTCAAATCTGTGCAACATATCATATTAACACTCAATAATGGATTTAAAACTCCAAAAAGAATGAAAACGGGCATAAATTTATCAAATAATTACCAGCGCTATAAGTTTCATCTATCCCAATTGTTGGGAGTTCACAGCCCAACTGCACAAGTGAAGCCCTAACACGCTCTAAAGTCAAACTTCGCCCTTCTTCACTCTTCATTGCTTCCTCAAAAATGGTCTCCAAAGGAAGGGGGGCTGAAGTTCAAAGGTCACAACGAAAACATTAAAAATACTAAAATAAATAAATGTATATATATAAGATAAATGTAACCTGTTTTTTCCATTTTGACTGTAGTTTCATCTTTTTTAGTTGCTTCAAATATTGCACTCAGAACCATGCCAGCTACACTATCCACACGTGTTGTCACATGGGTAACACAAGTCTGTATACCACATATATCACAAACTTAATATAAATTAATTGATCCCAAAAATATATGCAAGAAAACAACCTTATGACGAAGTTGCCGAACAAATTCCTCAAAATTAACACGCCAAAGAATTTCTTTGTTTTTATTTGTAGCCCAAACATCTGTTTCGGGTTGTTTGCGCTGCCAAATACCAAAAAACAAATTTAGAAAAAAGAAAAGAAAACATAAAAACAAAGACGCAGATTGACCTTTTCCCCAACTGCAGGAGTTTTTTCACTATCCTCATCCCTGTTGCTGAAATCTGTTTCAACTAAAAATCTTAATGATTCCATTGGAGCTGCAGCTGCTAATGCGCGTGCTTCTAGGGTTTGTGATACATCACCTATCTGATGCAATTCATATATTATATTATAATATTATATTTATATATTATTAGGTTTAAAATTAAGTTGGAGAAATAGTTATTACCTTAGATTTAGCAGTTCGTTTCTTTGGAGCATCATCTTCTGGCGGTTCAAGAAATGGTTCATGAGCAGGGCATCTTTCAATATAACGTGCTTGAGCAAGTTTATTAAAGTTTTCATGTAATGCATTAGCAGTATTGCTATTTTCTGCATAAAAATTAGTTTTTAGCATCTGTATTATTAAAAAACTAGAAAAAGAAAAGAAGAAGACTAACCTCCATCATCCTTATGCTTATCTCCATTTCTATCCCTAATCTGATTAAATGATAACCTACCGTGTTGAAGTAATCCTTCAAAAATTTCCATGCACTGCCAGAAACAATTAATTGATATAGTTAAGCATGAAAGCAATGATTTAGAAAATTAATCTATCCAACTTACTTCTTGGCCAAATTTGTCTGACACTATAGCTAAAAACTTAGGGAATCTCATATGGTGGATAATATTGTCATGTAAGGCCATATATTGAGTCACAATCTTTGGTGGTTCCCCAAATCCACCTGCACAAATATATCTGTCATTGTCGCAAGTATTTATTATCCTATTTTAGTTGTCAAAAGAGGTAAATTTCTCATAACTGTCTGTTAAAAGATAGTAGTTCCAATTTAACAGTTATTTCATTACATGTTTGGGAAGATAAAACTCTACATAGCACATATAATTGCTTTACTTTGTTCAGAAACATCACTTTCAGAACAGATGGAGCATGAGAAATAACTTAGTGATATACTTTGTAACTTAGGCAAGTTTTGTGAAATCCCTTGCATATAGTATATCGTTGAATCATAAGCCAATAATTAAAATTAAAGCATCATCATCAGATCTAATTAGGCCATAACCTGATCAATTTTAGTATCAGCTATTACAAATCCATTAAAAATTACACAATGAGTGACATTGCTTCTTTGGATTGTGCATTCTTCATAAGTTTCTACTTTCAAATTACAGCCTAAATATCACCCAATTTAGCAGATCAATTGCTCATGATGCGTGATATTACCAACAATCGAAACATAAAATTATTACTAAAACCGATTGAAACAAGTAACCTGGTTGTTGAATATTGAAAGCTTGAACGCAATTATGCTGAATTAACACTAGTAAAGCGTTTGTAACTTTCTGTTTACTGAGTTCCGTGAACCGTATCACTTGCGATAGCGATATTGTTCCTTGACGTAGAAGACATTCGCATACTTTCTGCAAACATACGTGATTACAACATATTCGAAGACAATTTCGTTCGAAATACTAATAAAAATAGATGATATTGTGTTTAATAGGAACATACAGAGACAATATCACCGAAATAAGTAGAGATGAGATGTACGGAGAGTTTGATCCCGTGCGGCGACGCCATGTTCGGCGGTTCTGTACGGCGGAGGGGCGGAAGGGCGATAGCCGATAAGTGTCAGTTTGGTATTTGACTAAACAGGTCAATAGGTAACTGGTTCAAGCCTTTGAGCCCTTCATGTTTTATATGGGTTTAGGGTTCACCTTTGAGCCCTTTATACTGTATTTGTTTAAGGTATTTATATCATAATTACACATTTTTTTTCCCAAGATATATTTTTACTAGAAATTTTTTCCCAAGAATAAAAAATATTAAATTTTTTTTCGGTTGTGTGTTAAAAATCTGTGTGGAAGTTTTAACACATTTTTAACATGAGTGATGGTATCTATTTGGTGTCGTCAATTAACAACTTATTGACGCTCGACATCATGTGCTCTTAAGTAGCATGCTTTGTAGTCTTAAATAATATTTCTCCTTTTTATTAAATCATACATGATACACTTTAACTGTCTATGTGGTAACATGTTTTTTTAAGTCCAATTTATATAAAATAAAACACAAAAATAAAATATGAAGGTTCACACCAGAGGCTCACAACTCTTTCTAACGAGGCATCGGCTATGTTTTTTAGTTTATTTGCCACCGTTGAGATCGATGAAGTTTTTTTTATATGTGGGAGCATATTAAATAAGGTGTCGTCTACCGTTGAGATGATATGGACATATCAAGATAAAGTTATCAAGATTGATATAAATAATATTGAACTTCTGGAGAACATTATCTCTAATAGAAATTTTGGAAGGAATAGTATTATGACAAATAGATAAAGGATTTGCATTTCTCCATTTGTGCAAGTTAGAAGACCTAGATTTTCCTGCACTAGGCATATCTACTAGGAGGCCGGTGTTGGAACTTTTAGACATATATGTTTACGTATCTCGGATGCCTTACTAGTTTACATGTCTTACATGATCTACATGTTTTATATGTCTTAACTGTCTTTTAGAATTTAACTTTTAACATGATTTACATTCCATTTATGGTTTATATGTTTTACTTGCTTCACATGTCATCTGTGCATACAAATTTCACATGTTTTACAAATACTTTACATGTCTTATATGAGTTACATGTTTTATATGTTGTACATGGTTCACACTATTTTATCTCTTTAGGGTATATATATATATCTTTGACATCACCCATTATTTTCGGAACACACTCTGAAACAGTCTCGATCGGTACTCCTGAGTAGATGTACAACTAACTACATTTCATCCCAGAAATTCATGATTAAATATTATTGTTGTTGTATTAGAAAAAAGATACAAATAATACAGACTAGATTAGAACAATAAATTCAGATGCTTATCGAACAGGGGCAATATCAATGTCATGATATCTGATTATCAAACGAGAGGATTCTAATTAGACCCATAAAATTACAAGAGTCCAATTAGAGACCCGATTTGAGCAAATGGGTCGGGCCAATATTAAAATTATTAAATTTCAAATCGTTAGTAAATATACGGAGTGAATATTTGATCATGGACATAACATACAGGCACGCTATGCGTCATGCGGGGAAATAAATTGTTTAATTCTTCAAAGTTTAAGTTAGTTTAACTTAAAAATTCAATTAAAAAAGGTAAAAAAGAATCATATTTGATAAAGTAAAGTTATTATGATCTACGTTTAATAATAAGTTGCTTATAACTCCAAACTTAAATGTATTTATGTTATAAAGACTCTTTGGATGGTTGAGCTTTTGCTCATGATATATGTAGGCGATTTAATTGTTATTGTAATTGTTTTCAAACATTCCTCATAATCATCTGGTAAATGTTTACTCATGTACGAATCAACCTCGTTGTCAGGATCGAATAACTCAAACAGATTATTTAATCACAGATCTACTAACAAGAGAAGTTACAGCGGATTAACACTCTTGTTATTTGACTTAGAACAAACGAAAACTGTAATTGAATAAGAATAATAATAAGAACACAGTAATCACAAAAAGCTTCAATGTATATTGAATAATTCGAACAATACACACGTACGTTTACAATTCGTAAGGAACTATTTATAATAGTCCTTGAAGTCTAAAATATTAACCCAGTTATTCTAGGATTCGATTACAATCAATATACAAAAGATAAACATTCTATAACAACCTATACTAGAATCTCGGACTCGATCAGCACCATAAATAGACATCAGTAGTAAACTTGATCGTCAGTAGTAAACTCGAGATTAGTATCATCAGTAGTATCTTGTGTTTTTGCCCCATCAGTACTATCTTCAATATATGTTGATCAGTACCAACTGCAACATCAGTATTAGAATGTTTATATCTGTTTTATATCCCAACAATCTCCCCCTAAACTTGTTAATTCACTTTTAATTAACCAAGTTTCTTCTCTTCTTCATTCTTCTTTTCCTGTTCTTCTAACAATTTTGCTCTTCTTTGTATACCTTCAGATGTTCTTTGATTTTGCTTCTTCCTTTGAGCTATTATGTATTTGATGTTTCTTTTTACAAAGTAATTGAATTTTTCTTGAAACATTACAGCATCATAAGGTTTCATGAAGGTGTTTGTGAATATCTGGTACATTGTTTCTTCTGAGTGTGGATATTCTTTTTCAAACAAGTACAGTTCACAGTTCTTACTGGCTCTTTCAAAGAAATACATGTTTACCGTGGGGAGCACATTCCATGCATAAACATTTTCTTTGTTAGTGAATATTTCAGGATAGTTGTCTGGACAGAAAGCAGCATCAATCATTTTAGTCAAGTATCCAGCTCCTGAGTTTTTCCATGATTTCTTAGCCATTCTTGGTTTACCAATAATCAACACTTTGATTATGTCACTTCTTGAACAGGATCTTACCATAGGTTTCCAACCAGTAAATCTTTGAGTTGTTTTGTCCTCTCTTATGACTTCTATGACATTGTCAACAACTCTCCAATTGATAATTGGATTATCTTGTAGAGGAGCAACAGGAAAATCAAGTACTTGTATATCTTGTTTACTTTTCTTCCTTAGGTCTGTTTCAGATTCAATTTCTTTCCTCCTTTTAGAAGGCTTTGAAGATTCACCAGGTATTGGTGTTCTGGAGAGAATGATTGAGGGATCAATTTCAACTAAGACTTTTTCTTTTTCTTCTTCTACTTCAATTTCTGCTAATTCCCTCTTTTTGGCAGTGCAATATTTGTCTACTATTGTTATCATTTTCATTCTGCCAAAGGACTTAGCACTATGACCTTTTGATTTCAAGTAGTCAATCATTTTTGCTTTCTGTTCAAATATTTCATCTGGTAGATCAACCTTTTCTCTTTTACATTCTGCTACTAGATCTTCAAGGCAATTTAGATGTTCTTCTTCTATTTTTATTTGTTTATCAAACTCTGCCTTTTGATCTTCTACCAGGACTCCTTCTACCTCTTGAATTGTTGCATCAACATCTTGAATTGCTGCATTTTTCAGTCTTTCTTCTTCAGCCTTTTTCTTGTCTTCAAGAGCCTGAGTCTTTGCAACTTTCCTCAGATATCTCATCATGTTCAACTTCCATTTGTCTTGTTTTGCAGGTCTGACATGGTTCATTTTATTTACCATGTGATGACCTAGAGCTCTGTTTGGATAGTCATCATCAAATTTTTCTTTTCCTTTTCCAACACAGGCTGTAAGTAGAGGTGGAATGTATTTCATATCAAGAACATGAGTAAATACAATTGATGGAGAGAATAAATGTATCTTATTCTGTGGTAATATCTTGGGGTGTGGAGGAAGTTCACATTCATCAACTTCATACCAATTCACATTATCATCAATGTCAGGTATGATAAGTGGTTGTGATTCTGGATTTGAAGGTTTTGATATGATTGTAGTACGTTCACGTTCAAGAACTTCTGGTATTTCTTCTTCATCTTCAGTAGTAACCAAGGTAGTTACTACTGGTGTAGTCTCTGGTTCAAATACAACCAACTATTGTGATTCAATTACTACTGGTGAGGTTGTTATTGTAGTTACTACTGCTAGGGCATCAGTAGTATCCATGATATTTTCTTCTGGAGCATTTACTACTGGTATTTCTTCTTCTTCAATATGATCAGTAGTAACAACCTCTTGATCCTTAGCTTCAGTAGTATCCATAGGATTAGTAGTCTCTATGACCTCAGTAGTAACTGGAGAGTTTACTTGTTCTGCTGTTTGAGATTGATTTGCAGACACAAATACATCCTCATCCATACTTTTCATTTCTTTGTACAGGTCTTCACCAAAACTCTGACCTATTTCACCATGAACCTCTTTTAGGTTTAGGAGGGCTGCTGCTGCTATAGATTGATCAATCATCCCTTGTATTTGATCTTTCTCCCCCTTAGTGATCTCAACCTGTTGAGCCTCACTATCTGCAATCTTTCTTTGTAATTTTCTGATGAAAATTTGATTGCCTTTGAAGCTTGTACTCAAACCTCTTATGTCTTCTGTTCAGAGTATTGATGTAATGCTTCATGTAGGTCATGGTTTTTCCATGATTATTCAGTAAAGTTAGACAATGTTGTACATTGGTTTTAAGGTTTTCCTTCCTATCCGTTAATTGTGTTGGTTTAATACTGCCCTCAGCCCCTTTGGGTGGATCATTGGGCTCATTTGGTACACTGGCTTTTAGGTTTTCCATCCTATCCGTCAATTCAATTTGTTTCTTTATACCCTTATCACTTCTTGGTGATAAAATGGGTTGTTTAGACACTCTCTTCTTCCTAGAAGAAGCAATAGTATCCCCTCTTGTGGTTTCTTGGCACCGAGGGCCTCTTAGTTCTGCCTCAAAAGATGAGTCATCACTTAGAGTTGCCGAGGTCTGGGTGAAGGATTTATGTGCACAGATAAGTACACGTGTCACCGTGTCCAATGTTATAAGACACTAAAGGGTCACACCACTACACACCCAATAATGGACAACCGAATAAAGTAAGTTGTGTGGAATAATTAACTAGTTAAGTTAATTATAGAGAAGAGAATAAATAATAATAAGTTAATTATTATTTGAGGATGGTTAAATATTAGGTTAAGTATTTAACGAACAATTAATTAATAGTTAATTAATTGACTAGTATAAGTCCAAGGGTTTAAAGTGTTAATAGGAAGTTTAATTATGAGATTAATCATAATTAAACTCCAAGGACTAAACCGCAACATCTAGCCTTATAAATAGAAGGCTTATGTGAGGGTTTTAGGTTGGACATTACAATACACTAAAACCCTAGCCTCTCTCCCTCTTTTCTCTCTTCGGCCGAGCGCAAAGAACCCCAAGGGGTGTTCGGTTTTTGTTGTTCGAGTTCGACGAACACAACACACACACACAAGTTCTTGTGTGATACTTTGTTGGTACAACGCGGTCTTGCAGCGTGTCCAGGTGGTGCAGTAGAGGTGGATCACTTCTTTAGCTATCTAAAGGTAATGTTCATCATCTTCTCTTTCTCGTGATCTCATTGACTAGTAGAGATCCAG
The DNA here is from genome assembly GCA_963853835.1 of Calendula officinalis. Classification (NCBI taxonomy): domain Eukaryota; kingdom Viridiplantae; phylum Streptophyta; class Magnoliopsida; order Asterales; family Asteraceae; genus Calendula; species Calendula officinalis. The sequence goes on from OY970822.1 coordinate 29,905,294, forward strand.
TAATGTGGTATTCAAGTCCCGCCATGTGAATACTACAAGGTTTTCCTACGGTGGTATCAGAGCTTTCTACTAATCTCAATGAGATTCGATTGAGTTTCTTTTCGTCTAGAAAAGAACCCTAGAATTTTCGGCCAAGAACATTGTTCAAGTTTATGAACAATTGGTTTGAATAGGGTTCTAGATAAAAAGAAATTAGGCTTCTTTTTCCTTCTTGCTTTTTCCGATTTTCGTAAATATATAAATATATATATATATATATATATATATATATATATATATATATATATATATATATATATATATATATATATATATATATATATTATATTAAGTTTTTTTTATCTTAGAAAGAACACTAGAAAATTTAATCCAAGAAAATTGTTCAAGTTTTGAATAATTGGATTGAATAGGTTTCAAGATAAAAAGAATTAGGTTTCTTTTTCTTGTCTAGTAAAAACCCTAGAAAAATTAGTCCAAGAATATAATCAACCAAGATCATGGAAAGTTGTACAAATTAGGATTATTGGACAAATTAGGCTTTAGACAAATTAAGGAAAGTTGTGTTATTCTTAGTATTAGAATAACACATTTATTTATTTGTTATTACTAGTATTATTATTATAATTTTCGGTATTATTAAAATAAAAGGGATATGTTTCGGTCGAACCAAGCAAGACCGAGTTCCGGTATAGCATGGTTCGGACGAACGGGCCGAACGGACGAACCAAACCGAGCCACGGTTCGGTCTTCGTTTAATCGATCCAGTTTTTCCCTCGTTGTGTATTTGATCCAGTTTCGTTAACCTAAGGCTCAGTTTCGGGCACATAGGGTACACGGGATCAAAGCGGATGTTAAAAAGTTTACTTTTTGACAAGTTTCATTATTTATTCGTTTATTATAATAATAAGTATTAACATTTAAAATAAACCTAATGATTTTAAACAGTTAGTTTAAGATCAAGATAATTATGAAATTAAGGAGGAAATAAGAAACCAGTTTATAGGTAATTTAAAAATTATCAGTTTGTTAATTTAAATTATCATTTTATTTAATTAATTAGAATGACATAACCCAAAAGAAGTGATATTGTGTTTACTTTAAATTTTTCGAATTACTTTTTATTTTTCGGAAATTTTTATAAAGTTTTATTTTTTAAATACACAAAACACAAAAACAAGTCTTTTGGGTTATGGCATGACAATTTTCGAAATTGCAAGTATTATTTATTTTTTCATTTATTTATTATAAAATGAAATAATAAGGTGGTGATTATAAACAGTTTATTTAGAAAACCAAGATTTAATTATAAGATGGTAATTATAAACAGTTTGTTTAGAAAACCAAGGTATAAATTAATATAATGGTGATTATAAATAGTTTGTTTAGAAAACCAAGTTTTAAAATTAATAATGGTAAAGTAAACAGTTTGTTTATAAACCAAGTTATATAAAAGACTTATTAAAAGGTGGAATTTATAAACAGTTAGTTTATAAAACCAAGTAATTAAAAACTGGCTAACTTTTTCGAACAAAGGAAAATCCTTTTTAGAAAATCTTAGATCAGAGTGCAACTCACCTAATGGAACACCTCACTTGTTAAACGATATTCACATTGTAAGGAAAAAGAACCTTAGATGTGGATTCAAATCATTGCGAGTGTTAGGGTGCGTAGGGTCTTGTGATAATTGGGAGTCCCGGCGTAAGGCATCACACTGTCTTAGGTGGTACGATCTATTTTGGTGATAATCGGGAGTCCCGGCCCAAAATGCACTAGAGGGATTAAAACATGTACAAGTTTGTTGTTCAACTTGATATCCCGAGGATCTAGGAATCGTTTCTAGTCTAGAGGCGATTGGTATGGCTATACCTACCAAAAATAGCGTGGCTCTAATGAGAAGTGCCCAAACCTTGCATTAGAGGGCGTGAAATATGAGTCATAGTCTAACTATTATTATTAAAAGGTAATAATGTTAGAAGTTATTTATTTCATTTAATCTTACTAACCGCTTGTTGTTTTTCTTATAGACGTCTGTACCGTCAGAAATTCCGTTTTACTCACCAAACGAATCGCGAAAGTTCATCACTGGAAAATGGAAGCTTACTGGTCCGAACTACAAAGTTTGGAAAGTGCACTTTAGGAGTTACCTAAAAGCACAGAATCTACTGTACGTGATAGACGAGGTGCCCAAGGGACAACCAGGGCAAGATGCCCAGGATGATGAGCTTGACACTTATTATTAGTATCTGGCAGATGAATCACAAGTTATGTTGATTCTTATTCTTACTTCATTATCAGAGCTTACTGATAATCTACGTAAGAAACCATGCTATGAGTTTGTCCAGTATCTTGAGGAGACGTTTAAAGATAGTACTGAAAATAGCAAGCAGTTCATTTTGCAAGAAATCATTTCGTCGAAAATGAAAGATGATCAACCACTGAGTGACCACCTTATCAACATAAGGAGGTTACTAGATATTCTCACCATAGTTACTGGCACATCAAACGAGCATGAACAAGTCTTGTTCTTGTTTGGACCTCTCACTCAGTACTACCAGGTCAAGGTAGTACGTATGATCGGAAATTTTGATTTGAGTGTCGCAGGTCTACACGAGAATCTCTTTTGTATACGCGATGTTCAAAGGCTGGAGGAAGAATCTCTCCCTGAGATTCAGCAGGATGAGTTCTATGATTGGTTGAATGACTTTGCTGATTTGTGTTGCCCAACTTGTGGCAGCAAGGATATTTGCGAGCACACCTCGGACGTGGGGCTGTTGGACGCTGACTTTGTCAGCGATTCAGGTATCTTTATGATTGATTGTCTCGTTACTTCTAGTGAATCCTGGGTATTGGATACCGGATTTGGTCATCACATTTGCAATCATTTGCAGGGATTTAAGAAGAACAGGAGGCTGGGACGAGGGGATGTTGAACTACGAGTAGGCGAAGGTTCCAAGGTTGGATCTGAAGCCGTAGGAACATATCTTCTCAAGTTGCCTTCAGGAAGAGTCTTGGAACTTAAAGATTGTTATTATGTTCCTATACTTATTAAAAATGTTATTTCTTTTGATTTACTTATAGACGGTGGTTTTTATTATGAGTTTTATGGAAAAACAATTTCGTGTTTAAAAGATGACATTTTATATTTTAACGAAAATTCTCATAATGGTCTATACACGTTAAATCTAAATAACATAGAACGAGACATTTATCATATAAGTAAAAGATCCAAGAGTAACTTGAATCAAACTTATCTTTGGCATTATCGTTTAGGTCATATAAACGAGACTCGCATTAAGAAGCTCCACGATGATGGAATTCTAGAGCCATTTGATTTGGAATCATATGCAATATGCGAAGCTTGTTTATCTGGCAAGATGACAAAAGACCCTTTCAACCACTACAATGAAAGGGCAGGCGAGTTGTTAGGGATTATACACACAGATGTGTGTGGACTAGCGGTGAGCATTTGGACCGAAAAAACCGAACCGAACCGAAAACCGACCGAAACCGAACCAAACCAAAACCGATAACATGTTATCGGTTCGGTTTCGGTTTTGAAAATTCATCGTTATCGGTTATCGGTTCTATCGGTTCGGTTCGGTTTTCGGAAAAGGATGAACATTTGGCCTAAAATAACCGAACCGAACCGAAAACTGACCGAAACCGAACCGAACCAAAACCGATAACATGTTATCGGTTCGGTTTCGGTTTTGAAAATTCATCGTTATCGGTTATCGGTTCTATCGGTTCGGTTCGGTTCGGTTTTGGCCCGATAAGCACCCCTAGTGTGGACCCTTAACTCCAGAAGCTAGAGGAGGATACCGCTACTTCATTACCTTTACTGATGACTTCAGTAGGTATGGTTATGTCTTTCTTATGAGACTAAAGTCTGAGAGCTTTGACAAGTTCAAAGAATATCAGAGGGAAGTAGAAAACCAACTAGGCAAGAAAATTAAGTCACTTCGGTCTGACCGAGGAGGCGAATATTTGAGCCAAGAGTTCGACGATCATTTGAAGGAATGTGGGATTGTTTCACAACTCACACCTCCGTATACACCTCAGATGAATGGCGTATCAGAAAGGAGGAATCGCACCTTGTTAGATGGTACGTTCAATGATGTGTCGTGCCCCACTACCACTATCATTTTGGGGACATGCACTCGAGACTGCAGCATTTACACTGAATAGGGTTCCGACCAAGTCAGTAGAAAAGACTCCGTTCGAGCACTGGGCGGGGAGAAAACCTAAGTTATCTTCTCTCAAGATTTGGGGTTGTGAAGCGTACGTTAGACGTAACTTCACAGACAAACTAAACCCCAAGTCAGATAAGTGTATCTTGGTTGGATATCCAAGGGAAACCTTAGGATACTATTTCTATCATCAAGAAGACAACAAAGTCTTTGTTGCTCGGAAAGGTGTCTTCTTGGAGGAGAAGTTTCTAGGAACTGAAACTCCAAGAAAAGAAATAGAGCTTCAAGAAATTGAAGAGAATGAAGATCCACCGACGACTTCAGTCGAACCAGTAGTTCAACATAGAATTGTTGAATCCCAACCAGACCCACCGGTTGAGGAAGAAGAGACACGCAATCCGCGTAGGTCCAGTAGACCACGCCAAGAACCAGATAGGTATCTTGGATTCATGATTGATGAAGATGATGGAAGTCTACTAGAACCATTAACCTACAGTGAAGCTGCTAACGGCATAGAGTCTGAAAGATGGCTCGAGGCTATGCAAGCAGAGATGCAATCTTTAGGGATTTACTACGCACCATGCGACTGATCAATCACTTGGATCGACCACCTAGTACACGAGTTCGAACCTTGCTGACCAAGAACATGAACTTGTTCTTGACCGGTTAAAACTAACTAGCTGATTTAATCCCTAAATGCGGAACTGGGATTAAACCTAATCCTTAAATCCTAAAGGATTGGGATGTTGGAAAACTAGATTAGGTTAACAAGAAAGAAACCTTGTACGAAGAACTCGAACACACACACATACTTGCGTGTGTTCTTCGACCATCAACCAAAGAACCCTAGGGTTCTTTGGCCGAAATTCGTCCAAGAGGAAGAAGGGAGTAAAGGGTTTCCCAAAACATACCTTGTTGTTTGCTTAAGATTGATCCACTGATGATGAACAAATCGAGCGATCTTCTAGTTGATCTAAGCAATAAACTTGTTCTTCAAAACTTGAAGAACACGAAGAACACGAAGAACGAAGAACACCAAACTTGGTGTTCTTGGGAGTGTTCGGCCGAAACCAAAGGGAGGAGGGGCTAGGGTTTCGATTTAGGTGTAAGGGAATATTATGATTAGGTTTAAATGAAACCTTAAGCCTTCTATTTATAATATAATAAGTTTCATTTAAGTCCTTCTAGTTTAATTAAGATTAATCTCTTAATTAAACTTATCTCTTACACTTTAAACCCTTATAGTTTAACTAGTTTATTATTGTTGCACTTAACTACTAAATGTCTAGTATTAACACACTAATAATTCGGTACCCATATACACGAATTATACACTTGTGTTTATACTTCTAATAGTTAATTATATAATAACCTTTATATAATTTATACAACAATATTATCCAATTACTATATGATTTAATAGCTTTAAATCATATCATGGATAATCTATAATTAACACATTGTATATTTACTCAACTAGTAAATGTACAACTACTTGTATTAATTAGTTAGTTAAACTAATCTAGTAATAAGTTAAACTTAAATTAATACTTAACTGATTCATAATGACTATTATGAATCATTCCTCTTCGTAGTATCATTGCTTATCTTGCTCGTATTACATGCACTCACCGGTGTGACCCTTAAGTGTTTCGTAGGCATGGATGTATCATCATAGGTTGACTGACTGTGCACATAATTCCTTCAACAATTCCTTCAGACTCCCACTTGTGCAAGTATGTAACCTTTGTCTTAATGATACGAGCTACAGTGGCCTTCTAGATGGGCATGTAGGTAACCAACCCCATAAAAACAGCTTACGTAACCCAGGTATGGTTTATGAAAAACTCTTTAATAGCGTCTCCAAGTAAAGAACACTCTGTCTCTACTTTTTGGGCAAACTATGTTAGGCTTATCCCTTGCAGCACGATATTTGTGATAACGAATACGAGCATGGTAGAAATTATCAACTCCTGTATTCGAAATCATTTCATGACTTCTTGATTCAAACTGTTGTGATAAACGACAAAGAACAAATCAGTTCGTTTGGGCATGGCCATGCACTTTCCAGTTATCTCATCACGTCAAAGGACCTATAAATATCTCTCCTAAAAAGGAGGTGCAATTACCATCTTGTATATTTCGATTTAAAATACAACTTCCTTTGTACCCAGTATCGCCTCGTATGACAAACGTATTTCAGTATTGTCTAAGTTGAACCAAAGCACATTAGTCATTGTATCCTAAACCAAATACCTCAGGTTTAAGGACAATCCTAGTGAACAATACTTTTGAATTTTTCAACCACGAAGTATTGTCACGGTGGTCAATCCAATATTCGTTGAGCCTCCAACAGAATATCACCGATATTTGGTTTACATAAAACTTGTGTAGCTATCTTCGAAGAACTTCGAATCTACCACCAAATACCGCGATGACGTTAACGTCCCATCGAGGTTCCCACCAAGACGAGTAGTCACGGATTTTGTGTCTTCTTGAATAAATAGACTTTTATTCATGGATCTTGTAAAACATACAAAGTCTGAATAAGAATGATACTAACTCAAGTATTATTCCTCACTGGACATAGATACTGAATTATTACTGGATCATTACTTATTCCTTTCGTTCACGTTGATTACTTAATGATTTTTTACAACCTAGATTGTAACTTCATCACTAAACCAATCATTTCTATTAAACTAAAGACATAAGACGAGTATTTAGGAATACTATTACTTTTGTCTTTGCTAGATATTGTTCTTGCAACAATCTAGAACATATTCTAGTCTTGCCTTTTATGTAATTCGGTAAACATAGGAGGATTGGAAATTAACTTCTTAGTTTCTTGAATTCATAAATCATCCTTGTAACTAAAGTCTCTTTTAGTTACTTGATTTGTAGATATCTTTACTAGTTAAAGAAATTTCCTTAAATGATTGTGTTATCCACTGAAGTGTTAACAACCTATTAGATATGCAATAATTAATCACAAGACCTGTGATCACGCTATTAGGTTTGCAATAATCTAATCAACGATCATTTATCATTTCTCTTAACTCTTTGGCTTACGACATGGTAAAAACTTGTTAATGTCTTTTACTAACTTACTGAATTCACTAACATCTTTAATGATTTACGTTAGTCTTAGCTCCCACTTACTTTTATGGAACTTAAGCATCTTTTAAACTACTTTGACCTAGTCAATAACTTGTAGTTCAATCTTTTAAGAATTCTATCAATAATTAAGATCATACTTTGGATTTGTGAATATCCAACATTCATGTTTAGGGAATTATGATCTTTATTGATTACTATATCTAACAAGTATAAAACACTTGAAATGATACTATCAATTCTTAAATACATTAGTACTCTTTTAAGAATCTTATTTAATGCCAAAGTCACTACTTGGATTTGACAAATATCCATTATTCCTATTATGGAATTATGACTTGATTAAATATTGTATTTATTACGAGTATAAAAGACTTGCAATAATACCTTTTAATTCTTAAATACTTTAATATAGTTTGTCCCTTTTAAGAGTCGTTTAATGTCTAAGTCATTTTACTTGGATTATACGAATATCCAACTATTCCTATTAGGGAATTATGACTTCATTAAATCCTTTACTACAAGTAAAAAAAAAACTTGTAATAATACTCTTTAAAGTCTATCTTGATTATATCCAATATAATCATACTATATTAATACTAATACTTTAAAACTTTCTATCATAAGTAATGACTATTACTTAAGATGTTTTAACTAAGTTCAATAACTATTGAAACTTATGCGTCCATAAAACTTTTAAATACTTTCATTAGAAAAACTTTCTAATTACTAGCATCTAAATACCTTGAGCTATCAAGACATTATTTATACAACAATCAAACAAATATATATAAACATGAAACATAAGTAAATCAAAACTTGACTTACAATCTAGTCATAAACCTTGACTAGTGTAATTATCACACATGCACACAATATAATTCAACCATGGATTCGATAATTGATTAAAACCAAAAAAGAAACTTGTTTTAACAAAATAAAATTATCCAAACAATAAAGTAAAATTGTTTAAAACGAATCCACTGAAAAAACTGAATTATAAAAAACTTGGTGCTCGTGGGATCATCACCATCTCATGCCGGTCACTATCACTTTCCATCTCCTCCTGCAATAAACGATTGCAAAAGTTAGATTACTCGTAACGTACTTTACAAGTATCTAAAAGTGATTAAGAAGTGTGGTTGTGTTACCTGAGGAACTTGCGTTTCCTCCACTACCACTTGCACCCTTTGGACAATTTCTTTTCCAATTCCCAGCCTCACCTCACTTGAAGCACCGGTTCTTGGTCCTCGCAGTGTTAGGCTTAACCTTCTTGACCTTTTGTTTGACACCTTTACCATTTGGCACTCCTTGGTTAGGATAGGTTTTACCCTTTCCTTTACCACCATGCCCTTTTCTCTTCTTCCCACCGCCACCGCCATTACCGATCAAGAGAATGTCCTTAGATTTGGTCCCCAAACTCAACTCAGCTGTCTTGAGCATGGAATGTAGCTCAGAAATGGATTTCTCCATATTATGCATGTTGTAGTTGACCACAAAAGACTTGTAGTCATCAGACAACGAGTTGAGTATAGTATCTGTTGCCATTTGCAACGGTATGGGGTGACCAAGTCTAGCGAGGTGATCCATGTGTCCCTTCATTTTCATGACGTGGGCACTCACCGGCGTTCCTTTAACCATCTTGCAAGAGTTGAAGGCTCGATTGATGTCAAACCTCTCGGTGCGAGCTTGCTCTTGAAATGAATCCCTAAGTTGCTGGATCATCTCAAATGCAGGCACATCCATAAGTCCCGCTTGTAACTCAGGACTCATGGTGGCTAGCATTAAACAGCTCACATCAAGTACATCACTGACATGCTTATCATAAGCTTGCCTCGTTTCAGCTCTGGCATTAACAGCAGGGGTGTTCGGTACTGCTCTCTCCAAGACATACCACTTTCTCTCATGTCTGAGCACAATACGAAGATTGCGCTCCCAGTTGAGAAAGTTTGACCCATTCAACTTGTCTTTTTCGAGGATTGAGGGATGTGAGAGATTGTTGGTACTTGTTGTCGCAATCACATTTGTTGCTGCCATCTACAAATCAAACCCAGTTTAATTAGTAATCATCAATAAACATTCTCTAAAATATATTATAAACCCATAATTAATATTTTAGGCCTAGGATCCATATATCACATTCTCGCCGCAAGGTTTGGGCACTTCCCGACGAGACATGCTATTTCTGGTAGGTAACTTCCTTACCGATCGTATCAAGACTTGACACGATTCCTAGGGGTCGTAGAATCTTTAGACTTATAACTTATTACAACTTTGTACAATTTAATTGTACATTTCTAAGTTAGTAATAAAGTCTAGTATGTTTATTCTACTCAAGTACTTTTTGGGCCGGGACTCCCGATTATCACCAAAGTAGATCAGACCATCTAAGATAGTGCGATGCTCTGCGCCGGGACTCCCGATTATCACAGAACCTTACGCACCCTAACACTCGCAATGATTTGAATCCATATCTAAGGTTCTTTATCCTTACAATATGAATATCGTTTAACAAGTGAGGTGTTCCATTAGGTGGATAGTACTTCGATCTAAGATTTTCTCGGGTTTGTTTAAGTCTTAAAACTAAACTTAAACTTTTATTCCAATCTTAATCCTTGTTTAAAAAATGCGTGACTTGTGAATTGTATGGTTCTCCAAGACACCTTCTTTAAACATAAGAACTATTCTTTAAAACTTATAGTTTCAAGAATTCACACGATTTTACATGTATACCTAATACGAGGTGTACAAAACGTTTTACTAGGTTTTGTGAGAAACCTTATTTCTAATAAAAACTTACTTGTTTTTATATTACTTGAAAAACTTATAAAACTTATGTTAAAGTTTTAAAACTTTTACGATTCATGAACTTGAAACATAAACTTAGTTTTAACATAAATAGTTTTTCATATGTCTAACAATGAAATTAAACATTTATTTCTTATTTATTAAATTCGACCATAACTTATGCCTTAACAACACACTTATAAACTTTGTGATTTTCTTGTATAGCTCCCACTAGCTTCAACAACCATGATGAAACTTAAGCTAACAATCACCGGTTTATACTTGGTGAAACTAATAAACCTATTATATAAAAACTATATATAATAATTCTTTAGTTTGTTTAAACCTTTCTTATATTTAACTTGAACTAGTTAAATATAGGTTCTTGTTATTTATACTTGATCATTAATCTAGTATATTACATAACTTGTAAAATACTTATGTTATACTTGTATAATTATCTAGTTATAATAATTTATAACTTTTATACATCTTAATATATATATATATATATATATATATATATATATATATATATATATATATATATATATATATATATATATATAGGGTCAAGTTATGTAGAGAACCCTATATAGCGTGCAGAACCCGTAGAACTCGCTAATTTAAATCTCATCCGTTTAAAAAACGATCTAGTGGCTGAAATTTTGGATGGCATTAGTTTAATTAAAAGGTAATCAATTTAATGATTTTGTTATATAAAAAGGGTATATTAGTAAACTTCCCCTAATATTTACAGTTTTTATTTATAAAAAAAAATTTGAAAAAAGGAAACACGTTTATCTATAACTGGTATCTCCTTAAACCCCGTAATCACACCCCATTATCCAAAACTAGGTGGGTTTTTCAAAAGAGGGTATTCGGCGAGTTGGAGAGAAAATCTCCAAAATCCGTTTACATTGGTGTGCGATTTTATCATAAAACACATAAAGATTGCTTTGATGCAACATATATAAACTGAAAAGGGTTTTAATCGACCAATTTGTAATTGAAAGTTATTTTCGGAGCTTCAAATGCAGATGACGATCAGCAAGAATTTCGAAGAACAATGTCAGGTAAATGTTTCTTCTATTATGCTAAAATCGACAGACATATGTGTTTATTTCTTTGATTTCAACAATAATTTTTTGAAAAACATGTGTGTTTTTAACGAAAACACCGATTGAAAGTTTAAAGGTGGATATATTTAGGGGGTTTTTTCATAAAAACAATTCTAGTTGGTTTAAAAATGTAACATTGTTGTTTTATAGGTCATGCATTCCTAGCATTCATGATTTGATTTGCTGTATAATTGTTAACATAAATTAATTTAGTGTCAAACTAATTACAATAAAATATCAGTTGAAAATTTCGTTATAACTTGTATGAAATTAATGTTTTGTTCACATGTTGCTGATTTGATGCAATCATAAGTGGAAAACATGTATGTAGTGAGGAGTATAGTGAAATAAATCTCGAATTTTGCATCCTCCCTAGTTGGTTTGCATAAATACAATTTGGGGGTTTTTTTGTTATAAATTGCATATATGCAAACCAACTAGGGATGATGCAAAATTCAAGATTTATTTTACTATACTCCTCACTACATAGCTGTTTTCCACTTATGATTGCATCAAATCAGCAACATGTGAACATAACATTGATTTCATAAATCACAATTTGGGGATATTATTTGTTAAACATTTATGCTATTAAATCTAGTATTTGTATATGAAATTCCATTTTATGAAAAAAATTATAAAACATTTGAGTAATTTTTTTAAGTTAATAATTGCAAACATCAATGAAATGATTCCAAACAAATGTTCGACAGGTGCAACACGCAGTGGACGAAAGAGGGAACGAGATAGTGAAGACGTTTATAAGACAGTATCAACGTCTTTTAATACTGCACGTAATAAAAGAGAATGCAACATTACAGTGGCGGATATAATTGTAAGAATATTTACTTGGTATCTAAAATTTAAGGTTTCATATATGTACTAACTTATATTTTACTTTTAATAGTAAAAAATCTTCTGCCAATATACAACAACCATTGGTCATGTCATAGCGAAATTATTGAGCGATTCCGAATTAATAATTGGAGATTTCAAGTGGCAAAGTAATATCAGGAATTTATGTAATGAGGTACATGGAGAACTACTATGGGCCAGAATTAAAAAAATGAGACATCGGATTATATGGTAATCAAGCAAGAATTGGTAGGCGGATTAATATGTTGAAGAAGAAGTATGCGATAAGGTTGTTATTGACTGAATGCAACATAAAAAGGGATATAAACAAAAAAAGGTTGGATGCAATGAATTAAGTTTCCCTAATTTATTTTGGGGTCTTAAGTAAGTTAGTAGACAACATAATTTCGTATTTTCTCTTTTAGCTATGGTTGTTATGAAGACATTTTTTGTAATACATGAACGTTTGGCCTGCTTTGATTCTTGAAGTGAAATATGGTTTTTGATCGGTTTTTTTCTATAATGAATAGTATATGATGTTAAAATATATGTCAAGGACATATGTGTTCATATGTGATGCAAATATGCACATACTTAAAAATGTGTACATTTACAATTCAGAATGTGGACATATTTGGTCAATAGAACCTTACACACATGTACTTGAATAAATTACAATACATATATTGACATATGTATTAAAAATAGGATCTGGACTCTTGAAAAGTAGACATACTTATTGCTACACATGTGCAACTATGTAAAACATGTATGTAATTACATCAAACCACTAGTATGCTTGTACTTATAAAGAGCATGTATGTACTTACATCAAATCACTAGTGTGCTTGTATTTATAAAGAGCTTGGAAATGAAACAGAATTCAAATGTATCCTATACCATAAATGCAACATAATACCTTAGTTCTATACAATCAAAACCAAGTCTAAAAACATAAATGCAAACATTAACTTAGTTCCATACAAACAAAAAACCGATTAAAAGTAACGAGAATCATAGGGATCCAATGTTTAGTTCCTTTTTCGGTGTGGTTAAAACCTCGACATCATGGTGGACCGTGTAACACCTCAAATTTTAATACAAAACATTTGGCCAAAATAATCATTTAATAAAGAGGAGAACTATCCTAAAATACGTATTTACAAAAACCTTTGGTATAAAAATCAGAGTATAAATTCGGTGTTACAAAATATATCAAAACCAAAGCTAAGTCTAAATCCGTTCTAGTGTTCTTCTACTCTAGGCCCCGCATCTCTATCCATGCGTACCTACGTGAGACAAAAACGTCTCGTGAGCTACATGGGTTTGGACCGAACTTCCGAATTTCATGGCTATGTACTCAATAAAGTCCACACGTACTCACCTTAGTATTAAAATGCTCCAACCGAATTCTTGCCACCAAATCTCTTGCTTCACAAATTCACCGACTTTCCAAGATGTCACCGAAAGCCTAATACAATGATCACAAGATGTTCAACATCTCATACTACCAATAATGTATCCATTAACCTCTAAATACTATTAACTAACATTTTCCCCAATTATGGTGATTTACCAAACCCTAGGTTTAACCAACCCTTAAGATTCTTACCAATCTTAATCATACACTTGATTCCTTTGTTAATATACCATCTATTAAGTGTATACACCATTTATTCACCATAAACCATAACCCCCAATAACTAGGGTTTCAAACCTAAGCATCAAAATACATAGATCTTAAGCTACAAAGATCAAAGAGTGAAGATATACCTTTAATCTTCACTTAGGAGTGAAATCTACCAAGAATTTGAGAAGAAATCACCACCAATCAGCCTTTATGCTCGAAAATCGCCAAGGAGAGAAACTAGGGTTTACTATTCCATTAAATGAGCCAAAACCCGACTTTAATGCTGTCGACCAGAGTTCATGGCGCGAACTAAGTTCGCGTCGCTAACTCCAAACCTCGTACGCAAACTTAGCGATCGCTAAACCATCGTGAACTACATCGCGTCCTTTGGTCAAATTCTCTGGCCCGACTTCACGGAACGCGAACAATGTTCGCGTCGCGAACTTCACATGCAGCCATGGCTGCACTTTTTCATCTTTGTCTCGACCCGGTTTCGTCCATAGCTTTCTCGTACGGTGTCCAAACGACACGAAACCAATTCCTACGTGTTTTATATGATTTATCCATAATTCCAAACGACACGAAACATGATAATGACAGCCCTAAGGGCTGTCACTAAGACGTCAAGACACGCATAAAAAACTTGTACAATAATCAATAACCGCCCCCTGCATTTTAGGAATCAACCCCCACCACTGAAAGTACAAACGATTTATGCACGTAACCACCTCTTAATGACAGCTCTAAGGGCTGTCATTAACAAAATTTATTTACAAATTTCGGGTCGTTACAGACCGCGTCAAAAATATATTCATCTGCAAAAGAAAAAAAAAACCTTCTAATTTGAAAAAACAATAAAAACTAAGACCTAAATAAGTATATGTAAATTTTATACATGTTTGATTAATACCAAAATAACATCTAATCGGATCGTTTTAAAACATATTATTTTACTTACTAATGCATATGTGCACCATCAATAGATATCTATGGATAACCCAAACAATAACTTACTTATGTAAAAAGAATTACAAAAACCACATTAATACTAAATAATCATAAAAAAGTAAATCAAACCCCTCTACATCGTAAAGAATACATTAACACCACATTCAAAAGAATCATATACGGGACATATAACATAAAACACAGATTCAAAATTTTAACATCCTAACTTTATTAATGAACAAAATACTCATAAAAAATCATAATAACATCATAAGAATGTGCAGCTATTAAAACGTAAAAAAAAATGAATGAAAAAAATAAATATTTCACCACGACCGTCTTCTTCAACCGGAATATCTTCGAACCTATCTTCCATCATCAATTCATCGTGAACTTGTAGCAGGGGGCGTCTACAAATTCATTATGCAATGAAACACCACTCGAACAACCATGCTCATCAATTTGAACCATGACAATATTTGCTTGCCTGCAAACGATTTTCAAAATTATGATCTGTTTAAAAACTTGATTCCGGCAGCTTGCAATCTTACGATAGTTCGTGTGTGGTATGAAGTGTGGTTAATAATATATACAATTCAGGATATATGGGGCAAACGGTTGAAACAAAGGTTAAGATATAACCAAATTTCCACTCCCCATGATTCTAGGGAATAATTAAATTGTTTCCAAAAAAATCGAATTATAATGAATACCGGATTTACCCCTACGAATTAAATAATTGGAAAATATTAAACTAATTTCTGATTAGTTAATAAGAGTTCTACGGGTTCTGCACGCTATATAGGGTTCTTTATATAACTCTCCACTATATATATATATATATATATATATATATATATATATATATATATATATATATATATATATATATATATATATATATATATATATATATATATATTATATATATATTTATGTATATATATATATGTATATATATATGTATATATATATATGTATATATATATATATATATATATATATATATGTATATATATATATATACGTATATATATATATATATATATATATATATATATATATATATATATATATATATATATATATATATATATATATATATATATATAACTTTGTATATTTCTAGTTAATCATATAATTTCAACTTGTACAATTTCTAGTTATAATGAAATCATAACTTTGTACTTTCTAGTTTTAATTATATTATAACTTATACAATAACTAATTATAATATTATCTTTCAAAGATCAAAATAACATTACCCTTTTTAATTGTTCCATTTTAACTTGTATTTAATGTATATGTTCGTGTATATATGTATATATAATAACAAACTTGTAACATTCTAATAAGAATATTACATCTAGCTTATACATATGTATTTTAACTTAATCTAATTAAAATACGTATAAACTTATTATATCTTTTAAAATTCAATTTCACCTAATAAATAAAAATTCCGAAAAATTTAAATACATATATATAAACACATAATTAAGTACATCTTGTTAATTTTTAGAACTTAAAAGTTAACATCTTCTTTATCAATTCCCTAAATTAATTAGATGAACCCTAATCTTGCTTTTGATCAATCAAAACTAGGGTTTTGACTTTCTTGATCAAAGACATTATTTTTAATTAAAAGACTAATTCTAATCAATCATTTTAAACAATAAACTTTGTTTAAATTCTAACATAGATTATAACTTTTAATAAATTTATTTAAACTCTTTAATTTAAACCTTATAGACAATAAACTTTGTCTAAATTACTAGGTTTAAAGAACTAGCTTTAATAAATCTATCAAAATAATAATTAAACCTATTAGACATAAACTTGCCTAATTAACTAGGTTTTAGATTATTATCCTAATTAATACTTTTAAACTATTAAACTTAAACTAGTTTAATGTTCTAGGGTTCTTTAGGGTTTTCGAAAATCTTAACACTAAGAAACTTTTCCACCAATTAAACTAGGCTAGTTTAACATACTTGGTGTCCAAGTTTCCTCTAGATTCACGAAAATCCTAAGGCTTTTTGGAAAGAACCCTTTTGATCAATTAAACATATCTTGTTTAATATACTTGATCCTAGGGTTCTTTCTAGGTCACGAAAATTCTAGGGTTTATGGAAAGAATCCTTTTGATCAATTAAACATATCTTGTTTAATATACTTGATCCTAGGGTTCTTTCTAGGGTTTCGAAAATTTTATAGGGTTTTCTAGAAACCTTCTTGACCAATTAAACTTAGACTAGTTTAATGTTCTTGGTCTTAGGGTTTCTTCCCTTATTTTCGAAAAACTTGAAAATTAAAGTAAACAAACAACCTTTGTTAATCTAGTCTAGATTTCTAAACCAACGCTCTGATACCACTGTAGGGATTTACTACGCACCATGCGACTGATCAATCACTTGGATCGACCACATAGTACACGAGTTCGAACCTTGTTGACCAAGAACATGAACTTGTTCTTGACCGGTTAAAACTAAATAGCTGATTTAATCCCTAAATGCGGAACTGGGATTAAACCTAATCCTTAAATCCTAAAGGATTGGGATGTTGGAAAACTAGATTAGGTTAACAAGAAAGAAACCTTGTACGAAGAACTCGAACACACACACATACTTGTGTGTGTTCGTCGACCATCAACCAAAGAACCCTAGGGTTCTTTGGCCGAAATTCGTCCAAGAGGAAGAAGGGAGTAAAGGGTTTCCCAAAACATACCTTGTTATTTGCTTAAGATTGATCCACTGATGATGAACAAATCGAGCGATCTTCTAGTCGATCTAAGCAATAAACTTGTTCTTCAAAACTTGAAGAACACGAAGAACACGAAGAACGAAGAACACCAAACTTGGTGTTCTTGGGAGTGTTCGGCCGAAACCAAAGGGAGGAGGGGCTAGGGTTTCGATTTAGGTGTAAGGGAATATTATGATTAGGTTTAAATGAAACCTTAAGCCTTCTATTTATAATAGAATAAGTTTCATTTAAGTCCTTCTAGTTTAATTAAGATTAATCTCTTAATTAAACTTATCTCTTACACTTTAAACCCTTATAGTTTAACTAGTTTATTATTGTTGCACTTAACTACTAAATGTCTAGTATTAACACACTAATAATTCGGTACCCATATACACGAATTATACACTTGTGTTTATACTTCTAATAGTTAATTATATAATAACCTTTATATAATTTATACAACAATATTATCCAATTACTATATGATTTAATAGCTTTAAATCATATCATGGATAATCTATAATTAACACATTGTATATTTACTCAACTAGTAAATGTACAACTACTTGTATTAATTAGTTAGTTAAACTAATCTAGTAATAAGTTAAACTTAACTTAATACTTAACTGATTCATAATGACTATTTTGAATCATTCCTCTTCGTAGTATCATTGCTTATCTTGCTCGTATTACATGCACTCACCGGTGTGACCCTTAAGTGTTTCGTAGGCATGGATGTATCATCATAGGTTGACTGACTGTGCACATAATTCCTTCAATAATTCCTTCACAATCCATGTATGACAACCAAGTCTGGATGTTATCAGACTTGCCACCACAGTCTCGTGCTGTTGGATGCAAGTGGGTCTTCAAGAAGAAAACCGACATGGATGGGAAAGTACATACTTACAAAGCACGACTCGTTGCGAAGGGTTTCACGCAAACACATGGTGTGGATTATTCTGAAACCTACTCGCCGGTCGCTATGCTTAAGTCTATTAGAATTCTTATGGCCATATCAGCATATTACGACTATGAGATATGGCAGATGGATGTTAAAACCGCCTTCCTTAACGGGGAGTTGAATGAGGACGTATTCATGATACAACCGGATGGTTTTACTGATCCAAAGAATCCTAATAAAGTATGTAAATTGCTAAAATCCATTTATGGATTGAAGCAAGCATCTAGAAGTTGGAACTTACACTTTGACAAAAGAATCAAAGAATTTGGTTTTTATCAAAAGTGAGTTCGAGGCGTGTGTCTATACAAAATTCAGTGGGAGCGTAGTAATCTTCCTAGTCTTGTATGTCGATGACATACTGCTTATAGGAAACGATATACCAGCATTACAAGGAGTAAAATCCTGGTTAGGTAAATGTTTCCAAATGAAGGACTTGGGAGAAGCCGCATTTATACTAGGTATAAAGATCTATAGAGATAGATCTAGGTGGCTTATTGGACTTAGTCAAAGTACATACATTGACAAAGTACTGAAGAGATTTAGTATGAATGATTCCAAGAGAGGACTCATTCCAATGACACATGGCATTACACTGAGCAAAGCTCAGAGTCCCACATCTAGCAAGGAAATCGCTAGGATGAGTTTGGTACCATATGCTTCGGCAATGGGATCAATCATGTATGTCATGTTATGTACTTGGCCCGATATTGCTTACTCCATAAGTCTCACAAGCAGATATCAAAAGAATCCTGGTGAACCCCATTGGGTGGCTGTCAAGAACATTCTCAAGTATTTGAGAATGTTGAAAGAAATGTTCTTGGTCTTTGGAGGTTCGTTGGAAGAATTGCGTGTAACTGGTTACACAGATGCAAGCTTCCAAACTGACAGAGACGATTACAAATCTCAACCGGGATTTGTATTCACACTAAACGGAGGAGCTATATCTTGGAAGAGTCAGAAACAAGATACGATAGCAGATTCGACTACAGAGGCTGAGTACATTGCCGCAAATGATGCTGGAAAAGAAGCCATGTGGCTTAAGAATTTTATCGAGGATCTTAGAGTTATTGCCAGTATCTCTAGACCCATCGAAATATTATGTGATAATAGTGGAACAATAGCGCAAGCTGTTGAACCAAGAGAGCATCAAAAGACCAGGCATGTACGCATGAAATATCACCGCATACGTGAGTATGTAAGAGAAGGTGATATTGTAATTAAGAAAATACCAACGGATGGCAACGTCGCTGACCCGTTGACAAAACCACAAGCTGGACCAAAGCATGAGAAACATGCGCACGCTATAGGCATGCAGTACCTAAATATTGGTAGCTAGTAATTTTGATTAGAATCATAGACATGTTTGAAATCGATACATTATGTAATAACATTTCGTGGGATTGAAATAGAAAGTTTTACGTAATATTTTCACATTGTCTATTCTTAACATGTTTTAAACCTATCCTTGATACACAAAGTTTTTGAGTATCTAAATTGTCTGTGTTTGCTTGAATTTAGTGGGAGCTAGATTCAAGAGTTAATACCATTATGAATATTTATCTATTTCATAGTTATTGAATAGAGAAACAAGGGTTGTTAAAATAAATATTCATAGATGTTTACAGAGTTTGCTAAACATTAGACGTGACCAAAAGATCGAGATTACTTCATGGAGCCTAAGCATGAGTAATTTCGAGTAGATGTCCTCTGACCTGAGATGTTTTGGTTTGAGACACGATGACTTCTGATCTTTAGCATTTATCTACTGTCACACCGTAAAAGGGTGATCATAAGGAACTTGACTAAGACAGCGGAAGTCGTGGGCAAGATAACGCAAATGTCAAGATGGAATTTGCACCTTCTTTAACTAGAAGAGATATTTCATGGCCGCTCTATGATTAAGACTACTGAAATGCGTGGCCGCGCTCGGAGAATGATTAGATCATTTGGTAATCCGTTACTGCAGAAAGTCGAAATCAGAGTCGAGAAAATTCGAGTATATAGAACAAGATCCCTGCTCCATGTCTATTACTCAAATTAAGAAATATCGTGATGCGAAAGGAAAATCTGTTAGTGTTATTCATTTTATGTAAGAGTTCTTATGACGTGGTTATCCTAAATGTCTGGCTAGGGACCGCTTTAGGCCAACGATGATTAGAAAGTGTTTCTTAACTTGCACAAGTGGGAGTCTGAAGGATTTATGTGCACAGATAAGTACACGTGTCACCGTGTCCAATGTTATAAGACACTAAAGGGTCACACCACTACACACCCAATAATGGACAACCGAATAAAGTAAGTTGTGTGGAATAATTAACTAGTTAAGTTAATTATAGAGAAGAAAATAATAATAATAAGTTAATTATTATTTGAGGATGGTTAAATATTAGGTTAACTATTTAACGGACAGTTAATTAATAGTTAATTAATTAACTAGTATAACTCCAAGGGTTTAAAGTGTTAATAGGAAGTTTAATTATGAGATTAATCATAATTAAACTCCAAGGACTAAACCGTAACATCTAGCCTTATAAATAGAAGGCTTATGTGAGGGTTTTAGATTGGACATTACAATACACTAAAACCCTAGCCTCTCTCCCTCTTTTCTCTCTTCGGCTGAGCGCAAAGAACCCCAAGGGGGTGTTCGGTTTTTGTTGTTCGAGTTCGACGAACACAACACACACACACACAAGTTCTTGTGTGATACTTTCTTGGTACAACGCAGTCTTGCAGCGTGTCCAGGTGGTGCAGTAGAGGTGGATCACTTCTTTAGCTATCTAAAGGTAATGTTCATCATCTTCTCTTTCTCGTGATCTCATTGACTAGTAGAGATCCAGTAATGTGGTATTCAAGTTCCGCCATGTGAATACTACAAGGTTTTCCTACACTGGGTCCTATTCATGTTCTCACTAGCCTGTGCACCGACCTTTGGGGCATCCGTAGTGAGAGCCCTTTCCTCATGTCCTCTCTCCTCCTTGGAGGACAACTCTTGGAGTCTGGGGTTTGACTCAATTGGTCCCCTGGTGTCCTTTAAGGAAGTTTTCTTCCTTTTGTAAGTTTTGGAAATTTGTTTGGCAATGGTCTGGTCTTCCTCAGAGTGAAGAGTAGCACTCTGTGGATTAATTTCATGTACCTGGGACACATTCAGGACATCTGTTGGTTCAGGTAGTTGAGTGGACTGAATGGGTTGTGTTTGGGCTGTATTTAGTGGTGGAGTTGGTTGGGGTTCAATGGGGTGACTTGAACCTTCTCCCGTTGGGGGTTGATCATAGATCATATTTTGGAACAATGGAGTAACCTTCCCAGAAAATTTAAATTGTTTTCTCATATTAGAATACACCTTTTTATTTAATTCTGGTGTAACAAAAATGTTTTTAGGTGTTGAGAGATTTTGAATTTCACAGGCTATAATATGAGTTAGGAATCTTGGGTACATTAAAAATTTAGAAGATGATAGATTTCCAAGCATTCCTTCAAAAATCATGTTTGAAAAGTTGAATACTTGTCCTGTGCACAAACAAACAACAGCAGATGCTATTGACTTGTTGAACTCATTCCAAGTACTCTTTTTAGGAGAGATACAGTGTTGAATAGTATGAACAAGATATTTCCATTGAGGTGAAAGAAGACCTTTTTGAAAAGTAATTATATCTAGTCTTCCTTCATACCCCATTTTTTGTAAAATATCAACAAGATCTTCCTTAGGTAAAGAAAACATACCTGATTCATCATTCAGTTGAAGATGATGTCTGATGGACTGTTCAGTGATGATGATTGGCTTGCCATCTACAACGGATTTAATTTTTTGACATATTTGATTCTTCAATCCTTTCAGCATTTTCCTAGAAATCAACAAGATGTTGTTGATAAGCTTTAGGGTTGATGGTGAGTGCAAACTTGATATATGAGTTCTTTAAGAACATGACAATGGGTCGGAAATCCTTTGTGCCATCTGGATTTCTCAAGAATGCACACATATTGTGAAATTCAGAGAATTTGAGATCGGTTTTACTTCTAAGGTTTTTAGAGTAACCATTTGTTTGATTTTGAGCTTTGAAATTGATAATTTCTCAGAGAGTTCAATCGGTTTTGCAAGTTTGAGTGATGAGTGGAATGAATTTCGTTGCTACTGATGCAGGGTTTTGATCGGATTTTGCAGAGATTAGGGTTTAGCGTAGGGTTTATCGAATCGAGGAGAGGATAATGCTAAACTAATCACAATCAGCTATTTATATTTTCGAATTAACCTGCAAAATGACCGGAATACCCTTCGAATCATAACCCAACGGCTATTTTCATGGGGGTCAGTATGGTAAAATGTTGTATTTTACAGATAACGGTCAATCAGTAGTAAATAAGTATCAGTAGTAAAAATGTCAGTAGTAACTGTTGTTTCTATACTTAACCTACTTCTACTAAAAACCGTATAAGTATTAAAGTTGTAAGTGTAACTCATGATCAGTAGTAATAAATAACCAGTAGTAAAACATACTTATAACTATAAAAATTGTACAAAAACTTTACATATGATTTTCTTTTATGAAATTAATTTATTAAAATCATTCCAATACTGCTAACCAAGAAGCTGAATCTTCCTACATCAAATGCTTTTGTAAAAAGATCGGCTAATTGATTGTCAGTATGAATTTTCTCTACTTTGATTAATTTCTTTGCATTACAATCCCTTATAAAATGAAATCTTATTTCAATGTGTTTTGTTTTTGAATGTTTTACTGGATTATTCACAATACTGATAGCACTTTGATTATCAATAAAAATATGAGTTTTAAGAATAGAGATACCAAAGTCTAGGAGTTGATTTTGAATCCATAGAACTTAAGCACGGCAAGCAGATGCAGCTACATACTCTGCTTCAGCATTTGATGTTGAAACATTGGTTTGATTCTTGCATTGCCATGACACCAATCTTGATCCAAAGAATTGACATCCACCAGTAGCAGATTTTCTATCTTGACATTCACCACCATAATCACTATCAGTGTAAGCTATGAGTTCAAAAGGTGATGCATGAGGATACCAAAGACCAAGAGAAGGTTTTCCCTTCAAGTATCTAAAGATTCTTTTGACAGCTTGCATGTGTAGTTCCTTAGGTCTTGCTTGATACCTGGCACACACACAAACACTATACATAATGTCAGGTCTTGATGTAGTTAAATACATTAAGGAGCCTATCATAGATCTGTAAAGATGTTCATCTACATCCTCCCCCTCAACATCAGGATGTAGGTGTTTGTGAGTTTCCATTGGTGTGCTTGCACTTTTGCAGTCTTTCATTGCAAATTTTTTCAAAATGTCTCTGACATACTTTGATTGGTTAATCAAAATACCATCTGATCTTTGATTGATTTGGAGTCCAAGGAAGAAGTTCATTGGACCCATTGAGCTCATTTTGAACTTGATTTGCATTAATTCTTCAAACTCTTTGCACAGTTGATCATTTGTTGATCCAAAGATGATTCATCTACATATATTTGGACCAGTAGTATATCATCTTTGACTTTTCTTGTGAACAAAGTTTTGTCAATGACACCTCTTTTAAAATTGTTCTTCAGTAAGTATGATGATAAGGTGTCATACCAAGCTCTTGGTGCCTGATGAAGGCCATATAGAGCTTTGTCTAGCTTGTACACATAGTCATCATGTTCTGGATCTTCAAACCCTGGAGGTTGGCACACATACACTTCTTCTTCAATTTTCCCATGAAGGAAAGCACTTTTCACATCCATTTGGTAGACTTTGATCTTCTTGTATGAAGCATATGCCAGAAATATTCTTATTGCTTCAATTCTAGCAACTGGTGCATACACTTCATCATAGTCAATACCTTCTTCTTGAGTGTATCCTTGGGCTACAAGTCTTGCTTTGTTTTTATCACTATACCTCTTTCATCTTTCTTGTTTCTGAAGATCCATCTTGTTCCAATGGCCCTTTTTCCTTTTGGTAGAGGTACAATAGTCCATACAGCTTGTAATTTGAATTGAAGAAGTTCTTCTTGCATTGCTATGATCCAGTTTGAGTCTTTCATTGCTTGTTGAATCTTCTTAGGTTCCTCCTGTGACAGAAAACATTCATGCATACATTCATTAGATATTAGACTGATGTTACAAACATTTGAATTTAATGATGAATTGAATTTGCTTCTTGTCTGCATGTTTGAATTGACATCACTTATGACTAGGTCCAAATGATGATTCTTTTCAGTTCTGGTTCCTGGAACTTTGTCAACAGATATTTGACTATCAAGGTTTTACTAATTGGATTCAATTTGTGCATCTGTCCATGTTTCTTCTTGATTGTTTGTATTTTGTGGGGATTCTTCATTGCTACTGGTGTCAGTAGTGACATTTTCTTCATTAAGTTCTGGTGGTTCATTGTTGTTACTGACACCATTATGGTTTGGTTCATCATCAAAATTTGAGGTTCTGAGTTACTACTGGGATCAGTAGTATCTTGAGAGTTGGAGTTGTTACTGGTGTCAAGAAGGCTAGGGTTATCAGAGTTACTACTGTCCTCAATATCAACTGTGGGATCAGTATTAACTAAGATATATTTCATAATGTCTTGACTGCCATTCGATGATGACCCTCCTTGTTGGTTTTGATTGTTTGAATCTCCTGCATTATAATCATAATTAACATCAAAAGATTTGGTTAGATTATCAATGTTAAATAACCAATCTGGACCATTTCCCTGTTCATTCATCAGATTTTCATTAAAGGATACATTTACACTTTATTCAATGATCCTTAGTCTTTTGTTGAATACTCTGTAAGATTTGCTTTGAGTTGAGTATCCTACAAATATTCCATCATCTGTTTTACAGCAAACTTACCAATTTGTTCTCTAATAATTAAAATAGTACAAGGACAACCAAATGATTTTAGAAAGCTTATTGAGGGTTTTCTTTTGTTAAAAAGTTCATAAGGTGTTTTAAAGTGAGGCTTAACTATTAATACTCTGTTTTGAACATAACAAGCAGTATTAACAGCTTCAGCCCAAAAAGTTATTGGTAATTTTGAATCTGCAAGCATGGATCTGGCTGCTTCAATGATGGTTCTATTTCTTCTTTCAGCTACACCATTTTGTTGTGGAGTTCTTGGTGAGCTGTACTGCCTGTCAATACCCTTAAGATCACAAAAATCAATTAAATTAGTATTCTTAAATTCTGTGCCATTATCACATCTAATTGCTATCACTTTGAGATCTCTTGTATTTTCCAGCTTTATA
This sequence comes from Calendula officinalis, assembly GCA_963853835.1. Lineage (NCBI taxonomy): Eukaryota > Viridiplantae > Streptophyta > Magnoliopsida > Asterales > Asteraceae > Calendula > Calendula officinalis. The sequence goes on from OY970822.1 coordinate 29,930,899, forward strand.
ATTAGATTCTTTATAATCTCACTTGTTTCATCTTTGGTCCTAATAAAGAAGACCCAAGTATATCTGAAAAAATCATCAGTAATAACAAGGCAGTATTGTTTCTTTCCAATACTCATTACATTTGTAGGTCCAAAAAGGTCCATATGTAAGAGCTGCAAAGGATTAGAAATAGAACTGATTGCTTTGGTCTTATGAAAAGTCTTGTGTTGTTTACCTTTTAGGCATGCAACACAGTGATGATCACACATAAATTCTTTTTGTGGTAAACCAACTACCAAATTCTTTTTGACTAAATTGTTCATATTTTTAAAATTTGTATGACACATCCTTCTATGCCAGAGTTCTGATTCATTTGTGTTTGCCTTAGATATAAAACAGTTGATCTCATTTGAAGAAATGAGTTCTCCCCCTATATCCAGGCAATACACATTGTTTCTCCTTGGTGTTCTTGAAACAACAAATTTTTCATCTAAAATAAAGTCAGGAGAAAGAATGATGCACTCAACATCTGTAAAAAGAATTTTGTTCTTCTTATCACAGACTTTTGAGACACTAACCAGATTATATTTAAGCTCAGCAACATAAAATACATCATCAAAAGTAATCTTACCATTTGATACTGTACCTTTACCTGTAATCTTACCACCTCTTGGATTTTCACCAAAAGCAACATATCCTCCTTCAAAAGACTTGAAATCTCTAAGAATTTGAAGATTTCCAGTCATGTGCCTAGAGCATCCACTATCAATATGCCATGTTCTACCTTCTTCAGGGATCTGAATGCTCTGCACATAAAGTAAATGGATTAGTTAATTTTGGGAACCCAAGCTTGTTTTATCTTGGGTTCATCCTTTGAAGAGTAAGTTTTTCTAATTGAATGAGCTTTGTATGCAGTTTTGGTCTTAGGTTGTTGGTTAGTACTGATGTTCTGTTTTACTACTGACCTAATTTTATACCCGTAGTGTTTGGCTTTTGAGTATTTTACTACTGATGGACCAGTAGTGTTTGGGTAATGTGAATTTTTAGCATAGTCAGTAGTGTTTTTGTAATTGTACCAGACATCATTATAATTAGGTTTTTATCAGTAGTAAACCTGGAATAGTTCCTACTGATGTTAGAAAACTTTGAGTATTGTGGAAATTGATTTTGTTTTCCATTGTTTTTGAAATAATTATTTCTGTTTGGACTTTTATGCCTGATATTTTGCACGAATCTTTGTGCAGTTCTTCCAAATTTGGGAAATTCAACATGTGGATTTTTAATTTCTTTTGCTTCTTCAGTTTGTTTTAGTTTTAATGCTTTTTCTTTTTCTTTGTTAACTTTAAACTCTTTGAATTCTTTGCAGTTAATTCCTGCATTCTTTGTGGCCTCTTAACCTGTTCCTGTACTAGACACAAAAGCAGCATTGTTTGAAGGTAAATTAGGAGTTTTATTACTTACCTCAGATTCAAACACTCTTAGTTCATTGTATAGTTCATCCAGCTCTTTTTCTTCCAAAGCATATCCTTGTCTATATATAATTGTATACATAGACCATTCTTCACCAAGAGACCTAAGAAACTTTCTGTTTACATCATCATTGTCTGGTTTATAACCAACTTGATTTAGTTCACCAATAAGCTTGTTGAACCTATCAAAGACTTGTGACAATGATTCATTCTTCTGGCCTTTGAAGTTTTCAAAGTCTTGCTTTAGAACAGACTTCATGTTTCTTTTGGTGCTCTTGGTGCCTACAAACCTCTTCTCCAGTGCTTGCCACAGCTTCTTTGCATCATCATATTCAACAAAGAGATGTTGATAAAGAGATGTTGATAATCATTGGGAATGGCAAGCAAAAGAGTGCTTAAGGCTTTGAGTTCAATTCCTCTGTCTTTCTTTTCTTTTTCACACTTGAGTTTGTCGACTTCAGTTGAAGAACTTGCTACTTGAGTCTGGATGGTTTTGTTGCCTTCAACAACAACTTCCCATATGGAATAATCAGTAATAAGCATGTATTGCTTGATTGTGTTTTTCCACATCCCAAAGTTGTTGGGAGTGAGAATGGGAATTTTGTTAGCTTGTGTGCTTTCATTGTTATCAGACATGATTAACAATTTTGGATTCGAAAGTATGAAACGTTTTGTTGTTCTTAATTCGTAGATCTAGAACCTTATAGCTCTGATACCACTTGTCAGGATCGAATAACCCAAACAAATTATTTAATCACAGATCTACTAACAAGAGAAGTTACAGCGGATTAACACTCTTGTTATTTGATTAAGAACAAACGAAAACTGTAATTGAATAAGAATAATAATAAGAACACAGTAATCACAAAAAGCTTCAATGTATATTGAATAATTCGAACAATACACACGTACGTTTACAATTCGTAAGGAACTATTTATAATAGTCCTTGAAGCCTAAAATATTAACCTAGTTATTCTAGGATTCGATTACAATCAATATACAAAAGATAAACATTCTATAACAAACTATACTAGAATCTCGGACTCGATCAGCACCATAAATAGACATCAGTAGTAAACTTGATCGTCAGTAGTAAACTCGAGATTAGTATCATCAGTAGTATCTTGTGTTTCTGCCCCATCAGTACTATCTTCAATATATGTTGATCAGTACTAACTGCAGCATCAGTATTAGAATGTTTATATCTGTTTTATATCCCAACACTCGTGACCTCTACAAAGTCATTCTGAGACCCTTACTATAAAATGGTTTAATTTTTAATTAAATTAAAAAATTATTATCCATAGAATGAAACAGTGGGAATAGTAGTGGATGGGTGGTCAGGCAAAAGAAGCTCAAAGACAATTTCTCAACCTTAATTTCCCCGCAAATTTCTTTCATCTTCACAAAAACTAATCCTTTATTACCCATACTTTATTTTCTTTCTCTTCCTCTTTATTGCATTTTTAATCAATCTAAGCCTTTATCACACCACCAACCATGGTATGCATCTCTTTCCTCCCTAATTATTTATGTATTTTCTAAAAACAGCACGAACAAACCGAACATTATGCTTTCTTTTACGTTAAACATGATATGTTATGGGTGTATATACATGACATTCTCACACACTCATCGATTCTAGATTGTGTAGTATCACGAAACGTTTCATGAATACGTAACAAAATTGAAGACCAAAAAATTTAATTGGTTTTACGCTAATCTTGATTTGTTACGAGTGTTTCTTTATGATCCTCTCGGGTAGTGATTGTGTTCTAGGTTAAATGCATTGCGTTTGTAGTAATGATGAGCCTTGTTTTTTTTCTTTTTCTGTGTGTGTTTTTGTTGTGATGATATGTTTCTTAGGCGAACGCTGCGTCTGGAATGGCTGTGGATGATGATTGTAAGTTGAAGTTCTTGGAGCTAAAATCAAAGAGGAACCACCGATTCATTATTTTCAAGATCGAAGAGCAACAAGTGATTGTGGAGAAGGTCGGGGGCCATGATGAAACCTACGAGGATTTCACAAACTCTCTTCCTCAAGATGAATGTCGTTATGCTGTCTTTGACTTTGACTTTATAAGTGATGAGAATTGTCATAAAAGCAAGATTTTCTTCATTGCTTGGTAATACAAAATGTTTGTTCAATTTGAATTAATCACATCCTCTGAGAAAAAGGCATAATTCAATTTTAGTTTATATTTAAAATTAAGCTAACATTTGTTTTTAAATAAATAACAGGGCACCCGATATATCAAAGGTGAGAGCAAAGATGGTGTATGCAAGCTCCAAAGACAGATTCAAGAGAGAATTGGATGGAATTCAAGTCGAGTTGCAAGCCACGGACCCAAGTGAAATGAGCCTCGACATCGTAAAACAACGAGCAACGATCTAATCATAATCACAAGAGAAAAGCTTCATTCAATGAGCTTGCTACTTACGCATGAACGTTGCTATTACGTCCTATTTATTATTATTTTTTTATTTGTTTTACTCTTTTTCGCCGATAAAAGTACACCCATCATTGTAGTTTTAATGTAACATTACCATGCGACTCATATTGTAATCTTGAAAAAAAATTAATTTCGTTTATATGAAAGGATTATTTATTTGTATGAAATCCTTAGATATTCATTTCGTACCAAACAAATAATGATTTTAGAATCAAATGCATTCGTTTACTTACTCGTGGGCTACCAAGAACCGTACAAGATGCTCTATCTCTACGACTAACTCACTCTGTAATACAATTATACAACATATAAATAAAAGAAATATAAATATGAAAAAAGGGACTTGATTACGGATTATTATTTTGTTTTTCAAAATAACCTTTTTCCCATTTTTCGACCTGTAGTATGGAATTCCTTTTTCTTTTAAGAAGTGAGTTTAGAGTTTGAGGTTCGTATGGTGGCGGCATGGTGCACGGGTTGACCGGTGCGGGCCCTTTGACCATTGACTCTGTCATGAATTGCTTCTCGAACCCTTGTGATGAACAAGCCATTGATTCTGAGCAAAGTTCGGTTGCTTTATCGGGTATTTTAGGCTTGTATTTAAGGAGTTTAGAGTATTCGGTTAAAAGATGGAACATGTAGTCGTATACTTTGTCCATTTTCAAATCTTCTTGAATGAAATTACTTGCTGCTTTTCCTATAGCTTGTGCCTGTCATGAAAAGAAAGATTAGAGTGTCACAAATAGAGGTGGTGACTTTGACCCCTTTTGGCCCGTTACCCGACCCGCACAACGAGCTCATTTTGTGAAATTATTGTTACCTTTTGCTTGTGGGTGTTGCCCCAATCAACTGCAAACTTAATGGATCTGCACTTATCATCTTCCTTAATGGGCCAGTAATGGTGAACGGGCATCAATCCTCTTGTAAAAAAATCATAGTAGCGCGGTTTTACTATAAAGGTGACAGAGTCACAAGCAAGAATGTATTTATTACTCACTGACCATGCAGATCCTTCGATATAAATCTTATATCTGCTTTTTTAAAAATTACATAAAATTCATAAACAAAACAATGGCGTTGAGATAAATAAATGAATAATAATCTCTTGCCTGTGGGCGCACTGACTAGCTAAATCTGATTGCTTGAAACCTTGTTGTGATTCTTTGAACCAGTCCTGAAAATAATCAACAAATTACTTATAAGTGGGTCAATTTGAGCTACTTATGAATGCATTTTATTACCCTAAACTTGGCTGACTAGTCAACTACCCCTGAACTATTAAAGGTACAACATGGTAGTCTGAACTTGACAAAATGGTCAATTTAGTACCCTGGCTCATTAATTTGATCACGTTTTCTTACTTTACTTACTTTCGTTGGAGCTTTTGACAGGAATAAAAAATACACGTACATCTTAATATATTGATATTAGAAGCAAATTGTGTGAGAAAGCAAGACAATATTAGTGAGTCAGGTTACTAAATTGACAATTTTGTCAAGTTCATGGTACCATGTTGCACCTTTAATAGTTCAGGGCAGTAGAAGACCCAGTCAGCCAAGTTCAGGGGTACTAAAATGCATTTTAGGCTTCTAACAAATACCTGGGCATAAACACGAGCATTCCAGTCCTGATTCTCAGAGACATTGCATTTAAGGAGATCCATTCGGGTTTCAGCAACAACTGGATTACCTTTCCAATAAGCATGTGCTTCTCTATCTATCCATTTACTCCTCATATTTCCTTCCTCCAGATCCTTCAACAAAGATCCCCACGGTTTTATATTAATTTCCGGCCTGCAAATATAAAAAACAATTTAAATTCCGATATATTTCTAATCAGAAAAGAGGAAAATTTCAGTAACTTACCACCCCCAAAATGACCAATCAGGGAAAACAATATCTAAAGTAGAATCATCACTACAGTAACGGAACAAAGGTGGTGGTGCAACCGCATTGGGCCCACGATAAAATTTCTTCAAAATAACGGGCCAGTCAACACAGTCAAACATGAGATCTAAATCCGGAAGCTTCCCAGGGTACCTTCTTAACAACTGCAAGATTCCCCAAAGAGTAAAAATATCTCTAGACTGAAATGATTTCTGGTACGTTTCAACGTAAGCTTTCCCGTTTAATATCACTAAACGGAAATTAGCCGTTCTTTTTGCACTCAACACCATTTCTTCAGTTATTCCTGTTTCTTTCCATGGTTTTAAATCTTCATAAATCCAACGAAAGTATTCTGGGCATTCGGGTGATGAGTCTGATACGTATTCTTGATCTTGTGTATTGAACATTTTTGGGTAGTATTCAATTGGGCATGTTTTGGTGAGATTGTTGGATGAGCATTTTAATGGGAATTCTATTTTTTTGGGGGGTTTGGGGGAAACTACTTGAGTTATGGTTTGTTCGGTGTGTACTGTTTTGGTAATCTGTGTGTTGGGGGTATTTTCGGGAATTACTGGCGGTGTTGACATTGTAGGTTCATTTTGCAATGTGTTGGTGGTTTGTATAGAATTACCCGATGGACTTTCAACTATTGACTGCAACAAGAAATGTAAACAAGGAACAAGATTTGAGCAAATCATCCAAATTCAACGCGTTTTGACTTTTGATCCAATGAATACAAATGTTATATCGAAATAAATGGATTCCAACTATATTTGTAATTTACTAATTTTATCATGAAATTTAACTTTGGTTTGACGAATTTGTACCTAATATTTGTACTTCAAAATTACGGAACCCACAATTATTTAAGATGGTGGTTGTAAATCCGTATATCTTTTTTACATTACGTTATACATGAGACAAACTAGCAGGATGCAGAATTATCAGTCATATACCTACAAATGTGGAACCCACCAATGTACACGTATCAGTAAAACGACAGAATTTTATGTATAAAAGTACGTGAAACGAAATTCACGGCGGATGCAACGTCGTTATTTTATTTCCCGATGGAAACTCAAACTCTCTGTCGTTTCATCAATTACTTAAAAACAAAATGGAAGCAAATTTGAAAAGTATAAGGCCTCTCCCAACCCTTACCCATCACTAAACCCATCATTAACGCCACGTCATCGCATCTAACTGACCCGCTACTGACACGTTCATGCCAACCCTACCCATCACTAAACCCGTCACTAAACCATCTTTATGCCACATCACCATTTTTAATTAAATATAAATTTAATATATTATTAAAAACTTAAAATAAAATTTATAACAAATAACAAAAAATATATTATTTATAATATTATTTAAAAAAACAAAAAAGAAACAAAAAAATATATTTTGTACAAGTATTGATGCACATGGTACAACCCAAATACCTTTTCCTACCCCAAAACCTTCTCCCCTATACCCTTCCCCACGCCTGCACAACCCTCCCGACGCATGGCATAAACCCGTCCTCACCACGACAGCTTTCTCACGACGGCACCCACGACGGCCCGGTGCCAACGGCGTCGTGGGGCGACGGCAAAAAAAGACCCTCGACGGGCTCCCCCGATGTGCCGTTGGCACGGGTCTAAGTCGGTCGGCGTCGGAGACGGAGACTGACACCGGTAGCATTAATTTCCCAGGGGAATCTATCGTTACTATGTCGTTTTTCAATCAATATTCAACCACTACGTTGGCGTTTTCATAACGTCAAACAAAAATGATTATAAAAATAGAAAACAAAAGCGAAATTTGACTAGTACAAGTCGGTCGGAGACTTACCGAGCCGGTAGCATCGAGCAATCGAGTGGAAAGGAAAACGGCGACGAACATGAAGATAAGGAAGAACAGAAGACGAACGGAGGATCTAGAAGTAGCCGTCATAACGCCGGTTAGTAACGGAAGCCAGATCGTATCTGAAATATATCTGTAGAATCGTTTAGATCTCGATCCCCAAACTGAATTGCCATTACCTAGATCATACCAATCACTCTGCATCTTCAATCAATTCAAATGTGAGACTTTTCCAAACGAACAATTTTGAGCTAAAACTTCAGATGTTGGACCATTAGATGATTCACCGGAAGTCGGAGATCCGGTAGTTGTTTCAGCAGGATTGAATCGAAACAGTAACGGAAACGGAAAGGGAAAGGGTAATGAAACGGAGATGAGTGTGTTGGTGCAGCTGCAAAGTGAGGGAAGGGAGAGGGTTTTACTTTTGAAGAAAGAAAACAAACAGAACAAAGAAACAAACAAAACCCGAGCCGCCGGGACCGGGGTATTAATTCCGGGTTTATTCTATTGTCTCAAAGAGGGAAAAGAGGAAATGAAAAAATTAATCTAAAACTTAATAAATTATGATTATTTAACAAATAACAATCAACCCTTAAATGGTATAATATAAGTTGTACAAAAACAATGTATAGTCGTTGTCGGTAGTATGCTATTTAATAAATATGTTTACCTATTAAGTAATTTAATTAAAATCTCTTTGACAAAGAAATTTGGCTTGATATTCTCATTTATGAAAGTTTATTATTAGATGTGGCATAGTGTTGAACCTATTTTTTATAAGGGTGAAATTCTCAAGAGGTTACTATCGTACGAGAAATACTCTCTTGTGGCCATATAGGATCATCCGTGTTGACTTCAAACGATGCGCAAAGTGGATGATCATACTAATAGTAATCGTCTTATAAAACGAATCAGATGCCATATTAAAAAAACAGTTATTTTTACGTTTTAACTCAATAATTCATTAGTCAAAACAAACAAATATCATCCAATATCAATCTGGATAGAATTGTTATAATAGATACAAAGCATTACGAAAGAGAAATAAGTTTGTCTCACTCGTGCATTAAAAGTATGAGACAAAGAGGTTTAATAAACTCAAACATACAATTCTATTTAAAATGCATTTAATATAGGGGTGAGTATTTGGACCGGAAAAACCGAATCCAACAGGAAAACCAGTCGAAACCGAACAGGAAAACCAACTGAAACTGAAAACAGTAATCTGTTTGGTTTTTGATTTTGAAAAATTATTATTTTTGGTTTCGGTTTTATGATTTTCGGTTCGCATCTGTCTATAAATTATCATTGTATATACAGTTATACAAATAAAGATGAAAAGACACATTATTATGAATTTATGACATAGTTAATCAATCTTATTTTCATTTTCGTTATATCAAACACCTTGAAAAACATAGCTTATAATGGATAATTGTGAGCCAAATTGGACTGTAGTATATGTGAAGTCTTACGTCTAAGCTTTTGACCATGACGTGAGTAGATGGTTAAACTTTAAGCTTTAACGAGCCATGGTAAAATTAATGTGGACTTTTTAGAATAATGTAACATACCAATGGGAGTAAAGTCAAATTTGTGAAGCGAGTAGTACTGCTTAATTTAAGGTTTACCAACCTTCCCAAGATGCACATGCATGTGCCATGTTCCAAAGGTACCCGGTCCACCCTTCTTCTTTCAACAGCCCCGGTCCACGTACCCGGCCTATATTACATTACATACTTCTCCATAATGTATCGTCTCTTTTCAACCAACTCTATAATGTATGAGAAATTTACATGTTTATCAGGAAACAATATCTCTACCCCGCAACCAGTAGCGGACCCAGAAAAAAATTTGAGAAGTTACATAATTTTTATTCATACTATATAAAAAGACAAAAAAAAAGGTTAGAAGGTACAAATTCATTATATATTTCAAAAAGTTTATAAATTACATTTTAAAGTTGAGGTCTTCGTTCTTTCATATTTTGAAAACGATTGATTACACTTTTAACCGTAACATCTAAAAGAGTTCTTTTTCCTACTGCACAAATCAATGCTTGATTCAAAAAAATCATCACACATTGTAATGTGCAAATCGGTCTTTAGAAGCTTCATTGCAGAAAGCATTTTTCAACTGTTGCAGTTGAAACTAGCAAAACTAAAACCAACTTTAATAACCTATATATATAGCAAAGGGAAATAACGATATTTTCATGTTTCAGAATCAGTAAATAATAGAAACTTAATAAATAATGATTAATAGGTTTTACTTAATTTTTATTGGACTTTAATTATATTTTTCTTAAGCTATTTATTTAACAAATATTTAAATAGAACATATATTATTATTTATTAGACTACATAAAGATATTCGTTAATTTTTTTCTTAGGGGTGTCACCTATAGTAAAGTCAAATTTTTTTTAGTACCCAAAAGTTAATACAAATATTTTTTAGATGTATAAAAAAATTAGAATTTAATAGTATAATTTATAAAACTTGGAGAAAGTTTTTATTAGTAGCCAAAAATAATATTTTAGAGATAGAAATGTAAATTATAAAAAAGTTTGTTTTAGCACGGGTTTGTTGTAGTTTTTTGGGATTCCTAAGTTAATAAACATAAAATAAAAGGTATATAAAAGCGGTGTGGTAATCTTAAGTCGGATACCATCTCTGCGCCACCTCTGCGCCACATTACCATTTCACATTCGAAACCTCAAATACCCCTCTATCATCACTTAAGCCATTTGAGCACCACCTAATATCTATACTACTTTAAAATGGAGATTGCACATGTCTAAAAGAGGAAAGTCTGAATTCAACCCTTCCGTTTTTAGCAATGTTCAAACCCACCTTAAAATTAAAATTTTAAAATTACTGCTGCCAAGATTCGAACTCAGGTGGGCAGGTAACCAAAGCAGATAGCTTACCACTAAGCTATAAGCAACTTTGGTGACAATGTTTCGTAACTTGAATATACTAGCATTCCTTTGACGCCTTTTTAAATTACTTCATTCCTGTTACGTGCTTTTCAATTAGCTTACCACTAATCTAATTAATTCCTTCCTTTTAGCCGATATATTCAAAACATTAGATCGGTTACGAAGCCTTTCACGTTAAAATTAAAATTTTAAAATTGCTGCTGCCAAGATTCGAACCCGGGTGGGCAGGTACCCAAGGCAGGTAGCTTACCACTAAGCTATAAGAAACTTTGGTGACAATGTTTCGAAACCTGAATATACTAGCATTCCTTTGACGCCTTTTTAAATTACTTCCTTCCCGCGATTTTCAGTTAGCTTACCACTAATCTAATTAATTCCTTCCTTTTAGCCGATATATTCAAAACATTAGATCGGTTACGAAGCCTTTCACGTTAAAATTAAAATTTTAAAATTGCTGCTGCCAAGATTCGAACCCAGGTGGGCAAGTACCCAAGGCAGGTAGCTTACCACTAAGCTATAAGCAACTTTGTTGACAATGTTTCGTAACCTGAATATACTAGCATTCCTTTTACGCCTTTTTAAATTAATTCCTTTCTGTAACGCGTTTTTCAATTAGCTTACCACTAACCTAATTAATTACTTCCTTTTAGGTGATATTCAAAACATTAGATCGGTTATGAAGCCTTTTCACTTGTATGCGTCTCTCCGACTCTGCCAAGCTAACGTTACGTTACGAACAAAGGTCGCCAATTACTTCATCAATTCCCCCAAAATAAGCACAATTCATTTATTGTACGTTCCCCAATTCACGCATGGCCGTTTTGAGTTACAATTATGTGGCTTTAATCCCCATAATGCGACTTCAATTCCCATTGAATTATGTGGCTTCATGCCCTACTAATACCGTTCGATTCAATTCTTTAACTCCCTCGATTCCTTCAACCTCTCCCTTCAACCTCTGTGATTTGATTCTGAAGATCTGAATTCATGATTTTCATTCAATTCGATTCCACAAGGTATGTTACGCAGCTTTGTTTTGTTTTGTTCGCACACATTTCATTTGTCACCACAGTCGCTTCAATTGTTTGTTTTCTTAAATTTTGAAAGAGATGAAGATTACAAATGTGCCTTCTGATTTTGCAGGGAAAACTTACTGATGGATCGGTATTCGATTCCAGCTTTGAGAGGGGCCGAGCTTGGTACTGGACTACTGGTCAGGTTATTCAATGTATGAAACCAACTGCCTTTGATTTCTTATTATTTTATTAAATTTCTAATAACAAGTTGATTTGTTAGTTGAATAATTAGTTAAAAGTATTCAAATTTAGGCCATATCAATATGTTTATTGGATTTAGCAGGGCGTGGAGAGATTTCTCAAATTAATATAACTATTTTGATTAATTTTTCTTTTTCTTTTTTGTTCTGTAAATTAATTTTTAACTTTGACTTCATACTATTTTGATTATGTGCAGGCAGGCATTGACACCTATTGTTCTACGGTATGTTGGTGTAGTTGGTCTTGGATTATCTAAAAGAGGCTTTCAAAGGTATAATCTTGTTAAATGCCTAACAAATCAGAATGAATGTTGAATGCCTAACAAATCTTTTTATAGTCTAATTAAGTCAATCATTACTACTAGAAACTCTTAACCGACTATTATGGAAAAAGACTAAATCACCCTTCTTAATCTTTCTTGAGTAAAGTTATCTTATACGCTTGTGCCCATGCATCATATTTAAAACGATCAAAATTAAGCGTCTTTACAAAATCTGACCATATAGATTATTGTATACTTGATTGATAAACAGGAATTACATATGACGAAGGTGGTGTAGTACTTAGAACTGGTGGGACATGGTGGCGAGAGGGCAGCAGTTCATGCAAGGAATGTTATACTTCAACAACTTTCACATAAAGAGCGGGCACTCACTCTTGCCAACAATTGGCGTGCTCTTCCATCATCTCGTTGAATATTATTGTCTCATCTTTTTATGCAAATACGCCGTACCTGCAACCTCCACCAACACATATATAAACTTTACCACTACACCACATCTAATCTAATATTTGGTAACCAAATGAAACACCTAACACCCTATGCTTTCAAATGGGGCGAAATTTTAAGAAAAACGGTCACTCAATGCTATTAGTCCAAAATTAAATGAGTATTTTTTCAAATTATATATACTTTTAATACCCCTATTAAATATACGTTTTAATTGTTTTAATTTACTAACTGGCCATTAAAACGCTGGTCCGTTCGGATTTTGGAGCCATTGAATTGTTTTTGGTGATGTGCTGGGTATAAATTATATATACGTTTTTATATGAAAGAGGACAAATTAGTTATATGGATTAATTTTAATTCAAACCATAATTATATATACGTTTTTATTGATTTCATTTTATAACTGACCATTAAATGTTGGCATAAATATTTATTTAATGGGTTAATTTGTAATAGTTATTACCTCCATTTTATATAAAATAGACGACTCAACCATTTAATTTTTGCATATTTGTAACGTCATTGACTTTAAATTAATTAGAAACCACAATTATAATTATTTGTATTTCAAAATTAATTATTGTAATTCAAAACACAATTATATATACGTTTTTTAATTTCATTTTATAACTGACCATTAAATCTTTGCATTAATATTCATTTAGTGTGTAAATTTGTAATACATATTACCTCCATTCTATATAAAATAAACGTCTCAACCATTTAATCTTTGCATTCACTATACGAAACACATACCAGCTACCAGCACCCGTCACCGTTTTCATAAAAAATCTCCAAACCATTATAAACAATTGTATTAGTTATCACCCAATGCTCTATTTTTTCATTCAATTCTTAAACTTTTGATACAATTTTTATTGCTATTGTGTATGACTTTCGTAAATTATAATCTTTTTATGTAAGGTATTCTTAACATGTCAACAATTTGATTGCACTTTATAAGAAACATTCAGGATTTCAAGGATAAAATTCACCTCAAGGTCAGGGTTCTAAAAAAATGTGGCCCCGCACGAACTTCAACAATAAAAAAGAGATAATATCACTTGAGATGTTGTTAATTGACGAGGAGGTACTACACTTAATCATATTCGATAAATGATCATTAGGTATAGATATTATCTTTACTAAATTAACTATTAATTAACATCATATGTATTATCCATTTTTTGTAGGGTGGCAAGATTCAAGCTTCTATTTACGTTAAATTGATGAATAGATTTTAAAAAATATCGAAGGAAGACAGTGTTTACTATATCAGGGGAGGTAAGTTGTGGGAGACCAAGTCCAGTTTTACATTTGCTGGCCTGAATGAAAAGCTTTCATTTCAATCAAGCACAACGATTAAAGAATGAGCTGACTGGTCTGGTCCATTACATGGTTTTGAGTTTGCTGCATACGAGAACATTTTGAATAACTCATTATTAGCCTCGAAGTCAATTCGTAAAATTGAATCCATTTTAGTATGTAGGAGTTATATGTTAAATTAACCTATACCACTACTAATTAATGATATTTTTTTCCGATGTAATCGGAGAAATTTGCGTCGTTGAAAGTCTTAACTCTGCAAGTGAAGACAGGAGCAAGCACAAGCTGCCAATCGAAATAAAAAACCTAGAGTTCGTTGCAGTTATTATATATGTATAAATAAAAACCTACTTGGTGTCATCAATTAATCCAATTTGGTTAATTACAGGGGTATAAAAATCTTTATAACCTTGTGTGTGGGGGGGGGGGGGTGTAAAAATCTTTATTCCAATATGCTCATACTTTGCATGATTACCTAGACTCCATACAACCAACCGATCGTGTCGTAATAATACTTCAATTTGCCAAGATAGACGATTGAAAGGGTACTTTTGAATCAATGATTAATATAATTAAGTATTTTCATAACTGATATTTTATTTGTCAATTTTATAACTTTACAATGATTGTAAAAATATGTAACTAATGTATTTTTAATCGACGGGAATATATAGTTCGCAGCCAGCTGCATCGCGCGGGTTTTAACCTAGTTTCATTAAAACAACAAATACAAACTACAAATTAAATAATACAAATACCGAATAAATAAATAAAAAACCGAAAAAAATAATAAAAAATACCGAACTTTTTTAAAAAAATTCCCGAAAATTACATACGATTTTCTTGATATCGTTGCCAAATATGGTCCATAATATTTCGTTGGAGTGATTCGTGTGTACGTTTATCACGTAATTCCCTTGATCTCAGTCGTTGTATTTCGGCTCTCTCGATCCAAGTACGTTGTAAATTAAGTTGTGGAGTAACATACAACTCGTTCATATCGCTTATGGCAAAGTTTTGATCTTTTACAATCATGTTATGCAATATGATGCATGTGTACATGGTTCTACGTAGCTTGTTGACACTCCACGAACGAGCCGGTTAGCGAATAATCCCCCAACGCCCCTGTAAGACACCAAATGCACGTTCTACGTCTTTTCTTGCACTTTCTTGTCTTCGTTTGAAGTAAGCACGTTTTTTGTCTCGTGCAACAGTAAATGATTTGACAAAGCTTGCTCATTATGGGTAAATACCATCAGCTAGGTAATACCCGTTCAGATAAGTCACTCCATTTACAACAAAAAGGGACCGAAGGAGCAATATCGTCAAGAAGGTTATCAAACAAGGGTGAGTTATTTAACACAGTGAGGTCGTTATTGGCACCCGCAACCCCAAAAAATGCATGTCAAATCCACAAATCTTGCGAGGCGACAACCTCTAATATTATAGTTGGGTATTTTTTTTTATCACCTCTACCATATTGGCCGTGCCATGCTTTTGGACAGTTGGTCCACTCCCAATGCAAACAATCTATACTACCAATCATTCCAGGAAACCCATGAGCGTTCTCGTGTTTTGTATATAGGTTTTTAATGTCATGGATGTCGGGTTTCCTTAAATACTCAGCGGTATATAAGTCTATAATACACTTGGTAAAATGATTTAGACAATCACGTGCACGATTTTCACCAATTTGTAAATATTGATCAAGTGAATCAGGTGTTATGCCATACGCCAATTGGCGAATGGCAGACGTGCATTTCATTATAACACTAAAACCCATTAGACCGGTGGCATCCGGTCGTACTTTAAAAAATTCAAAATGGTAGGGAAGAGGTTCAACAGTATAGTTAGAAATACCTTCAACTATTTCTAAGAATAATCGCCTGCTCATACGAAATTGACGCCGGAAAACCGTCTCAGGGTACTTTGGATTCTCACCAAAGTAATCATCCAATAAACGTTGCTCGGCAGCTTCACGATCTCGATAGACTGGCACGCGAGTCCGGGTTGGTTGAGCTTGTTGGCGTTGCATGTACTGATGCGCTTGAGTCATAAAAAAATATCTGTCTCATCGTCGATATCAGATGAATAACTTCCGGGATCCATAAAATTTCGACGCATTTTGATCAAAAAGTTGTGTAGAAAATGTTGTGTGAAAAGGTTTAGTTTGAGAAATGTGAAAAATGTTGTGTGGAAATATTGTATAAAAACGGTGGTATTTATAAGGGATAAAGGTTTATTTAAAAAAATAAAAAAATAAATAAAAATAAAAAATTCGAATTTCAGTCGTTGCCCAACAGCTAATACACGTGGCAGCCGTTGGTTGGCTCGCTGCCCTCGTCGACGATCCGGCGCCGGGCCTCGCTCACGTAACGCACGGTGTGGTGACGAGGCCGGCGAGCCGAGGTGGCATCCGGCGCCCCTCTCCTTCGCCACCACACCCCTTTCTCTAAGTCAAAGGTAAGTAAACAGCTAAACTCCAAAACTTAAATAATTAGAAAATAAAAGTCTAAATAAATAATTAACAAAAAAATCTGAATTATACAAACTAATAGTATAACAAACAGATTATAGATGATCACGAATGCCTATGCCAATACACCTTTTCCCCTTTCTCTACTTGTCTAAATATACTTTCTTTTCTTTTGAGAATGGCATCAAATGTAGAAGGATCATGAACTTTAGGCATTCTACATGGTGACACTTCACTTGTTTTTTCCTCCACCAACGACTCCATCATGAAGCTTCTAGCGAGCCCACTGGCATTACAAACCATGCTCTCGGAACATAGCTCGACTGCCCGTGGTGGAACTGTTGGCTTGTACTTCAAAAGTTTAGCATACTCGTTCAACAAATGGAACATGTAATCGTACACATTTTCTATCATCAACTCTTCTTGTATGAATTTACTCGTTGCTTTCCTAATCGACGCAACCTGCCATTTTTTCAATATAAAAAACCATTTTCTAAAAATCGTAACCATACATAAACTCGTATGATATGTGGCAATTGCAACCCACTTATGAACGGGTCTATTTGGGGTATGCTGTATTACTTAGGTATCATAATACTATTCATTTTAACTTGTTATCTAGCACACCCGTTTTACCACATCTAACGCGTACCTTACGCTGATGGTTGTTTCCCCAATCAACTGCATACTTTATTGATTTGCATTTGTCATCGGGCCTTATGGGCCAATAATGGTGCAAAGGCATCAAACCCCGCGAGTAAAAGTCATAGTATTGTGGCCTCACAAACAGGGTCTCAGAGTCGCAAGCAAGAATATATTTTTCACTAACGGACCAAGCAGACCCCTCGATATAAATCTTGTACCTATCTCCATAACCAACAAAAATAAATAACATAATATAAATTGCAAACAAAGTTATTATTATATATACAAGCATCAATGTACCTATGATTGCATTGCTTTGAGAGGCTTGAATTTTTGAACCCATGATTTACTTCTACTCCCCAGTTCTGTAAAAGCATTTGCAGTCAAATTCTCAAATCTTGACTTTTTAAGTCAAACCAATTCATCTGAAAAGTAAAACTGTTTGGATACCTGGATGTAGATTCGGGCATTCCAGTCGTGTTCGCGTGAAACATTACATTTAAGAAGGTCCATTCTTTTTTCAGCAACAAGAGGATTACCCTTCCAATATGCATAAGGATCGCGGTCTTCCCATTTCGTCTTCTTGTTTGCTAATATTATTTCACGTGATACCCGCTCCCATGGCTTAATGTTGGTTTCGGGCCTAACATAACATATAAATATTCAACGGTTTCATACCTAAAATTACACTAAAATTAAAAAAATAAAATTATACTGGTTTTAATGAGGGATGGAGCCACATGGAGTATGGCTCTGCCCCTAATTAGAACCAGTATGATTGAATTTCTTACCATCCCCAAAAGGTCCAATCCGGAAAAACAATGTCCAAAGTGTTATTATCACCACAAAACCGAAACAGAGGTGGCGGGCTCGGCCTTTTTCCATCCGGTCCGGGCTGGTAATCGGCTGATCGGATGACGGGCCAGTCAACACAGTCAAACATAAGGTCCAAATCCGGAATCTTGCCAGGGAACCTCCGTAACAACTGTAGGATCCCCCACAGAGTAAAAGTATCTCTAGTTTGAAACGCTTTTTCATAAACGTCAATATAAACCCTTCCGTTCAAAACCACTAATCGGAAGTTGGCTGTTCTGTTAGCTCTTTCCACCATCTCAAGGCTGATTCCGGTGGCCGTCCATGGCCGGAGATCTTCATAAATCCACCGGAAGTAACCAGGACACTTTGCCGGCGCCGGTGGTTGGAGTTCATACGTAGTTTTGAATTGTTCTGGATAGTAATTCGCTGGACATGAACAATTTACCCCAGATTCTTGTAAATGATTAGTCGATAATTTGGTGACCTGCTCCTGCATCATAGATATAGGGGTTTGGTAACTTGTATTAATACATGCATTAGTAATTGTACGGAATCAAATTTACACTTACAGGGAGGGTAGAATCGTCAATGAAAACGTATAGCATATATATAAGACAGAAGAAAAGGATCAAGAAGAGTGATTGTGAAGCTCTTGCCACTATATTCTTCAAAGTAAATGCCCTCGACATTGTCTCTATTCGTTCATCAATCTGTTGACGTTTTAAGCAAATAGGTCGAAATTAGCCAACAAATTGATGCTCTTTACGTAAAAAAAGATCGGTTTTTTGTTTGATTCCTCTGTTTCATCAGAGGTTTTTTTAATGATTCTGTTGAGTTGTTCACCAATCTGTTGACTTTGTATAATAAAAGGTCAAACTTAGCTGGGCAATTTGAATGAAAAAGATGCGTTATTTTCTATTGATTTTGCCGATATCTCATCCTCTGTTCTACATTGTGTTTCTGGTGATCAGATAATAAATATGCTGTTGAGCTTTCCTCAATCTGGTGCGTATCGAAAAGAAAAAGAGGTCAAAATTAGGTGAGAAATTGGGGTAAAAAATTGGGGATTTTTTCCAAAATTTGTTGGGATTGGGATTATAATGATGGGTCGATCCATGGTGGAGTAATTGTTTGGATTTTCAGTTGGGGGAAAGAAAAAAAGATGGGAAATTGAGTAATGGGTTGAACAGAGGAAGCATGTGGTTCGGTGTAAGGAGGGTTTGTAAACCACAAGTTTTCCTGGTCGCAATGTCAATCTGTTCTTCTTCACCGATCACCGGGAGGGACTCCCCTACTTTAGGAACAACTTGGAGGATGCCGTCTGTCTAAGAGAGTATAAAATAACATATGTTTAAACGAATAAATTGATTAACGAAAGCTAAAAGAGATTTGATATTAATGTTTACTGTTTGCGTCGAATACTCATTTAATTAAGACAAGTATGTCAAAATCAATGAATGATACGAGTAAAGAAAATTAGTAAATTACACATGTTACTAGGGGTGTTCACTATTCGGATATAACCGGATTGTCCAATTGGACATTTTAGATCGGACTATTCGGATTGGTTATTTGGTTTTTGGATCGGTTTGGACTTAAACCAAATTAATAGTTTGGATTTCGGATTGGATTTGGTTTTCGTTGTGAAAACCGGATTGTCCAAAAAAACCGAATAGTAACATATATTAAATTGATTTATACACTAACACTTGTTGGTTTCCATTGTAAGAAATTATGGTTTCCCTTTTCTTACATTTCTTATACTAAATTGATTTATATACTAACACTTGTTTCATTTTATATTGTATCAGTTCGTGATGTACCAATCTTTTTGGAGTTTTTGATAAAATTGATGTCAAATTTTTTGCATATATGATTGTAAATGTCACGAGCTATGAATTAGACTTGTTTTTATGTACAAAGTAGTTTATCAATTTGGAATTGTACACATGAACTTAATATTACTTATGTTATATACTTTGGGAATATTTTGAAAATTTTAAGAAAAATCAAACGGATAAAACCAAACCAACCAAATTGTTATTTGGTTCGGATCGGTTTGGTTTTCGAATTAGTTTGGACGGTTCGGTTTGAACTTTTGAAAACCAGATTTTATTTGGTTTCACCTATTTGGATCGGATAAAACCAAACCGTCCAAACGAACACCCCTACATGTTACGAAGAACAACTTAAATAAACACAAGTAGTACATATCAATATTATATCACCTAAATTAGCAATGCCTTTGCAAGAATACACATTAAATATCACTACTTTTTAAACAGAAAAGCAATATTTATAAAAATACATTATTTATTAACAGTTATTTAGTATGGATTAAAATGATAATGTAAAAATGTACTTCTAAAAAAGTTAATCAAAATATTAGACTGGTCGTAAGAGTATGGTCCCCTCACGAGCATGACCATACTTTTCTTCTTTAAAGATGTGTCCCTTCCCTTACAGCCTTCAAGCCCGACGCTTACCAATGCGAATGTGGCAAATGTTTGGTCGTCTAGACGACTGAAGGAGCTCGTGAGGCATGAGGCACTGGTTGCTTGTACTTTGTTTGGTAAATGGTACATGTATTAATAAACTAATTTTATGGTTTGGTTGTGGGTTTGAACATTTTTTTGGGTTTAGTCGAGATTTTTCATATCTTTAATCATAGGCGGAAAAACTGATGTGGCAAGGGGTGACCAGGACTAGACCGGGTTTGGTCACCCCCTTACGTCTAGCCTTATGTGAAAGAATTATATTGCTTGAATTAAACTGATTACAATGCTACGTATAAATACACAATTACATCCCATAATAATAGGAACTAAATCTATCTCTAATATAACAAACTAATTAAATATAAATCTTATTTAATATACAATGTCTAACACTCTCCCGCAGTCGAAACCGGAGGAGACCGAATGATGAGACTGTCCTTAAAATCTTCAAATAGTATCAACGGAAGTCCCTTTGTAAAAATATCAGCGATTTGGTGCCTTGACGGAACATGTAAGACACGAACTTCACCACGTGCAACTTTTTCTCTTACAAAATGGATATCAATTTCGATATGCTTGATACGTTGATGTTGCACGGGATTTCCCGATAAATATATTGAACTCACATTATCACAATAAACGAGTGTAGCTTTCTGAATAGGGCAATGAAGTTCGACCAAAAGGTTACGTAGCCAACATGACTCGGAAACAACGTTAGCAACCCCTCTATACTCGGATTCCGCACTAGATCGTGATAGAGTGGGTTGCCGTTTAGATGACCAAGCTATTAAATTATCGCCCAAAAATACACGATATCCTGACGTGGATCGTCTAGTATCGGGACAGCCAGCCCAATCCGCATCCGTGTAAGAAACTAGTGAGGCAATGGAGGACGGATATAGGTGCAGGCCATGATCCACCGTTCCCTTAATGTAGCAAACAATGCGTTTGAGTGCCTGCATGTGCGTTTCCATGGGTCGGTGCATGAAAAGGCAAATTTGTTGGACCGCATATGAAATATCAGGGCGAGTAAATGTCAAATATTGTAGTGCTCCCGCAAGACTCCGATATAAAGTTGGATCGGAAAAAATGACTTCGGATTAAGCACTCATTTTCTGTTTCGTGTCAACCGGAGTGGGCGATGGCTTACAACTCGACATTCCGGCCCGCTCGATGATTTCCTCAGCGTATTTCCGCTGAGATAAAAATAAACCCCCTTCATGGCGGACAACAGATATACCCAAAAAATAATGCAATGGGCCAAGATCTTTCATAGCGAATTCCGATCCAAGTAAGCTCATAATAGATTTACGGAGGGCCGTGGACGAAGCTGTGAGGATTATATCATCTACATATGACAGTAGATAAGCCGTGTCCGATCCTCGTTTAAAAATAAACAATGAGTTATCGGATTTACTATTCTTGAAACCGATTTGCGATACATAGTCCGCAAAACGCCGATACCATGCCCGCGGGGCTTGTTTAAGACGTACAATGACTTTTTCAATAAACAAACATGATCCGGTAATCGGGGATCACGGTATCCGATTGGCTGATGCATGTACACAGTCTCGTTGAGCTCGCCATGCAAAAATGCATTTTTAACATCCAATTGATGGAGATCCCAACTATTTGATAACGCCAAGCTTAATACTGTACGAATGGTTGCAGGTTTAACCACCAGACTAAAAGTCTCCCCGCAACTTAATCCCCACTTGTTGCGTTTTCCGTCACCTACAAGACGAGCATTATACCGCTCAAATGAGCCATCAGCGTTAGTTTTATGAGAAAAAAACCACATAGATCTAATAATATTAGTATCCCACGTCTTATTTTTAATAAGAGCATTATATTAATCATCCAGAGCCATTTTCCAATTAGGATCACGAAGTGCGGATACTGGATTTTTAGGAATAGGAGATCGGACAACACTGGAATTAAGTGACACAATTTGCATATTTTTTTATATTCCATGTTGACTTCGTGTAACCGGACGGGAGCCCAAAATAGGTGGTTGTGGAGGACGAGTATTGGGCTGATTGGGAATAGGTACTGAAGTGGATGGCCCAGACTGAGTTGCGGATGGCGGTCCAGAGGCAGCGGGCGAAGGCGGCCCAGGCTGAATTGGGCCAGGTGTTTGATGCGTGGCAGGCCCAGAAGTCAATGGTGAAGTGGGATGATCAAGTGTGGGTAAGTCCAAAGGGGACATGTTACTCAAGAATTCATACGAATTTAACTGTGGAGTATGTAATGATGAAAAAGGAAATTTAAATTCATCAAACGAAACATGTCTACATACCGTGATTTTTCGTGTAGAAATATCATAGCATTTATACCCTCTATGATTAGATGGATACCCCAAAAACACGCACGGTGTGGTACGAGGTTGGAGTTTGTGGATCGTGGTAGTCGGATAAAGTGGATAACACAAACATCCAAACACGCGTAGGTGAGAGTACGATGGTTCTTTATGAAAAAGAACGCTAAGGGGTGATCGATAGGCTAACGTTTTAGTGGGTAGAACGTTATGAAGATACGTTGCCATGTGAAGAGCATGATGCCAAAAAGTGGTGGGAAGAGACGCATGAACCAGGAGGGTTCGAACCATATTGTTTATGGTGCGTATCTTGCGCTCCGATTTGCCATTTTGAGATGATGTGTACGGGCACGAAAATCGAATAGATGTTCCCTGTGTTTTACAAAAATCTAAAAATGGTTTATTATCAAACTCCCGACCATTATCGCACTGAATATTTTTAATAGTTCTCTCAAAATGAGTGCGAACATAAGTATGAAATTGGATTAAGATGGCACATACTTGCGATTTTCGTGCTAAAGGAAAAGTCCACAAGTAATAAGAGTAATCATCTAGAACAACAAGATAGTACCTATGACCGATAGAACTCACACGGGAGATGTCCAAATATCACAGTGTATAATATCAAAAGGCATTAAAGTATTAGAACTCGAAGCAACAAAAGGTAACTTAACGTGTTTCCCAAGAGGACATGATTCACAACTAGATGAATCACGAGGTTTATTACACTGAATAAAATTATTTTGCCTAAGATTATTTAAAATTGAAACTCCGGGATGACCTAAACGGTCATGCCATAAAGAAGGAGCAAGAGCAGCAAACGATAGGTTCTGGATGGCAGAAGTGATTGGATATAAAGACCCCGTACTCTCACATCTCATGATTGGGCTCCCCGTCTGAAAATCCTTCACAGAAAAACCAAATGGATCAAATTCAACAGATACAAAATTGTCAATAGTGAATTTGCGAACAGAAACAAGATTTTTAATAATTTTAGGAGCATGAAGGACATTTTTAAGAGCTAACGGAGGATTGGAGTGTGGTAATTTTGTGTCACCAGAGCCACTGATGGGAATTGTGTGGCCATTTCCAACCGTAATCCCGTCACTTTTCCTCAAATTAAAATAAGACATAAGGTTACCGTGCGAATATGTCATGTGAGAAGTGGCGCCAGTGTCCATATACCAATTTGGATCTGGTGGGGTGAGCCTAAGGGTATGCATGGCAGCTTCAATATCCGTTTGAGTGGGCTGCTCGGATGCCGCATACGCCTGAGGGCGTGGGCCAAGAACTCCTTGAGTAGGCTGCTGAGGGCGCGGTGTGTACAGTGTGTACGGTGAGCGAGCCCATCCCGAGGTAAGGAAAGGGCATGGAGGTAGCGCACACTGCCCGTATGGCCAACCTCCCCAAGCCGGTGGTTGACCGGGGTACATCCAAGGTGACTGTTGCCCATAGTGTTGTGGACCAGAATGTTTGTTGTTGCCACCACCATTTGAGTTTTTACCCATACGACCCCCGTCGTTGGAACCACCACTTTTAGCCTTACGCCCTTTATTGCCGGAACGGGAGCTGCCATTCTTGCCGGACTTCGAAGGACGATGATTTGGAGAAGACTCCGTCTGATTACCATCGGAGTGAGAAGTCAAAAGCGCCGAAGAGGACGAGGTAGCCACTTTCTTTGCTAAACTCGCCTCTTCTAAGACCAACATTGAGCGTGCCTTGTAAAACGGAGGAAGAGGATCACTTTGCCTCAACAGTGTGCCGACACCGTTATATGCTTCAGAGAGGCCCGCCACCATTTGTAACACGAGCCGGTTGTTACTAAACGGAGCACCAACATTTTTTAGTTGATCGGCCAACATCTTAAGACGTTGGCAATACGCCGAAGCACTCGGAAAATCCTCCATAGCCGTATTGGAGAATTCTTGTTCAAGAGTGACGGCACGAGACGTTTTGTTGTCTTGAAAAATGTCTCGCAAACGTTCCCAAGCTTCCTGAGCGGTCGAACCAGGCTCAAGAATGGTGTTTAAAAGACCTTCAGAGATCGTAGCATAGATCCATTTTAACACCGTAGCATCCACAGTCAACCATTCCTCCTTTTCTGCGTCAGTTGACGGAGGGACGGTTGTTGACAACGGAATGATGTGTTTCAGAACCCTATTCGAGCGTGCATGGATCTGAAACAATTCCGACCACGTAGCATACTGAACATTCTCCGTATTGAGAATGATGGGGATATTATGCTTAATATTGGCAACATAAAGCGAAGGGAGAGAAGTGGATGAGGTATTGGTTGAAGAAGAAGATGCAGTGGTTGAAGAAGAGTTGCCGGAAGTCATGGTTTCCGGTGAACAAAGGCTGCACAAACTATGACGGCTGTTGTGCGGCTAGGGTTAGCGGAAGAGCTTTTTCAGAGGAAAAGAAACCCTAAGTCTGATACCATGAAAGAATTATATTCCTTGAATTAAACTGATTACAATGCTACGTATAAATACACAATTACATCCCATAATAATAGGAACTAAATCTATCTCTAATATAACAAACTAATTAAATATAAACCATATTTAATATACAGTGTCTAACATTATGGGATTGGTGAAGAAAAGTACATGAAAATTAGAATAACTAAAAAGTTACGAATATGTGAGTAACGCATACAATACAAATTAGTAACTCTTTGTGTCAATGCTTAAAAATAAGATGAAAAGGAAATGATGAGATAAATCATCACCTATATATGGCTCCTAATTTGTTGACCTTTTGACAACATGGTAGTTCCAAGCATCCTGATTCGTCCGAAATGTCATGTGTAATTCGGCTATTGGTCCACCAGATTCACCACCAAATTTAAAACATGCCATATATATACTCCTGCAGTTATGGAAAAACACGATAAATAAGGCCAATATTAAGGAGAATATTAAATTCGTTTTGACTAACCAATATGAAGATACCCATTTTCAAATTTTTTTAAAAACATTCCATAACAACTGCTAAAAAATACGGTAAGTCTTTAATGAATGCCTAAAGTCACGGGATTTTGAGATTATCTACATTAAATTTAAATTTTTAGCAACCATCTTATATAATACCTTCCAATAGCCGAACATAAAACTTACAAACCAAAATCCAATCAACACGCTCAATTCTCTGCATCAAAGCTGCAACATCAGGTACAATTTTCGTCTTCATTACTTTATTCCTCGCAGATTGAAACACATATAACGAAGTTTTGATCTACATTGAACATTATGTTGTCATTTATTAATTATGGGTACCGAAATAAAGACTAACATATGTAGTTACATTACAGGAATCGAGGAAAGACCTTTGTATTTTCGGAACAAACATCTTCAAAACCGCAGGTTTCCTTCAATTAATTTTTTTCTTTTATTTTTAGCAATTTTTTTCTGGTGCAATTAGCTTTTTTACTTTTTTTGATAAATACATTTACTGTTTTTTTTTACAACACACTTAGAAAATTAAAAGAATTGGACTTTAAACAGTCAAACTGAACAACATCATTATATTATAACAGATGTATTTTTAAAACTAAACATTAAATTGAAAGAGTTGAACTTTTATAATTAAATTTTATGATTTCAGAGAAGAAAACATTTGTAGTTTATAAAAAACCAAACTGTTAGATAATCAATTATTAAGTTTGTTAACAGTGTGGGGTAATTAAAAACAGTTTTAATTTTAAAGTCTTAAACCGTACAAACCATACTCTGTTTCAATACTGTTTTTATGTTTATTTTTACACACGTGTATCTAAAATTAAATAACCACATAATGGTTTTTTAATTTCTTTATCAAGTTAAAATTTACAGTCTTTATTATGACAGTTTGACTGTCATAAGTCATACAGTCAAAATACAGTTGTTACCTATCCAAATTTTAATTGACAAAATAACAGGTTGACTTTTAAAAGTCAGCCGTCCCAACATGTTTTAATTTTTTTTTAAAATTGTTATAAAAATTTTCTTTTTTTGAAAATTAACTATTATAACAAATTTCCGTTTTTTCCAACATTTGTATCTAAAATTAAATAACCACATAATGGTTTTTTAATTTCTTTATCAAGCTATAATTTATAGTCTTTATAATCACAGTTTGACTGTCATAAGTCAAACAGTCAAAATACACTATAAATTGGTTATTCTAAATTTAATTGACAAAATAACAGGTTGACTTTAAAAGTCAACCGGTCCAACATGTTTTTCTTTTTTTTTTTAAATTGTTATAAAAAATTTATTTTTTTGAAAATTAACTGTTATAACAAATTTCCGTTTTAAATTGTTTATGACACGTTTTTTTAGTGTTATAACAGTTTTTAAATCATTTGACGTACGAGATCGGTGAGCTCACGATGTGTAGCATCCATCCATGTATATATTTGGACTTCATCTTTAGGCTCCTTGCCTCTGAGTGTAAATTCTGCCTGATTGTGATGACCACCAACCTGTTTAAAATCAACAACATTCTTAAATCACTATTAACCATTTAACTTTTACAAATTGCTTAATAATAAATGTCTTTTTAACAACATTTTACCTTTGTGAAGACTCGAAGTAGCAATGGACAAGTCTGCATATCAATAAAAACACTTCAATTAATAATTAAAATTATTGCAGTGTAATGTCATAATAATATATGTTTAGGAATAACTAAGCAGAGTAAAGAGACAAGCTAATCAGACACTTAATATGTATGAATCCACCTCGTGCTGCCATTGATGACCAGTGTACAACAGCTCTGCAAGTATCGTCTCAAGAAACTGCAAATGTGAAATGAACTGTCCGGACCGAAACGTTATTTTGGGTTTTCCTATTTGGGCCACAAGCCCAAAATTAGGCTTTGCTTGAGATAACGATAAGCCAATAATATATAGAGAAATGAACACTTTAAAAACAATATTTCATGTGATGTTTTTGCATATTTATATGTGATTGTGTATTTAATTATATGCAATGTTTTTTATAATCAGATGTGATCACATATACAGTCAGATGTGATTATCAGAGTACAAGGTGTGGAACGCATGTTATAGGCATGTTATAGGAATTTTAGGCTTATAACTTGGGAGGAAAAAGTGGCTCTATGGTGTTATAGTTAAAGTGACGTTATAGGGGTTCTACATTTGTTATTTGGTGTATTTTGATTGGTTAGACACCCCCCCTTCCTTTGGCGACCGTTGTGGCCACAACGATACCAATTTAGCGGCCAAATAACGAAAGAGGGGGTGTGGCTATAACGGTGTTATAGGCAAAAAGAGGTTATAACAGGGGCTATGCGGAATATTATTCAGAAAGCTGGACTGTGCAACGGAACCAGACTTCAGATATTACGAATGGGGGTAAATATAATCGAGGGTAAAATCATATCTGGCGGCAAGGTGGGTACAATTTACGCTATCCCTCGAATGGTCATAAGTCCTTCCAACAACAAGATGCCCTTCAAATTGAATCGGAGGCAATTCCCTGCTCTGGTATGCTTTGCTATGACCATTAATAAAAGTCAAGGTCAGACGTTGTCTCAGGTTGGTCTGTTTCTGCAAAAACCGGTATTCTCACATGGCCAGCTTTATGTAGATGTATCCCGAGTTAAGAACAAGAACGGATTGAAGGTCATGTGTTGTGACAGAGATGGCAATTACACTAATTCAACAGCAAATGTCGTTTACAAAGAAGTCTTATTTCGTTTGTAAATTATATGTAACATTTCTTCATGTATCGAATTTTGTACAAAATCATCATTA
This sequence comes from Calendula officinalis, assembly GCA_963853835.1. Classification (NCBI taxonomy): domain Eukaryota; kingdom Viridiplantae; phylum Streptophyta; class Magnoliopsida; order Asterales; family Asteraceae; genus Calendula; species Calendula officinalis. Next base: position 29,959,329 of record OY970822.1, read on the forward strand.
CATCTATCGATTAATATGTCATTTTTAAATAAATTAAACTTTGTTGGTATTTTTCTACATAATAAATCTTGAAGCATACCCGCCCATCGGGCGGGTTTTGAAACTAGTAAGTATATAAGACGAAAGAAAGAGGAAATTATTTTTAACTCATTCCATATCAATCTTATTGTCCATATTTCCTTTTTAGTTTATCTTAAATTATTGAAAGGTTATAAATTACACCAATCAAAAAAATTGTTAGGTGATAAATATTAGTAAATTTTATTAGTTAAGACATTGTATTATAGTACAAAACAGGCTCAAACCACCACCAGTTGACATGGCATATCCACTAAACTAAAACCGTAAGCTAAACCAGGTATCACGGCTTCACATTTTACAAACCGGCCAGCTTGCTACATTAAAAGGATTATGCTTTTCTTTTAGCGTGTTGTTTTGAATTGAGAGGGTGGTTGTAAATAGTAACGATGGATGGTTGAAGAATTAAAGTAAATAATAATTAATATGAAAAGTAAAAGCTTCTGAATCAATGTGTAGGAGACTAGCCCGACACAAAAGTGGATTCTCTTTTCAATTCCAGGCCTGCTCTCATAATCCACTGCTACGCATGCTCTCATACACACAAACACATATTTGAAGCATATTATAAGATTTTGAGTATTTATTGAAGCATATAGATGCCATTCCTGTTGTATGCTCCTTGCAATGTCTGTAAGTTTCTCTCTCTCTGAATATGTAGTATATGATAATGAGGTGCTTGAAGTAGTGATTAATTGTAACTACTTATGCAGATGGTGGAAGTGAGAGTTCCAAATTTGGACTGCCATGGATGTGCTTCAAAGATCAAGAGAGCTCTATTCAAGCTCAAAGGTACACTCATATCAATCTTTCATTACAGCTTAATTTTCTAATCAAGCAATAATAAAAACTAAAACACTTTTGAATGACAAAAGGTTTTGTAAAGTTTTTCATCTTTATGGTCAACAACTGAAACTTTATTACGAAGTATGTTAACTTCATAAACCTTGTATATATTAGACCATCGCCATACAAATCCGAAACTCGACCAACCCGATTCTTTATTGGGTCAGATTTTAAGTTAAGATTTTTTTTACTTCAAACCTGATGGACCAGACCTGATAAAAGTCAACACCCATAATGGTTTCGTTAAAGCTACATTTTTAGGGGATAACAAAATGTAAATAACCGGTGTGTTTCAGGAGTGGAAGAGATAGAAATAGAAATGGAGATGCAAAAAATAGTGGTAAAAGGGTACGGCTTGGAAGAAAGAAAAGTTCTGAAAGCCATCAAGGGAACCGGGAAAGCAGCGGAGCCATGGCCCTATCCGGGTTACTCCTCCCATTTTGCCTCATTTTACAAGTACCCGACCCACATTGCCAATCAGTACTATTACGAAAGGAATGAAGCTACCGGTCACAATTTGCACACCTTTTTTCACACCCCATCGCTTTATTCCGTTGCTATTGCCTCCGATGAAGCAGTTGCATCACTTTTTAGTGACGACAATCCTCACGCCTGTGCCATCATGTGATTGCTTGTTTCTTAACTAGTTTTGTTTTAGAGTTACTTATTGATGAGAGTAATGATAAAATTAATGCATTTTGATTGGTTGACGATGGTGTCTTGGGTTACTTGGTTGGACTAAATGGGCTTATGTGTTATTCTTTACTTCATATAATTTCATATTGCTATGTAGTTATGGTTGGACTAAATGGGCTTATGGTTCATTTTCAAAAGTAGCGGGATTTTTTTTGGCATTTGCATAAGAATTAATTTTTTTAATATTATTATTATAATTTGGATGCAAATAATTCTCAATTGGATAGAGAATCACATAAAATAGATCGGTTAGTATCAAGTGTAGTAACAATGGTGTATGAAGGCAAGCGTGTTTAATTGAGATCGTACAAGAAAAGCTCTCTAGTTATTGTTATTTTAATGTACACAAAAACGATACAAGCGAAAACGTCCATACTAGTAAGTTATTGAACATCTACATACAAAGTTGACTTCTAGTCAACAAAAGTCCATATTCTCTGTTCCATCTACAAGCACTGGATTGATCAGTTGCCGGAATCTTGTAGTCTTCCATCTCTAATCACTGCAAAACTTAATTACCAATCAATTCATGCAACAAAAATTTATCAAAATTATAACCACACTCAATTACCATATGCCGTAGTCGTCTCTTGCACTACAGAAGTCTCGTCCCCTTTTCCCCGGTGAAGAACATTTGTTATCACCTCCGACAACACTTTATCATCATCACCAGGCTTGAATGCGTCCACCAAATACTCCTTCACGCCCTTTGGACTTCCACTCTTGTCCACGTGTCCGGTCCCCTGCATCTTTGACATCGCCGCACCCACCACTTTCTCATACACTGGATTCAGTTTAGAGACTATCTTGTCTTTTGCTGATGTGGCTTTGTCGGCGATTGCTGATGTGGCGGAGGTTATTTTTTGGTTCGGGTTGGATGGATTTGCGGCTATGGTGTCTAGTGGTGGGTTTTGATCAACTGGTTCCGGAGCAAACTGATCATGGGTACCGGTGTACACCTCCGGTTTGTCTTGATCGGATTCTGAAGATTTGGTGTCGGGAACGCTCATTTTGTGGAATGACTTCAAGATATCTGTGATTCCGGCTTCCTTCCCACCTGTGAACAAATTATTGGAATCAAAGAAATATTTAAACAAACTACTTATTTAACTTCCAAATTTTGGGGGATGTACCTGTGTGGGTCGAATCGGTTACTTTACTCTGATAGTTCGCCTCCTCCATGCCGGTTGATTTACCAATAATGCCCCTTGATTGATCCTTATTTACATCTTGACCGTATGCATCAAGGCCAGCCGGTGTGGGATGAGTCTCATAATTTCCGGTCGATTGTAGCAATGGATCGCCATGTTTTTTCTCCTCGTCCGGCGGGTCTAGTATAAGGTCAACCGGATCAGTGGGATGAGTCCCATAATTTCCGGTCGACTGTAGCAGTGCATCACCATGTTTCTTCTCCTCGTCCGACCTCACTGGCGTTATCAAACAAGTCTAATATATCAAAGAATACTTTTATCTTTCACAACAAAATAATGGTTTTTTTCTTAGATTGTGCCTGGTCGAAATGCTTTAAATTAGTTACTTAAAATCATGTTTTGTAATAATGATTTTTTTATTTACATCCATGTCAAACCTCAAATGTTATACAATTAATTAAGCTTCCATTTACATTAATTTCTTTAGTTTTCAATTTTAATTTTTATATCTCTATCAAATTTGGTGTATGACAAACTTCAACGACGTACGACATTAGAATTTTGAACACATGGATGTATAGTACCTGTATTCATCTGATCACTCACTTTACTCTGTTGGCTGGTCGGAGAAATTGTGAATCCACTTGGATCCTTATCCACGCCAGTTGATTTTCCGATAATACCTCTTAATTGATCCCTATTTACATCTTCACCATACGCATGATGGCCAAATTGTGACAGATCCTCCGGATGAGTTCCATACATTCCGGTGGAGATTGGCGGCGGATCACCGCGTCTATCCTCCTCCTCCCACTCTCCGAACGACCGCATCGGAGGGTCGACAATATCAGAATGAGTAGCGTAAAGATCCTCCGCTAACACGGGAGTTCCCATGACAGTGGGTTGCACCAGACCACTTCTAACCACCGGTGAATCATTCACTGCAAAAAAAATGATTTATGTATAAATGTAACTAACTTCAGTTAATTACGAAGCCACTTTTTAAAAATAAAGTAACCAATATGTGCTTCATCTCTGTGCAACTGTGCTTCCATAATGCGAGGAAATTAAGTATATGGGGTAATTTTGTAATATTTTGAAAGTTTTGAAGTTTGCTGTGAGAATAAGGTGAGAAAGAAGGGGCTATTTAAGGAGGAAAAAGATAGATAAGGATTGACTTTAGGCATGCGCTCGGCTAAGTAATGAGTTATGAGCTGACGCGTATCATAGGGTGGACACGTGGCGTGATTCACCTGTTGATGCAGCTTCACTGCCGCATGTAACTTTTGCAGCAAAATCCATCTCTTTCGGTTAATAAATTGTAAGTAAAAGTTATAATTGGTGGCGAACTCACGATAAGATTGTAGCCGGTATACTTCATTTGGGATTTTTAATACTCCCTCCGTCCCAAAAAAAAAACTTCCAATTTCACTCTAAACTTTTGTCCTACAAAAAACTTCCAACCTCTGCCTCGTTACTTTCTCTATGTCCAAAGATTCACCAAAATGGGTGGAATCTTTGCTTTCTCCATATTAACACAAACCTAAGTGGTTTGACTTCCTATTTTGTTTAGAAATTTCAATATAAAACATAAACCCACTTTCATCTTTTTCCCACCCACAAAAACTTCCAGAGAAAACATTAAGGCTCCACTCTCATTTAATCCAAGACTTGCAACGGTTGGTAAGTCTCCACACCTTCTCCTTTGATTTTCTTGAACACACTCTTGAGCTTGAGCAAAAGGACCATCAAACTCTCCAAAACCCGAACCGAAAATCTTGTGGGTATACCTCTCCTCTTTGATTTTTACTCTAAATCATGTATTATGATGCTTGGTTTAATCACTCCTAATGGTATTCTTTTTGTAATGTCAACATATACAAACTTACAAACAAAATTATGTTGTAATTCAAAAGCCAAAATGATTCGTTAAAAAAAATAAATAAATAGAAAAGAACCAAAAAGAAAAGAAAAACTGAAACAGTGTGTGCGTGTAAGTGAGTGTGTGTGTGTGTGCGTGACAGTGTGAGTGTGTGTGTTAGTATGTGTTGTGAGGGCATCTTGTATGTATATATATTTAAGCACAAAGTACAAGTATTTTAAAACAATGTACAAATATTTTTAGCACATGGTACAAGAGGGTGTGAAAAGTGAATTGTGTACATGTGTGTGCCTTTGTGTGTGTGCAGTAGGTGTTGAGGGTGTGTGGGATTTGTGTGGAAGGAAGCTATGGTACATGAGTTATAGCAAAGTGTACAACTAAATTAAACATGATTTAATTAAATTCCATAGTACAAGGGTTTTAGCAGAATGTACAGACTCAATTAATTTTCATAGTACAAGAGTATTAGCAAATTGTACAAATAAATTGTATAAGAAAATAAAGCATTTCGAAATAATTATACAAAAGGAAATTTAAATAAAATGTTATTTACAAAACTAAATTTGATTATATATTAAAAAGATATGTCTCATTTGTAGTCGCTAACTCCCGCCTAACGACATTTTAAAAAGTATTTATGGGAGTGAACCACTAGCATAGACGTGTCAATTGAGCCGCCTACTAAACTGTTGAACCTATAAATATAGGTGTTTGAGACGTATTCATTGGTTGAGATTCAATATTCAATTTTATACATTTGTTGCTAGCTTCTACTCATCAGGTGAGTTTCACGGCCCCACTTTTACTGTTTTTAACTTTTTAATTTGGGGGAGAAAACATATACTTATTCAAATGCTTTTGTGATAAATAATCATTTGTATGATCATTGGTGTGTACTGCTCCAAACTTTGAAGGACCACTGCTTCGGTCTACGTTTAACTATAATCATTAACTATTTGTGGTAGCCAAAGAATATATAGATAGTACTATCGGGATTGATCCCCCGCTCATGGCTAGTAAGCGCTAGCCGTGTAACATATGAGATATATATTCTAACGTTGGGATTTTTGGTTTGATTATGGGCTCAATGATATACTTTAACTTAAATGTCATGCAAACATTTAAGGGATTATGCATTACACTTAAACAACTCTATGATTCGAAACAATTATTCAATTGGTACATGATGCGTACCGGATTCAATTTAACGATACAAAATATTTTATGGAGTTACAAAACCTGTGAACTCACCAACCTTTGTGTTGACACTTTTTCTATATGTTTTCTCAGGTAATGAAAAATGAAGGATTTAGTTTCTAAGCATGCATCGGATTACCTATTTTGACAAGGAGTCTAAATATAGTTTAATTGTGTCTTTTAAGTATTGTTGTTTAAAACTATCACTTTGGGATATTTGTAAACATTTATGTTGGTGATCCATTTTTATTGCGTTGCTTTACTATTATCGATGTGTTGTGATTCCCAATGTAAGTCGCACGCCCGCTCTTCCGCAAAACCATTTTTGGCGGGGTGTGACAGATTGGTATCAGAGGCGTTGGTTATAGTGAATTAGCGTGAGTCTAATCTATAACCGGAAAAGATTTTGGGTCAAACCGTTTTCACTTCACCTAGAATTTCAAAAAAAGAAAAAAAAAAAGAAAAAGAACTTGCATTCATGTGTAGTTGCATTTCATATCCCTCATTAGACCTGCTACTAGCAACATGACTTACCCTACACTTACTTGAAGTATATTGCCTATATGCCTTTAGATACTTATACATGAAACTACATGTGTAACTTATTTCAGTATGTCAAATGCTTAGTGTATTACACTACATTGTTCACTACGTGCTTACACTACATACCCTACACATCACTAACCACTTGCACGAAAACACGAATTCGAAAATACCTACCGAACGTCTACGCGCAGTAAATATTTTGGGTACTCTAGTTTACTGAACAACGAGCATTGCGAGACATCACCAATCGACACCAGGTCAGGAGCATCTCTACACGTGCACCACTTACCTTAATCACTCACTATATATTCACCTCACACGCTATATACATTATATATCCGTTTCACACATTGAACCTCACGAAAGTGTCCTAACCTCAACCCTAATTTCTCGCTCCACTGATCGTAAAACTCGAAATATTCGCCCCATACTCGACGACTGAATATCTACCCATCTACCTCTAACACCACGATATGAAGATACGAAAGTTGTCCCATGTTATTTCTAGGATGCCTCTAAAATAAATTCCAAGCATAACTCCTAATTTCGTATAATCTCATATGAAGATAAAATTCCAAAGTTCATTAGAATCTGTAGTATAATCTCTTAATTCCGCGTACAATGGAAGTACGGAGGAAATACCCATATCCGTGAATGAAGAATATGAAGTGACGAGGATGAGAAAATATTGTATGATAATATTATAAAAACGCCTGATCACCGTGTTTATAATTACATGATGCAATGTGGAACTATCTAAGTCATGAATTATTAAAAGGAACCACAGAATAAGAGAGTCGAATACAACTAATCTCGTGAGTATTGAAGGAAATGAAGATGAGTTAACTTAGGGAACTGAAACCATCACCTTAAACGAGAAACACAACAAAGAACTAGGAAATAGTCTATTAAATCAGTCTGAAAAAGTCATCCTACGTCTTACCCAATCGTTTCACATCACTTGTTATTCTTATATTAAGCATAATCTATCTATTCTGTTATCTTACGTTCTCATATAATAATTGCTAGAAACCAAACATGGCGTCCAGAAGAACTACTCGACAAAACCACAACGAAGGTGCAACCCCACTCACTCAAGCTGATATCGCCAACCTCGTCTCTCAACAAGTTAACGCCGCACTTCTAGCGTACGAAGCAAACCGCAACAGCCAGAACAATGAAAACGGAAGTGGTAATGACAACAGTGGTGGAGGAGTTGAAAACGGACCAAAAGGATGTTCTTATAAAACATTTCTAGCATGTGATCCAATGAGATTCAATGGTACTGAAGGTGCCGTCGGAATTATTCGTTGGATCGAACGAATGGAAGTGGTACTCGACATCAGTGAATGTCGGGAAGACTGCAAAGTTAAGTATGCCACATGTACTCTTACCCACGAGGCCCTAACCTGGTGGAATTCTCAAATTCAAGCTCGAGGCAGGAATGATGCCTATCAAATGTCATGGGACGAATTGAAGACTATGCTGATGGAAGAGTATTGTCCCAGAAACGAACTGCAGAAACTGGAAACTGAGCTATGGAACTTATCAATGGAAGGTTCTGATATTGTCAATTATACCACCCGATTCAGTGAACTAGCCCGACTCGTCCCTCATCTCGTCACCCCTGAAGCTAAGAAAATCGAGAAGTACATATGGGGATTGGCACCCCAAATCCGAGGGATGGTCACTGCATCTAAACCAACTACCATGAAAGACACAATCCAGCTGGCCAATAGCTTAACTGACAATGAAATCAGAATAGGCCAACTACTGAAAGAGAACACTGATGTCGGCAAAACAATGGTTGTTGAAGGAAACAAAAATGACGACGGCAAAAGAAAGTGGGATAGTCAAGACAACAACGAGTATGGAAATCAGGAGTTTAAGAAACAAGAAACCATCAAAGCCTACAATGTGAATGCTACAGCAGCAAGAGGATATAACGGCAATAAACCAAAGTGCACTAAATGTGAGAGGCACCATGATGGTAGGTGCAATCGGTGCGGGAAATGCAAACGATGGGGTCATCAAGCCCAATTGTGTAAATCAACCAATCCCGACCGTGGTAATAATAATGATGGGGGAAATAACAACCCCACTTGCTTCAATTGTGGTGAAGTCGGTCATTATAGAAAATACTGCCCCGAGTTGACGAGGAACAATCACAACAACAACAATCGCAACGAGGACACTAACAACAACGACCATTACAACAACAACCCTAACAACAATAATAACCGTCAACCTGCTCGTGGAAGGGCATTCGTGCTTGGAGCTCAAGAAGCCCAAGATTTCAATACATAAACGGGTACGTTTCTCTTATATAACAAGAAACCTAAAAAAAAAAAAAAACATTAATAGTGTCAAAACAATGAAAACCAACGAAAAGGTTACTACTAAGCGTTCATAATCCATATCGTGGATATAAATTAAAAAAAAAAAAAAAAAAAAAAACCCGCAAGTATCCGAATCTCAACATTAAACCTTAACCTAGTGATATGTTTCCCTGAATTTCGGGACGAAATTCTTTTAACAGGGGGAGAATGTGACAACCCTTGAAAATGGGCCGGTTAACCGACCCCGATTATAACCGAGAACCGAAATGCAAATAATTAGTTAAAGAACATACACATTTATATATGCACACACTTTGCATGTCAACGTGCCTTATAAAAAAATAGTGATTCTTTGGAAGAATCTTCGGGATTAGCGAGTTGGTGACGTAACGATACATAAATAAGGATCGAAAAGAAAATATAAATATTATATTTTATAATGAAAAATATTCCAACCGAACCAATGTATTCGAAAAATAAAGTGTGAACCGCTACCCGCGTTAAAATTATATCACAACAAACTGAATACGCGACGACGAAGTTGACGGAACCAAATAATTATTAGAAATATAATTCCCAACTAATAGTTAATACCTGAAAAATAAAACGTAAATTAAATCAATACATCGTCTCATAAAACAAAATACATGTTTACGTCAAATTCCCAAACTATTTACATTTCCCTCCTCTTTTTGCCACCTTTGACCTTGAGTGGTCAAAGACCCACCTTTTGGTTGTCTGCAAGCACTTCCCAACATTTGCACTAATCCATGATTCATTTCTCTTATCCATGCCTAAACCATTCCCCATGTTGCATGATTTACCCCTTATAGCTATCACTCACAAGTTATCCTTACTCATATTCCTTTTAATATTGGCTCTTAATTTCCAACCTCTGCCTCGTTACTTTCTCTATGTCCAAAGATTCACCAAAATGGGTGGAATCTTTGCTTTCTCCATATTAACACAAACCTAAGTGGTTTGACTTCCTATTTTGTTTAGAAATTTCAATATAAAACATAAACCCACTTTCATCTTTTTCCCACCCACAAAAACTTCCAGAGAAAACATTAAGGCTCCACTCTCATTTAATCCAAGACTTGCAACGGTTGGTAAGTCTCCACACCTTCTCCTTTGATTTTCTTGAACACACTCTTGAATTGTACATCCCTAAGATCATTACACTTCTTTTCAAGTCTAGATCCTTGGTGATTTATAGCTTTATAGCAAGAAGGATACATCTCTCTGGAGCTTGAGCAAAAGGACCATCAAACTCTCCAAAACCCGAACCGAAAATCTTGTGGGTATACCTCTCCTCTTTGATTTTTACTCTAAATCATGTATTATGATGCTTGGTTTAATCACTCCTAATGGTATTCTTTTTGTAATGTCAACATATACAAACTTACAAACAAAACTATGTTGTAATTCAAAAGCCAAAATGATTCGTTAAAAAAAATAAATAAATAGAAAAGAACCAAAAAGAAAAGAAAAACTGAAACAGTGTGTGCGTGTAAGTGAGTGTGTGTGTGTGTGCGTGACAGTGTGAGTGTGTGTGTTAGTATGTGTTGTGAGGGCATCTTGTATGTATATATATTTAAGCACAAAGTACAAGTATTTTAAAACAATGTACAAATATTTTTAGCACATGGTACAAGAGGGTGTGAAAAGTGAATTGTGTACATGTGTGTGCCTTTGTGTGTGTGCAGTAGGTGTTGAGGGTGTGTGGGATTTGTGTGGAAGGAAGCTATGGTACATGAGTTATAGCAAAGTGTACAACTAAATTAAACATGATTTAATTAAATTCCATAGTACAAGGGTTTTAGCAGAATGTACAGACTCAATTAATTTTCATAGTACAAGAGTATTAGCAAATTGTACAAATAAATTGTATAAGAAAATAAAGCATTTCGAAATAATTATACAAAAGGAAATTTAAATAAAATGTTATTTACAAAACTAAATTTGATTATATATTAAAAAGATATGTCTCATTTGTAGTCGCTAACTCCCGCCTAACGACATTTTAAAAAGTATTTATGGGAGTGAACCACTAGCATAGACGTGTCAATTGAGCCGCCTACTAAACTGTTGAACCTATAAATATAGGTGTTTGAGACGTATTCATTGGTTGAGATTCAATATTCAATTTTATACATTTGTTGCTAGCTTCTACTCATCAGGTGAGTTTCACGGCCCCACTTTTACTGTTTTTAACTTTTTAATTTGGGGGAGAAAACATATACTTATTCAAATGCTTTTGTGATAAATAATCATTTGTATGATCATTGGTGTGTACTGCTCCAAACTTTGAAGGACCACTGCTTCGGTCTACGTTTAACTATAATCATTAACTATTTGTGGTAGCCAAAGAATATATAGATAGTACTATCGGGATTGATCCCCCGCTCATGGCTAGTAAGCGCTAGCCGTGTAACATATGAGATATATATTCTAACGTTGAGATTTTTGGTTTGATTATGGGCTCAATGATATACTTTAACTTAAATGTCATGCAAACATTTAAGGGATTATGCATTACACTTAAACAACTCTATGATTCGAAACAATTATTCAATTGGTACATGATGCGTACCGGATTCAATTTAACGATACAAAATATTTTATGGAGTTACAAAACCTGTGAACTCACCAACCTTTGTGTTGACACTTTTTCTATATGTTTTCTCAGGTAATGAAAAATGAAGGATTTAGTTTCTAAGCATGCATCGGATTACCTATTTTGACAAGGAGTCTAAATATAGTTTAATTGTGTCTTTTAAGTATTGTTGTTTAAAACTATCACTTTGGGATATTTGTAAACATTTATGTTGGTGATCCATTTTTATTGCGTTGCTTTACTATTATCGATGTGTTGTGATTCCCAATGTAAGTCGCACGCCCGCTCTTCCGCAAAACCATTTTTGGCAGGGTGTGACACATAGTGGGATGCATACATGATACATACACACGAAATTAAAAAGGGAGGATATTGATTTTCATTTTAGAGTTGGACGGCCACATACACAAAATAACATCACCGGCCCACGTACTAACTATTTTGGACTTTTGGGCCGTAACATGAAATGATATTACAGGTCGGTAGAATTAAGACGTGTGCCAACGGCTCGTCGGTTGGTCACCGCCGGTTGGTCCGCCGGTTGAGGTACAGTCGGCAAAGTGGCGAGCGGAGTGGCGAGCGAGCGTTTGATTTTTCTTTTATTTTTTCTTTTTTTTTTCAACGGTCATATGACTGTTATATATATATATATATATAGGGGTGAGTTATATAGAGAACTCATTTACCCTTTTAGCCAATCAGAAATTAGATTAATATTTTCCATTTAATTAAATGTGAAGGGCAATTATGGTATTCCATATATTTTGGTTTTTTTAGGCACAATTAATTTAGATCCTATAATTATGGAATGTTGAGATTTAAATCCTACAATTAATTTAAATACTATAATTTCGGTTTTTTTGGTATTCCATATATCTTCCTTTTATAATTTCGCTTTTATTAGGGATAATCAGAATGTTTGAAGACTAGTATACTTCCTCCGATACATTAACGTAATTTGATGTACCATTCTTTTATAATTTCGATCTTGTACCATTCTTCCTTTTATAATTTCGATTTTATTACAATACATCAATGTAATATGATGTATCATCATTCATGTATCATTTATACATTAATATAACTCAATACATCAATGTATCATCATTGCTGTCTTCACAAAATTATCACTAAAAACAGAAAAAACATTGATGTCTTCACAAAATTATCGCTAAAAACAGATAAAACATTGATGTCTTAACAAAACCAAAACATTCATGTAATCAAAACATTGATGTCTTCACAAAATCAAAAACATTCATGTAATCAAAACATCGATGGTGCGGGTGGTTGACGTCGTCGACTGAAACCCTAGATCCGTCGCCGTCGACTGAAACCCTGGATCTGCCGCCGTCGACTGAAAAACCCTAGATCCGCCGCCGTCGACTGAAACCCTAGATCTGCCGCCGTCGACTGAAACCTTAGATCTGCCGCCGTCGACTGAAACCTTAGATCTGCAGCCATCGATACTAACCATGTTGATTACCGAAATGCAGGCATGTGAGGGCCAAACGGTGGCGGAATAGTCATTTGCGGGCCAGAGGATGACGGAGCGGCAGTGGCGGGGCATGTCGACGGGCGGTGTTCTTCTGAGAGATATGAGAGATGGAGAGAAAACTTCAAAACAAAGACATGTGGTTACAGATCTGGTCGAAGAGGGCGGTTACAGATCAGGTCGCCGGTGGTAATCCGCCGAAGATACAAATCGCCGGTGGTTTCTGTTGTGAAGATGGATGGTTGCCGGAAGTTTTCATTAGAAGGTGGTAATCCGCCGAAGATACAAATCGCTGGTGGTTTCTGTTGTGAAGATGGATGGTTGCCGGAAGTTTTCATTAGATGGGGAGGTCCGGTGGAGGTGGGGTTGTGATTGAGGAGAGAGAGAAGATGCACACACATGTTTGTACGTGTATGTGTGTGTACAGTTAATATGTATATGGAGAGATGAGTTTATTTCCTTTTTGAATTCTTTTTTTAAAACAAAAAAACATAACTGTAAATGTCAGATTACGAAAGTACCCTTTTTATTTATAGAGAGGGTTCTCTATATAACTCTCCACTATATATATATATATATATATATATATATATATATATATATATATATATATATATATATATATATATATATATATATATATATATATATTCTTTTTTTCCCTTTAAATCTCTATAAATACCCCACTTTCATTCTATAATTTTCACAAAAAAAATTCTCTCTTCTCCCACCCAACCATACTTACAAAATGTCTAATGTTTCTGATTCCTCTACCGAATATGATTCCGATTTGGAAGCTATTTTGACGATAGCCAATTCGTACAATGCCGAAATGGAAGCCATTGTGAATGCTCTTTCATCTGATACAGAGGACAATGAAGAGATCGAGCCGATCCCAGAGCGCCGAGAAGGTATGTGCCACGAGATCGTGAAGGTGCCGGTGAGCGTTTGTACGCAGACTACTTTGCTGAAAATCCCACGTTCCCGCTGGATTATTTTAGGCGACGTTTTCGTATGGCCCGTTCGTTGTTCCTCCGTATATGTGACGGTATAACAAATTACTCTGAGACTCCTTTACCTGCGCATTTTTTTATTTTCGTCAACGGGACGACGCTACCGGAAGAGCGGGTTTTAATATTCTTCAAAAATGTACATCCGCTGTACGACAATTGGCCTATGGTTGTTCAACCGATTTGTTTGATGAATATCTACACATGGGACAACAAACATCGTATGATTGTTTGGATAATTTTGTCAAATGTGTATTCCATTTATTTGGTGTTGAGTACTTAAGAAAACCCAATGCGCATGACGTCGAGCGCTTACATCAACGTCATGCTGAGGTGCATGGTTTTCCGGGTATGCTCGGCAGCATCGATTGCATGCACTGGCCTTGGAGGAATTGTCCAGTGGCATGGAAAGGCCAATACACACGAGGTGACCAGGGGGAGCCAACGATCATGCTAGAAGCGGTCGCGTCTTATGATTTGTGGATTTGGCATGCTTACTTCGGCCCAGCTGGTTCGAGCAACGACATCAATGTCCTTAATGCATCAGACTTATTCAAGGACTTGCTGCAAGACAGAACTCCCACTATTCCTTTTGTCATTGCCGGGCAACAATTCACTAAAGGATACTATCTTGGTGACGGGATATATCCGGAATGGGCAACCATTGTGAAGACATTTAAGTATCCGCTATATGAACAACAAACTCGGTTTAAAAGGTATCAAGAAGCCGCAAGAAAAGATATCGAACGAGCATTCGGTGTGTTGCAAGGTCGTTGGCAAATCCTTAAAAACCCGGCAAGACCATATAGCGTCAATAGAATAAGTCGAATCATGTATTGTTGTATAATTTTACACAACATGATAATTGAGGACAACGGTCGCAACATGTGTCCACTTGAGGAGGCGTATATGGATAACCCGGCAAACACACCGCAACGCTCGTGGAATGAGAGAGTTGCAACACACGCTCGAATGGCCAAAGAACTACGGGATCAAGCAACGCATCATAGACTTCGCAATGCACTAGTCGACCACATTTCGCAACTCCCACCAAATTTCCGCCAACGTTAATTTATGTTTTTAAATTATTGTATTTTTTTTCTTTTTTTTTTTATGTTTTTAAATTATTGTAATGTGTTTTTTATTTTAATAAAAGTATTATGTTTTAGTTATATTTTTGTTTTAATTAAAAAGAAAGTAAATTAATTAAAGTTGGTGAAGTGACGGAGTGCTGTTGGCACGGGTACGTCAGTTTAGTGTTAGTTAGTTTGTCTGCTGACGTGGCGATGAGTTGGCAGAAACTGACGGCGTCAGTTTCCGTCACCATTGGCACCGGTCTAACTCTGGGAGGGGGGCTTGAAGGCAGAGAATGGACAATTTTCTTTTTAAACTACCTAACTTACTCTGATTTGTCCTTGGCAAATATTAAACCTATTATATATTTTCTCCGTAAGTGAATCACTTTCTTTTTTAAGATGTATCAAGATAAGTGAATCACTTTAATAATTTATCTTATTTGGTAAGTTTTTATATTTAAAATTACTCATTTACCCTTACATATATCTTTTTTAACATTATTAAAGGTGTGAGGCTCATCCATTTTTGTCATCTTCCTATAAAAGCAACGAAATAGTAAAAAGTGTGAGTCCCCATCCATTCTAATTACCCAATTTAATTTCACTAATCTCTTATTACCTTATTTTGCCTAAAAAAACATGAACTACAAAGTGATTCACTTATTTTGATACGGAGGAAGAATAAGTTATTATAACAGTTGTTCAGAAATATTCAATAACCTGAATATCCTAAAAAGTACCAGATATCCAAAATTCGGGGTTCTGAAAATCCGGATATAGGATCCGGATAGTGTTTTTAAAATTTCCAGATACCTGATACCCAAAAAACTATTCGAATATAAAAAATATCTGAAAATATACGAAAAATATCTGAAGTGTTCGAAAAATACCCGAAAAATCCAACAATATTTGAATATTTTGTTTTTCGGATACAAGGTATATGGATTTAAGTACCCGGTCGAAATTCGAATACCAGATTCGGTTAGTAAAATTCAATATATGAAAATTCGGATATCTGAAAATCCGAACATCTGATTTTGAACCCCATAATTTCATGTGTCTTATTAGTTAGGGCCTACGACTACTAGTCATTGTATATTTGCTTTACGAAATCATTATAGATAATAATAATTACCAATAATTCAATTTTCCACCTACCATCACAATACTATATTAGAAATATGGTGCATAATTTTATTATGATTGCACAAATTTTAAAATCCGTTGTATTTTAAATTAGCTTGAAACGAGGCCACGTTGGGCCTTGATTAGTTGTTGGGTACGATTAAGTGGAAGGATTTGAGGGGGGCAACAACTCACTAACCTTTATATGTAATTCAACAACTACGATTCTACGAATATGAATTTTACATCTTATTATCTCTTGCAACTTACAAGTAACTAGCTATACCATGTTAAAACAAATATGGAATATTAAAAAGAAAATATGTTTTATGTCTGCTTTGAATTCTGACTTAATCCGATTAGAACGTTTGTTAAGTATTATTTCCACCTATCACTCTATTAGAGTTATGACACATCCTTTGATCCGGTTAGAGAAAAATATTATTTGATCCACTAAAATGTGACCTTATAGTTTTTACATGTTATATTATAACTTGAGTAAATTACACGGATAGTCCCTGTGATTTGACCTAAGTTTTGGATTTGGTCCTTAAGTTCCATAAATTACAACGATGGTCATTAAGTATCAAACTTTGTATCGATTTTGGTCCCTAAACCTAACGGCCGTTAAATTTGACTGTTAAATCTAGTCATGTGCATTGCACATGAGGATAAATATAGCATTTTACCTCTTTTGTTTCTCTCTCTTCCTTACTTCACCTCTCTATCTGTTAATTGAGAGAAGACAGTCAAGATACCACAACCTTTGCAGAATGAAGAGACAGTCACTGCTTGCTCGGCGACATCACCATTTCCACTCAATCCATCCCTCTACGCCATCTCTCTACCACATCCCTAACCGTACAAAAAACACCATCGCACCACCCCTGCAACCCCTTCTTTCCCCTAATTCCGATCGTCACCATCATCACACCTTTTTGAAGAACAAACCGCCGGATGAACACCCCTGTTTCAGCTACAAATAATTCAATTTGAAATAGAATGCAGTAACAAGAGTAATGTGAGATTGTAAGAAGTGGGTGATTTTTACAACACATGTTTTAATTCATCCACCACAACTAATGCATCCACCACAACAAATGCATTACCTACTTGTACAGTATACCGAAATACTTGTACAATGTGGTATAGGCATCAAAAAGTGTGGTAGTAAAATTAATTCCCATTGTAAAATGTATCTCACCCTTGGAGAAGACAGGGGACTGGCCACTGAGTTGCTCCAAAACATAATTAACATTTAATTAAAATCAGAAAACTTCACCGAAGTATATACATCAATCAAAACCTAAAAATCATTAACAAATACACAACACACGCAGAGAAAAAATGGGCCTTGGCTGCACGAGTGAGACGATCGCCACTCTCACCAACGGAGATGTTGAGGACGAGTTTCTGAACCTTAATTTCTCTCATTGGATTTGCTTGCTTCCTCTCTGAAGCCTGCAATTTTAGATTTTATTCAACAAATTCATCATAAAAAACAAAAGAAAACTAAAAAGAGTGAGTTACCATTGCTGCTGCTGTGAAGGATTACGGCGGTGGAGATGGGTTGGAGAAGGAGACAAAGGTGTAGCTGTTAGGGGATAATAAGGAGCAATGTTTTAAAACCCGGGTTATTGCTCGGCCCGGTGTGATGACCGGGTCACGGTTCAACCGGTTCAACCGGTTCAACCGCCGGTTCAACCGTTTTACCGAAAAACATAGGAAAAATTGCATACGCATGTTTCTTCACTCAATTTGTAGAACCAAAAACAGAAACAAATTAATTTGAGAGAGATATCACTGATAAATTTGAGCAACCAATGAATTTGTAGAACACAACAATTTGTACAATCAATAAATCGGGCAGCAACAATCAATTTGGAGAAATAAATCGGGCAGCAAAGATGAATTTGTATCAACAATCAATTTGTAGAACATAACAATGAATTTGTAGAAATAAATCGGGCAGCAACTAATGAAATTACCTTGTGTGGGTGGACGGTGGACGAGCAGAAACGAGCGAGATAGAATCGAAAGTAGTAGTAGCGGCTGAAAAACCACTGATATTAGGGATTTTTTTGTAAATTCCGGGTTTTTACCGGGTCAACGGGTCGCCGGGTCGGCGGTTCAACCGGAAACCCGGCCGGGTCTCAGCGGGCGGAAAATAGGAATTAAACCGGACCGAGTTGACCCGCCTCATGTACCGGGTCCCAGTTCGACCGGTTCAACCGGCCGGGTCAACCCGGGTTTTAAAACATTGATAAGGAGGGTGAGAGAAAAGATAAAAAAAAAAAGTAAATAAATTAGTAAATAGAGTGAAAGATAAAAAAAACTTCAATACCCTTGTACATAATGGCCAAATGATGGATATACCCTCATGTGCAAAACACATTATTAGATTTAACAGTTAAATTTAACAGCTGTTAGGTTTAGGGACCAAAACCAATATGAAATCCGATACTTAGTGACCATCGATGTAATTTTTTGAACTTAGGGACCAAATTCAAAACTCAGGTCAAACCACAAGGACTATCCGTGTAATTTACTCTTATAACTTTTTACTTTCATTTACTCCCTCCGTCCCATTTTTATTGTCCATAATAGTATTTTTGTTTGTCACACAAAAATTTGTCCTTTCCTAAATATTAACCAATCGAAAAACATTTAAGTGGGAAAGAGAAAATTTAATTGGTGACATATTATAACTAATGTACTTTTCTTAAACTGTGTGTTTTTTTTGTAGTGGACAATAAAAATGAGACGGAAGGAGTATATGTTATGTTTTTTACTAAAATGCTCATTTTAATCATTCAACATAACTAAACAGAAAAGTAATCAAATAACATGGTTTCAACTAAATACGGATTTAGTTAGAGGTTAGATCCAGACCCCTTGTTACGTTAAAAATAATTCAGTTATCAACTATTAAACATCTCCCAAAATGATTAGTGAATATATAAATTGATTATAATTATAACTTATATCTAGAAGAGACAAAATCTACATATTTTTCGTTTCTCTTAACTTTCTTTTTCAATATTGGAAATTACGTTAATTCAATTTTGATGTAAAAATATATAAATTTGCCATTTCTTTAAATGTATTTTAGATTTGTGTAATACGATTTACTGATTTAGATCTGAATAGCTTGTCTAGAACAAGAACTAGATAATAACAATGCATATGATGAAAACACTACGTCAAACAAGACATGAGTGGTGACATGAGTTGTGATATTAAGAAAATGACATATTATATTGAGCAAGAAATGAGGTGATAAACAGGTCAAAAACAATTGTTAAACAAACGCAAGGAACAGTCTGTTAATGGCAGACGTTTCCAGCTCATTCTAAAATAGTGCACCCTATAAAACCCTCCCTTCCATTTCTCACTCAACATACCCAAAAACCTTCAATTTCCAAAACCCTTCTGAAAATATAATTAAACAAATAACGGAGACATGGCAGCTGAAGAACCCAAGAAGGTGGAAGTTCAACCTGAGTGTCCGGCTGAGACACCACCACCCGCCGCCGTGGAGAGCAAACCCCCGGTTACTGAAGAAGAAAAGCCCACCGGTGATACCAAAGCGGTTGATTCCGTTGAAAGTAAGTTTTTCATATATTTGATTGTTATATTGATTTTATACCTTCTAACTGTTTGATTTTATGTCAGAATCGAAACCGTGTGAAGAGAAGCCTGAAGAGGGTTCTGTGCACAGAGGTATTATATACTATCAAATCAAATATTAAAAGAAAAAAACTCTGTATTCATGAATTTGTATGAATATGATTCGAACATGGTTTTAAATTTGTATTGATTGTTGTTTCAGATGCTGAACT
The DNA here is from genome assembly GCA_963853835.1 of Calendula officinalis. Lineage (NCBI taxonomy): Eukaryota > Viridiplantae > Streptophyta > Magnoliopsida > Asterales > Asteraceae > Calendula > Calendula officinalis. The sequence continues at coordinate 29,979,232 of OY970822.1, forward strand.
GGCTCGTGTGGCAACAGAGAAGAAAGATGCACTCATCAAAGCATGGCAAGAAAGTGAGAGATCAAAAGTAGAAAACAGGTAACATTTTTCTTTTTTTAAAGTTTGGCAAAAATACAACAAAATGATAAGTTTGGATTACTTGAAATTTGTTTGTTAATAGTAGAATGATTATATTTAACACTGGAATTGCCATAACAGAGCCCAAAAGAAGTTAGCTGCCATTGCAGCATGGGAGAACAGCAAGAAAGCAGAACTAGAAGCTGAATTGAAAAAAATTGAGGTCAAAATCAAATCTTTTCAATTTTACAATTCCGACCCGTTCAACTTATCTTCTATGTCAAATTAAAAAAACAAAAACAAAAAACGTACCTATTATTGTAACAAAATGTGACTTGTTATTATGTGTACAGGAGAAACTGGAGAAAAAGAAGGCGAAATACACAGAGAAATTTAAGAACAAAATAGCTCTCCTGCACAAAACAGCAGAAGAAAAAAGGGCAGTTACAGAAGCAAAACGCGGAGAAAGCCTTCTGAAAACTGAAGAATTTGGATCTAAATGTCGTGCTACTGGAACCACCCCAAAGAAACTAATCAGATGGTTTTCAAACTAGATTTTCATCCATTTTAAATGCATCTTTATTTGCTAAAACTTTCATTTCATGTTTTTTTTCTTCATTGTGATCAACTTTTTGTAACAAAAGCTTGAAAGTTACATTTATATCATTAAGTTTTGTTCTTAGTTCCTAACTTAAGAGATACTCCTAAACAAGTCTTTAACTAACTTGAGTTCAAAACAAGCTGAGGGCATTAAGGTAAATAACCTCCAGCCTACAAACAAACATTACTACCTTATTCTTGGTTATTATCATTTGGATCAACTTGTAGATACTCTAGATATTCACCATCATTAGGAAAATCAAGGAGCAAATCCAGAGTTATATCTGATGATTTCTCAGCTTTGTATTCAGAATACGATTCACTGTTTTCGGGTTCTATTTTGCAAATTTGATCAGCAGTTGAACTCACGGGTTCCCCTTGCATTGTAACACCAGAATCTGACTCAACTTTTATCTCTCTAGATTTTTTAAATATTTCACCAGCTTCAGAATTCCATGCACGAAGAAAATAGTCACAATCCGATATGCCAGCTGGCGAGGTGACCTGGATTGGTTCCATTGACAGCCTGGCCTCAGCTTCCACCCTGGCGGCTTCCCATTCCGCCATGTGGCCAGTCGATGGTGGTGAGTTGGATTTCGTATCTGCTGACGTGGCGGCTAGGTCTAGGGCTTTGTTGGGAATGCGTTTTCTTAGATGAGAATTCCAGTAATTTTTTATCTCGTTATCTGTTCTTCCTGGTAGCCGTGATGCTATTGATGACCATCTATACATTTCATTGTTTTACTTTGTGCAATAAATAAATATTCCAAAAAATAAATAATAATAAAATAAATAGATAATGAAGTGGTTTATTACTTGTTACCAAGCAAGCTGTGAAGCTGGAAGATTGTTTGTTCTTCTTCAAAACTGAAAGTACCTCGTTTAATATCGGGTCGAAGATAATTTGTCCACCTCAGCCTACAGCTTTTTCCACATCGTCGAAGACCTGATAGATAAGGAAATTACCATTCTACCCTTCATTCTCATATTAGTTACAACAAGGCTAAAACTTAACAATTACTTATAAAGTATAATTTATCAATTACATGAATTTCTCAAAGATCAATCATAACAGATTTTAAATGACAAATCTGTCATTATGTCGCCTAGGGTTCTTTCCAGGAGACAATCGTGGTCCAATTGGTTCAGAGAAAAGGGACCGATTTTGTATTTATTAACAAGTGGTACATATACAGAGTTTGTTGTCATTGTTTTTGGGTTTGTTATAAGCTTTAGCCTTTTGCTGGTATGATTACACGAATATCTTTTACCATTTCATGAACATTTAATCAAGAGTTGAAGACAGTACTCCCTAATACAACTTCTTTTGGCAAAACAAACACTGAGATGATCAAAAGTACCATGATCGATGCTGATTTATGAATTTTCTTATTCAATATGCCTAATTAAATTATACAAATTCACATTTTATATTAGGAATCCTATCATCTTTATTAACATCCATATATAGTCAAATCATTTATTAAAAATACATTTGAATCTGTGAAAACTAGCAGAAACGTATGGGGATAAAGCTTCAACAAATATAATTAGTGTGTAAAATTGCAGAAATATTACATTAATTAGTATGATCTGCTCTGCAAATAGCGCTCTAGATAATTCAACCACCAATCAGTTTATCCAAATAAAATTAATCCAAATAAACACGCACACACACACACAGATGACTATGAGAAGAAAGAGAGTTAGGATTTAATTAGAACCTGCAAGTTTAGGGAAGGAACGCCAAGTGCCATGGCCGTTCTTAGTGATGTAATCAACAAGTATTTTATCTTCTTCAGGAGTCCAAGCACCTTTTTTCACTTCGCCTTTTTCACAACACGGTAATCTCCCCATTTTGCCCTCTTATATTCTCATTCAACACACTTGCAGAAACCCAAACTATGTGAAAAAAGTGCGTCCGTGTGTGCTTAATTTAGAAGTTAGAGAGAGAAAAACTTAGAAATAGAGAGAGAGTCAAACAATAGATGCAGCAGTGTAGAGTGACAGTAGGTCAGTAATGGAAGCCAATAATCGCTGAACGGACCACGACTTTCCACCTCTGAACTATCATTAACTTTATATCGTACTATTTCATCTCTGCAACATTTCCAGTACAATTCATTAGAAATTCCCCCAAATTATTGCAAAATTTCAATTTTTAAAAACCTAAACGTGCCTTCATAGCACACACACAAAATTACGCAATCAAAGCTGTAATAATAGCAAAATTAAGTGTATTAACTAACGGTGGCTGCCACATTAAAACCTAGAGCTAAAATAGGCTGTTTCGTAGAAACATACATATGGACACTCATGAATGCAACATATATGCATGAAAAAAAGTCAAATACAGAGAAATTTGAACTAGGTGATGAATACTAACCTGAAAAGTGAAAAATCATACAATTTTAAGGAAATTTAGAGTTTATAGAGTTGAAGAAGGTGCTTGAAATTAGGGTTTTTTGGATGGTGTTTATGAGGAGAAATGAAGTGTTCTGCTACATGTCCATTTCTCTGTGTTCTTTGCGTTTCTTAATGCGTGAGCTCATGGAGAAACATGACAAAAAGAGTGTGACATTTAATTAATTTAATTTGATTAAAATATTATTGTTATGTATGGAAAAAGTGGGTTTTGATAAACTCACTGACAGTTGTGTTGTATTTTCCATGCACCTGAACCACGTGTTATGGTTATTGTTTTTCCAATTTTGTATGATACGTATAAAATAAGTAAATTATTTAATGAACTTTTCATGCTTTTTTCGGGGTCAGATGCAAGTATAGCAGTATATTTAATTACTAGCTTCAAAGCCCGCCCGACTGGGCGGGCATGCTTCAAGAGATATGTAGAAAAATAATAAAATATTGATACAGTTAAATGACATAACAATCCATCCATAATTGTAATAATAAGTTGGTACAAATTTTGATATATGAATACATGTTACAAAAAATTTATAAACGAAATAAGACTTCTTTGTAAATGAAATTTGTTATTGAATTAGTGTAGTTGTCATTTTTGTCGCAACAAATAACCTTCAATCCGTTCTTGTTCTTAACTCGAGATACGGCGACATGAAGTTGACCATTTGAGAATACTGATTTTTGAAGAAACAAACCAACTTGCGACAACGTCTGACCTTTGCTGCAAACTTGAACATGAAATTGTCTCTGGTTCAATCTGAAAGACATCTTGTTGTAGAAAGGACTAATAACCATGCGAGGAACGGCACAAATTGTACCAATAGAAATTTAAAATTACATATGATTTTAGTTACTAAAATATTGATTAATTCAGTTTGCATTTTCGTAAAAGGGATGAATTTGTTACTAAACAATAATATTAAGTTTGATTCACCGAAGTCAAACTTGTAAAAGTCAAACTGAAATGTGTTGCTCACATTTTATCAAAGTATGACTTTTTAGTCAAATCTGGTTTCTGATAGTAAAATTAATTCATACTTATAAAAAAAATTAAAATTATTAAAGTTAATAAAATTATGCAGTTTTTAAGTTACTAAAGCTAATAAAATCAATTTAGGGTTTACATGTAGAAGTATTTCTGCATTTTAACACAATTTAATGTTAAAATCTGCACAATGGTATCACTTTGACTTATATAGTCAAAGTGAATCATGCTTAATAAAATATTTAAATAAATAAATTTAATAATGTAAACACGGTATGCTTAATTTGATGTTAGTAGTTAAGGTAATTAATATCCATAAATATTTGAATTTGAAAAGTAGCTGCATTAATTATGGAAGTATATCTTTAAAATGTGAATTTCAATTATAATATATTCGATTTTGTAAATAATATGTGTAATCAATATAAACGATTTCTATTTTTTATAATTTTCTTTATCAACTCAAATTTCTGTTTTTTTTTTTTTCATTTAATATAATTATATGTTATAAATTTGATATTAGCATTTTAATACAGCAGAATATTTGGACGAATTATATGTGCTAGTTACCATGTTAGAGTTGTAGTTACCATTTATTTGTAATGTATTCCAGATTTGAATTCGATGACAAGTGGCATTAAATGCCATTACACGTCAGCATTGGTAGCCAATGAGAGAGATTGAAATGGACAAGTTGTCAAATATAATTCAAAATTAGGCCTCATATATAGAGGTAGATTATCAATTCTCTTTTCTTTTGCTTTTTCCTTTTACGTTTACAACTTTTATTGACCCAGAAATTACAATAAAGTTTTATAAAAAGTGCAAGTATGTCATGTATTTAAAGCCAAAATATAATTTTATTATTTTTTATTATTTTAAATAATTAAAGGTACATCATAGTAACATTAATTTCAAAAAATAATCAATTTAGTCTTTAATTCTCACAATATTTACTTCTCATTTAAATATATTGAATAAACCTATATTTTTAGTTCATTAAAAATTATAGAGAAGTAAATTACGTAATAAATGTGATCAAATTAATGAGTTAAGATATTAAATTGACTATGTTTGCAAGTTTATGATAGCATGTTCCATCTTTAATAATTCAATAGATAACATTATCAACAAAATTTATAATACTAAAATACCTTTTAGCCTATATTAAATCTTTAGTTTATTATTTGTTATTGGCTACTTTATTGACCCCGAAATTATGTGCACAGGTAAATTAAAGTTGTAAAATTTTGGAAGTATAGTAATATATTAAATATCAATTAATTTTTTTATTTTTTATAATTTACTACTTTATAGACCAGACCAGAATTACGTAGATAGTTAAAATAAACTTAAAAGAAAATAAAAGATTTTCATAATAACAACTATTAGGATTGTCTTTAAAAATTATACATATATAAAAGCTGTTTAAAACATGGCAATCTATGAATATATGATAATTCAATAAAAAAACATAATTTGCTTTTAAGTTCATGATCTCTACCTCTCAAAAGTTCAACAGGTATTCGATCGTGTAAATCCGTTTTTACAAGTTTCATTGCCGAAGATTAACAACTTATAATATTCACATGATTAAGCCCTAATATAATATAGTAAGAAATTAAGAGCAAATACCTACTATTAAAGCAAATTAATCAAATGTCCTAATAAGGAATATCTACAAAAATAAGATATAACAAACTAATATACACAAATAATCAAGTAAATATTTTGTGGGTAAATAATTTTCGGGAGTATGCCATCTAAAATAATTAAGCTATTTAATAAAATAAAATAAATACAATTTAGTATAATTGTGTGTTGAGTGGGTCTAGGATCCGGCACTCAACTAAATTATCTTCAATGAAACTTGAACTTATAAAACAACAATCTATATACTTAGTAAGCAATTCATATTCCGCTTAGTAAGCAATTCATATTCCGCTTAGTAAGCAATTCATATTCGGGTAGATTAAATCCTTTGAAATAAAACAACTATTTAGTTTTAATGGTCACACTTCGGCGTTTTTCCGTGTGTCTACCTATTCAAACAGCAAAAGAAATATTATATAATAAATATCACCTTCACAAAGTTTCAATGTTTTGTAGTCGTCGACTGGATTTAAATATTCACACAACATTATCAGTGTAATATATTAATATATAATTTTTCAAAATTTGTCTACTTTCATTCATTTTTGTAATATCTCGTGCTATACAAAAAATACATAAATAATATATTTAATAATATTATTATTGCGATAGAATAGAATAGTCATTACTCATTATTAATCGTGAAATTAATGGTAGCATGTATTGAACGTGGATCATGTGGAAAGTTATAAAAAAGAATTAAAAAAGGGAAATGTAGCCCAAATTAAAGTAGCTGGGCTTGATAGGGACCAAATTTATTACACTGCCATCCATATTGGAAAAAGATGAATTTTCTTAGATTTTAATGATGTTGTAGAACTCGTTACCCGTTACCTGTTCGTTCGACAACTTTGTAGCGAGTACTCGGTTACTCAGTGAGTACTCGGCGAGTACTCGAATCAGAAATTTATATGTATAAAGTTATAAAATATATAAAATTCATGTAATTTACCTAATTTTTATAATAAATACATATTATATGATAAATTTTAAGTTTAGGGCAAATAACATAGCATCATTCCTTTGTGGCCTAACAATGCATTCCTTTTAATTATAAACTTGCAATTTTAAAACCCAATTAGGCCTAAATCCCCGTTGTAGTCTGATATTGATCGCGAAAACCGATTTTCACCATCGTTGACAACTGTTGACTGACGTTGACCGAGTAATTACTCGGTTATGACCAACCCGACTCAGTAGAACAGCGGGTAGCGGTTACCCGGCGAGTACTCGGCCGGGTAGACCGAGTTTTACAACACTGGATTTTAATAATATCTAAAATGTTTAAATATTAGTTATTTGGTTAATTTCCACGGTTAGTAAACAATGATATAACAATAGATATGAAGTTTAATTATGCTCGTGAGATTGCATATATCACGATCATAAGGTCGGCCAATCCGAGGACTCTTATTACAAGAATATGCTTTGAAGAATAGAAGAACTTCAACATAATTTGTTAGAATTTAAGGATTTGGTCTATTCTCATCTTCATAAATTTTATTTATGATGTCATTTTAATATTTTGCTTTCAATTCCGGTACTGACCAAAATACACTTAACCTTTTATTTTTATTTTTAATTAAGGTTAATAGCTCACATTTATCCTGCAAAATATATACTTATAAAAAGGCAAAATTTTCATAATCTTTTTATAAATTCTTATTTGTCATCAAATAAAACTAAGTAGAAAAGTTGTCACTAATCTTCTGAAAAGATGTTAATATTCCACTTAACAGCGTATTCTGACACTGTATATCTGGTTTTTACATGAAAAATAAACCATTTGGAAAAATGAATATTCTTTCAAATTGTTAGACATGTTAAATTATACAACACATTTGGGTCGATAACTGTTGTTTATCTTGTTTAGTATGTACTATAATTGCTACATACGAAAGCTCGGGCTGAGGCAACACATTGAATTTACTTGAGGTCGGTAAAATATGAACATGCATGAATGATGAGAAAAGTTGCAGATTGATAATAGACATTCATAAACATTAAATCCAACCAAAAACAAAAAGTCTCTTTCTTATCATCACTTTTTCTTAGCCTTTTGTTAAACAAGTTTTTTGCAAGATACAAGGCCCAACTTTTAACCTTTTATTCAGCTTTTATATTGAACAAGGTTAGATTATGAAAGTAATGCTTATAAAATTAGAGCTTTTTATTTGGGCCGAGCTAGACTTATGTAGAAACGCCAGAAATGAAAAATGTTGTACTCAATCATGGGACAAAAAACCAAAATAAAATGGAGCAAACACAAGTTATTCTTATTTGAATTGAAGATTACACACCAAAACAGTAATATATATCTGCAGTAACACAAGAAAAAAAGCATAAATTTCAAGAAAAGGGAAGCCTAACAAAGGCTTGTAATGAGTACAACTCAATACTCCTTGTTCCCAAAATTCTTGCACCATATTTGTGATGGAACTGGGCGAACTGGCATGTGTGGTCGTTGCTGCAGTAGAATTTCAATTAGAATTAGAATATGCATATAAAATACAAATTCTATGGGGTCAAATTAATGACATGAAGCATGATAATGGAAAACCCACATATTTGGTTAAGATTTAGATATTATCATATCAAGTTTAATACAAGTACAGATATACATATTAGAAAACAATGTAGCACATGTTGTAAACAGAATTGCATTATAAATATATAAGAGTCTGGAGCACAAACTCTACATAGATTACACTACACAAATCAAATCCTTGCATATGAGGATAGGCCTAGATGAAACATTCTGGTACGATTAAGGGGAGTATTGAGCAGCTTGAATGATCAGTTGAGTTAGATAAATTTACAATTATCTAAATAGTAAGTTCAAAATCAGAATCAGATGATCATTTGAGTTAATATTTATCAAAAGGATGAACTTTATAACATTCACTTACATTGTTCTTAAGTTGCTATCATAACTTTAAATACTTGTAACATTTATAACAAAATAGAAAACCTGTACTGAAACCGGTTTTTGTTAATCAGCGAATACACACACATAGAAATATCCTATGAAATGAAATGTATAGTGTTCTGAGAGAGCTATTATGATCATGAAAACTAATTTACAGTGGCTTCAAAGGACTACCCAAATAGACATGAAAAATTGCTAACTGATGAATCCCAACAGCTTTAAACCCCCAAAATTCATAGAGTGCATAACATGAAATTGATAGTCGTGTGTTTTTAAATCCTAATTTACATATTGATCGATCTAATGCCCTAATCCAGATCTAGCACATTGTAAGTGCCGAATTTCTATCAAAATTAGGGGAAAGAGTAGACAGATAGATGATCGGTAGATAGAAACTGACCTCAAGCTCGGCGGATTTCATGGCGATGGGAATGCAAACAAGGAAAATACCAGCCATGGCGATGGCTGTGTTACGCTTCCAGTGCAAAGGGCGACAGTTGGGACCGCCACTCATAGTCCAGACCTTGGTCCTAAAATCACCTCCTCCATGGCCGTCGGCGTGATGTTCTCCTCCTCCACCCATTTTCTCTCTGTCAATTACCTGAAATCGAGTTATTTTACGAAGAAGCGGAAGATGGTTTCAGTGCCCTATTGATACATTTGGGATTTTGAGTATTTACACCCACCCGAATTATTTTAATTCTTTTGTTAATTGTAAGACGTGTTTAGTTAAACCTTTTAGTTTTTTTTTTTTTTTTTTCTAAAATCTTTTTTGTAGGATCTCATATGATGATCGGGTTTATACTCATGTTTTACCTGATCTAATCATCCTTGTTACAGTTTTCAAATCTTATGATGATAAACTGATAAATATTTATATAAGAAGAGAACGGATACAAACTCTGTACAAAGTCACTGAGAAATCAATACCACTAACTCATTATCGGACGATTATTTAACCTTTTAAGTGTTTGAGTTAACCTTTTCAGTACAAATACCCAAACCCTAAGTTAACTCATTTGTTTAAGGTTGCCTAATTTTGTTTTGGTTCTTTAATTTTTTATATGGGTTTTGCTAATGACAGCTTAACATGCATAAAAAGTTTGTACATCGATTAAAAAAGTAATATTCTTAAAATTCAGGGGTTGTCTTTTATGTATTTTATTTTCTTAATGACAGTCCTAAGGGCTGTCATTAGCATTTTCCTTTTTATATTTAGAACATCTCCAATTATGGGGGATACATTTAATCGTTTAACGGCCCACCAGGGTGGTGGCGTCCGGCCATTAGCGAGCATTTGGCGCGTCGTACAGATTGGGTTGGCAGCGCTAAAGAGGTTTTAACGAGGCTATTAAATGGTTATAGCGGAAGCTTTTAGTTTTAGAAGTAATGTGACAACAATGTTACAGCAGTACGTACGCCAGATCATATGTTCTTGTCATGTAGCAGTATCAACATTCTCATCACTAAATGAAAACAAATTTGTAACATATTTAAGCCACTAAGTACATAAGGAGAATAAAGTATAAACTATTGTTAGAGCTGCAAATTTGTAACAAATTACTATGATGTTATTAATTATACTTATAATTAACAAATACCCAAATTTATTGTTTTATTTTTACTGTATCCCTTTATCTCTTCTTTATTATTGAATATACATATATGTTTAATAATGCTAGTATATATAATATTTGAGCTAGACGATAGAATATCGTTTGAGACCGATAACTGGAATCATCTTCTGCGGGCGGCATTTTCTCTTTGAGCATTGAAATATACGGCAGCAACGGGTAAGCCTAAGCCGTGATCTTGACAGAAGCTACGAGTGTTGAAGTGGTCTCTAGAAGCCGGTGGACTAATTACCAAATTCCTTGTTTTTTGCTTCAACACTAAGAACACATATCGGTGAATCCCTATCACTGGCTTTGGTGTCTCATAACTCACAATCTCCCTTCCTGCAGTATAATTCATCTAAGTTAATAATGATTTTAACACCACAAAAATCACTTCAAGTACCAGAGTTATTGCTTTAATATGTTGCACATTTTGCTATAACGGGTATACACTGATGGTATGCATATAAAAATAATTTAATTCATGCATATTATTAAAAGTCTACGTACCAAAGGAAGCATCAGTGGTGCCAGGAATATCTGTAACAATCCTGAAACATCAAATTGGGTGAAATTTAGTTCAAAATATTTAAGCAATTAACTATGTGATACTTATTTAATATATAGTCACATAACATAGTGTTTTTGTTAAAAAAATGTCATTAATCTGACCAGTGGAGATGTTCTCTTAGGTAAGGATCACTTGGGCCTGGAACATCTGGATCTGTCATGATCTTCAAGTAAAAAATAAAACTAATTAGTCAACATACACATATATAAACATATATACACACACACTAGAGATGGATGAAGATTGTTACAAGAGTATAAGCAGATCTCATGTCTTGTCCACCGATATCGACACGAGGTTTAAAAGTAATGAGATTAGGCATGAGCTCATGGCCATTGGAGACTGTTTTATTAAGGTTGTAGGTTACACTGAGCTCTACACTTGGTGTAAATGTGTCTACAACCTCTCCTATCACTCTTCCTACTACAAGTGGCTCAATCATTCTTGACATTGTGAGAGAGAGAGAGAAATATGAATTAGCTTAATGTGTTTCTAGAAGCAAATGTGAAATTGTATGAGTTGTATTTGATGCTTAATTAAGATCTTATTTATAGAGAAAAAAAAAAGTAAAAAGAGAAACAAATATATGAGGGAGCAGCATAAACTTTTACCAAATTTGGAAAGCTTTCTATAACTACTCGCAAAAGAGATCCTACTCAATGTTCCTTTATAAGATCCTTATTTCTATATTAGGAAGTTCTTCATGTCCAAATCTTATTGGTTTCTCAAGAATACATTACAAATTACTCCCTCCGTCCCACAAAAAACTTCCCATTTGGATTTTGCACATGTTTTTAGATGATAGTTAGTGGTGGGGTCATTGATAATACTTTTGATTAAAATATAAGGTTGGATTGGAGAGAGAAAGATAGTTAGTGGATATTAGTGGTGGAGTTTTTAATAATAGTTTTTTATTGTGTAGAGTCCACCAAATATGGGAAATGAGAAGTTTTTTGTGGGATAAAAGTTTAGAGTGAAATGAGAAGTTTTTTGTGGGACGGAGGGAGTACATATCAAGAATAAAGGCTGCTTTTTTCTTCCTTTTTTCTCATTTCCCTTAGAATAATTCATAATCTTGTGGGAGAATGATAATTCTGGTGCTTTTTAAAGTCTAGAAATTAAAAGGGAAAACTTTTCTACAAAGCGCGAAGAACGGTGCACGTACATATAAATAATGGATCCGAACTTTCCGCTTATGCTATGCATTTAACGGAACGTATCGATCATTCCTGGCATTCTAGAATGTGTTTTTCTAGCTAGAGAATGTTCCCAATAATCCCATCCATTGGTAGTGCCAATCTCTATTCATATGGAGGCCACTTTAGTCCTTAATATAATGAATTTTTGCAAGCTATGAACTTTGCGTGTTAATTTTAATTTGGTGCATTGTTAACAGACAAATTGATTGGTAGGGCATATTATTACACAACGCATGTACTAAATGAAAAGTACCTGAAACAAGAATCTTGCATTTATTCACGTTCCTCATAATTTTTAGGGGCCTAATAATGTAGAATTGTAAACTAGAAAACATATAAGGGTCTTGTTGATTATTAAAATTCCAAAGACAATTTATTTCAAAATAAGTTTAGTCTTGTTAACATAAAGAATGCTGGGGGATTTAGTTAATTGGTCAAGAACATAAATTTTGGGCGAAAAATAAGCTTTCATAAAAAATCAAAACGGAATGCTGTAGATTTTTGAAGGCGACTAAAACGACAATGTGCCGAAAACCAGCCCACAAGCAATTACCAAAAACTAGACAAAAAATATTAAAATGCAAATAACTCTCAAAATACAGTATTTTTTGGGCCCGAAAGTGCGGCAACCCACCTTATTACCACATTCTCTTGTTGCCATATTTAATCTGACTAGTCGTGAGCTTGAAAAAAAGCCTGACCAAATTATACCCATTTTAGTACAACCATGTTTCTCACACATCTTGAGATTCAAATGTATTTATTCCTCACAAAAAATAAGGGCATATCTAACTAATGCGGCATGAGATAAGACATGTTTAATAATATTAAATTTTCCTAATGTCGATAATTAATTAACTCTATTTTGTCAATTTATGAGACGCATTATTTTCAATTTGTTTAGTAATTTTAAGATCATTATCTGGTAGACTCCATGAGTTTGTAATGGATCATAACGGTTGATAATGAGACATAATTTTGATTAATGGATCAATTGGTTAAGTCGGGTTATAATGGATCATGTTTGGGTTATAACGTACGGGTCATAAATATTTGCTTGTTATGGATCTTAACGGATCATATTTGCTTACGACGGACTAACGATTTACAATGGACCATAAGACTATGCGTAATGGGTGTCTGCCACTTCTGCGCCACATCAGTTTTCTCTCTCCTGATCAAACACATGACCAACGACCAATAGCCCATAATGGGTGACCTATTAATAATTTTTTTTAATTTTAATTTAAATTAAAAACAATACATTAAGAATAAAAAAAACATTACATTAATAATAAAAAAAATTACATAAATAAATTAAAACTATTAAAAAAACAAACTAAAAATCCAAATTATATTTGGTCTTGATTTTCGCTTTCCTCGCCAAAACCCACTCAAGCTTTTTGCCGGTGAAGTGGTCATGCGGTTCATTGTAGAATTTCATGTGCTTGAGCTCTTGGCTATCTTTTTGAATCTCTATGAAATCATGTATGGACGCTTTACGGAGGTAAAAAAAGTCTTCTGTGGTAAAAGAATTGGGTATTTATAGGGTAAAAAAAAAGGGTAAAAATTAAATTTGAAAGGGTTGTTATTTAATGAAAATAGCCGTTGGGGGGTAAAAAGAAACGCTGAACGGTCGAGTTTGACCGGTCGCCAAGTCGACCGTTGGAGCTCGGCGACGCGTCGGGAGGTTTAGGGCGTAACGGGGGCGACGCGTCGGGATTGGATGGCGTGGAGGTCGTGAGCGTTCGTTCGGTCATGCGTAACGGATAGTCTAAGTAGTCTTAACGAGTCAAACTTTAAAATTGTAATGAGAATTTGTTTAAGCGACTAATTAGACTAAGTGTAATGGTGACTAATGTTTGGTCACATATTCACACGTGTCGCATTAACTCCACATCATTTATGTAATATATGAAGTGATTTATATGGTGTATTCTGTAAGAATCATCTCCCCAATATAATAGGTACTAAAGATATTTATAAATAACGCTACATGAGACAAAGAGCACGATGAAGAATCTACGGGCAGGGGCTATGTTATTAGTACTTCTAACTTGTTCTTGAATATGAAGATGACGACCAAAATGATCTTATTCGGGTCTCATCCGGTGACTAGTACTTATTTATAGGTATTAGCATGTTAATTATTAATTTAATGGTAAAAATGTTTATAATTAATTTCAAAGGAAAAAGAAAACAATTAAACTTCAACAGTGATTCCTAACATGGTAAATGACCCAATAATTAAGAAATCGGGTTTATTACTGGTTAAAAAAGCCGAATACAACTGACCTGACTAGAAGAATCGGGTTAGATTTAGGTCGGGTTAAATTTACCCTTTGGACACCCCTAAATCCTAATAGACGGTATACGGATGTTAATAGATGTTTGTCTTGTCTATTACAATCGCTGTGGGACACAATATTTGGACGATATTGTATATCATATGGAGATTTCGAAACAAGAAGATTTTAAAATGAAGGAAAGGAATCAGATATGGATTCTCTACGTCTTTTAATTGGATTAAACATAAGGATAAGAAGTTGGGTATTTCGTAGACAGAATGATCATTCTGGGCCAATCACATGCAGATAACAAAATAAATTCAGAGGCCTATGTTTCATTGTTTCTACTCGTGTCGTGTGTCACGAGCCGATAAGCCTGTGCGTTGCTTTGCTTTGTTACCTCGTAGATTTTGGCCACATATTTATTTGGTTAAGCCAAAATTCATGATTTACAAAACAAAAAAAAAATTACTTCTTTTAATTAAAAATGTACATGATATAATAACACCACGAAAAGCACCACCTCGTCTCACATAAGATCACCCCGCAATACGCATCCCCCTTCATTTTTCGTTCAAAGTTTTTGTGTTATATTATGCACAACAAAGTGTTACCTTAATCAGAAGTGAGAAAACATAAGTATTGTTATCATATAGTTAAGTCAAAATCAGTCCAAGAAATAAAAGTTATTGTTCAAGTGAAACAAACAAATAACACAAATAAATCAAAAAACATTGTACCAAAAGGGTAAAATTACGAACACAACTTTTCGTAAACCATGGCCAACAACTTGTTCTTAATCACTTTACTCACAATGATAAATGTTGAAAAAATAGGATTTTCACAATCTGCATTTCTAGTTAATATACTTCACGCCCTAATTAATCGATTTAATCTAGATTAGAGATAAGCTAATTAATTAACTATAAATTCCACAATATTTCTGCTGGAATGAAAATGAAAGTCTGAGAAGTTTCTCGTACTTGTCCCCAGAGCTAGATTCCGTCGCTGTAGATCCAACAGATCAAGACAATGACTTTCGATCCAACCGCTCACAGCGTTTCATTATTCCACGTAGACACATTAGAATCAATACCATATCCGTTTACGTTATTATAATCCAACGGCTCAGATTTCACGTCAGATCCAGGCTGTTGCAACTGCAGCTCAGCCGTTTCACCGTCGCTTCCCTCTCTCGCCCTTTTCACACCTATCGGCACACCAAATAATCTAGGGCTAATTTCCTCCTCTTGTTCCCTTGCTCCTCCGCGATCTCCACCGCCCGTGCCTGCCATTTCTTCCGATGAAAGCTTTAACGGCAAGAGATCCAGCGGTTTGACGGTGGTTGTTTGTGAACCGTTACCTTCCGATGGATTATTAGTTGCGTACGTTGACATCATTACATATATGCTGTTGCATAAATTCTTCATCTGACTCAATTCTTCGTTGAGTTGAACGTTTTCTCTCCTCAATCTCTCATTTTCACTGAGCAGCTCAGCGCTACTTCCACCACAACCTGTTGTTTCCGGTGATAAATTAGTTGTAGCACCACGTGATGAATTCGACGACAGTACTTGATCTTCGCCTGAATTGCTAGGAGAAACCGTTCTACGCTTAGAAGGTGGTAACGCCGCGACGGTCACCACCGGAGTAGCCGCAACAGCTGGTGCCGGTGCAGCCGCTGTGATTTTTCGACGTTGTATGTCACATAAGAGACGTTTTTCACCTTTCCGGAAGCAATCGTTTGAGAACTCCCATCGATCAGGCACAACCTTCCTGAATCCCTACGAGATCAATCGAAGTGAACATTTTTTATTTTCAAAAACAAAATAATCAGACAAGCAATCGATATGACAAATATATGAAGCATACATAGGTGTTCAACTGACGAACGAAGCTTGAGAAATTATTGTGTTTAAAGTACTTCGGAAGCAAACCCTGGGCAAATTCGGTAGGATTCCAAACGATGAAGCTCGATCCATCTTCATTCCACGAGATCACATCGTCGATCGTTTTATCATCCACAAGCTGGTAAGTTTTCGTTAAAAACGGCGTCGGAAGAGATCTAGTAGTCGAATCTGCCACCGTGGACTCTCCGCCGCTCCGCTCCATCGGCGGAGGAGCCATGTCCTCCAAATCAGCTTCATACCAAAACAAAGCATCCAAATTTAACAACTAATCATCTAAATTCTAACAAAAACAATAAAACAAGCAATGATTAAACATACCAATTGAACAACGCTTCGATCAATGTATGTATATCGATCTATCTGATAGGAGACGAGAGAGATCGGCAGTACCGGAGCGTTCGGTTTGAGGATTCTAGAAAGTTCGCATAGAAAAATAGAAATATGGCCGAAAAGGGGGTAGAAAGTTCAGGAAATAAAAAGAAAAATAAAGGAAATGGGAGAAAAGTGCGTGTAGGAGAGAGATAAGAAGAAAGAACGAGAAGGTACGTCAAGGGAATACTTTTCCAGAAGTTTCTGTTTCTCCATTGGATTTAAACACGTGTCATCCGATAACAGGTTGCCGTGTATATATATGCACTTTCCTCCACGTTTGTGATTTGACCTAATGGACAGAGCACCTCGTAGGTTCTGGAGTCGAATGTGTTGTTAATTATTCACTTTTAATAAACATGCTGTAAATGTTTACAACGTTACCCCTGGATAATTAATTTCGAAAAAACGTACATAAGTAATTGCTTTACTTAAAAAATCTTACATAAGAAAACGCTTATGTATCAGATCTTTTTTTCTTTTGGCTAAATTTGTGGAGACAAACGGAAAAAGGCATGTTTAATAAAAAGTAATTTATGTATCATAATTTTCACTTAATACAAATATTATGTAATTTTTATAAAACAATATCATTATGTAATTTTTATAAAATAATATTTATGATGATTGAAATAAAATTTTGTTAAATCGATTGGTAACTAGAAAGTCATCAAAAATAATGTGACAATGACACCTAACCATCTATGCTATATGGCATCGCAAGACACCCACAAAATACCATTACATATACACACGACATAATTCCAATTACGAAAGATTATGGAGGATACAAACGGGTAATATTAGTCATATTGATCAAACTGTTGACCAAAATATTAGTTTAACGTATAACAAAAATCGAATTTGACATGCTAATTGTAAATAAGATGTTGGGAACTTTTGACAGTAAAACATTTTAAATGAAATGAGTTAGTCAACAGAATATATGATGTAACCCAGTTACCAAGTAACCTACCCGTTTGACCCACTTAACCCTTGAGTGGATCGTTGTCCCAAAAACACTTTAAATCACATAAATCCATATTCCCCTAATCAACATCAACCCCCTCAATTGGGGATTTAAGCCTTAAAAATCAAAAAAAAAAAAAAAAAAAAAAAAAGGAAAACCATGAAACATGTTCATTTACAAGAATTTTTGCATATGACAAGGTAAAAAAAATTCATATTAAAAACCAGAAGCGGTGTCCACCAGTGCAGGTTGAGCAATAGTTCCTACTTGGTACTAGACGATTGGTGGGACACAGCTGGCGCAGCATCTGTGATATCGATATCTCCCACACCAGCAACTATCGATGAAGATGGGTTATCGTTTGTTTCCTCGGCATGGTTTGATGATTCTTTGATTAAGGATCCTTTTTTCTCAAGTTCTTTTACTTTATGGTATTCATCATAGTGTGCACGTCTTTTATCCTTAAAACTTGCTTTTTTGCCACCTTCATGATCTGGCCCATAAATATCAATATAATTATGATGCAATCTTTTGGTGTGCATAAAATCAATGCTTGTTTAAATGCTGTTAGCATAACATGCCATTAAGTCAAAACAGAATCTAAAATGTCAGGAATTTACCACCCGCAGTTAGAATTGATTAAAAGATTATCTAAAAATGAAGCGGTTTAAGTAGATTCAACATGTCAAAAGTAGTCTATTATACAACTATTTCAATGACATAGTATTTAAGATCATATATATTATTTACAAAATATAAAAAGATGGAACAAAAAGTGTAAGTGAACTGAAACGGTTTTGACCAGTTACCCAACCTGCTCGTTTTTTCACCTTTAAATGGGAATTTGGGTGGCTTAGGTAACAAACAGGTATTATATGGAAGAAATTTGAAATAAGTAGAAAGGATTAAGGAAGAACCTTGATCTTGATCCATAGAATCAGCTTCAGCTTCATCTTCTGAGGTTGTCCAGCCAGAGTTATTGATGCTACTAGAAGATGCCACCTCATTCAGTGCAGATCTTATTGCTTCAGCATGCTCACTATTCTGGAAGCTAGAATTCCTTATAGGAGATAGAGATCCTACAAGATAAGGAGATGAAAAAACTTGTATACGTACATTTTCCCATTATATCATTACAATAATAATTTAGACATTTATATAAAACATTAAATATATGTTTACAGACGCACCATCAACATCAACCATTGGATGATAAGGAGTCTTGGGTTCAGTAATTTTCTGCCTTACAGGTTTATTTGCTTCAATTTCCCCAAGGTTAGCTTCATCCCATCTCACACCTCTCCTACGACTTTAATTATATCATCATGCAAGGTCAACATTCAGCATCATTATTTCAGTAACAATAAAAATATTTGAAAAAGAATATAAACTCATACAACAAATAATGGCGTATGTCAGCCTAAGTGCAGGAAGTTGCTAAAGTTTGGAATGTGAAGATGAATATTAAAGAGAATAATAGTCATGTTTGACTGCCTGTTTGACTTTTTTTCTAGTTGTCATAGGCTTTTGTTAGTATGTAGGCAATTGTGGTGGGATTTGTACTCCTTTATTTGATTGATTAATATATTCATGGTTTTCTTGGTGAGGGGTGAGGCAATGCCGAAGCTCTTCACTTAGTTGATCGTTTTTTGAAAAATAAATAAATAAAAAATAATGGCATATGACACATGTAGGCCCTACCAGTTTATAGTTTCAGTTATATTTAAACATACGAAGAAGAAAGCCGCCATTTCAAAAGAATTATGTCATCCATTTTTATGGTTGTCGTGTAGTCGCATTTGGTATGTTATGGTCCATTAAATACTTCAATAGCATGCTGTCAAATAATTATATTGTGTCGTGTAGCTTCGTTTAGTATGTTATGGCTCATGGTACATTAAATAGCATGTTATGCAACTAAATATATTGTTTAATAAGCATAGAACAATTCTTCACAGAGTTGTCTGCTACCGATCAAATGTTAACTAAAGAAAGCCACAGGAAATTACTATTTATGTATTCACAGCTAGTTTTGGATGATAAATCAAACCTACACTTTATGTTAAAGAGCCAAATGAATTCTTAAGAGACTTGGTGGGATTATAACTGGACCTACACTGAGAAACTGCAAGACAATAGTTTGGACTTTGGATTATAAAAGATGATCTAAATAATCCAAGTAATTACTTTTTGTTTGTGTTTCCTTTTGGTCTGGATTTTTCGTGGCTTTTTGTTTTTGAAGCACACAAAATATTATCCAATAGCAACATTTATATAACTCAGTAAAAAAGGACGGGATTTCCTTCTTCAATGGAGACCGGCTAGAAGGTAATTAACAGTCATATTAAGTAATGCTTACTCAGCAGTTTGTTCCGTTGCCCAATTTCCAAAAGGACCAAAATACATGGCAGTTATAAGAATCGTTTATTTTGCCCAAACAGCCACAATTACATAAAATGGCAACCAACATATACTATAAGAGTACCAAAATAAACGCACATGTAAATAGATTTTACCTCATTTCTCCTAACCTTTAGCTTCTGGAATCTAAGTATGAAAATAAGCTGTTTGAGCAACCGGATTGCTGGACAGAAAAAGAAAAAGTTTCCAGTTAGTATATTCTCATAAAATTGGTTTTTTTATAACAAGGAAAGAGAAATACGGAGTACTAAATAACATGTGTATTTATTGGTGTCAGGGTATTTAAAATAAAAAACTGCGAAAAAATACGTAAGTGCATACTCCGAGTCCGACAGGATCATAAAAGACGGCCCAGATACATAATAACAATAAACGACAATACACAAGATTTCATTGAAAATGTACACTACAAATGACATAGGAACCCAATTATAAAACTCTTCCACCCTTCCATTAAACTTTTGTGTTTCATGCTAAATATGCAATGTTTTCACTATAATTATGCCAATTTCACACAAAAACACAAAAGTTCGTCTACACGTAGACATGACTCTTTATTATAACTCTTTTCCCTTATCCAAAGCTAAATTCCGTTAGCTTTTAAATCTTCTTAGTGTTCAGAATTAAAAGCAAAGGAATACTTATACAGAAACGATATGGTTTTAAGAAAAAAGGATATTTGTAAACTGCTGTAGTTAATTCAACTCATAGCAAGAGATCAAAATGGCCAGCAATAGAAATGATTTTGGCAGGAATTTAAAATCGACAAGTAATGGATAGATCATTATAGATGGAAAAATAAACAATTTGATTTTGATTTGATTCTCTAAAGCTGAAAGAGACTGGAGTATAGAGCATATTTAACAGCACTAATAACTGTTCCAACCTACTATTGCAGTGGCAGCAGCACAGCTGCAGGAATCATCAAACGTAACTTTATTTTATAAAAATGAAAGCAAATCAAAATTTGAAAACCTAAACATGTAGTCAAGAGCTAATCATTAAATCAGGTAACCATAAAAATCCTGGATACCTAAACAGAGGCCAACACCAAATATTCTCAAATTCGTGAAAAACAGAAACAGTGGATTAAAAAACGAAAATTATTGAAACTCAAAAGTGGTTCGATATAGAATCATACACATGCGACTGCAATTAAATTCAATGTATCAAAATCTAAAAAAAACGTAGGTACCGATTATTCGATTAGGTCAAAATATACGGAATGCAAAAAATAGATGCAAGTTGCTTTTACCTCCGAGAAGGAAATGATGACGCCGGTGAACCGGCGAGGAGAAGATTCGATAGTAGTTTTTCCGTCGTCGGTGGATGGGTGGTTCAGGGAAGGATGTTTGGGTACTATTTCCTCTTTATATACAAAGCACATAAAATATCAACGGTATGGATGGGTGTTGAAAAATAATTATTCTTGTAATATCATTACCCGATAATATTAATAATAATAATAATAATAATAATAAGGGTTTTGTTAATGACAGCCGTTAGGGCTGTCATTAAGGGGTAGTTAGATGCATAAAGTGTTTGTACTTTTGTTAGTGGGGATGATTCCTAAAATACAGGGGGCGGTTATTGATTATTGTATAAATTTTGATGTATGTTTTAGCCTCTTATTGACAGCCCTTAGGGCTGTCATTATCATTTTCCTAATAATAATAATAAAAAGAAAATAATAAAAATTTTGTACATCAACAATAACGGACTCGCATTTTAAGAACCATTTCTCATTAATAAAAGAAAATTAATTTCTAGACTACATATTTTGATTTATACACCTTAAGTATTAGTATAAATTGTATAAAACTAATAATAATAATAATAATAATAGCAATAGATTTTCTAACGAGGTCATGTGGGCATATATTATGAAGTGTTTTTTTAGTAAATCTTAAATAATATTAAAAAACTAATTTTACAAATTTGGAAGATGTAAGTATAGGTTTTTGGTTTAAATATAATTCTATGTTAATTAATTGCATGTTAACATATGCCTTAAGCTACGCATTAGAAAGAAAATAGATACTAGTATATTTTAAAGAAAGAAAATGTATGAGTTAAAAGAAAAGTTATGACTTTCTATATTTTAAAGAAAGAAAATGTGTAAAAAGACAAAAAAGTATAAAGAAACTGTAAAAGAATTAGATATACATATTATCTCAATATTGTTAGGTCACAACAACCCAATATATACACAGATTGTAAACTAAGGCTTGTAGCCTAGTGATATTGGAAATTGTAAACCAAGGCTTGGACAATAAAGGAGTAGATTAGGTGTTGTTAAAAAAACATACACATAATGTAAATTCAGTGAGTCACATGATTATTTCACAAGGCAAGTATTGTAGCAGAATTATAATAGTTGATCAGTTACGACGAATATGAAAATTAAATGCATTCTAATAATCTAGATAGATTTTCTGCTTATTTGGCTGGCATTTTTTTTCTGCACTTGTATGCATTTTCTCACGTTTATGGACCATATTCCTGCAATTCAAGTACTGATTTTCTGCTTGTTTAGAGTCATTTTCTAGCAATTGTATCAATTTCTGCATGTTTATGAACAATTTTGCTGCACTTATAGTTTCAATTTTCTGCACGTTTGTGGACAATTTTGCTGCACTTTCAGCATCAATTTTCTGCACGTTGGTGGATCATTTTATTTTTCTGCACGGTTTTTGCTGCATTTCTATTTACAATTTTCTGCTCGCTTAGGGATCATTTTCTACACTTGTAGGATCATCTTTTGTGAAACAACAGTACTTTAGCTAATACTTTGTATTTGTTTTTAACTTTTTATGAGGTTATGGAATTTCTAAAAGAAATATTATTTTTTTTAATGAAAAAGGAAGTGAAGTAAATGGAGAAAAAGGCTCAAAGCACACAATATATGGTAATATGGATATATATTTATGTCAATTCGACTCATTATTGATTTGTCATTATTTGTATCTTAAACTTTTTTATGTATTACTAGGTTAAAACCCGCGCAATGCGGCGGGCTACGAACTACATATTTCTAGCGATTAAAAGTCCATTGGTTACATATTTTTATAACGAATACAGTACATAAGCATGAAAACCGTACATAAAATAGCGATAAAAAGTAAGAATTAGTATTGGCGTTGAACTGTTCGGTTACATGTTTTGATATAGTTTAACACTGAAAAAATGTTAACCTTTTTAAATCATATATCACACCAATTATTTGTACAAAATGTAAAGTCGTTGACCAAAATTTCTTTAATATTTATCTTTTAATATGATTTTAAGAGTGTAAAAATAGAGGCCTTAAAGTAGCGGTTGTATCTAGTGCTGACAGAATCGAAGTTGATGCAAATTAGCTTCTGAAAAAACACAAACACAAACTGTAACACCTCAAATTTTAATACAAAACATTTGCCCGGAATAAATCATTTTTCATAAATAGAAGAACTATTCCAAAAATATGGACTTACAAAAACCTTTGGTATGAAAATCAGAGTAATAAGTTTGGTATTACAAAATAGATCAAAACCAAAGCTAAGCATAAATCCAATCTAAGCTCTTCTACTCTAGGCCCCGCATCTCTATCCATGCGTACCTAAACCTTCGATCCCGAACCTGAGTACATAGCAAAACAACAAGGAGTACGTGAGACAAAAACGTCTCGTGAGTTACATGGGTTTAGACCCATTAATAATAATAATCGTTTATCCAAGTAATCAACAAACAAGTATTTTCGTCCATCTATATAGTCACCCTATGGTGACTCCAAACCTTGCTTTCCTAGCAACACATATCTAGTTATCGGGTTGCCCCCGAGCTAACTAGCAACACTAACGTGCCTAACTATCGGGTTGCCCCCGAACTAGCTAGAAGCACCAATATATCCAACTATCGGGTTGCCCCCGAACTAGCTAGAAACACTATCCTATCTAACTATCGGGTTGCCCCCGAACTAGTTAGAAACATCACCATGTCTAGTTATCGGGTTGCCCCCGAACTAACTAACATCACGTCATCTCGTTCTCACCATAACTCAAATGTTATGTCAATCTAGCTCTCAGCTATCACATTCATCATCAAACCAATTAGTTAAATATTATCGATAATACATAATTAACTAAACAACTATAAGTCTACTCAATTAAGCAATTTGACCGTAACATAAGTATAAAAATGTATTTCAAGGCTATGTACTCGTTAAAGTCCACACGTACTCACCTTAGCAATATAATGCTCCAACCGTTTACTCACCTTTGCATACAACTTCTCCCGTTTCAACACATCTAAAACAAGCCTCAAATGACTTTCGTGTTCTTCCTCGGTTTTCGAATAAATCAAAATGTCGTTAATGAATACGATCAAAAACTTATCAAGAAACGGTTTACAAACCCGATTCATTAAATCCATAAAAATAGCCGGCGCGTTTGTAAGACCAAACGGCATCACTAGGAATTCATAATGACCATAACGTGTACGGAAAGCCGTCTTCTCGGTGTCGCCTTCTTTCACCCGAACTTGGTGATAACCCGACCTCAAATCGATCTTCGAGAAGTAACTAGCACCTTGCAATTGGTCGAATAAGTCGTCAATTCTCGGCAACAGGTAACGGTTTTTAATAGTTACCTTGTTCAACTCTCGGTAGTCGATACACATTCTCATCGAACCGTCTTTCTTCTTAACAAATAATACCGGCGCACCCCACGGTGACGAACTCGGACGAATAAAGCCTTTGTCTAACAAGTCTTGCAATTGGGTCATCAATTCCCGCATCTCGGTGGGAGCTAAACGATAGGGAGCACGAACAATCGGCGTCGCCCCCGGAACTAAATCAATTTTAAACTCGACTTGTCTCTCCGGTGGCAAACCGGGCAAGTCATCGGGAAATACCTCGGGGAAATCCTGAATAATTTGGACGTTATCCATCGTCTTCTTTTCTTTTCGGCCATCTAATACATATGAAATAAACGATGCACAACCTTTCGATATATTTTTCCTCGCCTTAATGGCGGTAATCACATTAGGCATGTGATGTCGTTTCTCCCCATACACATACACTTTCTCATTCTCGGGTGTCCTAATCGACACTATTTTCTTTCCACACAAAATCTTGGCTTGGTGCATACCCAACCAATCCATACCGATAACCACATCAAACGCCCTAATTCCCATGGGCAACAAATCTACCTTAAACTTTCTACCGTGTATTTCTATTTCACAATTTCTATAAATACATTCGACCATAGACGTTTTCCCGTCGGCTACTTCTATCTCATAAACCTCATCTAACATCTCGGACGGCACATTCAATTTACAACCGAACTCATAAGACACAAATGAATAACTGGAACCCGAATCAAACAAAATATGAGTTGGCAAGGAGTTAATGAGTAGAGTACCTGACACCACATCGTGTGCCTCCTTCGCCTCCTCCCGAGTTAGTTGGAAGGACCGTCCCTTCACTTTTGCCGGTTCCACTTTCTTTTGAGCCGTGGACACCATCGACTCGATTCCCTTCTTTGGGCACACATTGCTATAGTGCCCCTTCTCGTGGCACGAGAAACATTCCACATCGGCCAACGACTTGACCTTACAATCCCGGGCTACATGCCCCGGTCTACCACAACTAAAGCAAGACCTCGACCCACTTCGGCACTCGTCGGTATGATTCTTCCCGCACTTCTTGCACGAGGCAACACTTCCTTGTTTAGAGAAGCTCGAAGTGAACTTCCCTTTCTTGAACGAACTAGAGCCGCTCTCGGCTTTCCTTTTCTCGCCCACATGGGCCCTCTCGGCAACCCGTGCCTCATTCACTTCTTCCACACCTCGGGCGGCACTAATGGCCTCATCAAGTGTGACCGCCCTCTTGACTTCCAATTGGTAGTCCCATGGTAACCCACAAGCGTACTGGACTACCCTCATTCTCTCCTCCGAGTAAGTTTTTGCAACAAACGGGAGCAATCCCGTGAACTCTCTCGAGTATTCTTCAACCGACATATCACCCTTTTTAAGGGTCACAAACTTCTCATGCATCTTTTTTAAATCCCTCTCGGGACAAAACTTCTTCCTCAACCTCGCGGTAAACTCATCCCACGACATTTTCTCAATCACCTCCCTCCCGAGGGTCTCATACACGATATCCTACCAAACCATCGCATCTTCCTTTAATAATTGTGACGCATACGTCACCATATCCGCTTTCTTACACTTGCTACTACCGATTACCCTCTCGGTCTCTCGGATCCACCTCATGGTTACCTTCGGGTCCGAACTACCCTTGTACACATCCGGCTTACAAGCCATGAAGGATTTAAAAGAACAACCATCTCTTTCATCGGGATTTGCCCTAGTATCACTTTGGCTACCCGTGGAGGATTTCCCTTCCCCGGTGCCACTACCCCCGGTTCTCTCATCCGATTTCGCCTCGGATTCACGGTCTCCTCCCGACCTCTCACGGTCCCCAATAATACGGTGCACTTCTTCGGCCACCGTTCCTTTGATTTGATCGATAATGGTTTGGAGATCCGCCATGGTTACCAGAGTTCTATTTGCTCCGACCTCCGACTCACCCATTCGATGCATCGACGGTTGACTTTCTTGTTCAACCACAACCTCAACATGAGGTATCTCCTCCTCCCGGCCCTCCGGGGCTCTACCACTTCTACGCGTGGTAACCATTTCTTTCAATCAAGACTATACGAAAGACATTAAACATTTAGTACCTTGTGTACAACCCATTAGTCGCATAAGACTCAATATCCATAATCATATCAAATTTCATCGGTCCCCTAGGTTCAACCCTAAACTTAATATAAAGTCTCAAGGTCAACCTATGATCTTAAGGAATCTTATATTCCTAATGCTACAGTCTAAGACTCGGATGGTCATCCAACCTAATTCACTTAAACAGTAGCTCTGATACCAAGTTGTAACACCTCAAATTTTAATACAAAACATTTGCCCGGAATAAATCATTTTTCATAAATAGAAGAACTATTCCAAAAATATGGATTTACAAAAACCTTTGGTATGAAAATCAGAGTAATAAGTTTGGTGTTACAAAATAGATCAAAACCAAAGCTAAGCATAAATCCAATCTAAGTTCTTCTACTCTAGGCCCCGCATCTCTATCCATGCGTACCTAAACCTTCGATCCCGAACCTGAGTACATAGCAAAACAACAAGGAGTACGTGAGACAAAAACGTCTCGTGAGTTACATGGGTTTAGACCCATTAATAATAATAATCGTTTATCCAAGTAATCAACAAACAAGTATTTTCGTCCATCTATATAGTCACCCTATGGTGACTCCAAACCTTGCTTTCCGAGCTAACTAGCAACACTAACGTGCCTAACTATCGGGTTGCCCCCGAACTAGCTAGAAGCACCAATATATCCAACTATCGGGTTGCCCCCGAACTAGCTAGAAACACTATCCTATCTAACTATCGGGTTGCCCCCGAACTAGTTAGAAACATCACCATGTCTAGTTATCGGGTTGCCCCCGAACTAACTAACATCACGTCATCTCGTTCTCACCATAACTCAAAGGTTATGTCAATCTAGCTCTCAGCTATCACATTCCTCATCAAACCAGTTAGTTAAATATTATCGATAATACATAATTAACTAAACAACTATAAGTCTACTCAATTAAGCAATTTGACCGTAACATAAGTATAAAAATGTATTTCAAGGCTATGTACTCGTTAAAGTCCACACGTACTCACCTTAGCAATATAATGCTCCAACCGTATTCTTTCCGCCAGTTTCCTCGTTCCAACAATTTGGTCAAACTCCAAGACTTCACCGGAAGCCTAATTCAACAATCATACAATGTTCAACACCACATACAACTAATAATGTATCCATTGATCACTAGATACATTAACTAACACTTTCCCCCAATTATGGTAATTTACCAAACCCTAGGTTTAACCAACCCTTAAGATTCTTACCAATCGAAATCATACACTTGTTTCCTTTGTTAATATACCATCTATTAAGTGTATACATCATTTATTCACCATAAACCATAACCCCCAATAACTAGGGTTTCAACCCAACCATCAAATACATAGATCTAAAGCTACAAAGATCAAGGAGTGAAGATATACCTTTAATCTTCACTTAGGAGTGAAATCTACCAAAGATTTGTGAAGAGATCAACCACAATCTGCACTAGAGCTCCAAAATCGCCAAGAAGAAAACTAGGGTTTTGGAAATGCATTTAATGAGCTAAAACCCGACTTTAATGCTGTCGACCAGAGTTCACGGCGCGAACTAAGTTCGCGTCGCTAACTCTCCTTTGCACGCGAACTTCGCGATCGTTAACGGATCGTGATCTACAATCGCCAGATACAACAATCCCTGGAGGGAGTTCACGATCGTGAACTAAAGCTCACGCTGTGAACTTCCCTCGTACATACAGCAGGGCTGCACTTTTCGGTCCAGGTCTCGACCCGGTTTCGCCCATAACTTTCTCATACGATCTCCAAACGACACGAAACCAATTCCTACGTTCTTTAAACGATTTATCCATATTTATCATATTTTTATTCAATTTATTTATTTACAAATTTCGGGTCGTTACACAAACCATCTGATTTACCACCCTACAACAAATTAAATGTTATTAAAAATATTGAATTATTAAAATGTCTATTATATTATGTTTTTAATACATAAAATACAAACCTTTCCTTTTAAAAGATCAGTAGATGACTCCATCTTTTTAAACCAGAATACAGACCATGAAAGTGCTTTTCAAGCCTGCAGAATACACACCATAAAATTGCATGATGAGCGTACTCAGTCTTGAGTCCTAAAACTATAAGAGCTGCCGACTAAAACTCAACCAATAATCAGAGTAGGCGAGTTGGTTTCGGAGTTTACTTCACTTCTGTAGGTCCAGGGTTTCAAACCTGGGTGCTATATTTTATTTTTATGTTGGAAAATTAAGACCTTTCGTAAAATGCAAGTCTAGTTTAAGACCTAATAAAATTAGAAAGTCATTCGCTCATTATATATAGTATAGATATAGATATATTTTATTTTTATGTTGGAAATTAAGACATTTCATAAAATGAAAGCCTAGTTTAAGACCTACTAAAATTAGAAAGCCACAAATTACAATCCGGGAATTCTATACCAATTATGGTTTTATCAAAAAAAAATGTAACTTACGTGAATTGATGTGGCTAAGCAGATCATAGAGTGTAACTCGGTTTGTAATTGTTTCATGTTTGGAAACAAAGGGATTTTCGGGCGGGATTGCGGGATTTGTTTATGGGCAGCGTCTGTTTTTTAAATTAACATAAGAAATCATAACTGTTTCTATTAATTAGGTATACGTTTGAATATTGCCTAAAAGGAAGGAACTAATTAGGTATATACGTTTTTATTTAATATAGTGAAACGCGTTTCGGTACAGTTAGTATATTTAGTTTACGAAACATAGTCACCAAGTTGCTTATAGCTTAGTGGTAAGCTTCTTGCCTGGGGTAACTGTCCACTTGGGTTCGAATCTTGGCAGCAGCAATTTTAAAATTTTAATTTTAACGGAAAACGGGTTGCAGGACAGTTAGTAGTTTCACTTTACGAAACATACTCACCAAGTTGCTTATAGCCTATTGGTAAGCTTCCTGCTTGGGGTACCTGCCCACTCGGGTTCGAATCTTGGCAGCAGCAATTTTAAAATTTTAATTTTAACGTGAGTTTGGACATTGCTAAAAACGGAAGGGTTGAAATTCAGACTTCCTCTTTTAGAAATGTGCAATCTCCATTTTAAAGTAGTAAACGTAATTGACTGTTTGTAAACGTAATTTTTTTAAAAACGTAAATCATAATATTTAGTAAACGTAATTGACTGTTTGTAAATGTAAATCATAATATTTAATTCAATATGTATTCAATATGTATTTAATTTTTTAAAAAACGTAAGTACTGGAAATAATTAGTTTGTAAACGTAATTATAATTTAGGAAGGGTATTAAATGCGAATTAAATGTTAAGGAAGTTGACTGCTTATTGATATGTCTTATACCGTGGACGTTATGTATATTGGTCGAGGTTAACAAAACCATAACAAAAAACCACATGGCCCAGTGGTTATCACCTTGGTTGTTTTCCGAATGGTCTTGTGTTCGAATCTCGGGTAAGGCATATTTATTTTGATTTTGAAGGGTGCTTGGACATTGCTAAAAATGGAAGTGTTGAAAATTCAGACTTCCTCTTTTAGAAATGTCTAGAATGCTTTTTAAAGTAGTAAGATAAGATAAGATATACATTTATATTTTTGCCATTTAAAACACTTATGCCCAACACTAATTTCAGACAGAAGGATAATATGTTCATTTACTAGTCATCAAGATCATCTATTCATCACAAAAAGAAACATCATTTGCTTATGCAACACCTACTCCAAACATACATTATTTATCTAATCAAACAATATCTCAGGACAATAAAATAAAGAGAAAAAAAAGAAAGAAACAATTCCCTTAATGTAGGATGAAAAACATAAGAAAACGATTACATTTTTAACCCTCTAATTTATATACACTCTCATTTACCCTTAACATTAAGAAGCTTGCATAATGTTAGCATCACCATTTTCCCATAAAAGAAGTATACATAATGCCAATTTTACCAACAAAATCCATAGAAGATGCTCTTATGCCTGCAAATTTACAATTTTTTACATCATAACCTACGAATAAATCTTCTTATACACTCACGTCAAACACAAACTTTGTATCCAATAATAAATACAAATTAATTCTCGCATGTGTATGATTGATGAAGTTTAATAAGAAACGACATATAATCATAGATTACAAGAGCAAAACAACATCAAAGTCAAGTGAATTTGTATCCATTTAACAATATTATAAATTTAAAAGTTGTATCATAAGATCAAATCTCACTTCTGTTGAACAGCATCACTATAAACCATTGTCCAAGATTCTTCATGCAAGTCAAGTCTGCTTTTCAACAGCTCGTGGTGCACTTACTTTCTCCTTGACAGTTGGTTGTGGTTCTGTAACAAAAAATGTGTTAGTTCAATTGTTACAAAGACAAAAATTTGACATAAAATATCCAGAATGAAATGCATATGTGCCAATTAAGATGAAGGCACTGTTCTTTTTTTTATACTTATAAAGATTTTCTCAATTAATGTACTTTTATTACATACAATTAAAGTTTCAGTGTTCCATTGGGCACCAAAATCCACAAGACAAGCCCTAACAAGCATGCAAATTACAAGATTGATGTGTATAATTCAATCTATTTCCTCAGTAACTCGTGTATATAATTCAATGATCTAAGATCTTGAACAAAATCCAATCATCAAAGGAAGAACTATATGTGCTACAAACTTACTAGAAATAAGAGCCTTAGGTCTGGTCTTGAACAAAATCCGTTGACGAATGATACCAACAACCTCCAATTCCACCCTTGATGAATTAGAATTAGAACCATCATCGTCATCATCATCATTCTGGTCTATTTGCATATCAGATTCTATCATCTTCTTCTTCTTCTTCAATACCAGTAATGGTTTCTTCAAGGGAATCTTTGACCCAGTCAATTCATGATAACCGACGGTTAATGTGTAATTTTCCTGAACCAATTAATCAAGCAAAATTCAGTTTTCTACGATCAAAAACTGACATCAATTACTTTAAAGATCAATGTCACGGACCGTGTTGATCATAACCGAATCAAAATTCCGGTTAATATATGTACCGATGTAAAATTAGCAACTTATAAACAATTAATCATCAACTAATGAGACAAGTAAAATAATGTAGACATGAAGAGGTTAATTTACCTGGGAAGAAGGGCGGCAAAGAATACCGATTTCGAGATTTTGCAAGCGATCTTGGAAGGCGGTTTGAACTTCAACAACACCTTGCACTTCGATGATTGCCCATTCAGGGCAGTTCGATTCACCGCAGCTACACTTCAATTTAATTTCCATAGAGATCTCTCTGGCCTTTGTGAAATAGAAAATTAAGGTTTGAGGGTTTTCTAGGGCTTAGTTCTACCCAATTTGGGAGTAAATTCGGCGGGAAAATGAAATGGCCATGCTTCCTTCTGTATTACTATTTGATCCTTGAAATATTTTCAATTTACATATATAGTCCTCAACCGAAGAAAAAATATTGTTTATAAAATTGTAACCCGAAAATAAATTTAGATCGGTGAACCATAACCATCAATGGCGTTAAATGAACGTGAAATAATCTCCTAAAGGTTTTAACTTTGATCTTTTTTCTAGATGAAACAACTACCGAGTAGATTCAGAAACGACCACAACAATTAGTTAACGTACATTAGAGCAAACTCGGTAACTTTGAAAAAGCCCGTTATAAATGAAAATAGCTTTAAAAAAATTAAATAGGTGAATCATACTTCTAATATTTAACAAATATAATGAGAAATTAATATATTTTTGGTGCTGTTATGATGAATAAAAGTTTACATTTATGCATCAGCATGGGTCAATATCTCTGCTTCGCTGCAAATTTTATTTACTGTACATATTCTAGTAACTCTTTAAACAATGACAGTAATACATTTTTTAAACACGGGGTAATAAATACTAGTATAAATTTAATAATCTTTGTATAAAATAAAAATTTACCAATAAGAATTTTATGCAAAATTTAGTTGCGGTTTATAAAAATATATAAAATCTGAAGAATTCCAATATTAGGCTTCTTCAGATCTTATTACATTATCATTTTCAGTTCGAATCAAAACCGAAAACATATAACCGGATTGGTTTTCGGTTTTATAATTTCATGATTTTCGGTTTCGGTCCGGTCATCGGATAAGGGTGGACATTTGTGCTGAAAAAACCGAACCAACACCGAAAACATGCAAGTGGGTTTGGTTTTTGGTTATGAAAATTTAGCATGATCAGTTTCGTCCCTATCGCTTTTTGGTTTTTGGTTATGAAAATTTAGCATGATCAGTTTCGTCCCTATCGATTTTTGTTTGATTCAGTTTCTTAACAGCACTCACCCTGGTAAATAACATCGATATCTTCCCCAACATGAACTTCTCTTGTCCTATACTACTAAATCCTAATTGACCAACCTTATTTTCTTGTTTGACCAAAATCTCGTCTGAATGTTTTACAGCAAATTCATGTCCACTAATCAGGTGAGTCATCAATCTTTAGACCACCATTATTGTTTTCTTGAATAGGGAGATTCATTGGAGGCACATGTTTTATGAATGAAAAGTGTTGTATTTTATGACTAAAAAGGTTATGCTTTTTATAAAAAAAGTTTTTTATATTAAAATCAATATCTTCTCTATAGTAATTGTTTTGCTGCTAATCGACTTTATTGTTTGCCTGAATAGATCAAAACACAGTAAAACTCAGATCTCCATGCAATAATTTACTTCTTTCATTGTAAAATATATAGTATAAAATTATTATTGGATCTAACAAAATTACATATAATACAAGTTAAAAGATTCATTTAATCAATTAATACCACAAATAGTTTGTTCATCTCATTTGTTAGCTTGAACTGAAGACCTTCACTTTACTGATACTATTGGCACAGAGGTGTCAGTCGCGATAGATTGCATTCGGTTGAAAGGAAGGGAAGTAGGGAAAAATGTATTTCTGTGGGTATTTTATGAACAAATTATCAAGTGAAGGTGTATTATCGCAAAGATGCGTCAATTGAGTTATAAGTTGGAAAATCAACTAATTTGACGTTTATTTGACAAAAACTAAAGTGTGAGTAACGGTTGTGAGTTTGTGAGTGCTTTTAGATGTTGTGATGACAATGGTTAAAAGTGGTTAGTGATCAGAAAATGGCTGGACATGTTCCCAAACACAATTGGGCATAGTTATACACTATCTATGGATTCATTAACTCCATGTCATTCAAATACCACAAATTGGGAATAAGTAGGATTATTTTAGTCATTAATTTAAGCTTAATTATATGAGTTACAACTCACCCACAAGGTATACAATCACAATCATGGGAACTCAAAGGTTACAACTCAACCCTCATAAAATCTCACTCATCTTTAGTTGAATGATTTTCCTCCTTAGCTTCGGTGGGGTCCGAAGCAGCAACCGAAGCTGGCTCGGTGGGTTCGGCTACAGTAGATGGCTCGGTGGGTTCGGGTGCAGTCGATGGCTCGGGTGCACCTTCGGGCTTCTTGACGGTTCCAACCTTTTCATACTTGCTCATGAACTTGTATTCCCAATCTTGCAATGCATCAAGCTCAAAAGCACCAAGACCACTTATATCACCCGTCAAATCTTTCTCTTCAAACGACATTTTTGCAAGAGCTCTGCTCGCATCTTTTCCTGCAAACAATGCGTATGGCCCGCCTGGCCCGTAGAACATCCTGAAAAAAATGCAATACAATGATAATGTAAATTGTGAATAAAACAATTTAGAAGGTTCAAGGTTGCATGCATTAAAAAGACATTTTGGACGGCTTACTTACGACTGTATTGAAATACTAAAAAGGTTTTATACAAATTGTTCTCTTTTTGAAAAAGTTAAGCATCCAATTTAGGGACTGTTTGTGTGACCAAATCCGTAATTTGTAAAAACCACAAGGACGAAACTATTTAAAAAGCCATCCAATTTCAAAACTTTAAAGACAACATCCGAACCATAAGGATGGCTGATTTGTGTAATTTAATGTATTTTTTTTTATTTGAGACATTTGGTCTTTTTGAAATAAAGCATGACCTAAATCAATTTATGCGTAAGTGAACAAAAAAGTCTGAGAGGTGACAAGCAATAAAAAAAAAGTGAAGTTTGAAATAATAGAAGTGCAGGTATAAAATATCAAATGGGATAAGGCAAAGATTGTAAATCATGTAGATTGTGACACTTCAACATATGTTAGGTAAGTATTTGTTCAAATGTACTAAATGTCGTTTTGGTGTACATAAACATGTATGCCAAGATCATTCACTAAAAAATATATTCTTTTATAAAAACTCGAACCGCTAAAGAAGAACAGAAATAAATCCCACAAGAAAGAAACAAATATGATGACAAAATATTGACAACTACCGGACTGAAGGATCGATGGCTGATTACCTCAATCAATAGCTATGAACACGATCTATAACCCAATGAAATTAATCTACCAAAAACATCTAGAAACAAAATTAATCTACAAAAAAAAAACCCTACTAGACTTAATTTGACTATTCCAAGTCAAAGCATTTCATGGTTATCAAGAACAGCATGAGAGTTAGTAAAATCATAAAACGAAACCAAAATCAAGTTCAAAGCCCTAATTTTGATTATAGCTGATATCCAGATCAACATAACTTGTGACTTAAGCTAATACAGAAAGTGTCAATCAGTTACATATACATAAATTAACAAGGAAATGAGGCAATCTCGTAAAGAATTTTAATTTTTCCCCAAAAGGTGAATCACGAATAATATATAAAAAAGTCAATTTATAGATGCGCCCAAGTAAAAGTAAAATGATTCAGATGACATACCTGCTTTGCGAAACATCATAGATCTGGCCTTTGATGGCCATAAGAAGAGGCTTTTCGGGATCGTTACCGTCGTAGGCTTTCAATTCGTCCTCGGAAATCTCGCCGAGCTGCACCGGCGGCGGGA
This sequence comes from Calendula officinalis, assembly GCA_963853835.1. Classification (NCBI taxonomy): domain Eukaryota; kingdom Viridiplantae; phylum Streptophyta; class Magnoliopsida; order Asterales; family Asteraceae; genus Calendula; species Calendula officinalis. The sequence goes on from OY970822.1 coordinate 30,014,872, forward strand.
GAGGCTGTACATCTTCGAAAGAGCGGGGGTGGTGTTGTGGATGACCGGAGGATCCTCCGAACAAAATGGAGAAGACGTAATAGAGGGCGATACCGGCGGCAACTACGGTGAAGAAAGTATTGGGAGAAAGTCCGGTATATGCTGTTATGGCTTCTTTCAGAGTCTCCAGTAATTCAACAGCCATGATTCTTGTGCGTGAAAAATATGGATTTTGTTCGCTTCGAAATCTCAGAATTTATCTACACTAGTGTAATATGTATGTGTGTTAGGGGTGTAAATGAGCTGAGCCCGAGCTCGATTAGTTTTGAGCTCGACTCGTTTAAGTTTTAAGGAGCTCGAGCTCAAGCTCGTCTCGTTTCGAGCCTTATATGTAAAGCTCGAGCTCGGCTCGTTTAGATTTTCACAGGTTCGAGTTCGGCTCGACTAGGCTCATTTAAGCTCTTATATATACAAAATATATAAAAAAATTATTTAATTATAATATTTAATATATTATGTAAATATTTTATTTTTATATTATGTTTTAATACATATATATGTATAGTATACATACACACATAAGTATAAAAATACAGTATATAATAATAATAATATTTTTGTAATAATTAATATATATTTGTTCGTTTAGGCTTGTGAGCCTAATCATCTTAGTGGATCAAGCTCGGGCTCGGGCTCGTTTAATAAACGAGCTCTTAGTTAAGCTAAGACTTTGCTCATACTCGTTTAAGCTCGGCTCGTTTCGAGCTTTTAACGAGTCGATCTCGAGTAGCTCACGAACGGCTCGACTCGTTTTCACCCTATGTGTGTGTGATGTATAAATTAGAGAGAAGAGAACTAGTATTGTACTCCCTCCGTCCCACAAAAAACTTCCCATTTCACTCTTAACTTTTGTCCCACAAAAAACTTCCCATTTCCCATATTTGGTGGGCTCCACATAATAAAAAACTATTATTATTAAAAACCCCACCACTAATATCCACTAACTATCTTTCTCTCTCCAATCTAACCTTATATTTTAATCAAAAGTATTATCAATGACCCCACCACTAACTATCACCTAAAAACATGTGCAAAAGCCAAATGGGAAGTTTTTTGTGGGACGGAGGGAGTATCTATTATTTGTTTAAGAGAAATGATATTTAGTCCTACAATTTATGCACTGTGCTTACTTACTTCTAAGTTTGATATGTGTAATCTGTTTATTTCCTCTTCGTATATCATATCTTGATTTCGACATTTGTCATGATCAAATTGGTAAGCACATGAGTATGCACAAATAATAGGACTCAGTATCATTTCTCTTTGTTTGATATTCATGACTAGAAATGTTAAAATTAATAAATAATATAAAAAATAGGATTATTGGATTATACATATCATTTTATTAGGATTAGCAACATGAATATACACAAATAGTAGACATTAATATCATTTATATTAGGGATAAAATTACATATACAACCTCACTTCTTTGAATTTGTTTATTACACTAGAAATTTCTGATGTATGTAGTTTTTAATGGCCATAAGAAAAAAAGACTTCAATTAATAGTCTAAATTTCACAGATAATTCTTGTGGTTAAGTATTTATTACATGTGTAGTATTTTATCTTTATTAATTGTAAATTTCAAAATGGTAGTTTTTTCATTATGTTTGTTTGATAATTTTAGAGACTACTAGTGTAACAAACCACATATACCGAGAATATATATTGACAAAAAATGGTAGTTCGTGACTTAAGGTCTTTTTTTAACGGCGATACTTCAATAAAAAACTAGCAAGGAGGTAAAAAATAATGAATCTATTAATTTATATGGTAATTCATATATAAAATTTAAAAAATGTCAAATCTAAATTTATAATTATATTTCATCTGTTATTTCAAAAAAAACTTGTGATAAGGTGTCTTATGTCGTCTTATCGCGCTCTATCTTATGTCATGTATAATATTACGGTCATTAGCTATTTCATAACGGCGACTCAGCGAGATCACACCTCGCACCTTGATGCCAGCACACTTTTTGAAACATTGATGAAGTACATTATTCTATTAGAATATAAATGTCCTTAGAGAAACAAAATTAATAAAAGTTGTAATTAATGCACATTTAATTGTTTAAACGAAACTTTTATCTTTTTTGTATGAACAAACTTCATAAAAGGTACTATAATAAACCATAATATATGGAACCAGTATTTAGTTTAACCTTTATTGACTAAAATAATTGGAAGTTTTAAATTCAAATTCTAGGAGCAGCACAAAAAAACAAACAAAAATAAAATAAAATTATAGCCCAGCATAACTATAGCCCATGGTTACAGATGTTAACCATAGACCACTCTAGGAGTACTAGGAATCAGGGGTGTCTTTGAAATTCCGAGGGTCCTGTGCGAATAGATGATATTAGGCCCCCAAATATAATATTTATATAAAAAATTGTTCTTTCTAACTTTTTTTTTATTAAATTATTATATTAACTTAAAACTTTAAAATTATATATATATAATGCATATATAATAAATTGAGCCCCTATAAAATGTATGTTATGTGCGGCTGCACCTCCTGCACTTCCTTAAAAACACTCATGCTAGGAATAATCACCTCGTGAAACAGGTCATAAACTCGTGTTACAAAAAAAATCTTTTAACATAAATTCAACAATGTACTGTGAGTGAGATAACGAGATTATTTATGAATAAAGTTCCTATTTGATTGTAAAAATATCATCGTGAATTATATCACCGATCAAATTAAGTAAAATGTAATGATAATCATTAACTGTCAATAAAAAGACAAAATTAATATAAAGACTATCCGGATTTTAAAATCACTACTTTATCGATGAATGTAATGCATTTTATTGATGCATCTCGTTGTCATTTCCCTTTCTCCTTTTGTTTTTATAATAATAGTTCGGGCACGGTGGCCTCATGGGTCAACTATGTATTTTTTAATACCGGTCCAAATAATTGGGCTGGTTTTGTTCAGCCACCGTTCAACGATTTTTTGTCCCGCAATTTGTACCTTTTATAAATAAAAAGTAGTAGATAAGGTTACATCAATTTGTTAATATTAATTGTCAAAGTTCTCTAAAAATGCAATTTATGAGGTTCTAAACACGTAAAACCAGCTTGTGAACTTGCATTGCAAAGCGAGTCGAAACTCAAGATAAAAAAAAGAAAAAAACCTTGCAACAATTTAAACCTTGGATTTATTAAACATGTTTCCATTTTACTAAAGTTACAAATTTTCAATTATTGATTAGGGCCGCAAACAAGTCAACTTGACAAGCTCGCGCTAGATTGGTTAGGTTTGAATTCGGCTCGATATCTCACCTGAAAAACTTTAACATATACATAAGGATTCTTATACATAGATGTATATACATGGCTATTGATAAGCCGATGCCGAGCTATTAAATGATCCACTCGGGTCATGAAAGAACAATGACCAATTGTCAATGTGTCCTACAAATCTTTCTTTCTTTCTTTCTTTTATACAACCCCTTTTTTCCTATATAAAATAAAAAAAAAAAACTAACATCAATCCAATAAAATAACCTAATTGGAGTTGCAGATCTAACTTCCAAACTTTGACCAGAACATGTTTCTTCATTATATATCACAATTCCACCAAAACCCCATTAAACCAAGTTCTCCATTAATTAAAATTTCAAGCATTGATCTCTGAACTACACTGTTGCTCCCTACTACAACTCCTCCTACCCCAAAACATGCTTGAACAGCTACTTTTCTCCAGCCTCAGTGCACCCAATTTACCATCATCACTCGTGGCCTGATGAACATCTGAACCATCTCGGGTCTCAGAAGACGGGCACAGCCCATCATTGCAAGTGCACAATGGTATAGCAACTGAAGGAAACGGGCTGCAAGTAACCGGGCACAATAATTCGGGTGAAACTGAAGCCACCCGGGTTTTGTTGATCTCGGTTGGTTCTCGAGGGTGAAGCATGCATGGGGTACAAAACCCGAGGGAGAGAGGTAGTTTTATTTCTTTTGTGGGTGAGCCCGGTAATCGGGCGAATGAGATGATGCCATGTCGGCATAACGGGCATGGGATGGATCCGGGCGGGTCTAATAATTCAGATGGGTTATTGCTTGTTGAACATAGGTAAAGAGCACATCGAACACATAGTTCGTGCCTGCAACCTGTAAATATAAATGTTATGGGCGGGTCAGATTGGGTCGACCCATTTGGCCAGCTCATAATATGGATATTATATTATTATATGTTAAGATAGCAAACCTTCAGCAGCTACTGTGCAAGCTCTTTCCAGGCAAACAGCACAGAAATCAGTGTCATCAGAAAGACTCGCTGAGCACTGCAAACCACATTCTCTGCACGCAATTCATTCACGTTTAAAATGTCACATTTCCAAGAGTTCAAACTGGATATAATATTATAATTAGATTTAGATTAATTAAAAATGGTTAGTTGTAAATACCTAGCTATATTTAGTACACTCATGAGGGGTAACGATAAATAATTAGAGGGTGGGAATAACGGTATTGCCAGGTCAGAATTTGGTGCCAATAATGGTTCAAGCCAATGTCGGCCCCACATTCTCGCCACATCAACAGGAAGCCACCTGGAAAAACATAAAACATTTTCTATTAACAAATAACAAGCAAATAAAAACTTTAAAAAGTCAAAATCAGAAAAGTCAACAGTACCCGTTGCAATTTAATGTGATACGACTAGCACCTCTTGCAAGTAGAATCTGAATAATTTGAGGTAAAGATATGGAAAAACATAATGTTTTTAAAATTATTTAAAATTATGTTTACCTGACTACATTTCAGATTTCCAGCACATGCAGCATAATGCAATGGAGTGCTTCCAGCTCCTACAACATAATATAAGAAGGGGGGGGTGTTTGGATATGGGTTTTAAAGTGATTTTGAATGATTAGATTAGATATCAGGCATACCTATCAAATCCATTGAAGTTCCATAATGAAAAGTAACAGATGATGTATTTGCATGCAAATCTAGAAGCAGCTGTACACAATCAGCATACCCATTTAATGCAGCCATGTGGAGAGCAGTTATACCACCATCAGCACCCTTATTTATAAATTTCACCAGTGCACTACAATCAACCACATACTATTTAATTAAATAAATTAGGGCTAAATAACTACTATAAAAAAAATGTGTAAGTAATTCTAAACCTTTGGTCAAACTTGTTTTTGGGACCATTGACTCCACCAGCATTGACTTGTGAATCTAGAGCTTCAAAGGGAGCACTAGGGACAAAATCAGCTACAACAAGTCGTATGCAACGCACATGCCCATTCACAGCAGCAAAATGGAGGGCAGTTCTCCCACTAAGATAGTCTGTCCTTGTAACCTAAAAGTTCACAAATTATTTATTAAAAAATAAAAATAAAAATAAACCAATTTATTTGCTACTGATATTTCTAGCTTAAAAGAATTAGACAAGGATAACTTACATTACAGTTAAAGAGCAGAAGGGTTTGAACAACTTCCCAGTGCCCATATCGACAAGCTTGCATCAATGCAGTCTATAAATTTCACAAATATATAACGACTCAATAATCAGAAAAATTGAAAGACATATTTGATCATCTTATTAATAAAATATGTGTGTGTGTAAATTTACAATAATTTCAAACAAATTTACAACTCAATAACCAGAAAAATTGAATGATTTATTTGATCATCTTGTTAATAAATTGTGTGTGTGTGTGTGTGTGTGCGTAAATTTTAATAATTTCAAACAAATTCATGAAAAACTGATATCAAAGAGTTTATCTGACCACAGTAATTCCTAGAATTTACATCAGCTATACATCTAGGGTTTAAGACCTTGAATAAGATGGATTTGGAAGTTAAAATTTGTTCAGTTTTGACCTAAATTGACTTCAATTCCAGTTCAAAAGGTTCAAAAATAAACGAAATTTAACTTTTTTTGCTCCAGAATCTTGAAGTACATTAAAAAGTCAAAATTGAGCTCATTTTCAGAAATATTACGTGATTGACGTCCTTTTATATAAGTTATGTGCATGTAAATTTAATACTATTGACCAATAGTAATCGAAATCAAAGTTATTACCTGACCACAATAATTCCTGGAATTAACATCAGCTCCATTATCAAGCAATAATGCAACAATCTGCAAATTACAAAAGAGGCAAAACCTATAAGACCTACAAACAAAACGATCAAAAGTTCAAAAGGAATTAGAGAAATTGAAACAAATAACGAATGCAATCGTACATCGTTATGTCCTTTAGCAGCAGCGAAATGAAGAGGAGAATTAAGTCCACCAAAAGTTGAGTATTTCGATAAACAAGGGTTACAATCAAGCAACATCTTAGCTTCAATGATATCACCGTCTCTTGCCGCCGACACCAATCGTTCTCCTGACGCCGAACAGCCGAACGAATTCCCCATTTTTGTGCGATTAGTGTGAAGAATTTCGGATTATATATGGGGGTTTAATAACTTGTGCGATCAGAAATTAGGTCAACTGTCAGTGTGTATGTGAGACATATTTCCAAATTCAGGGAATTTTACACAGGATTAAAATCCAAAATAGAAGATGACAATTGACAATTGGCGAACTGGTAAAAATGAGTATTGAACAAGATTCGTGGATGGTGGTCTTCAGTCTTCACAATCACCATCAGTGATCTTTCTATTGCTCATTTTTTATTGACTTAAAAGTCGTATTTCCGAAATATTTTATTTTGATTATTCTATTTTACTTTGTTTTTAAAAATTATTTAAAAATTAGGTAACGTAAAACAACCAAATTGAATTTTTTTTTCTTTCAAAATACGATAATATAATTAAATATATTTTTCATTTTGCAAAGTTCATAGACCTAAAAGTAGATTAACCTAACTAATAATGGTTAGTTACTTAGTTATCATTCTGTTACCATTAAAAAAAACTTCCCTAGGAAATTTTTCGTTACCAAACTTCTAAAAGTGAAGATTAAATTGATCATGGTCAAGATTTTTGAATACTTGCAAGAGAAACATGTCGAATAGAAACAAAAAAAATCAATTATACAAGAGTCCTAAACCATAATGTAAACCATCAACTTAATATGACAAAAAATTATCAACAAATGATTGGAATAATATTGATAGGAACTTGAAACAAATAAATTAAAATTTCGTAACAAAAGACGTTTACTTAACCATTGTTGATGACCGTTTTTGGAGCATCATCATCCGGTCCGATTCAAATTCCGGTTATAAACATTGCCACTACCAATGAAACTTACAAAACGTGAACCATCTATCTATCTTTAAAAAAAGGTGTGTTTGGCGTAAACGAAAATACGATTATCAAGACACGGCCAATGTTACTCAAATTGAAATCGAACTAAATGTACTACTAATATTTAGGATGTCCCTTACAAGCACTGAAGGATAGAGGGCGAAAGTCAAGAGAACCCACAAATTTTTTCCACGTAATATATAAAAATATTAAAATTTAAAAAATACAGTTTTAATAAACATTACAAAACAACAATCTATACTAAAATCCTAAAATACATTTTTAAAATTTTCCTCTACGTTAATCTGTTTTTTGAAAACGAGTGATTACATTTACATCCGTAATCGTCATAAGTATTTCATTTTTTTTATCAAGCATACACGAGAAAATGAAGTTGATCAGAAAAATAAATGAAACAAAAAACACAAAGACATAAAGATCCCAAACTCCATGCATATATAACACAATAGACCCAACAAATAAAAGAAGCCAAGAAAGCCGAGCCGATCTCACAGGTCAACTGAGTCAATACCCGAACCACAAGTATTCATTGCGGTTCGTTCTTGACTCAAACCCAAATTTTGTGAGACCAAACTCAACCCCACTCTTCTCTTCCCTACAAATTAAATCCACACCATTATCTGTCCAATAATTAAAAAAAAAACACAAGAAAAAGATTATCAATAAAAACATAAACATATAACTAAATCCATAAACCGATCTTAGCTACTACTAATCTGCTTTCCTTGTTGATTATTGTGAATCAAGTCTTTAATCCCTTGAATTGTGCGAGAAATCAAATTGATAACTGTGTTTATTGATTCCACTGTGAGTTTAGATGATGGTAGATCATTGACCAAGATCTGAAATCCAACGGTCAGCAGAGACCCACCTTCACACCCACCTTTTGTGACGGGTGCATTGCAATCAGGTACGATTGCAAACCCAGATGGTAGGAATGTCACACAGGATGAATCTCCACCGTTCATCACAACTTGGATTGATTGGACATCAACCGCAGCATAGACGATTAACGATCCTGTAATATCTGTTGTGCTTTCTTGTAGTACCAACACTGTGTTTTGATTTGCATTACCTCCAGTTGATTTCTACATGCAAGTGACAAAATAAAAACGAATTAGAAGTTTGACTTCTGAGGTTAAATGTTTCTTTTTCAAATAAATATATTTAAGCTAACTAAATTGCAAATAATGCATCGAAGTCTATTATATATGCTGCTTTCATTATAATGTTTAATAAATTATCAAAAGTTTTGCGAGAATTTCAACGATCGGATACTAACGGTTAAAAGTCAATATGTTTGACCATAGAAGTCAATTCGCATTTCTCTTTTTTAACAAAGTATAATATACTTTAAAAGTTAAAAGTATTTAGCGGCTGATTTTCTTCAATTTGTGGGCCCATCTTTGTTTCTAGACAAGCAAGAAAAATTACACGTTGGGGTTTGTGGGTTGTTACATCTCATTTTCAGTTTAATGAAATTTTGACTATTTAAAATGTAAAGTGATTTTGACACCACGGAACACACCATGTTGTACATCTGTTATAGTAAAGTGTACAGCATATTAAAGCAATAGTTGTTGTATGAGAAGTAATATAGGTGATGTCAAAATCACCTCCCATTTAAATAATTACAGAAAGCAACATATATATGAGCAAAATTAAAATAAATAATAATAACAATAGTTAAGTAAATAACTACTCACATTAATGGTGCGTAGAAGAGAGATGGTGTTGGGGTTACCAAGATCTTGACCCTTTGAGAAACGGATCATATTTTGCATAGCATTACCATGTGACAAAACATCCCATTGGCTCCTTAATTCTTCATTTAGCATCAACGTGAACAATTGCTGATGTGGCATGGGCATCCAAACGGACATAGAAGCACTCAAAACGGTGCCAGATGGGTCGCCCGGATTATTCAAACTTTTACGGATCATAATCTTAGCGTGTTCGGTCGGATTACCAATTACCTCCCATTTGTGACCACCCGTTGCACAAACACCACCACAAAAGTTAGCCGTCATTCGTAGTGCTAAATTTGTTAAACTTCTTTTACCACCCATAGATAACCCTATATATCACAAAAAACGTAATTAACAATACATAAAAATAATACGGTCTCTTTTTTTTAGACTTAGGTTAATTAAGATTTTAATAATATTCTTTTATATTTTAAATCACCTTGACCATCGTCAATGGCTGCATCAGGTGACATTATGGCTGTTACACATTCGCAATGCCTTTGTAGTGCAGAGAACCACTTTTGGGCCCCGAAACCCAGGCCCGATCTAAGCAACGGGCGATACTGGTTGTGAACGACATTTTCATCGTATTCAGTGTGCTCGATCCACATTACCTGAAGTCATTCAACTTAAATATTTAGTTATTGTACAGATTCTGTAACTTTGGTTTTATCATTTTGTGATATTTTATTTCTAACGGGTATACAAAGGCAAAAGATGAAACAATATAAATGTGTGAAATAGGTCAATCGTTTCAAAAATCGACCAACTGTCTTCTTTTATTCATTTTCCTTTAATAGATTTATTAATCTTTTAAAATTCTTATAAAATGTCTACGCGTTTTAACAAAGTTGAAAACAAATCTAAAAACAAACAAAATAAAAAGAAGAAAAAATATGTTTTTGGGATCATTATTTAGTTAATAACATAATTATTACATTATTTAATTAGTTATCAAAAGATGTTAAAACGATATCGAGACGTACAGACCACATCCAGGCCATATGTAGTCTCGTGGTTGATATATAAACAGCACAATAGACGGAGTGTAAACTACGGAGGGGTGACATGTTAATATATAATATGACTGTAACAGCAACTCTTATCTATAAATATAAAAAGTTTAATAATATATATCGGGATGCAGCACGTAAAAGAATCATCTAATACTATAATATAGTAGACATGTGACAATCCCAGCTTCTGTTTTTGAATTATGTGCAGCATACAAGTCAGATAACCTCATACATGCACAGACATAAAATTATAAAAAATAGGGAGTAATTATTAGTTTTTTACGCTATAATATTATCACAAAGATTGCTTAGTAAAAATTACCTGTAAAACTTGCATTATGTGTATATATATTTTCAAATATTACAATTGTAATTAAATACTTGTAAATATGTCACACACTTATTTGTTATGGTGTAAATTAATAGACGTTTAATTATGATACGTACCTTTGAGTAACCATTGGGCATATCGTGAATAATACAGCCGGAAGGAAGTCTCCGGGAAGTAAAACCTTCCCGACCACCATCAATTGACAAATCAACAACCGCCCAAACACCTTCCGCTTGTTGCCGGCAGAATCTAAGAAACCGCATGTGTCTAGCCGGAACTAACGGTGAAACCAGTTGAATCTCCGCTTGCATCTACACAAAATTTTAATTATTTTAAATACTAAAATTTTCAAGATTTCTAAACAAGAGTTACAAAAAAAACTACTTACAAGTTGTACAACCCCGTTTCTTGAATCACCGCTGCCACCAGCAATCACATCGATCGTGCTACAACTTCCAATCAAACCCAAAAACATCTCTCTACAATGATTCTACATAAAAAAAATCATCGATTTTGTTATAATTTAACATATACTATAAATTATAAATATTAAGAGATTAAATTAAGATTAACATACGGCATCGAGTAATGCCTCAACTAGCATCAAACTATCGATCATCACAACCCCGCCAGCCCGTGAAGCGTCGGATACAAACCCGTGCGGTTTCATACCAAGAACAAGCGGAAAAGTTCTCAAATACTCATCTAAATCAAGTATTTCATGACCACCGTTTTCCATATTCCCGACCCATAACGGGCTACTAACTTGACCGAGTTTCATTAACTCATCCATTGCATTCAACGCGAGATCTAAAAACATATTCTTTTCGTACGGCATTTCCATCCGACCACCGCCATTGCCCGCCATACCTATTCGTGAAGGTGACATTAATGGCAAAACATTTGACATCCCGTTGCTGTAATCGAGACCCATGGGTAAACCTACATGGTCCATCGGGTTTAACCCGTACCCGTTTCTACCAACTGCAAGTTCCAAGTTGGAACCACCAAATGAGGATAATGGTCGGCCTAAAAACTTGTTTGCAAGAATTGAAACCCGGCTGAGTTCGTCTCTCAATCGGGCGTTTTCAATTCTTAGATGGTGTTCATCGATAGATATGTCTCCAAGAATCGCTTGCCCGCCACAATTGTTGCAAACAGGAGCTCGAATCGCTTCTTTCATGGCAATATTTTCGATTCGTAACTTATCGTTTTCTTGTTTCAAAATCGCATTCTCGTGACGCTCCATTTGAGTCTAAAAACAATGTTGATAATTAAACCAAGTTAGCACGAAACAAAGATCAGTTAAAAATTGGTATATTATTAGTTTTTATTTAGTTAGTTACCTTCAATTGAGTTCTTCTGTTTTGAAACCAGAACTTAACTTGTTTGTTTTCCAAATTCAGCTTCTTTCCAAGAGCCAATCTTTCTTTCTCATCTGGGTGTGCGTTTTCTTTAAAGGAACTATTAACACAAACAAGATATTGCATCAAAAAAGCAAACATATTAATGGGTATAGAAAATTAATTAATAATTATGACTTACGCTTCAAGTTCATTAATTTGGTTGGGAGTATGCCGGTGATATTTTTGTCGCCGGCGGGAACTGGACGACGGTCCGGCAGGAACATCTTGTTCGTCACCAGATGCACCTTCTAAATTATCACTTCCACCAGACCTACTTTCAGATCCATCACCTCTAACTCTTCCAAGATTTCCTTCAAAGGTTTCACCAATCAAACCCATTTCTCCAAGTCCTTCCATTTTGGGTTTCTGTTCAGGTCAATACAAAAAGATTCAAACTTTAATCAATACCCGCAAAAAAGATTTAGTTTTTTTCACAAAAGAAGCAAAACCCAGAAAAAATACTGTAAAAAAGCACAAACTTTAACCAATAATGTTAATGGAAAGAAAGAAGAATGCATACTAAAGCAAGAGAGAGAGATTGTGTGTTATAAATAGGCTGGGGAATAGTTGAAGTGATGAGTTGTGGTTGAGCAATGGGAGCCCTATGTAATGGCATATTGTTATAAGAAGCATCAGTCACCACCATTCTTGAATCCCCACCACCACCACCACCACCGTAAAACCCACCAAAACTCATCGGAAAATCTAGAAACCCCCTTTTTTTCCTTATAAAAATCAAAATTTTACACTATTTCAAAATGGGTTTGATCTAAAGATTCACTTTCTCACCCATTCATCACAAACCCAGATCGAGTCTATCTGTGTGTAAGAGTAAGTGTGTGTGATTGTAGGTGTGGGGGTATGTTTATGTCATTATGTGTGTGGGGGGTATAACTCTAGTCTCTTAAATTCACATACAACAACCAAAAGCCACAAAAATTTAAGACTACCCAAAGGGGTGGGTACAGGACAACCAAAACCCTCCCTCCCTCCCTTGCCTTAATACCCCCTCAAAACCCTAGACTCTGACAGAGAGAGAAGTTGACCGTTTGGCTGTCAATGGCCCCATTTAAATGTACTCCCAAAATAATAATAAATTTAAAAAGATTTCAAGAAAAGAAAAAGGTAACAGTTTAAAGAATCAAATTTGACTTTTTGGCTACGTTACAGAAATAGAGAAGAAAAAAAGACAAAGACAAGTTGACTCCCTTTCTCTTGTGTAATCTGGAAAAAGAAAACAAAGGAAAAATAGAAGCTTGGGAATCTTTATATTGTTTTTTAATTGACCCAGAAAATAATAAAATAATAAACTTTGCAGATAGATACAAAGTGTCAGATTCGTGGACCTCCACCCTTCAATTGTTTTTCCCCTTTCTCTCCTTGAGATCAGAGATACACAGTAAACATGTAAAATACCCATAAATTAAATATCACGAATAACAAACATTGGATTAAGAATCATTTATTCAAGTAAAATAATGTATGATTGGAGCTACCTTACTATGAACAATTACAGTGGGAATATCAATGGCTGGTAGATGACAGAAATCTTGATCTGGGGATGGTGAAAAATTAATTAAAAACCCTAAAAATTTGGGGGGAAACAGCGTCGAATGGCGGCCATGAAAGTGGGTGTTGAGAGAGAGAGTGTGTGTTTTAAGGGCATATAAATGGCGAGGGGTAGGGGACACTGGTTCGTGATGTCCGCCCAACGATTGATTTCAGGCGCGTGCTCGTAGATTGCGCGTGGTATTTGTTTTTTTACCACCTGTATTGGGTATTTTTCTTGCATATCATTATTGCAATTAAAACCATAAATAAACGGTCAATAGCTTGTATGTAGTCGGTTTTCAAATTATTTTTAGAAATCAAAATAAAAAGTAAAAAACATAAAATATTGTTTACTTATTCATATACGTATATATATTTAATTTAATTTTTTGTAAAAATATAATAATTAGATGGGTGAAAATGATGGCTAGACACCATCTTTTAGGTTCAATATCTTATACACATTACATCTAAAGAAGGAGAATGAGTTCTAATAAAAAGCTTGGTCATCTGAGCGATCAAACTAAGCTTAAATCAGTGGACAACGTATCGTGGAGAGCTCTTATAATAGTGGAGGACACATCAGAGGTAGTGTGACGATGAAGTACATATGCAAAAAAATTTGCCACATTACGCTCAATTTTATGGTCAAGAAAAAGTTATTTGACCGGTGCAAGACGAGAATGTTATAAAAAAACTTTGTTAATTATAACATTTTGATTATTAAAAAGTGACAAAACATAATTAAGTTATTCCTATTTGAATATATTTTATTTGGATTAGTTATATTTTAGTTGATTTATTAACTCAAGACCTGTTTTTAGGTAATTGCTTATAATTACCAACAAAATTAAGTAATTACCATATTCTGTTAACTTAGTTTCATTGGTTTTTTATTTAGATTTTGCATTTATGTTATTAAATTAAAGATTTTGCTAATAACAAAGTTTAATGTAGGGATTTCTTTTACTCTCCTTAGTAGGGGTGTGTTCGGTTCTGGAACCGGGCCGAACCGGACGGGAACCGGTAAACCTGGTAACCGGAAAAAGGAAATTTCAAGGACCGAGAACCGGACTGGTTAAACCGTTTCCGGGTCGGTTCGGTCTTCAAGCGGGTTTAGGACCGGTAAACCCGGTTTTTGTATCTGCCATTCGATTATAAATTTTCAGTGCATATTTTCATCTTAAAATATATAACTTAAATATTTTAGCGTATTTTTAATAAAAGTATGATGTTTGCGGGCGTTTACGGGTTGCTTCAACTAAAATATGTTTGTATTAAAAGCCTATATACCTATTATTTCGACATATATATATATATATATATATATATATATATATATATATATATATATATATATATATATATATATATATATATATATATATATATATATATATATATATATATAGTGAGCAATTCAATGCAGAACCAGTTTAAGGTGTAGAACCGCAGAACCCAATCTTAGACCATTAAATTTTAAAGTTGACGGTTCAGATCATTTGTGTCATTTTCGTAATTAAATCTAATCTTATTTTTAGAATTAATTAAATGTAAAGGGTGTTGTAGTAATTGTTAAAAAAAAACTCCCAAAAATCCTCTCTCTCCTTCAAAACCGTCTCCCCCTCACTTTTGCTCATTCGTTGTTCTCTACCCCATTAACCCTAACTATAGCCCCCACTTTCTCTTATTCCTCATTCTATCTCGATCCGATACTACGACCAAGCGTTACTCTGCCGACGAAATCACCGGCCGAATCCGCCTCGTGATTTGATATCAGGTAGGTCTTGTTGGTGTAAGGTTTCTTCTTCCCTTAAAGTTTGATTCTTACTGTATTAAAAAGTTTGATTCTCATCTGTAACCGAATTAAATGCAGAAAACTCCATAACCATACATTTTAGAGCTTAAACGAATCTGTAACCGATTGTGAGGAAATCCTTCGAATTTTCAGAATCCCCAATTGAAATTTGGGGTTTAAAAATGAAAATAACAAAAATTACAAAATCCATTTTGAAAAATTCATATTTATCGGTACATGAGCTGATGAAAACATAGGGGGTATGGTGGTTAGTGAGGTGTCTCTGCCGTTCAATTTGTGGTGTTATTTGAAGATTGAAAACCCTAAGTTTTGTGGTGATTGTTTTGCAATGATTTTTGCAGAATGTGTGTTTTATGAATGCCTTGATTGCATCTAACTGCACTTCGTGGGACATGAAATTAGTTTTTTGTTAATGTATTTTGCTACTATCTTATTGCAGCTGATTTCATAAAATTGAAATTTGTTTTTGTAATGTATTTTGCTATTATATATAAGTGTATTCAAACACCATGTAAATATTTAATATTCTTCTAGACTAAATTAATGAAACTTATGATTTAAGCAAAGTAACATCGATGTATATAGATACGGTACATTGATGTTACTGTATTTATATACATCAATGTTACTCAACATACACACATGTATACACCGTAAGTTTTATGTTTGATATGAGGTTATTTCGTGTTTTCCAGCTTGCAAGATGCTGGGTAAAGATTGTTAGGAATATGAAGATGGTAATGATTGTTAAAACTCTACAAATATGAAGACGAAGAGAATAATTTAGAAAGAGGCATCAATTTTTGTACATAGTTGTTATTTAGTTTTTTGTACATTAGTGTTATTTTGTACACTAGTGTTATTTTGTACATATGCATTCATGCAAAATTCTCTTTTTTTCGATACATTAGTGCTATTTTGTACCTATACATTCATGCAGATTTGAAAATAACATGACTGTCTTTTTCGGTACATTAGTGTTATTTTCTAATCCTGATTGGTCTAGAAAAAGTTCTGCGGTTCTGTACTTTAAAGTGGTTCTGCGTAGAATTGGCCCCTATATATATATATATATATATATATATATATATATATATATATATATATATATATATATATATATATATATATATATATATATATATATATATATATATATAGTGTAAATTAAAATCAGAACCAATTAAGGCTACAGAACCAGCAGAACTCAATCTAAACCATTGATTTTTGTAATGAAATGATCATGGAAGATACATTAATGCATGTGATGAGGGACCCCCAAATATTGGTTTGCATGGATGTCATTCATGCATGTATACATACATGCATAGATAACACTTATGTATACATACATGAAACATATACATATATGTATATACATGCATGAATGACATCCATGCAAACCAATATTTGGGGGTCCCTCATCAAATACATTAATGTGTCTTCCATGATCATTTCATTTCTGTATATGAAAACTCGTAAGCCTATATACCTATTTAAATGCCGGTTCCAAACCCGAAAAAACCAGAACCGGACCGGAACCGAAACTGGTAAACCCGGTTTGTTATTTTTTATCAAATCTAGGAACCGGGAACCAGATCGTTTAAGCCGGTTCCGGTTCGGTTAGTTCCGGTTCGGTGCCGGTTCGGTTCCGGTTTTTATACACACCCCTACTCATTAGACCACAAGGTGTGCGTATGTTAAACTCGCGTTTAAGGTATTTTTATATGTTTAACATAGTTTTAGGAGTATATTAGGATTGACGTTAAAAAAACATAGTTTTAACTTGCACATCAAAATCATCTTCCATCGTGTAAGATTCATATAATATCCCTTTGGTATCTCAAAAAATAACTCAAATCAATCACATATTTAAAAAAAATCAGTTTAATGTCCGTTAAACTGATGGTATCAGGTCATTTAACGCCATACCGGTGTGGTTTGGCGAGCTTTTAACACCGCAAAATGAGCTTTGGTTTGGCTTTAACATCACCACACTATAGCTGAGTATTATGGTAGATTTCTCACATATGATGTTTTGGTTTTCTCTGTAATGTGAAATTTAGCTTGTATTGGGGTGTCTTTTGTTAGACTTCGTATTATTGATTTCTAGCATCATGCTAGACTGCTAGTAGCGCTTTTTACGTTCTTAGGCATGCTTGAAAGTTTGATGTTCATGCTGAAGCAAAAATTAATATGCTCTTTTTATTGGCATTCAAAATCTATTGTTAATATAATAATTTAATGAAAATTTGTATGCATTTAATATATTTCCCTTATATTTGGATGTTGTGATTTTTTTTGTTTAGCGATATTAGGAAAATCTGTGTGTATTTAATACAAATCTCATGTTTATTTTAACAATATTATTTCTTAAGGCTACATGGTATGGTCACCACATGTGGTGGTGCCTTTGCCTGCCACATCATCGCCACCTCATACACCACACCATCACCACACCACATCATTTGGTGGAAATACCCACCACACAACAACACATCATTTTATTTTCCATCTCATCATTTCATTTCCATTTATTTTATACAATTTAAAATTACATTACATTAAAAAAAATAAAAATAAAAATACTAGAAACTAAACATTAAAATACTAGAAATTAAACATTAAATTAAAAATTACAATAATTAAAATAAATTATTACTCTTCATCGTCTTCATCGTCGGCATGTGCGTTGTTGTAGAGATGGTCCGCCAAGTCCCGTCGAAGTCGTTCGTGTGTTGTTTCGTCTCGAATGTCGACAACCATGTGCAAATACTCTGCACTTCCCGATACATACAAAGCATGTCGGGGACCGTCCGACACATATGGAGAAATCATCCGACCATTATCTTCGACAACCATATTATGCATTATCACACATGCATACAAAATATATCTTAATCTTTCAAGGTCATATGAACGGGCCGCGTTTTTGACAATGTGTCACTTCGCCTTTAAAACTCCAAAAGCCCGTTCCACATCCTTACGTTTCTATTCTTGTTTTTTGGTAAACAAGACCTCTTTTGGATCAACTGGATGTCGGTATGCTTTGACAAACGTCGCATGACGAGGATATATACCATCGGTAAGGTAATAACCGAATCTATATGGATTGCCATTCACCGTAAAAGGAGCATCGGGTGCCATTCCTGATAACAAGTCGTTGAATATTGGTGACTGATCAAGCACGTTAATATCATTATTAGAACCCGCAACCCCAAAGTAAGCATGCCAAAACCATAAATCTTGGGAAGCAACAGCTTCTAATATCAACGACGGTACTCCATGATGTCCACCGGTATACTCACCTCTCCACGATTGTGGATAGTTCCTCCAATCCCAGTGCATACAATCAATGCTACCAAGCATTCCAGGAACACCATGTCTCTCTTCGTGTGCCTCATATAATTTTTAAACATCGGTTACTGTTGGTTTTCGCAAATAAATAGGTCCGAATATTTCCAAAACCCCTTGTGAAAATCTATACATATCTTCCCTAGCAGTTCTTTCAGACATGCGTAGGTACTCATCAAGAGAATCAGGGGATGACCCGTAAGCCATAGATCGAATTGATGCAGTACATTTTTGCAAAGCAGTGAATCCCCGCCTACCTCTAGCATCATATCTCAATTGAAAAAAAGGATACCTGTTTTCTAATGCGGTACATATGCGCATAAATAAATTTCTGGACAGACGAAACCTTCGTTGGAAATTGTTGTCGTCATAAACAGGATCATCCGCAAAATAATCTCGATATAGCATGTCGTGTCCAGCTTCTCGATTCCTATTTAGCTTCGCGGTTCTAGTGTCAAAGACTTCTTCACTTTCATCGGAGGATATATCATCGAGGAGTTTTGAGTATATTGTTAGCATAAACGCGTCATCGTCGTCAGATGATGAACCAAGATAATTCATTATTTGTGAGTTGGGGTATTTTAGTAGAGTTGTGGTGTGTTTTGGTAGTGTTTTGAGTGTGTTTATATAGGAAATAAATAAATTAAATAAATTAATTAATTTTTTTTAAGTCCCCAACGGCTATATAGCCGTTGCCAACGGCTAAATTCGGCCAAAATCAAGCCTCTCCACACCGTGCACGCCCGTGGTCCGTCGCCCTCTCCACCCACGCCGCACCCCAACGTCGTGGGGGGGGGGGGGGCGGTGTTCCCCTTCCTAGCCACGGCGTGGCCGTCCACCTCACCCCCCACGCCCGGTCGAATGTTGACCCGTACCGAGGAGCCTAACAAGATCTTTAAGACCCTAATTAGCAATATCATTAAAATAAGTAATAACAATGATTGTTATGATTTGAAATTGTGAAGAGTTTAAGAACTCATGGGTAGTAGATGGCCAAGGAAAATATATTTTTAGAGAACAATGTATGGTGCTAAATTAAACACTTTTATTTTGACTTTTTAAGATGGTATTAATACACATCTCAAAATTGCTCTCCTTTTAACAATTCCATAACATCCTTGTGGGACCCACAAAATACCCCAAACCAATCATAATTTAAAAAAAAATGAAAAGATCAATTTGACGTAAGTTAAACTGTTGGCTCCAGGTCATTCGACGCCACCATCAGTGTCATTTGGCGAATTGGCGTGCTTTGGTTTCGCCATAACTCTATAGGCGTGACTTTAACTAAAGAATTTAGTGATTCTTTATTAATTCGTTATATGTTTACAAGAGAGGTGTAAAACATTTATATACACCTCTAAGATCCTAAAATAAAGGAATGATAAACATAAAGAAGATTATGATAATATTGAAATAAAAATAGATGTAGATAAGTATGGTAAAGATTTGAATTCCAATACTCCCCCT
The DNA here is from genome assembly GCA_963853835.1 of Calendula officinalis. Taxonomy (NCBI): domain Eukaryota; kingdom Viridiplantae; phylum Streptophyta; class Magnoliopsida; order Asterales; family Asteraceae; genus Calendula; species Calendula officinalis. The sequence goes on from OY970822.1 coordinate 30,034,866, forward strand.
TAAGATGGAGGGGGTAAGTCTTGCATGCCCATCTTGCCAACCAGTGACTCAAATTGTTGAAGGCCTAGAGCTTTCGTGAAGAGGTCTGCAATTTGTACCTTGGTGTGAATTTTAACAGGCAATATTTCATGAGTTTCAACACGTTCTCGAACAAAATAACAGTCCATTTCAACATGCTTGGTCCTTTCGTGGAACACTGGATTGTTAGCTATGTTTCGAGCTGCCTGGTTGTCACAGAACATGGGTGTTGGTTTGCATTGTTTGACCTCTAGTATTTCTAGAAGCCACCGCATCCATACGGTTTCACTGACAGCAACTGCCATAGCACGGTATTCTGCTTCTGCTGATGAACGGGAGACGACTGCATGTTTCTTGGATTTCCATGAGATCGGTGCTCCACCCAAAGTTAAGATGTACCCGATTCTGGATCTGCGGGTGAATAGGCACCCAAGCCAGTCAGCGTCACAATATGTGAGAAGGTCGGTTCCTCCATTTTTAGGAAGAAATAAACCCTTTCCGGCTGTGGTCTTTAGGTACCTTAATACTCTGTTGACGGCATTCAAATGATCTTGCCTTGGATCTGAAACGGACTGGCTAAGAACATTTACGGCATATGTGAGATCTGGCCTAGTAGCTTGAAGATATAAGAGCTTGCCTACTAATCTTATGTAATGGTTCGCGTCAACACGTGGTTCTTCACTGTCCCTGTTGAGTTTTAAATTGTGTTCCATAGGGAAAGAACATGGCCTACATCCCATCATTCCGATTTCTTCAAGAATATCTAGGATGTACTTTCTTCGGTTGAGGACAATGCCGTCTTTTGTGCTAGCCACTTCTATACCTAGAAAGTACTTTAGAATTCCAAGATCCTTTATGCTGTACCGCTTGTCTAGGAAAGCTTTGACTTCCTCGATTTTGTCTGCATTGTTTCCAACGATGATGATTTCATCAACGTACACGAGGGATGAAACAAAAATATCACTTTGTTTATATATAAAGAGTGAGTGGTCTGCATTAGATTGTTTAAACTTTAGCTCCGCGAGAACCGACGTGAGCTTTTGGTACCAATTCCTTGAGGCTTGTTTTAACCCATACAAGGATTTATTTAATTTGCAAACTTTATTTGCTCCCCCTCTTTCATAACCTTCGGGAATCTTCATGAAAACATCTTCATGTAAATCACCATGCAAAAAGGCATTGTTTACATCTAACTGATGAATAATCCAATCTCTTTTGACCGCAATTGCGAGGAGGGACCGGATCGTTACTAATTTAGCAACCGGGGCAAAAGTGTCATGATAATCAACACCTTCCAATTGAGTAAACCCTTTTACAACTAGTCTTGCCTTGTACCTTTCTATTTCGCCATTTGGTTTGTATTTGATTTTGTAGATCCATTTTGAATCAATAGCACGTTTCCCATTTGGTAGCTCTTCAATGGACCATGTTTCATTGTCTTCAAGAGCTTTTATTTCTTTTTGCATGGCATCTCTCCAATTCGGATCCTGCACTGCTTGTTTAAAAGACTTTGGCTCATCGTTTAGGGTGATGACCACTAGAAAGGCTTTGTGAGATATAGAGAAATTTTTATAAGATACAAAATTAGCTAGAGGATATACCATAGGGCATTCTTGACTTGGAGCGGATTGCGTATGGTCATCGGATGGGGGAAGCTTTACTTCATAATCATCCAAATGTTTGGGTCTAGATTTTTGTCGCACATTTTTGCCTTGGTCGACACCAACGTTTTCAACAGGAGGTTCATCTTGTTGACTACCATGTGGAATGTTAGAGTTTTCTCCTTCCACTGATTGATTTTCTTGGTTGTCGGTGATGTCACTTGAGTTTTCACTATTATGTTCTCTTTCTTCACTTTGCTCTATTTCTGCATCATGAGAATAAACATCATCAATGATGTCCTCACTTTGCTTGTGACCGGCTTTGAAGGGGAAATAATTTTCTACAAATTTGACATCTCTTGAGATCACGATTCTATTGTGGGTTGGGTCAAAAATTTTGCACCCTTTTGTTCCATGCGAATACCCGACAATAACACCCGGCCGTCCCTTGATATCAAATTTGTCTCCCTTTGTTTCGGTGTTGCGGTAATATGCTAGACAACCAAATACTTTCATATGATCATATATAGGTTTTTGACCATAAAGTATTTCGTATAGGGTCTTTTTCTCAATGACTTTGGAGGGCAGTCTGTTTATGATGTAGGTGGCCGTTAAAATACATTCTCCCCAAAATCTTGTTGGAGCATTGGCTTCAATTTTCAATGCCCGTGCTACCTCGAGAAGGTGGCAATGTTTCCGTTCAACAACCCCGTTTTGTTGTGAGGTGTGCGGACATGTTGTTTCTAGGATGATGCCATGTTCAGCATAGAAGTTCATCATGTTGTTGGACGTGAACTCACATCCATTGTCACATCTAACTCGTTTAACATTCTTTTCAAATTGAGTTTTGATCATTTTACAAAAATCCACTAGGCATGTGCTAGCTTCATATTTGTGTTTGAGTAAAAATACCCATACGGCCCTACTGTAATCATCTACAATGGTTAGAAAATAGCTTGCTTTTGAAAATGATGGTGTTCGGTATTTTCCCCATATGTCACAATGTAATAATTCAAAGCATGCATTTGTTTTAGTGACACTAATTGGAAACGGTTGTCTTGTCAATTTTGATTTTGCACATGAATCACAAACATGATCTTTATTTCTAAAAGAAGTATTTCTAAGAAAACTTATTTGACATAATTTTCCTTCACTAGCATGCCCTAACCTCTTGTGCCATATGCTTCCACTAGACATCAATGCCTTCCTCTTTCGATTAAGCATTCCCATCCGATATAGACCATTTACGCAGCTACCCGCTCCAATAAAATTCCTCGAAGTTAGGCCCTGCATGACAAAGAAATTTGGGAAAAAGCTTACAACACAATTTAAATCATTAGAGAGTTTGTTAACCGACAAGAGGTTGCAATTAAATTCTGGAATGTGCAAGACATCTTTAATTTTAGTTCCATTTGGTAAGGTGTGATTTCCCTTCCCTTCAACTAGAACCGATTGGCCATTAGGGATGGTGACGGGCTCCTCTAAAAGAGATGTGAACTTGTCTTCAAGGATATCTGATCGATTGGTCATGTGTTCAGTAGCCCCTGTATCGACGATCCAAGATTCATTAGAAATTGTCTTACCTGCCATGTTGGCTGCGGGGTAGTTGGTTTCCTTTGTGTCTTTCTTATCGGTAACAAAGTGATCAAGAAACATTTGATATTGTTCCTTGGTTAGACCAGGGACAGTATTTTCTCAACTTCAGCACACGCAACCCTCGGTTTTGCTTTACTCAGTTTGTTATTGCCTGGCCACCACTCAGGGTATCCGATGCACTCAAAACACCCTTCGCGTGAGTAACCATCTTTTTCACAATGGGTGCAGTGTTCCGCTGATTTAGCGTTCTTCTTAACGTACTTGTTTGAGCTTGTTTCCTTTTTTTACAAAAGCTTGGAAGGCCGCTGCTTCTGTCGTTAGTCTTTTGGTGTTTGTAATGGTTCTTTGCTGCTCATCTTCCGCAACTAGGAGATAAGCATTTCCTAGCGATGGCGCCGACTTGATTGCAAGGATTTGGGTCCTTACAATTGAAAATTCAGCGTCGAGCCCCATGAGGAATTCATACAGCCGCTCTTGTTCCCTAAGCTCGTTGAGATTTTTACCAATTCCGCATGTGCAACCACTGCAAGAACAGCGTGGGTTGGGGAGGACAGATTGGATCTCATCCCATAAACCTCGCAACTCCGTGTAGTAGGCAGAGACGGTCAAACCGTCTTGCCTTGTGTTTGAGATTGCTTGTTTCAATTCATATGCACGTGGTGCACTTTGTTTTCCGAATCTTTCACGGAGATCCGACCAGATTTCTGCAACAATGTTGGCGTATTTAACACTGGTCCGGATCTCTTTTTCCATGGCAGTGGTTAACCACCATTTAATCATAGTGTCGCACCTCATCCAGGCCATGTAATCTGCAGCGCCTATTCTGGTTTGTCGATGGTTCCATCAACGAACTCGGTTTTATTTTTAGCGAACAGAAAATTTTCCATCTCCTGGAACGCTGCTTCTGTCGTTAGTCTTTTGGTGTTTGTAATGGTTCTTTGCTGCTCATCTTCCGCAACTAGGAGATAAGCATTTCCTAGCGATGGCGCCGACTTGATTGCAAGGATTTGGGTCCTTACAATTGAAAATTCAGCGTCGAGCCCCATGAGGAATTCATACAGCCGCTCTTGTTCCCTAAGCTCGTTGAGATTTTTACCAATTCCGCATGTGCAACCACTGCAAGAACAGCGTGGGTTGGGGAGGACAGATTGGATCTCATCCCATAAACCTCGCAACTCCGTGTAGTAGGCAGAGACGGTCAAACCGTCTTGCCTTGTGTTTGAGATTGCTTGTTTCAATTCATATGCACGTGGTGCACTTTGTTTTCCGAATCTTTCACGGAGATCCGACCAGATTTCTGCAACAATGTTGGCGTATTTAACACTGGTCCGGATCTCTTTTTCCATGGCAGTGGTTAACCACCATTTAATCATAGTGTCGCACCTCATCCAGGCCATGTAATCTGCAGCGCCTATTCTGGTTTGTCGATGGTTCCATCAACGAACTCGGTTTTATTTTTAGCGAACAGAAAATTTTCCATCTCCTGGAACCAGTCGCTGTAATTGCTATCCGTCAGAGCATCGTTGACTTGCATTTGTCGTGGATAATCTGACGCATGGATGTAGTGTGGGGAGTTTGGATCTGGACTGCTTCTCTCAGCAGCACCTTTTTGATTTTTGTTGGAGTCTTCACCTCCACCGGCCATGGCGGCGGCTTGTGGAGTTTTAGGTTTTGATTCGTACGATGGTGGGGTGTAAAACCCGCTCTGATACCATAAAGAATTTAGTGATTCTTTATTAATTCGTTATATGTTTACAAGAGAGGTGTAAAGTATTTATATACACCTCTAAGATCCTAAAATAAAGGAATGATAAACATAAAGAAGATTATGATAATATTGAAATACAAATAGATGTAGATAAGTATGGTAAAGATTTAGTTCCAATATTAATCTATCGACATTGTACGCTCTTGGAGCTTTTAATATGGAGTTTTGAAAAAGTAGGTTGATACCTACTTATTTGCGTTTTGAAAATGGAGTTTTGAATATTACATATTAACTAAACAAATAATCAAGTTTGCCAAACACTAAAAAACAGATTATCTGATTATTGTGATTTCAAACATCATAATCAAATCCAAACACTACTTTTTAGTTACACGTTTTGTAACCGCTGATTATCTGATTATTCATTTTTAAACACATTTTTTTGGAAACGGCTATTGAATTAAACTTAAAAAACTAGCAAGAATCTAGAAAAAAATAATAATTCAAAGAGTTAATTTCAGGGTAAAATAAGTCATTCGGGCCAACTAACTCTATATTTCACTTTACGATTACAAATCCACAGATAAGCAACCTCTTTGACAGCATCAATCATTAAATTTCTCCGAGCTGCATGATCATTAAATGTTTTTGCATTTCTATAACGCCATATATTCCAAAGAGTTGTAAAGATAGCCGCTTCACTTATCAATTTCGCCTTACTATTCAATGAACTTGCATCTAAACTCGATAAGCATTCATCAAGCGAATCAACATTAACGTCCAAAACCTGCATCCAAGTACCAATACTCCGCCATATTTGTTGAGCAACTGAACATGACCAGAAAATATGATCAGCGTCCTCCACACCATCACCACACATGACACAATGGAGATTTTCAAACCTAATACCTCTTCGCGACAAATTTACTTTATCGGGTATTCGATTTAAATTAATTTTCCAAAATAAAATATTGACTTTACGAGGCACAAGTTTATTCAATCTTGTGTGAATAATAGAAGCCGGAAGTAACAAATTATCAAGCCACCTTCTAGTGTTTTTTACCTCAAACTCCTCATCATTGCCAATATCCCACACCCATCTATCCCTACCATCAGATAACACAAAGCCTTGCATTAACTGACTAATCTCAAACACGGTCCCTTCTTCTCTACCGCCCCTAATGCTACGCGACCAATTCCAACTCATGGAATTATATTGAATTCTATCCGCCACCATACAATCCTTTTGGGTTTCAAGCAAGAAAATACGAGGGTAAAGGGATGCCAGGGGTTTCGAAGTAATCCAAGCATCCAACCAGAAACGTGTATCCTTCCCATCTCCAACTCGTTTCTTCAAATGCAACAAAAGATCCATCCCCCTATTTTTAAAAATCCGAATCATATTAAGAATATACGGCCAAGGAGTAGCACCCGTTCTAACTTGATCATTTAAAAGCATGTAAGCTTCCAATATCAAGACCACCATTTTGACGAGAAGCCAAAACCGCATCCCACTTAACCCAATGGATTTTTCTTTTAATATCGGAACCACCCCAAAAGAAAGAAGCTCTCAACTTTTCTAAACAAGCTTCCACAACACCAGGCAAAACAAACAGCGACATATAATAAATACCCATACCACCCAACACCGTTTTTAAAAGAGTAGATCTACCATCAATCGACAATGTATTAACCTTCCGACGGGATAACTTCTTTTTAAACTTAGCAATCAAACCCTCCCAATTACGTTTTCTAGTCATACAAGCTCCCACCGGGAGACCCAAATACATAAAAGGAACATTACCTTTAGAAACTCCATACATATTCGCCATGCAACAAACATCTTCATCCGTCACCCCACTCCATACAAATTAGATTTTTTAAGGTTAATTTTCAACCCTGAGGTCATATGAAAAAAATGTAAAATAATAAGCAATTGATGCAAATTATTAGCCGACCACTCACCCATAAAAATCACATCATCGGCATATAAGAGGTGCGAAACAGACAAAGAACTCTCCGTAATCTTGACACCTTTAAAGAAATTATTTGATTTTGCATCCTCCATAGCTATATGAAGACCTTCCATAGCAATAATAAATAAAAAAGGCGATAAAGGGTCTCCTTGACGAAGACCTCGTTCAAGACTAAATTCCTTAGACGCGCTACCATTTAAGATAATAGACGCCTTAGAAGAATTATGAATCGCCATGATCCAGTTACGCCACATCACGGGAAAACTCATTTTCAAAACACATAATCTATTTTCAATAAGCAATCCTAAACACCCCTTAATTGAACTCGTCAATATATATCAGTATCTTTACGTAAATAAACGTGCACATGAATAGTTTGCAATCGTAAATGCAAATATTTTGATACTAAAAATTATAAGTTATAGCCCTCCAAGTAGCATATTTTATCTAAATTTCCCACTATACAACTTTCGATTAGTTAAATCGATTGAGAGTTTAAATTTAGCTAACGAAATGACATTGTTTTCTATAAGTTTAAACTTAAATGAACTCAGTTAATTAGCGATAAGTTGCCGACATCAGTGGCAGTTATTACTCTGTGCGAATGGGCCAACTCATAGGACTACCATTTGGTATTTATATTGTGTTTTGTATATTTAACTAGTAGAATTTACCTCGCGTGATGCCGCGGGGGATTTTCATATAATACTCAAAATATATTCGATAATATCGATTAAAAAATATTGAAGATTTACTTTTCAATTGCCAGTAGAAAAATGTATATCCCCGCGAAATAGAAAGAGAAAAAATATAAAAAATTAGGATTTTGCAGACCATAGCCCTTAGGGCAATGGTCAAACAAAAATTAAATCATAAACTTATTGTACACTAACCATAAAAAAACCAACCACATGCATTTTAGAAACAAACTCATGGTAGTTATGCTTAACAATTTGTATATTGTTATCCTTAACCATTGCCCTAAGGGTAATAATTAACAAAACCTAAAATGTTAAACTGCCTACTTCAAACGATTTATTTTCAACCATATTAGTTTGTATTAAAATTTTAAAAAAATTATTTATCATGTAATCAACTAATGACTGTAGAATTAAAGAAAGAAAAGAAATTTATACATCATGTAATCAACACATACACTTTCAAGTTTTGAAGACTTCATGTAAAAATATTATGCTGACATCATCTATCTATCTTAAGTAATATAAATGTTAAAAGCAGTTGTCAACAATTGCGGCTAGGAGGAAGAAAATTTGCGTTAAAGGAAGAAACAAAATAATGTGTGTGTATATCACTATTCATCTAGTTTCAAAATGTATTAATACTAATGCTTTTTGGTATATACTATTAAACTTGACCCAATAAAATCACAAACTATACATATTAAAAGAGTGAAAAATACATGAATCAATTTGCATAATATAAATGAACTTTTTATTTCGGATAACTATTAAGATTTTCGTGATTTAAGGGACCTCATTAATATTTTCACATCAGGCCACTCTGATCAATGAATGAACTCTGGCCAACATTCAGTTTTGTATAAACTTGTATATAAGATTGAAATTCATGTATTTTTGAACAAAATATAAGGTAGTAAATATGACATGCATAGTTAACTGAAACTTCTCTTACCCTAAATTTGGAATAGTGAAACATGATATCTTGAACTTGGAATAACATTCAATTTAATACTTTAACTTGCAAATTTCGTCCTATTTTCTCACAACAGTTAATTATAATTATAATTTTTGAGAAAAACGTAGATTTTATAGTTTATCAATAGCTCTAACGGAAGTAACTAATGTAAGAAAACACAACCAATTTAATGAGCGAAGGTACTTAATTGACCATTTCCCTAACTTTAAGATACCATGATGCAGTTCTAAAAATTCGGCCCATATCTAAATGTAACACCTCAATTTTTAAAACAAAACATTTGGCCAAAATATATCATTTAATAAAGAGGAGAACTATCCCAAAATACGGATTTACAAAAACCTTTGGTATGAAATCAGAGTATAAGTTTGATGTTACATAATATATCAAAACCAAAGCTAAGTCTAAATATGTTCTAGTGTTCTTCTACTCTAGGCCCCGCATCTCTATCCATGCGCACCTAATTCTTCGATCCCGAACCTGAGTACATAGCAAAAACAACAAGGAGTACGTGAGAAAAAAGTCTCGTGAGCTACATGGGTTTAGACCCGAAAGTATCAAGTGTCAAATTATGAATATAAACATATTTATATTTTCCATCAACATAATCTAGCCACTCTATTGTGGCTCTAACGATCTCTAGCATCCATATCTAGTACATAAACATATATGTACTAGAACACAAACATGTCTAATACATAAACATATATGTATTAGAACCCAAACATTCCTAGTACCAAACATATGCGTACTAGGAGCACCCGCGTGCTTAGTGTATAAACATATATACACTCGTCTCAGTGACCAGGGATTCCCCCCGCGACACCACCATCTATATCTTATCTTAACCTATTAGTTATGCCAATCAAAGACTTCGGCTATCATATCAATCATCAAACAAGTTAGTTAAATATCAACATTAATATATAACTAACTCAACATATAATAAGTCTAGGTAATAATAAAAAAGACTCCACATAACTAAACGAAATACATTTATATGGCTATGTACTCAGTAAAGTCCACACGTACTCACCTTAGCAAATAATGCTTCAAATGCTTTCTTCTAACACAATACTTCCTTTTCCCCAAGATTGCACACTTTTGAGAATCCACCGAAATCCGTAATATGATAATCACAACTTGTTCAACAACAAATACTACTAATAATACACCCTTTTATTATTAGAAACCCTTTGATAATACTTTCCCACAATTTTGATGATTTCCAAAAAAACTAGGTTTAACCAATCTTAAGATTCTTACAAATCTTAAGCATACACTTGTTTTCTTTGTTAAAATACCATCTACTAAGTGTATACAACCTTTATTTAACCATTAATCACCAACCCAAAAACTAGGGTTTCAAACCCAAGCCTAGAATTCCATAGATCTAAAACTACAAAGATCAAGAAGTGAAGATATACCTTTAATCTTCAACAAGGAGTGAAGAATCGCAAGATTTGACTAAGAAATCGGCTCCAAATGATGCTTTCCACTAAAAAACGTATAAAGACTCGTTGGGAGAGAAAGTAGGGTTTGTGGATAGCATTTATGGCTGAAATCCCGTGTTTAATACAGTTACTGCATAGTTCGCGCCGTGAACTTTTAGAGTTCGCGCCGTGGACTCTTGGTACGCGTAGTTCGCGCCGTGAACCCGTCGTGAACTCTATCGTGAACTCCTAGAATCAAAAACCCAAAGTCTCGGGTTCAAGTTCACGTTCGTGAACTTTTGTTCGCGGCGTGAACTTTTGGGCTTCAGTTTTTGTTGCCCTTTTCGACATTGTTTCGTCCACAACTTTCTCATACGATGCCCAAATGACACGAAACCAATTTCTACGTTCTTTAAATGATTTATCCTTATTTATCATATTTTTATAAAATTTATTTATTTACAAAAATTCGGGTTGTTACACTAAATAATCCAAACCCATCAAAACACAAATACTGATCATGATAGATACGCATATCATAAATGTAACTCCTTAATTTTTAAAACAAGACATTTGGCCAAAATATATCATCTAATAAAGAGGAGAACTATCCCAAAATTAGGATTTACAAAAACCTTTGGTATGAAATCAGAGTATAAGTATGGTGTTACAAAATATATCAAAACCAAATCAAAGTCTAAATCTGTTCTAGTGTTCTTCTACTATATGCCCCGCATCTCTATCCATGCGTACCTAAATCTTCGATCCCGAACGTGAGTACATAGAAAAAATAACAAGGAGTACGTGAGACAAAAAGTCTCGTGAGTTACATGGGTTTAGACACCGATGATAATAAGAATCATATAACATATAAACACACATACAAGTAATTCGTCCATCTATCTAGTCACCCTATTGTGACTCTATAATCCTTGCTTTCCTAGCAATCATATCTAGTTATAGGGATGCCCCCGAACTAACTAGAACCACCTTAACTTATTAACCGGGGATCCCCCGCATTAATAAGCTTCAAGGTAAAGGCAAAAGCGAATCGCCCAATCTACCTACACCTGCCTTACTCACCAGACTACTTCCGGTTAGCAAGACTACTATCATGGAATGGGCCGATGGGGATCCGCCCAAATGCTCCCCATTCCATATCCTCATGAACGGGGACCCCCGCATCATCACATCGTCTCATCCTTACTATAACTCAACAGTTATTTCAATCAAAGTCATTGGCTATCACACCAATCATCACACAAGTTAGTTAACTATATTCAACAATATATAACTAACTCTATATACTAATTTATACACAATAATCAAATAGACTCGACATATGTAGTAAAAGATATTTTCATGGCTATGTACTCAGTAAAGTCCACACGTACTCACCTTAGCAATTAATGCTCCAAATGTGTTCCTCAAACACAATTCTTCCTTTTCCACAAGATTGCAAACTTTTAAGAATCCACCGAAATCCCTAATATGACAATCACAAGTTTTTCAACAACAAACACTACTAATAATACACCCTTTTATTATTAGAAACTCTTTGATAATACTTTCCCCCACTTTTGATGATTTCCAAAACCCTAGGTTTAATCAATCTTAAGATTCTTACAAATCTTAAGCATACACTTGTTTTCTTTGTTAAAATATAATCTACTAAGTATATACAACCTTTATTTAACCATTAATCACCAACCCAAAGAACTAGGGTTTCAAGAAGTGAAGATTTACCTTTAATCTTCAACTAGGAGTGAAGAATCACGCGATTTGACCAAGAAATCGGCTCCAAATGGTGTTTTCCACTAAAAAACGTATACTCACTTGTAAAGAGAAGAACTAGGGTTTGTGTTGGCATTAAATGAGCAAAAATCCGACTTAAATGTTGTTCAGACCATCTTCGTGCCACGAGACCAAATCTTCGTGACACGAAGTTCGGCGGGTTGCCCACTCGCGACACGAATCCAAATCTTCGTGTCAGCGGCGATACCAAAACAAGTTTCTGTCTCACTTCGTGACACGAGTCCAAATCTTCGTGCCACGAAGTTGTGCAGGTCTGCACTTTTTGTATTCCTTTTCGACACGGTTTTGTCCGTAACTTTCTCGTACGATGTCCAAATGACACGAAACCAATTCCTACGTTCTTTAAACGATTTATCCTTATTTATCATATTTTTACAAAATTTATTTATTTACAAAATTCGGGTCATTACAACTATCTACCCCTTAAGAAGATTCCGTCCTCGGAATCTCATCATAGTTCACGAAATCCGGGTACCTTTTCCGAATCTCGTCTTTGACTTCCCAAGTCAAATTTGGTCGTAGGGAATGCTTCCACTTGACCAATACCAACTCGATCTCTTTATTCCGAAGCTTCTTTGTCTTAGTCGCTAGTATCGCCTCGGGTTCCTCAATCAACCGGTTCGGGGCATCAACCCGCAACTCTTGCAATGGAATATATTTTCAACTTCACCAATGAACTTCTTCAAATAACTTACATGAAATGTGTCATGCACACCTTGAAGCTCGGGTGGGAGCTCCAACTTAAATGCTTGGAGCCCAATTCGGCTCAAGATTTTGAACGGTCCAACATATCTCGGACTCAACTTTCCTTTCTTTCCGAACCGCATTACACCCTTCCAAGGTGACACTTTCAACATTACCATATCCCCAACATCCAAGTCGTATGGTCTCTTTTTCGAACCCGAATAACTTCGTTGTCTATCTTGGGCGGCTTTCATGTTGGCTTGTATTATACCAATCTTTTCATTCGTCACTCTCACGATCTCGGGACCCGTGAGCTTCGTCTCTCCCGCTTCTAGCCAACAAGACGGAGTTCTACGTTTTCTCCCATATAACGCCTCATACGGTGGCATTTTAATAGTCGAGTGGTAGCTATTATTATATGAGAACTCGACCAACGGTAAATGTTCATCCATTTTACCCTCGAAGTCTAACACACACGATTTCAACATGTCTTCAACTGTTTGAATCGTTCTTTCACTTTGACCGTCGGTTTGCGGATGATAAGCCGTGCTCAACCGCAACTTTGTACCCAACTCTTCTTGTAACGATCTCCAAAATCTCGAGGTAAACCTCGCGTATCTATCGGATACAATTGAGAATGGAACCCCGTGGAGTTGAAGCACCTCGTCAACATACAACTTAGCCAACTTCTCAAGTGGCAAAGTTTCCCGAATGGCTAAAAATAAGGCACTCTTTGTCAACCGGTCAACTATGACCCAAATGACATCATGACCCTTACTCGTCTTTGGCAAACCAACTATGAAATCCATAGTTATGTCTTCCCAATTTCCGGTCAGTACTAACAATGATTGAGCTACCTCATACGGTACTTGATGCTCGGCTTTCACTTGTGCACACGTGGCACGCTTCGAGATGTACTTGGCTACTCTCGCCTTCATTCCGGGCCACCAATAAACTCGTTTCAAATCTTGGTACGTCTTTGTACTTCCCGGGTGAATCGAATACTTTGACTTGTGCACATCATTCAATAACTCTTTTCGGGTACCCCCGAATTTAGGAACCCAAATCCGACCGCCTACGGTTTTCAACCCTTGTGCATTTTCAACAAAATGTTGGTTCTTGCCCAACCGTTCTTGTCTTAACTCGTCTTTTCCCATAACGTCTCGTTGGGCATTCCTGATTCTTTCGATAATACTCGAGACGACTTCAATATGCGTTAAGATTCCTCGGTTCGGCTTCTCATAAACTTTTCGGCTCAAGGCATCGGCTACCACATTTGCCTTTCCCGGATGATACACAATCTCATAATCATAGTCGTTGATCAACTCGATCCATCTTCTTTGTCGCATATTAAGATCTTTTTGAGTAAACACGTATTGTAGGCTTTTATGATCCGTGTACAATGTACACCGAGTACCATATAAATAATGCCTCCACAATTTCAAGGCAAATATAATCGCCGCCAACTCCAAGTCGTGTGTCGTGTACCTTAATTCCATATTTTTCAATTGACGTGAAGCATACGCGATCACCTTCCCTCTTTGCACAACAGACAACCGAGTCCTTGATGTGAAGCATCACTATAAACAACAAAATCTTCCATACCATCTGGTAATGTAAGAATCGACGCGTTACATAACTTCTCCTTCAACAAATTAAACGCCTCTTCTTGTTTCTTATCCCACACAAACTTTTCACTTTTTCTCGTCAATTTCGTCAGTGGAACCGCAATTCTATAGAAATATTGAATAAACCTCCGGTGATAACCGGCTGACCCAAGGAAACTTCTCACTTCGGTGGGAGTTCTCGAAGGCTCCCAATTTGACACCGCTTCGATCTTGGACGGGTCAACTTTAATGCCATCATGTGTCACCACATGACCTAGGAATTGTACCTCCCGCAACCAAAATTCACACTTCGAGAATTTGGCGTACAACTTTTCCCGTTTCAACACATCCAACACTAGTCTCAAATTACCCTCGTGTTCTTCCTCGGTTTTTGAATAAATCAAAATATCATCAGTGAACACTATCAAAAACTTATAAAGAAACGGTTTATAAACCCAATTCATCAAATCCATAAAAATAGTCGGCGCGTTCGTAAGACCAAATGACATCACTAGAAACTCATAATGACCATACCGTGTACGAAAGGCCGTCTTCTCGGTGTCGCCATCTTTCACCCGAACTTGATGATAACCCGACCTCACATCAATTTCCGAGAAATAACTAGCACCTTGCAATTGGTCGAATAAGTCATCAATTCTCGGCAACGGGTAACGATTCTTAATAGTTACTTTATTCAACTCACGGTAGTCGATACACATTCTCATCGAACCGTCTTTCTACTTAACAAACAACACCGGGGCACCCCACGTTGACGAACTCGGATGAATAAAACCTTTATCTAGCAAATCTTGCAATTGAGTCATCAATTCTCGCATCTCGGTGGGAGCTAAACGATACCGAGCACGAGAAATCGGCGTCCCCCCGACACTAAATCAATCTTGAACTCAACTTGTCTCTCCGGTGGCAAACCGGGTAAGTCATCGGGAAATACTTCGGGAAAATCCCGAATAATTTTGACGTCGTCAACCGTCTTCATTTCCTTTCGGCCATCTAATACATATGCAATAAACGATGCACAACCTTTTGATAGACATTTTCTCGCCTTAATGGCGGTAATCACATTTGGCATGTGGTGTCGTTTTTACCCATATACATACACTTTCTCAATCTCGGGTGTCTTGATCGACACGATTTTCTTACCACACAATATATTGGCTTGGTGCATACCCAACCAATCCATACCGATAACCACATCGAAAGCTTTAATCCCCATGGGCAATAATTCGACCTTAAAATTTCTACTATCTATTTCTATTTCACAATTTCTATAAACACATTCAGCCATTGAGGTTTTTTCATCAGCTACCTCTATCTCATAAATCTCATCTAACATTTCGAATGGCACATTCAACTTACAACCAAACTCATGAGACACAAAAGAATAATTGGAACCCGAATCAAATAATATATGGGTTGGCAAGGAGTTAATGAATAAAGTACCTGACACCACATCGGGTGCCTCCTTCGCCTCCTCCCGAGTGAGTTGGAAGGATCGTCCCTTCACCTTAGCCGGCTCCACTTTCTTTTGAGCCGTGGACACCATTGATTCGGTCCCCTTCTTCGGGCACACATTGCTATAGTGTCCCTTCTCGTGGCACGAGAAACATTCCACCTCGGCCAATGATTTAGACTTGCATTCTCGGGCTATGTGCCCCGGCTTTCCACAATTAAAGCAAGTCTTCGACTCCCCTCGGCATATGCCGGTATGATTCTTCCCACACTTCTTGCACGAGCCAACACTTCCTTGTTTAGAGAAGCTCGAAGTGAACTTCCCTTTCTTGAACGAACTAGAGACGCTCTCGGCTTTCCTTTTCTCACCTACATGGGCCCTCTCGGCAACCCGTGCCTCATTGACCTCTTCAACACCTCGGGCAGCACTAATGGCCTCATTAAGTGTGACCGCCCTCTTCACTTTCAATTGGTAGTCCCACGGTAGCCCACTAGCATACCGGACCACCCTCATCCTCTCATCCGAGTAGGTTTTAACAACAAACGGGAGCAATCTCGTGAACTCTCTCGAGTACTCTTCAACTGACATATCACCCTTTTTCAGGGTCACAAACTTCTCGTGCATCTTTTCCAAATCCCTTTCGGGACAAAACTTCTTTTTCAATCTCGGGGTGAATTCATCGCACGTCATAACCTCAATCACCTCCCTCCCGAGGGTCTCATACACAATATCCCACCAAACCATGACATCTTCTTTCAATAGTTGTGAAGCATACATCACCATGTTGGCTTTCTTGCACTTGCTACTTCCGATGACCCGCTCGGTCTCTCGGATCCACCTCATAGTCACCTTCGGGTCCGAACTACCCGTATACACATTTGGCTTACAAGCCATGAAGGATTTAAAGGAACAACCAACTTTTTCATCGGGCTTTGCCCTAACATCACTTAGGCCACCCGTGGAGGACTTCCCTTCACTGGTGCCACTAACCCCGGTTCTCTCATCCGATCTAGCCTCAGATTCACGGTCTCCTCCCGACCTCTCACGGTCTCCAATAATACGGTGCACTTCATCGGCCACCGTTCCTTTGATTTGATCAATGATAGTTTGGACATCCGCCATGGTTACCGGAGTCTTATTAGCTCCGACCTCCGATTCGTCCACTCGATGCATCGACAGTTGACTTTCTTGTTCAACCAAGACCTCGACATGAGGTATCTCTTCCTCCCGCGTTTCCGGGGCTTTCCCACTCCTACGAGTATTCACCATTTTCTTTCGATCTCGACTATACGAAATACATCAAACAATTAGTACCCTATGTACAATCCATTAGTCGCATAAGACTCAACATCCATAATCATATTAACTTTCATAGGTCCCCTAGGTTCAACCCTAAACTTACATAAGTCTCAAGGTCAACCTATAATCTCAAGGAATCTTAGATTCCTAATGCTATAGTCTAAGACTAGGATGGACATCCAACCTAATTCACTTAAACTATAGCTCTGATACCAAGTTGTAACAACTTAATTTTTAAAACAAGACTTTGGCCAAAATATATCATTTAATAAAGAGGAGAACTATCCCAAAATACGGATTTATAAAAACCTTTGGTATGAAATCAGAGTATAAGTATGGTGTTACAAAATATATTAAAACCAAAGCTAAGTCTAAATCCGTTCTAGTGTTCTGGCCCCGCATCTCTATCCATGCGTACCTAAATCTTCGATCCCGAACCTGAGTACATAGCAAAAAAAACAAGGAGTACGTGAGACAAAAAGTCTCGTGAGCTACATGGGTTTAGACCCCGATGATAATAAGAATCATATAACATATAAACACACATAAAAGTAATTCGTCCATCTATCTAGTCACCCTATTGTGACTCTATAATCCTTGCTTTCCTAGTAATCATATCTAGTTATCGGGATGCCCTCGAACTAACTAGAACCACCTTAACTTATTAACCAGGGATCCTCCGCATTAATAAGCTTCAAGGTAAAGGCAAGAGGGAATCGCCCAATCTACGTATACCTGCCTTACTCGTCGGACTACTTCCAGTTAGCAAGACTACTATCATGGAATAGGCCGATGGGGATCCGCCCAAATGCTCCCCATTCCATATCCTCATGACCGGGGATCCCCCGCATCATCACATCATCTCATCCTTACTATAACTCAACAGTTATTTCATTCAAAGTCCTTGGCTATCACATCAATCATCACACAAGTTAGTTAACTATATTCAACAATATATAACTAACTCTATATACTAAACTCTACACAATAATCAAATAGACTCGACATATGTAGTAAAAGATATTTTCATGGCTATGTACTCTGTAAAGTCCACACGTACTCACCTTAGCAATTAAGGCTCCAAATGTGTTCCTCAAACACAATTCTTTCTTTTCCACAAGATTGCACACTTTTGAGAATCCACCGAAATCCCTAATATGACAATCACAAGTTGTTCAACAACAAACACTACTAATAATACACCCTTTTATTATTAGAAACTCTTTGATAATACTTTCCCTCAATTTTGATGATTTCCAAAACCCTAGGTTTAACCAATCTTAAGATTCTTACAAATCTTAAGCATACACTTGTTTTCTTTGATAAAATACCATCTACTAAGTGTATACAACCTTTATTTAACCATTAATCACCAACCCAAGAACTAGGGTTTCAACCCTAAGCCTTGAAATCTATAGATCTAAAGCCACAATGATTAAGAAGTGAAGATTTACCTTTAATCTTCAACTAGGAGTGAAGAATCACGAGATTTGACCAAGAAATCGGCTCCAAATGATGTTTTCCACTAAAAAACGTATAGTCATTTGTAGAGAGAAGAACTAGAGTTTGTGTTGGGATTAAATGAGCAAAAATCGGACTGAAATGTTGTTCAGACCATCTTCGTGCCACGAGACCAAATCTTCGTGACACGAAGTTCGGCGAGTTGCCCACTCGCGACACGAATCCGAATCTTCATGTCAGCGGCGACACGAAAACAAGTTTCTGTCTCACTTCGTGACACGAGTCCAAATCTTCGTGCCACGAAGTTGTGCAGGTCTGCACTTTTTGTATTCCTTTTCGACACGGTTTGTCCGTAACTTTCTCCTATGATGTCCAAATGACACGAAACCAATTCCTACGTTATTTAAACGGTTTATCCTTATTTATCATATTTTTTAAAATTTATTTATTTACAAAATTCGGGTCATTACAATAAAGAAATAAAAAGGAAAACATAATAAAAAGAATAAACAATAAAAACTAAATAAGAAATTGGTATATATGGTGCCACAATGATGGCTATATAGATGGTTCAGCGATGGCCGATGGTGCTATAGAGATGGTGTCGTTGGAAATAGTTTCCAAGGTCGTCACTAAGATGGTAATATTTTTCTATAATATGACATGCTCCTTTTCGGTTTCTTATATATAAGACCCAATTGAGCAACCACATGACAAATGGTAAACTGGGAGTAATTAGTTTATTAATAATCCTTGTGATATTAATTAGAACTATAGAGGGACTAAATTGTTATTAGGTAAAAGTTTAATTAATTTGAACAAGTCCAATGAGCAAATACTACAAAAAAAGAGATTTGAAATCAACCACTTGGGTCGACCTCCTAGTGTACTTGGTTCGAACCATGACTGACCAAGAACATGAACTTGTTCTTGACCGGTTAAAACCAACTAGCTGATTTAATCCCTAAATGCGGAACTGGGATTAAACCTAATCCTCAAACCCTAAAGGATTGGGATGTTGGAGTTCTAGATTAGGTTAACAAGAAAGAAACCTTGTACGAAGAACTCGAACACACATTGCTTGTGTGGTTCGTTCGACCATCAACCGAAGAACCCTAGGGTTCTTTGGTCGAATTGGTCCAAGAGGGGAGAAGGGAGAAAAGTGTTTCCCAAAACATACCTTGTAGATTGCTTAAGATAGATCCACTGATGATGAACAAATCGAGCGATCTTCAAGTTGATCTAAGCAATGAACTTGTTCTTCAATACTTGAAGAACACGAAGAACACGAAGAACACAAGGCTTGTGTCTGTATGTATTCGGCCGAAGCCAAGGGGAGAGGAGGGGAAGGAATTCGTGAGGTGTTAGGTACAAATAAGGGTTACCCTAAGCCTCTTATTTATATACAAATAAGTTGCGCTTAGAACCCTTCTAGTTTAATTAATATTAGATCTTTAATTAAACTTCCTTTTAACATTTCCATCCCTTATAGTTTAACTAGTTTATTATTGTTGCACTTAACTATTAAATGTCTAGTATTAATATACTAATAATTCGGTACCCATATACACGAATTATATACTTGTATTTATACTTTCAATAATTAGTTATATAATAAACTTTATATAATTTATACAACAATATTATCCAATCACTATATGATTTAATAGCTTTAAATCATATCATGGATAATCTATAATTAACACATTGTATATTTACTCAACTAGTAAATGTACAACTACTTGTATTAATTAGTTAGTTAAACTAATCTAGTAATAAGTTAAACTTAACTTAATACTTAACTGATTCATAATGACTATTATGAATCATTCCACTTCGTAGTATCATTGCTTATCTTGCTCGTATTACATGAACTCACCAGTGTGACCCTTAAGTGTTTCGTAGGCATGGATGTATCATCATAGGTTGACTAACTGTGCACATAAATCCTTCAGACTCCCACTTGTGCAAGTTTGTAACCTTTATCTTAATGATACGAGCTACAATGGCCTTCTAGATGGGCATGTAGGTAACCAACCCCATAAACACAGCTTACGTAACCCAGGTATAGTTTATGAAAAACTCTTTAATAGCGTCTCCTAGTAAAGAACACTCTGTCTCTACTTCTTGGGCAAATATGTTAGGCTTATCCCTTGCAGCACGATATTTGTGATAACGAATACGAGCATGGTAGAAATTATCAACTCCTGTATTCGAAACCATTTTATGACTTCTTGATTCAAACTGTGGTGATAAACGACAAAGAACAGATCAGTTCGTTTTGGCACGGCCGTGCGCTTGTCAGTTTCTCATCATGTCAAAGGACCTATAAATATCTCTCCTAAAGAGGAGGTGCAATTACCATCTTGTTATATTTCGATTTAAAATACAACTTCCTTTGTACCCAGTATCGCCTCGTACGACAAACGTATTTCAGAATTATCTAAGTTGAACCAAAGCACATTAGTCATTGTATCCTAAACCAAATACCTCAGGCTTAAGGACAATCCTGGTGAACAATACTTGTGAACTTTTCAACCACGAAGTATTGTCACAGTGATCAATCCAATATTCGTTGAGCCTCCAACAGAATATCATCAATATTTGGTTTACACAAGACTTGTGTAGCTATCTTCAAAGAACTTCGAATCTACCACCAAATACCGCGATGACGTTAACGTCCCATCGAGGTTCCCACCAAGACGAGTAGTCACGGATTTTTGTATCTTTTTGAATAAATAGACTTTTATTCATGGATGATGTAAAACATACAAAGTCTGAATAAAAATGATACTAACTCATGTACTATTCCTCACTGGACATAGATACTAAATTATTACTGGATCATTACTTATTCCTTTCGTTCGTGTTGATTACTTAATGATTCTTACAAACTTAATTGTAACTTTATCACTAAACCAATCATTTCTATTAAACTAAAGACATAAGACCAGTATTTAGGAATACTATTACTTTTGTCTTTGCTAGATATTGTTCGCGCAACAATCTAGAACATATTCTAGTCTTGCCTTTTATGTAATTCGGTAAATATAGGAGGATTGGAAATTAACTCCTTAGTTTCTTGAATTCATAAAATCATCCTTGTAACTAAAACTTCTTTTAGTTACTTGATTTGTAGATATTCTTACCAGTTAAAGAAATTTACTTAAATGATTGTGTTATCCACTGAAGTGTTAACAACCTATTAGATATGCAATAATTAATCACAAGACTTGTGATCATGCTATTAGGTTTGCAATAATCTAATTAACGATCATTTATTATTTCTCTTAACTCTTTGGCCAACGACTTGGTAAAACCTTGTTGTTAATGTCTTACTAGCTTACTGAATTCATCAACACCTTTAATGAATTACGTTAGTCTTAGCTCCCACATACTTTTATGGAATTTAAGCATCTCTTAAACTACTTTGACCTAGTCAATAACTTGTAGTTTATTCCTTTTAAGAATTCTTTCAATAATTAAGATCATCTTTTGGATTTGCGAATATCCAACATTCCTGTTTAGGGAATTATGATCTTTATTGATTACTGTATCTAACAAGTATAAAACACTTGAAATGATACTATCAATTCTTAAACACATTAGTATTCTTTTAAGAATCTTATTTAATGCCAAAGTCATTACTTGGATTTCTCAAATATCCATTATTCCCATTAGGAAATTATGACTTGATTAAATATTGTATTTATTACAAGTATAAAAGACTTGCAATAATACTTTTTAATTATTAAATACTTTAATATAGTTTGTCCCTTTTAAGAGTCATTTAATGTCTAAGTCATTTTACTTGGATTATACGAATATCCAATTATTCCTATTAGGGAATTATGACTTCATTAAATCCTTTACTACAAGTATAAAATACTTGTAATAACACTCTTAAAGTCTATCTTGATTATATCCAATACAATCATACTATATTAATACTAATACTTTAAAACTTTCTATCATAAGTAATGACTATTACTTAAGATGTTTTAACTAAGTTCAATAACTCTTGAACCTTATGCTTCCATAAAACTTTTAAATACTTTCATTAGAAAAACTTTCTAATTACTAGCATCTAAATACCTTGAGCTATCAAGACATTATTTATACAACAATCAAACAAGTATATATAAACATGAAATATAAGTAAATCAAAACTTGACTTACAATCTAGTCATAAACCTTGACTAGTGTAATTATCACACATGCACATAATATAATTCAACCATGGATTCGAAATTTATTTAAAACCAAAATAAAACTTGTTTTAACACAAATAAAATTATCCAAGCAATAAAGTAAAATTGTTTAAAACGAATCCACAAAATACTGAATTATAAAATTTGGTGCTCGTGGGATCATCACCATCTCATGCCGGTCACTATCACTTTCCATCTCCTCCTGCAATAAACGATTGCAAAAGTTATATTACTCGTAACGTACTTTACAAGTATCTAAAAGTGATTAAGAAGTATGGTTGTGTTACATGAGGAACTTGCGTTTCCTCCACTGCCACTTACACCCTTTGGACAATTCTTTTTCCAATGCCCAGCATCACCACACTTGAAGCACCGGTTCTCGGTCCTCGCAGTGTTAGGCTTAACCTTCTTGACCTTTTGTTTGACACCTTTACCATTTGGCACTCCTTGGTTAGGATAGGTTTTACCCTTTCCTTTACCACCATGCCCCTTTCTCTTCTTCCCACCGCCACCGCCATTACCGATCAAGAGAACGTCCTTAGATTTGGTCCCCAAACTCAACTCAGATGTCTTGAGCATGGAATGTAGCTCAACAATGGATTTCTCCATATTATGCATGTTATAGTTGACCAAAAAAGACTTGTAGTCACCAGACAACGAGTTGAGTATAGTATCTGTTGCCATTTGCAACGGTATGGGGTGACCAAGTCTAGCGAGGTGATCCATGTGTCCCTTCATTTTCATGACGTGGGCACTCACCGGCGTTCCTTTGACCATCTTGCAAGAGTTGAAGGCTCGATTGATGTCAAACCTCTCAGTGCGAGCTTGTTTTTGAAATGAATCCCTAAGTTGCTGGATCATCTCAAATGTAGGCACATCCATAAGTCCCGCTTGTAACTCAGGACTCATGGTGGCGAGCATTAGACAGCTCACATCGAGTGCATCACTGACATGCTTATCATAAGCTTGCCTCGTTTCAGCTTTGGCATTAACAGCAGGGGTGTTTGGTACTGCTCTCTCCAAGACATACCACTTTCTCTCATGCCTGATCACAATACGAAGATTGCGCTCCCAGTTGAGAAAGTTTGACCCAGTCAACTTGTCCTTTTCGAGGATTGAGCGAAGTGAGAGATTGTTGGTACTTGTTGTCGCGATTGCGTTTGTTGCTGCCATCTACAAATCAAACCCAGTTTAATTAGTAATCATCAATAAACATTCTCTAAAATATATTATAAACCCATAATTAATATTTTAGGCCTAGGATCCATATATCACATTCTCGCCGCAAGGTTTGGGCACTTCCCGACGAGACATGCTATTTCTGGTAGGTAACTTCCTTACCGATCGTATCAAGACTTGACACGATTCCTAGGGGTCGTAGAATCTTTAAACTTATAACTTATTACAACTTTGTACAATCTAATTGTACATTTCTAAGTTAGTAATAAAGTCTAGTATGTTTATTCTACTCAAGTACTTTTTGGGCCGGGACTCCTGATTATCACCAAAGTAGATCAGACCATCTAAGACAGTGCGATGCTCTGCGCCGGGACTCCCGATTATCACAGAACCTTACGCACCCTAACACTCGCAATGATTTGAATCCATATCTAAGGTTTTTTATCCTTACAATATGAATATCGTTTAACAAGTGAGGTGTTCCATTAGGTGGATAGTACTTAGATCTAAGATTTTCTTGGGTTTGTTTAAGTCTTAAACTAAACTTAAACCTTTATTCCAACCTTAATCCTTGTTTAAAATGTGTGACTTGTGAATTGAAGGGTTCTACAAGACACCTTTTTAAAACTTAAGAACTATTCTTTGAAACTTATAGTTTCAAGAATTTGTGCGACTTATATGTATACCTAAAACGAGGTGTACAAAACGTTTTACTAGATTTTGTGAAAAATCTTATCTAGAATAAAACTTACTTGTTTTATCTTACTTGAAAAACTTATAAACTTATGTTAAACTTTTAAATTCTTTTATGATTCATGAACTTGAAACATAAACCTAGTTTAACACACCTAGTCCTTCATATGTCTAATAATGAAATTAAACATTTGTTTTGACTTATTAGATTTGAACAAAACTTATGTTTTAATGACACACTTATAAACTTTGTGATTTTCTTGTGTAGCTCCCACTAGCTTCAACAACCATGATGAAACTTAAGCTAACACAATCACCGGTTTATACTTGGTGAAACTAATAAACTTATTATATAAAGACTATATATAATAATTTTTAGTTTGTTTAAACCTTTCTTATATTTAACTTGAACTAGTTAAATTTAGGTTCTTGTTATTTTTACTTGATCATTAATCTAGTATATTACATGACTTGTAAAATACTTATATTATACTTGTATAATTACCTAGTTATAATAATTTATAACTTTATACATCTTAATATATGATAATATATATAACTTTGTATATTTCTAGTTAGTCATATAATTTCAACTTGTACAATTTCTAGTTATAATGAAATCATAACTTTGCACTTTCTAGTTTTAATTATATTATAACTTATACAATAACTAGCTATAATATTATCCTTAAAGATCAAAATAACACTACCCTTTTTAATTGTTCCATTTTATCTTGTATTTAATGTATTCGTATATATGTATATTTTATAATAAACTTGTAACGTTCTAATAAGAATATTACATCTAGTTTATACGTATGTATTTTAACTTAATCTAATTAAAATACGTATAAACTTATTATATCTTTTAAAATTCAATTTTACATAATAATAAAAATTCCGAAAATTTTAGTACATATACATAAATAATTAAATACACCTTGTTAATTTTAGAACTTAAAAATTAACATCCTCTTTATCAATTCCCTAAATTATTTAGATGAACCCTAATCTTGTTTTTGACCAATCAAAACTTGGGTTTTGAATTTCTTGATCAAAGACATTATTTTAATTAAAAGATTAATTTTAATCAATCATATTTAAACAATAAACTTTGTTTAAATTCTAAGATAGATTATAACTTTTAATAAATTCATTTAAACTTTTTAAACCTTATAGACAATAAAACTTTGTCTAAATTTCTAGGTTTAAAGAACTACCTTTAATAAATCTATCAAAATAATAATCAAACTAATTAGACATAAACTTGTCTAATTAACTAGGTTTTAGATTATTATCCTAATTAATACTTTTAATGTAATAAACTTAAACTAGTTTAAACTTCTAGGGTTCTTTTAGGGTTTCGAAAATCTCAAGACTAGGAAACTTTTCCACCAATTAAACCAGGCTAGTTTAATAAACTTGGTGTCCAAGTATCCTCTAGATTTCGAAATCTCTAAGGGATTAGGAAAGAATCCTTTTGATCAATTAAACAAATCTTGTTTAACATACATGATCCTAGGGTTCTTCCTATGGTCACGAAAATTCAAGGAAGTAAGGAAAGAATCCTTTTGATCAATTAAACATATATTGTTTAACATACTTGATCCTAGGGTTCTTCCTAGTATTTTCGAAAATTGCTAGGGTTCTTTAGAAACCTTCTTGACCCATTAAACTTAGACTAGTTTAATATTCTTGGTCCTAGGGTACTTCCCTTTTTCGAAAATTATGAAGAAGAAGGAAAAATACTTGAAACACAAAAAACTTAAATTAATGTAAACAAAAAATCTTTGTTAATCTAGTCTAGATCTCTAAACAAACGCTCTGATACCACTGTAGGGTTTCACTATACAATTTATTTATTTACAAAATTCGGGTCGTTACAACTATCTACCCCTTAAGAGGATTCTGTCCTCGGAATCGCGTCATAATCTACAAAGTTCGAGTAGCGTTTCTTCATCTCATCTTTGACTTCCCAAGTTAAGTTTGGTCTAAGGGAATGCTTCCACTTGGCCAACACTAGCTCGATCTCTTTGTTCCTCAATTTCTTCGTTTGCGCCTCCAATATGGCATCGGGCTCTTCAACCAAATGGTTGGGTGCATCGACCCTCAAGTCTTGAAGTGGGATCACATTCTCTACTTCGCCCAAAAATTTCTTCAAATTACAAACATGAAATGTGTCGTGGACACCTTGCAACACGGGTGGGAGTTCAAGCTTGAAAGCTTGAAGCCCAATTCTTTTCAAAATCTTAAACGGTCCAACATACCGTGGACTTAATTTCCCTTTCTTACCGAATCTCATCACGCCTTTCCAAGGCGACACTTTCAACATCACCATATCACCAACATTCAAATCACAGGGTCGCTTTTTCAAACCCGAATAACTCTTTTGGCGGTCCTGTGCGACTTTCATATTCTTTTGAATTATTCCGATTTTCTCTTTAGTTATTTTCACAATCTCGGGACCCGTGAGTTTCGTTTCACCCGCCTCTAACCAACAAGAAGGCGTTCTACATTTCCTTCCATACAATGCCTCAAACGGTGGCATTTTAATCGTCGAGTGATAACTATTGTTATATGAAAACTCAATTAACGGTAAATGTTCATCCCATTTACCACCAAAATCCAATACACACGACCTCAACATATCTCCGACCGTTTGGATCGTCCTTTCACTTTGACCATCGGTTTGCGGATAGTAAGCCGTGCTCAATCTCAACTTAGTTCCAACTCTTCTTGGAGTGATCTCTAAAATCTCGAGGTAAACCTTACATCCTGATCGGACACAATCGACATCGGTACCCCATGCAATCGAACAAATTCATCGACATAAAACTTTGCCAACTTTGCTCCAAGTCCTGCTATTAATTTGTAGAATCTGAACTCTTTCGGTTCATTGAACTTGAATCTTTGTTTTGTATGACCGGCTTTGACAATCGTCTGCTCCTGTTTTTTGTAGTGTTCTTCAACATTTTCTTTCTTGATTGTGAGGTTATATATTGTAGCTGATTGTTCATCGATTTCCTTTTTAAAAGTTTTAGTAATTTCTTGAATTTGTTCATTTAAATTTTGAATTTCTGAGGCTGACGTCTTCAATTGTTCCTGATAGTTTATCATCTTTGATTCAGCGGCCTTTGCCCATTCTCGCTCCCTTTGTAATTCAGTTGAAGAGTTTTGAAACAACTTTCGGAAATCTTCTTTCTCACTTGATATTGTTTTCATGTTTTTAAGACTTGATATTTCAACGTTTTTGTCATTGATTATTTTATTTAATCGGTTGACCTCATTGGCGTGAGCAACATAAAAAGTTGACAACTGATTTTGTAACTCTTGAGTTTTTTGTTAAGATGAGTTATTTTTGTTAACTTGAGGAATAAGTGATTCAAGTTGTCGACGAAATGTCGCATTTTCTGCTTTTAAGTTTATGATTTGTGCATTTGATGTCTGATTGGAGTTTACTTGTTGCTGTAAACTTTCTTTTAAAGTAAAGATTTCATTTTGAAATGTAGATTGTGGCGTAGACAACTAATTTTGTAATTCCTTATTTAATTGTTCAAAAGTCTGCATTTGTTTTAATTGAAGAGAACATTGACTTAGATATTTTAAAAATTGAGCTTTTTCATTTTCTAAATCAGTTATTTGTTTTGTAAACTAAGCTCTCTCTTCAAGTTTAAGTAAAAGATCTTGATTAAACAGGGAATCATCTGATAAATCAGTGTCTGAGTCAGATAAAGAAGTATTAAGGGAAGAAGAATGTACCGCATTCTCATCGTTATCTGGAATGCCTAACTCAGCCCTCAGTTCGTTTGATCTTGCCATCATGGCCAAACTAGCGGTGCACTGTTCCTTCCCCTTGTCATTCGACCCGACAGACAATGCTTCTTTGGAAGTCATTTTTAGAATTTTAAGTTTATCACGTCGTACCCTTCGTCTCGAGCTTCGATTTGGTTACTTGTAGGCTTGAAACGGACACCCGAGCTGAAAGTTATGACCGTTTTACTACAACCCCTTTTTCTCACGCGATCTTGGGACGAGAACTTTTCGGCTCGAGAACTTTTCGGCCTTCTAAGCTAGTTAATCAAACCTAAAAGTCAATACATTAAAAAAAATTCAATTACAAATGGTCCTTTAGGTTTGTATAAAAATGCAACTTTGGTCCTAGGCTTTTAAAAATGATAAAGACAGTCCTTATTATGGAAACTTGTCAAGTTTGGTCTCTTATTCCAAACTGTGTTAACTTTTTCTGTTAAATCAGCTCATGTGCAATGCACATGGAGGGTATTTTCGTCTTTTCCCATTTATTTAAAAAAAAAAACTGAAAACAAAAAACTTTCCATGTATTACACTTCATCTTCTTCCCCAAAATCAAAACCCTAATATTCCCCAAAATCAAAACCCTAAAATCCCCACAATACTCTAAATGTTTTGTTTCAAAATAGTTTTATTAAGTGAAGGAGATAGTTTTGTTAAGTGAAGGAGATAGTTTCGATTTTTGATAGTTTCCCAACAAATAAAGGCATACCTATAACGAAATCATATCCTAACAGGTCTCGAAGACCCGAAATACCAGAAGCATCAAAACCCCACCACCTACCGATCTCTTTGATGTTATGTGACGCCGACGGGTGGCTAATAAAGAGATGTTCCTCCGATTCAGCAATTATAATTTATACTACTGCCCTCATTAAAAAAACGTACTACATATTATTTATTCTTTTATTTAAACATTTTATCTTAAAAATTTGTAACTCACAATTGCAACTACTAAACTTTTTATAACTTTTACAAATGATACGTTTAATCTTATTAAAAATATTATTCAATTTTTTTACTAACAAAGTTTTTGGACTAGATTTATTTATTTATTAAATAGACTTAGCCTATTTATTAGTTTATTTCGATTATAATAAATTCGTATTATTATAATTTATTCTTGAATTTTATAACCAAATAAATGAATGATATAACCCGCAGTGAAGCGCGGCTATTATAATACTCGTTTGATGCGTTTGGTTTTCTAAGTATTTGGGAAAAGAGAAAATGAGAAGAAATAAAGTTTAGGGTAAGAATAGATAAAAACAAAACTAGAGGGGTTACAATCGCGATCTCTATTTCTTCAAGGGATTGAGGCTGCTATATAATGACGAAGGCAATTTATAATTCTAGGGTTTTTTTCCTCCGTCAAGTTCAGCAGCGCCGCCGCCGCCGTCGTCATGGTTCTCAAGTATGCATTTCTTTCAATCTATGCGTTTTTCTTGTAAACGTTCGTAATGTTTAATTGAATTTGAAAGCTTATTATTTCTTTGTTGATTAAAAAGTGGAACAAACTTGCCAATCTGTTGGATATTTGGGTAATCGTCATTTCCCCCAATCTGTCACTCAAATCTGTATGGTAATAAGGTCAATTGATGAATTAATCAGTTTAGGGCTTTGAGATCGTTTTACTGAAAGAGTGAGATTGTATTATTAGGGTTAGAAATTGAATTAATTTGAGATATACACGGATTCCTGCGCCATAATTTACGGGTTTTTCTGTATCTTTTTACTTCCATTGTTTATGTATTTATACGAGGACAGACCTTTCTTTTATAACTACGATTCCGATCAGATTTACATGAACTGCATGCGTGTATGGGATCTGCGATTGTACGTTTGATTTTTTTGTTGTCTATTTTGTGATTCCTTTTTGAATTGTTGCTATGATATGCATATTCATCTAATCTACTGGAACTATTGGGTTTTTGATTGTATTTTATATTAATATCAATTATCACTAGTTTAACGTTTTGTTTGCTATTTATAGGACCGAGCTTTGCCGTTTCAGTGGCCAGAAGATATATCCTGGAAGGGGTATTAGATTCATTAGATCAGATTCTCAGGTATATAATCAATAAGCTTGCCGTATAGATTTTGTTTTCTGTTTAGTTTGCTGTTTCCATCAAATTTCCAAAATATTGACTTGTGTTTTCAATTTAGGTTTTCCTGTTTGTAAATTCCAAATGCAAAAGGTACTTCCATAATAAGTTGAAGCCTTCAAAGCTTACATGGACTGCCATGTACCGGAAGCAACACAAGAAGGTCAGTCAAATCTTCTAAACTGCTTTACTGAAAAAAGTTTGATCATCTTTTGGTTTAATATATTTTTAATAATTATATTTACTATCTAATTATTTAATATCTTGCAGGATATTGCTCAAGAAACTGCAAAGAAGAGACGCCGTGCCACCAAGAAGCCATATTCACGGGCTATTGTGGGGGCCACTTTGGAAGTTATTCAGAAGAAACGAAGTGAGAAACCTGAAGTTCGTGATGCTGCAAGGGAAGCAGCTCTTCGGTACGTTAATTTTAAACTTGTGTTTTTTTTATTATTGTGATTTTGTCACATTTGGCTTGTAAACAAATTATTTATTTCTGTTAATTAAATTTCAGTGAGATAAAGGAGAGGATCAAGAAAACTAAGGATGAAAAGAAAGCAAAGAAAGCTGAAGTGGTATCAAAACAAAAGACTCAAACTAAAGGTGGAAATGTCGCGAAAGGTAAAGGACCTAAGCTTGGAGGTGGTGGTGGGAAGCGTTGAAGTGAAATTGTTTTATGTTAGGAACTTTTAATGTTCTGTATTGTTTATGTTGGTTCCGTGCAATTTTAAAGAAAATTCAAGTATTTTTCATCCGTGCAATTTTAAAGAAAATTCAAGTTATGATTGAGCGTATTGACAATTTCTGTCACGACATGAGCTTGATGAGAATAGATAGGTTGGGTTTAACGGGTAAGACTGTAGATATGTTGGCTTGGCTAACTTGTTTTGTAAATTGGTTGGTATTGGGTTTGTCTTCAATGTTTTAAGGATAATGATAATGTCAATAAAACGTCAAAACAAGCATAAAAAACTTGTACAATAATTAATAATCGCTCTCGTATTTTAGGAATCAACCCCCACTAATAAATATACAAATGATTTATGTACGCAACTACCTCTTAATGATAAGGGCTGTCATTAACAAAAAAAAAACCCGGTTAGACCGACTGCGCTAACGGGTAAATGGAGAGCATTGGGTTGTCAATTTGTTTTAAAATGTAAGTTGAGTATTATTTTTCGAAAATCTAAAGTGTTTTGTAGTAGTTTGCTGTTCTTAGTATTTATGATTTGGTATTTGTTGTATGCCAATCACATTCAAATATTTGATTTTAGGTCGTGCTAACTTATAAACGCGTCTAGGTTAATGTTCAAAGTATTCGGCAATTAACAAAACCGGTCAAGTTAGTGAAGGTTATATGTACAAATAAAACCTTTCACATACATGAATTACCGGCTTTGGCACACAAGCGGCGAATTAAATCTTATTTGCAATCTTAATTTGCATCGATGATAAACAACTGCAAATGCAAATTGGTTAGACAGTTGGTCCTCTATAAGACTATAACCATTACTTGGTGCGAGAATATAAAATTTTACTTGAAGAAACAAAATGGTGAATTGATTTATCTTAATTTGATGAAAGGTGTTACATTACATTCTCGGCTGAAACAAACCCCAAGTGGTGCAGTTTGCGTGGTCACATAACTCATACAACCTCAATGCCCCAAGCACACTATCTATATTTCAAAACCACCACACTCCATCATCTACACAACACCATATAATCAACCAACTTATACATTTCTCCATTCACCAAATAGTCCAAAATGAGCGGATTGAGGGCGGTGACTGGCGGCTTGTTATTACTGACGGTGGCCCTTTGGGCGGTGTCAAAAACCTCAGCCGCAGTGGATTGTGTGACGGTAACTACACTCATATCAACATGCTCTTCCTTTGTAACATATGGGACCCCAGACCCGTACCCGGGGTCCCCGTGTTGTGATGCAGTGGCTAGTTTGAATAACCTTGGAGACAATGAAGAAAATAAGCGGTCGTTATGTATGTGTTTGATGGGCGTTATTACGACTTACAACCCAAATGCTACTGCCATTGCTACATTGCCTGGCTTTTGTGGCGTTTCTCTCGGGTTTACTATCGACCCTAACACCGATTGCAACTAGTAAGAATCATTACTTATAACATTTTTCACCGACTTCAATTTGAAATATGTACGACATAACTTTGTAACATGATTCGTTATTTTTGGTGCAGTGTATGACTCAAATTTCTTGATAAAGACGATCAAGAAAGATCATTACATAGATCGCTTAAAGACAAAATAGCATAACAAAATATTATTCAATTGCTATAGGAAGGATGCAATAAAACTGCAAAAGTTAGGATTTTTTCTTGTGTTTAAAAGAAAACATCAAATAAAATTTGAGTTTTTTAGTGTAATTTTCAATTTTACTGAAGTATTAGATATTAGCTTATTTAAGACTTCAAAAACCATATCAAAACAAGTAGCTAACACGTAAAGTAAAAGCATTTACAATTTTGGAATTACATCGTGTAACATCCCAATCAAGTTTCACCATGACTAAACACACTTCAGCGTAAAAACTCAAATCAACAACCTAATCATCAAAACAAATTTCACTTTCTTTTTTGCAATCCGATGAGTAGTTTAAACCCAAAATCCAAATCAAATCTAGCTTCGAAAACCTCTCTCGGAAATCGTATCGGAATAATCCCAAAGCAATCTAGTTGAACCCGACTTTTCAAACTGAATCCTTTGTCTTGGAGCACTATGGGACCGCAATTTGGCCCGTGATGATTCCGTGTTAGCCATGTAGTTTGGATGACTCGGGTAATCACCTAATACACTACGTGAGTATTCAGTAAACGGGCTTCTTTTATGGCTACTTCCGGGCCTAGAAGCAGGGGAACGTACCCGAGGGGTGTTGTCGGCGGTTAATACGGTTTTTTCTGCTTCTCGAAGGATCATCGAGCCCAATGGTAACATTTCCCGGGGCCCGTTTCTAGAACTCGGGTTCCATGGCTTTGTCGGTGTGGAATGCGAATCATGGGTATTTGGGCTCGGGTTAAGACGAGGCTTCCATGTATCAACTTCAAGAATCTTGTCACTTCTTTCATCATCGGGCCGACCTTGTTTACTGCTCCAAGATATATCGTCCATCCAATTTTCTAACCAATTTACCCCTTTTAATCGTTCGTGGATTAACGAGCCTTTTGCATTTGTAGATTTCTATGTTCACATGAGACAAAATACGAACATGTTTTATGAAAACATTCTGAAGTCCATTTTAGTATTTGCAAGTTTTTTTAAAAAACTTTTTTGAGCCATATGTGGTTATTATCCTTTTAGTTTTAATGTTTTTAACAATATAATTACCATAATAAACTCGTTACAAATTTGTAATTACTAAATAGGTCCATTAAATATTATAATTGCCGAAATAGCCCTCCACATGAAGTATATAGCCCTCCACTAAATAGGTCCATTAAATATTATAATTGCCGAAATAGTCCTCCACATGAAGTATATTGCTATTTTTAAAACGTTTCCCCTGTCTTTAACAATACAGGCGACTTTCAGCCCGTTTGACCATTTTATTTAGCCAATCTTCTTGATTGTTAAAAGTAAACAAGTCAAAGTTACCATTCTAGAAGTGAGATTGAAACTATCAATAATAGCAACGACATAAATGACATATGGTGCTTTAATACATGCATATAGACCTTAAAGTGGTTTAACGGTTAGCGGAAACTTACAAGATGAGAGTGTGAGTTGGAGGAACGCGTGCTGGAATGTGGTGAGACCGAGAGAGAAGCTCGGCTGGCACAGGCTCGAGCCTGGACCCGAGCCATGGCTTGCATACGCCTAAGCATGTCTGCACTTTGGTTTCTCACAATTCGACCTCTCACTAGTGCTTGAAGCTTCACCAACGCTTTAAGTGCCCTTAGTGCTCTCCTAGCCTACATTCCCACCACATCAACAACACAATTCAGGGGATTTAAAAAGGAATTATGCTAAGGGCATGTTTAATTCTACTTTTTGAAAAATGCAAACAACATCTAATCTGCGTCCACAACGGGACTTGAACTCATGATCAATTGGTTATGGGCAACACCTTACACCAATATCACTAGGCTACAACCGTGAGAAATGCTTATTTGATTATTGACTTTTTTTAATAGGAGTTTTGAAATTTTTATTTTTGAAATCTCTTTATCAAACTTATTCATCAGCGTCTTCTTTTAGCTTATTTACTTCTTAAAAATCCAATTAGTCTATAATTTATCATAAAAAACACTTCCAAACACCCCCTAAATTTTCAATAGCGTGAATGATGTTATTTCCAATTGCGTGGTCCAAGAGGAAGGAAGAAACTATAAAAAAATGAAATTAAAATAAAATAAAAAAGTAATTTGGTCCACGAATTCCAAAGCCCAGAAGCCATGTGCAAATGTTGTAAAAAACAAAAGCATTTGTTGTTGAAAAATGGAAAATTGACATCACACACTGTCATGCCTAAAACACCACAAAAGCCAAACCACTGCCCATCCTCCCCAATTAAATGTACTTCCACTACCGACGTAAATCCCACCATCATTCAAGGGCAATTCAGTAAATTTAACAACAATCATCAACTTACCAAATACGCCCGAAACGCCGACTGTATCTTCACCGCCGACGTCACCCTCCGCCGTTCCACGTCATGGTACACCCTATTCGGACCACCGGCAGTTAACCTCACCACCTCTGCCGCCGCATGAGCTGCCGCGAGCGCGGCCTCCGCCACTGCAGCCGTAGCGGCAGCCACTGCTATCGCATGTTTGTTAGCATCCAAAGATTCAGGGTATGAAGTTTCCGAAAAGTTAATTGCGTCCGTTGATGACCCATATGGTTTAGTTTGGCGTAAGGAACCCGACCCCGTTGAAGAGGACTGGGTCTTTTTGGGCCGGAAAAGTGAGCGGATCCACCTGGTTGTTCTACCCATCTACCATCGCCGGTGAACGGGAAATTAGGGAATTGTGGAGAGAGTGTGTGAAATGAGGAGGTGAAGATTGATTTTGTGGCGGTAGTTCCAGTTTTGGACCCCACGAAAGGAATGGAAATTTGATTTTTGACAGATAGACAGTGGGCACCTCTCTGCTTAAACGGACAAAATATTCACCTTTTTACGACCACTTCTCCGTATCGTCCTATTATTCAAAGATAAATCTTTTGTTGTACATACCAACTTTTAATTATAATTTAAACAAATTGTATTGGTCACATTAGATTAAAAGTTTTATAAAGCAACCTGTTAGGACGGTAATTGACGTCCTACTAAACTAGTATTAGATTTATTTAGTTTCAAGCATAGCCGATGCGACCAATTTAGCTGGAGATTATTCACTGTGAAGACTAATCTGTCCTACGGTTTAGTTTCGTCACATAGTGCGAATCTAAGGCCACTCAAGTGCGTCTGTAAACCCTATGTAAACAAATTTGATGTCTACAGTTATATGGTATGTATTGTAAACACTACCACTGAAATCAATAAAGAAACTCTCCAGGTAACCAACAATATGTGAACATACCACCATTATATAATTTTTTCCGTAAAATAAAATTATTAAATTGAACTTTTTTCTGGAAAGTAAAGTGATCTTAGAATACATGAACCATATTTTATATTTTTTCAACATTTTCTATGTTGACAAATAATGGGTAAGTCATTATTCTGTCAACGCTTAAAATACAAATCCGGTTGCTATCAAACCAATCATTATATAAAGTAATATACGTAATAAACAGATTACAAAGTTTAATTTATATAAATCTTCAACACGATACAACACAACTTAGTCTAGTTACAACTTACTAAATCAATATTAATTTTAGAGAGCCAAAATGTGGAAGAAAAGAACGCATCGTGGAATCAAGTGCCAAACGTCAAAACCAAGCTTTCGATCCGGTACTCTACTAGCTTGATTAAAGGTCAGCATTTGCATTTTGGGATAACCATTAGAGGCTTTCTCCTTTGTGAGATTATGCCAAAGTTTTCACTCATGTCTAATTTGGAAAGATCTTCCATGTTATTTGGAAGAAACCAATCAAAGTTTTGAACTAAGGAAGCCAACATAAGTTGGATTTGCTTAATAGCATAGGGATACCCTGGACACATCCTCCTTCCGACACCAAAAGGTAAGAACTTGAAATCTTGCCCTTTGAAATCCACATTAGATCCACAAAACCTTTCGGGTTTGAACGATAACGGGTCCTCCCAAAGATCTGGGTCCCGCCCCATTGCCCAAACGTTGATGATAAGCTGAGAATTCTTTGGAACTGTATAATTCATGATTTCGCACCCTTCTAAGATGGCTTGTGGGTGTAGGAGTGGAGCGGGTGGGTGTAATCTCAATGTTTCTTTGACACACGCGAGCAAATATGGAAGTTGGGTGACGTGGGATTCCTTGATCAACATTGTTGAACCGGTTTCGTTCTTGAGCTCCTCTCGGATCGTGAGCATTGCTTCTTTGTTCTTGATCAACTCGGCTAACGCCCACTCGATTGTTGAAGCTGTACTGTGTGTTCCCCCAGAGAATAATTCCTATAACACATAGATCTTACAAGTAAATAACGTACAAGTTACAATTTTGTCTCACTTACATTTGATTGTATTAAAATAAAGGGTTTTGATAATGAAAGCTAAGGGCTGTTTTAAAAAAGTTCACTGTCAGCAATTACCACAATTAGCGAACCCAACAGAAAAAGACAATTAAATGTGAACATACTTTAAAAGGAAACCATTTACTACTAATTAATTACCACAATCAGCTGGTTAATCTGAAGATCTGAAAACCCGCATCTGATCATGGTGTCCAAGAAATCTTGTTCATCCAAATCGACCCCTTTTTGGGATTCTCTTCTCTCCTTAATTATATGTTTCCATGCACTAAATGCTTCATCCATAGCTTCTGATGTCTTCTTCTTTAGACCTTGAGGATCCAACACTTCAAATTTCGGATAAAAATCCGCAATATTCGGGGTAGTTCCTAGCTTCATTAGCTTAAAAAGTGCTCGTTTCAACCCTTTACGTTCCCTCTCATCACTCTCTAAACCAACCAAATCTTCTGAGAAACAAATGTTACCAAGAATGTTAATAGTCGTAGCAAACACAAGCTCTCGAATATTTACAAGACCCCCTTGTTTTCCTTTCAAAAATCCCACCATTTCATCCACGTTTTTCTCCCTTAGAGAAGATTGTGATTCTAGGCCTTTAGCCGAGAACAACTCCGTCCGGACCAGCGACCTCAAAAGCTTCCAATGCTCGGTGCACTCGGTTGCCCAAATAAGTGAGTGTTCTTGTAAACCATCTTGACCAGCTTTAGGCACCCACCTGCATACATCGATTCATCCAGAAAATATATAATTTGAACATAATCTTTTTCATTTATACTTCCAAAAATACACAAGGTTTGGTTAAATTCTTCACACTTATTAGCCCATAGAAGAACACCAGAATTAAAAGTCACAAAATTATAAATATAGCTAGAAACTCGATCTTCAAAATTATTAGCGCGTAATTAACAACCTAAAACTTGTCACACTTAACTACTTAAGCTGCTTAGAGATAAATTCGTTACCATAAACTTGTACGCGTTTTGTTTGCGTGTAAAAATACAGTGTAGTCATTAATCGTTACAGTTTATAGTTATACAAGTTTCTTTTCTATAATCATTATCGTATCTATTAGAAAGAGAAATTTACATTTTGATTGACAACTCCTCCATTTTCGGTAAAATAATAGTATGACAGATATAACTGAAAATGACTTTAACAAAATTAAAAAATACAACGCACTTTTCATAATTCATTAAGTAAAACAGAGTATAAATTTAGTAATTAATGAGTGATATATGTTATAGTGATTTAATGACAACGACTCCATTTACGAAGTATTTGCTTTTATTTTACCGTAAAATACCAATGACCATAAAATCTATATATTGGCAGTTTGTGGCCACCTGTATGTAGGTAGTTTCTCATGGGCTCGCATGATCTCGGTTGCAGCCATGGGAGAGGAGCCGATGACGAACAAATGGGAGCCAAGTTTCAGCGAGCACAACGGGCCATAGGTCCGGGCTAACTGGGTGAGGTAGATCTGAGGCCCTTTTAGCATGTGTGGAAGGTTGCCAATTATCGGCCATGAAAAGGGACCTGGTGGAAGGTTCGCCTTGTATCTTAAACGGACGGCGATCATTACAGCCACAAGCGGCGGCAGTAGGAGGATAATAAGTGACCGGAAAACGTCTGCATTTCTGTTACGTTAATTATGAGGGGACAGATGAGATGTAGATTCAAGTGTGAGTCAGCGAGTCAAACGACCGACTTCCAGTTTGGGATACAACCTGAAAAATATAAATATAGTGAACGTCACATGTTTTTGGGGAGTATCAAATTGGTAATCGATCAAGTTGGCATTTCAAAATTTATAAATAAACAGCTTTATTCGATCCACAAAATTAAGCAGATGACTTATCTGACTTAATATGATTAATTTATGGAATTATTATTACAGTATAAGATATACAGCAAATAGGCATTTCTTTTATATGAATATTATTATATAAATTATCGAATACACCGATTCGGTAGGTGAAGTAAGCTGATTGTATATTTCCTGTCATTGAGTCATCGTCTTCCGTTTACCGCGAATAATATATAATCTGTTTATATACTGTATAACTTAGTGGATCACTAAACCATTTTTTTTTTAAATTAACTGACATTTCAACATCGATATCAAAAATTATTATTAATAGCTAATGCCAGCTTGCTAGGTTTGAAACAGACTACAGAGTATATAATATTCTATTTAAAAAACGTGAACTTCAATAATATTTTTTTATTAGAAAAAAGTTAGGCTTTGTAAATTATTTTACTTTATATATTTAAGACATAATATTAAATAAAACAATTTCATTAAAATAAAAATATTACATTAATAGAAAAAAAGTATTACAGTAAAATATTAAAATGAAAAACACTACTATGCTCAGATTATTTGTCTTCGTCGTCAGCTTCTTCGTCTTCCTGGTGCTGCAAACCCGAACAAAACGACTTCTAAAAGTCCGACGAAAATATATTTATAATTTTTCCCAGAGCGTCGATAAGTAATTTCTTTTCATGTTTTTATTACCTTTCATTTGCTTGTTGCAAGAGAAGTACAAGATCAAATGTACAAAAACAAGAGAATAACAATATATATATATAGATAGTTTCATAACCCTGAATGGGCGGGCTAGGTTTAAGAAATAATATTTATAACTACGAAAGAAACGTAGAAAAACATATACTCCCTCCGTCCCATTTTAAATGTCAGTATACTATTTTAGTTTGTCCCATAAAGAGTGTCATTTACTAAATTTCAACTAATCAAAAAACATTTAAGTGGGAAAGAGAAAATTTGATTGGTGACATTATATAATTAATGCACTTTTCTTAAACTGTGTGCTTTTTTGTAGTGGACAATTAAAGTGGGACGGAGGGAGTAATAAAATATTATTGAAATGATAAAATTTTTTTTTGCTTAAACATAAATATTAGTGCAATCCTTGGGTGCAAAAGTGACGATTAAAATTCATTATTTACACAATGGAACAACATTGTCATACAAAAATGCAACCTTTTTTTGATATCACAAGAAGGCTCCCAATAAAAAGAGAATTTTGTTAATGTTGATCTACCACGAAGAATGAACACTGAAGTGGTTTGTTTTCATCTGAAATCGGGTTGGATTAAGTAGAAAAATAAAAGGAAATTAATCTGATGAAGAATCATAGAAATTAGTGGGCTTGGAGACATAACATCAAATTCAAGTGTTTTGACCACCATATACAATTATACATGAACTTTCTATTAACAATTTTTTTATAGAAAGAATAAAGTACGTATATTTTGAAAACGGGCAGGTCAGGCGCATTAGGTAACGGGTCATAATCATGTGATTTTTTGGTAGGTTGACTTGTGACTCAAAGCAATTTTTTGTAAAAAAGATAACATTTTTTACATATAAAATAGTGCTACACTTCTAAATTTATTTACTCGGTATTGTAGTAATTAATTTTTTGTAATTATGAGAAGTTAAAAAAGAGGAAAAAATATATTTGCAGATCAACCCAACTAATTGAAAACTTCATTTTTAGTTGTACCATGAATTACTGGTTCTGACCTAGTCCATGTTGACCCGCCCATTTTTCCACCCTAAAAATTTTTGTTATCAGTTTTCGTCAACGACTG
Organism: Calendula officinalis; assembly: GCA_963853835.1. Classification (NCBI taxonomy): domain Eukaryota; kingdom Viridiplantae; phylum Streptophyta; class Magnoliopsida; order Asterales; family Asteraceae; genus Calendula; species Calendula officinalis. Next base: position 30,075,467 of record OY970822.1, read on the forward strand.
CAAAAGCCAGTCACTTTTAAGTCAACACCTTGACCATAATAGTCCATACCTCCTAAGCTAATTGGTCTTCATTGCATTTAACTGCAAGAATTGGCACACCCTTTTCTGTAAAAACCATTTAAGTAAACCATTGTCATTAGTGAAGCTAAACAAATAACTAAGTTGAAAAAACTAAAAAAATGAAAAATAATCTAACCTTCTTTAGCTTTATAATCTGTAACATTCATTGCAGTTTCGTCATTGACCCCATCAACTTCAACAACACCATTTACTGTGTCGTATCACTCAAGTTTTATAGCATAATTAAGTCACCGTTTTGTTATTCAACCTTCAGGCATGTCACCTATTTTGTTTTTCATTTTTATTTAACATGTTTGACTCGTTGGAAATAAAATATAAACAAATCGACCCATTTCAAATTAGTCAACACTAACAAAACAAATATTGTAAAAGCAAATACAGAAAAAGTTTATGATTACATAACTCAAAATCATTGGTTGTCAAAACGCCTTAAACAAATTATTATCAGACATTTTGAATGATTGAAACAATTCTGACATGAAATTTCCATTTTTTTTTCAAGCTTCTGATCATTACTTTTATTAATTTTTCTTTTCTTTTTCTGTTTATAATTTTTTTTTCTCCTCAAAGTATTAACTTTAACAATAAGAAATGATGATTTATCTTCTTCATCTGATATGCTTCCTTTCAGAGCCATTACTACATATGTTTTCTATTTTAAAGTTCTTTAATGCTAATAAACTCCCACAAATTCCACCAAATGCCATTGCCATCCATGATACTGATTGCAGATCCCCAGAATTAAGCCCTGGTCACCAATAAATTCTTCAAATTAAAATATTAAATTGACAAATATGAAATTATAAATTAAAACTTTTATTCTATCCCAACATTAAAAAAATGACTTAATTTGGCAAAATTGAACCGATTTATCTCAAATTATTGCATTAATTAAAAAATTATTGAATCTCTTAATTTGGCAAAATAAGAGATCTGCTCCGTCATAGGTTCATATTGATTCTTCTTTTAACCAAAACACAAAATTAATTCATATAAAAATAAAAAAATTGATGCATAACATCGTTTTACTGCAGTGCATATCACGAACAAAAATTAATTTAGGAAAATTCTTAAGTAGTATATAAACAAACATATGATGGATGGCATAATATAAACACATGAAATTTTTGAATTTTTGAATCACAAACTGTGAATTGAACTGATTTATCAGAAATTATGTTACGAATCAAACCCCAAACATGAAATTATTAAGAAATTTGAATCATAAAATAGAAAGAAATTACCTGAAATAGGGTTGTCGTTCGGAAATACGGCGTTGAAGATGAACCCTTAATCCCTTTCGAATCACAACTGGGTGCTTAAACCGGTCCGAACTGGTTTCAACTGGATATAACCCGCTTTACCGAAAACCAATTTAAAACCGAACTGATTTCCCCTAAACCGGTTTTGACCTTAGTTAGCCAAAACAAAAAAAAGACATTAATAAAAAAAAACTTAAAAAAATTCAAACTTAAAAAAACTACTAGTCAAGAGATTCATCGTCGTCTTCGTCTTCGTCAACCGGTCCTTGTGCTCCCGAACCCTCACCGTCACCCTCCTCGTCAACCTCGTGAAAAATCGCCAAATCCTTATGAAATTGCTTTGCAATTGATTCTTGAGCGCTTTCAAGCATTTGCTTACGACTTTCGTCAAGGTCGTTCGGCACTTTTGTGGCTAGGAATTTCCAAGTTTTCAAAATCAATTTTTTATGTGCCATTTTTGCAACCTTAGCGATAATGTTTGTATGCTTATCGGCAGTTTTTCTAACCACGTCCAAAGTGTCCAACTTAATGGACCTTCGGGAACTTGCGGCATCGGACGAAGATGAAGTTTTTTGGCTATTCTTGCTAAGACTGCGGCCGGGGGGGGGGGGGGGGGGGGGGGGCTCAACGGGTCATCTTGGAACAACGCATGCATGTTAGCCGGTGCCGTCGTCCTTGGTGCCGTCGTCGTCCCTGGATCCATGCTCGCCGGTTCGGTGTCTTCATCGAGGCTTATCGGCTCGGTATCCATGACGCCCACTGAAAAATAGAACTTTGGGCTATCTCTTACCACTTCCCAACATGCTTCGTATATAAAATTACGGCCAACATTTTCATGGAATTGTTGACGAGAAGCTTTTAGAATGTCCTCGTCTCGCGTACCGCTTGCACGCATCTCGTTGAAAGAATTGTATATAGCACTGAAATTTTTCACGTCATGCGCTATTTTGGACCATTTGCCCGTGAGTTGGTTCATGTTACGCTTAACAGAAGCAGCCGAGTTGAAGTCTGCGAGAATTTGACCCCAATGGAAGATACTTTTTTTGTTATTCCCCCTAACACCATCTTCAAAATTATGAATCCAACGTTGGGCCAAAATCACCTCGTCAGGGGTTGACCACTTTGTTTGTGCCCTTTTTGGCACCGCTTTTTCTTTCCCCCTTTCCACCCTTTTTTCTTTCCCTTTTCTTGTGGGTGTCGGTTCTGGTTGGGTGTCCCCCACATTTTGGGTGTCGGTTGGTGATGGTGATTGAAAGTTTTGTGAATAGAACGGTGTGTTTGGAGGAGGTTGTTGGAATTGGAAGTTGGGTGGTGGTTGTTGGTATTGAAAGTTTGGTGGTGGTTGTTGGTATTGAAAGTTTGGTGGTTGAGAGTAATGGAAGTTGGGTGGTGGTTGTTGGTATTGAAAGTTTGGTGGTGGTTGTTGGTATTGGTAGTTTGGTGGTGGTTGAGAGAAAGCCCCAAAACCAAGCGATGGTGCCGGGTTGCTTGTTTGACCCGACGAAGAACCGGCCGGTGAGGGTGGGGCGTCAATCGGTGTTGAATTAAATAGCTCACAAACGTCGTTGGATACCGATGATGGACGTCTTTTCGACATTTTTGAAAAATTTGGGAGGAGGTATGATTTTTTTGAGAGAGAAAGAAGGTGTATGTGGTGTAAAAAATAGAAGAAATGAGTGGGTATTTATAGATGTAAATGGGGGGGAATTTTTTTTGAATTTTTTTGAATTTTCTCGGATTTTTTTTGAATTTATTACCGTTTTTTGTATTTTTTACCATTTATTTTGAATTTATTACCGTTTAAAAAAAAAAAGCTTTTTTTTATTGGCCGGAAGGTACACGCGGGACCCACATGCACGCTCCTCCTCCGTCTCTTCTCTCGCCACTTTGCCGACTGGCGGAAAACCGACGGACCAACTGGCGGTCCGTGCCAACGTCGTCGGAACCGGCGGTGGCCAACCGGCGAGGCGTTGGCAGCGGTCTAACAGTGTTACAGTGGCATTAGTTTCATCAGAATGATTATGCATATTTATTAGTTACGTATAACATTAGAGCGCTCCAACGATAAAACAAACTGATACCGTCAATTGTCACCAAATCATCATCACATCAGCTCACCCTCCAACCGACACTAAACTGACGTACCTATACCAACAATACCACTTCCTTCTAATTTTTTGGGACCCACCATTACAAAACACACATACACAAAATACCCCTTTGGGCCCCACCCACCAAACTAACGCCACCCCTCATCTCCGTCTCCAAACCGGCGAATTTTAACTGGCGAGAAAACCGATACCCCCGTGCCAACGGTTGGCCCAAACTCACGGCAAAGAGACGCCGCCGGTTTGGCACCGTTGGCACCCGTCTTACATATTGACCAATCAAAAGAAAAAGGAAGACATCAAACAATAACTATTTTCAGGCTGATATTTTATGACATACATTATGATAATCTCCAAGAGATTATCATAAAAAAGTACAATTGAGACAGCTCAATGTACAAACATATATTGCACAAGCAATTACATTCAACATACAAATGGTTCAAGACAATGTTCTTATCAGTAGGGGTGAGCATAACAAGGTACCCACCGGTTCCGACTGGAACCGGAACCGGAACCGGAACCGCAGGTTCCTGGAATATAGGCACCGGATTTGAAACCTGGAAGACATGTTCCTAAATTTTCAGAACCGGAACCAGATCCACCGGTTCCAGGGTAGGTTCCGGTTACCCTGTCTCTAAATTCATAAACATTTAACTATTACTAACTAAATAAACAAGACAGTAAATTACACAAACTAGTGATTACAAATATCATTTAGCGAGTTTAAATATGATTTAAGGATTACGAATATTGTTCAAAATATTTAAAAAACACAGTAAATGTTTGATTGCAAATACAATCTCCTTAAACTAGTTTCAACTTCTGGCATATCACTTGCTATCGTATCCTTAACCTGCAATTCAATACACATTACTAAATTAGCATAATTTATACATAAATGTACTATAAAACAGCACAATCTAGTTTCAAAAAACTGCACTCTTTACTTTAACCTCGCATCCTTAAAGTGCATTTTTTACCTTTCAAAAAACTGCACAAAAACTGCACTTTTTTTTACCTTCAATTAACACTAACAAATGCATCCCCAAGATTACCATGTCCTATTTTTGGCAGTAATATTAACAATAAGTTAGTTTCACGTGTTAAAAACATAAAATAATGGATATATAATATATTGAAACAAATTTACCTTCTTCGTATTTGTTCACATTGTAGATAATCAAACAAGCATCTTATCCATTACTTGATTCAAAATGGTGATTTGGGTAAGAAAACTTGAAGAAGAGAGTTAGGGTTTTAGAGAGAGAGTAGAGAGAAGGAGGAGGTTTTGCTTGAAAGTTCAGATTTGATTAATGGCAAAACTTAGAGATTAAGCATTACAATTGAGTATTTATACCTTAAGCCTAATTGCCTAGCTAATCCTAATTAACTAACTTAAACTAATATGCAATGTTACAAAAGTACCCCCTAGACTATTAATTACAACCAAATAAGTCCTAACAATCTCCCCCTTTGTAATAATAGTCTAGGTTTCATATCTTTGAAGTCTTCTTTGTTTGTAAGGCTGGAACTGAGTGATAAACCATTGTGCAGTTTTGTTGAAAAATCAGCCTCAGCTTTTGATGATCGGTGATAGAAAAACTTTTAATTGGCTTTTCAACCAATGGAAAGTCTTCCAGAAGACTTCAAGCAAATCGGCGAAATGTAGACCCACAGATAGAGCGGTTAGCAGCGGAAGTCCTTTCTTGAAGTTGTGGCTTTGTCGATTTGTTGCTGATCCTCGGTTCCTGATATTTGTTGAAGTCGTAGAAGTGCGGTATATTGATTTGATATGGATTTTTCTGACCGTTGTTGATAATGTTGGAGTACGGTCATAGAATCCCTTATCTGATGTGTTGACTGTTGTTGATAAGAATGGAGTACAGTCATCAGATCCTCTATCTGACATAGTGACTGTTGTTGATAAGAATGGAGTACAGTCGTCAGATCTTCACACAAGAAAGTATCAGGGTAACCCAGGATCACATAGATTGCCTGTTAACACAACAGTTACAGAAACTATGCGACCTATGTTCTGTGTTGGCTTTGATGTTAGCACTGGTAGGATTTCCATTCAATCATCGTGGAATACCAATAATTTTGGTATCACTATGAATGTTCCGGCAATATCACTAAGATATGCTTGGTGGAATGCCTGTGTCCTAGAGAAATTTAATTCGGTTCTAGACTCTATACGTGGACAAACGAAGGCGAGGACTGGAGGTGGGTCCTCTTTTTCAATATCAACAATCGCCAAATGAGATGTCGATAGTAGATGTGGTAATCTCCGTGATTTTGAAACAAGTACTTTTTGTACTTGAGTGGTTAGTGGGGGTTGTGCATTGCATCACTGGGTCCATGATTAATCAGAAAGCAACTTATGCAGTCTGATATAGATGTGGTTACTCGGTCTTTTGTTCGGTTTAGGGAGGGTTTTCCGTTTTCTTTAACTCTTTCACACACGCTCCTCACTCAACTCACTTTTTCATTTTCAACCACACCCTCGTTTTTGTTTTACCATGTGATAAGCTGATTTGCACCCCATACTTCATACCCCCTCTCAATTTTTACCTCAGCTCACCCCAATCAAGACCCCACGATACTTGATTCTGCTCACCTAGACCTAGGACCCTCACTTTTTAGTTCCTATATTGTCGGTGGCTCCGGGGAAGATCATGCTGGATATAGAAGATCATAGGAGTAATTTGAGAGTGGTCTATTACACTCATGTGCATTTTAATCAGCTTTTGAAAGATGTTTCATTTTAGTAGGTTCACATGGATTTTTCATCGGAATTTGATGTGTTTCCGGTATAAGTTGTTGCCTGAAAGATTTTGGATTTTAAGGCTCAGCAACTTGTTCTTTTAAGGTAACACCGGACTCACCTAGAGTATCCGTTAGCACATTATATGAATCGGTAGTCGTTTGCACAACCGTTGATTCAAGTGTGTGACCTGCGTTTAGAGTTGGCGTGATTTTAACTCTAGCAGGATTTCCACTCGATCCTCGTGAAACATCATATTGTGATGCAACTACAAGTGTTCCAATGGATTCACGGAGATCCATTTTTGTCGTGCAAGTGTCCTATATTGGAAGATTCTTGAGGGTGAGAACTAGACACACTGTGCATACAAAGAGACTTAACCCGGGGCAGGAGGTTATTATGTTTTAATACCGACATACTCCGAATGAGTAGTCAGTAAATTTTGTGCTACGTCCCCTAATGAATTGAAACAAATTCCCGTTGAGAGGAATTTGAGTGGTTGGTGGTGGCGTGCATTTGCTTTACTGGGCCAGTAAAGTCTAGTGAAACATTCAACGTATGAATGATCACCTATTTGAATGGTTGCCCGGTTTGTTGACTATTTGGATGCACTCAAATGTGTGTTTTCTTAAATGTATCATGTTTTCACATCACCTTGCACTCACCTAGTTCTATACCTTAGACGTATACCCTCACATTTACCAGTTGGCAGAAATATTTCCCTGGGAAGATAAGGCCGGATCTGGCAAACCATGGGAAAGTATTGTCTTATGAAAAGATTTTTTGTTTGTTTATTCATATTTGGGTAATTGTGTTTTGATTTTTAAAATTTTCTCCCCTTAGAAATAATAATTCTCCCCCTAGAATTAGTATTTCTCGCCATCGACAAATCAAAAGTATGAAATAGTTTAGAGGTTCGAGGACGTACCTTAGACATCGTTGGAGGGTTGAAGGAGAGTATTTGCATTGAAGGTTGATTGAGCATTGTGCTTTCTTTTGATGATCGGGTTCTGAGTCTGTGTTGATCAGAAGCCATCCTTCAGAATGTTGACACTGTTGACAGGTGGAATGCCTCCCAACAATTGAATATTAACGCGGGTCACCTCTTTGGTTTGGTCGTCTAAGAGCAACTGGTTCGTCCGGCCATCGGAGCCCATGATATTGACCAAATTTTTGCGGTGGGTTATGAACATCAGTTGAGTAGGTGGGCATTTTGCTTCGATCTCGTACCCCTGATGAACCTCAAAGTGTCTAATCACTGCGCTTCAGTTTAATCTTTCGTCAATGGCAGTGATTAGTTTGCCAATGTTGCTTCGTAAGGAGATGTTCTCTGGCTTGCTGGGAAGTCTGTTCAGGTGTCTCCATTTCTTCTCCAAATTTTTCTTCAGGAGTTTTAGTGTACCATCACAGAACTTGGCAATTTCTGAAACATGGAAGAAATGTCTTTCATTGAAGCTGTTTGTGTAGGTCATTTCCAAGTTAGGTTCACCCAGAATAACAGTTTTCCGAGTTTGAATTTTGAAAGGAAGTGATCTGTATGGTGTAGCCAGGTGAACCTTTTCTGTGCCACTCTCAAAAGCCATTTGAACATCTTCCATTCGAGCAGCAAGCGTTTTGACAAGCATGAAACGCTTCAGAGAAGCATGAGCGAAATTTCTCGCATGATTTTTCACTAGGTGTGGGCTGTCTGGAAGAACTCGTACTTCATTATATGGACATTCTATATCTCGAGGTTCGAGGATATAGAAGCCGCCTTCATCAATCATGTACACTTGATCGTCTTCTCTGCGAATCTTGAAGATGGTGTACCAGTAATAGCCTGAGAAGTGGTTGGTCGTTATCTCCAGGAGCTGTTTGATCGGTGATTTGTTGTATCGATTTGTTTTGCCCTCAAGATACCACATTGTGAGATAGTACATTCTATTTTCTCGTGGTGGCAGAATCACCTCTTTGTACAGATCTTGATATATGATTGGCAGCTCTTTTTCCTGGAAGATAGCAGAGAAGCGGTCTTCAACAAACGGTAATTTAATTTGTTGGAATAAGAACTTTTTGGAGATTTTTAAACGACGTTTATTAGCTCTATTCACCGCCCTCTTTTCGCTATCTGATAAGACCGGCACATCATGTTGTGGGGAAGCAGTTGGTGGTTCCGGTTCTTTGTTTCTGGAGGCAACCAGTGATTCATAATTGTAGAAGAATTTATGATAATTTTCTCGAGTGAATGGGACTTGTTCCTCCTCCACTCGTTCCTCATCCTCTGATGCTTCATTGTCAGAGTTGTCATCTGGTGGTGGTTCGGTGAAAGCCTCATTCACTATTTTATCTTCTTCGGAATCGCTTGGTAGATCAATCACTGTATCTGCCTCCTTCCTCAGAACCGTGTGAACGTTGCGCGAGCGGTTGTTCTCAACCTCAGCATTGATAGATTGTAGATGACGCATAGATTGCAGTGTTTGTTCTTTGGTCATCTCTCCTGGTGGAAGACTGTTAATCGGTAAGATATCTTCATTTTCTTCCACTCGCCACTGGTTGAGTGGTTCAACGTTCAACACTTGGGAGTAATCGAAGTCAACAACGGCCCAATCATCAATATAGTCATCGTCTTGTGGGCCTTCTCCCTGTCCTTGATGAGAGGAGCTGAGTTGTTGTTGTGATTGACTCCCCCTGCTGTATACTGAGAACCGGATCCTCCTTGTTCTAGTCTCCTTCTCTTTCCCCCTCCCTGAGGATCATTCTCAGGGTCCTCCGGCCTCCAGTGAAGTGGAGTGTCTTGTGAGCAGGGCCCGAAAAGTTATGTGGTGCGAAGTTTGAGCATCTCTATAAATTCTTCAAGGGAGAAGGGACGAGTGTAGGGTTTCATAACACTGATCGACCACTTGGGTCAACCTCCTAGTATGCTTGGTTCGACCATACTGACCAAGAACATGAACTTGTTCTTGGCCGGTTAAAACCAACTAGCTGATTTAATCCCTAAATGCGGAACTGGGATTAAACCTAATCCTTAAACCCTAAAGGATTGGGATGTTGGAGAACTAGATTAGGTTAATAAGAAAGAAACCTTGTACGAAAAACTCGAACACACACAATGAAGGTTTCGTCGAACACTCACCAAGAACCCTAGGGTTCTTGGTGTTCTCGTCCGTCACACAAGAGGAGAAGGAGGAAGGGTGTTCCATGAATCATACCTTAGGTTAATGCTTAAGATAAGTCCACTGATGATGAACACGACGAACGATCCTCTAGATGATCACTTGCAACGATCCTTGATCTTCGAAACTCGAAGAACACGAAGAACGAACGAAGAACAAAAGACTTGTGTTCTTGGTGTTTCGGCCGAGATTGAGAGGAGAGGGGGCAAGGAATTCGTGAGGTGTTGTAAGGGTTTTAGGGTTACCCTAAGCCTCTTATTTATATACAAATAAGTTACGCATAGAACCCTTTAAGTTTAATTAATATTAGAACTTTAATTAAAATTCCTTTTAACAATTCCATCCCTTATAGTTTAACTAGTTTATTATTATTGCACTTAACTATCAAATGTCTAGTATTAACACACTAATAATTCGGTACCCATATACACGAATTATATACTTGTATTTATACTTTTAATAGTAAATTATATAATAACCTTTATATAATTTACACAATAATATTATCCAATTACTATATGATTTAATAGCTTTAAATAATATCATGGATAACCTTTAATTAACACATTGTATATTTACTCAACTAGTAAATGTACAACTACTTGTATTAATTAGTTAGTTGAACTAATCTAGTAATAAGTTAAACTTAACTTAATACTTAACTGATTCATAATGACTATTATGAATCACTCCTCTTCGTAGTATCGTTGCATAACTTGCTCGTATTACATGCACTCACCGGTGGGACCCTTAAGTGTTTCGTAGGCATGGATGTATCATCATAGGTTGACTAACTGTGCACATAATTCCTTCATACTCCCAATTATACAAGTTTGTAACCTTTGTCTTAATGATACGAGCTACAGTGGCCTTTCTAGATGGGCATGTAGGTAAACAACCCCATAAAAACAGCTTATGTAACCCTTGGTATAGTTTTATGAAAAACTCTTAATAGCGTCTCCTAGTAAAGAACACTCTGTATTTAATTCTTGGGTAACGTTGTTAGGCTTATCCCTTGCAGCACGATATTTGTGATAACGAATACGAGCATGGTAGAAATTATCAACTCCTGTATTCGAAATCATTTTGTGACTTCTTGATTCAAACTGCTGTGATAAACGACAAAGAACAGATCAGTTCGTTTAGGCACGGCCGTGCACATGCCAATTTCTTATCAAGTCAAAGGACCTATAAATATCTCTCCTAAAGAGGAGGTGCAATTACCATCTTGTTATATTTCGATTTAAAATACAACTTCCTTTGTACCCAGTATCTTCCTCGTATGACAAATGTATTTCAGAATTGTCTGAGTTGAACCAAAGCCATTAGTCATTGTATCCTAAACCAGATACCTCAGGCTTAAGGACAATCCTAGTGAACAATACTTTTGAACTTTTCAACCACGAAGTATTGTCACGGTGGTCAATCCAATATTCGTTAAGCCTCCAACAAAGTATCATCGATATTTGGTTTACGCAAAACTTGTGTAGCTATCTTCGAAGAACTTCGAATCTACCACCAAATACCGCGATGACGTTAACGTCCCATCAAGGTTCCCACCAAGACGAGTAGTCACGAATTTATATCTTTTTGAATAAATAGAGTTTTATTGATGGATGATGTAAAACATACAAAGTCTGAATAAGAATGACACTAACTCATGTACTATTCCTCACTGGACATATATACTGAATTATTACTGGATCATTTACTTATTCATTTCGTTTGTGTTGATTACTTAATGATTCTTACAAACTTAATTGTAACTTTATCACTAAACCAATCATTTCTATTAAACTAAAGACATAAGACGAGTATTTAAGAATACTATTACTTTTGTCTTTGCTATATATTGTTCTTGCAACAATCTAGAACATATTCTAGTCTTGCCTTTTATGTAATTCGGTGAACATAGGAGGATTGGAAATTAACTCCTTAGTTTCTTGAATTCATAAAATCATTCTTGTAACTAAAGCCTCTTTTAGTTACTTGATTTGTAGATATTCTTACCAGTTAAAGAAATATCCTTAAATGACTATGTTATCCACTGAGGGGGGGGGGGGGGGGTTAACAATCTATTAGATATGCAATAATTAATCACAAAACTTGTGATCACGCTATTAGGTTTGCAATAATCTAATTAACGATCATTTATTATTTCTCTTAACTCTTTGGCTAACGACTTGGTAAAACCTTGTTGTTAATTGTAACACCTCAAATTTTAATACCAAATATTGGCCAAAATAAAACATTTTTATAAATAGAAGAACATCCTCAATTTGGATTTACAAAAACCTTGGTATGAAATTAGAGTATAAAAGTAGGTGTTACAAAATAGATCATAACCAAGCCAAGACTAAATCCAATCTAGTGCTCTTCTAATCTAGGTCCCGCATCTCTATCCATGCGTACCTAAGCCTTCGATCCCGAACCTGAGTACATAGCAAAACAAAACAAGGAGTACGTGAGACAAAACGTCTCGTGAGCTACATGGGTTTAGACCCGATGATAAAATGAAATGTCACGTTTCATATAACCAATCAATATACATATATATATATATATATATATATATATATATATATATATATATATATATATATATATATATATATATATATATCCAACTATCCAATCTAGTCACCTTAGTGTGACCCTATCAACCTTGCTTATCTAGCAATCACGTCTAACTATCGGGTTGCCCCTGAACTAGCTAGAAACAAGGTACCGGCAATAGGATCGCCCACGCTACCGATACCTGCCTTGCCCACCGGAATACGTCCAATGAGTAAGACTACTATCGTGGTTGAGTCGTTGGGAATACGCCCAACTGCCCCTCACACCACTCCTCATGACCGGGAGTCGCCCGTGTCATCACATAACTATTGTGGAAGAGTCGATGGGAATCCACCCCAACTGCCCCTCAATCCACACCTCATGATCGGGAGTAGCCCGTATCATCACATCATCTCAATCTCATCATAACCCTATGGTTATGCAAATCTAGCCCTCGGCTATCACTTTCATCATCAACAAGTTAGTTCAATACTATCATAAGTATAACTAACTATCAACTACTAGTCTACACAATTAAGCAAATAGACCATAACACAAGTAATGAAAATATTTAAAAGGGCTATGTACTCAGTAAATTCCACACGTACTCACCTTAGCAATAAGATGCTTAAACCGTGTTCTTGACACCCTATCTCTTGCTTCTCAATCCAATCAACTTTCCAAGACTTCACAAAAAGCCTAATACAATTATCACAATAAGATTATCATCATAAACTACTACCAATGTGTTCATCTACCTCTAGATAACACCCATCAATCCATTTCCCCCCAAATATATCGATTTACCAAACCCTAGGTTTAACCAACCCGAAGATTCTTACAAATCATAATCATACACTTGTTTTCCTTGTTAATATACCATCTATTAAGTGTATACAACATTTATTTCACCATAAATCACCAACCCAAGAACTAGGGTTTCAAATCCAAGCTTCTAAACCCATAGATCTAAAGCTACAACTACAAAGGAGTGAAGATATACCTTTAATCTTCAACTAGGAGTGAAGAATCACAAGATTTGATGAAGAAATCAGCTCCAAATGACGATTTACACCCAAAATCGTCCACAAACTCGAGAGAAAGAAACTAGGGTTTTCAAATGCATCAAATGAGCTCAAACCCGATTTTATTGCTGCCAGACAAAAGATCACGACGCGAACAATGTTCGCGTCGCGAACTCTGCGATTCCCCATAGTTCACGATCGCTAACTCATCGTTAACTACTTCGCGCCCGATAGCCAAACTCCCTGGCCCGAATTCCCGATCGCGATCGGTAGTTCGCATCGCGAACTTCTGAAGTGTGCAGGGCTGCACTTTTTCTACTTTGTCTCGACCCGGTTTCGCCCATAACTTTCTCGTACGGTGTCCAAACGACACGAAACCAATTTCCACGTGTTTTATATGATTTATCCATAATTATCATATTTTTACATATTTTATTTATTTACAATTTCGGGTCGTTACAACTATCTACCCCTTAAAAAGGATTCCGTCCTCGGAATCGCTAAGAATTTCAATCCACATCCTACCGAGTATCCATTCTCATTCTCCCGCGGTTATTACCGTCAAACTTGTTCTCATCCCGAATTAGTCAACAATATGTATGTAAACATTCAATTAAGCCCGCTAGATCCAAACGGGTCAAAAATCAATCTTAAGCCTTTAGTGCCCAAATGGACCAAACTTGCACAATTTTGACCACAAGACTTTCAATCCTTTAACCGATCATCTTATACACATAGAAATGACATGACCCACGCATTATAATCAACTAATTGACCAACACCAATGTCAAAGTCTAGCTTTGACCAAGTTACCATATTCCAACATCGTCTAACCCTTGACTTAAGAACAAAGTCAACTATACTTTAACAATTTCCTTTACCATCGACCTCTAGTTATGATTTATCAACCATTAGATACCCAATTCCCAAATTCAACTTGAAAACGCCCAACGGGTCAAAGTCACAAAATTTGACCATAACTCTTTTAATTACTTCATTACCCCTTTCTCATACACACAACTAATACATTATACTACCATCATCGCGAGTCATTCGAAACGAAAGTCAAAACCCATCATTAACCAAGTCAACTAATCACATGTTGACTAATCTTGACTTTTGCCTAAAGTCAACCATACTTTTTCCAATTAACAGATTCCCTACCCTCGGGATCTCATTCTCGACTTATCACTTCCGGTTACACCCATTAATGTTTCCTTAACAATCGACCAAAATTCCAAAATTCCCATCTTTTCACATTTCTCCGAGTTCTCACATTACCTTATGGTCACATCAATCCTTACCGTTTCTTGACCTTCATTCGGTCACTTATACCATTACCTAGAACCATTTCAATCATCTTCGCCTCACATACCAAAATTTCACACAAGTTGACCATATCCTGGTTCTCAATAACAATTGTTTTCTAACAGCATCCTTTTTCTCATATTCGAGAAGTCGTAGGCATCCCATACCTATACATGACCTAATGCAACCCGCATTTCCAACCAAATTTTCATTTACCATAACATAATAGCAATACTCATTAACCACATGGTGCTATCATCGTCATATAAACGCATAAGCATACACACCTACATATATATATATATATATATATATATACTTATATATATATATATATATATATATATCACGCCAACTCAATCTAAACGTATCTATTGTGCACATATACAACCATATGCATATGCCACGCCAATGTCATCTGACATCCATCTTTTCGCAACGCGTAGCCTCGCTACTATCTTACCCATTCGATCATCGAATCGCTCATCGTGCGTTCTAGCATCTCTCCTATAAAAATCGCATTATCGATTTCTTCCCTATTCATATGTCCCCCATCGAACATAGAACTTAGCACATTTCATATAATATTATCTTTCCATTATTATATGCCTTCCAAGGCCATCATATAGTGCACATGCATTGTACCCCGCGGGTATACCAATAAAATCTCCGATTGTCGTTTACCGTTTCACTTACACATCAACCACCCTTAACCGGTCCATTTCCTTATTACCGATTTCCAATCCTTTTATTACCACCGGGGTAATCGCTAATCCATTCCTTTAACCAAAGTTCACCGGCCAACCTGGTCACCCTTGAGCCAACCAATCGACTCCGGTCTACATTTGTAACCCATGACTTGGCACCCATTAGCCCAACATTCCATGTTCCCGTCTTCCTACATCGCGATACTTTGAAATATTTATTTCTCAATCGTAGTCTCACACACACTATGTCATATTTTATCACATCATCATCATGACATTTTGCCCATAATCGTCATCTTATCCTTAATATCAAATCGATCATCCCTTGTCACGAAACTTGTTATGGCTACATGCCAATTTTTTTTTTTTTTTTACTCCATTCTTTCTAACAATTAAAATATGCCATTCCTGACACTTACTCCTTTCCACCTATGTTACATTTATTTGTTCCAAGGCATCACTATACCTTTAATCATTCTTTTCTTTCCCATTTACATATATTAACATTACATTACTTATCCAGATTCCCGCCAAATACCCAAGTTTCAATTCCAAGATTTCTATTTCCAAATTTCCATCCTTACTACAATTCTTACCAAAGCTTAGTACTTCATTATACTACTATCCACTTATTGGAAACATTTACCGTCCTCGCGGTTCATCTTTTGATACCATATAATAACATCAACCCCTATATCCTTACTATCTGCGACACACCGAACCATATTCCTTTCTAAAAATATAATTTCCGTACACATAACTAACCGGGAAAATCATTCCCCAAAATAAATATTCACGTCATACAACTTACCTCCAATTCCTATAACCATCAATCCGTGCGACCATTAAGCTATAGTCACACAATATCTCGGCTTGGTGCATACCCAATCAATCCATACTGATAAACACGTCAAAATCCTTCTTTCTCATGGACATAAATCAATTTTTAAACTTTTTCCCATCTATTTCTAAGTCACAACTCCTATAAACAAATTCGACCGTTGAGATTTTTCCATTGGCTACCACTATTTCCTATTTTTCATCTAACAACATCGGTCGGCACATTTAACTTTCTACCAAACTCGTGAGACACAACGAATAAGTAGAACCCGAATCAAATAATATAGAAGATGGCATGAAGTTAATGAATAAAGTACCTGATACTACATCGTGCACCTCTTTTGCCTCCTCTCGAGTCACCTGAAAGGAACGCCCCTTCACTTTAGCCGGTTCCTCTTTCTTTTGAGCCGCGGGCACCTTTGGCTCGATCCTCTTTTTCGGGCACCCATTGCTATAGTGTCCCATTTCATGGCACGAGTAACACTCCACCTCGGAAAACGCCTTGGATCTACAATCCCGAATTATATGCCCCGTCTTTCCACAATTATAGCACACCTTCGAATTTCCTCGGCACTCGCCGGCATGGTTCTTCCCGCATCTCTTGCACGGGACAACGCTTCCTTGCTTGAAGGAATTTGATGTGAACTTCCCCTTTTTAGAAGTTCCCGAGCCACTCTCGGCTTTCCTTTTCTCGATCACATGGGCCCTCTCGGTATTCCTTGTCGCATCCACCTCTTCCACACCCCGGGCGGCACCAATGGCCTCATCGAGTGTGACCGCTCTCCTTACCTCCAATTGGTAATCCCAAGGTAGCCCACAAGCATATCAGACTACCCTCGATCTTTCCTCAAAATAAGTTCTTGCAACAAACGGGAGCAATCCCGTGAACTCCCTTGAGTACTCCTCAACCGACCTATCACCCTTCTTTAGGTTTACAAACCTCTCATGCATCTTCTCCAAATCCCTTTCGGGGCAAAACTTTCTCTTCAACCTCGTGGTAAAGTCGTCCCATGACATCTTTTCAATCACCTCCCTCCCGAGGGTCTCATACACGATATCCCACCATACCATAGCATCCTCTCTTAGCAATTGCGATGCATACAACACCATATCGGTTTTCTTGCACTTGCTACTTCCGATGACCTGCTCGGTCTCTCGGATCCACCTCATAGTCACCTTCGGGTCCGAACTACCCGCATACACACTTGGCTTACAAGCCATGAAAGACTTAAAAGAACAACCATTGTTTTCATCGGGTTTCGCCCTTGCATCACTACAACCACCTGTGGAGGATTCCTCCACTCGAGTGCCACCATCCCTGGTTTTCTCATCCGATCTAGCTTCGGATACACGATCTCCCCCCAACCTCTCCCGGTCTCCAATGATGCGGTGCACCTCCTCGGCCACCACTCCCTTGAGTTGTTCAATAATAGTTTGGAGGTCCGCCATGGTCACCGGAGTTCTATTAGCTCCGTCCTCCGATTCACCCATCCGATGCATCGACGGTTGACTTTCCTGTTCAACCACAACTTTGACATGAGGTATTCCTTCCTCCCGGCCCTCCGGGGCTTTACCACTTCTATGCGTGGTCACCATTTCTTTCGACCAAGACTAAACGAAAGACATTAAACATTTAGTACCTTGTGTACAACCCATTAGTCGCATAAGACTCAATATCCAAAATCATATCTAATTCATCGGTCCCCTAGGTTCAACCCTAAACTTAATGTAAAGTCTCAAGGTCAACCTATGTTCTCAAGGAATCTTATATTCCTAATGCTACAGTCTAAGACTAGGATGGTCATCCAACCTAATTCACTTAAACTATAGCTCTGATACCAAGTTGTAACACCTCAAATTTTAATACCAAATATTGGCCAAAATAAAACATTTTTATAAATAGAAGAACATCCTCAATTTGGATTTACAAAAACCTTGGTATGAAATCAGAGTATAAAAGTAGGTGTTACAAAATAGATCATAACCAAGCTAAGACTAAATCCAATCTAGTGCTCTTCTAGTCTAGGTCCCGCATCTCTATCCATGCGTACCTAAGCCTTCGATCCCGAACCTGAGTACATAGCAAAACAAAACAAGGAGTACGTGAGACAAAACGTCTCGTGAGCTACATGGGTTTAGACCCGATGATAAAATGAAATGTCACGTTTCATATAACCAATCAATATACATATATATATCCAACTATCCAATCTAGTCACCTTAGTGTGACCCTATCAACCTTGCTTATCTAGCAATCACGTCTAACTATCGGGTTGCCCCTGAACTAGCTAGAAACAAGGTACCGGCAATAGGATCGCCCACGCTACCGATACCTGCCTTGCCCACCGGAATACGTCCAATGAGTAAGACTACTATCGTGGTTGAGTCGTTGGGAATACGCCCAACTGCCCCTCACACCACACCTCATGACGGGAGTCGCCCGTGTCATCACATAACTATTGTGGAAGAGTCGATGGGAATCCACCCCAACTGCCCCTCAATCCACACCTCATGATCGGGAGTAGCCCGTATCATCACATCATCTCAATCTCATCATAACCCTATGGTTATGCAAATCTAGCCCTCGGCTATCACTTTCATCATCAACAAGTTAGTTCAATACTATCATAGGTATAACTAACTATCAACTACTAGTCTACACAATTAAGCAAATAGACCATAACACAAGTGTTGAAAATATTTAAAAGGGCTATGTACTCAGTAAATTCAACACGTACTCACCTTAGCAATAAGATGCTCAAACCGTGTTCTTGACACCCAATCTCTTGCTTCTCAATCCAATCAACTTTCCAAGACTTCACCAAAAGCCTAATACAATTATCACAATAAGATTATCATCATAAACTACTACCAATGTGTTCATCTACCTCTAGATAACACCCATCAATCCATTTCCCCCAAATATATCGATTTACCAAACCCTAGGTTTAACCAACCCGAAGATTCTTACAAATCATAATCATACACTTGTTTTCCTTGTTAATATACCATCTATTAAGTGTATACAACATTTATTTCACCATAAATCACCAACCCAAGAACTAGGGTTTCAAATCCAAGCTTCTAAACCCATAGATCTAAAGCTACAACTACAAAGGAGTGAAGATATACCTTTAATCTTCAACTAGGAGTGAAGAATCACAAGATTTGATGAAGAAATCAGCTCCAAATGATGATTTACACCCAAAATCGTCCACAAACTCGAGAGAAAGAAACTAGGGTTTTCAAATGCATCAAATGAGCTCAAACCCGATTTTATTGCTGCCAGACAAAAGATCACGACGCGAACAATGTTCGCGTCGCGAACTCTGCGATTCCCCATAGTTCACGATCGCTAACTCATCGTTAACTACTTCGCGCCCGATAGCCAAACTGCCTGGCCCGACTTCCCGATCGCGATCGGTAGTTCGCGTCGCGAACTTCTGAAGTGTGCAGGGCTGCACTTTTTTCCACTTTGTCTCGACCCGGTTTCGCCCATAACTTTCTCGTACGGTGTCCAAACGACACGAAACCAATTTCCACGTGTTTTATATGATTTATCCATAATTGTCATATTTTTACATATTTTATTTATTTACAATTTCGGGTCGTTACATTAATGTCTTACTAACTTACTGAATTCACTAACATCTTTAATGAATTACGTTAGTCTTAGCTCCCACTTACTTTTATGGAACTTAAGCATCTCTTAAACTACTACTTTGACCTAGTCAATAACTTGTAGTTTAATATTTTAAGAATTCTATCAATAATTAAGATCATCCTTTGGATTTGCGAATATCCAACATTCCTGTTTAGGGAATTATGATCTTTATTGATTACTGTATCTAACAAGTATGAAACACTTGAAATGATACTATCAATTCTTAAACACATTAGTATTCTTTTAAGAATCTTATTTAATGTCAAAGTCATCACTTGGATTTCTCAAATATCCACTATTCCTATAAGGGAATTATGACTTGATTAAATATTATATTTATTACAAGTATAAAAGACTTGCAATAATCTCTTTTAATTCTTAAATGCTTTAATATAGTTGTCCCTTTTTGAGAGTCATTTAATGTCTAAGTCATTTTACTTGGATTATACGAATATTCAATTATTCTCATTTTACTTGAGAGTCATTTATGACTTCATTAAATCCTTTATTACAAGTATAAAAGACTTGTAATAATACTCTTAAAGTCTATCTTGATTATATCCAATATAATCATACTATATTAATACTAATACTTTAAAACTTTCTATCATAAGTAATAACTATTACTTAAGATGTTTTAACTAAGTTCAATAACTATTGAACCTTATGCTTCCATAAAACTCTTAAATACTTTCATTAGAAAAACTTTCTAATTACTAGTATCTAAATACCTTGAGCTATCAAGACATTATTCATACAACAATCAAACAAAGATATATAAATCATGAAATATAAGTAAATCAAAACTTGACTTACAATCTAGTCATAAACCTTGACTAGTGTAATTATCACACATGCACACAATATAATTCAACCATGTATTCGAGATTAATTAAAACCAAAATAAAACTTGTTTTAACAAAATAAAATTATCCAAACAATAAAGTAAAATTGTTTAAAACGAATCCACAAAAATACCGAATTATAAAAACTTGGTGCTCGTGGGATCATCACCATCTCATGCCGGTCACCATCACTTTCCATCTCCTCCTGCAATAAACGATTGCAAAATTTAGATTACTCGTAATGTACTTTACAAGTATCTTAAAGTGATTAAGAAGTGTGGTTGTATTACCTGAGGAACTTGCATTTCCTCCACTACCACTTGCACCCTTTGGACAATTTATTTTCCAATGCCCAGCCTCACCACACTTGAAGCACCGGTTCTCGGTCCTCGCAGTGTTAGGCTTAACCTTCTTGACCTTTTGTTTGACACCTTTACCATTTGGCACTCCTTGGTTAGGATAGGTTTTACCCTTTCCTTTACCACCATGCACATCCTCATCGGTGCCATCAGTTATGCGACCCCTTTTATAATTGGTCTCAATATTCAACTCAACAGCCTCGAGCATAGATTGTAGCTCGGGATTGGAATTATCCATATCACGTTTGCTGTAGTTGGCTACAAAGAGCTTGTAGACATCGGACAATGAGTTGAGTATCATGTCAATTGCGAACTGCAATGGCATGTGGTGACCAAGTCTAGTAAGGTGATCAACGTGCACTTTCATTCTCATGACGTGTGCACCTACTGATGCTCCCTCAGCCATTTTGCAAGAAGCGAACGCCTTACAAGCGTAAAATGCTTGTCCTGGTTCGTTTTCTTCATCCTTGGCAGGGGTTCTCAATACGTTTCTTTCTCGGCCAATCCTTTCCCTCTCTTGTCTGAGCATGATCTTAAAATCACGCTTCCAATTGAGGAAATTTGACCCAGTCTTTTCTTTCTTTCTTAGGAAGAAACGTTGCGAGAGTTTGTTATAGGTTATCGTTGTGTTTGTTGTTGCCATCTACAAATCAAACCCAGTTTAATTAGTAATCATCAATAAACATTCTCTAAAATATATTATAAACCCATAATTAATATTTTAGGCCTAGGATCCATATATCACATTCTCGCCGCAAGGTTTGGGCACTTCCCGACGAGACATGTTATTTCTGGTCGGTAACATCCTTACCGATCGTATCAAGACTTGACACGATTCCTAGGGGTCGTAGAATCTTTAGACTTATAACTTATTACAACCTTGTACAATCTAATTGTACATTTCTAAGTCAGTAACAAAGTCTAATATGTTTATTCTACTCAAGTACTTTTTGGGCCGGGACTCCCGATTATCACCAAAGTAGATCAGACCATCTAAGACAGTGCGATGCTCTGCGCCGGGACTCCCGATTATCACAGAACCTTACGCACCCTAACGCTCGCAATGATTTGAATCCATATCTAAGGTACTTTATCCTTACAATATGAATATCGTTGAACAAAACGTTTTACTAGATTTTGTGAAAAACCTTATCTAGAATAAAACTGACTTGTTTTATCTTACTTGAAAAACTTAAAACTTATGTTATACTTTTAAATTCTTTTATGATTTATAAATTTGAATCATAAATCTAGTTTAACACACCTAGTTTTTCATATGTCTAATAATGAAATTAAACATTTATTTTGACTTACTAGATTCGACCAAGACTTATGTCTTAACGACACACTTACAAACTTTGTGATTTTCTTGTGTAGCTCCCACTAGCTTCAACAACCATGATGAAACTTAAGCTAACACAATCACCGGTTTATACTTGGTGAAAACTAATAAACTTATTATATAAAGACTATATATAATAATTCTTAGTTTGTTTTAAACCTTTCTTATATTTAACTTGAACTAGTTAAATATAGGTTCTTGTTATTTTTACTTGATCATTAATCTAGTATATTACACGACTTGTAAAATACTTATATTATACTTGTATAATTATCTAGTTATAATAATTTATAACTTTATACATCTTAATATATATAACTTTGTATATTTCTAGTTAATCATATAATTTCAACTTGTACAATTTCTAGTTATAATGAAATCATAACTTTGTACTTTCTAGTTTTAATTATATTATAACTTATACAATAACTAATTATAATATTAACTTTAAAGATCAAAAATATCATTACCCTTTTTAATTGTTCCATTTTATCTTGTATTTTAATGTATTCGTATATATGTATATTTTATAATAAACTTGTAACATTCTAATAAGAATATTACATCTAGTTTATACATATGTATTTTAACTTAAACTAATTAAAATACGTATAAACTTATTATATCCTTTTAAAATTCAATTTTACATAATAAATAAAAATTCCGAAAATTTTAATACATATATATAAATAATTAAATACACCTTGTTAATTTTAGAACTTAAAAATTAACATCCTCTTTATTAATTCCCTAAATTAATTATATGAACCCTAATCTTGTTTTTGACCAATTAAAACTAGGGTTTTGACTTTCTTGATCAAAGACATTATTTTAATTAAAATACTAATTTTAATCAATCATTTTAAACAATAAACGTTGTTTAAATACTAAGATAGATTATAATTTTTAATAAATTTATTTAAACTCTTTAAATTAAACCTTATAGACAATAAAACTTTGTCTAAATTACTAGGTTTAAAGAACCAGCTTTAATAAATCTATCAAAATAATAATTAAACCTATTAGACATAAACTTGTCTAATTAACTAGGTTTTAGATTATTATTCTAATTAATGCTTTTAAACTATCAAACTTAAACTAGTTTAATGTTCTAGGGTTCTTTAGGGTTTCGAAATTCTTAAGCCTATGAAACTTTTCCACTAATTAAACTAGGCTAGTTTAATAAACTTGGTGTCCAAATAACCTCTAGATTTTTGAAAATCCTAAGGGATTAGGAAAGAATCCTTTTGATCAATTAAACAAATCTTGTTTAACATACTTGATCCTAGGGATCTTTCTAGTCCACGAAAATTCAAGGGATTATGGAAAGAATCCTTTTGATCAATTAAACATATCTTGTTTAATATAGTTGATCCTATGGTTCATTCTATGTATTTTCGAAAATTTGCTAGGGTTTCTGGAAACCTTCTTGACCACTTAAACTTAGACTAGTTTAATGTTCTTGGTCCTAGGGTTCTTCCCTTTTTCCGAAAATATGAAGAAGAAGAAGAAAACTTGAAACAAAAAAAACTTAAAATTAAAGTAAACAAACAATCTTTGTTAATCTAGTATAGATATCTAAACCAACGCTCTGATACCACTGTAGGGTTACATAACACTGATCTACCACTTGGGTCAACCTCCTAGTATGCATGGTTCAACCATACTGACCAAGAACATGATTTTGTTCTTGGCCGGTTAAAACCAACTAGCTGATTTAATCCCTAAATGCGGAACTGGGATTAAACCTAATCCTTAAACCCTAAAGGATTGGGATGTTGGAGAACTAGATTAGGTTAACAAGAAAGAAACCTTGTACGAAAAACTCGAACACACACAATGAAGGTGTGTTCGTCGAACACTCACCAAGAACCCTAGGGTTCTTGGTGTTCTCGTCCGTCGCACAAGTGGAGAAGGAGGAAGGGTGTTCCATGAATAATACCTTAGGTTAATGCTTAAGATAAGTCCACTGATGATGAACACAACGAACGATCCTCTAGATGATCACTTGCAACGATCCTTGATCTTCGAAACTCAAAGAACACGAAGAACGAACGAAGAACACGAAGAACACAAGACTTGTGTTCTTGGTGTTTCGGCCGAGATTGAGAGGAGAGGGGGCAAGGAATTCGTGAGGTGTTGTAAGGGTTTTAGGGTTACCCTAAGCCTCTTATTTATATACAAATAAGTTACGTTTAGAACCCTTTAAGTTTAATTAATATTAGAACTTTAATTAAACTTCCTTTTAACAATTCCATCCCTTATAGTTTAACTAGTTTATTATTATTGCACTTAACTATCAAATGTCTAGTATTAACACACTAATAATTCGGTACCCATATACACGAATTATATACTTGTATTTATACTTTTAATAGTTAATTATATAATAACCTTTATATAATTTACACAATAATATTATCCAATTACTATATGATTTAATAACTTTAAATCATATCATGGATAACCTTTAATTAACACATTGTATAGTTACTCAACTAGTAAATGTACAACTACTTGTATTAATTAGTTAGTTGAACTAATCTAGTAATAAGTTAAACTTAACTTAATACTTAACTGATTCATAATGACTATTATGAATCATTCCTCTTCGTAGTATCGTTGCATAACTTGCTCGTATTACATGCACTCACCGGTGTGACCCTTAAGTGTTTTGTAGGCATGGATGTATCATCATAGGTTGACTAACTGTGCACATAATTCCTTCAACGAGATGCTGCTAGAAGCTGCTCAGAGGTCCTTTGACCATGGGCCGGAGGAGGAGGAGGAATATACTCCATTCTACTCTCAAGGTTCGCCAGCCGTGCATTAACTGTTTCTAAGGCTGGGGCGATGTGCGGTATAATCTGTAGATCTGGAGTTGGGATTGGGGAGGTGGTTGTTGTGGTAGCCTCTGATACTGTTGTTTGTGGAGGGAGGGTCATTACAATTGAAGACGGTGGAGTGACGATGACCCTCGAGGCTATATTGGTGGTGATGGAGATGGTTTGAGGAATGAAGACGGCAGTGGGTGGGATGGTGGTCGAGAGTGGTGGAGGTGGAGGGGGTGGAGGTGGATATCTGACGTTGTGATATTCATCTTAGAAATGTTTAAATAAGATTTCAAGATCATTCAGAGATGTTGAATGATCAGAGGAGGTTGTGGGAAGAGGTCTTTCAATTCCACTTGTCAATGAATCAAGCGGAAAGGTTTCATCGAATGACACATTGACACTTTCTCTGACCAATCTTGTAGATCGGTGGTAAACTCTGAATGAAGCTGATTCCTTTGAATATCCAATAAAGACTCCTTCATTAGCTTTTTCTTCAAACTTGTTCAGTTTATCTTTGTCATTTAATATGAAGCATCGACTACCAAAGATGTGGAAAAATTATACATTTGGTATTCGATTGTTGATGAGCTCATATGGAGTTTTGTTGCATGTTTTGTTGATGATTGAACGGTTTTGAGTAAAACAAGCAGTGCTGATGGCTTCTTCCCATAAAGACAGTGGAAGTTTTGAAAATGAAAACATTGTACGAGCAGTTTCAACTAAAGTACGGTTTCTTCTTTCAACAACACCGTTCTGTTGGGGAGTTCGTGCAGCGTAAAACTGATGAGTGATGCCAGCAGATTCAAGATAAGAGTCAAGAACTCAATTTTTTAATTCAGTACCATTGTCAGTACGGATTGTTTGAACATTTAATTCCAAGTTCACTTGAGTTTTCTTGATATATGAGATGATGATCTATGCGGCTTCATCCTTCAAACGAAGGAAATGGACCCATGTGTATCTTGAATAGTTATCAACAGTAACTAGGACATATCGTTTACCAGCAAGACTTTGAACGCTCATTGGACCACACAAGTCCATGTGCAGTAATAAAAGAGGTTTAGAAGTACTTGGTGCCGGTTTAGGTTTGTGAGACTTTTTAGTCATTTTTCCCATTTCACATGATGAACATTTACGATATTTGTCAAAAGAAACATCAGGTAATCCAGTTACATGGCCTCCTTTTACGAATGTGTTCATGGTCTTGAATTTGAGATGAGACCAATGACGATGCCATAACCATAACTCATTGGAAGTATCTCTTGATACGAGACATACTTCTTCCAGTGGAACAACATCATTAAGATTAATGGTGAATAGGTTTGTATCACGGGTTCCGGTAAGAAGTTCTTCTCTATCATATGTACGAATAGCACACTTTTTTGTGCGAAAGTTGACTTCTAGAGTTTTATCACAGAATTTACCGATGCTAAAGAGATTATGTGAGAGATCTTCAACAAAAGCAACATTTCTGAGAGTCCTAAAATAGCAGCTAAATGATCATTTCCAAATTTGACCGTTCCCAAATATCTTTCACAAAAGTTGGTCAATAGATTTTTGTTTCTCGTCATGTGCCTTGAACAGCCCGAGTCAAGGTACCATATATTCTGCATAAAACAAATAAAACATTTTAGGTACCCAATGATGTATGGGTCCAGAACGATTAGTGACAGATGTTTTATGCACATTTTATGTAATGATCAATTTAGAGCTTTGGAGAACTGCTAGGAGGCAGTTCAGATTTGATTACCCATTTGAGAGATTTTTCAGAGGATTGAATAATCCAATGAGATTTTTCATTTTTAATCCAATTGTATTACACATGAGTAGACGTTTTAGCAGATGGTTTGTCGCATTTTGAAGAAACTGACGGTTTTGGCTTTTGTGTGGGGTTTCCTTGAGAAGACGTGCGACGAGAAGACAAGTGGGAAACAGAAGTTTGTGGAGTTTTAGAAGATTTCTTCAATTTTTTGGAGTTCATCTTGTGAGGTTTTGTTGGAGACTCTGAGTTAGACGATGTTCGTTTAGAAACTTCCCAATACACGAGACGACGATTAGATGGACATTTTTCAGAGGTTGGTTGGTATGAATGTGTAACGGTATATTTTACTGGTCGAGAGTTTATTGTTTTGCATGGATTTGGATAGCAAGTTGTGCAGGACTGAATGATCTCGCGAGCTTTACCAAGAACATCGTGTCGAATACCACAAGGATCATCTATTTTAATAAAATATCGTTCATCGTACTGAGAAATTGGTTTATCAGTCTTTCTATCAAAATAAACCTTTTTGCCATTTTTATCAGTTTTAATAATTAAATTTACACCATTGACAGTGTAATTAACAGGACGATAAACTGCAGAATCATAAACAATACCATAAACTTCTTTCGGAGAAATAAATTGTGAAGAGTCATTACATTTATTTTTAACAGAAAAAGACGAAACTACAGACTTAAATGGACTAGACTTCTTAAGTAGACTAGGCTTCTTAAGCATACTAGATCCAGTCTGAATAGACTTCTCTGACTGCTTGGCTCTTGTTGCTTCAACCGGCTTCATGGACCTCTTCCTTCGAGACTCTAATTTTTGATTTGCAAGATTCAAAACAGGTGGATTAGAGCTTCTCTTCAAGATGGTTGGAACTGGATTAACTGGAGCCGGTCCTAATATAGAGGATTTAGAATTTTGAGAAACATTTTTATTAGTTTTAGGTTTTAATTCTAAAATGGTGTCCTCTAAATTATGTATTTTGTTTTGAAGGTTTTCTTTTTCTTTATCAAAAGCCTTTTGAGTTTCATCAATTTCAGATTCTAATTGGACAATTTTCTTTTCTAAAATAAATGGTGGTACATAAAGCTTTGGCTCTTTGATTTGTTTTAAAATTTCATTTCCAGGAATGGAAAATTCAGCTGGTGTGATGATTGGAAAATATTCGTTGTGTTCAAATTTCGCTTTCTTCTTTTCGTATGTTGAGTTTAAGGCATCATAATTGAAGCTAATTTGAGCATATTCTTCCCTTTCCTTGTTCATCTGGCATATGAAGGAAGCTTTGCTAGATTCCCAAGTTCATATAGTCGTAGTTATACAATGTAGGAAGAACATCTGTAGCTTTTTCCAGATAGCGGGTGTTTTCTGCTCCGAGACCCACTTTTGACTTGTACGATCTGAACTCTTTTGGCTTGTTGAATTTTATCGTTTGTTCTGTATGACCAGCTTTGACAATCGTCTGCTCCAGTTTAGAAATGTGTTCTTCAGCATTTTCTTTTCTGACAGTGAGACTGTGTATGGTTGTTGATTGTTCATCGATTTCCTTTTTAAAACTATTCGTTATATTTTTGATTTGTTCATTTAATTTTTGAATTTCGATGTGAGCCGTCTTCAACTGATCTTGGTAGTCTTTCATCTTGATGTCTGCGGTCTTTATCCATGTTTGTTCTCTATGTAGTTCAATCGCCAAGTCATTGATCAACTTCTTAGAGTCGTCGTTATCACTTGACACCGTTTTCATGTTTTTAAGGTTTGAAATTTCAAGATTTTTTGCATTGATAATTTGATTTAGTCAATTTGAAGGGTTTCATAACACTGATCAACCCATTGGGTCGACCACCTAGTATGCTTGGTTCGACCATACTGACCAAGAACATGATGGTGTTCTTGACCGGTTAAAACCAACTAGCTGATTTAATCCCTAAAAGTGGAAGTGAGATTAAACCTAATCCTTAAACCCTAAAGGATTGGGATGTTGGAAATCTAGATTAGATTAACAAAAAAGAAACCTTGTTCGAACAAGAGGGGAGAGGAGAAAGAGTGTTCCATGAAACATACCTTAGTTTAGCTTAAGATAGTCCACTGATGATGAACACGACGTGCGATCCTCTAGATGATCACTTGCAACGATACTTGATCTTCGAAACTCGAAGAACACGAAGAACGAACGAAGAACACGAAGAACACAAGCTTGTGTTCTTGTGTTGGGTTTGGCCAATCGAAGGGGGAACAAAGGGGAGGGATTTAGTGTATTAGGAGACAAGGATCAAGCATTAGGTTAAGCCTTAAGCCTTCTATATATTATAGAAGATCTTACACTTAAAACCCTTCTAGTTTAATTAAGATTAACTTCTTAATTAAACTTCCCTTTTACACATTCATCCCTTATAGTTTTACTAGTTATTATTGTCACACTTAATTATCAAATGTCTTAGTATTATACACTTATATATTTCGGTACCCATATATACGAAATATATACACTTGTATTTTATACCATTAACAATTAATTAGACAATAATATTATCCAATCACTATATGATTTAATAGCTTTAAATCATATCATGGATAATCTATAATTAACACATTGTATATTTACTCAACTAGTAAATGTACAAATACTTGTACTAATTAGTTAGTTAAACTAATCTAGTAATAAGTTAAACTTAACTTAATACTTAACTGATTCATAATGAGTATTATGAATCATTCCTCTTCGTTGTATCATTGCATATCTTGCTCGTATTACATGCACTCATCGGTGTGACCCTTAAGTGTTTCGTAGGCATGGATGTATCATCATAGGTTGACTAACTGTGCACATAATTCCTTCAGACTCCCACTTGTGCAAGTTTGTAACCTTTATCTTAATGATACGAGCTACAGTGACCTTCTAGATGGGCATGTAGGTAACCAACCCCATAAAAACAGCTTATGTAACCCTGGTATAGTTTCGAAAAACTCTTTAATAGCGTCCCCTAGTAAAGAACACTCCGTCTCTACTTCTTGGGCAACTTTGTTAGGTTCATCCCTTGCAGCACGATATTTGTGATAGCGAATACGAGCATGGTAGAGATTATCAACTCCTGTATTCGAAATCATTTCTTGACTTCTTGACTTAAACTATTGTGATAAACGACAAAGAACAAATCAGTTCGTTTGGGCATGGCCATGCACTTGTCAGTTTTTTATCATGTCAAGGGACCCATAAATATCTATCCTAAAAAGGAGGTGCAATTACCATCTTGTTATATTTCGATTCAAAATACAACTTCCTCTGTACCCAGTAAGGCCTCGTATGACAAACATATTTCAGATATGTCTAAGACGAACCAAAGTACATTAGTCATTGTATCTTAAACCAAATACCTCAGGCTTAAGGACAATCCTAGTGAACAATACTTTTGAACTTTTCAACCACGAAGTATTGTCATGGTGGTCAATCCAATATTCGTTGAGCTCCAACAGAACATCACCGATATTTGGTTTACACAAAACTTGTGTAGCTATCTTCGAAGAACTTCGAATCTACCACCAAATATCACGATGACGTTATAGTCCCATCAAGGTTCCCACCAAGACGAGTAGTCACAGATTTATATATCTTTTTGAATAAAGAGACTTTTATTCATGGATATTGTAAAACATATAAAGTCTGAATAATAATGATACTAACTCATGTATTATTCCTCATTGGACATAGGTACCGAATTATTACTGGATCATTACTTATTCTTTGTGTCTGTGTTGATTGCTCAATGACTCCTTAATTGTAACTTTTATCACTAATTACAATTTAATCATTTCTATTAAACTAAAGACATAAGACGAGTATCTTAAGAATACTATTACTTTTGTCTTTGCTAGATATTGTTCATGCAACTTTAGAACATATTCTAGTCTTGCCCTTTTTATACGATTCGGTAAACATAGGAGGATTGGAAAATTACTCCTTTTAGTTTCTTGAATCTATAAAACTTGCCTTGTAACTAAATCTCTTTTAGCTACTTTATTTGTAGATATCTTTTACTAGTTAAAGAAATTCCCTTAAATGATTGACTTGTCCACTAGAGTGTGAACATCCTATTAGATCTGCAATGATTAGTCACAAGACTTGTGACCACGCTATTAGGCTCACAATAATCTAATCAATGATCATTTATTTCTCTTAACTCTTTAGCTAACGACTTGGTAATTCCTTGTTGTTAATGTCTCACTAACTTACTAAATTCGTTAATGTCTTTAATAAATTATGTTATTCATAGCTCCCACTACCTTTTATGGAATTTAAGCATCAATTTAAACAACCACTTTGACCAAGTCAATTACTCGTAGTTTAATCCTTTTTAAGAATTCTATCAGTAATTAAGATCATCGTTTGGATTTGCGAATATCCACTATTCCTGTTTAGGGAATTATGACATTTATTGATTGTTGTATCGAACAAGTATAAGACACTTGAAACGATACTTTCAATTCTTAAACATATTAGTATTCTTTAAGAACTTTATTTAATGCTAAAGTCATATCTTGGATTTCTTAAATATCCATTATTCCAGTTAGGTAATTACGACTTGATTAAATAATGTACTAGTTGCAAGTATGAAAAACTTGCGTCCAATACCTTTAGTTCTCAAATGATTTAATATAGTTTGTCCCTTTGAAGAGTTTATTTAATGTCTAAGTCATTTTACTTAGATTTTACGAATATCTAGTTATTCCTATTAGGGAATTATGACTTCATCAAATCCTTTATTACAAGTATGAAAGACTTGTAATAATACTCTTTAAAGTCTATCTTGATTAAATCTAATATAATCACACTATATTAATAGTAATACTTTAAAATGTACTATCATAAGTAATGACTATTACTTAAGATGTTTTAACTAAGTTCAATAACTTTTGAACCTTATGCTTCCATAAAAGTCTTAAATACTTGTATTAGAAAAACTTCTAATTTCTAGTATCTAAGCACCTTGAGCTTCTAAGACATTATTCATTCATACAACAACCAAACAAGTATAAAACATGAAATGTAAAGTAAATCAAAAACTTGACTTACAATCTAGTCATAAACTTTGACTAGTGTAATTCTCACACATGCACACATAACACAATATAATTCAATCATGGATTCGAATTGATTAAAGCCAAAAACTTGTTTTAACAAAAAATAAAATGATTATTCAAACAATAAAATTGTTTTTAATGAATCCACAAAATACTGAATTATAAAAACTTGGTGCTCGTGGGATCATCACCATCTCATGCCGGTCATCATCGCTTTCCATCTCCTCATGCAATAAACGATTGCAAAAGTTAGGCTACTCGTAATGTACTTTACAAGTATCTTAAAGTGATTAAGAAGTGTGGTTGTGTTACCTAAGGAACTTGCCTTTCCTCCACCACCACTTGCTCCCTTTGGATAATTTTTTTTCCAATGCCCAACCTCGCCACATTTGAAGCACCGATTCTCGGTCCTCGCTGTGTTAGGCTTCACCTTCTTGACATTTTGTTTGACACTCTTACCATTTGGCACTCCTTGGCTAGGATTGGTTTTACCCTTTCCTTTACCACCATGCCCTTCTCTCTTCTTCCCACTGCCACTGCCGTTACCGATCATCAGAACATCCTTAGATTTGGTCCCCAAACTCAACTCAGTTGTCTTGAGCATAGAATGTAGCTCAGCAATGGATTTCTCCATATTATGCATGTTGTAGTTGACAATAAAAGGCTTGTAGTCATCGGATAATGAGTTG
Organism: Calendula officinalis; assembly: GCA_963853835.1. Taxonomy (NCBI): domain Eukaryota; kingdom Viridiplantae; phylum Streptophyta; class Magnoliopsida; order Asterales; family Asteraceae; genus Calendula; species Calendula officinalis. The sequence continues at coordinate 30,107,847 of OY970822.1, forward strand.
AGTATAACGTCAATTGCTAACTGCAATGGCATATGGTGTCCAAGTCTAGTAAGGTGATCAACGTGCACTTTCATTTTCATGACGTGTGCACCTACTGATGCTTCTTTAGCCATCTTGCAAGAAGCGAACGCTTTACAAGTGTAAAATGCTTGTCCTGGTTCGTTTTCTTCATCCTTGGCAGGGGATTTCAATACGTTTCTTTCTAGGTCAATCCTATCCCTCTCTTGTCTGAGCATGATCTTAAAATCACGTCTCCAATTGAGGAAATTTGACCCAGTCTTTTCTTTCTTTCCTAGAAAGAAACGTCGCGAGAGTTTGTTGTAGTTTCTCGTTGTGGTTGTTGCTACCATCTACAAATCAAACCCAGTTTAATTAGTAATCATCAATAAACATTCTCTAAAATATATTATAAACCCATAATTAATATTTTAGGCCTAGGATCCATATATCACATTCTCGCCGCAAGGTTTGGGCACTTCCCGACGAGACATGTTGTTTCTGATAGGTAACATCCTTACCGATCGTATCAAGACTTGACACGATTCCTAGGGGTCGTAGAATCTTTAGACTTATAACTTATTACAACTTTGTACAATCTAATTGTACATTTCTAAGTCAGTAACAAAGTCTAGTATGTTTATTCTACTCAAGTACTTTTTGGGCCGGGACTCCCGATTATCACCAAAGTAGATCAGACCATCTAAGACAGTGCGATGCTCTGCGCCGGGACTCCCAATTATCACAGAACCTTACGCACCCTAACACTCGCAATGATTTGAATCCATATCTAAGGTTCTTTATCCTTACAATATGAATATCGTTGAACAAGTGAGGTGTTCCATTAGGTGGATAGTACTTAGATCTAAGATTTTCTTGGGTTTGTTTAAGTCTTAAACTAAACCTTTATTCCAATATTAATCCTTGTTTAAAATGTGCAACTTGTGAATTCAAGAATTCTACAAGACACCTTTTTAAATCTTAAGAATTTTTTCTTTAAAACTTATGGTTTCAAAAAGGTGCGCGATTTATATGTATTCCTAAAACGGGGTGTACAAAACGTTTTACTAGGTTTTGTGAAAAACCTTATTTATAATAAAACTTACTTGTTTTATCTTACTTTGAAAAACTTTAAAACTTATATTAAACTTTTTAATTCTTTTGTGATTCATAAACTTGAATCATAAACCTAGTTTAACACACCTTGTTTTTCATTTGTTTAATAATAGAATTAAACATTTGTTTTGACTTATTAGATTTGACCAAAACTTATGTCTTAGCGACACATTTATAAACTTTGTGATTTTCTTGTGTAGCTCCCACTAGCTCCAACAACCATGATGGAAACTTAAGCAAACACAATCACCGGTCTATATTTGGTGAAACTAATAAACTTATTAAACATGAACTTGCTTAATTATCTAGGCTTTAGATTATTATCTTAATTAATTCTTTTAACCAATTAAACTAAACTAGTTTAATGTTCTTGGTCCTAGATTACTTCTAGGGTTTCGAAAAATACCTTAAGTCTAGGAAAACTTTTCCACCAATTAAACTAAGCTAGTTTAATCAAACTTGGTGTCCAAGCATCCTCCTAATTTTCAAAATCTAGGGATGAAAAAGAAAGAATCCCTTTTGACCAATTAAACCAAAACTTGGTTTATCATACTTGGTCCTAAATTTTGAAGATCAAGTAATAAGGAAAGAATTCTCTTGATCAAAAACTTTGACATTCTTGATCCTAGGGTTCTAGTAAATTTCGAATACACTAGGGTTAGGGAAAGAAGCCTTTTGACCAATTAAACAAATCTTGTTTAACATACTTGGTCCTAGGGTTCTTCCTTGATTTCGAAACTTCTAGGGTATTAGAAACCTTTTAACCAATTAAACTAGACCGATTTAATATTCTTGGTCCTAGGGTTCTTACCCTTTTCGAATATTAAGAAGAAGAAGAAAAAGAAATTGGAACAAAAAGGAAAAACTTTAAAATTTGAACAAATAAACTTTGTTAATCTAGTTTAGATTTCTAAACTAACGCTTTGATACCACTGAAGGGTTTCATAACACTGATCAACCCATTGGGTCGACCACCTAGTATGCTTGGTTCGACCATACTGACCAAGAACATGATGGTGTTCTTGACCGGTTAAAACCAACTAGCTGATTTAATCCCTAAAAGCGGAATTGGGATTAAACCTAATCCTTAAACCCTAAAGGATTGGGATGTTGGAAATCTAGATTAGATTAACAAGAAATAAACCTTGTACGAAGAACTCGAACACACACATAGCTTGTGTGTGTCCGTCGACCATCAACCAAGAACCCTAGGGTTCTTGGTCGAATTCGAACAATAGGGGAGAGGAGAAAGAGTGTTCCATGAAACATACCTTAGTTTAGCTTAAGATAGTCCACTGATGATGAACATGACGAGCGATCCTCTAGATGATCACTTGCAACGATACTTGATCTTCGAAACTCGAAGAACACGAAGAACGAACGAAGAACACGAAGAACACAAGCTTGTGTTCTTGTGTTGGGTTCGGCCAATCGAAGGGGGAACAAAGGGGAGGGATTTCGTGTATTAGGAGGCAAGGATCAAGCATTAGGTTAAGCCTTAAGCCTTCTATATATAATAGAAGATCTTACACTTAAAACCCTTCTAGTTTAATTAAGATTAACTTATTAGTTAAACTTCCCTTTTACAAATTCATCCATTATAGTTTTACTAGTTATTATTGTCACACTTAATTATCAAATGTCTTAGTATTATACACTTATATATTTCGGTACCCATATACACGAAATATATAAATTTTTTTTATACCATTAACAATTAATTAGACAATAATATTATCCAATCACTATATGATTTAATAGCTTTAAATCATATCATGGATAATCTGTAATTAACACATTGTATATTTACTCAACTAGTAAATGTACAAATACTTGTATTAATTAGTTAGTTAAACTAATCTAGTAATAAGTTAAACTTAACTTAATACTTAACTGATTCATAATGACTATTATGAATCATTCCTCTTCGTTGTATCATTGCATATCTTGCTCGTATTACATTCCGGTGTGACCTTTAAGTGTTTCGTAGGCATGGATGTATCATCATAGGTTGACTAACTGTGCACATAATTCCTTCACGATTGACCTCACTGGTGTGAGCAACATGAAAGGATGACAATTGTTGTTGTAACTCTTGTGTTTTTTGATTTGAAGCATTATTTTGATTAACTTGAGGAACAAGTGTTTCAAGTTGACGACGAAATGTCAAATTTTCTGCCTTTAAGTTGGTGATTTGTGCGTGTGATTCATTAGTTGTGTTTACTTGTTTTCGTAAACTTTCTTGTAATTCAGAAATTTGAAATTGAAAAGCAGATTTTGACGTAGACAGCTGATTTTGTAATTCCTTGTTTACTTGTGTTAATTGAAGAGAACATTGACTTAAATCACTTAAATCATTTAAAAGTTGTGCTTTTTCGGATTCTAAAACAGTTATTTGTTTCGTCAATTGAGATTTCTCATCTATTTTAAGTAAAAGTTTTTCATTAAACAAGAAATTTTCTGATTCATCAGTGTCTGAGTCAGATAGAGAAGAATCAAAAGAAGAAGAATGTAACTCATTTTCATCGTTCTTAGGGATACCCAGCTCAGCTCTTAATTCGTTTGATCTGGCCATAAGATCCAGACTGGCAGTGCATTGCTCTTTCTCTTGATCATCTGAGTCTTCCAACCACTGCATGTCCTCAGCCAGAAGGACTTTGCCATTTTCAACCTGCTTAGCCAGGAGCATCTTTCTTTTGAAGTATTCAGAGTCCTTAACCTTTGGCTTTTTGCATTCTTTGGCGAAGTGCCCCGTCATGCCACAGTTGTAGCATTTTTTAGGTGGCTCAGTGGTGGAAGATGATGTTTTTTTGTTCGGGGTTTGAGAAGAGTTAAATTTGAAGTTTGAGGAAGATCGGAGGTTGTTTTTTGTTGGCTTGTTATAGTACTTCTTGTTGTAGCTTGATATTAAAGCTATGGCCTCACGAACCGACTCAATTTCTTCGTTGGTCCACTCAGGGATCAGAGTCTCTGGTTCATCTTTAACTACCTCTTTTGATTGAGCTGCCATCAGTGCTTCATTGATTCCTTTGTTGAGAGCTTGGTTTTGTTTGTCCAATAGTGCAAGTGTGTCAGCATTATCTTGCCTAGATTTGGCAACTCCTTTCACCATAGGTTCATTCTGATGTAGATATTCATATAATTCATGAACGTCTATTAGGCTTAAGTCTTTGTGCTGCATCGCACTGTTGCCAAACATTTCCCATTCGGGGAGAAGAGATTGGATGAATTTGATGTTGATTTCGAGATTCCCTTTGTTCAGGTTGTTCTTTCGGAGGTCATTAAGCATGTTGCAAAACCTATGGTAGGTTTGTTCAAATTCGTCTCCGGAGTTTGCTTTAAACTCACCATACGTGTTAAGGGTGGATACCATTTTAGCCTTGTTGCCTAGGTCAGTTCCTTCCATCTGCTTGCGTATTTCATCCCAGAGTTCTTTACCCGTGCTGAAACTGTCAAGGCTGCTGTATATTTCATTCGTTAGACCATGTAGCATATATGAGTGTGCATATACATCAGCCCTTGCCCTTTCCTTCTGTTCTTGAGTGTATTCCGCCGGGGGAATTTCAATTACACCACCAGCTACCGTTGGTTGAGAGTTTGGGGTTGCTACCACAACACGATAGAATTTTGCGGGTCCAATTTGAAGAGATTCGAGAATTAGTGGACCGGATGTTTGACTAAGGATAAAATGGAGGAACATGTTTCTTCCATTGACCATATTCTCCTCGGTAGAGAACAGGTGGTTTGGTATCCGATCCAATGGACAAGGCATCCTTGGAAGTCATGTTTGAGTGGTAAGGTTAAGATTACGACTGGGTAAAAATGAAATTTGAAGTGTTGGAGAAGATCTCGGGCTGAGAAGTGTAAAGATCTCGGGCCGAGAAGTGTAATGATCTCGAGCCGAGAAGATTTGCAAGAGTTCGAGCCGAACTGTGGAAAGATCTCGGGCCGAGAAGTTCAAAGATTCCGGGACGAGAAGTTCAGAAAGAGTTCGGGCCGAACTGTGGTAAGATCTCGGGCCGAGATGTTTTGAAAGACTTCGGGCCGAACTATGGAAAGATCTTGTGAAAGAGGTCGGGCCGAGAAGTTTATAAAGAGTTCGAGCCGGACTGTGGAAAGAGTGCCAAGGTGTTGAAAGTTCTCGGGCCGAGATGTTCACTGTTCTCGAGCCGGGAATGTTCTTCAGCTTTTAGCCGAGAACAGTAGCGTCGTTTTGAGCAGAAACTTCCGAACAGCCAAAAATTACACTAAAATGATCCTAGATTGCTCGTTTCTTGACCAAAATGAATTATTCTTTTTGCAAACTGATCTAAAAACGTTTTCCTTCAATCCATTCCAATAATATTGACTAAAAACAACCTAGATCTAATCCGAAATTTGAATTTTCAAGGTTTTTCAAGCTTTAATGGTGTTTACTTAAAATCACGATTTCATCATCAATATGGATTGGATTTGAACTAAATTTGGTTTTAAGCTTAATATAATCACAAGATGAACATATTTAACCCATAAAAACTAACATTAGTACCTTAAATTCGGATTTTGATTTCTTGACCCTTTTTCTTCAAAAACTCAAAAACCCCAAATGATCTTTTGTTCTGGACTGTAAGCAATGGATTTGGATCGAAATTCTTGAAGGATTATGCTCTGATACCAATTGTAGATAATCAAACAAGCATCTAATCCATTACTTGATTCAAAATGGTGATTTGGGTAAGAAAACTAGAAGAAGAGAGTTAGGGTTTTAGAGAGAGAGAGTAGAGAGAGAGTAGAGAGAAGGAGGAGATTTTACTTGAAGTTCAGATTTGATTAATGGCAAAACTTAGAGATTAAGAATTACAATTGAGTATTTATACCTTAAGCCTAATTGCCTAGCTAATCCTAATTAACTAACTTAAACTAATATGCAATGTTACAAAAGTACCCCCTAGACTATTAATTACAACCAAATAAGTCCTAACACACATCATCCAATAATTGTTCAATATCAACACAACAAGCCGAACCCCTCATCCAATCTTGAGCACATATTAAAACGTCAACCATCTCCGGACCCAAACTACTACGGAAGTCATCCACCACACGACCGGATGTACTAAAAGCGGACTCACTAGCAACCGTAGAAACCGGAATAGCTAAAATGTCCTTAGCCATTAACGCCAAAACTTTGTATGTGTTGGATTTTTCATACCACCACTTTAGGATATCGAATGATTCTTCATCCATTTCTTCCGATGGAGCATCAATATATTCATCCAACTCTGACTTTTCCGTAGCATCCGAACGACTACTTTCATAAAACTCATCATAAATCTTTTTCATTTGTTTATTTTTCACTACCCCATCAAAAATTTGATCATCCACTTCAATATCATCCATACTAGAAGTAACATATGGAACTAAAGTAGCATAATAATCATATAAACTTTTCAAAACACCTAAAACTTGTTCATATATTTCATCAACTTTTTCCCCTTGCAAAGGAAATATTTTTCCTAAAGAAAACTTGACAAACCTCATCTTATATCGTGGATCAAGAGCAACCGCAACTAAAACCATCACATTTGTCTTCCCAAAATTTCCATAGTATTTATCAAACTCTTTTCTCATTTGATCACCCATATTCACAATACTCGGATATTTATCAGTTTCACAGTTTAACAAGGAAGTAAGTACACCCAAAATCGCATGAAAATGAATGTTAGCCGTTACATACAAAGTTCCGGAAATCCTTTTCGTGGCATCATAAAATTGCTTAAAACAAAGTGATAAAGCATTAGCATTTGCCCAATCTTCTTGGGTTGGAAATCCATCTTTAAGTTCTTTTTCAAAATCGGGATCTTCTTGTTTCATTCTTTTAAAAGCTTTTTCAAACTTGCAAGCACTATCTAACATGATATAAGTAGAGTTCCATCGTGTTGCTACGTCTAGAATTACTGAACCTTTTGAAACGATTTTGCTTTTGAAGCACAATCATTAAACAATTTAGCTCTCATGGGATAGCTTTTCACATGCTTAACTGCACCTCGAATACTATTTATTGATTTCGTAACCATGCTTAAACCATCTCTAACAATTAAGTTTAAGATATGTGCAGCACATCTCATATGAAAATACTCACCTCCCAGAATTAGTTTATCACTAAGGTTTTCTTTTAAATGAGTAACGACCACATCATTTGAACTTGCATTGTCTACTGTGATACAAGACAACTTATCTTCAATACCCCATTTAGAATACAAGTCTCCACTACTTTCCCAATTTCCTTACCTTTATGGCTATCCATCACCTGAAAACTCAAAATCCTTTTGTGTAATTTCCAATTATCATCAATAAAGTGGGCAGTAAGAACCATGTAATTCAAATTTTGGACGGAAGTCCAACAATCTGTTGTAAGAGCAATCCTAGACTTTAGAGATTGGAGGGTATTCCGCAAAACCTCTCTCTCGGAACGATATATTTTACTACAATCTCTAGCAATTGTAAAACGTGAAGGCATACGAAATTGTGGAACAACAACACTACAAAAGTATCTAAATCCTTCATGTTCAACAATTGTAAATGGTTCCTCTTCAATAATTACCATCCGAGCAATAGCGTGTCTAATTAATTTTTGGTCAAACTCCCAATTAGACATTGTAATGTTCTCACTTTGAGATGATTTAAATAGACTGATTTTCTTTTGTTTTTTATCAATATTCCTAGGGTAGGAGGAACAAGTAAGAAGATGCTTAGTAATAGACGAAGTACCATGTCCTGAGTTAACTGACATCAATGTTGAACAATATTTGCATTTAGCCTTCACAAGCTTGTTGGTTTTTGGATCCCTAATGTCATTGTAATGATTCCAAATAGGTGATTTTCTTTTGTCCCCACTTTGGCGTGAGCTACTTTCTGGTTCTTGGCTTCCATTAACAGCATCATTTTCCTGATCCAAATCTATAGTATTGCCACTGTTCATTACGAACCTTCCAAAAATTAGTAAACAAATTAGTATCTAACATAATCACTAACAAAATCAGTATGATATCTCCAAGTGTATATACATAATACATATAACATAATCAGTATGATATCTGGTGCAAAGATCCCGTGTACATAGCAAAATCATTATGATATCTCGACAAAACGACAAGTAGAAACCGTAATCAGTACGATATCGTAATCAATCAAACGTACCGTCACATACGAGAGAGGCGGAGGTCGGAGAATGGCGGCGGTTGTGCAACTATGGCCGAGAGAGGCGGAGAGGTAAGTACGAGAGCAGAAGTGGCGACTGGCGAGATAAAATGAAACCCTAAGTGGCTAATTCTAATTTCTAACTCATGTAATCGGCATATAGGGATAATTTTAGAGCCTCAATTTCTGGCCCAATAAGTGATAAACAGCCCATATATTTGAACTGTTAAGAATACAACTATAGTCTGATATATTTGGGTAAAATCATTTATTTTAATGTATTTTATATTATATATTTAATAAAAATATACAGGGTATCCGCCGGTTCCAGGTTCTTTAATTTTGAGAACCGGAACCTCTTAGGCAGGTTCCCTGATTTTAGAAACCAGAACCGGAACCTCCTAGCAGGTTCCGGATCCAGAACCTCCGGTTCCCAAGCGGTTCCGGTTCCGATTCCGGTTATCCTCTTTTTCTGCTCACCCCTACTTATCAGGCTAATCCCTTATTTATACTATTTTACACTCTAACAACCTCTAAACAGAAAGTAACAAACAAACGACTTAGCAACCATTACAATAAGACCCCTCATCTTGTAAATGTAACGGATTGGCCCTTGTACTATTATGACCCATAACAATACTCCCCTCATGAATAGAGGCTTGTCCTCAAGCCTCATAAGACTTCCAAATATCAAAAGAGAAAAACTTTGCCTTGTGGTGTAACCCGATCTTCACTTGGAACCATTAGAGTTCAATTATACCTTGATCATGATGTTTAGCAAGTTTATCTATTAGTAATAAACTTGGACAAAGACATGAAATTGTAACAACTGACATATTCAACAACCATCCACCATTAAAAAATGTACCATGTAATGTACTGGTTTCAATGAGAATAGGATGTTCAAAATTACACTAGAAGGTTTGAGCCATTGTTAGTTTCTTATGAACACTAACAAGATCATTATCAGCCTTCACTTTGGAATCCATTACTACAAACATCCAACCAAGGAACTTCTGGTAATAAAGCTTCAAGACAATCACAATGTTTTCTCCTTCTCTTGACACATCTTTGATTGTATAAAAAATGTTATCTAGTGGACTCATATCAAGAGTGCTCAATTCATCAATTATGATTATATGCTGACCAGTAATAACGATCTTCCTCAATTGCTTCACACCCCTAAAATATTGTAATTTATATGTTGGAGGTAACAGATGTGCCGTAGAATTTGCATAATCTGGAGGTTTAGGTGGTGGTTGCGGATACCATACATCACACATATACAACAGCTCCTACTCCCTAACTACAACTGGTTCGGGAATTTCATCAAACATGTGGCGTGCAGCAAAAAAAAAACTCATAGTACGAATGTAACGTCATCAAATAGTTCCCAAAATTCAACAATTTATGCATCAACTCCTTAGTATTGATTTGAAAATAAGTTTTACTTACATGGAATGGTTGATTATGATTCCTCAATTTCATGTTTGTGACTTGAGTTCCAAAAGTACAACAAACATTCTTTAACATTGGATCCCTATTATTTTCCTCATTTTTCGAATTAATCAAATGTAACACCCCGAAACCCGACTTAGTGTTTTATCACTTTCGGTATGTGATAAATATCATTTATTAACTTATTTGAATTTATAAGATTTTTAAATAATTTATTTTAATTAATTGATATTTTAACCAAGGGGTTAAAATTAGTTGAAATAAAAATATTTAGGTATTTTAATGATTTTTATGTCATTAGATTCATTTTTGAACCAAACTTTTAAATATATCTTCGTTGTTGGAAATGAAGTTAGTTAAGTATTTTATATAAATTGATTGCAAATTAGATAACTTGTATTTCTAATGTTAATTAAATGACGTGTCTATTTTGTATGAGTGTGTACGTGTAAGCTTGTGAATGAGTTAGGAGGTTTATCACCTCCTCTTCTTTCTTTTCCCCAGACGCACAAAACTCACACACATAGTGTTTGTTTTTGGTGTAATTTAAAAAAGAGTTAAATCTTCACCCAATCTATGCCCTACATCTCGAGTTTGTTCTAGATCAAAGTAAGTAATCTTCTCTTGGTTATTAGGGCTTCTAATTAGGGGTTGAACTAGTTTGTGAGTTTTTATAGATTCTTGGTAAAATGGTTAAAGTGATGACTACCTTGATGTTTGCTAATGTTTAGGAGTTAATTTGATATGATAATATGAAGTATTAATTAACTTTAGTTGAACCTATTAAATTAGTTATTTATTACTAATGCTCCTATGTTTTGTATATATAAAGAAAGTTAGAGATGTTTCCTTGTAATGGTATCGATCAAATATAAAAAAATAAGAAAAGGGTTATTGTTTTGATTTTTGTTGTATGCGTAGAATTGAAACAAAAGATTATGGTTCTGCTTCTGGTTGCTACGAAGATCAGAAGAAGAAAAGTAACTTATTAATAAAAGTTATTGTTTCCCTTTTTGGGTGTTAGACATTGAATTAGAGAACAAAAAGAAAGAAATCATTGGATTTTGGTTCTTTCTGCTTCTATTATATTCCATATACTTTATGAATAAAAGAAAAAGTAGTTCCCTAATTTTGTTTCACCAGTTTGCGTAGAATTATTAAAAGAAAATGACATAAGGAATATGATTTGAGTTTGAAATACGATATGGATTTGTGGTGAACTGCTAATTAGAACAAAAGAGAATTTGTGTGGATTGTTATGTAAAAGAAAATTGTAATAGGATGATTAAGTAAAAAGGTCAATAGTTAGTTGAATTGAGGATCATACATCTTTGACTTTAATTATGTCAAAGTTGTCAAATAAGTTGAAATGGTAATTTGATGTCATATGAGATCATTTGTACATTTTGGTTCATAGTAGTGTTATTGTGATAGAATGGTTCGAATTGGTACTAATCGGTTGATTATTGTTTTGATTATCAGGAAAAGGAAAAGAGGCTCAGTGATATTAGACAACTGAGTGGCGGAAGACTGAGTGGATTTATAACCTTTGTATTGTTTAAATTGCAATGGTTTTGGTTGCAATTGAAAGTGGTTAATGTTGATCCTGTTAGTGCTGATCAGTTAGTTCTGACCCCGTTAGTGCTGATCAGTTAGTGCTGATTCCGTTAGTGCTGATCAGTTAATGCTGATCAGTTAGTTCTGACCCCGTTAGTGCTGATCAGTTAGTTCTGACCCCGTTAGTGCTGATCAGTTAGTGCTGATCAGTTAGTGCTGATCCCGTTAGTGCTGATCAGTTAGTGCTGATCCGTTAATGCTGATTCCGTTAGTGCTGATTCAGTTAGTGTTGATCAGTTAGTGCTGATTCATTAGTACTGCTTCGTTATTTCAGGACCAGTATTAATGGTATAATGTTAATTAACTGGCAATGTTTTAAGTAATCGATATGTGCACATGGAAATGTATAGAGGTCAGCCTGACTGGGTGGGGCTGGGCTTTCGTTTATTGTTAGATAACGGTAATTGTACCTTGGCATATTCGTTGTGTCTTAATGAAGCTTTACCATTGCTAATGAGTAAAGGGCTATCGGTAAGCTGTTGTTAGGCCCACAACAGTTGTAAGGTTCTGCAAAACTGTCGGTCCTCTCGTTATTTGTGAAAATGTGAAGATTGTGAATCTGTGAAGATTGTGAATCTGTGAAGATTGTGAATCTGTGAAGAATGTGAATCTGTGAAGATTGTGAATCTGTGAAGATTGTGAATCTGTGAAGATTGTGAATCTGTGAAGATTGTGAATCGAGATTGTTGTATTTAGACAATATAAAATGTTATATTTTCATTCACTTAGCTTCGTGCTAATCCCCCACTATGTTGAATCTTTTACAGGTTGTAGATGGATGAGTTTTTTGGAGATTAAGATTAGGGATGATTGACCAAGACTTAAAGAAATGATTTTGATGTTGAGCCGTTTTGGTTAAGTAACACTATTTTGCAAATACAACTTTTGGTAATAACATTACTCATTAATGTTTTATAATGATTGTAAATAGAATGTTTATTATATGAAACGCTTCCGTAAAGTAAAAAAAAAAATTGGCTTGAAAATTGCGGTGTTACATCAAACCTGTCTCGTATCCCTTACTCCCCGAATCTTGTATCAAATTTGGAACGTCTTCCTTATTCACTGAAATAGATGATTTCTCATCAATTTGTGTCACCACTTGAACAATTTTAAGATGCGATGCTTCCTTTTCTGAATTGAACAAACCATGAATAATTGGTAACTGATGACCGTTTACCTCATGTTTTTGTTCTTCTACTTCAATCGGTTTCCTCACATCTGATGTATCTCCGATTAAATTTGAAGATTCCGAATTAATTGACGCCTTCGTCTTTGATTTGTAATCAGCCGTTAAAATTCTCAAAGTTGCCGACCGTTCTTTATCTATTGATGTTGTTTTTGTAAACATCGTTTCTTTCATTAACCCTTGATTTTTCAATCATGGTTCTTCGATTCTCAAAAGTCTCGATTGCAATTCGCTAATTGATTTTTCCGGCGAATTGACTCGTCGTTCCAAAGCCTCATTATGGTTCATTACTTCATTCAAGAACACCGGTGCGAGTTCTTTCTTGGGCAATGAGGTTTGATATGGTTGCTTTGTAATACAATTCATCAATCGATATGGTTGCTTCGGTTTCATTTTTGGTACCTGCTCTTCTAGTTCGAACGAATTTCTCATGTTCGAAACATTCTTCGTAAAATTTGAAGACTCTGGAATTTCAGATCCTTGCTTGATAATCAACAACCAAAATTTGCATCATTGAAGACAATTCATCGTTCAAAATCTTCTGTGATTTGATTACTTACTCAATTCGTAAGATACTTGATTGTATTTCCCTAATGTTTGCTCGTAATAAAGCAATCGTTGATTTTTGAGAAGATAAACGCTGCTCGAATGCCTCACTTCTTTCCATCACTTGCGCTGTGGTGATTCTATCCATAACGATCACAGGTGTGAGAAGAAATGCTCTGATACCATTTGATAAGGTCCAAGAGATTATCACAAAAAAGTACAATTGAGACAGCTTAATGTACAAATATATATTGCACAAGCAATTACATTCAACATACAAATGGTTCAAGACAGTGTTCTCATCAGGTTAATCCCTTATTTATACTATTTTACACTCTAACAACCTCTAAACAGAAAGTAACAAAAAAACGACTTAGCAACTATTACAATAATACCCCTCATCTTATAAATATAACGAATTGGCCCTTGTACTATTATGACTCATAACACATTATAATAAATCTTTATAAATTTTTATATCATGCCATATGGCATATATACAATCCGTAACCATTTTTTTATTAACCTATTTTCATTAGCAGTAAATGTAACGACCGAGTTTTTGTAAATAAATAAATTGTACAAAAATATGATAAATAAGGATAATTCATTTCAGAACCGTAGGAATTGGTTTCGTGTCAATTGGATACCGTATGAGAAAGTTATGGACGAAACCGGGTCGAGACAAGGACCGAAAAGTGCAGCCTAGCTGACTGGAGGAGTTCACGGCGCGAAGTGGAGATGGAGATCGTGAACTTCGCTCAGGGATTTGGGGTTTTTCAGACATAGAGTTCCCGACCAGTTACCGATCGCGAAGTGGTCACGACACGCGAAGTTCGCGATCGCGAACTCTGGTTGGCTCTGTATAAAAACGAGTTGAGGCTAGGGTTTTGACACCTACACCCCTAAAACCCTACCAGCCTTTATTTTGGAAGAAGTGCACGATTGTTGCTGTTCTTGAGCTCAAATCTTCATATTTCTTGGAGATTATTGATCTAAGGTAAGAATCCTTGATAGTTTATGCATCTCTTTGGTGTTTTGAGTTCTATTTGGGTATTAATGGTGGTTTTGGGAACCAACCACATCATCTTTGGGGAAGATGATCTATCATGGGTGTAAAACACTCATGGTAAGCTTGTAATCAATGTGTACAAACTGGATTTCGGTTTTATGGATAGAAATCTTGAACTAGGGTTTGAGATTTCCACCAAGTGGTATGAACTTGGTGGTTGGGAATGTTAAGATGGATTAACTAGTAGTTAGTTATGGTTTATGACTAGATTTGTAATGATTTTGATAATAGGTCGAGAAGGAGTTGAGATTGGAAGTACTTCCTTGATTGGGAAGTAGAGATTTTGTTGATTTACACAAGTATTGGATAGCTTTGCTAAGGTGAGTACATGTGATCTTTCTGAGTACATAATAAACCATGTTTTATGTATTGAAATGATTTTAGAGTCTTTATTAGATAAATATTTTTAATAAAGAAAAGATTGACTTGATAGAGTGTGAACTTAATTGAATTGAATTGAATTGAATTGAATTGAATTGAATTGTAAGTTGACTTGCTTAGTTACCACTAGTATGATCGAGTTGTGATATGGGCTTTGACCCAAGTTGATGATTTGTTATGTGGTAGCTAATCGATTGGATCCTAGATAACCCACACAAGTTGGGGGAGTTAGTGACACCTACTTGGGGCGGTACCACCCTGGGCAAGGGTAGTGTGTCGAGAAATAGATAACCCGGAAAACGGGGGAGTTTGAGATAACCTGGAAATCGGGGGAGCGAATAGATAACTCGGAAACGGGGGAGTTTACCTAGATAACCCATATCGGGGTAGTTGTTTCGGGGAGGCCCGTTACGTATGTGTTTGACTTATGGCAAGCCTTACAGATTGATTGACTATGTGCAATTTGATAATTAATTAATTATTATTTTATTGCAAATTATTTCTAACCGGGTCTAAAACCCATGTTTCTCACGAGACAATATTTGTCTCACGTACTACGTTTATTTTGGCTATGTACTCAGGTTCGGGAGCTAAAGATTAGACGGCCCGTAGTTAGCATTTGGAAGTGATTTAGCTCGGTGTACTTATTTAATTCCCTAGACATTGTTTTGATATATTTGTAACACCGATTTTTGATACTAGCAATTACACCAAGTGTTTTATCGAAATTTATATTTTTGGATATTTGGTTTGTAAAGACACATATTTTATATTTTCAAAAGTTTTAAATTTGGTTGAAAAATTGATGTGCTACAACTTGGTATCAGAGCATTAGTCTAAGTGAATTAGGTTGGTTACCCACCCTAGACTTAGATTTTGCTTTTGGGACATTATGTTCTATAGGAAGTTAGGTTGACCTTTAAGTATTAGGGTTGACCATTGAGGGAATTGTTTTAAATCGAGCTATCATTATGTTTAATTTTGACTTTTTAGTCAACTTATTGGATTCTAATTGGGTTGACATCTTATTATAGTAAGATGGCTAGAACGAGAAGTGGTCGATTGTTGGATGGGGAACAAGCTTCGAATTTGAATCAAGATGGGAATGGATTGGCCAATTCGGGTATCGGGAATAACCATACTCCGGTAACAATGGAGGCCATTCAATCCATGCTCACTAATATGAGAAATGTGATGCAACAAGATGTTAACCGGATCATAAATGATCGGTTGAACTTAAGAGATGATGATGAGGAAAGGGAGGAAGAGGAACGTCTTTTTGAGGAGGAGAGGGAGGAAGGTGAAGATTCCCATCAACTCACTAAGACCAAGTCAACGGGGAACACCAACCCGACCAAGAAATCCTCCAATAGGAAAAGTGGTGAAGAGAGAAAGATTGAACGTGAAGGATGTTCAAACAAAACATTCCTTGCTTGCCGTCCCGACTTCTATCTCGGGAGTACGGAACCGAAAGTGACGGTTCAATGGATTCGAGAAACGGAACGTGTGCTTGAGAGTAGCAAGTGCAAAGAGGAAGACATGGTGACTTATGCCTCACGATTGTTTAAGGATGATGCTCTTACATGGTGGGACACCGTGTATGAAACCTTGGGAAAGAAAGCTATTTACAAGATGTCGTGGGGATGAGTTCACTAGAAGACTCAAGGAGAAGTACTGTCCCGAAAGGGAGTTAGAAGAGTTGTTGGAAGAATTTTTGCACTTCAAGAAAGACAATTTGACCTTGGATGAGTATACCAAGAAGTTCACGGGATACTTCCCGTTTGTATCAAGTACTTACCCAACCGAACGTAGTCGTGTGGTTCGGTTTGCTAATGGGTTACCATGGGAGTATGAACTCAAAGTGAAGAGGGCGACCACTCTTGATGAAGCGATCAACGTCGCCCGAAGTGTTGAAAAAGTTAGTAAGAGAAAAGTGCAAGAGAGGTCGGTTGGCAATGAGAAGAGGAAGTTTGAAAGTTTTTCGGGACCATCCAAGAAAAGCAAGTTTGCCCCGAGCGAGTCAAAGCAAGGTAGTGTTGGTGGTTGTAGGAAGTGTGGTAGGGACCACAAAGGAGAGTGCAAGGCGGATTCCAACGGTTGCTTCAAGTGTGGTCGTTTTGGCCACAAAGCTAAAGATTGCAAGGTTAAAAGCCTTGATGAGGTGGAGTGTTTCTCATGCCATGAGAAGGGGCATTATAGTAATGTTTGTCCAAAGAAGGGAACCGAAACGTTGGTGTCAACCGCTCACAAGAAACCGGAGCCGTTGAAAGTCAAAGGGCGTGCCTTCCAACTCACGCGAGAAGAAGCCAAGGAGACCCATGATGTTGTCTCAGGTACCTTATTCATAAACTTCATACCCACTTATGACTAATTGATCGGGTTCCACATATTCTTTCGTGTCTCATGAATTTGGTGCTAAGTTTAAGGTTCCACTAGAGTTACTTGATGATTTGTATGAAATAGAAGTAGCCGATGGGAAAACCTCTATGATTCAACATGTCTATAGGGATTGTGAATTAGAAATCGATAGTAAGAAGTTTAAGGTTGATTTGATGCCTATGGGGATTAAGGCTTTTGATGTGATTATTGGAATGGATTGGTTAGGAATCCACCAAGCCAAGATTTTGTGTGGAAAGAAGTTAGTGTCGATCAAGTCACCCGAGAATGAGAAGGTGTATATTTATGGAGAAAAGAGGCATCGTATGCCAAATTTGTTAACCGCCATTAAAGCAAGAAAGTGTTTATCGAAAGGGTGTTCATTATTTATAGCCTACGTCCTTGATGGGAGGAAAGAGAAAAAGACGGTTGAAAGTGTGAAGATTATTCGGGATTTCCCCGAAGTTTTTCCCGATGACTTACCCGGTTTGCCACCGGAGAGACAAGTCGAGTTTCGTATTGATTTAGTCCCGGGGGGTGACGGCAATTGCCCGAGCCCCGTATCGTTTGGCCCCAACCGAAATGAGAGAGTTGATGGCGCAACTCCAAGATTTACTTGATAAAGGCTTTATCCGTCCTAGTTCGTCACCATGGGGTGCACCGGTTTTATTTGTGAAGAAGAAAGATGGTTCGATGAGAATGTGTATTGATTACCGAGAACTAAACAAGATGACGATTAAGAACCGATATCCTTTGCCAAGGATAGATGATTTATTTGATCAACTTCAAGGAGCCGATTATTTTTCCAAGATTGATTTGAGATCGGGTTACCATCAAGTTCGTGTTAAAGAAGGTGATACCGAGAAGACGGCCTTTAAAACTCGTTATGGGCATTATGAATTTTTAGTTATGCCATTCGGTTTGACGAATGCCCCGGCTATTTTCATGGATCTCATGAATAGGGTTTGTAAACCATTCCTCGATAAATTCATCATCGTGTTCATCGACGATATTCTTATTGTAACGACCCGGAATTTGTAAATAAATAAATTGTATAAAAATATGATAAATAAGGATAAATCGTTTAAAGAACGTAGGAATTGGTTTCGTGTCGTTTGGAGACCGTACGAGAAAGTTATGGGCGAAACCAGGACGAGACAAAGGTGAAAAAGTGCAGCCCTGGCTGCATATGAAGTTCGCGACGCGAACATAGTTCGCGTTCTGTGAAGTCGGGCCAGAGATTTTGACTAAGAGGCGTGATGTAGTTCGCGATTGGTTAACGATCGCTAAGTCTGCGTGCAAGGCTTGGAGTTAGCGACGCGAACTTAGTTCGCGCCGTGAACTCTGGACGACAGCATTAAAGTCGGGTTTTAGCTCATTTAATGCATTTCAAAACCCTAGTTTCTTCCATTGGTGATTTCTGAGTGCAAGTGCTGTTCTTGGTCGATTTGTTCATCAAAGCTTGATAGATTTCACTCCTAAGTGAAGATTAAAGGTATATCTTCACTCCTTGATCTTTGTAACTTTTGATCTATGTATTTGATGGTTGGGTTTGAAACCCTAGTTATTGGGGGTTATGATTTATGGTGAATAAATGATGTATACACTTAATAGATGGTATATTAACAAAGGAAACAAGTGTATGATTTCGATTGGTAAGAATCTTAAGGGTTGGTTAAACCTAGAGTTTGGTAAATCACCATAATTGGGGAAAATGTTAGTTAATGGTAATTAGAGGTTAATGGATACATTATTGGTAGTGTGAGATGTTGAACATCTTGTGATCATTGTATTAGGCTTTCGGTGACATCTTGGAAAGTCGGTGAATTTGTGAAGCAAGAGATTTGGTGGCAAGAATTCGGTTGGAGCATTAATTGCTAAGGTGAGTACGTGTGGACTTTACTGAGTACATAGCCATGAAAATACTTGTTATTTTATATGTCGAGTCTATTTGATGATTGTGTAGAATTTAGTAAATAGAGTTAGTTGTATATTGTTAAATATAGTTGACTAACTTGTTGATGATTGATGTGATAGCTCAAGGTTTTGATTGATATAACCGTCGAGTTATAGTAAGGTTGAGACGATGTGATGACGCGGGGGATCCCCGGTCATGAGGTATGGAATGGGGAGCATTTGGGCGGATCCCCATCGGCCCATTCCATGATAGTAGTCTTGCTAACTGGAAGTAGTCCGGCGAGTAAGGCAGGTATAGGTAGATTGGGCGATTCCCTCTTGCCTTTACCTTGAAGCTTGTTAATGCGGGAGATCCCCGGTTAATGAGTTAATGTGGTTCTAGTTAGTTGGGGATGTCCCGATAACTAGATATGATTGCTAGGGAAGCAAGGATCATAGAGTCACAATAGGGTGACTAGATAGATGCATGAACTACTTGTATATGTATTTATATGCCTTATGATTATTATTATTATTAACGGGTCTAAACCCATGTAGCTCACGAGACGTTTTTGTCTCACGTACTCCTTGTTTGTTTTGCTATGTACTCAGGTTCGGGATCGAAGGTTTAGGTACGCATGGATAGAGATGCGGGGCCTAGAGTAGAAGAACACTAGAACGGATTTAGACTTAGCTTTGGTTTTGATATATTTTGTAACACCGAATTTATACTCTGATTTTCATACCAAAGGTTTTTGTAAATCCGTATTTTGGGATAGTTCTCCTCTTTATTAAATGATTATTTTGGCCAAATGTTTTGTATTAAAATTTGAGGTGTTACACTTATTTTCTCCAAAACCGAAGAAGAATATGAAGAACATTTAAGGCAAACTCTATAAGTTTTGAAGCGAGAAAAATTGTATGCTAAGTTCTCAAAATGTGAATTTTGGTTGCGGGAAGTTCAATTTCTTGGTCATGTGGTATCTAGAAACGGGATAGAAGTTGACCCGTCTAAGATCGAGGCGGTGAAGAATTGGGAAGCACCGAAGACCCCGACCGAAGTTAGGAGTTTTCTTGGGTTAGCCGGTTACTACCGAAGGTTTATTGAAGATTTTTCCCGAGTGGCGGTCCCACTCACTAGACTAACGAGAAAAGATGTAAAGTTCGAATGGGGGAAAAAGCAAGAAGATGCTTTTGCCTTGTTAAAGGAGAAGTTGTGCAATGCACCAATTCTCACCCTACCCGATGGCATGGAAGATTTTGTGGTGTATAGTGACGCCTCGAATAAAGGTCTCGGTTGTGTTTTGATGCAAAGGGGAAAGGTGATAGCTTATGCTTCAAGACAATTGAAGAATGCGGAAGAAAGGTATACAACACACGATTTAGAGTTGGCGGCGATCATCTTTGCCTTGAAAATTTGGAGACATTACTTGTATGGTACAAGGTGTATTCTATACACGGATCACAAAAGTCTCAAGTTTGTGTTTACACAAAAAGACTTGAATATGAGACAAAGAAGGTGGATTGAGTTGATTAGTGACTACGATTGTGAAATTGTTTACCATGAAGGAAAGGCCAATGTGGTAGCCGACGCCTTGAGTAGAAAAGTTTATGAAAAACCGGTTAAGGCTAAGTTAATGCGGATTGATGTAGTATCTAGCTTTATTGAAAGTATAAAAACCGCACAGAAGGAAGTGATGGGAAAGGATGAGTATAGACAAGAGAGATTGAGAAAGAACCAAGTATTTGAAGAAAATGGTCAAGGGCTAAAAAACCGTGAATGGTCGGATTTGGGTTCCGAAATTCGGTGGAAACCGAAAGGTGTTGTTGAATGATGCTCACAAGTCCAAGTACTCGATTCATCCCGGAAGTACAAGGACTTATCAAGACTTGAAGAGAATTTATTGGTGGCCGGGGATGAAGTCGAGGGTAGCAAAGTACATTTCAAAATGTGCCACGCGTGCACAAGTGAAAGCCGAACACCAAGTTCCTTATGGTGTTGCACAATCGTTGCAAGTGCCGGCCGGGAAATGGAATGACATCACAATGGATTTCATTGTCGGTCTCCCAAAGACTAGTAGAAATCATGACGCCATTTGGGTGATTGTTGATAGGTTAACGAAAAGTGCGTTATTCCTAGCTATTAGGGAGACCATGCCTCTTGAGAAATTGGCAGAATTGTATGTTGATGAAGTTGTCCGTTTGCATGGGGTACCATTGTCAATTGTGTCCGATCGGGATGCAAGGTTTACCTCGAGATTTTGGAGATCACGCCAAGAAGAGTTGGGGACGAAGTTGAGATTGAGCACGGCTTACCATCCGCAAACCGATGGTCAAAGTGAGAGAACGATCCAAACGGTCGAAGATATGTTGAGGTCGTGTGTTTTGGATTTTGGTGGTAAATGGGATGAACATTTACCGTTAGTTGAATTTTCATATAACAATAGTTATCACTCGACCATTAAGATGCCACCGTTTGAGGCTTTATATGGGAGAAAATGTAGGACGCCTTCTTGTTGGTTAGAGGCGGGTGAGACGAGACTCACGGGTCCCGAGATTGTAAAAATAACAAATGAGAAAATCGGAATAATTCAAAGGAATATGAAAGTGGCACAAGATCGCCAAAAGAGTTATTCGGGTTTGAAAAAACGACTTATGATTTAAATGTCGGGGATATGATGATGTTAAAGGTGTCGCCTTGGAAGGGCGTGATGAGGTTTGGTAAGAAGGGCAAATTGAGCCCAAGATATGTTGGCCCATTTAAGATTTTGAAACGGGTCGGATTGCAAGCATTTAAGTTAGAACTTCCACCCGAGTTGCAAGGTGTGCATGACAACTTCCATGTTAGTAATTTGAAGAAATTCTTGGGTGAAATGGAGAATATTATCCCACTTCAAGATTTGCGGGTCGATGCGCCCAACCGATTGATTGAAGAGCCCGAGGCCAAATTGGAGGCCCAAACAAAGAAATTAAGGAATAAAGAAATTGAGTTGGTGTTGGTCAAGTGGAAGCATTCCCTTGGGCCAAATTTGACTTAGGAAGTCAAAGATGAGATTAAGAAACGCTACCCGAACTTTGTTGATTATGATACGATTCCGAGGACGGAATCCTCTTAAGGGGTAGATAGTTGTAACGACCGAATTGTGTAAATAAATAAATTGTACAAAAATATGATAAATGAGGATAATTCATTTCAGAACCGTAGGAATTGGTTTCGTGTCAATTGGACACCGTATGAGAAAGTTATGGACGAAACCGGGTCGAGACAAGGACCGAAAAGTGCAGCCTAGCTGACTGGAGGAGTTCACGGCGCGAAGTGGAGATGGAGATCGTGAACTTCGCTCAGGGATTTGGGGTTTTTCAGACATAGAGTTCCCGACCAGTTACCGATCGCGAAGTGGTCACGACACGCCAAGTTCGCGACGCGAACTGGTTGGCTCTGTATAAAAACGGGTTGAGGCTAGGGTTTTGACACCTACACCCCTAAAACCCTACCAGCCGTTATTTTAGAAGAAGTGCACGATTGTTGCTGTTCTTGAGCTCAAATCTTCATATTTCTTAGAGATTATTGATCTAAGGTAAGAATCCTTGCTAGTTTATGCATCTCTTTGGTATTTTGAGCTCTATTTGGGTATTAATGGTGGTTTTGGGAACCAACCACATCATCTTTGGGGAAGATGATCTATCATGGGTGTAAAACACTCATGGTAAGCTTGTAATCAATGTGTACAAACTGGATTTCGGTTTTATAGATAGAAATCTTGAACTAGGGTTTGAGATTTCCACCAAGTGGTATGAACTTGGTGGTTGGGAATGTTAAGATGGATTAACTAGTAGTTAGTTATGGTTTATGACTAGATTTGTAATGATTTTGATAATAGGTCATGAAGGAGTTGAGATTGGAAGTACTTCCTTGATTGGGAAGTAGAGATTTTGTTGATTTACACAAGTATTGGATAGCTTTGCTAAGGTGAGTACATGTGATCTTTCTGAGTACATAATAAACCATGTTTTATGTATTGAAATGATTTTAGAGTCTTTATTAGATAAATATTTCTAATAAAGAAAAGATTGACTTGATAGAGTATGAACTTAATTGAATTGAATTGAATTGTAAGTTGACTTGCTTAGTTACCACTAGTATGATCGAGTTGTGATATGGGCTTTGACCCAAGTTGATGATTTGTTATGTGGTAGCTAATCGATTGGATCCTAGATAACCCACACAAGTTGTGGGAGTTAGTGACACCTACTTGGGGCGGTACCACCCTGCGCAAGGGTAGTGTGTCGAGAAATAGATAACCCGGAAAACGGGGGAGTTTGAGATAACCCGGAAATCGGGGGAGCAAATAGATAACCCGGAAACGGGGGAGTTTACCTAGATAACCCATATCGGGAGAGTTGTTTCCGGGAGGCCCGTTATGTATGTGTTTGGCTTATGGCAAGCCTTAGAGATTGATTGACTATGTGCAATTTGATAATTAATTAATTATTATTTTATTGCAAATTATTTCTAACCGGGTCTAAAACCCATGTTTCTCACGAGGCAATATTTGTCTCACGTACTACGTTTATTTTGACTATGTACTCAGGTTCGGGAGCTAAAGATTTGGCGGCCCGTAGTTAGCATTTGGAAGTGATTTAGCTCGGTGTACTTATTTAATTCCCTAGACATTGTTTTGATATATTTGTAACACCGATTTTTGATACTAGCAATTACTCCAAGTGTTTTATCGAAATTTATATTTTTGGATATTTGATTTGTAAAGACACATATTTTATGTTTTCAAAAATTTTAAATTTGATTGAAAAATTAGTGTGTTACAGTAAACCTTTTAGAGGTTTATAAACGTCATACATTTTTTTAGTTTCTAAGGCTAAAAGAAAATCTAAAAATAAATAGTCATGATACATTGATACATGTTTGGAACTATCGAGTTGGTATATAAAATTGGTATCTGTTAGCATTAATTAACTCATCGCCTCAACTTTAGGTGGGAGTTAAAAGTTCGCATTAATTAGAATATCATTAAATTAGTTTTTTTAGATTAGTCTATCAGATATTAATGTATGAATTTCATTTACTATCCTTTTGTTTTATGAAAACTAAAAAAATGGAGTATTTGTTTGATCAATCACTGTTATTTATATAACAATTTTAATTTTATTTATTTTTTGAACGGCAAGTTAGTAAGTTAGTGGTTTGAGCATAGACAGTTTCATCCAAAAGGGGCAGTATGCATTCCCTCAAACCTTCCACCTATGGGGAATAAATTCCACCACCAAAGTCCACGGCGGAACTTAAATTCATGCACAATGGATCATGGGCAACACCTTATACCACTAGAATAGAAGCTTTGGGTCTTATATACAACAATTGACCTTGTATTTCAAACTAGAGGTGAAAAGTTTATTTTACTAAATTTAGTCATTAGTGTTAATCTCAAAATTAAAAGAGTTGAAATTTACTAAATTAACATTCCTTTATTTTTTCAGTCTTTATTTGTTTGTAGATTCTTTTATTTTTGGAAAATCAATTTCTTTGATGCAATTTTGTCTACTGTATGGCAACTATTTGTTTTTGAGATTTACGTTCACATACAACGGTATCAAGAGATGTTTAAAAAAAGTCTAACTTGAAGTGATTAACGATTACGTACTTCCTCCGTATTAAAATAAGTGACACAAATTGGCTTACACATTTTTTGAGATAAAAGATTAAAGTAGAAGTTAAAATAAATTAAAGTACATAGTTAGTGGATAATAAGTCCCACTTTCTTTGAATAAAGTGATATTAATGAGTTTTAAAAGTAAAAGTAAGGGTATAAGGGTAATTTCACTTTATTAAATTTGATAGTTAGTGGGTATGAGTCCCACTATTTTTACCAAATAAGAAAAGTTTTCAAAGTGTGTCATTTATTTTGATACACCCCAAAATGAAAAGTGTGTCATTTTGATACGGAGGAAGTATATAATTGTACTAAAACGATAACATTGCAAAAATCATATTATTGTAGACTAGTGATATTGATGTTAGATGTAAGAGCTGCTTATGACCTGTTTAATCATGGGTTCAAATCCATATGTATTAATGTATAGATTAGGTCTCGTTAAAATAGAGTTGTATTCTAGGAAGTCCAAAGGATTTGTCTAGTCCCAAGGGATAAATCCTAACCATTGGATCAAGATGGACAAGATAAAATCCCCCACCTACAATCACCGCCGGCCGCCACCTCCGGCCGCCGCCGGTCACCGCCGATCGCCGCCGCCGCCGCCGTCTGCTGGCGGCGGCCGGCGGTGGTGGTGGTGACTGACAGTGAAGGTGCTGGTGCTAATGGGGGTGGTGGTGGTATTGATGTATCGAAGCACATGTACTTCACTAAAACACAACATATTACTTCGAAGCACATGTGCTTCAGGTCACGAAACACATGTGCTTCAAGTCACTAAAAACATGAGTTTCTAACACACACAAGGGAGCATACGAAGCACATGTGCTTGACGTTATGAAGCACATGTGCTTGACGTTATGAAGCACATGTACTTCACTACACGGAAAAAAAATCAAAACAAGTGACGAACACATCATTATGAAGCACATATGCTTCATAAAGCCAAGCACATGTGCTTCATAAAGCCAATGCTTCATAAAGCCAAGCACATGTGTTTTTGTTCCTAAACACATGTAACTTACAAACAAGTCATTTGTGTTTGAATCACGAAGCACATGTGCTTGACGTTATGAAGCACATGTGCTTCACTACACGAAAAAAAATCAAAACAAGTCACGAAGCACATGTGCTTCCAGTCACGACTACCACCACCGGTCACCACCGCCGGCGGCCACCTCCGGCCGCCGTCCGCCGCCGCCGTCCGCCGCCCATCGCCGCGGTCCGCCGCCCATCGCCGCGGTCCGCCGCCGTCCGCCGTCGCCGGCCGGCCGCCGTCTCCGGCCGCCGGAGAAGCACATGTGCTTGTAGTGGTGGTGGTGGTTTTGAATCTTGATCTTGACCATTAATTTTTCTTGATCCAAGGGCTAATAAATATCCCTTGGGACTAGATAAATTTAATGGACTACCTTGAACATTTCACCGTTAAAATAATATGAGTAATAATAATAACAACAACATGATAAATGCGCTTCCTAAAATTTAGGATGCATAACAACATTATAAATTACTAAGATTTAAATAATTCTCATTTAACTTTAAAGACGAGGAGTTCCAGAGGTTTTTCCTTCCTCAAAGTGAGTAAAAACTTTTCATCCATATCAATATTTGTAGGATCTTCATTATTCGGAAGAAACCAGTCAAACTCATGAACCAAAGAAGCTAATATAAATTCAATATCCAAGCTACCTAAGGGCAAACCAGGACAAATCCTCCTTCCTGAACCAAATGGTAACAACCCGAAATCTTGGCCTCTAAAATCCAAATTCGAGCCAAGAAATCTTTCAGGTTTGAAAGATAAAGGATCATCCCAAACATTAGGATCTCGACCGATTGCCCAAACGTTTACAAATACCCGGGTGTTCTTAGGGATGTTATATTTCTACACCTCACAAGTTTAGTTGGCTAGACGCGGAAGTAGAAACGGGACAGGTGCGTGTAATCTTAGCGATTCTTTTACACATGCTTGAAGATACGGTAATTTAGATAGTTGAGATTCACTGATATTTTCAGATGAGTTGATCATTTTTCTTCTCATCTCTTCTTCAATTTTCCTCATGACCCCTTTGTTTTTTACTAGCTCGGTCATAGCCCATACAACCGCGGTTGTTGTAGTATTTGTTCCGGCTATAAATAATTCCTACAAATGTTCAAATTGTTTGTTAAACTAAAGTCATCATCAATAGAATAAAAATTACTTCCTCCGTATCACAATAAGTGATACACTTTCCATTTACGGGTCCTTCATAATAAGTGATACACTTCAAAAGTTTCCTTATTTGACAAAAAAGTAGGACCTAACCTCCACTAACTATCCACTTTGACAAAGTGAAATTATCATTATACCCTTACTTTTATTTTTAAAACTCATTAATATCATTTTATTCAAGAAAAGTGGTGCCACATCACCCACTAACTATCCACTTTAGCACATCACCCACTAACTATTAGGGGTGTCAAATTTGTACCGAATAAAACCAACCAACATGCTACCAACCGAACCAATTAAAGTTGGTAGGCACTATGTTGGTAGCCAACATGTTTGGTTGGTGGTACTGTACCAATCGAGTATTCATGGTACGGTAATGGTACAGATATTTAAATACCATGGTAGTACCATACCAATCAATATATATACATATATATTAATTAATTCTTACAATATATACTTACATAAATTGTGGTCTAATTTATATCTTTAAAAATCTCTCCACCATACAATATATATAATTGATTCTTTAACATTGATAATATTTATATAGCATTAATAAATCATCGTTTTATTTATCTTGTTTCTGAGTTAGGAAAATTTGTTAATATGTTTTAAATGATGGATGATGGTAAATTATCATATTATAAAACATATATTGTATTTAATATTTTTTTAGTTTTATATTTGTTTGTAATCTTGGTATACAATACCAATTTGTACCAACCAACATTGTTGGTAGCCAAACAAATTGGTACCAAGTATACTTGGTATGGTAACGGTAGTCAAATTAGTGTACCAACTATAGTTGGTACGGTACACGATATGAGGAAAATACGTGTGGTACCGTACCATGTTCACCCCTACTAACTATCCACTTTAGCATATTTCAACTTCTACTTTAATCTTTTGCCTTAAAAACCGTGAAACCTCAAATGTATCACTTATTGTGATACGAAAGAAGTATTATGAAATAAATTAAATATCTAAAAAAATAGAATAGAATTAAGTA
Organism: Calendula officinalis; assembly: GCA_963853835.1. Lineage (NCBI taxonomy): Eukaryota > Viridiplantae > Streptophyta > Magnoliopsida > Asterales > Asteraceae > Calendula > Calendula officinalis. Next base: position 30,135,564 of record OY970822.1, read on the forward strand.
TTTTGTGTTAAAGAAATATGAAATATCAGAATATGGTATTACTTCCGACTACATACTGTTACTTATCATTCTACTCATTTGATAAACATAAGTGTTTAAATTTTCAACAGATCAATCATTTAAAGAGTACGTATGAAATTTTAGTATAACCAATACATTTTTTCTTAAATTATATATATTGGAAAATGTTAAAATAGTGTTAAAATATTCTTTTTATTGTAAGTGATGCTCTTAATTAACAAAACATATGCAACCGATGATGCTCCTTAGTTTTTTTCCTGTATCTGCAATTGCGTATACATAAGTACGAACAAAATGACTATATATGAAAGACTTACTGTAATATATTCATTGATCTGGTCATTCGAGAACCCGATTGCAATCAACCGATCCAAGAAACATGTAGCCTGTTCTAACGACCACGTTGAAGAGTTGATACGAGCTCTTCGTTGTATTATTATGTCCTCCCAAAAATTAAACACCTCTTGTATATGTTTCATGCCTCCTTTCCTTATTCCTTGAAGATCAAATCTCTGCAACATCGGAAAAAACGAACCAATATCCTTCACACGCGCTCCATACTCAAGTATGTTAAATATCGACGCTTTCAAACCTTTGCAAGTCCCATTTTCATCTTCCAAATCAAGCAAGTCTTTGCCAAGTATGATGCAACTCAAAGTGTTTAACAATGTTGTAAAAACTACATCCCGAGTGTTAATTACTTCCCCTTCTTTAGTATGCACGAAATCTAACATCCGATTAAACTTTTCTTGTCTTAATTTAGAGTGGGTCTTGAGGGCTTGAGGTGAAAACATTTCGGTCCGACAAAGGGTTCTTAAAGTTCTCCAAGTCTCATTGCATTCGGACCAAAAGATGGAATAGGGTAGTAACGATTTGTGATCAAGTGCGGTAGGCACTGAACGTGAGGAAAGAAAACGGTCTTGAGTCTTGAGGACTTCCATTGCTGCCTCAGGAGATGTAGCAACTACCAGAGTTTGCATGCCTAAAAGAAGATATATGAGAGGGCCATATTCTTGGGCAAATTTGGCTAATGAAATATGAGGTTTATCACCAACTTGATGTAAGTTTCCGATGATCGGCAGCTTTGGTGGACCCGGTGGGAGGTTTTTACCGTTATTTGAAAATAACCGGTTTGTTTTCTTGATGAGCAATAAAAGGAAAAAGAGTGTTAATACGAAGATTAGAGGGGATAGCAAGTTTTCCGTAAGAAAAATTGTAATATCCATTGGAGTTTGAGCGTAATTGTTTTCTTGAAAGGATCGTGTGTATAGATGACAACTACGACCAGACTATTTAAACATGTCATAGTAAATAGTAAATACTATGGACACGTTATGATTCACTCGCATCGGAATTAGCCGACCGTCGCCACCACTCACTCACTCACTCACTCACCCATCGATCACCGGCCAGTTCACTTCATCATTACTAACGCACTCGCCAGTCATTCCGCCTCCACCAACTAACACCACCGCTAACTCCGGCACCACCATCACCACCGGTACCACCACCATCGAAGTAGTACTAAAATTGCATAGGACACTGTACAAGGACATGAATTTGTTGGTGCAATTAACATTATTAATCAGTACAAGTAATAACGTTCACCAACAAACGTTGCATCATTGAATACCAATATTTAATGGTCATGTGACAAAAAGAAATACAAGTGGACCATGCACTAAGTTAAAACGCACAAATCTCGTTAATTTTTCCAAATCTCGTTAAAGTAATACTGAAGAAATGTAAAATGGTTATTGAAGTTTTATGTTAAAAAGGTAATAGAATGGAAAAGTTGGTACTCTGGAATTATGCAACGTGGAAAATTTAGATGGTCTGTTCCGGATGGTAGAAGAGGGCAGGCCGGTGTGGAAGATTAAATTTCTTTGAAAACTTTTAGATAATAAATCTTACCGTAAGTAGTAACATAAAGTAACATCAATATCATTTTTCTAGATTACTCTTATCTTTTATAGTTCTCCGTTTCAACCCTCAGATTTTGTTTTCATTTATTGTTGAAACGAAGTAGTAAAGAGCTTCCCAAAGAAATTGAGCAAAGTTCTAAAAAACGTAAGACGTTGTGTGACAGCACTATCAAGTCTCAAGTCATGACGAGTCATAACGGACCATGACGTTTTTCAAAGCGTGACTTAAGACGTCAAATTTTTTTTATATAAATTATATATACATGTATCAAAATAAAAAAATTTATAAATTTGTCGATTTATATAACAATTTATATATAAAATTAACAAAAACTGTAGCAGCCAAATTTATAATTATATATGTCATCATTAAAAAAAAACAATTTCCATAGCCGCCTACTTGTCATAAGGTGCGCCTTATTGCGTCTTATCCCACATCACGCCTTGCCAAGCCACATTGATGCGTTTCGTAACGCCGCCGCGTCACACGTCTTGGCGCGCGTTTTAGAACAAGACAGCACCCTTTCTTATTATGGAAATTATTTGCATTTATAAAAAATAAGCGGTCTCGAACTTGCGATCATTAAATTACCAAATCAACGCTTTAACCAACTTTATTTACTTTTCGAATCATACTGTGGGGGTGTTTGGGAAAGCTTATTAAGGGAGCTTATTAGCTTATTAGCTTAATAAGCCCAAAAAAGCTTTAAATTTTGAGCTTATTAAGCTAATAAGCTAATAAGCCCCCTTAATAAGCTTTCCCAAACATACCCACATATCTCCATTTTGTTAATTAATCTCTGTCATATATGGAAACATACAAATCTATAAAATGGCGTTCGGCACTGAACTGTAATTTCAGCCTAATCTATTCTATGGCGTCTCTTGCCATTCAGTATTGGAATTATACCGGAAAAACTCCATCGCCTCTTTATCTCTCTCTCTCAGGAGAACCCAACCAATCACGTCATTATCGCTCTTTACTACATCTCCCCTCCCTCTCTGTTTTGAAGATTTGCAAAGACTTGATTTGATTCTCGCCGTCTTAAAGGTTAGGGTTTTTAAACCATATCCTCTCCGACCTCTGCCATGGTTGTCTTCCATTTTGTTTAAGGTTAATTAGGGTTTATGTATAATCGATTGAGCCTAATTTCTAATAACATTCTTAATCGTTTATGTGACTCATCAGAATAAGAAAACCCCCTTAACAAAATCAAGATTCTTTGGATTTGTTTTGCTCGAGAAGATTTTGGGTTTCATATTTCCGTTATTGATGTTTCTGAGTTTGGTTTTAATTTCGATTGCTTTTAACTATATGGAATCTTGATCAAGACGGTGGGAAATATTAATCATCTCAGGGAAATATTGTTCAAGACAAGTCATCTGCTAACTGCTAAAATCTTTTATGGTCTGTATCTGTGAGTATTAGCTCTATTGTTAGAAAAAAATTGAAATGTATGCTATTAGATGGGGTCATGTTAAAATTTCAAATTTTAGACCTATTGTAATGAATTTTACCCTTTATCTAATTAATTTCAATGTTACAAAATTGCCTTAAGTGTAGCAGTGAGAGAGAATTATGATCTGATTATAAGTTTAGGTGATCCGTCACTGATGAAAAAATCAAATTAATAGAAATGATTTTTGAATTCATTAACTGAAATGATCTGATTATAAGTTTAGGCCTTAATTGTTGTTTATTTGTGGATAATATGTTTCTAATTAGGATGAATGCATTTTGTTTGGAATATTGTAATACGGAGTATTAAGTTATGCTAATTACAGACTTTTTTTTCCTAACAGAATTCACATATTTTAGTACCTGACCGAGCAGGCCAACACATTTCAGCATCTGATAGAGATATGCATTTTCCTTCACCCGTTGTTAAAATTGTACATTCTAAGGTCTTTTATACTATGTAATTTTATTTTATTTTATTTTTACATGAGTTCAATTATTCAAGTACTTGCATGCAGATGGAACACCCCTACAAATATGCTGGAGAGAGTACAGATTTGCAAGGAGTAAATGTCTTCAAGGTACGTTTTTGTACTGATTACTTTTTGTCAAAAGCTTAATTATTTGTATAGGATAAAAAAAAACTTTATGAAAAATCATTAAAATCATAGTCGTGTACTTTTTAAATAGTAACACAATTGTAATCGTTATAAAATTTAAAAAATAAAATAAACACATAAATCTGCATATGTCAGAGTATATCTGCATATATCACTTTAGCAACAATTGACTTTAATAAATAGTCATGCTGAATACCTTTTCTTTGATTCAATTTGAATATTGGGAGTGAGAAAATTTGAACCGGACCAGATTATGTAGCTTATATAAAAAAAATATTAGGGTTAACAGTTGACTCTACATAAGAAATACTAGAAAAATATCATAAGTTTTCAAATTAAAAAAAAATATCTAAACATGCACATGGTATAGAGAATGAAAGCTCTTGAAGTGTTGGTGATTTGAAAATACCTGTTTGAAGAATATCAAATATCAAATAGTTATATAGAAACGATGAAGTTTTATATATTTTGGAAGAGATGTATTCTGATTTAAAAATTGCATTTTATAAAGTTGAAATCCTCATAATTACTCGAAAATATCAATCACCGTGTAATTCTCTTATGCAGGTATAATTATGTTTTAAAAAAAGACAGCTTTCAATTTCAAATAATCGCAAACAATCTTATGCAGGTATATCTCTCTTTTAAATTGTGAATTACCTATAGCTACGAATTACCATTTAAATAATTATGAAACCCGATAATCATGTAAGGGATGTTAGCTGATTTAAATATTGCATTAATGAATTGAAAACTGATAATTATCGAAGGGATGTTTTTTCGTTCAATATGGCAACATCGAAATTTCAAATATTCACTTAATTTCTGGGACTCTAATTAATACACTGCCATGTGTACTTTGGGGGGCTAGAAGAGTGACATGTACACTCTAAAAGCGTCTTTTATTATAATAGATAGATAGATAAATTTGTCATACGTAACAAACTATATTAAACACAACGCTAATTTATAAATTAAATATTTCAGGTAAAACTTCTATTACCAACATTCAAGCAGGTAACCAAGAAACATGACTGTTGTTGGCCACTATCCGCCTCTCTTTTCCATCCTTGCTCACACCACCTCCTCCCTATTCACAACCGCCGCTTAATGCAGGTACCCATCTATATAGAATTGGGGGGGTTTAAAAATATGCGAAATTCGAGTAGTTTGAACAAAAATAAACGATATTCTAAAATTTGGTTACCCGAATTTCGTATAACCGAATTCCAAATATTCAAATTTATTTTCAATATTTTTGAATTTCTAGAGTATCCAAAATACATATTATTTTTATTTTTAAAATTATTTAGCAAAATGCCAAAATATACGAAATTTTTTGGGATAATGATTTTCAGTATTTTTGGATATTCGTCGATAATCCTTTGAAAAATTGTCGCTAAACCGACTGCTGTGATTTCGTCGTTAAACATACCGTCGGAAAACCGAAAGCCGGCCGCTAAAAATACCGTGCCAAAAACTGAATGTCGCTTAAGATACCGCCGCGAACTGAATGTCGCTTATGATACCGCTTATGATACCGTCGCGAACTGAATGTTGCTTTAAGATACCGTTGCGAATTGAATGTCGCTTATGATACCGTCGCGAACTGAATGTCGCTTATGATACCGTCGCGAACTGAATGTCGCTTAAGATACCGCCGAGAACTGAATGTCGCTTAAGATACCGCCGCGAACTGAATGTCGCTTATGATACAGCTTATGATACCGTCGCGAACTGAATGTCGCTTATGATACCGTCGCGAACTGAATGTCGCTTAAGATACCGTCGCGAACTGAATGTCGCTCATGACACCGTCGCGAACTGAATGTCGCTTATAATACCGTCGCGAACTGAATGTCGCTTAAGAGATACCGCCGCGAACCGAATGTCGCTTAAGATACCGCCGCGAACTGAATGTCGCTTATGATACAGCTTATGATACCGTCGCGAACTGAATGTCGCTTATGATACCGCCGCAAACTGAATGTAAATAAATGTCGCCTAAAATACCGTCGCAAAATGAATGCCGCTGCTTAAAATACCATCCCAAACTGAACGTCGCATTCAAAACTGAATATCGCGAAATAAATGTCGCTTAAAATACCATCCCAAACTGAACCGTCACAAAACTGAATGTTGGTACAAATATCGTTGCAAAAATGAATGTCGCTACAAATATTGTCGCGATCTGATTGTCGCTAAAAATACCATCATAAACTGAATGTCGCTTAAAATACCGTCGCAAACTGATTGTCGCTACAAGTATCGTCACCAACTAATTGTGAGTGCAATAGCGTCACAAACTAGGGGTGTGTATAAAAACCGGAAAACCGGAACCGAACCGGGACCGAACCGGAACCGGCACCGAACCGAACCGGAACCGGCTTAACCGGTCCGGTTCCCGGTTCTTAGATTTGATAAAAATTAACAAACCGGGTTTACCGGTTCAGGTCCCGGTTCGGTTCCGGTTTTTTCGGGTTTGGAACCGGCATTTAAATAGGTATATAGGCTTACGAGTTTTCATATATATATATCGAAATAATAGGTATATAGGCTTTTAATAGAAACATATTTTACATGAAACAGCACGTGAACCCCCGCAAACATCATACTTTTATTAAAAGTACGCTAAAATATTTAAGTTATATATTTTAAGATGAAAATATGCACCGAAAATGTAAAATCGGATGACAAACACAAAAACCGGGTTTACCGGTTCTAAACCCGCTTGAAGACCGAACCGACCCGAAGCCGGACCGGGCCCGGAACCGGTTTAACCGGTCCGGTTCTCGGTCCTTGAAATTTCTTTTTTTCGGTAACCGGGTTCACCGGTTCCGGTCCGGTTCGGTCCGGTTCCGGAACCGAACACATCCCTACTGAATGTCGCTGTTACCGAAATTGTCCCCGAAATTCAGTTAAGCGACGGGGACAATTATCACAATTATTCTGTTCGTCTGTGCCGGAAACTATATGCCGCTGAAAATTCCGGTGCAAGCTGAATTTCGCTTAAAATACCAAAATACCATCGCAAGCTGAATCTCGATTAAAATACCATCCTAAATAAATGTCTCTTCAAATACCGTCACAAACTGAGTGCCCTTTTGCAAACTTATTATCGCTACAAATAACTTCGCAAAATGAATGTCGTTGAAAATGTTGTCCCAAACTGAATGTTGCATAAAATGGCATGCTAAACTGAATGTCGCTAAAAATACCATCGCAAACTGAATGTCGCTTAAAATACAGTCGCAAACTAATTGTCCCTGTCGCAAACTGAATGTCGCTTAAAATACCATCGCAGAGTAATTGTCCATGTCGCAAACTGAATGTCGCTTAAAATATTGTTGCAAACGGATGTTATATAAAATACTGACGCAAATTAATTGTCCCTGTCGCAAACTGATCATCGCTTAAAATACCGTCGCAAACTAAATGCGATTATATTACCGTCGCGGACTGATTGGCCACGTCATAAACTAAATGTCGCTTAAAATACCTTCCCAAACTGATTGTCTCTCCGAATAACATTGCAAACTGATTGTCTCTTCGAATACCGTTGCAAACTGATTGTCCATGTCGCAAACTGATTCTCGCTAAAATTTGATTATCCCTTAGTCGCAAACTGAATGTTGCTTAACATACCGTCGCAAATTGATTGTTCCTATAGCAAACTGAGTGTACCTGCGCAAACTGATTTCCCCTTACTATGTCGTTGCAAACTGAATGTCGCTTAAAATGCATCTGTATGAATGGAGGAATTATGTCCTTACAATTTGAAAATTGCGCAAATTGACCATGGTATGAATGGAGGAATTACAATCGTTATGAGTTTTGACCCGTTTGAGGGATTAAGTAAGATCGATGATCACAAATAATTTCGTTATGGATGTGTAGGCGAAAACCTCATCGAAAACGAAAGTCCGAGTGAAAAGTTATGGGGCTTCAAGTGTTTAGGGGTCAAAATGGCGACCAAACGGGTCAAATCGACCTAACTCAGATTTAACCCCTTAAACCCACAAAATTTCCCATTTTTCTTCCTCATTTCTTCCCCAAAACCTCTCTAAACTTCTATAAATTTGAAGAAAACATCATGCATGGTTTATTTCACAAGAAATTTGTGAAATCTTACAAGATTATTGAAGATTTCAAAGATATGTCTTCATTCTTAACTAGGTTTTTCATTTGATTTTAAGAATCCACGAAATTAGGGTTTAAATTATGTTGGGAGCTTTCTAATACATTAGTATTAGAAAAATCATAGCAAATTGTAGAAAAATCGTTTATGGGTGAACTCAACAGCATTTGAACCGTATTGATGTATTATTTGTTTCTTATTTTGATGTTAAAAATAAATTTTGGCTCTAAGATAGGTGAAAATCGCATTTTGTATAGTGTTGTTGAGCTGAATTCTTACAACATGATGTTTCCGTATTGTAAAATTCATATGAAATCATAGAAATATCAGAAAAATATGATGTCAGGGGCATTGGAAACCTATTAAAGAGTACCACGAACCCTCAAAATTTCATTGTGTAATTCTTAGTTTAAGTATGTCAGTACTTAGTATAAACAGAGGGCTGTATAATGGATAAAACATGTAAAATTGTCAATTGAGAAGAGTATAGATAGGGTAAACGATAGTATTTGCTTATGAAATTTGGTATGTATACTCTAGGGGTTATATAGAACATACTGGGAGCTTGTGACAAGTGTCTAAACTTTGGAAACTCTATATCTGATTGAGGCTTTCGGTCTGAGTTCGCGCTCGATTAAAACAATGTGAGTTCATCTATGTACAACGGTATATTGGTAGTTATATATCTAAATGCTATGTTTCTATTTGTTATTTGGCTTATTGTTATCACATATGCGACGCTTAGAACATTGAATTGGTTACTCTGAAAATTCCGATCAAAACCCTGCATCAGTAGCAAAGAAATTCATTCCGCAAATCACTCACAACAAGCAAAATCGATCAAAATCTCTCTGAAATCAACAAATTCAAACATCAATTTCAAAGATTTATATCAAACAAATGGCTACTCTAAAATCTTTAGAAGTGGAAACTGATCTCAAATTTTCTGAATTTCACAATATGTGTGCATTCTTAAGAAATCCAGATGGCACAAAAGATTTTCGACCCATAGTCATGTTCTTAAAAAACTCATACATCAAGTTTGCTCTCACCATCAACCCTAAAGCTTATCAACAGTATCTTGTTGACTTCTGGGAAAATGCTGAGAGGATTGAAGATTCAAATATGTCACAAATCAAATCGGTTGTAGATGGAAAGCCTATCATCATCACTGAACAATCCATCAGACATCATCTGCAACTAAATGATGAATCAGGTATGTTTTCTTTACCTAAGGAAGATCTTGTTGAAATTTTACAAAAGATGGGGTATAAGGGAAGACTAGACATTGTTACTTTTCAAAAGGGTCTTCTCTCACCTCAATGAAAATTTCTTGTTCATACTATTCAACATTATATCTCTCCTAAAAAGAGTACTTGGAATGAGTTCAATAAATCAATAGCATCTGCTGTTGTTTGTCTGTGCACATGATAAGTATTAAATTTTTCAAACATGATTTTTGAAGGAATGCTTGCAAATTTATCATCTTCTAAATTTTTAATGTACCCAAGATTCCTCACTCATATTTTAAACTGTGAAATTTAAGATCTCTCAACACCTAAAAACATTTTTGTTACACCTGAATTAAATAAAAAGGTGTATTCTAATATGAGAAAACAATTTAAATTTTCTGGGAAGGTTACTCCACTGTTCCAAAACATGATCTATGATCAACCCCCAATAGGAGAAGGTTCAAGTCACCCCATTGAACCCCAACCAACTCCACCACTAAATACAGCCCAAACACAACCCACTGAGTCCACTCAATTACCTAAACAAACAGATGTCCTGAATGTGTCCCACGTACATGAAATTAATCCACAGAGTGCTACTCTTCACTCTGATGAAGACCAACCCATTGCCAAACAAATTTCTAAAATCTATAAAAGGAAGAAAACTTCCTTAAAGGACACCAGGGGACCAATTGAGTCAAACCCCAGACTCCAAGAGTTATCCTCCAAGGAGGAGAGAGGACATGAGGAAAGGGCTCTCACTACTGATGCCCCAAAGGTGGGTGCACAGGCTAGTGAGAACATCAATAGGACTCAGACCTCGGCAACTCTAAGTGATGACTCATCTTTTGAGGCAGCACTAAGAGGACCCCGGTGCCAAGAAACCACAAGGGGGGATACTACTGCTTCTTCTAGGAAGAAGAGAGTGTCTAAACAACCCATTTTATCACCAAGAAGTGATAAGGGTAGAAAGAAACAAATTAAATTGACGGATAGGATGGAAAACCTAAAACCCAATGTACCAAATAAGCCCAATGATCCACCCAAAGGGGCTGAGGGCAGTATTAAACCAAGCCAATTGACGGATAGGAAGGAAAACCTTAAAACCACTGTACAAAATTGTCTGAATTTATTGAATAATCAAGGAAAAACCATGACTTATATGAAGCATTACATTAATACTTTGAACAGAAGACAGAAGAGGTTCGAGTACAAGCTTCAAAGGCAATCAAATTTGACCAGAAAATTACAGAAAAAGATTGCAGATAGTGAGGCTCAACAGGTTGAGATCACTAAGGGGGAGAAGGATCAAACTCAAGGAATGATTGATCATTCAATAGCAGCAGCAGCAGCCTCCCTCTTGAACTTAAAAGAAGCTCATGGTGAAACGGGTCAAAGTTACGGTGAAGACCTGTACAAAGGAATAGAAAGTATGGATGAGGATGTATTTGAGTCTGCAAATCAGTCTCCAACAGCAGATGAAGTACACTCTCCAGTTACTACTAAAGTCATAGAGACTACTGATCCCATGGATACTACTGAAGCTAAGGATCAAGAGGTTGTTACTGCTGATCCCATTAAAGAAGATGATTTACCAGTAGTAAATGCTCCAGAAGAAAATATCATTCCTACTACTGATGCCCTAGCAGTAGTAACTACAACAACAACCTCACCAGTAGTAATCTCATCACAACAGTTGGTGGTATTTGAACCAGAGACTACACCAGTAGTAACTACCTTGGTTACTACTGAAGATGAAGAAGAATTACCAGAAGTTCTTGAACCAGCTGTAATCATACCAAGACCTCCAACTCCAGAATTACAACCACTTATCATACCTGACATTGATGATAATGTGAATTGGTATGAGGTTGATGAATGTGCCCTACCTCCTCACCCCAAGATACTACCAGAGGAAAAGATACATTTATTCTCTCCATCAATTGTATTTAATCCTGTTATTGATATGAAATACACTCCACCTCTACTTTCAGCCTGTGTTGGAAAAGGGAAAGAAAAATTTGATGATGACTATGTAAACAGAGCTCTAGGTCACCACATGGTAAATAAAATCAACCATGTCAGTCCTGCAAAACAAGACAAATGGAAGGTGAACAGAATAAGATATCTGAGGAAAGTTGCAAAAACTCAGGCTCTTGAAGATAAGAAAAAGGCTGAAGAAGAAACACTAAAAAAGGCAGCAATTCATGAGGTTGAAGGATTCCTGGTAGAAGAACAACATGCAGAGTTCAATAAACAAAGAAAAATAGAAAAAGAACATTTGAACTGCCTTGAAGATCTTGTGGCTGCATGTAAAAGAGAAAAAGCTGACCTACCGGAGGAAATTTTTGGACAAAAGAAGAAAATGATTGACTTCTTAAAATCAAAAGGGAATAGTGCTAAGACCTTTGGCAGAATGAAAATGATAACAATAGTTGATAAATACTGCACTGCCAAGAAAAGGGAATTAGCAGAATTAGAAGTAGAAAAGAAAAAGAAAAGATATTAGTTGAGATTGATCCCACAATCATACTCTCCAGAGCACCAATATCTGGTGAATCTTCAAAGCCTTCTAAAAAGAGGAAAGAAATTGAGTCTAAAACGGAATCAAGGAAGAAAAGTAAACAAGATATACAAGTACTTGATTTTCCTGTTGCTCCTCTTGAAGATAATCCAATTATCAATTGGAGAGTCGTTGATGATGTCATAGAAATTATAAGAGAAGACAAAACAACTCAGAGATTTAAGGAATGGAAACCAATGGTTATGTCCTGTAGTAGAAGTGACATTATTAAAGTTTTAATTATTGGTAAACCAAGAATGACAAAGAAGTCATGGAGAAACTCAGGAGCTGGATACATAACTCAAATGATTGATGCTGCTTTTTATCCAGACAACTATCCTGAAATATTCACTAACAAAGAAAAATGTTTATGCTTGGAATGTGTTACCAACTGTGAATATGTACTTCTTTGAAAGAACCAGTAAGAAGTGTGAACTGTACTTGTATGAAAAGGAATATCCTCACTCAGAAGAAACAATGTACCAGATCATCACATGCTCATTCATGCATCCACATGACCTTGCTTTATTTCAAGAAAAATATAACTACTTTGTGAAAAGAAACAGCAAATACATAATTGCACAAAGGAAAAAGCAAAATCAGAAAACACTAGAAGGTGATCAAAGAAGAAAAGAACAATTGGAAGAGATGAGAAAGAAGGAAGAAGAAGAAAAGAAACTTAGTTAATTAAAAGTGAATTAACAAGTTTAGGGGGAGATTGTTGGGATATAAACATTCTAATACTGATGCTGCAGTTAGTACTGATCAACAAGTGTAGAAGATAGTACTGATGGGGGCAGAAACACGAAATACTACTGATCTCGAGTTTACTACTGACGATGGCAAACACTACTGATGTCTATATTTGGTGCTGATCGTGTTCGATATTTTCGTATAGTTTGTTATAGAATGTTTATCTTTTGTAAATTCAATTGTAATTGAATCCTTGAATAACTAGGTTAATATTTTAGGCTTCAAGGACTATTATAAATAGTTCCTTACGAATTGTAAACGTACGTGTGTATTGTTCGATTTAATCAATATACATTGAAGCTTTTTGTGATAATTGTGTTCTTATTATTGTTCTTATTCGATTACAGTTTTCATTGTTCTTAATCAAATAATAAGAGTGTTAATCCGCTGTAACTTCTCTTGTTAGTAGATCTGTGATTAAATAACTTGTTCGAGTTATTCGATCATGACAACACATAACGAAAAAAAATAAGTATATAGAAGTATACAACACTATCCATCTATATGGATTTAATGCAAATAAATAAATAAGTGTTATAAGACATTATATGTTACCTATTATATCTTCATTAATAATAAAACCTTGTATTTTACTTATTAATCGAATATTTGTATCTTATTTTAGGCCTCAGTGGAAAATGAGAAAGATTTACCCTCTGAAACTATGGTTAGTGCCGAGCTTTTTGTTTCCATGTTATCTATCAAAATTTAATATTTTTTAAGAATTTTTTCCATTTTGACCTATTTTACCCTTTTAATTTTTATGTTTTTTGTTCGACTCCAAATCATTTGGAATACAATATGTTGAAATATTGGATACTAGATATTGTAACATAATTAAATCAAACATATGATTTATTCGACCTGTTTCATTTTAGTCACATTTGACCCAATCCTTTATAATATAAGGATACCTTTAATATAGTTATTTACCGCTTGTGTAATTCACGGGTCATAACCACTTATTGCTAATAATAAAGTCTATTATAATAAAACCAACTTATTGCCCACAATCTCTCATTTATCCGCCTCTTTTTTTTGTTTCTCTACAGCTGATCTCAAATCACAAAATCTTAGGCCCGTTCTATCTATGTTCTAAATTTCAGTAATATAGCAGCATTTAACAGTAGGCTTTCATTGCTTCATTATTTGTTAAAGCTTCTTCATTTAAGATGTAGACTTTATCAAGAAATTGACATGTACCAACATAAAATTACTCTGCTTCAGCTCCATCTTGGATGCCTACATTCGAAGTAATTGATACAACCAATATGCTTCTTTATTAAAGTATCGTCTTCTTTGGGGCCCCAGGTAATCTTCAAAATTAAATGGAATTGGTTTAATAGTTAGTGCCTTTTCATTTTGTTCAATTTGGTGACCTAATATTTGATTTGTGGTCTACCCGAACGATGTTTGGTTTATTTGCTGTTATTGTGTAATCAATATTATGGTACATAGTATTACAGAGTCTGGGGATCATTTTTAGCTTACAAAAACAAGAAATTCGGTTTTTTGAAATTTGAACTGCATACTATATGTATCTGTGTAATTGTTTGCAGCTAATTTGTATTGGTTAGCTTAGCTGATAACTGAAATTTTATAAAGAGCTGAAAATTGAAATCTTATAAATGATTTCATATGCATTGGCTATTGCAATATTTATATTGAAAATTGAAATCTTATAATTGATATTTTGTGTTTATTTTTTTGTTTAATATACTATGTGAGTTAATGTTGATTGAGTTAGGTACTGATTGAGTGAACTTCTGACTCAAACCATGCGTATATAATAAATTATATAGCTAATTGAATATCCTGATTGATGAAATATGATGAATGTGTTGTAACTCATATTTGAGAATGGTTGATTACCATTTAACACCATCATAAGTACTCATTATGTACATAATGTGTACAACCATAGGTTATGATCTTCAACCTTATAAATAGTGGTGTTATGCACTTGTATTCCTTGTATCTCTAGTATCTATCTTATGTATCTCTTATATCTTATGTTCTTATATCATGATTCTATATCTAATGAGAAGGTTGTTATGATCTTTGTTGAGTTGAGCTAATTGGTTTACAACACGTTATCGGCACTTTGCTCCAAGTCGTTCTACGTTTGTCGTTCGAGAAGCAACAAATTGAAACGTTAAAGAATGTTCTTCCCACATATTGCAAGTAAGTTTTCATGAACCATTATTTTTATTTTTAATTTATACAACTTGAAAGATAAAATTGATATGAAAAACATATTGCTTTTTATTGTTGGATTAAGAAAAAAACCAATTTATTTGTTGGATCATACGAAATTTTTTATTCTCTTCACAATATATTTGCTTACAACAAGTAACAATTTGTTTTTTGAAATTCATTCACATTTTTGGATTGTATAAAAACAAAGTTATGAAGAAAAAAACATGTAGTATTAGTTTGCTAGTAACCATAATATGAGATGATAATCTTGTATATTCTTTTTAAAAGAGTTTAAGAAATGACTTTTTCAATGGATTTATATAAAGTTAACTCCCACAAGATTATTTATAAAAGTTTGTCAAATGCAAGTTATTAAATGATGTTCAAATACACATTACGTGTAATATTTTATATACTTGAAGTATGAACTTATTCAATTTGACAATTTGAATTAAAATACAAATTTACATATTATTGAATTTGGTTTGGTTGATAAAAATTCATGTCTTGATATCAGTAACTTTTATTGAAAAAAAAGTCATGTTTATATGTTGTGGTTCATTTAACAAAATTGAAATGAATAAAAATAATTGTTTAGTGAAGAAATTTGATGAAGAAAAGTCATCTCATACTTTTAATGATAGTCATTGACAATTAATGGAGTTTTGACTAATAATGATGTTTATGTTTTAAAAATGACATTAATTCATATTAAATATAATTGATTAGTCATTAAAATGATCATATTTATTCAAAAGTTGTCATAAAGTTTTTTTCTATAATATTTAATAATGAAGATTTATGGATTGTGATATTACATTCTAAGAAAAGTTTATCAAACTTTTGTTCGAACATTTGTTTTTTTTACAAAATTGTAAAATTAGTTATGAAACATTATGTATAGTACTAAATAAATTTGGTTTCATAATGAATTCATATGCATTATATTTTTTTTAATGATTTTGATAACCATACAAATGTTTAAAGATCATATCGTATAAACAGTTCTAATAGTGGATAAAGAAAAGAGGTTGCATCATGAATTATATGTTGGCATATTGAGTTGACGCACTCACGTGATGCACAATGAGCATTGTATGACACTTCCCTAGAAAAATTATGAATCTTCCCCACATAGGCTCACCTATTCTAGATACAATGTCTAGGAAAGATAGGCGGTTTTTCTGACTCCTAATGATGGGTGGTTCCGATACGTACAAGCGCTGTCCACCCTCACCGCCTTTCCTGGTTGTATTCGAATAGAGCTACCGAAAAGGGTTGACTAAATAATCTTTCCCCCGAATGTGGTTATATACATATGATGAATTGGAGTCTATAAATCGACCTGTCGTTCGATAAATGAGAACCATTCGCACTTGTGTTTTTCGAACCTGCTGATTCGACACACAATTTCTGCTCATACAAACCATAAGCATATAAACTATCATTTTATATGATAATTAAATCCAATATTTTTCTCCTCCCGTTGTAGGAAAATATCGAAACAAACATGAATTCTTTGAAACCACCGATTTTGTGGCTCAAATGGAATAATAGAGCTATTGTTCAGCTCATGATTTATGTTTCATTTGGATTATACTTACCCAATTGGATAATGTTTATCTTTTGGATTATGGTTTGATTACATTGATTATGTTTCTCGAAATAATTTAAAGTTTCTTTTCCTTAAGAAATTAGTCTATACGTGTGACCGACTTTAAATTATTATTACTTCGAGCATGTATATTAGGTATGTTGATAGTCTGGTTGATTGTGGTATGCGGATACACTTTCATAAAACATAAGGACTATTTTATCAACATTACACCTAAAAGTAACTTCATTGACAACCATTTCGGGCCTGTCGACCCTTGGTTTTGGTAAAACCCAATATATGTTGTCAAATGGTACTACTTTAACCATAAATGAAGCCTTATATTATCCAAGTTCCAGTCGTAACTTGTTGAGTTTTAAGGATATTCGAGAAAACATGTTTTCATCTCGAAACTGCTCGAGAAAATGGTATTGAATACATTTACATTACCTCCGATAAATACAACCAAAAGCGTATATCGGAGAAGTTGAGATGTTTGTCAAACGGTTTGTACTTTACTACGATCTAAACCATTGAAAGCAATCAAATTATTCGTCGAGCCCCGTTGATGAGGGAACTTATATGTTGTGGCATGACCGGCTGGGACACCCGGGTCAAAATACGATGCTTTCAACTATGAATGCATCCTATGTGCATCTGGATATAATTTTGTGATTAATCCTAAAAGCTTATGCCAAATAGCTCGATTATAAAGACATATCTCAAACCACTTTATGTATAATCTAAAAAAGTGATATCCCGTTTTCTTGAGAGAATTCATGGGGATATTTGTGGACTTATCCAACCAACATGCAGACCATTTAAAAAATTTCATGATATTGGTTGATGAATCAACAATGATGGTCACACGTAGTTTTGTTGTCCACAAGGAATGAAACATTTCCTAAACTCCTAGCCCATATCATTATCCAATAAAGTCAGTTAGACTTGATAATGTCGGTAAGTTTTCATCGAAAATGTTCGATGAGTATTGCAAAACATTGGGCCTTGATATTGAACACCCTGTTGTGTACGTTCATTCTCAAATTAATCTTGCAGAAGCGTTTATCAAACGGATACAAATAATTGCAAGAACTTTGGTTATGCGCACCAAAACGCCCCATTTTTAAATATGGTTATGCGATATTGCACATTGACGCATTGGTCCGTCTGAGGCCCATGGGCACCCAATAACTTCCTGCGTACAAGTTGGTAACTGGATAAGAGCCCGACGTCTCATATTTACGCCTGTTTGGGTGCTTGGTTAATGTTCCAATTGAACTTCCAAAGCGTTCGAAATTTGGACCTCAGTAACGACGGGGAATATATGTTGATTATTAATCCCCATCCATTATACTCTATTTAGAGCCCTTGACATGCGATCTCTTTAAACGCTATACATGCGAATTGTGACATTGATGAGACAATCTTCCCGTCGTTAGGGGGAGATTTGCACGTTAACGTTGATAAGGAACGACGTGAAAGAACATGGCATGTACCCAATTTGTCTCATATGGATCCCCCGTTTGCACATAGTGATAAGGATGTGCAAAAGTTCTAAGTCTACAAAATGTTGCTAATTAGCACACCAGACACATTTAATGACTTAACAAATGTCATGAGATCAAATATACCTGCTGCATATGTGCCTGCAAGGATAGACGTCCCTGTGAGACGCCATGTTCCGTTTGAACATGTTGCATCGGTCGAACCCACCGTGCAAAGGACGCTACCATTGGTTGTCCAGTCCGCCGCTCTTCCCAATAAAAGAGGAAGACCGGTTCGGTTCCAAGGATATTCTGCCTCAAAGGAGGAGAAATTCTGTTGTATATGTTTTGCCACACCAGATCATTAAGGATCAGGGGAGTGTACTGAAGAAGCGTGTTCCTGATGAAACACCGATTTCTCATCATCCCGATAATCTCAATATATATGTCGAGTATGCTAGCTTAGACTATATTTTGAAGCAGAACGAAAATGTCATCGATGATTTGCTCATATACGCAGTGGCCACTGACATTATGATCAATGATGACATGGAATCATGTACTATTGTTGAGTACAATGGACTGGTCTATGGAAACACACAATCCAGGTAAAATTGGATTCCTTACTGAAATGATGAGTGTTTGGACCTGTTGCTCCAACACCACCTAATGTTAAACCAACTGATTATAAATCGGTATTCGTAAGGAAGCGTAATGAGAATAATGAGATTGTATGATACACAACTCGCCTCATGGCGCTAGGCTTCTCTCAGACGCCCTGGTATTGATTACGAGGAGATGTACTCTCCCGTTAGGGATGTTATAACGTTCCACTACTTAATCAGTTTAGTAGTTTCCAAAAAAACTGAATATGCAACTTATGGATGTGGTCACAACCTATCTCTATTGGGATCTTGACAAAGAGATACATATGAAAGTCCCTGATGGACTCAAGTTGCCTGAATCAAGTAGTTCTAAACCACAGAACACGTTCTCGATATGACTGAGATAATCACTTTTTGGATTAAAATAATCTAGACGGATGTGGTATAACCGTCTTAGTGAGTACTTGATCAGACTGGGATATTTGAATATTGAGATATGCCCATGCGTGTTTATCAAGATATCCACTTCAGGATGAGTTATTATCGCAGTCTATGTAGATGATTTGAATCTCATAGGATCCTCGAAAGAGTTGTTTGAAACTGCTGAAATCCTGAAAAAGGAATTCGAGATGAAAGATCTTGGGAAAACACGGCATTGGCTCGGCATGCAGACCGAGCCCCGTAAAGATGGGGTTTTTCATTTATCAAGAGATTACACCTAAAAGGTGTTAAGACGCTTAGTTGTCATGACGCAAAACCCCAATCTGCTCCCATGGTCATTCATTCCGTAGACATCAAAAGGGACTCATTCCATCCAAATGAGGGTGATGAAGAGATACTGAGCCATGAGTGTTCATATCTCGGTGCCATAAGCGCAATATGGTACTTAACCCAATGTACTAGACTGGACATCTTATTTGTTGTGATATGCATGACTAGGCATAGCAATGCACCAACACGCCACCATTGAAATGGTATTAAAGACATCTTCTGTTACTTTAAAGGTAGTACGGATATGGGCTTATTCTATCCCTAAGCGTCATCGAGTGGATCAAGTGTGATTGATACTCGAGATAACGCGACCCTTATCGGTTATGCCGATGCAGTTTACTTATCAAACATGCACAAGGGACATTCCCAATTTGGTTATGTCTTTACCATAGGGAATGTGGCGACATCCTGGAGTTCTTGTAGATAGACTCTAGTTGATAATTCGACAAATCACTCCGAACTACTCGCGCTCGTTGAGGCGACTAGAGAGTGTATATGGCTTTGAGATGTAAGAGACCATATTCGAAGTAAGTGTGGTTTGGATCATGATCCCAATTAACCAGTAGTCATATATGAAGATAACACTGTTGTTATCGATCAATTGAAACATGGCTATATCAAAACACGATAACACCAAACACATCTCGCCGAAATTGTTCTTTACACATGAACAACAAGCATTTCATAAGATTGAAGTGCAACAACATATTGGATCAAATAAGAATCATGCAGACTTGTTCTCCAAGTCACTACCAAAGTATTCTTTCCAAATATGTCAAAGTTATTTGACTTGGAAAAGTCTATGAGCTATCTAAATGACATGTATCATGCACCCAGTTGTGTGCGAATAATGATTGCATCCGGATGTACGCCTTGCACCCTGTTGAGTGCGAATAATGATTGCATCAAGACGTATGCTTTGCACCATGTTGAGTGCGGATAGTGATTGCATCCTGGCGTATGTTTTACACCCCGTTGAGTGAGAATAATGATTGCATCCTGTAGATTGAGATTTAATGATTAAAGTATGGATTAAGCAAGAACAATTAGGAATTGGAAGATTAAGATGGATAGAACTCTTTGCTATTAGATAAGAACATTACAAATTAGGGCAAAGGTTAAATGACAATTAGCTAAGAACAAGGTTTATATACCTAGACCTATTTTAGACTAATTACACAATGCCCCCTAGACTATTGGTTACAACAAATGTGACCCAACAATCTCCCCCTTTGTAATAATAGTCTGGGAGGCATATCTTCGAAGTCTTTATCTTGAGCCAAAGTTGCACCTGGTAGATATGTCGTTGAATAATATTGTATCAGGAACAATTTGAGCTTTCTTTGGTTGTGAAAATGAATACTTGTAGCTTTTTCAACCAACAAGATGTATTTTGAAGACTTTTGACTGAAGATTCATATTGATCGACCAAAAGGAAGACCCATAGTGATAGAGAGATTAACAATGGAGGTCTTTTCTTGAAGATTGTGGCTTTATGTCGATCTATGATTCCTGATAATTGTTGTTGAGGTAACATGTTGATAACGGTTACGCTCCCCCTCAAACAAACAACTATTTCTTCACGGGAGTTGGATTGAACATTCTGATATTTACTCCCCGGTGAACGAATTACCAAATTCAACTATGGAAGTTGTTTGATACCTTCGTTAGATCTTTGGTTTCTTGTTTACTCCCCCTTAACTGGTGCATATATCTTATTAATGTGGAGTAAACTGGGCTAACGTATCGATAATCTCCATAATATTGTAAGAAACTCCTAAGTTTGTTCCCGCAGATTGAGCTTTAGAAGAATTTTTCTCTGAAAGTATCAATTCTTTATAGAAAGAATTTATGTAATGTATCTTCTCCCCCTCATGATGAATAAGATTTATCTAATTCATCATGTAAAATGTGAAGTTCTACGAGTTGAAATTAGGAAGAATCTTCGCTTTAAGGAAACAAATAAGTTGAGTATGACGATGCCCCTTTGATGAAAATGCGTTGAATAATGATTATACATTTTTTTTAATAATCAATATATAACGCATTTTATCATTTAAACCATTGAAGTCTTCTTCTTTAGTAAAGTTGGAACTGAGTGATAAACCGTTGTGCAGTTTTTGTTGAATAATCAGCTTCAGCTTTTGATGATCGGTGATAACAATACTTTAATTGGCTTTTCAACCAAATAAAAAGTATTCCAGAAGACTTCAAGCAAATCGACGGAATGTAGACCCATAGATAGAGCGGTTAGCAGCGGAAGTCCTTTCTTGAAGTTGTGGTGTTTGTCGATTTGCTGCTGATCCTTGGTTCCTGCTGTGTTTTTTTTTGAAGTCGTAGCAGTGCGGAATATTGAAATGATTTGGATTTTCTGACCGTTGTTGATAATGTTGGAGTACGGTCATCAGATCCTCTATCAGACATAGTGACTGTTGTTGATAAGAGTGGAGTACAGTCGTCTGATCTTCGCACAAGAAGGTATCAGGGTAACCCAGGATCACATAGATTGCCTGTTAGCACAACAGTTTGCAGAAACTGTGTGACCTACGTTCAGTGTTGGCATTGATGTTAGCACTGGTAGGATTTCCATTCAATCATCGTGGAATACCAAAATTTTTGGTAACACTATGAATGTTCCGGCAATATCCCAAAGATATGCTTGGTAGAGTGCCTGTGTCCTAGAGAAATATAATTCGGTTCTAGACTCTATACGTGGACAAACGAAGGCGAGGACTGGAGGTGGGTCCTCTTTTTCAATATCAACAATCTTCAAATGAGATGTCGATAGTGGATGTGGTTATCTCCGTGATTTTGAAACAAGTACTTTTTGTACTTGAGTGGTCAGTGGGGGTTGTGCATTGCATCACTGGGTCCATGATGTCTTAATCAGAAAGAAACTTATGCAGTCTTATATTGATGTGGCTACCCGGTCATTTGTTCGGTTTAGGGAGTGTTTTTCCGTTTTCTTTAACCCTTTCACACACGCTCCTCACTCAACTCACCTTTTTATTTTCAACCACACCCTCGTTTTTGTTTTTACCATGTGATAAACTGATTTGCACCCCATACTTCATACCCCCTCTCAATTTTTACCTCAGCGCACCCCAATCAAGATCCCATGATACTTGATTCTGCTCACCTAGACCTAGGGACCCTCACTTTTTAGTTCCTATATTGTCGGTGGCTCCGGGGAAGATCATGCTGGGTTTAGCAGATCATAGGAGTAATTTGGGAGTGGACTATTACGCTCATGTGCATTTTAATCAGCTTTCAAGATGTTGCATTTTAGTTCACATGGATTTTTCATCGGAATTTTATGTGTTTCCGGTATAAGTTGTTGCCTGAATGATTTTGAAGTTTAAGGCACATCAACTTGTTCTTTTAAGGTAACACCAGACTCACATAGAGTATCCGTTCACACACGTTATGAATCCGTAGTCGTTTGCACAACTGTTGATTCAAATGTGTGACCTGCGTTTAGAGTTGGCGTGATTTTAGCTCTAGCAGGATTTCCACTCGATCCTCGTGAAACATCAGATTGTGATGCCACTACAAGTGTTCCGATGGACTCACGGAGATCCATTTTTGTAGTGCAAGTGTCCTAAATTGGAAAGATTCTTGGGGGTGAGAACTAGACACACTGTGCATACAAAGAGACTTAACCCGGGGCAGAAGGTTATATTTTCAATACCGA
This sequence comes from Calendula officinalis, assembly GCA_963853835.1. NCBI lineage: Eukaryota > Viridiplantae > Streptophyta > Magnoliopsida > Asterales > Asteraceae > Calendula > Calendula officinalis. The sequence continues at coordinate 30,158,625 of OY970822.1, forward strand.
CAAACTCCAAATGAGCAGTCAGTAGATTATGTGCTACGTCCCCTTATGAAATGAAACAAATTCATGTTGGGAGGAATTTGAGTGGTTGGTGGTGGTGTGCATTTGCTTTACTGGGCGAGTAAAGTCTTGTGAAACATTCAACGCATGAATGATCACCTTTTTGTGTGGTTGCCCGGTTTATTTTGCGTTTCGGATGCACTCAAAGGTGTGTTTTCTTAGATTTATCATGTTTTCACATCACCTTGCACCCACCTAGTTCTATACCCTAGACGTATACCCTCACATTTACCAGTTGGCTGAGATATTTCCCTGGGAAGGTTAGGCCGGATCTGGCAAACCATGGGAAGGTATGTCTTTTGAGGTAGTAAGTAACGAGAATTAAAAGAATTTGTAATAAACAGATGCTATCTTTACTAGGTAACTAGTAAAGAGATCGTTTACGGATATTACAACGACTTATAATTATCGTTACAAACATAAAACTTTTTGATTTGGGTATTTTGTTTTGTTTTTCTAACTTTTCTCCCCTTAGAAATAATAATTCTCCCCCTAGAATTAATATTTCTCGCCCTCGACCAAACAAAGTTACTTACAAGTTTTGAGATTGGAGGACGTACCTTATACATCGTCGGAGGGTTGAAGGAGAGTATTTGCGGTGAAGCTTGATTGAGCTTTGTGCTTTCTTTTGAGTGCGGGTTCTGAATCTGTTTTGATCAGAAGCCATTGACAGTTCAAGACCGGGTTCCAAGCTGATTTACTTGAAAGCCATCAAACGATTAGGAACGGGTTATACACTGACGTGTGCATAAGCCATTTCTGTTGAGGCTCGAGTTATACACTGAAGTGTGTATAAGTCATTCTTCCTGCGAAACAAATCATACAACTTTTGGTACCCATTTTTATTTGGGTCCGATGGTGTTAGTATTAGAATGAAACCATTGATAAGTTGTATCGATTTGATGTAAAGATTTGGAATTCCAAGAAAAATTGAAACTTAATGTTTCACTTTCAAATAATTTCCGGTGAATTATTTGAGATTTAGGAGTTTTAGGAATCCATTTCGCATTTGAGCTCATAGGGGTTTTATAGACAAAACCGTGATTTGTTCTTGACACTGATTTAAAAATTGTTTTAGGTGCCAATGAAAGTAAATCTTTTCTCGAGTACGTTAAAGATTTAGGTTTGGAAATAAATTTCTGTGAAGTTGTAGAATGTTTCAAAACATGTTTTGATATAGAGGAACAAGTTTCCAGAGATTGTGGTTTCACAAACAATTTTTTACTCTTTTGAAGTGAATAAGTTGTGAACTGAGAGAACTTTTTAGAAATAGATTTTGAAGATTCACCGTTGTAAATCTTAATCGGAACTTGTACTGTTTGTTTTCCATTATTAACAATTTTAGGTTTAGAGAGTTTTTCAACCTTGATTTTCAAAACATCGTTTTGATTTTGTGACAAAGTAAGATCTGCTTCAAGAGATGCAATTTTATCTAGCAATTTTGTCTTATCAATATTAAAAATATTGATTTGTTTTTGTGAATCTGATCCAAAATTACATTCGAGTTGTTTAGTTTTATCAGTCAAAACCTGATTTTCATCACAAACAAAATCATATTTTTCGATATTCAAAGCATTCAAATGATTGGATTCATGAAGTTGTTTTGTGAGTTCTGCCATCTGAATTTTCAAGTTCTCATAATCTGTTTTAAATGTACTGATTTCCTTTTTTGAAAGTTTTGATTCTTGTTCGGTTTGAAATTTTGAAATTTCTGATTCTCTCTTTTCTTCAGAAATTTGAGAAACGTGTTCTTCACGATATTTCATGGCGTTCAAAGCTTCTTGCAGCGAGTTAGCCAAAATTTGAGACTGTGTCAACTCGATGCTCATTGACTCTAAAACAGTTGACTTTTCTTGTAATTCGATTAAACATTTTTCTAATTCACAAGTTTTTTCAGAAACTGTTTGCTTCAATGAATCACGTTGTTGAACTAATACCTTCCCTTTTGTTACAGACATACTAAGTTTTTCTTTGGTATTATTATACCTTGTTTTCTCATATTCAAGTTGTTTCAACAACTGTGCATGTTGTGTATCTAAAAGGGCATTTTTGTTAATTAACTCAAACTCTTTCCTTTTCAGACCAACTAACTCTTCCCCTTTTGTTTCTAAAGGGACTTCATTTCCGTTCCTCTTTTGTTATCAAAATGTGAATTTTTTTTAAATAAGATGGTGTTTAAATACAATATTAGACTTGATTTAAAAATTTTAACAATTAATAATTTTGTTGATTTAATAATATAATATTTAAATTTTGTGTTGAAATTTGATTTTGTGATTAGTTGAAAGTACAACTAATAAATCATAGAGTATTAGTTTCAATTGAAAATAAGAGAAATGCTATTCTTCTTCGATATGGTGTTTGGTTTGTATTTGAATAGGTACAACTAATGAAGCATAGCATACTAGTTTTCAATTGGAAATCAAAAATCAGAAGATGGTTGCCGGAGAAAGTACAACTATTTAATTCAAATGAGTTTATTCTTGAATTGAAGTTAATTCAACCGATCCATGAAAATTCAATTCATACCACCTACTTTGAATTGTTTGGAGACGTGAATGGCAGAATTGCGACCTACCGGGAAGAAAAAAAATGGTTCTTGTGACGTGGTAATCAGTTATGGTCGGGGACTTGTTTCCGGAAAAGATGGTAGAAGTTTGGTGGTGGCCGGAACAAAAATCGGTGATGAAGACGAACTGTTGACGGAAAGGATGGTGGCGAGTCACGGCGGCGCTGACTAAATCGGGGTGGTGCTCGTCGGAAAAATACGGTGGTGCTCGACGGCTAGGCGGAAACACGGAGGTGGCGACCGGCGGAAAATAGAAACAGATGAAGGATTCTCCGGTGAAAAAGAACTGTATCGGTACAATGGACCGAACTTCGCCGGAAACAATGGTTCACGGTGGAGGTGTTTCTCCGTTTAAACAAGGCGGAACCGGTGGTGGCGATGAGAGAGAGGCTGACGATGGTTCCGGTGGTTATCGAAATTGATGCCGGGAAAACAATATAAACCGCCGGAGAAGATCAGATTTACCGGTGTTGATCGGAGAAGATGGCGGTGGAGCTGTGGTCTTGATCGGAGAAGATGGAGTTGCCAGAGATGGGTGGCGAGGGTTGATTTACGGTGTTTGTGTGAATGTATAGAAGAGAGAGAATATAAGTTTTTTTAAAAAAAATTGATATTTAATAAATTGATAATTTTAATTTAATGTTAAAAAGTCAGTGTGTGCCTTTTGACAGCTTTTCTTTATGGAGAGAGTCTTGAAAATTGTATGGATCACGTGAAATGTCAGAGTGACTTTTTGTCCTTTTTTTTTCTTTATAACAAAACGACGACGTAGGGTCTGAATTTCAGCTTTTTGAATAGTAACTCCTCGTGCCGAACACTTGATGGATCTTGGGCCGAACAGTGGAGTTCTCGGACCGAACTTATTAAGAAGTTTGGGCCGAGATTGGAGATAGTCTTCGGGCCGAACACTTGAATCAGATCTCGATTTTTTTTAAAAATTCACAAAGATCATCATAACTTGCTCATTTCTTAACCAAATCGAGTGATTCTTTTTGCAAAACGTTCGATTTTCAAATACCTACAATCCTATTCAAACACTTTTTCGATAACAAGTTCTGATTTTCTCGATTTTAGCTTTAAATCTACGAAAATATGGTATTCTTCATGTGTTCTTCATTTTTTGCTTTAAAAATCAAATTAAACTTTGTTTTTGATGATTTTAATATGAAATTTGCTACTGATTTGCTCGAAATCAGTGATAGAACAATGTCATATTATTAAAAACTTGAATCATACCTTCGATTTTGAATTAGAATTGATTTTCTTCAACTTTTTCTTCAAAAACTCTTCAAAAACCCATCAAAATCTTCAAAAATATGCTTAATCAAAACTGATTTGGATCGAATCTATTAAGACTTTCTCTCGGATACCAATTGTAGATTGAGATTTAATGATTAAAGTATGGATTAAGCAAGAACAATTAGGAATTGGAAGATTAAGATGGATAGAACTCTTTGCTATTAGATAAGAACATTACAAATTAGGGCAAAGGTTAAATGACAATTAGCTAAGAACAAGGTTTATATACCTAGACCTATTTTAGACTAATTACACAATGCCCCCTAGACTATTGGTTACAACAAATGTGACCCAACACATCCTAACGTATGTTTTGCACCCTGTTGTGTGCATGTGAGGGGGAGCATCCCGATGAATGCTTGTGTACTCATTTTCCTTTAGTTCAAGGGTTTTGTCCCATTGGGTTTACCTTGGCAAAGTTTTTTTAATGAGACACTAACAGTACCCCATTCTCACTAAGAATTGTTGAATTCAGGGGGAGTACCTAGTTGAGTACTTATTAACCATTGTGCACTCTTTTGTCCATCGTTAGAGTTTTTGTCCCACTGGGTTTTCTCTAAACAAGGTTTTAATGAGGCACACCATATATGGTTCTTTCCACCGCTCAAGACATTCACAACGTACACTTTTGTCCTTCGACTGGAGTTTTTATCCCAAAGGGTTTTCTCCGACAAGGTTTTTAACGAGGCTAATGCTTTATGGATTGTCTGAAGATACAATACTTATTGACCATTGTGCACCCTTTTTCCTTCGTTAGAGTTTTTGTCCCACTGGTTTTCTCTAAACAAGGTTTTAATGAGGCACACCGTATATGGTTACTTTCCACGCTCAAGACATCAAGATCGTACTCTTTTATCTTTCGAATGGAGCTTTTGTCCTGAAGGGTTTTTCTCCAACAAGGTTTTTAACGAGACGAATGTCCGAAGATACAAGACGAAGAAGTACAATGACGATTCGGTGTAAATCTAAACAACCAAGGGGGGGTGTTGTAACTCATATTTGAGAATGGTTGATTACCATTTAACACCATCATAAGTACTCATTATGTACATAATGTGTACAACCATAGGTTATGATCTTCAACCTTATAAATAGTGGTGTTATGCACTTGTATTCCTTGTATCTCTAGTATCTATCTTATGTATCTCTTATATCTTATGTTCTTATATCATGATTATATATCTAATGAGAAGGTTGTTATGATCTTTGTTGAGTTGAGCTAATTGATTTACAACAGAATGTAACTTTTGTGATCATATTAGTACTGTATAAATTAATTATATGTTTGGACTGAAGTGTTTGAACAGACCGAGTCATTTGCATAAATGATGATGAATGTATATGGATTGTACAAATAATGCTGTTTTTGAACCCTTTGCAAAAATAATGATATCTCATGGTGGCAGACCCGGATCCCCCAAAAAAGAGAATTTGTGTACTTTTTTGTACCGGTTGTACTTTTCCGACATCCCCTTGTGATAGGCTCGGATCCCACTTGGGTATCCCCTTATGGTACGCCCGGATCACACTTTTCTAAATTAGTTTAATAGATTTGAGGATTGTGCGTAAAAGTTTTACATGATCGAAATGAACGTGTACATATATAAGTTGGTTGAAATATTTGAAAACTTTATCCTTTAAACTAATAATAAAAAAGATTATATTTTATTTGCGGTACGTGATAAATAAATTTATATAAGTATATTATTCTTCATCATATGTCTAAAGCCAATTATTATTATTTTATTTTATATAAAACACAGAATTTAGTTAATATGTATAGTATTTGGTTAATATGAAAATTAATATATCTAGGACCGAAAATATCGAATTCAGTATGAGGAACACATATTTTCAATAACTGATTTTTCCAAATTTGTTGTAGAACAGGCCTCACATGATAATAACAAACACATCATTTGTTTAAAAAAAGAATTATATGTCGTGCTACGTTTTAAAAAAAATTATTTGTTAAAGAAAAATCACAAATAATGTTTTTTTCCGTATCATAAATAGGATTTCCGGTTCCCCTAAACCCGAATTCAATCCATTAGGGTCTCCGGTTCCCCTAAACCCGAATTCAATCCATGTCGTGCTACGTGTCATTCCCTAATCGAAGATCATTTACTGAGTGACATAAAATCTGGGTCCTGGGATCCTGGATTCGGTACCCACTATACGAGTTCGGTGATCCCGGATCCATCATTTCCATGTCCACCACAAGCAAATCTTAACCACACAACATAATGTTGCGCCCCAAGCCTCCTTTTATACGAACTTCAACATAACCTTCTTTATTACATGTCACATGCGCCATATTCAATTTGGATTCTTCTCAAATCTGCAATCTGTAATTGTGACAACTTCCAATTTACTAAGTAAGATGTTGAGAAAATTATTGATCGGGAGAAACTGCTAAAAAACAAGTTAAAATTCCATTTAAACCAGCCCGTATTCTATTGCAGGTATATACTTTAAGTTTTACCTATTTTTGTTATATTGTTTTTATGTTGTGTTGTTTTACCCCACTTAGCCCAAGGCAACAAATTTAATTGAACTGGCCCTGCGTCTACGCCAATCACTTGTCCTGCTTTATAGGTAAAAAGTCCACAAATGGCCTAACTTCTGTTCATGTAACTTAGATTTGGTTTCTAAGAGTTCATCCGTGAAATATTCAGTTTGACATTGGGTTATTAAGGTTTTCCAAGTTTGTATGACCTCGAGTCTTGAAAATTCCCATTGCCGCCACATGTAAAAACCCGTCATTTGTTTTACAAACTAAATTGTTCAGTTCTTGTAACATACTTCCATAAAGTATACCACAAACCAAATATTCAATAGAAACATACGAGACAATTAAACGTAAATTGTACATCACTTCACTTTTTTATTCATAAAAATTTAAGATGCAATACAAAACAACTTATAAACTAAACATCAAACTGTTGATTAAATCTGAGATAAACGAATACGAGAAGATATTGGGAATGAAGTAAGCATATTACAATGACTATTTTTGTTTGAAGATTAGTTTTAAAGGATTTTCCCTTTTCATCGCGATTCCAAATTTTTCATTCACGTCAAGCTTCGACGGATCAGCACCATTTGGAAGGGCCCAATTAAAATCACGAATGAGAGATGCTAATATCAATTCAACACTCTTGATACCCGATGGCAACCCTGGACATATTCTCCTCCCGGATCCAAATGGTAATAATTCAAAGTCTTGGCCTTTAAAATCCATTTGTGAGTCAATAAATCTTTCGGGCTTGAAAGTTAACGGCTCATCCCAGACTTTAGGGTCTCGGCCCATTGCCCAAACGTTGACAAATATTTTGGAATTCTTAGGAATCGTGTAATTCATAACCTCGCAAGTCTCGGCAGCCTTATGAGGTAGAAGAAGAGGCACCGGTGGGTGTACCCTGAAAGTTTCTTTGATGCAAGCTTGTAGATAAGTTAGTTTAGATAGTTGAGAGATGTTGATCTGAGCAGATTCGATTTCCATTTTCATCTCTTTCTCTACTTTGGACATTACTTCATTGTGTCTTAGAAGTTCCGACATAACCCATATGACTGTACAAGTTGTAGTATTTGTTCCTGCTACAAATAGTTCCTGAAAAAAAACGATGGTAGGGTTAGACTACATCAACTGTGAATTAATTAAACAATAGAAACAGTTAAAAAAATAATGTACTAATAATGAATGTTTACCATGACCAATTGGTAGATTTGGTTGCTTGAGAATTTATTTTCAAGCATCCGGTCCAAGAAAGATTGAGCTTGTTCCGACGACCATGTTGGAGAGTTGACAACCGCTCTTCTTTCCTCTATTATTTCTTCCCAGTAAGCAAACACCTTCTCAAACACTTTCATGGTTCCCCTTGTTGTTCCGTGAAGATCAAATCTTTCAAGGATAGGGAAAAAAGAGCCAAAATCTTTTATACGGCTTCCATACTCGATAACCTTATGCATCGACTCTTTCAACCAATCCTGAGACCCTTGTTCACCTGCAAAGTCTAGCATATCTCTAGAGAATACGATGGAGCTTAAAGTGTTCAACAATGTAGTAAAAACTATATCTTGAACGTCAATCACGTGGCCTTGCTTTCTACGCAAGAAAGCCAACATGTGGCCTACTTTCTCCTCCTTAATTCTAGCTTGGGCTTCTAAGGCTTTAGCAGAGAAAAGCTCAGTTCGACAAAGGGTTCTCAAGGCTTTCCATGTTTGGTTGGTGTCAGCCCAGATGAGGGAGTGAGGAATGAGGGACTCCTGCTGGAATGCAGCTGGCACAGTGCGAGAAGAAAGAAGGCGATCTTGAGTCTTGAGAATTCCCATGGCGGCCTCTGGTGAAGAGGCCACCACAACCAATTCTTGCCCTAAATGGACGGATATGAGCGGGCCGTACTTTTTTGCAAATTTGGCGGTGGACACATGCGGGTTGTCCCCCACTTGATGTAAGTTCCCGATGATCGGCAACCGAGGCGGGCCTGGTGGAAGGTTTTTTCTGCCTTTTAAAGAAAATAGTTTCACGACCAAGAAAAGGAACAAGATTGTTGATATAGCAAAGAGAATTATAGGGTTTGAGAGACTGTTATCTTTAAGAAAAGTTGTAATATCCATTTTAAAGATTTGATGAGATGTAAAGGTTTGTATTGTTTTGTGAATGGTTTTGGATATTTGATATGGTGTAATATTTATAGGCTTAAAATGGCTGTATGTTTGCACACACAGATGCTTCGTTTGTTACTTCGCTGGTCAAATGTAGTTGTTTATTGACCACCATCCCAATATAAACTAGATTAATTAAGCTGGTGGGACTTCAATTCTATATTAAAATTCCTATGTATTGCCTAATTAATTATATTGGATATCTTTTTTAAATTGTTTAACGAAATATAAAATGTTAATAATCTACGTGTAGTAGTAATATTATGAAGATTGGAGATTACGAATCACCGTTATATAAGATGTTAAGATTTTAAACTTCAAAATTGGTGGTGATTTGCTCAAGTAATAGATATATAAATATAAATCAAATGGACAATTATACCCTTAAATATAATTTTGTTCCAATATGAAAATGTCAAATTTAAAGGTTTCCTTGCAAAATTAATTCAATCCTTGAGCAAATCACCACTCTTTAAATTTGTCCAATTTATGTACATATATGAAAGTGCGGAGATTTATAACCAGGCTGTCAAGTCATAAATTTTCATGCAAGTTCAATATTCTACACAATTTGTAGGGATAAAATATATGCCCAAAAAATTGTTTAAATTGCTGTTTTGTAGTGCTGCGAAATTGTTATTATTATTTTTGTATATATGTAACCGGAGCTAATTTTAATTTTAAATTAAGCCCACTGGGGTTTAATTACGATTGATTTTACAACCCACGTACAATTGCCTGCAGGTTAATTAGCATGGTGGCTTTGCTAATAAGACTTGGTCATTATTTTACTTCCCATTTGTCCATAGTTTACTGCAAATTATTAATTAATACTTTTTCTTAATTAGCAGACAGTTATTAGTGAAACAAGGTGCTAATTAACTCTGGATGGCGCCCTCCCGTATTGTGATTATCTATATATGTATTTTACATCTCGTGTCGCTTTTGATGTTTGATGTTGGTGTATTTTAATGATATGGTGTCATTTTTATTTAGCTGCTAAATAAAAATGTATAATATATGATTGTTTCACTATTTGTACATAAATGATTACTTGTTTGATAGCAACTTATAAGACCACCCGTAACGCACGACCGGCGACCGGCCACCTCACTCCCTCCGACGCGTCCCGCCCGTTGCCGCCCTCCCTCCCCGACGCGTCCCCTGTGCTGAGTGGTCGAGAAGTCGACCGATGGGGGTGTGTGTTCCAGCGACCTCTTTTGCCTCTTTTTCCCTTATATATATTAATAATTAATAATTTAATAATATATTATATATAAAATAAATATTATATTTATATATATATATTAATAAAACGAAAATTCTAAAAAAATTAAAAAAAAAATTGGTCGCCGATTCGGTCACCCATTACGGGCATTTGGTCGCTGTCTGGTCGTGTGTTTGATCAGGAGAGGAGAGAGAAAGCTGATGTGGCGCAGAGGTGGCAGGGGTGACCAAACTGGGTTTGGTCACCCATTACGCCCAGTCTAAGGTGGTTTCTAATAATGTAATGGTGAGGTACTGTTGGCCAAGTCAAAACGCCTATGAGGGGTTAAATTATATTAGCAAGTATTGATTTCCCTTTCTTTCCGGTTAAACTAATGTTTTAAAAACCGGTTTTATGTTGAACTCCTCAATGTTCTAAATAGACTCGACCATATTAACTGGTCAGTTGAACCATATTACAACTAAAAATGCTAAAAATCTAGAAAATACAAGTTAAATATAATAAAAACAAAAAAAAAATCCAAAATTTAATTTTCAACTAAATTTATCATTTTTTTAATTTAAAACCTATATAAAAAATTCATATGTTTGTTTTACTTATCTAAATCTTTTAGAAAAAAACAGGTTTTTTCCGAACGGCAGGTTCAAATTATTTTAGTTAATTTCTTGATGGCGGCTTTACTAACAGATAACTTTTTTCCCCATTAATTGTCTTTATCATCATGGCATTTGATCTTCCTGATAATTAATACTCTAAAGGTGATGTCTTGTATTCGTTTTAGTCTCTCACCTTGACAATAAAAGATTATTGTACATAATAAGTGTTGTCGATAATTGCAAGTCAACTACTTTTAACTATATTTGACTTGAGTTTTACATTGAAGACAATACAACACTTTAAATTTTTGAAGGGGGTTCTAGTAACGTACTAAAACTAAAAAATGGTGATATTTATAATCTAAAATTTCAAAATTTGAACTTTTTAGCTAATTTCTAACAATAAGTTTAACATAATTTGAACTTGAAGACCGTCTTTAAGCCTCTAAGCTATGCTGACATTGCCAAACGCGAAGACCTTCTGATTCTTGCACTTCCAGTTTGTCCAAGATTTTCCAATTAAAGTTGCTTTAAGGCACTTTAATTGTTTAAAATTTATGTTTCAAGCTTCTACAACGGCTTATGAATTGGGTATGAAGACCTTCTGATTCTCTCGTATGGTTTCCTTTTTTGCTGTTCAAAAAAAAAAAAGTAGTATAACTTTATTAATTATGTACAAAGTAAAAGATTAAATTTAGATCGTATTATGAGTATATAATTAATCGTTATTTATTGAGAAGGTTGCAAACTATCAGTCTAAGGAGACTTTCAAGCTACGGAAAGAGAGTGAAAATGATATGTACTGTTTTGAACGATAATTGAATTAACTAGCAATGAGCTAAAAAAGAGAAGTTACAAAGGAAAGGAAAACAAGTTTTACATGGTTAAGATTTAAGAGTTGCTACTCCAATCTACTCAATTTAAGCTAACATTTTATTTTCTACTATTTATCCATAAGAAAATATAAAATTTAACGTTATCTCCGAGCAACTCTTTATGGGGCTTGGAAGATTGGAATTTCATGTCGTTCCTTTATCTCCATACGTGGGTCTCATTTTCAAGGTCTTCATTGCAACTCGCATCTAATAGAGTTAAGATCAATACCTTTATTGTCAAGACTGGTTCTAGTTGGGAATCTTTCATTAGCTATTCTTCATGCTAAAATATTCACTTTAGAGTGAAAATGACATCTGAAAACTTTGAAATCAAACATTTCTTCCAGAATGGTCAAATTTTAATTCTTAATTTAAGCTCGTTTCCGTATTTAATCTTTAATTTATATGACTAAAATTATTTGGATTCTGTTTTTATCAAGGGCTTAGAATCTTGTAAATTATCAGAATTTACTCATCATTTGTTATTCAGTTTGAAAAACATTAACTCCGGTGGGTGCATTCTCGGATGTCACGGCCTATTCAATTAAAGAGAAGTGGTATTGATTTATAGTCGACAAATGTCAAAATCAAGGGATGATATAAAGAAAGAAAATTAATGATTACACATGTCAAATTTAAAAGTAAATAAGATTATCAGTAAGATTAAAAAATAAGATTAAATGTAATTTCTCTCGATTAAAAGTTGATCACGTAAACAAATGCATGTCCGATTTCACCGCGTCTTTTATACTATTATTATCTATTCGCAGCATGCAACACAAGGTATATTTATTTATTAATCCATCGAGCTCCAAGAAATCTCAAAGAAATCTCTGAATGTATTAAATACTTTCTCCGTGATACAATTTTAGATTCTAAGTTTTTTACACGTACAAACGACTATAATAAGTCATATAGACAATATTGGATAATAAATAATATCGGATAGTTAGTAGCCATGAGTCTCACACCTTTTAAATAAAATAATAATATTAGTAATGTTTAAAACTAAGATTAAAGGTAAAAAAATCATTTCACTATATTAAAAATATATAGTTAGTACTTAGTAGATATACACATTAATACCTTCTACCAAATAAGATATTAGATTATATTATTTATTTTAAAACTTTGAAAAGTGAAAATTGTATTAGTATATACTCCCTCCGTCCCACAAAAAACTTCCCATTTGATATGGGCACAAGTTTTAAGGGGATAGTTAGTGGTGGGGTCATTGGTAATAATTTTGATTAAAATATAAGATTGGTTTGGAGAGAGAAAGATGGTTAGTGGATAGTTAGTGGTGGGGTCCTTAGTAATAATAGTATTTTATTATGTGGAGCCCATCAATTAAATGAAATGGGAAGTTTTTTGTGGGACAAAAAATTAAGGTCAAATGGGAAGTTTTTTATGGGACGGAGGGAGTATTTTGATAGAAGCAAATATAAGAAAGTCAAAGATTCTCTAGTCGATCAATGATATGATATATCCTTTGTTTATAAGATCAGTCATGCAAATTTAATCAACTAAGAAAGTTTCAACGCGATTGAAACTAACTACTCCGTATTTCTTTAACTAAAAATATTAAAATATTTTTAGTTTCTTTTATTCAATTATTAGATTAGATAAGATGTTCATAAATGGGTTACGTGGATTTCGCATAAAGTATTTATATCTAGTCAAAGTCATCTATAGACTAAATTATATCTGGTTTAAGCAAAGATATTATCTTTGAATTCCTTAGAAATATATCTGAATTATATTTATATCCATTTCACACTTAAACATAATTAAACAGAAAAACCGACTGCATGCTCCATTAAAATATTTGCAGTTGCCTTTTTCGAATGAGAAGAAAGAAACATATGTTGCAGTACTTTCTTTGAACATCGATCACATGCATGCGGCATTACTTGGAGACAAGTAATTATATCATCTACGTCCATCAAATGTTGCGCCCAACTTCAGATTTCAATATATCCTTATCAGAAGACGTTATTTTGAATAAAAAAAGGAATAAGGGAAATTATTGAAAAGAAAAACAATTGAGAGGGAAATCTTATCTTTTCTGGGTAGGTAAAAGTACAAATTAATCTCGTTGTCATTGACAAACATCTAATTATTGCGTTCAAAAAAAATAAAATTTGATAGGCGTCTAATTACAAATAATGATCGAAAATGTATCCATGAAGTATTATTTTTATAGCTGATTCCTAATTAGAGGTTTAGACCGTGAGTTAATGTCAGATCGAATAACTCAAACAAGTTATTGAATCACAGATCTACTAACAAAGAGAAGTTACAGCGGATTAACACTCTTGTTATTTGATTAAGAACAATGTAAACTGTAATCGAATAAGATTTATAAAAAAAGCTTCAATGTGTATTAATGTTCGATCAATACACACGTACGTTTACAATTCGTAAGGAACTATATATAATAGTCCTTGAAGCCTAAATATTTAACCTAGTTATTCTAGGATACGATTACAATTGAATTACAGAAATATAAACATTCTAAACTAACTGTACGAAGATCTCGTACACGATCAGTTCTAAATATAGACATCAGTAGTATTCTCAATCATCAGTAGTATATCCAAGATCAGTATTGTATTAGCTTTTCTGCCCCATCAGTACTAACTTCATTAATTCTTCATCAGTACTAACTGCATCCTCAGTAGTAGAATGCTTATATCTCAACAATCTCCCCCTAAACTTATTAATTCACTTTGAACTAATCAAGTTTCTTTTCTTGTTGTTCGTTCTTCTTCTTTTCTTCTAATAATTTGGCTCTTCTTTGATCACCTTCTAATGTCTGCTTGTTTTGTTGTTTTCTCTGTGCAATAATATATTTACTGTTTCTCTTCACAAAGTAGTTGTACTTTTCTTGAAACATAGCAAGATCATGAGGTTTCATAAATGAACAAGTGGTGATTTGGAACATAGTTTCCTCTGAGTGGGGATATTCTCTTTCATACAGATATAGTTCACACTTTTTACTTGTTCTTTCAAAGAAGTACATGTTCACTGTTGGTAGCACATTCCAAGCATATACATTTTAAAAAATTGTGCTAGTGAAATTTTCAGGATAATTATCTGGATAGAAAGCAGCATCTATCATTTGTGTTAAGTATCAAGCTCCTGAGTTTCTCCAGGACTTCTTTGTCATCCTTGGTTTACCAATAATTAGCACTTTGATTATGTCACTTCTGGTACAAGACATAACTATTAGTTTCCAAGCACTAAACTTCTGAGTTGTTTTGTCTTCTCTTATTATTTCAATTACATCATTAACAACTCTCCAATTGATGATTGGATTATCTTGTAGAGGAGCTATTGGAAGATCAAATATTTGTATATCTTGTTTGATTTTCTTCCTTGATTCTTGTTCTGCTTCTATTGTTTTCCTCTTTTTGTTGACAGAAGGTTTTGATGATTCACCAATCATTGATGTTTTGGTGATCACTAGTTGGGGATCAATATCAACTAACACTTTATCTTTCACTTCTTCATCTTGTTTATCCTCTGAATCTGCAAATTCTTTCTTTTTCTCAATGCAATATCTTTCTATAATGGTGATTAACTTCATTCTTCCAAAAAACTTTGCATTGTGACCTCTTGATTTTAAGTAAGAGATCATGTCTTCTTTCTTCTCTGCAAACTGTTCGGGCATGTCTTCTTTCATGCGTTTGCATTCTTTCACTTGAGCTTCAAGGAGATCAATACTTTCTTGTTCAATTTGTTTTATTTTATTTAGTTCCTCCTGTTGATCTCCTTCTAAGAACTCTTCAATCTCTTGAATTGCTGCATTTTCAAGTCTTTCTTCTCCAGCTATTCTTTTATCTTCAAGAGCATGAGTCTTAGCAACTTTTCTCAGATACCTCATCCTCTTTACCTTCCACTTATCTTGCTTTACAGGTCTGACAGAATTTATTTTATTTACCATAAAGTGACCTAAAGCTCTGTGTGGGTAGTCATCATCAAACTTTTCTTTTCCTACATTCACACACTTTTATAGTGGGGTATATGACATGTCTATAACTGGGGTGATCACGATTGATGGAGAAAATAAATGAATTTTGTCCTCAGTTAATATTTTGGGGCGAGGAGGTAGTGCACATTCATCTACATCATGCCTATTCACATTATCATCAATGTCAGGTATGATAAGTGGCTTTAATTTTGGAGTTAGAGGCCTTGGGATGATCATAGCTGGTTCAAGTACATCTGGAATTTCTTCTTCATCTTCAGTAGTAACCAAGGTAGTTACTACTGGTGTTGTAGCTGTTGTATATACCACCAACTGTTGTGAGGAGTCTACTACTGGTGATGTTGTTGTTGTAGTTACTACTGCTAGGGCATCAGTAGTAATAGGAATGTTTGTTTCTGTTATAGGGACATTTACTACTGATGTTGTGTCTTCATTAATAGGATCAGTAGTAACAACCTCTTGTTCTTTAGCATCAGTAATATCCATAGGATCAGTAGTTTCAATGACCTCAGTAGTAACTGGAGATTGTATTTGTTCTGTTGTTGGGGATTGATTTGCAGACAGAAACACATCTTCATCCATACTTCTGACTCCTCTGTACAGGTCTTCACCAAAACTTTGACCTGTTTCACCACGAGCTTCTTTAAGATTTAGGAGGGAGGCTGCTACTGCTGCAATTGAGTGATCAATCATTCCTTGTATTTGATCCTTCTCCTGAAGGAATTATGTGCACAGTTAGTCAACCTATGATGATACATCCATGCCTACGAAACACTTAAGGGTCACACCGGTGAGTACATGTAATACGAGCAAGTTATGCAACGATACTACAAAGAGGAATGATTCATAATAGTCATTATGAATCAGTTAAGTATTAAGTTAAGTTTAACTTATTACTAGATTAGTTTAACTAACTAATTAATACAAGTAGTTGTACATTTACTAGTTGAGTAAATATACAATGTGTTAATTAAAGGTTATCCATGATATGATTTAAAGCTATTAAATCATATAGTAATTGGATAATATTATTGTGTAAATTATATAAAGGTTATTATATAATTAACTATTAAAAGTATAAATACAAGTGTATAAATTTCGTGTATATGGGTACCGAAATTTTGTGTGTTAATACTAGACATTTAATAGTTAAGTGCAACAATAATAAACTAGTACAACTATAAGGGTTTAAAGTGTAAAGGATAAGTTTAATTAAGAAATTAATCTTACTTAAACTAAGAGGGCCCTAAGTGTAAGTCTTTCTAATATAAATAGAAGGCTTAGGGTTCCCTTATTCCTTTGATCATAATCTCGAAACCCTAGCCTCCTCCTTCTTTGGGTTTCGGCCGAACACACCAAGAACACCACACTTGGTGTTCTTCGTTCTTCGTGTTCTTCGTTCGTTCTTCGTGTTCTTCGAGTTTCGAAGATCCAAGATCGTTGCAAGTGATCATCTAGAGGATCGTTCATCGTGTTTATCATCAGTGGACTTATCTTAAGCATTAACCTAAGGTATGATTCATGGAACACTCTTTCTTCCTCTCCTCTTGTTCGAAGTCGAACCAAGAACCCTAGGGTTCTTGGTAGTAGTCGACGAACACACAAGTATGTGTGTGTTCGAGTTCTTCGAACAAGGTTTCTTTCTTGTTAACCTAATCTAGTTCTCCAACATCCCAATCCTTTAGGGTTTAAGGATTAGGTTTAATCACAGTTCCGCATTTAGGGATTAAATCAGCTAGTTGGTTTTAACCAGTCAAGAACAAGTTCATGTTCTTGGTCAGTATGGTCGAACCAAGCATACTAGGAGGTTGACCCAAGTGGTCGATCAATGTTATGTGAAACCCTACATCTCCCCCTTAGTGATCTCAACTTTTTGAGCCTCACTATCTGCAATCTTCCTTTGTAATTTTCTGATGAGGGTTGATTGCCTTTGAAGCTTATAATCGAACCTCTTCTGTCTTCTGTTCAATGTGTTGGTATAGTGCTTCATGTAGCTCATGGTTTTTGCTTGAGAATTTAATAGATTCAGACAATGTTGTACAGTGGTTTTAAGGTTTTCCTTCCTATCCGTCAATTTAGTTTGTTTAAATCTGCCCTCACTCCTTCTGGGTGGATCATTGGGCTTGTTTGGTACATTGCTTTTAAGGTTTTCCATCATATCCGTCAAATCAAATTGTTGCAAACTACCCTCATCAATGCTTGGTGATGAAATGGATTGTTTAGATACTCTCTTCTTCCTAGAAGAAGCAGAAGTATCTCCCCTTGTGCTTTCTTGGCACCGGGGTCCTTTAAGTGCTGCCTAAAAGTATGAGTCATCACTTAAAGTTGCCGAGGTTTGGGTCCTAATGATGTTCTCACTAGCCTATGCACCAACCTTTGGGGCATCAGTAGTGAGAGCCCTTTCCTCATGTCATCTCTCCTCCTTGGAGGACAACTCTTGGAGTTTAGGGTGTGACTCAGTGGGTCCCCTGGTGTCCTTTAAGGAAGTTTTCTTCCTTTTATATGTTGTAGAGATTTGTTTGGTTTTAGGTTGGTGTACCTTAGAGTGAAGAGTAGCACTCTGAGGTTTATCTGCATGTACCTGGGACACATTCAGGACATTTGTTTGTGTGGGTAATTGAGTGGACTTTTGGGATTGTGTTTGGGTTGTTTTTGGTGATGGAGTGGGTTGGGGTTCAATTGGGTGAGTTGAACCTTCTCCAGTTGGAGGATGATCATAGATCATGTTTGCAAAAAGTGGAGTTTCTTTACCAGAAAAATTGAACTTTTTGTTCATGTTTGAAAAAACCTTTTTATTGAGTTCTGTTAATGGAAAAATGTTTGGAGTTTTAATGAGATCAGGAATCTCACAATAAAAAATGTGGGCAAGGAATCTTGGATACATTAAATTTTTTGAGACAGATAGGTTTCCAAGCATCCTTTCAAAAATCATTTTAGAAAAACTGAACACTTGATCTGTGCTCAGACATACAACAGCAGATGCTATTGATTTGTTGAACTCATTCCAAGTGCTCTTTTTAGGTGACATACAATGTTGAATTGTATGTACCAAGTATTTCCGTTGAGGAGAGAGAAGACCTTTCTGAAATGTTTGAATATCTGTTCTTCCCTCAAACCCCATTTTTAAAACATTTTTTATTAGAATTTCTTTAGATAACAGAGAAATACCTGACTCATCATTGAGTTGAAGATGATTTATGATGGGTTGTTCTGAAATTGTAATAGGCTTTCCATCAATTTCGGATTTGATTTTCACTGTGCCCTGTTCTTCTATCTTTTCTGCCTTCTCCCAAAATTGAACAATGTGTTGAACACAAAGTTTGGGTTGTACAGTCAAGGCAAAGCGTATAGAAGAGTTTTTCAAGAACATGACTATTGGTCTGAAGCTTCTTGTTCCATCTGGATTTCTCAGAAATGCTAACATATTGTGAAATTCTGAGTACATATGAGATTAGTTTCAACAACCAAGGGTTTCTTCATTGCCATTGTTAGGATTTAGATTTTGAAATGTCACAGAAAATGGTTAATTTTGGAAGTGGATTGATTTGTTACTGGTTCAAGATTTTGATAGTATTTGAAGAGATTAGGGTTTATCGTAGGGTTTATCGGATCGAGGATTGGATAATGCTAAACTAATCTCATTCAGCTATTTATATTTTTCGAATTATCCTGCAAAAGGACCGAAATACCCTTCGAATCATAACCCAACGGCTATTTTCATGGGGGTTAATATGGTAAAATGTCGTATTTTACAGATAACGGTCGATCAGTAGTAACTAAGTATCAGTAATAGAAACGTCAGTAGTAACTGTTGTTTTATACTTAACCTGATTCTACGAAAGGACCCTATCAGTACTAAATTATAAGAGTAACTCATAGTCACTAATAATGTATAACCAGTAGTAAAACATAATTTTAAATATAGATATGGTACAAAAACTTTACATATGATTTTAATAGTGAAATTAATTTATTAAAATCATTCCAATACTGCTAACCAAAAACCTGAATCTTCCTACATCAAACGCTTTTGTAAAAAGATCAGCTAATTGATTGTCAGTATGAATTTTTTTTACTTTGATTAATTTCTTTTCATTACAATCCCTTATAAAATGAAATCTTATTTCAATATGTTTGGTTTTTGAGTGTTTTACTGGATTATTCACAATACTAATAGCACTTTGATTATCAATAAATATAGGAGTTTTAAGGATAGAGATACCAAAGTCTAGGAGTTGATTCTGAATCCATAGAACTTGAGCACAACAAGCAGATGCAGCTACATACTCTGCTTCAGCAGTTGAAGTTGAGACATTGGTTTGTTTCTTGCATTGCCATGACACCAGTCTTGATCCAAAGAATTGACATCCACCAGTAGTAGATTTTCTATCTTGACATTCACCTCCATAGTCACTATATGTGTAGGCTATGAGTTCAAAAGGTGAGTCATGTGGATACCAAAGACCAAGAGAATGTTTTCCCTTCAAGTATCTGAAGATTCTTTTGACAGCTTGCAAATGTAGCTCCTTAGGTCTTGCTTGATACCTGGTACATACACAAACACTATACATAATGTCAGGTCTTGATGCAGTTAAATACATTAAAGAACATATCATTGATCTATATAGATGTTCATCTACATCCTCCCCCTCAACATCAGGATGTAGGTGTTTGTGTGTTTCCATTGGTGTGCTTGCACTTTTGCAGTCTTTCATTGCAAACTTTTCTAAGATATCTCTGACATATTTTGATTGATTAATCAGAATATCATCTGATCTTTGATTGATTTGGAGTCCAAGAAAGAAGTTCATTGGACCCATTGAGCTCATCTTGAATTTGATCTGCATTAATTCTTCAAATTCTTTGCACAGTTGATCATTTGTTGAACCAAAGATGATCTCATCCACATATATCTGGAGCAGTAGTATATCATCTTTGACTTTTCTTGTGAACAGAGTCTTATCAATTGCACCTCTTTTGAAGTTGTTTTCAATAAGTATGATGATAATGTGTCATACCAAGCTCTTGGTGCCTAATGAAGGCCGTATAGAGCTTTGTCTAATTTGTACACATAGTCATCATGTTCAGGATCTTCAAATCCTGGAGGTTGACACACATAGACTTCTTCTTCAATTTTCCCATAAACGAATGCACTTTTCACATCCATTTGATAGACTTTAATTTTATTGAATGAAGCATATGCCAGAAATATCCTTATTGCTTCAATTCTAGCAACAGGTGCATATACTTCGTCATAGTCTATTCCTTTTTCTTGAGTGTATCTTTGGGCTACAAGTCTGGCTTTGTTTTTGATCACTATACCTCTTTCATCTTTCTTGTTTCTGAAGATCCATCTTGTTCCAATGGGTCTTTTTCCTTTTGGTAGAGGTACAAGTGTCCATACAGCTTGTAATTTGAATTGAAGAAGTTCTTCTTGCATTGCTATAATCCAATTAGAATCTTTCATTGCTTGGTGAATCTTTTTAGGTTCCTCCTGTGACATAATACATTCATACATACATTCATTAGAGATTAGACTTATATTACACATGTTTGTAATTAATTATGAATTGAATTTGCTTCTTGTCTGCATTTTGAGTTGACATCACTTAGGACTAGGTCCAAAGGATGATTCTTTTCAGTTCTAGTGCTGGGAAAATTGTCAACAAGTAATTGACTATCAAGGTTTGACTCATTGGATTCAGGGATTTGAGCATCTGTCCATGTTTCTTCTTGATTTTCTAGATTTTGATGAGATTCTTCATTGCTGCTGGTATCAGTAGTAACATGATTTTCGTTTAGTTCAAGTGGTTCATTGTTAGTACTGACATCATTATTGTTTGGTTCATCATCATTTGTTTGAGTTTCTGAGTTACTACTGTGATCAGTTTGTCTTGTGAGTTTGAGTTGTTACTGGTATCAAGATTGCTAGGGTTGTTTGAGTTACTACTGTCCTCAGTATTAACTGTGGGATCAGTATCAACTAGGATATATTTCATTATGTCTTGACTACCATTGAATGATGATGATCCTCCTTGTTGACTTTGATTGTTTGGATCTCCTGCATTACAATCAAAATTAACATCAAAGGATTTGGTTAGATTATCAATGTTAAATAACCAATCTGGACCATTTCCTTGTTCATTCATTAGGTTTTCATTAAAGGATACATTCACACTTTCTTCAATGATCATTAGCCTTTTATTGAATACTCTGTACGATTTGCTTTGTGTTGAGTATCCTACAAAGATTCCATCATCTGATTTGCAGTCAAACTTACCATATGTTCTCTTGTAATTAAAATTGTACAAGGACAACCAAATGATTTTAGAAAACTTATTGAAGGTTTTCTTTTATTAAAAAGTTCATAAGGTGTTTTAAAATGAGGCTTAACTATTAATACTTTGTTTTGAACATAACAAGCAGTATTAACAGCTTTAGCCCAAAAAGTTATTGGTAATTTTGAGTCTGCAAGCATGGATCTGGCTGCTTCAATGATTGCTCTATTTCTTCTTTCAGCTACACCATTTTGTTGTGGAGTTCTTGGTGAGCTGTACTGCCTGTCAATACCCTTAAGATCACAAAAATTAATTAAATTAGAATTTTTAAACTCTGTGCCATTATCACATCTAATGGCTTTCACTTTGAGATCTCTTGTATTTTCCAGTTTGACTATCAGATTTTTTATGATCTCACTTGTTTCATCTTTGGTCCTAAGAAAGAAAACCCAAGTAAACCTGGAAAAGTCATCAGTAATAACAAGACAGTATTGTTTCTTTTCAATACTCATTATATTTGTAGGTCCAAATAGGTCCATATGTAAGAGCTGCAAAAGGTTAGAAATAGAATTAATTGCTTTGGTCTTATGAGAAGTCTTGTGTTGCTTACCTTTCAGGCATGCAACATAGTATGATCACACATAAATTCTTTTTGTGGTAATCCAGCTACCAAATTCTTTTTGACTAAATTATTCATATTTTTAAAATTTGTGTGACACATCCTCCTATGCCAGAGTTCTGATTCATTTGTGTTTGTCTTAGATATAAAACAGTTGATCTCATTTGAAGAAATGAGTTCTCCCCCTATATCCAGGCAATACACATTATTTCTCCTTGGTGTTCTTAAAACAACAAATTTTTCATTTAAAATAAAATCAGGAGAAAGAATGATGCACTATGTATCTGTAAAAAGAATTTTGTTCTTCTTATCACATACTTGTGAGACACTAACCAGATTATACTTAAGCTCAGCAACATAAAATATATCATCAAAATTAATTTTATCATTTGATACTGTACCTTTACCTGTAATCCTACCACCTCTTGGATTTTCACCAAAAGCAACATATCCACCTTCAAAGGACTTGAAATCTCTAAGAATTTGAAGATTTCCAGTCATGTGCCTAGAGCATCCACTATCAATGTGCCATGTTCTCCCTTCTTCAGGGATCTGAATGCTCTGCACATAAAATAAATGGATTAGTTAAGTTTGGGAACCCAAGCTTGTTTTGTCTTGGGTTCATCTTTTGAAGAGTAAGATTTTCTAAATATATGAGCTTTGTATGCAGTTTTGGTCCTCATTTGTTGTTTATTACTGCTGTTTTGTTTTACTACTGACCTAGGTTTATACCCGTAGTTTTTGGCTTTTGAGTATTTTACTACTGATGGACCAGTAGTATTTGGGTAATATGAGTTTTTAGCATAATCAGTAGTATTTTGGTAATTGTATTCGACAACATTGTAATTAGGGTTTTTACCAGTAGTAAACCTGGAATTGTTCCTACTGATGTTTGAAAACTTTGAGTATCTTGGAGATCGGTTTTGTTTTCAATTATTTTTGAAATAGTTACTCCTTTTAGGACTTCGTCTGATATTTTGCACAAATCTTTGTGCAGTTCTTCCAAATTTAGGTACTTCAACATGTGGATTTTTAATTTCCTTAGCTTCTGCTGTTTGTTTTAATTTTAATTCTTTTAATTTTTCTTTGTTTTCTTTGAATTCTTTAAATTCTTTGCAGTTGACTGGATTGAAGTGACAATCCTTTGCTAAGTGGTTAACTTTGTTGCAAATTAAACATGTTAATTTTGTTGATTTAGCACTTTCAGGCTTTCTTTGTTCTTTCAACTGGTTTAAATTTCTTTGATTTCCCCTTCTTAAAATAGTTGGTATGTTTTCTGAATTATATTTAGGGGATTCAGTTTGACTTTGTGTGGTATGAAAACTTGTATCAGTTGATCTAATTGTTTGATCATCATCAGATGAATCATTACTGGTTTCAGTTTGACTTTCTAATTTTAATTCATTTAAAGTTCTTTCTGAGCTTGACTTAAGAAGAGGAATAAAATTAGTTGGAGGTGGAACTGCATGATACCCAACCCCATGAACAACTTTCTCAGTGGTTTGATTACTGGTTAATTCATCAATTATTCTAGAACTTCTTTCAAACTTTTTAATAGTTAATTTATTTTGTTCTAATTCCAATTGACGTTCTTCTAATTTAATTAGAGTTTCTTTTAATTTTAACTCAGCATATTCTTTATCATATGTTGTTTGTAATAATTCATCTTTTATCTTTTGATCTGTTATTTTATAGATTTTGATTTGATTTTCAAGATCAGTTATACAACCATTATATTCAATTCTTCTATTTCTATTTAAAATCATCTAATCAAGAGTTTCTTTGTTAAGCTTTTCTAATTCTTTATATACTTTAATGCATTCAGGAGTGCATGATCTAGAATGTACCTCATTTGTAGAATCAGTGAAGGCCATAAGAGCTTGGTTTTGAGCATGTTCCTCTGCTTGAAAGCTCCAGTCATAACCTTGACCCTCTTGAGACACTAATGCAGTTGAGTTTGAAGTGCTGTTTTTGTTACAATTTGATCTTTGATCTTTGCTAGGACATTCTCTAGCAAAGTGACCAAGATTATTGCAGTTGTGGCATTTGACTTTGGTTTTGTCAAATCCAGTACGATCACCTTTGTTGTAGGTCAGATTTTGTCTGCCAGTTCTTTTGAGAAATCTTTTAGTTCTTAGGCTTAGCATTGCCATCTGCCATTTTATGTCCATCTCTTCCAGATCATCAGGATTGAGTTGTTCCAAATCTTCACTAATCAATGCAGTGTGTACATGACTAGTAAAGAAGGATTCTCTTGCTACATCTTCAATGTCTACATTCTTTCCAGTTGCAGCATCCTGACCTGTTCCTGTACTAGACACAAAAGCATCATTGTTTGAAGATAAAGTAGGATTTTTATGACTTACCTCAGATTCGAACACTCTTAGTTCATTGTACAGTTCATCTAGCTCTTTCTCTTCCAATACATCTCCTTGTCTATATATAACAGTATACATAGACCATTCTTCACCAAGAGATCTGAGGAACTTTCTGTTGACATCATCATTGTCTGGTATAACACCAACTTGATTGAGTTCACCAATAAGTTTATTGAATCGATCAAAAACTTTTGACAATGACTCATTCTTCTGTCCTTTGAAGTTTTCAAAGTCTTGCTTCAAAACAGACTTCATGTTCATGTTAGTGCTTTTGGTGCCAACAAACCTCTTCTCCAATGCCTGCCACAGCTTCTTAGCATCATCATATTCAACAAATAAATGTTGATAGTCATTGGGAATAGCAAGCAAAAGAGTGCTTAAGGCTTTTAGTTCGATTCCTCTGTCCTTCTTTTCTTTTTCACTCTTGAGTTTGTCAGATTCGGTTGATGAGCTTGTTATTAGAGTTTGAATGGTTTTGTTGCCTTCAAGAACAACTTCCCACATAGAATAATCAGTAATAAGCATGTATTGCTTGATTCTGTTCTTCCACATCCCAAAGTTGTTGGGAGTGAGAATTGGAATTTTGTTTGCCTGTGTGCTTTCATTGTTATCAGACATGATTAACAATTTTTGTTTCGAAAATATGAAAATTTTTGATGTTCTTAATTCGTAGATCTAGAACCTTAATGCTCTGATACCACTTGTCAAGATTGAATAACTCAAACGACTTATTGAATCACAGATCTACAAACAAAGAGAAGTTACAGCGGATTAACACTCTTGTTATTTGATTAAGAATAGTGTAAACTGTAGTCGAATAAGATTTATAAAGAACACAGTTTATCACAAAAAGCTTCAATGTATATTAATGTTCGATCAATACACACGTACGCTTACAATTCGTGAGGAACTATATATAATAGTCCTTGAAGCCTAAATATTTAACCTAGTTATTCTAGGATACGATTACAATTGAATTACAAAAATATAAACATTCTAAACTAACTCTACGAAGATCTCGTACACGATCAGTTCTAAATATAGACATCAATAGTATTCTCAATCATCAGTAGTAAATCCAAGATCAGTAGTGTATTAGCTTTTCTGCCCCATCAGTACTAACTTCATTAATTCTTCATCAGTACTAACTGTGTAACGCCCCGAAAATCTATGGTGACTAAATATTACCTTTATTTTAATTAATTATAAATTTTAGAGATAATTGTTTATATCCCTAAGTTATTTAAAGTCTAATATTAAATTCGTGACTAGCTGCATGAAAATTTTAGGTTATTAAATTATTTTAAATAAGAAGAAAGGTTGATAATTATAATTCCCATATAGTGAAATCTACATGTTCCATTATGTTCTGTGTAAATCTCGAGTGTGTAGGGCCCAGACTTTTTGAGATGGGTTTTTGGGCTCATTTACCCATTTTGGACAAAAGGGCCTTGAAGTCAGAATTCTTGTATGTAGTATAAATGTTTGATCTATACCCTAGCCGCAATCTTCGTTTACTCTTAATACCTTTCCTAATATTTCCTCCTTTCCTAAGAAAACGGCAGCCATGAATCCACCAACATCTCCGTTCAATTCTGTCCAAGACGAGCACCGTCACCATTCCGTTTTCTTTTCTTTTTGCCGGTAAACGCCACCACCGTGAGATTCTTCCCCTCGCCGTCGTTTCATTTTTCTGCCGGAGTTCCACCTCCGTCCCATTTCCGTTAAGACTTCGCCGTGGATTTTACTACCGAGCAAGCTGAGTTTCTCCGTTAATATCAATTTGAGCTGTGTTAACCCATTCCCGCCGGAGAAGGCGATCAGAATCCGGCGAGCTTAAGGATTCTGTTTCCGGTAACAACCTCGACCAGTTCCGTTTTGTTTCTTTCATTCGAGTTCATTATCAATCTGTTTATAGTGTCATGTTACCGGATATATACATCCCGATTCTAGGTGGCGGAGTTGCAAGAGGGTGTTGAGCACTTGGTTCACCAGGCAGTTTCGAGCAGCTTCGCATGGTGGTGATATGGTGTTGATTCTGGTGGTTCCGTACAGTTCACCGGTGGTCTCCATTGGAGCACAAGTCGAGCAAGGTAGCTAGAAATCCTTCTGTTTCTTTTCGGTTTCATGCAAGTCGCCGCGTGTCTAGGGGGGGTTTGGTCATTCCAATGTGTCATTATTTTGGGTGTTATGTTAAGGTTCTTGATAAATTCGGAAACCTGTTTCTCTGGCCATTTCGTTTGAGTATAAGTTTTGGCGAAAACATATAAGGAAGGTTTTCTATGTTCTTTTGTTTTCACATTTAATTTACTTTCATGGATATAAATCAAGTGTACAATGATCGAATAATAAGGAGTTCTAGTATGGGGTGGGGTATCCCTCTTTTTTTATAGATTGTGAAGAGAAAAACATTTTTATTATAAAATGAGGAAATGTTTATATTTTTTTTTAAAACGAGGAAACGTTTTGATTATTACTTGGATACCATGAATAATTAATTCAGGAAAACTTTGTACTTAAAAGAAAACGGACTTTTGAATTTAGTCTAATTGGGTCTATCTTTCTTGCTTTAGGACCGTCTAGACGTTAGCTGGACAGTGGTGTAGAGTGCCGAGATATCATCGGAGCTTACGTTATCGAGGTGAGTATTCTCACCGTGTATTCAGTTTTAACGTTATACATGCATGACTTACGTGTTACATTACTTGCACCATATTTGCTATCTGAGTTATTTGTTATCTGAGTTATCTGTTATCTGGAGTTATCTGTGATCTAGCATCTTGTGTTCTGAGTTCTGAGTTCTGAGTTTCTGAGTTCTGAGTTTCTGAGTTCTGAGTTAAACATTAAACATAATATATCTGACTTGACACCGAAGAGCACTGGTGTCAGACGTTTTGACTTGACACCGAAGAGTACTGGTGCCAGGCCTTTTTGACTCAACACCGAAGAGTACAGGTGTTGAGGTGGTGTGGGGCGGGTCGAGGTTGATCTCTCGCCCCAAGTCACACAAGCGCGCTATATATATTAAAATCTGAGTAATAAAATCTGAGAAATAAATCTGAGTAATTAATCGAGTAGATTCTGAGTAGGAGTACACCGATGTGCCCTCATGTGTTGTATGTTATGATTGTTTGCATTTTGAGAATTATTCACTCAGCTTCCCCAGCTGACCCAAACTTTCCCCCACATTGTTTCAGGTACCAGCAAAGGAAAGGAGAAGGTGGACGGTTGACCGCTGTATCTTTTCATTACTGATGTGGACATCATTTAATATTTTAAAACACTTTACTTTATCTTTACTATTTCCGCAATAAATATGTTTTAAATGTTAAATATTAATATCTGAGATTTATTTATGGGACCTTTTGATTATAATTTTGTTTTCAAAAATTTTAAAAATCTTGTAAATTTTAGGGTGTTACAAACTGCAGCCTCAGTAGTAGAATGCTTATATCTCAACAGTTAAGTACCTTCAGGTCTAATTGTATATATCTATATACAATTCCAATACAATGAGCACTATTCATAAGATTAGATAATTAATAACATATGATTAGTTCCACTATTACATGTGGAGTAAATTACACGGGTGGTCCCTGTGGTTTGATAGGAGTTTTGAATTTGGTCTCTAAATTTCAGAAATTACATGGATAGTCTTTAATGGTGATTTTCAGTTATTACAAGTAACAAAACGCAGCGGAAAAGTTTATCACCATAAACGGATCTAATATTGATACATATAATCAAACTATACATGAAATCAAAGAGAATGGTATAAGTATTTATACCCTAGTAGCCTTTGATTATGGGGATTCGGATGAAGATGGAGGTCGACCGAAACCAAGTATTCCAATGGGGAATACCTCTAAAGCTGATCCACACAACACTTTGCTAGAACACCAAGGAGGATGCTAGTCCTATGTGCAAGCTTGAAGAAGAGGCAAGAACTCTAGAAAGTGAGAGAGGGGGGCGTCGATTGGGAGGAAGCAATGAGGGAGTTTGGTTGCCCTAATCCCTCTTAATTACTTCCATAAACAACTATGTAAATATTGCACTCTAGCCCCTTTCCTTTAGTTCTTCTTATAAGCTCACAATTAGTTTCAATATTAACATTTAGTATTAAACATAATTACATACAAGCTAGTAGCTTATATGAATATATAATGTAATTACCCTAATTACACTATATATCTTATTGTGTTAAGTGTTTAAGTGTGTGACCCTTTAGGCTCACAAACAACTAGCCATATAACTATATGTTATACGTGTGAAGCATTTTCCAACAGCTCCCACTTGCGCACATGATAACATCAAGTAGTTATACAAGCAAAGGTTAGAGTCTAGCAACCCGCCAATGCCCCTAGAAGTACATGAGGAGTTTCATAAAATCTTTGTTCAAAGTTTTTCGAGCAGTTATCCTTTTGTTACTGATACTATGTTGAATTTTAGACAAGGATTAATGTCAATCTAAAATTTTAACGATTCTGTTTCTCGATCTATACATTGAATTAGATTACCAAAACCAATCAAGATTCATCTTGATTACCGTTTGGGTGTGGCCACACATACATCTATTCAAATCATCGAGGGGCCCAGTAGTATCTAATCCACATGTGTGGAGGAACAAATTCTTTATTGACTACACGTGTTTGTCATATGCTTAATGACAAACCCGATAGTGGTTTATATCAGCCTTATTCAGGTCAGTGTTTAACCACATCAAAGTTTGCCCCTCTACATACACAAACCAACTTGCATCTCAAGTCAGAGGATAAGTAACAAAGCCTTTGTGAGATTCACTTGTGACATAAATCCAGGAAGTGATTTCTCATAGGTTGGGTCAGTCCAATTGTGCATCACAATGAACAACATGTGAGTTTGATTTCATCATCCTTAGTCATACTAAGATAATGTCATCAATGCCCTCAGATTTGTCTCAATAAGATTCCCATATTATCAATTTTGACAATGGAAAATTTAGAATATAAAACGCAGTAGATATTCAAGGATTAAACATGCAAATATAGAACACAATAGATATTCATATAAAACCGATCATATCAAATATATCAATTTATTCCAATAAAAACTGCTCAATGTTCCATTATTCAAATACTAAAACAGACTACATGAGACTATTAGCCGGTCGAAGCCCAATGTTCCTAGCATGCTCAATATGTTTGGTGCATGACATTGGCTTCGTGAAAGGGTCAGCTAAGTTGTCATCTGTATGAACTTTGAGCAAGCGAACATCTCCCATCGAGATCACATCTCTAATGTAGTGAACCTTCCTTCTGTAATGTTTGGCGCCTTTCTGAACACCAGGTTCATTGGCAAAGATAATCGCACCTGAGTTATCACAGTACATATCTATAGGTCTTTCATTGCTGGGGACAACTCCAAGCCCAGAAATAAATTTCCTTATCCAAACAGCTTCCATTGCAGCTTCAGCGATTGCAATGTGTTCGGCTTCAGTAGAGGACATAGCAATAGTGCTTTGCTTTGCACTTTTCCAATCAACAGCGCCTCCGTTCATAACGAAAACGTACCCCATTTGAGATTTGGAATCATCTCGATCAGTCTCAAAACTAGCGTCAGAATAACAAGTAACGCTTAGCTCTTTTTGAGTATCACCACCATAGACAAGAAACATATCTTTAGTATTCCTAAGATACTTCAGTATGTTCTTAACAGCAGTCCAGTGACCTTCACCTGGATTCTATTGATACCGGCTTGTAAGGTTCTGAGAGAACGCTACATCAGGTCTTGTGCACCGTACAGCATACATGATAGATCCCACTACCGAGGCATAAGGGACTTCACTCATACGCTTCACCTCGTCAGGAGAGGACGGTCCTTGAGTCTTACTTAAGTGTACATTGTGTTGCATAGGAAGATTTCCACGTTTGGAAGCATCCATTCTAAACCGTTTTAGAACTTTATCAATGTACGCACTTTGACTTAATCCGATTGACCGCTTTGATCTATCTCGATAGATCTTTATACTAAGTATATATGCCGCTTCCCCGAGATCCTTCATAGTGAAGCACTTCCCAAGCCAGGATTTTACATCTTGTAGCATTGGAATGTTATTTCCTATGAGTAATATGTCATCGACATATAGGATTAGAAAGATGACAATGCTCCCACTAGCTCTCACATATACACATGGCTTGTCGGGATTCTGAGTGAAACCAAACGTTTTGATTTCCTCATCGAATCTTTTGTTCCAACTTCTGGATGCTTGCTTTAGTCCATAAATGGACCTTTGAAGCTTACATACTTTCTTTGGGTGTTTTGTACTTACAAAGCCCTCAGGTTGTACCATATAGACATCTTCATCAAGATGTCCATTCCAGAAAGCAGTTTTAACATCCATTTTCCAAATCTCATAGTCATAGTACGCTGCTATGAACAAGAGGATCCTAATAGCTTTAACATCAGCAACAGGCGAGAAGGTTTCATCATAGTCAATCCCGTAGGTTTGAGTGTAACCTTTTGCTACCAACCTAGCTTTATAGGTGTGTACATTGCCATGCATGTCGGTCTTCTTCTTGAAGAGCCACTTGCTGCCAACAGCTGTTAGGAGGAAGATCAACCAAAGTCCATACTTGGTTATCTTTCATGGATTGCATCTCCGTGCTCATAGCTTCAAGCCATTTTTCAGATTTAGAATCTGCTAATAAAGCTCGATAGTTAGGGGGTTCATTATGATCCCCTAAACTTAGCTCCTTAGCATCGATCTGGAAACCATATCGTTCGGGTGCATGAGGTGTCCTTGCGGACCTTCGAACGGGGACTACATCATCATGAGGTGTAACAGGAACAGATTCATGTTCAGCCTCATTTTGATGTTCGCTAGTATCTCCAATAGGTTGTGCATCTTCATCGCTTGGAATCTCATCAAAGTCGATTGTACTCCAACTTGCTTCTTGTGAAATGAGATTACTCTCAAGAAACTCAGCGTAACGAGCAATAATTACCTTTTGCTCTGGTGGGTAGTTGAAATAGTAACCCATTGTTTCCTCAGGGTATCCTATAAAGATGCACTTGACAGCTCTGGGTTCAAGTTTGTTTGGTGTGTCTCGTTTCACAAGAGCCTCACAACCCCAGACCTTCAAGTAAGACAAGTTAGGGACTTTCCCATGCCATATCTCGTATGGTGTCTTTTCAACCTTCTCGGTGGGAACCATATTCAGTATTCGAGCAGCCGATTTGAGTGCATAACCCCAAAAGGATAGAGGCAGATTGGTAGGACTCATCATCGATCGGACCATGTCAAGCAAGGTGCGATTTCTCCTCTCTGATACACCATTATGCTGTGGTGTATAAGGGGGAGTGAATTGTGAGACAATCCCACAATTCTTAAGATGGGCTTAAAACTCATGGCTCATGTACTCTCCTCCTCGATCAGAACGGAGAGCCTTAATCTTCTTGCCAAGTTGATTATCTACTTCATTTTGGAAAGCTTTGAACGTTTCAAAGGTTTCATGTTTATGTTTAATCAAGTAAACAAAACCATAACGACTAAAGTCGTCAGTGAAAGTAATGAAGTAGGTATCACCTTCCCTAGTTCGAGTTCTAAAAGGGCCACATACAGCGGTATGTATGAGTCCAAGTAGATCATTGGCCCTTTCGCCTACATGGGAGAAAGGTTTGCGCGCCATTTGCCAGATATACAAGATACACATTTATCAAATGATTCAGAATCATCTGATTTTATAAGTCCACATTTAAAATAAACCTAATGATTTTAGACAGTTAGTTTAAGGTCAAGATAATTATGAAATTAAGGAGGTAATAAGAAACCAGTTTATGGGTAATTTAATAATTATCAGTTTGGTAATTTAAATTATCAGTTTATTCATTTATTTAGTATGACATAACCCAAAAGTCGTGACATTGTGTTTAATGTTAAAAGTTCTGAATTTTTCAATTAATTTTCGGAAATTATTAAACTTTTATTTTTAAAATACACAAAACCAAGTCTGTGGGGTTATGGCATGGCAATTTTCGAAATTGCAAGTATTTTTTATTTTTCGTTTATTATAACATAAAATAATAAGGTGGTGATTATAAACAGTTTGTTTAGAAAACCAAGATTTAATTAATAAGATGGTAATTATAAACAGTTTGTTTAGAAAACCAAGGTATAAATTAATAAGATGGTGATTATAAACAGTTTGTTTAGAAAACCAAGTTTTAAATTAATAATGGTAAAGTAAACAGTTTGTTTATAAACCAAGTTTTATGAAACAAATTAAAAGGTGGAATTTATAAACAGTTAGTTTATAAAAACCAAGTAATTAAAAACTGGCTAACTTTTCGAACAAAGGAAAATCCTTTTTAGAAAATCTTAGATCAGAGTGCAACCCATCTAATGGAACACCTCACTTGTTCAACGATATTCACATTGTAAGGAGAAAGAACCTTAGATGTGGATTCAAATCATTGCGAGTGTTAGGGTGCATAGGGTCTTGTGATAATCGGGAGTCTCGGCGCAAGGCATCGCACTGTCTTAGATGGTACGATCTATTTTGGTGATAAGCGGAAGTCCCGGCCCAAAATGCACTAGAGGGATTAAAACATGTACAAGTCTGTTGTTCAACTTGATATCCCGAGGATCGAGGAATCGTTTCTAGTCTAGAGGCGATCGGTATGGCTATACCTACCAGAAATAGCGTGGCTCTAATGGGAAGTGCCCAAACCTTGCATTAGAGGGCGTGAAATATGGGTCCTAGTCTAACTATTATTATTAAAAGGTAATAATGTTAGAAGTTATTTGTTTTATCTAATCTTACTGACCGTTTGTTTGTTTTTCTTATAGATGTCTGTACTGTCAGAAATTACGTTTTATTCACCGATCAAATCGCGAAAGTTCATCACTGGAAAATGGAAGCTTACTGGTCCAAACTACAAAGTTTGGAAGGTGCATTTTAGGAGTTATCTAAATGCACAGAATCTACTGTACGTGATAGACGAGTTACCCAAGGGACAACCAGGGCAAGATGCCCATGATGATGAGATTGACGCTTATTATCAGTATCTGGCAGATGAATCACAAGTTATGTCGATTCTTATTCTTACTTCATTATCAGAGCTTACTGATAATCTACGTAAGAAACCATGCTATGAGTTTGTCCAGTATCTTGAGGAGACGTTTAAAGATAGTACTGAAGATAGCAAGCAGTTCATTTTGCAAGAAATCATTTCGTCGAAAATGACAGATGATCAACCACTGAGTGACCACCTTATCAACATAAGGAGGTTACTAGATTGTCTCACCCTAGTTACTGGCACATCAAACGAGCATGAACAAGTCTTGTTCTTGTTTGGATCTCTCACTCAGTACTATCAGGACAAGGTAGTACGTATGATCGGGAAATTTGATTTGAGTGTCGCAGTTCTACACGAGAATCTCTTGTGTATACGCGATGTTCAAAGGCTGTAGGAAGAATCTCTCCCCGAGATTCAGCAGGAAGAGTTCTATGATTGGTTGAATGACTTTGCTGATTTGTGTTGCCCAACTTGTGGCAGCAAGGATATTTGCGAGCACACGTCGGACGTGGGGCTGTTGGACGCTGACTTTGTCAGCGATTCAGGTATCTTTATGATTGATTGTCTCGTTACTTCTAGTGAATCCTGGGTATTGGATACCGGATGTGGTCATCACATTTGCAATCATTTGCAGGGATTTAAGAAGAACAGGAGGCTGGGACGAGGGGATGTTGAACTACGAGTAAGCGAAGGTTCCAAGGTTGGAGCTGAAGCCGTAGGAACATATCTTCTCAAGTTGCCTTCAGGAAGAGTTTTGGAACTTAAAGATTGTTATTATGTTCCTAGACTTATTAAAAATGTTATTTCTTTTGATTTACTTATAGACAATGGTTTTTATTATGAGTTTTATGGAAAAACAATTTCGTGTTTAAAAGATGACATTTTATATTTTAACGCAAATTCTCATAATGGTCTATACACGCTAAATCTAAATAACATAGAACGAGACGTTTATCATATAAGTAAAAGATCCAAGAGTAACTTGAATCAAACTTATCTCTGGCATTGTCGTTTAGGTCATATAAACGAGACTCGCATTAAGAAGCTCCACGATGATGGAATTCTAGAACCATTTGATTTGGAATCATATGCAATATGCGAAGCTTGTTTATCTGGCAAGATGACAAAAGACCCTTTCAACCACTACAATGAGAGGGCAGGCGAGTTGTTAGGGATTATACACACAGATGTGTGTGGACCCTTTACTCCAGAAGCTAGAGGAGGATACCGCTACTTCATTACCTTTACTGACGACTTCAGTAGGTATGGTTATGTCTTTCTTATGAGACTAAAGTCTGAAAGCTTTGACAAGTTCAAAGAATATCAGAGGGAAGTAGAAAACCAACTAGGCAAGAAAATTAAGTCACTTCGGTCTGACCGAGGAGGCGAATATTTGAGCCAAGAGTTCGACGATCATTTGAAGGAATGTGGGATTGTTTCACAACTCACACCTCCGTATACGCCTCAGATGAATGGCGTATCAGAAAGGAGGAATCGCACCTTGTTAGACATGGTACGTTCAATGATGTGTCGCGCCCCACTACCACTATCATTTTGGGGACATGCACTCGAGACTGCAGCATTCACACTGAATAGGGTTCCGACCAAGTCGGTAGAAAAGACTCCGATCGAGCACTGGACGGGAAGAAAACCTAAGTTATCTTTTCTCAAGATTTGGGGTTGTGAAGAATATGTTAGACGTAACTTCACAGACAAACTAAACCCCAAGTCAGACAAGTGTATATTCGTTGGATATCCAAGGGAAACCTTAGGATACTATTTCTATCATCAAGAAGACAACAAAGTTTTTGTTGCTTGGAAAGGTGTCTTCTTGGAGGAGAAGTTTCTAGGAACTGAAACTCCAAGAAAAGAAATAGAGCTTCAAGAAATTGAAGAGAACGAAGATCCACCGACGACTTCAGTCGAACCAGTAGTTCAACAAAGAATTGTTGATCCCCAACCAGACCCACCGGTTGAGGAAGAAGAAACACGCAATCCGCGTAGGTCCAGTAGACCACGCCAAGAACCAGATAGGTATCTTGGATTCATGATCAATGAAGATGATGGAAGTCTACTAGAACCATTAACCTACAGCGAAGCTGCTGACGGCATAGAGTCTGAAAGATGGCTCGAGGCTATGCAAGCAGAGATGCAATCCATGTATGACAACCAAGTTTGGGTGTTATCAGACTTGGCACCACAATCTCGTGCTGTTGGATGCAAGTGGGTTTTCAAGAAGAAAACCGACATGGATGGAAAGGTGCATACTTACAAAGCACGAATCGTCGCGAAGGGTTTCACGCAGACACATGGTGTTGATTATTCTGAAACCTACTCGCCAGTCGCCATGCTTAAGTCTATTAGAATTCTTATGGCCATATCAGCATATTACGACTATGAGATATGGCAGATGGATGTTAAAACCGCCTTCCTTAACGGGGAGTTGAATGAGGACGTATTCATGATACAACCGGATGGTTTTACTGATCCAAAGAATCCTAATAAAGTATGTAAATTGCTATAATCCATTTATGGATTAAAGCAAGCATCTAGAAGTTGGAACTTACACTTTGACAAAAGAATCAAAGAATTTGGTTTTGTCAAGAGTGAGTTCGAGGCGTGTGTCTATACAAAATTCAATGGGAGCGTAGTAATCTTCCTAGTCTTGTATGTTGATGACAGACTGCTCATAGGAAACGATATACCAGCATTACAAGGAGTAAAATCCTGGTTAGGTAAATGTTTCCAGATGAAAGACTTGGGAGAAGCCGCATTTATACTAGGTATAAAGATCTACAGGGATAGATCTAGGCGGCTTATTGGACTTAGTCAAAGTACGTACATTGACAAAGTACTGAAGAGATTCAGTATGAGTGATTCCAAGAGAGGAATCATTCCGATGTCACATGGCATTATACTGAGCAAAGCTCAGAGTCCCACATCTAGCAAGGAAATAGCTAGGATGAGTTTGGTACCATATGCTTCGGCAATTGGATCAATCATGTATGCCATGTTATGTACTAGGCCCGATATTGCTTACTCCATAAGTCTCACGAGCAGATATCAAAAGAACCCTGGTGAACCCCATTGGGTGGCTGTCAAGAACATTCTCAAGTATTTGAGAAGGACAAAAGAAATGTTCTTGGTCTTTGGAAGTTCGATGGAGGAATTGCGTGTAACTGGTTACACAGATGCAAGCTTCCAAACCGACAGAGATGATTGCAAATCACAATCGGGATTTGTTTTCACGCTAAACGGAGGAGCTATATCTTGGAAGAGTCAGAAACAAGATACGATAGTAGATTCGACTACAGAGGCTGAGTACATTGCCGCAAATGATGCTGGGAAAGAAGCCATGTGGCTTAAGAATTTTATCGAGGATCTTAGAGTTATTTCCAGTATCTCTAGACCCATCGAAATATTCTGTGATAACAGTGGGGCAATAGCGCAAGCTGTTGAACCAAGAGAGCATCAAAAGACCAGGCATGTACGCAGGAAATATCACCTCATACGCGAGTATGTTAGAGAGGGTGATATTATAATTAAGAAAATACCAACGGATGACAACGTCGCTGCCCCGTTGACAAAACCACTAGTTGGACAAAAGCATGAGAAACATGCGCACGCTATAGGCATGCAGTACCTAAATATTGGTAGCTAGTATTTTTGATTAGATTCATAGACATGTTTGAAATCGATACATTATGTAATAACATTTCATGGGATTGAAATAGAAAGTTTTACGTAATATTTTCACATTGTCTATTCTTAACATGTTTTAAACCTATCCTTGATACACAAAGTTTATGAGTATCTAAATTGTCTGTGGTTGCTTGAATTTAGTGGGAGCTAGATTCAAGAGTTAATACCACTATGAATATTTATCTATTTCATAGTTATTGAATAGAGAAACAAGGGTTGTTAAAATAAATATTCATAGATGTTTACAGAGTTTGCTAAACATTAGACGTGACCAAAAGATCGATATTACTTCATGGAGCCCAAGCATGAGTAATTTTGAGTAGATGTCCTCGGACCTGAGACTTTTTGGTTTGAGACACGATGACTTCTGATCTTTAGCATTTATCTACCATCACATCGTAAAAGGGTGATCATAAGGAACTTGACTAAGACAGCGAAAGTCGTGGGCAAGATAACGCAAATGTCAAGATGGAATTTGCACCTTCTTTAACTATAAGAGATATTTCATGGCCGCTGGACGATTAAGACTACTGAAATGCGTGGCCGCGCTCGGAGAATGATTAGATCATTCGGTAATCCGTTACTGCAGAAAGTCGAAATCAGAGTCGAGAAAATTCAAGTATATAGAACAAGATCCCTGCTCCATGTCTATTACTCAAATTAAGAAATATCGTGATGCGAAAGGAAAATCTGTTAGTATTATTCATTTTATGAATATTATCTCTGGATGTAAGACTTCTTATGACCTGGTTATCCTAAATGTCTGGCTAGGGACTGCTTTAGGCCAACGATGATCAGAAAGTGTTTCTTAACTTGCACAAGTGGGAGTCTGAAGGATTTATGTGCACAGATAAGTACACGTGTCACCGTGTCCAATGTTATAAGACACTAAAGGGTCACACCACTACACACCCAATAATGGACAACCGAATAAAGTAAGTTGTGTGATGTAATTAACTAGTCAAGTTAATTATAGAGAAGAGGATAAATAATAATAAGTTAATTATTATTTGTGAGGATGGTTAAATACTAGGTTAAGTATTTAACGGACAGTTAATTAGTTGTTTAATTAGTTAACTAGTATAAAGTCCAAGGGTTAAAAGTAACAAAAGAAGTTTAAGTTTTATTAAACTTCTAATTAAACTCTAAGGGCCTAAGTGCAAGGCCTAAACCTATAAATAGGAGGGCATGTCTAAGGCTTAGAGGTTACTCATTCACATTACACAAAAACCCTAATACTTCCTCTCTCCCTTCGGCCGACCGAACGAAAGAACCCCCAAGGGTTTTTTGGTTTTTGCTTGTTCGGTTCGACGAACACACACACACATACACGAGTTCGTGTATTGCTTTATTGGTACAACGCGGTCTTGCAGCGTGTCCAGGTGGTGCAGTAGAGGTGGATCACTTCTTTAGCTATCTAAAGGTAATGTTCATCTTTTTCTCTTTCTCGTGATCTCATTGATTAGTAGAGATCTAGTAATGTGGTATTCAAGTTCCGCCATGTGAATACTACAAGGTTTTCCTACACATAACCCCAAAAGGATAGAGGCAGAGTGGTAGGACTCATCATCAATCAGACCATGTCAAGCAAGGTGCGATTTCTCCTTTCTGATACGCCATTATGCTGTGGTGTATAAGGAGGAGTGAATTGTGAGACGATCCCACAATTCTTTAGATGGTCTTGAAACTCATGGCTCATGTACTCTCCTCCTCGATCAGAACGGAGAGCCTTTATCTTCTTGCCAAGTTGATTTTCTACTTCATTTTGGAAAGCTTTGAACGTTTCAAAGGTTTCATGTTTATGTTTAATCAAATAAACATAACCATAATGACTAAAGTCGTCAGTGAAAGTAATGAAGTAGGTAGCACCTTCCCTAGTCCTAGTTCTAAATGGGCCACATACATCAGTATGTATGAGTCCAAGTAGATCATTGGCCCTTTCGCCTACATGGGAGAAAGGCTTGCGCGCCATTATGCCAGATATACAAGAAACACATTTTATCAAATGATTCAGAATCATCTGATTTTATAAGTCCGTCGTTTTGTAATTTTAAAATACGTTTCTTGTTAACGTGGCAAAGGCGACAATGCCATAGGTAAGTAGAATCCAAATTCTTCTTGGATATCTTATTGCTACATGTATAAATAGAACTAATGTTTGTTATACGATTACGCATGTCAATTTCAAAGATACCATCACGAGGAATAGCATTAAAATAAAAAATATTATCCTTCGAAACCGAAATACCATAATTTGTAAAAGAGTGAATAAAACCATTATTCCACAAACATGAAAGCGATACTATACCCCTAGTAATACTAGGTGCATAGTGACAATTGTCTAATACAATAATTAAACCACTAGGAAGAATTAAATCATAGCTTCCTATAGCTTCGACCGGTGCACGCATTCCATTGCCCACGTACAAGTCCAAAGCTCCATGGTTTACCTTTCTACTTCCCCTTAGACCCTGCATGGTATTACAAATGTAAGTTCCACAACCAGTGTCATATACCCATGATTTCTTAGGGAAAGCATATAATTCTATTGTGAAGATACCTGATGTGCCAACCTTGTTGGCTTTGTTCTTAATCAACTCCACCAGGTAGGCGGGACAGTTTCTCCTCCAGTGGCCTGTTTCACCGCAGTGATGGCAAGCAAGCTCCTTAGCAGGGTGCTCCTTCTGAGTAGGTGGGGGAACCTTTGGCTTGGGTTTGTAAACTTGCTTACCCTTGCCTTGGCCCTTAGCAACTACTTGCGGTTTTGGTTTTTGGATCTTACCTTGCCTTATAGCAAGGACAACAGTGGCAGGAGTTTTCTTAGGTAGCCCAGATTCGGTTTGTTTCAGCATAGCATGTAATTCGGTGAAAGTCTTCCCCATACTATGCATATGATAAGTCATGACAAACGGTGCAAAATCCTTGTTGAGGGACGTTAGGATCAAGCTAATCCTTAGGATATGCGGCATGGGGTAACAAAGTTTCTCCATTTGGTCTAAATAGCTCTTCATCTTCAAAAGATAAGAGCTAACAGATTGACCCTCCTCTTGCTTGCAAGCGTGGAAAGCTTTGACAGTGTCAAAGAGTTCCTGCTCGGCTTGCTTTTGATACATGGCTTTTAGGTCACGCATCATATCAAATGCAGTGAGGTCCTCGAGATTCTTTTGAATCTCGGGAGTCATGCTCACTAGCATAAGCGCGGCGACTTCCTTTTTGTATAGGCCGCACGAGCAGCAGGGGCAGGGGGCAGCGCCTCTTCCAAATGGTGGTACTTGTGCTCGGCCCTAAGGACAATCCTTAGGTTACGAGCCCAGTCCACAAAGTTCGTTCCATCAAGTTTCTCTTTTTCGAGAACGGAACGAATGGTGGCGTGTGTTAGGTTTTGATTGTTTGAAATCATCTACAAAATTACAAAGTTCATTAATTAGTATTTTCAATAATAATTTCATTTAATCAATTAACTACCCAATTAATTTTAATTAAAAGCTAAGATCCCATTGAGCTTCTATCACCGCATCAGTTGATCTGCTAGAGATGATAGATCTAATAGGTAGGTGACGATCAACAATTGCATTACAAGTGCAACTCTTAGAGGTATGGGACTTCATGGCACCTAGTGAACAAGCATCTAGGGTCAAGTGGCATGTTTGTCGCATCTTCGCCTCGAGTCAAGGTCTCACCGTTAACTCGATTAAGTCATCCAATGTGAAATCATGTCAAAATAGATCTAGGTCTCACGCGTAGAGAATAATGACCTCGGATCTAAATTCAAACCACGTCTCACGTGAATTCAAAAATAGAAGCAAGTGATTATCAACCGATTGGACGGCGTGACTTAAATTTTAGGTATGTTAAATTTTAATGAATAAATTTTTATTAAGATATGAATGAATCATGTACTTCATTCATACCACTTCATAAGTCGTTTAATAAACGGTAAAAACGTTTAGCGATTATTAAGGGTTAAGGTTCAAATCGTATTTAAATTTTGTTTTAATCTCAAAACATTTTTAGATTAAAGATTAATCATCAATGATTAACTAGTAATCATAGATGATCAAGGATTTGGATGTTTTTAATGTTTGTGTCTAAAATCGTATTTTAATTGTTTTATCATTTGTATCTAATATAAAATAAACAACCACAAACATAAATAAAAACATGCAACATATTTTGTGCAAACCTCGACCGATGAAATCCTAGGTTCGGTCACGTGAGTCATCACGACGGACCGAAGG
The DNA here is from genome assembly GCA_963853835.1 of Calendula officinalis. Lineage (NCBI taxonomy): Eukaryota > Viridiplantae > Streptophyta > Magnoliopsida > Asterales > Asteraceae > Calendula > Calendula officinalis. Next base: position 30,200,183 of record OY970822.1, read on the forward strand.
GTCAAACTAGGAGACGGGCCAACATGAACCCAAACGGGCCTACATAAACCCAATGGGCTCCCACTTGCTCCAAGGCATTCATGGGCAAGTAGGAACCAAACATTTGTAAAGGAAATGCAATCTGCCAGCAAAAACAGCCTGACTTGAAGGCCCGAAAAGTCACTGAAGGAGTCTTCAGTGGTCTTCCCCGCCTTCTGTAAAGTTGTAGGTCTCTGAGTTTCGGAAATGTTGGCGGTGGTTTCAGGTCCAACGGAATAGCCAATCTCCGAGAAAGTCTGTTTTCGTGCAGCTGCGCAGGAGGTGCAGAAAATTGTTGTTTTGTCCTCATTTTCTCTTCAACTTTGGTCAACAAATTACAAAATAAAAAGAAACAAAATACAACTATTCTAATTACTTTTACAATTGAAATTTGCCCCAAAAATGGCACCAAAAATAAAATAAAAATTAAACAATTACAACAATTAGCCAAAAACACGGCTTTTCCCAAAATAACCAAACAACCTAACACAATCACATTCAATCACAAACGGTCTAGGGTTTTCATCGGTTTGTACAAACAAGAAACAATTGACAAGGCTTTGGCTTGGGATATGGCAAAAATACATGTTTTTCCATATAAAAAAACGAAATAAATGTAAATCCAAGCTAAATAATCAAAAAATACAATAACTAGATTAATTTTTTGATTGTGTTTTTGTAACAAGTAGCATGTAGGGTTCCTAAAAATCATATTTTTAACCCTTGACATTTTAAAATTTCTGAAAAAAAATAAGAACCTTGGGGTTCTTATTTTCCGATCGGTATTAAAAATACACAAAAAAGTTGTTTTTTTTTGCTACTTTTTACAAAAACTAGTTAATTATATCATCAATATAATGACTCTCTGATACCACTAATGGTGATTTTCGGTTATTACAAGTAACAAAACATAGCGGAAAAGTTTATCACCATAAACGGATCTAATATTGATACATATAACCAAACTATACATGAAATCAAAGAGAATGGTATAAGTATTCATACCCTAGTAGCCTTTGATAGTGGGGATTCGGATGAAGATGGAGGTCGACTGAAACCAAGTATTCCAATGGGGAATACCTCTAAAGTTGATCCACACAACACTTTGCTAGTGATGCTAGTCCTATGTGCAAGCTTGACGAAGAGGCAAGAACTCTAGAAAGTGAGAGACGGGGGTGCCAATTGGGAGGAAGCAATGAGGGAGTTTGGTTGCCCTAATCCCTCTTAATTACTTCCATAAACAACTATGTAAATATTGCACTCTAGCCCCTTGCCTTTAGTTCTTCTTATAAGCTCACAATTAGTTTCAAAATTAACATTTAATATTAAACATAATTACATACAAGCTAGTAGCTTATATGAATATATAATGTAATTACCCTAATTACACTCTATATCTTATGGTGTTAAGTGTTTAAGTGTGTGACCCTTTAGGCTCACAAACAACTAGCCATATAACTATATGTTATACGCGTGAAGCATTTTTCAACAGTCTTTAAGTATGAGGGTCTGTCATGCTTTGGTCCCTAAGGCAGACGTCTGTTAAAAATATCTGTTAATTTTTTTGAAATGGCTAAAATACGCTTAGCCTTTTTTTGGGTCGCTGAAAAGCATCCTCCACTGAAGAGATTTAATGAAGACAAAAGCAAATAGTTGGAAGACAATCTGATCGGATTTCAGTTACCCAGTTACACTATCTGATCACTATCTGAAACAACGATCAGTTCCCCGTGCGGAATCAGATACTGGTTAACAGATTAGATAGTGTAACAGGTTCAGCGTAAAGGACAAAACGCTGAAGCTGAAGGCCATCTGAAGAAGCATGAGTATCCGAAATCTCATGGCTGCCAAAAGCGTACATAGGCCCAAAGTTTCAGCGTCATAGAAAGACACAAGTAAAGCACAAGTTTGAGCATCGCTGATTATGGGAATATCTTGCAAATCTTCTAGAAGATATCAGTGATCACAAGACGACAAAAAGTACTGTCAAAATTCCGTTAGTCGTGCGCGTCCCATGAAATATCATCTGCACCAACGGAATTCTCACACGTGGAATCGATCGATCATTCCTTTGGCTCTACGTTTCCCAATGGTATAAATTGAGGACTTAGACGATCAATTCTGGTGTGCACCCAACAAGGTTACACACTGCTGAACTTACTCCAGAACTTTATTCCTTTGAGCAGAGTGTAAACCACCAGTTAACTCTAGTTGTCTGATTCGAGAATTGAATCTGTATAACGAAAGTGTCTGGTCTTGTGCTTGATCATTTGTTGATCATAAACTTGTCTTAGATAATATCTGTTGTTGTCTATCACATGCAAGCAATTTAGTTAGGATTTGTTCTTAGCTATTCCGCAAACTGCTTGCATCTTTATTGTATCATTATTGATTAATAAAGAAAAGTTTAAAAAGTGTTGAGTGTCTCCATAAATTTAAATTGGTCAGTGAAAGCGTATAAGTGTTATATTTCACTTATTACGGGACTAACAACTGGTATCAGAGCGGGGACAATTAATTCATAATTGTTGATCTAATCACTTACTGATCAAAAATGGGTGAAAAGCTATCTCAAATGAATCTTGGTTCGCAGTTAAATGCCCCTGTGTTTACTGATGACGATTTTGGTATGTGGAAAATCCGTTTTCTGGGATTTATCGAACATCAAAATGACATGGGATCAGATATTCTTATCAATGGTCCATACATTCCAAAAATGTTCGTTCCAAGTACAACCATCTCCAAAAGGAAGAAGAAGGAGGGTGACGATAAAGACGAAGATGAAGAAGAAGAAGACCTTTCCGATGTTGAAGAACCCAAACCAAAAGATCAATCGTCAAAGGCAGACAAAAAGCTAGCCGGCCTAGATGCTGAAATCTGGTTCCTCCTTCAAACATCCCTCTCAAATCACATTCTTATCACTGTAAAAGAGTGTAGAACTGCCAAAGAGATTTGAGATATCTTGATAACATCATATGAAGGAACCGATGAAGTTAAAGCCAGCAGAAAAGCAATGTTGAATCGAAAGTATGAAGCATTCAAAGTCATCAAAGGTGAAACTCTCAACATGTCCTACAGAAGGTTCACCATCCTCATAAATGAGCTAAGGGAATTTGGCATTCACAAAGATGGTCAAGAATTACTGTACAAATTTTTGGAAATTCTTCCAAAAGATTGGGCTGTCATGTCCACAATGCTAAGAACCTCTGGTCAGATGAGGGATATGAACATGAGTAGTCTTTATAGTACACTGATGAACTTTGAAAATGAAAACAAGATATATGATGATCTGAATGAAACTCCTGCCTCCTCCGCTTTCATTGCAAGCTCTTCTAAGTCCTCTCGCAGAGCACTAAAAGCAAGGATGGAAAACGTTGTCGATCCAAACGATGCTGATGACGAAAGATTTGAAGATGCTGAAGACGGTGATTTCGAAGAATGAGAATCTAATCCAGGAGAAGGTGATAATGATGATATAAAAGAACTCTCTGAAAGTATGGCTCTATTAGCCACAAGGTATAACAGATTCTTAAATAGAAACAGATCAGGTGGTCAAAACGACATATGAGAGATGGTATGCTTTAAATGTGGAAGGACGGGTCACATCGAAGCTGATTGCAGAGTTAAAGAAAACCCTGTTCTGAAAAATCCAACTCTAGCTCCTCGTCAAACTATAAAAAGAAATATTAAGATACTGAGAAGAAATAACAGGAGCTGAAAGCTCAGCTAGCCAAGGCTGAGAAAGATGCAAAAGCATTAAAGGCAACTGTTGAAGCTTGGTTAAGTGACTCAGAGACAAGTGAAGACAGGTGTGAAGAAACTGAATATCGTCAGGAAGAAAAGGTATCTCTTGAATCTGACACTCCAATGTTCCCTGGATCAAGGGAACGGGAAGACGAACTTCCAAATGAAGGAAAAGTGCCTAACACAGCTTCTCCAGAAGATTATCCACCGCTAGTCAGATCACTTGCTAAAGATCGGATGATCACTCACGAGAGAAATGCTCAGTTAGAAACCACTCTTTCCACGATGACAAAAAGGTTAGAAGAACTCACTCAAGCATCCTCAGAAGCTGAAAATTCAATACTTGAAGTAATCAGGCTTCAGTGCTTCAACAATATCCTGAGAGAAGATAATTTGTTATTAGCTCAGAAAAATGAAGCTCTTCAGAAATCGTGTAACTCGTGGAATAAATCATCCAATTTCAACAAGCAAGCTCTAGAAGAACAGAATTCCATTCAAGGTTTTCTGGGAAATATGAGCAATATCCAATCTATATAACTCGTACATCTGGAACATCAAACGTTAAAAACCAAACATCCAGAATGCCTAAATCTCAAGAAGTTAGCTATGAAAGAGAAGTTTTTCAGACGGCAAGCGGAAATCTGATCATCACCAAAGATTATGCTTCAGAGGAGTTCATGAAGAAGTAGAATCTACGAGTCATCAGAGACAAGCAAGAACCACTGATGTTGATTGCGCTAACAACCAAACACTAGTAAATCTCACCACTCACATCAGCCTGCTAATATCATCAATAGCTGACACTAAAGTTGATCTTGCACAACTCTCAATCGAAATCAAGGCTGAGATGAACGAAGGGTTCACACAAATTAACAATCAACTGCAAATAGTCTTTAACCTACTAAAAAACAATGCCATTTCATCATCTCTGAAAGACTTTGCAAGCTATCCTTTTCAGCATCTCTCATTTCATCCAGAGGAAATATCAGACGAATCAATCAATGGTGACTGTCTGATGACATTCATTGATCAGATGGATGACCTCAACCAATCCCAATATATCTCAATAGAAAACTATATCAATCAAAATGTTATCTTTGAAGAGGTTGAGGAAATGGAGGTTGATGAAACTCAAGCTCATCCAGGTACTCAAAATCTATCAATAGAACAATATATAAGACAAAACATCATTGTGGAAGTTACTGAAGAGATGGAAATGGATCAAAACAGTAAGCTTGAAAGTGGTAAAAAGAAAATGTAGTTACCACAAGAACAAAAACTGTTACAATCTCATTCATGAAGAAGCCATAGCCTCGAGCTCAAAAAGATCATCAGAAACTGGAAGGTATGTTTCAAAAGGGTTAGTTATTTTAATTGACAACCAGTATCCATTCTTCAGCGATGGATACTCAGAAATCCAACATTGAGCTGAAGAACAGTGCAGGGCAGACAACATGATGACATCTGATATATGATCTGTTGTAAGCCCATGCGACTCCACCACATCATCAATAAGGCAACGTGAAATTTTTTTTCAGACACTACCTATTGCCAACCACTGTTGCAGCTATTTTTCCTTGTATGAAGCTGTCTCTTTTAGTATCGGTTACTTAAATTTTCTATTAGATTTTCCCTTAAATGATCAGCTACTCATTTCCTTAACTGATCAGCTTAAGATTGTCATTTTATGACTGCTTAAGTCTGTCTTTATTGACATACAAACAATTTTCCTGATTTATCAGCAATATCTTCATATCTCATTACATTCAGATATAAGACATTTTTATTAAAAAAAAAAAAAAACTTCAGATACATCGTCACGGCTCAGTGATTCAGATAGTCAAATGATTTCAGATAGTCAAATGAATTCAGATGCTCAAACTTTTCCTAGACTATCTGATGGTAATGACCATCTGATGCAGTATCAGTTGCTAGACTCCATCAGATAATCATGAGGTGGAGCAATCTCATTGGACCTATCTTCATAACTGACACTTACTGCCATTGGACACGTCTGTCTCGCTGACATTAAATGCGACGGCACGATGTCTTTTCCCGCCACACTACCCTGCCATTTGATTGACGTCTTCCATCATTCCTAGACTACCTACAAATAACCTCTCATCTCCACCACACGATCAATCTTAACGGTTCAAATTTTAACCGTCGATCAAAATGTAATGCCCCGAAATTTCGAGTGACTGAATATTGCATTTATTTTAATTAAATTAAGGTTGTTTATTTATAGTGTGGAAATTAATTGGGGTTTAATATTCTTTTTGTGGTTTAGCTAAATCTTTTATCTATTTATTTATTATTCAAGTCAATGCTAGATTAATAAAATGTTAATTCCTTGGGCTTATGTGAAATTCTTTTCGGGTAGAGACCATGTGCTGGGTCCGGCAAAAAGGGAGCCCAAATGCATATTTTGTAGTATAGCATACTATTTAAATAGACTTTATACTGCCCTAGTTTTTCTCGCCGCCGACATTCGCTATTATCCTACCTCTTTCGCTTTCTTGTACATTTCCTCCCCAAGAAAGATCACAACCATCGTCGGCTTTGTTTTCTCCGATCAACCCCATCGCAAGCTGAGAACACACTGCCACCACCGCAATTCGTTTAAGCTTCGTCGCCGTCATAAATCCTTCCCACTATTCCTTTTATTTTGCATACCACCTTATTTTAGTAAACCCACCACGTTTTGCTTTTCTGCCAAGGATTCCGTTCGATTCCACCATCTGTTTCGTTCCTTCTCGCCGAAGACACCATCGTGTTTGATTCTTGGGTCCGTTTCTGTTACTGCCGGAGATTCCCTCATCCGCTCGTCTGTGTTTATCATTGAGCTCCGCCGCTACTGCCATTCAGTCCGGACTGTTCTTCCGGTGAGTTATCGTCTCCTTCTCATTCCTTTTTGAACCAATGACTTCATTCTAACCATGAAATATTTCTTTTCATGCTCTACGGATCAAGCAGCAGAAAGTTGATCGATGTAGGTGATGAGACAGATCGAGCAAGCTTACGGTAGCAGCGATTTGTGGTATTCTTGTTTTACCCTTAGGACAATCCCATGCTTTGTGTATTAATATTTTATGTTTTAATAAGGGTTTAAGCAAGTATTATTTTAAGGAAAATCTTCCTTCCTTCGCGTCCTTGTCAACGTATGGGGTTTACAAATGGGTTTTGTCTATTACCGAATAAGGGAACTGTTTGTTTTTCTTTCTCTATATATTTTGCCATCTAATAGGATGAGGAGTTGAGAAATGGAAATCTTTTTCTATCATTTTGTGGTAAAATCGTATGGTTTGGCAGAGAACATGTTTTGAGGAGTTGGGTTAAGGGTAAATGCATTTTAAAAATAAACATTGTCAATTTGCATGAAGAATTTGAAAAAGAAATAAATGCTCGACACTTTATCATGGGTTTTGTTCCTTTTTAAGGTTTTATGATTTCTAATGGGAAAAACTTCATAATTATTTTATCAGAAACCCTTCTTAAGACAAGTTTTGAATTGAGTCTAATCTAGAATACTATCTTTCGTGCCTTAGGATCATCTAGACATTAACTGGGCTGTAGTGTGGAGTGTCGAGAGATCATCGGAGCATACGCCATCGAGGTGAGTATTATCACCGTGTATTCAGTTTTAACATAGTACATGCATGACTTATGTGTTATATTAGTTGAACCTTATGTGTTATCTGAGTTGATATGTTATCTGAGTATCTGAGCATCTGTTGATTTATTTTGATCTGAGACATTGTGCCTGGGTAACCGAGCTCGGCACAGGGTCATTCTGTGCTACTACTTGCTAGGTCATCTGAGATAATTATGTTAAAGAGATAATAAAACATAATAACATACATCTGAGTTTTTGGCTATATGCCTATCTTGGGATCACCTCCCGTCTGAGTTTTTGGGATCATTCCCGTATGAGTTTTTGGGATCACTCCCGTCTGAGTTTTGGCTTACGCCTATCTGAGGTGTGAGGAGGGGCGAGGTTGATCTCTCGTCCCAAATCACACAAGCGCGCTATATAAATTAAAATCTGAGTAATAAAATCCGAGAAAAATAAATCTGAGTAATTAATTGAGTAGATTCTGAGTAGGAGTACACCGATGTGCCCTCATGTGTTGTATGTTTTAATTGTTTACATTTTGAGATTATTCACTCAGCTTCCCAGCTGACCCAAACTTTCCCCCACATTGTTTCAGGTACCAGCAAAGGAAAGGAGAAGGTGGACGGTTGACCGCTGTATCTTTTCATTACTGATGTGGACATCATTTAATATTTTAAAACACTTTATTTTATTTAAACTATTTCCGCATTAAATACATTTTTAAATGAAAATATTATTATTGAGATTTAATTATTCAAGTTATTGGGACCTTTTTATTTAAAATCTTGTACATTAAAATTTTAAAATTTTTCTAAATTTTTGGGTGTTACAAGTTGGTATCAGAGCTCTGACTTGAGGGATTTGGGTTCGCAAGGGGCGAATTCAAACTCAAGTTTGAGAATCAAGTTTTAAAACGAGAAAAGAGTGAAATATTTTCTGAGAAAAGTTTCCACATCAAGCATACAGCATGTCACGTCGACCTCTCGCTTCCTACTGCCGGTAATATTTAAGAGTATTATTTATTTGAGATCTCGTTATATTCTGAGTATAGATGAGTAGTATGAGAATTTTTGTTTTATTTTCTGAGAGAATTTCTGAGTATATTTTCCGAGTGTAGCTTCTGATTGCATCTGGGAAATAAACGTTGAAAGTTATAATAACCTGAGAAAATTTCCTGTGAATTGTACGATTAAATAATATGTATATATAGATATACGAATGTGAGATTTTATAATTCCAAGTATAATTTAGAGCATAATTCTGAGGAAAATTCTGGTTTTAATTCTCAGAATTTTATATATTTTATACATATACAAGAACACATACGAGAGGAATTATAAATTTTAATGAGAAAATGATAAAAGTTTCCAATTTAAAGGAACACCTAATTGAGTTGAAGTGAGATTTTATAATTCTGAGAAATTTTAACCAAAAGTGTATAAATGAATACCAATTCGTAATATAAAGTCCATAAATTATTTACTGAGAAACATGCTTGAGTAAATGGGAAAATGAGAAAGTTCATAATATTAAAGAGAAGTAATAAATTTTAAAACTGAGAGAATATTAAAAGTTTTCATTTCGGAGAAAACACTTTATAGAAAGAGTTATTGAAGCTAGTAAATCAGAGATTAATAAAAATTTAAATGGGGGTTTACCAAGTTGTGTAAGGAGAAATTATTAATTCAAGAAAATGAAAAATAATTACATTCGAACTAAACGAGAAAATATCGAATTAAATTTTTGAGAAATACGTTTAATGAAATGATAATATGAGTATGCATAATGAGTAATTATTAATCGAGTTATGAAATGTAACCAAAATGAAGCATTCGGGAAATTAGTTATTTGAATTGACATATATAATATCGAAGCAAGAGTGTAAGAAATAACCACGCACTAGTAAAAGAGAAATTTAAAAAGAGTTTAAAAAAAATAAAAATAAATAAATAATACTACTAATTATTTATTGGGAAAATATTAAACATCGTTTTTCTTAAACGACATTATTGAGATTAATAATATGTGATGAACAAAAACATGGGAATAGACATTTAAAAATGTAAATAAAGTATATATTTACTTAGACAAACTAAAAGAGAAATGTTTTTATAAGATATGAGAAATCTTAAATGCATCAATTTTTTTTTTTTGAAGTTTTAATTTATTTTGAAAAGAGGATTTAGTGAAACGAGTATAAGAACAATTGATAAAGTGGGTTAATGAGAAGGAAACATGATGCGTTAAACGAGGATTTATTATCGCGAGCTAAAGGAGAGCTATTGAACATGGTTAAAAGATGTGTTATTAAATTAAACATACTAAATGAAAAATTAACAATTTGTGAATACGAGGAGCCACGAGTTGTAATAATTGAGAAGATTTCATGTTGAAAAGTCAACAAAATTGTATTTATTTAAGAATCATTAAATTGAGATAAAATGAGAAAACATTTAAAGTATACGATTTAAATAACTGAGTGCGAAATTTCATAGTCACTAAATGTGGATGACGAGTTAAGTGAGATTAATGAGTTAACACTGAGATCTTAAAATAAACTATGTAAGTTTAATAGACCAATTAATTGAGAAATGTTGAGTCAAATTAATCAGAAATTATTGAAGCTCATCTTAAAGAGTAATTATTAAAGTGGATTAAGGGGAGACTAAAGTCGTGAATTTGATGATGATCTATTTAAAAACGAGTTAAAAGAGAGCCATAATTGAATCAAGTTAAACGAGGAACACAATAACTGAGAACACTGATCAAAAGAGTATTAATATACTCACAAATTACAGTAAATTTAATATAATTATGAAGACGATGTAAATCATATTTATGAAGAGTGATAAATGACATATCCAAATCAAAAGTTTAAAATGAGTTTTGTATTGTGAAAGTAACAAAGTGGATGTATTTCCATGAATCCGAGTTATCCGAGTATCGCGTATGAGACTAAATATACGCATGATTTTCTGAGTAATACTTATGAGATTTTGAGTACCCACAACTGAGTGCATATCCGTATTTATCAAATATCAAATATGGGGAAAAAAATTCCTCTTTCTTTCTGCTAAGTGTGATTTGTCGGTGGATTTATATGTGGGAAGTTGTTAACTTTGGAATTGACTCGTGACCAAACAAAAGTAGGTGTCGAAAGTAATAGAGGGCCCCTATTACCGTACGCACAGGACTTTTGGTTGGTTATGGGGAGATTTTGACGGAAACGATGGACCAATGCTTGTTATTGTGAAATTAGTATGTGTATCCTAATTGCTTGAGTGATTATATGCTTGTTTGTTTTATTTGGGTAGAGAATGCTAGTTCCAAACTCGAGGACGAGTTTTTCTTCAAGTGGAGTTGAGTAGGGGTATAAATGGAAATTTTCAAGAAATAATTATTAGTATGTATTACTTATAATTATTATAAGCATGATGTTTATTCAGATAGATTTTCTAGATGAGGATTTTAAAAGTATGAAAACTTGATACCTATATTTGATTAGAAAATTTGTAAGAGTAACTACCGGATAGAGGAAACTGAGAATAATTAAATTAATAATATGGTGTAACTATCGAGTTTATAAAATTGATAATCGGGATTAATGGAGAAATTAATAGATCAAGTTAATTGGGTTGAGTGCAGTTGTGCAAATGAGAAATTGTAAATAATATAATTATATTCAAAATAACGAGATAAGTATACACATTCCAGAGTGTTTATAAATGTGCAATTGAGGAATCAGTAAATTAAAGTGATAAGAACTTATTAATGAGTCGGATATGGGAAAACTACTACAATGAAATTTTGAAGAAATGAGTTAAAATGAGGTCGTTACTTAGAGTTGGTAATGAGTTATTAAAACGAGCTAAAAGACAACATTTTGTTTCAATTAATTATTTAGTAAATTTTTGAGTTATAAGAAATTAATAAATCAAGTTAAGTGAACAAACTATTAAACAGAGTTTAAGGAGAAAAGTTTAAATTAACGTGAAGTTAATAGATCGGAGCAACGAGAAAAATTTATTTATGAGAAATTGTTAAATTTGAGTTGAAGAGAATTATTCAATAAATTTATATTGAATTAAGGAGAATTTTTAAAAGATGAGAATGTAGTAAATTAATGACCCATGAGAAAACCTTAAAATTGAGAATAGAGGTTAATTGTGTGTTGGTTAAATGAGAATTAATAAATGAATTGATTTGTAAATCGAGTAACGATAAATCATTCAAAACAAGAGTATGAAATATAATTGGACTATTATTTAATTGAATTTTTGTGGGTAACATGAGTTTAATGAGTAGATATATGGTCAAAATAATGAAGAGACATTTTAAATTTGTGTAAAATCAGTGAAACAGACTATTAAGGATCGTTAAACTAGATGAAAGAGAAAACATCTATTGAAATATTATCGAGAAGCCAGTAAATGTGATAGAATGAGAACCTATTAAAGAGAATTAAATGACAAGATTGTCAATTTTAGCTAAATAGCGGGTTATAAAAATGAGTAATATGCAAACCTAATAGAGTAAGGTAACGATAAATGGTTAAAGAAGACTTATTTTGAAAACCAATAACGCGGATGGAGAGAGAAATTATCAATCCAAGTATTATAAGCTAGTAAATTCGAACCCGTGAGGAATCATATGAATGAATGAAATGTGAATTATATATAATACTATTACGGGCGAATATTATTACCTTCCTAGTTTATTTTTGAGTTACATTTCTGAGCTATATTTCTGGGTTTATTTTTGAGTTAGAATTCTGAGTTTAAATTCCGAGTTACTTCTGAGTCGGAATTCTGAGTCATACTTCCGAGATACTCTTGAGTTATATTGTTGAGTAAAATACATGAGTTGATTACTGTGTGAATACACTTTCTGTGTGCATTATCTAAGTATATGAGATTTTTGTGTGATACGTACATTCCATGCGAATAATGTACCTGCTTTTTGTGATATTTGATAGTGGGACAACCTAGTCATTTGATACCTTATGATTTAATCAAATTATTGTCCCATATAGTTGAGGACCATTATGAGCTATTATTGATAGAGATTGATAATGATAAAATGTTATCTGATGCTTAAGTGTTCACGGTTGTTTGATTAAACTGTGCGGGATGAATTTTTCCCGTAAAACTTGTTATCGCCATGTGAGTGTCGAGTGTGACTGTGAAAATCGTTTGGATGACCTAGTACTACATCGAGATCATTTGACATCATCAACAAACCGGTAGCAAATTTCCAAGTGGAGTTGAATCGGAGATTCAACACGACGTTAATCACTGGGTGCAGGGACCGTGTCCGGCTGTGTGGGCAAGAAGACGTCTTCAGCATGGTGTCGTGGGTTATTTCGCGTTTGTATTGACGCCACTTTCGACGATAAACCGAGATCCTTAGAGAGCGTTCCATTTTTACCCTTATCGTCTTGCCCACCAGAGATGGAAGATTTGTATGAGTAATTACGAGGGCTGGAGATTCATTCTTATCGAATAGGTCACCCTGAAAAGCTCCATCTTGTTTATAAGTTTTCGTGTCTTCCTATTTGAAGATGCGTTTCGTTGGCGGGTCTGAGTTTGAGATGCGAGATCGCTGTTATGAGTTTTTCCGAGCGATGACTTCGGGGACGAAGTCTGATTCAAGTGGAGTTGAGTTGTAACGCCCCGGAATTTCGAGTGACTGAATATTGCATTTATTTTAATTAAATTAAGGTTGTTTATTTATAGTGTGGAAATTAATTGGGGTTTAATATTCTTTTTGTGGTTTAGCTAAATCTTTTATCTATTTATTTATTATTCAAGTCAATGCTAGATTAATAAAATGTTAATTCCTTGGGCTTATGTGAAATTCTTTTCGGGTAGAGACCATGTGCTGGGTCCGGCAAAAAGGGAGCCCAAATGCATATTTTGTAGTATAGCATACTATTTAAATAGACTTTATACTGCCCTAGTTTTTCTCGCCGCCGACATTCGCTATTATCCTACCTCTTTCGCTTTCTTGTACATTTCCTCCCCAAGAAAGATCACAACCATCGTCGGCTTTGTTTTCTCCGATCAACCCCATCGCAAGCTGAGAACACACTGCCACCACCGCAATTCGTTTAAGCTTCGTCGCCGTCATAAATCCTTCCCACTATTCCTTTTATTTTGCATACCACCTTATTTTAGTAAACCCACCACGTTTTGCTTTTCTGCCAAGGATTCCGTTCGATTCCACCATCTGTTTCGTTCCTTCTCGCCGAAGACACCATCGTGTTTGATTCTTGGGTCCGTTTCTGTTACTGCCGGAGATTCCCTCATCCGCTCGTCTGTGTTTATCATTGAGCTCCGCCGCTACCGCCATTCAGTCCGAACTGTTCTTCCGGTGAGTTATCGTCTCCTTTTCATTCCTTTTTGAACCCATGACTTCATTCTAACCATGAAATATTTCTTTTCATGCTCTACGGATCAAGCAGCAAAAAGTTGATCGATGTAGGTGATGAGACAGATCGAGCAAGCTTACGGTAGCAGCGATTTGTGGTATTCTTGTTTTACCCTTAGGACAATCCCATGCTTTGTGTATTAATATTTTATGTTTTAATAAGGGTTTAAGCAAGTATTATTTTAAGGAAAATCTTCCTTCCTTCGCGTCCTTGTCAACGTATGGGGTTTACAAATGGGTTTTGTCTATTACCGAATAAGGGAACTGTTTGTTTTTCTTTCTCTATATATTTTGCCATCTAATAGGATGAGGAGTTGAGAAATGGAAATCTTTTTCTATCATTTTGTGGTAAAATCGTATGGTTTGGCAGAGAACATGTTTTGAGGAGTTGGGTTAAGGGTAAATGCATTTTAAAAATAAACATTGTCAATTTGCATGAAGAATTTGAAAAAGAAATAAATGCTCGACACTTTATCATGGGTTTTGTTCCTTTTTAAGGTTTTATGATTTCTAATGGGAAAAACTTCATAATTATTTTATCAGAAACCCTTCTTAAGACAAGTTTTGAATTGAGTCTAATCTAGAGTACTATCTTTCGTGCCTTAGGATCATCTAGACATTAACTGGGCTGTAGTGTGGAGTGTCGAGAGATCATCGGAACATACGCTATCGAGGTGAGTATTCTCACCGTGTATTCAGTTTTAACATAGTACATGAATGACTTATGTGTTATATTAGTTGAACCTTATGTGTTATCTGAGTTGATATGTTATCTGAGTATCTGAGCATCTGTTGATTTATTTTGATCTGAGACATTGTGCCTGGGTAACCGAGCTCGGCACATGGTCATTCTGTGTTACTACTTGCTAGGGCATCTGAGATAATTATGTTAAAGAGATAATAAAACATAATAACATACATCTGAGTTTTTGGCTATATGCCTATCTTGGGATCACCTCCCGTCTGAGTTTTTGGGATCATTCGCGTCTGAGTTTTTGGGATCACTCCCGTCTGAGTTTTGGCTTACGCCTATCTGAGGTGTGAGGAGGGGCGAGGTTGATCTCTCGTCCCAAATCACACAAGCGCGCTATATAAATTAAAATCTGAGTAATAAAATCCGAGAAAAATAAATCTGAGTAATTAATTGAGTAGATTCTGAGGAGGAGTACACCGATGTGCCCTCATGTGTTGTATGTTTTAATTGTTTACATTTTGAGATTATTCACTCAGCTTCCCAGCTGACCCAAACTTTCCCCCACATTGTTTCAGGTCCCAGCAAAGGAAAGGAGAATGTGGACGGTTGACCGCTGTATCTTTTCATTACTGATGTGGACATCATTTAATATTTTAAAACACTTTATTTTATTTAAACTATTTCCGCATTAAATACATTTTTAAATGAAAATATTATTATTGATATTTAATTATTCAAGTTATTGGGACCTTTTTATTTAAAATCTTGTACATTAAAATTTTAAAATTTTTCTAAATTTTTGGGTGTTACACAAAACCGTCTTCCCACGATCTTCCCCAAATTACTCTATACTTCATCACTTCGAAAATTTTCACCAACACTTTCTCTCTCGCAACTCTCAAAAACCCTTTCATCCACCTCGCAAAATCTCTCACACTACCAGCAATCAATGGCAAACTCTAAAAGAACTCATCTCAGGGTTTCTCCCCCCGCCTCCATTCGACCATCTCCAAACGTCCCTTACCCGTCTAGCAGCATTTACTACACGAAGAACAACTCAAGAAGCTTTATCAACTATCATCTCAGGAATCTGAGACCGGAGTTCAAGGAGTTGCAAAAATTCTTTGATCAACACCCAATCAGAGACACGCTAAACTATGATATCCCTCTGTCAAAACCAATGCTGCTCGAATTCTGGTATACCTGCACCATCTCCAAAGAATCCGGAGAAGACGTTATAACAGGAACAATTCTACAAGGTAAACACATTGTATCCTTCAACCTTGCTACATTTAGGGAAGCAGTAAAACTCGATTACGTGAGACCCCTACAAGTTCATGAACCAACCCTGTCGCTAGAAGAAGCAAAATCAGCCATCCTACCGTACATTCAATATCAGGGAGACCATACAAGGGGCATCTCAAGGACGAAAATGGGCTCGTTGTGGTCAACATTCTTTATGACCATCTCTCAATGCATGTCTTGCAAAACCGGAGGGTACGATTCCGTATCCGGTTACGAAATGATCATAGGAGCTGCCCTGCTTTCTGACATAAGGGCTGATTTTGGGTCGCTGATTTTTGAGCAATTAGTAAAGAAGGTTGGTGCTAAAAGAAAAGATGAGCTAATTCCTTTTCCTCGTTTCCTGTGTATGGTCTTTCTTCATTCCTTGGGTGAACAAGAGTTTTATGATAATGTTGGCTCCTCTCTAAAAGCTGGTATAGTGGGAAGCTCAAACTTTACAGGGCAAGAAGAGAAATTTGCTCCCGAGCTTCCAGAAGGTATGTTGACATTTACCCGATCCGCTCTGTATGCCTCTTCTCAAGAGGATGATGTTGAATCTGACAATGATGACAATAAATCCTCCTCTGATCACTCACCACCACCACCGCCATCAAACCCATCAAACCAATCCCGCAGATATAGAACCAGAAGCTCCAACCCCAGAGTTGTGCCCAATCCAACTCTAATTGAGATAAGGGAAAGTCCCAGAAAAATGTTGATATGGACCTTTCTCCGGTCAGCTGGACTGAGAGCTCCGATGAAGAACCTGCCCCCACAGCTGAGCAAGTTCCATCACCCAGGAGAGCTGCCACACCAGAGGGTCCGAGGGACCGGGGTGTGCCAGCTGCGAAAGATCTCCCTAGCGGTGTTCGTTTGGACGGTTTGGTTTTATCCGAACCAAATAGATGAAACCAAATAAAGTCCGGTTTTCAAAAGTTCAAACCGAACCGTCCAAACTAATTCGAAAACCAAACCGATCGGAACCAAATAACAATTTGGCTGGTTTGATTTTTGTCCGTTTGGTTTTTCCTTAAAATTTTCAAAATACTACAAAAGTATATAAAATAAATAATATTAAGTTCGATATGTAAAATTCTAAAATGATAAACTACTTTGTACATAAAAACAAGTCTAATTCATAGTTTGTGATATTTATAATCATATATGCAAAAATCTTGACATCAACTTTATTAAAAACTCCAAAAGGATTGGTATATCGCCAAGTGATACAATATAAAATGGAACAAGTGTTGGTATATAAATCATTTTACTATAAGAAATGTAAAGAAAAGGAGTACCATAATTGCTTACAGTGGAAACCAGCAAGTGTTAGTATATAAATCAATTTACTATATATTATTATTCGGTTTTCTTGGACAATCTGGTTTTAACAATGGAAACCAAATCCAATCCGAAATCCAAGCTATTAATTTGGTTCAAGTCCAAACGGATCCAAAAAACCAAATAACCAATCCAAATAGTCCGATCCAAAATGTCCAATTGGACAATCGGTTATATCCGAATAGTGAGCACCCCTAGATCTCCCTGGCATGATGGAAAACTTTAATGAAACATTCAAACAACTTGCTCTGATTAAAAGCCTTTGTGGGGTTATGAATACCAACATTAGGAACGTCTCCAATCACCAGGCTATGTCAGACAGCGTTCAAGATTTCCTGGCTAACAATCAGGAGAATCTCCAAAGAAACGTGAATGCACAAAACAGGCAGATCGATAATATTCTCTCTGCAATTGAAAATCTCACATCAAGAAATACTGATCTGACATCTAAATTCAATCACCTCGAAAGATCCATTGGTGAAAGGATTGACAATTTGTTGTCTAGCATCTCTAGCCTTGCTGAACCACTGATGAATAACGAAAATGCTCAATGTGTCACTCCCACCCCTCATTTTCAGGGGGAGAAATATGTGTCCCATCAAGGCACAGCGGAGAGGGTCGTTAGACCGGCCGCAAAGGGAGGTGAAGACCGGAGCAACCAGAGTAAAGGGAAGGGAATCGCTGGAGATAGCAGAGATCTTAATGTTGGTAGTGGTTTGAATCGTGTAGCCAAAGAAAGTGTTCAAGGTGGGAGAACCTATCAGATGACCTCAGAACGTTTTAGGAGGTCAGGGATCAGGTTTGAAGAGTTCCCAGAAATCACAATCACTTATGCTGGTGGTACTACCAGAATTCCAATCGTTTCGTCCTCAGATCCCCTTATCAGGGTTTCTGCAGAAGCTCCCATGGAAAAAAATCCAAAATCTTCCCCTGGATAAAGGTAAGGGTCCTGCAACTTCTCCTCCAAAAATGAAAAAGCGGAAGAGTCAGATGACTCCTGATGTAAAAGAACTCAGGAGGACTGCCAGACGTCTTGGGATGCCAGTCGAAGAGGTTGCTGAAGCTATGGAGGAAGAACGAAAGAGGAGGGGCTTGGGAAGCCACAAGGGAAGAAAGGAGTGATTCGCCGAAGAACGATGGGAGGTACCGGTGAAAGAAGACCGGTGGTTTACAAACTTTATTTTGTCTATGTTTTAAAAACAATGGTCTGTAATCCTTAAAACAATTTACTTTTCTGCATGCACCCCAAAATAATTTATGTTTATGTCTTTATTTTGCTACTCTTTTGGTGATGAATGAACATCATCAATCAGTGATGATGATTTTGACATACCTGAGTTTATTTGCTTGCTAAATACTTAGAAAAACTAAAAAAAAAAAAAAAAAAAAAAACATGAGTTATAAGCTATAGTGTGCTCAGATTTTATCAGATCACCATATATTGTAAAGTTTTCTAGGTACGTCGAAGACCCTTTGAATTGTGAAAAATATTCAAGGTTAAATATATAAAACCTTCACATATTCAGGGGGAGTTGTCTAACTATTTGTCTACATCGAATAGGGGGAGATTATTGGGTCGCTGAAAAGCATCCCCCACTGAAGAGATTTAATGAAGACAAAAAGACAAATAGTTGGAAGACAATCTGAGAATTAGTTCCTCGGATTGTGGGTAACTATATCTGATCTGATTGAATTTCAGTTACCCAGTTACACTATCTGATCACTATCTGAAAAAACGATCAGTTCCCCGTGCGGAATCAGATATTGGTTAACATATTAGATAGTGTAACAGGTTCAGCGTAATGGACAAAACGCTGAACCATTGAACAAATACTTCTCTAAGCAAAACTCTTAGTGAAGGTCGCTGAAGCTGAAGGCCATCTGAAGAAGCATGAGTATCCGAAATCTCATGGCTGCCAAAAGCGTACATAGGCCCAAAGTTTCAACGTCACAGAAAGACACAAGTAAAGCACAAGTTTGAGCATCGCTGATTATGGGAATATCTTGCAAATCTTCTAGAAGATATCAGCAATCACAAGACGACAGAAAGTACTGTCAGAATTCTGTTAGTCGTGCGCGTCCCATGAAATATCATCTGCACCAACGGAATTCTTACACGTGGAATCGATCGATCATTCTTTTGGCTCTACGTTCCCCAATGGTATAAATTGAGGACTTAGACGATCGATTCCGGTGTGCACCCAACAAGGTTACACGCTGCTGAACTTACTTCTGAACTTTATTCCTTTGAGCAGAGTGTAAACCACCAGTTAACTCTAGTTGTCTGATTCGAGAATTGAATCTGTATAACGAAAGGGTCTGGTCTTGTGCTTGATCATTTATTGATCATAAACTTGTCTTAGATAATAATTGTTGTTGTCTATCACATGCAAGCAGTTTAGTTAGGATTTGTTCTTAACTATTCCGCAAACTGCTTGCATCTTTATTGTATCATTATTGATTAATAAAGAAAAGTTTAATAAGTGTTGAGTGTCTCCATAAATTTAAATTGGTCAGTGAAAGCATATAAATATTATATTTCACTTATTACGGGACTAACACCTTTATTTGTCTCATATTATATTTAATTCTCTCTCCATCTCACTCTCATCCCCTCTCTCTCCCATCTTCCATTTCCCATATCTGTTTCTTACCATCCCCAAACCCAACACTCTTTTCTTCACGTCTTCTTCACATCGCCGGAGATGTTGTCACATATTCACAAAACAGTAGCTCCACCTCATCTCCTCCATCCCCTGTTCCCCCAAAATTCTCATGAAACTCTAAATACACACAGGCTCTTAAGAAATAGAGTCGATTAACTAATTAAAACTACATAAAGTTCATGCATTTTAATGAGATCTCAGCTCCTCAACTGTGCGAATGCAATCAGGAAGAACGCCAATCCAGTGAGGACGTCGGGGGTCGGTAGGAGGAACGCAGCCCCAGTATCGGGTGCTGGCGCCGGTGCCATCTCAGGTGCCAATGATGATACCGACAAGGCCATTGCTGAAATGAAGAAGCAGAGTCAGACGGCGTTGAAGATGGCGGTGCTGGTAACTAGCGCCATTCGGTTGATGATTGAAATTAGCAGATGTTGAATTCAGATTATATAAAAAGAAATGTAGATGGAGAGGTTAATATATAAGAAAGTTAAAGGTAAGAGTGTGACGACAAGTGACAATGCAACGGCGGCGATTGGGCGAAACCGAGTCCGGCAACCACGTTCATTTTTACTTTAAGATTTAGTGGTGTTTTGGGTCCCGTTCTTGGCACGTTACTAGAGTAGATTAGTAGAATAGTGTTGTCAAGCTGGTGAATTAGTGAATCAGTTTGGAAATTTGTACTTTTGTCAAGCTGGTGAATTAGTGAATCAGTTTGGAAATTTGTACTTTTGTCAAGCTGGAGAAATGGCAAAGATGGAAGATGGGAGAGAGAGGATGAGAGGGAGAGGGAGAGAGAATTAAATAAATTAAAATTAAATATAAAATGAGACAAATAAAGGCTAAGGGTATTTTAGCCATTTCAAAAAAATTAACAGATATTTTTAACAGACGTCTGCCTTATGGACCAAAAGCATGACGGGCTCTCTTACTTAAGGATTATCAGTGTAATTTTTGAAACTTAGGGACCAAATCCAAAACTCTTATCAAACCACATACACCATCCGTGTAATTTACTCTTACATGTGTGAACAAGCATTTGGGTTGACTCTAATAAATACATGTATTGGAAAATAAAAATTCTACTTGGCAAAGGTGGAAACCGATTACAAGTTTAGCCTCATTTTACTTTTTACCGTATATTTCTTTTAGTTTAAATGGTTACGACTTACGAAGGCAATAAACCAACCCATCAACCCCTCATCTCCACCACTGAACATCCTAACCCCATCAAATTATTCCGCTTTCACTTGTAATATTCTTTTGTTATTAGCTATTAACTAATAATAAAGGAAGAGATGTATGACTCTCAATCTTGAGGTCTGGAGTTCGAGCCCCGTTGTGAACATCTGTGGTAATTAAGAGTAGATTAGATTTGCCGTTTCAAAAAAAAATCACTTTAAACATTTATTATATTCACTTATTGAATTGTATATTAAACCCACTTGTACACATTCTAATCACACCTTACGGACTAACAATGATCTTACTAAGTTTTTTTTATTAAATTGTTGTCAAAGAAACATATTACAATTTACGATTTTAGCTAACTGGGTTTTGGTTTACCATCCTCTGAAAACAACCGGAATTAACCTTTTGGGCCTCAGACAATGTCGCGTGGGCCAGATAAGGTTACCGAAAATTAACCCTTTGCAAAAGAAGCCAGAATAGGCTTGCTAATCAAATACTCTAGAATAATTATATTGATACGGAGGAAGTATTAGTAATTATATTTTTATGGAAAATGATAATGATAACTTTAAGGGCCGTTAATAAGACGTCAAGACTCGCATTAAAAAATTTATACAATAATCAATAACCGCCCATGTATTTTAGGAATCAACCTCACTAATAAAAGTACAAACAATTCCTAATTTTTATTAGTAAGAAATTCAAAGGAAAAAATTGAACGGTCAAACAAATAAAAGGAATCCCGGATAAACAATTCATTAGGTCTTGGGATGACTAATAGTCGTCGTCTATAAACAACCGCATTTGACCGGAGTAATAATGGACGAAGGTTCTTGTGTACAGGAGCCATGATGCATTTTAACACTATATATATACTGTATAACTATATCCAAAATCATATCATTCACAAACAGCTCAAAACAAACCTTACATCTCATCAAATCTTTAAAATGGATATTACAACTTTTCTTAAAGATAACAGTCTCTCAAACCCTATAATTCTCTTTGCTATATCAACAATCTTGTTCCTTTTCTTGGTCGTGAAACTATTTTCTTTAAAAGGCAGAAAAAACCTTCCACCAGGCCCGCCTCGGTTGCCGATCATCGGGAACTTACATCAAGTGGGGGACAACCCGCATGTGTCCACCGCCAAATTTGCAAAAAAGTACGGCCCGCTCATATCCGTCCATTTAGGGCAAGAATTGGTTGTGGTGGCCTCTTCACCAGAGGCCGCCATGGGAATTCTCAAGACTCAAGATCGCCTTCTTTCTTCTCGCACTGTGCCAGCTGCATTCCAGCAGGAGTCCCTCATTCCTCACTCCCTCATCTGGGCTGACACCAACCAAACATGGAAAGCCTTGAGAACCCTTTGTCGAACTGAGCTTTTCTCTGCTAAAGCCTTAGAAGCCCAAGCTAGAATTAAGGAGGAGAAAGTAGGCCACATGTTGGCTTTCTTGCGTAGAAAGCAAGGCCACGTGATTGACGTTCAAGATATAGTTTTTACTACATTGTTGAACACTTTAAGCTCCATCGTATTCTCTAGAGATATGCTAGACTTTGCAGGTGAACAAGGGTCTCAGGATTGGTTGAAAGAGTCGATGCATAAGGTTATCGAGTATGGAAGCCGTATAAAAGATTTTGGCTCTTTTTTCCCTATCCTTGAAAGATTTGATCTTCACGGAACAACAAGGGGAACCATGAAAGTGTTTGAGAAGGTGTTTGCTTACTGGGAAGAAATAATAGAGGAAAGAAGAGCGGTTGTCAACTCTCCAACATGGTCGTCGGAACAAGCTCAATCTTTCTTGGACCGGATGCTTGAAAATAAATTCTCAAGCAACCAAATCTACCAATTGGTCATGGTAAACATTCATTATTAGTACATTATTTTTTTAACTGTTTCTATTGTTTAATTAATTCACAGTTGATGTAGTCTAACCCTACCATCGTTTTTTTTCAGGAACTATTTGTAGCAGGAACAAATACTACAACTTGTACAGTCATATGGGTTATGTCGGAACTTCTAAGACACAATGAAGTAATGTCCAAAGTAGAGAAAGAGATGAAAATGGAAATCGAATCTGCTCAGATCAACATCTCTCAACTATCTAAACTAACTTATCTACAAGCTTGCATCAAAGAAACTTTCAGGGTACACCCACCGGTGCCTCTTCTTCTACCTCATAAGGCTGCCGAGACTTGCGAGGTTATGAATTACACGATTCCTAAGAATTCCAAAATATTTGTCAACGTTTGGGCAATGGGCCGAGACCCTAAAGTCTGGGATGAGCCGTTAACTTTCAAGCCCGAAAGATTTATTGACTCACAAATGGATTTTAAAGGCCAAGACTTTGAATTATTACCATTTGGATCCGGGAGGAGAATATGTCCAGGGTTGCCATCGGGTATCAAGAGTGTTGAATTGATATTAGCATCTCTCATTCGTGATTTTAATTGGGCCCTTCCAAATGGTGCTGATCCGTCGAAGCTTGACGTGAATGAAAAATTTGGAATCGCGATGAAAAGGGAAAATCCTTTAAAACTAATCTTCAAGCAAAAATAGTCATTGTAATATGCTTACTTCATTCCCAATATCTTCTCGTATTCGTTTATCTCAGATTTAATCAAGTATTTGTTGTTTGTGATTTTGTGATGTATAAAATATTCTTTTAAATAAATAAGTGAAATGATGTACGTACAATTCACTTATAAGTTATAACTTATAAGTATGCCTCCGCATGTTTCTTTTCAATATTTGATTTGTTATAAGAATTGAATAATTTAGTTTGTAGGAAAAAAAATGGTAAGCAATTAAACACACGGTTGTTCCCCGTTTATCAGGACAATCTACTCCTAATTATCCACCTATGTCCACGACAAGACTCGAACTCCTGACCTCAAAATTGAGAGGCAAATACCATACCGTTAGGCCAAAGGCCCTTGGTAAAGTGGATCTAGTCAATAATGTAAAAAATATTAGCAAACAACTAATGATTGATGAAGCCAAGACCAAGAACTAGAGAATTTACTATATAACATTTGCCATGGAGTGAATAGTAGATTTTTGTCTTATTCAAATGTTTTTATTATTTAAATAATACGCAGCGGAAATATTATACAAAAGTTGTTTTGTCCCAGCAGTTCCGTCCTTGGAAGTTAAAGCTTCTCCCATGTGAGATCTGAGTTCGAAACCTGTTAGAGCCACTATTTTTTTTTTCCTAATATTCAAAACCTTAAAATTAACATTTACCCCCTAGGCTTTGATATTCTTTTCCTTTTATCCCATATACACTTTAATGTTATATATTTCACACTTATAAAATAACACTTTACCCCCTAAACTTTATAATATAAATAATATGAAAAATTATTTATTTATTTTTAATTTTATATAAATATTTGACTTTTTTTTTCTTAACGTAGAAGATAATTTCGATTGACTCTTTTATATATAATTTTTAGATGATGTATAACTAAAACATCTATTGATGTAAACCATTTTTTAGATATCGTATGAAAAATTCCCAGCTGCATCGCGCGCGGTACTATCCACTAGTTGACTTACATAAAAAATAGTGTATACACATCTATGAACCGAATAAAGGTAATTATATATGTGTAAATTTCGTTTTGTTGAATAACTATTATTATAAGTCGTCTTAAGTCGATGTCAAGCTAGTAAGGTTTTTTATACTATGTGCCGAAAACTTTGACCTCGAATTGACAGATCCGGCCAGTTTTTTCTATGTACAACTCCTTAAAATATATCGTGTAGTGTTAAACTAGTGTTAACAAAAATTTAACTTTTTTAATTATAGGTGATACGTTAAGAAAAAAATATATAAGTGATACTAGCTTTTTTCCGAGGTTTGTCACTGCTCAGGTTAACAAGAGAGAAAATACCGTCATTAAAGAAATGAAGTTAGTTATGAAGAAAACAATCACTACAATAAATGAATAAAATATATGACGTGCATGATTCACATTATTCGTGAAGCCAGGATTTTCCTTCCATTACGACTTATGTATTTGTCCCCAATACGTATTTATTCTTCCCCTAATATATTACAAGATGTGTTTTCTGTCAAATTTACAAGGGTTTCAATATTTTAATACGAAGTAATTAAAAACTTGACTAAACATCGCCAAGAAATTCTTCTACATCACGGAAGCCGCCCAGGGTCCTAAAATTTAAAGGGCCATTTTCAAAAAATAACTTATGCATATATAAATGTTCGATCTGAGCTCAAAAACATTGACCTCGAGCTAGAAAATAAAGTTCAAGTCGAGTTTTAGCTTGATGTGTCGTATAGATCGAGAGGTGTGTTTGTAAATAGCAGCATTGATTATTCTTAATTTGTTCAAAGGTAAACTACATCATTAGGACTGGTTTTGGATTATTCGAATCAGATTGTTCGGTTGGGAAATATTTAGCCCAGTTCGGAAAAACTGTTGAATTCAAACTCGTGAAATTGATTAGAATTCGAATATAAAATTTCAACTGAAATGTTTAATTTGGTCCAAAACAAAACTTTTGTACTGCAAAAGTGATCTTAAGTGTGTTGAATCATCAACTATACTACAGAAAAACCTAACCACTAAAAATCATCAACTACTCAATGTTGTTATGCTTTAAACTATGTATCTTACTAGTATCAATGATACTTAACCATTGCCATAAGATTAGCAGAAGCCAAAAAATAAAGCATTCAAAAACGGATTTAAGAATTGTGGCTGGTTTTGGGCTGTTCTGTGTACGGTTTTCAGTGTCATTTGTATGCTCTTGTTCTTTGCACTGATAACAATTACATAAAAAAAAGAGTTACAAAATTAGTATTAATGGAAGACTGTTGGAAATAACCACCATCTCCATATAACCAAAACCAAAAATTAAAGTATATAATGATATATGATTCAATACAACTGTACAGAGGTTTCAAGTTTTAAGCCTTCCAACCAAACCCCATTCCCTCCTCCAATTCATCATTATCAAAAAAGCCGTTTCCCGTAAACTCACTCGCTATATCTTGAACAATATCATCACATAAATGTGACTGCAAATCACTAGTTGCCGCCGCCTTCTGATTACCACCACCACCACCGACATTGCCGCCAGCAGACGATTTAAAACTATTGCTTCTAGTCGGGACAGCTGGCGGCCGTGAAGTCCCCGTTGACGACATCCCGTATCTCAACCCTTCCCTGCCCATACTCATACTCCCGCTAGCACCACTCTGCCCGGAAACCGAAGGCTTAGGCGGCACTCCACCACCACCACCATTACTCATATCTTGAAGCATCTGTTGGATCATGTGTTGTTGCATCTGACCACCGCTGTGAGAAGGTGACTGCTGGCGGTTTGGCTGAACATGAAACATGGGCCGCTGCGGGAAACCGCCACTAACAGCCATATTGGCGGGACCCTGAAACGGGTACCCGTTTTGGTTATTGAAAGAAGAAGAAGCTTCTTGTTGAGGGTTTGAATTCATGGAGTTTTGTCTCATTAGCATGTTTTGGTAGTTGGAAAGTGCAAGTGCAGCTTGGGCTGAACCGGTTAGTGGACCTGCCCGGTTACCCATTTGATGGTTATTATTGTTGTTCAATGGGTTATTGAGTCCTGGGTTACTGAGCCCGTTTCGGTCTGCTGGAATACTGCTGGTTGCTAACTGTTGCATTTCTGATCGGGCTGAACTTGTTTTCCTAGGGAAAGTTTTCAATCCCTCTGTAAAAGGAAAAAATATATATTTATAATTTTAAATTAATTTTATATTTATTTAAAAAGTTTAGGTTTTACCGATAGGGCCAGCTTTAGTGTCTCGACAGAAATCCATCAAATCTTTCATGCTATTGACAACTTCAGATATCTAGCACAAATACAAATTATGTAACGATAATTGATTGAATAACAAAATTTAGAAGCAATGAAGTATATATATTAATTAATTACCTGTAAGCACCTAACATATCTTTTAGAAAAACCCAAATCATTCAATGATTGTAACTCTAAGCTCCTTGCTAGCTGCCTGCCAGCTGTCACAACCCTGTCAAAATCTCAAAACATTAATCACAATTCACAACGACAGGTAATTCTGTTATTGATAAACACTCACATATTGCTATTTGTCTGCAAATCTTGCTGTGAGACCCCATCTGAACCACTTTCAGCTATTGTAGATTGACATTTTTGTGCTACTTGTAACAACTGATTCACCTGCAAAACAACAAAACAGATAATATGCACATTTACTTAATTACTTAAATAATTATTTTTAATAGTATAGTTTTTGTACCTGAGGTGCAACCAATCTACGGGGAAGAAGCTCTTCATGGCGTCGTGCACAGAATTCCCATGTTAATATCTACATATAAATAAATAAATAAATCCATATAAGTAAATATAATAATATCCCAAATTATGATATATAACAAACGACGAGTCAACCTTTAAATCGGGAGTGAAAATAACTTTGAGTTGACCTTCACGAACCACACGAAGTTGCTCATAAATGCTTTCTTGAACAGCTTTCCCGTATTCCAAAACCATTATTCCTGAAGGAAATCTATGTTCTCGAGGTAAATCTAGAAATAAAAGCTCATCGATAACACCACTACCGAATTTTATTTCATTAAGTCTCGGTAATACTTCAAATGTTGCCTCTGTTACCAAAATCAGAATTTAATACTAATAAATTAGAAAGATATTAAATATAATGCACGTATGAATTATGAGTTGCATACCAAATCCTCTTCCTGATTTTGACCCACAAATATCACACTGCCATGCATCCTATAAGTGAACAGATCAAGGTTTAAGAGGTTGAATAAGATTAAAAATATAATTAAAATAATAATTAAAAAACATACCATAGCTGCCTGTGGGAATACACCCAATGAGTGATGCCCTACATTATCATATAAGGACAAACACCACCTTTTCTTTGCACGTGGAGAAAAGTATTCTGCCACAAACTTTCTCCAATAGAAAATACCGTTATCCTGTAATGATTTAGACCGTAAATAATTAACATTTAGGGGATACCAGAAAACGATTTATATTTATACGTTCATTTAAAGGTGATAATTTTAAATCGTTTACTTATAAATGGGTCTATTTGGTTATGTTTATCTATGATGAGTCAGATGAAAAAGTTAGCTTAAAAAGGAAACGAATCAAGCCCGAGTTAAAAGTCAACCACTTTTTTCCATTTATTGCATTTAACCAAGCCCGAGTTAAAAGTCAACCATTTTTTTCCTTTTTTTGCATTTAACCGTTTAAATTTTGATTAAAAAATTATAATATTGTTGAAAATACATAAACTATATTATAATTGAAACAGGAATAGAATGTGACACTGAATTCTTAATAATCAACTCACAGCTGGTCTTTGTCTCTGATGATACAAATATTGCATCAATCTTCGTGAGCATACACCACCATCATTAGGCCGTCTAATTGCATTTGCAGGTTGCAAATGCTGTTGTTGCTGTTGTTGCTGTTGTTGTAACTGTTGTCTCAACTGCAACTGCTGTTGTTGCTGCTGTTGAAGCAAATGAGCCCGTTGCACAGGTGGCAAAGACTGCAACAACTGCTGCTGTTGTTGCTGCTGTTGCCTTAATCTCTGTTGCTGAATCAAACTTTGCAATTGAGGATTCGGGCTTTGTAACTGCATTGAATCTGGTCTTTGCAACATCTGTTGCAAAACTTGTCGTTGCATACTATCTTCCTGTTTAATATCTAATCGAGGTTTCTTTTGCATATGCGAAATATTATCATTATCGATAAACGATCCGGGAATTTTTGACCCGTTCGGGAGTGAAACATGCCCGACCCGTGGATCATGATTCATTCCAGACGGGCCATCTATAACAGAAGAGCCCGAAATGCTTATATTATTTGAAGTGAAAGATAAAGGTGATGCGGGCAATCGCATATAAGATTCATTATTAGCACTTGCACTTCTTTGAAGACGTGGGCCACCACCATTACCAGCTCCTGAAAGGACTGAATTAGCATCAGTGACTAATGAACTGGCACCAATACTGTTGGTTATGTCACCAGAAACAGGTACCATGTTTGAACGCATATTTC
Organism: Calendula officinalis; assembly: GCA_963853835.1. Taxonomy (NCBI): domain Eukaryota; kingdom Viridiplantae; phylum Streptophyta; class Magnoliopsida; order Asterales; family Asteraceae; genus Calendula; species Calendula officinalis. The sequence continues at coordinate 30,229,249 of OY970822.1, forward strand.
CAGGAGTTGAATTTGTTGAGTTCCCAAAAGAGCCCAAATTTGAATTACCTAAAGCTTGAGATTGAGACTGAGATTGCATATCTCCTTGAAAGAAGATTCCAGAACTTGATGAAGAATGTACCATCCCGACACCTGTTCGAGAAGGCCCCATTCGTGATAGAGCCGCTTGTTGGCTCGAATCCAGATAATTATCCAGTGCCACTGTTTTGGATCTGATCTTAGCAAATTATGCCTCAATTGATGTGGCTAATTAGAGATTGTAACTTTAAATCCAACGAATTTGAGCTTATTAGTTGACAAAAAAGTAACTAAGAAAGGAAGATCAGCAGCAATTCTTTATACAATTAAACCTGGAATCAAGAAGAATCAATCAATACGAGCAACAAAAAATAATAAGTACGATTTTTTTAAGATCAGAGCATCAATTACCACAGAAACCCTAATTTATAACTTGGAAGCTAAGACAATGAGGGATAAGCACCGAATTTCCGTGAAATTACGTCATAAGAAAGCGTAATAGCAAAGAAAAATGCTTAATTAACAACTTAGATTCTTATATTCAAATAAATCAAAAAGAACTTTATCACATTCATTAAGTGGGTGTTTGGGTTTACGTTTTCAGCCTGCTTATTTGATTTTCACGTTTTGAAAATGAAGAAAAGCAGATTTTTGTGTTTGGCAAAACAAAACTTATAATCACTTAATTGCGTTTATAGACTGTCAAAACGTGGGTTTGCAAAAGCATCCCACCACCTGCTTTTGGAAAACGCAGTTTTCACCTCAAAAATAATACCCCAACCTACCCTTGTCATCTTCACACAGTCAACCCAAAGTCAGATTCAACATAAACACTTGGTATCTAATTTCCTTTATGTTTCTTGTTATCTTCTTTTGATTGTGTTCCATTAAAAGCTTGCATAACTTCTGATTCAAATGTATTATATTGTGACTTGTGACTTCTGAGAGAAACCTAGAAAAATTTAACTGATATATTTGTTTCATTCAAGTTTCTTAACTCTCCCTCTTTAATTTTTTGATTGTGGTTTGATTCTCAAAATTTTCATGTGAGTTTCACTAAAACTTTGTTTGATCAACAACAATGAGTTAATGCACACCAACTGTTTGAAGACATACCTCAATGAAAAAAACCCTTGAAATATGTCAAAAATGTTGTATTGTTGCAATGTTTGTTTGCTATTGTGGAAACTGTTGTATTTGCTGTTGTAGGTAAACAATTCAAACAAACCTTGAAATATAATTAGAGTTTGCTATTGTGGAAACTGTTCTATTACGAGTAATTATTGTTTACTTTTACAAAACCTTATTTTATACATCAAAATTATGTAATTCAACAAATATAAAGTATGTCCATTTTAGTAATTTTACTTGTTTACTAGAGAAATAATAAGATTTGCCAAACACTAAAACAACTGATTATCTGATTATTGCGATTTCTAACAGTATAATCAAATCCAAACACTATTTTTCAGAATCACGTTTTGTAAACGCTGATTATCTGATTATCCGTTTTCAAAACGCATAATCTATTTTCAATAAGCAATCCCAAACACCCCCTAAGAAAGGTAGTTATAGATCAAATCTCTACGAAAATAGAAAAGAATAATAATAATAATAAAGCTTTCGTAAATTTCTAAAAGAAAACAATAGTTGAGAACTCATAAAATCCTACTACCTCAAATCAAAATTAAACAGAAAATATGAGCTCGAATTCAAATTTTAAGACGAAAAAAAAGCATATATCAAAGATCTGATTTTGCATAGTTTGAGCATTGATCAAATACTTAAAACAAAGTGCAATGAATATTAACTCAAAATGAAAAGAATTAAAACATAATAAAACATTGCTTACCGATGAAATAAGCTATTCTTTCAAATTAATCCTTAAAAATCATCGACTAGAAGCTAAAAAAATCGCAGCGTTCGATCAGAGCTTATGTATCTAGCGGGAATCGGAGAGGGAGAGTAACCGGAAGTGCCGGTGGATAGCCCTACTTGACAGGCTACAGCCAGTTTATGTTCGGGATGCGTGTGATCTAATAGATCGGGCGGTGATCAGGTACACTGAGGACACGTGTCAAGATCTAATCCAATTAATGGATGGTTCTTTGACAGGGTAGGTCTTGAGAGGAATGATCTGGTATAGCCGTCTTATGGTTTAATATAGGAACATCTGACTCGGTGGGACTGAGTTCAACTCGTATTCTCTGGCCCAAGACAAAGTGGGGTAAAGTTGAAAGATAGAGTCATAGACCGAGTCACTCAGAAGTCGGCCTTTTGACTTTACTTTTTAAACTAAATTGCACAAATAGTCTCTACACAATTTGTTTGTTGACATATTTAGGCTCTTGAGAAATTTGTTTATGATCTTGATCCTTCAGTAAGAGTTTTGTCTCAACTAAGTCTGACATTTTCCCTATTAACCTAAGCTAATAATTTGCAACTTCTTCTATTTTACACATCGACGGAATTTACCGATCTTTCAATGAACATGGTCTATTCGGGTTTGAATCTCGATAAAGAACACTTACTAAGTATTAAAGTGCTTAAAATATTACTTAACACATAACGGTTATGCAAATCGTCACATATCATGCAAGACGTAAGCGATGAAAGCTAGATGCATTGTAGCAAACGATTGATAAACACCCAAAGTAGAAGAAATATCTTACTATAGATTTTGTTTAACTCGTGTACTGAAAGTATAGGATAAGAAATATTATTGAAGATAAAATTAGGATTTTATATTGAAAATTTTATTGGGTTTTCTAACATGTACTCTAATGGCACATGATAAAGTCATTTAATGATCTTATAATTTCCAATTAAAGTACAAAATGCATTATATATACCACTTAAAAATAGAAAAATTGGGCATCATTTATGTTTAGTGCTTCACTTTTTAAATCATTAGGTTCATTTAAATGTTTCTATCACATGGCATACACATATGTTAAAAAAAAATTTAATTATATTTAATAGTTATAAAAAAATCATATTATACAGTATATTATTTCATGTCTTTAAAATATAAGTTAGAAATTTATTATAATTTTATGTTGTACAAGAACGTAGAGCATTTCTAATGATAGTTTTTTTAAAAGCTTATTATTACTATTTCAATAAGTCTTTAAATGACTTATTACCATTGCAATGACTAGCTTTTTCAAAAACTTATTACAAATACTTTTTTTCTACTAATTACAAACGAGCTATAGGAGATTTTAGTTTCTTCAACATTAAGTGTAGTAATAGTAACTAACACATTTAATGATGTCTTTAATGATAAAAATAAATTAAAATATAGTAGATTTAAAACTCAAATTCTCTTTATGAGAAAAAAAAAACCGCCGAACATTAAAATGACGACTAGTGGGGTTACTTCTTTTAAGATTCACTTTTTCTCATTTGTCATCCATATTCCCACTAACTTATAAGTGAGGTGGGTGTAGTACTGGTGTAGCCCAATTCTTCGCCGGAGAAGTTTTGTCGTCGCAACCTCATGCCACCGCATCGCCATCCCCCATGCCAAATCAAATATGAGTTCATTGTGGCCGAGCATCAATATTGATGGTGTGTAGTGTGAGTGAAGGATATTTTTGTGGGTTCAAAATGATGTTTAATTCGAGTTAAGACTATGGGATATGGGTCCAACCCACCACATTATTGATGTGGTGCCCCTCCACCTAAGTTCCACGTCATCACCACACCAGGGTGTGGTGACCCATTTCTACCGGCCTAAAAGTTAATGATTATTTAATGGTGTGAATGTGAAACGATAAATATTAAGGTGGCGATTAGGTCTGTATTTGCCTCAAGTCACCATAATCATGCTCTTAAATAAGTCAACCAAGAGAGTCACTTGTTTATACATCATTACTTTTAATGTGAACCCAAAGGTGTGTAGTCTAATGGTAAGTTTGGGATTTTCTTGTGTAGGACTCATATTTAATCCCTAAGGATACTGGTATAGGCAATTTCACATGTGTTGTAGTTCTAGGTAGCAAACCACCACACCGTGCTCCGCATGGAACACCACCTCCTCAACACTGTGGTTTAAAGTTGCGGTGGCATATGGTCACTGTAACACCTCAATTTTTAAAACATCTTTTAAGTCATATATTTAAATAAAAATACTACATAGTCCAATATCAAAAAATTCGGTTTAACAAAAACCTTTTCAAAAGTTTATCAGAGTTATAAAACACGGTGTCACAAAGATAATATCATAACCATAGGATAACGGGATCTACCTAGAGACTCCCGAGCTAAACATCTCTAGGCCACTTCTATCGCGGCCTTCTAAACCTTCAATCTCGAACCTGAGTACATAGCCAAAAATAAAGTAGTACGTGAGACAAAATAGTCTCGTGAGATACATGGGTTTTCGACTAATTCTCAATAATATTTATAAATAATATTTATAACAATATAAATACTTATCCTTATCATTTCTATTAATCCGTATCTCATCTTCTATTCATTGAATCGTATAAACTAATAAGCTCACCATATGCTTATTCATCATCTAATCACATATTTGTAAACTATCTTCAAGCTTACACTTTCTTCATCATATACGCAACGGACCTCTCCGACGCCAACTCTCCCGATATGGGATGTCATAGGTAAACTATCAAGGTAATAGGGAACCTCCCTCTTACCAAGATTCATAAGCTCTTTCCGTTCCCGGGTCGTCATGCTCACCCAACATTGGGTGTCGTAAACTGTGACATTCTACTATTTGCGCAGGGAGGTACCACCCCAAGTAGACGTCTCATGCTCCCACATTTCAGGGCGGTCTTATTCCGGATATCTCATTCAACACTTATGAGCCTCGGCTCCTTTCATCAAATATGAGCATTAGCTCCTTTAATCAAATTCATCACTATTTAGAATACATCTATTCTAATTTATCATATCATTCTCTTTACTTATTCAGTTTCGATATTGACTTTACCAAGTCCTTTACTAAATAAAACATATTTATCATTTATCAAAATCATATTACTTTAAATTCTCTTTGACTAGAATACATATTTATTACTAGTCACTTTATACTTATTCTCCTAGTAATTCAATAACTACTTTTATTAGTATAATATATTAATCGATACTCATTACTTAAAAATCATTGTCTTAAGCTTTATTAATACATATTATTAATAAACCGATTATCATGCTCTTTTAATCACTATCTTTATTCATACATCTTATTGATAAAGAATCAATAATTACTTTTCATCATCATAATTCCTTTCAAAATCATTAATCATTTAGACATACTTAAATAGTCTATTACTTGCACTTTCTTATCTTATCACTCATATCTTTATTAAAAACATTTATTAATACAGACTCATAAAACATCGTAGTTTTCAAAATCATTTGCTATGTACCCAGTAAAAGTCTCATGTACTCACCTTAGCCAAGCTAACTCCAAATGTGTTCCTTGAACACAACTCTTGCTCTCCAACTTGTCAAATGTCACCAAACTTTAGGTCTTCTTAACCTACTATTAATATGATCATATAATCTAGTTATCATCCATAACTAGTTACCAATAATTTCATAACAACATTCTTAACCACCAAGTTCATCCAACTTGGTGGAAATCTCAAAACCCTAGTTCAAGATTTTTGTTAACAAAACCCAAATCCAACAAGAACACAAGGTTCTTAAACTTACTAGGAGTGTTCTACACCCATCTTAGTCATCTTCCCCAAAGATAACTTGGTAGGTTACCCAGACCACCATTTTCACCCAAATAGAGCTCATAACTAGCTAGATAACATCAAATCCATGTTATGAACATATTTTGCTTGACAATATGTTGTAGATCTAAATTATATAAACCCAATTTCATCACCCATTACAAACCCTCCAACTAGGGGTTACCAATTTTACCATTTTCACCCAAAAGCATCATCTATAACTAAAAGGAGTAGAGATTTACCTTATACTTCAACAATAGAGCAAGAATTTACAAGATTGAGGGTGAAAATCGGTTACAACAACACTTTTCCACTCAAAATGAACACACACACTATGAGAGAAAGTTCTAGGGTTTGGAATGTGCACAAATGACAAAAATCCCGATTTATGCTGTCCAGGTACCTTCGTGGCACGAAATCAATTCTTCGGCACGAAGTTTGGCGGGGCTATCTTCGTGACACGAAACAGAAACTTCGCGTTCAACGGATCACGACAACAAGTTTCTGTCTCACTTCGTGCCACGAACCCAAATCTTTGTGACGCGAATTGTGCAGGTTTGCACTTTCACTTCTCCAACTTACCATTTACCAACTTTTGACCCGTCTCCAAATAACGCAAGTCATAACAGATCGCTTACCCATTTTAACACCTTCAAGGCTCAAGTTAAATATTTTTCACATTTAATTTATAATATTTCCATTTAAATAATGAACCGAAATTTACGGTCGTTACAGTCACGACCACTGGCCTTGTGTTTGTGAGAGAGCAAGCATCTGACTTGGTGCGTCCCCTTTCATATATGTAGAATGGTAGTATTGTATGAATTCATACCCAATAGCCTAAAAACATTTCGAAATACATAACATGTCTTAGCATAATTAGACCTACCAAATATATTGTATGGTAACGCAATTTTTGCTATATTGCTTTCTTATGTGTCTTCTTACACATCCACTTCTTTTTTTGGATATTTCCTGTGTGAACACGAGTGGCAAAACATGTGGTTTGGAAAATGGGAAATATAAATGTTTTTTTAATTATTTTCATGTTAACAATTTATATTTATTATATCTCTTGACTCTATAGATATAAGAAAATTATATTGCAATATCACTAAATACGATACAATTGTAAATAGAGGATGGGAACAAACTTGGTTAAGTCTCGTGATTAACATAATCCCCTTAAACAAGTTTATTGTCTGTTTCTCATAATACGATAACCGGAACTAAATTGTATTGGAGAATATATCACCAAGAACTTCTTTGTGTGTGTGTGTTTAAGAGAGAGAAAATTTGTGTTAGATGTCATTCAGGGTGTTTTTACAAATGATTTAAAAGGTCTCTAATAAGAAGCTTGAGATTAGGGAATCAGTGGAGGTTGTGAATAGATGCAGAGAAATACATCATATTGTATTACTCAAACTTGAGTTATGTACAGACTACAAGCGTATTTATATACAACTAAAGAGAGGAGGCTAAGCTAATCTATTCTATCAATTCCGTTACAGATTAGTTAAATTAGTTGCATTTTGGAAGCTTCCAGAAGCTTCTTAGTAACTGATTCACTTTGTAATTAATGTAGTTGGACAAGCTTTGGTTGGCTGCTAGTCTTGTGTACAACACTTATATGATGTGTAGAAGAAGGGGTTTGTTTGGTTGCAGATATAGTCTCCATATCCCCCCCGCAAGCTGGCAGTATGTAAGGATTGCATATGCCAAGCTTGGATAAACAACTTAAATGTGGAGCTTTATGAAGTGCTTTAGTAAGAGCGTCTGCAACTTGACTTTTGCTGGGAATGTAAGAGGGGTAGATAAGACCATTTCGTATCTTTTCCTTAACAAAGTGACAATCCAGTTCAATGTGTTTAGTGCGAGCATGATGAACTGGATTGGATGCTAATGTAATTGCAGGCTCACTGTCACAAAGAACAGTGATGGGTTTGGAAATGTGAACTTGGAGGTCGCCTAAAAGACATTTGAGCCAACTAAGTTCACAAGTAAGATCTGCAAGTGCACGATATTCTGCCTCTGTTGAAGAACGGGAAACTACACCTTGTTTCTTTGACTGCCATGATATGAGGATGAACCAAAGAATATGCAGTTTCCTGAAACAGATCTTCTGTTGATATGACAATTTCCCCAATCACTATCACAGAAGGCAGTAATGGTATTATTGGTGGAATGAGGAAAGAGAAGGCCTTGGCCAGGATTGAGTTTTATATATCTGAGTGTACGAGTGAGGTCTTGAAGATGAATGGTGGTAGGAGCATGAACAAATTGGATGAGAGTTTGGGCTGCAAATGATAAGTCTGGTCTGGTTATGGTAAGATATAGAAGCTTGCCAACAAGTCTTCTATAGAGTGTTGGGTCAGGTAAAGGATCACCATCAATGAGAGTAAGTTTGACAGTGGGATCAAGTGGTGTTGAGGCTGGTTTGGAGTCAAGCAAATGCATTTCTGCAAGAAGATCCAGAGCATACTTTGTTAGGTCACAACAACCCTGGTTTATAATGTTAATTGATAGTATATTATACTTAGAGAAATATTAAAGTGATAACACAAGAATATGGTCAATGTATAAATCCACTAAGTGTGGCTTGTTGCGGAATAACAAGACCACTGATCAATTACAAAAGATGTGAATGTGTAAAGTAAATTGGTAAGTACTCCTTTGCAAGATGATCTCTATTTATAATGTTATAGAGATCTTACATAATGAGCAAAGGAGTAACCGAAGGACTAAGCAAGGAAAATGACTAAGATCAAGGGATTTGATCTTAGTCCGTTACTATACTGAGTATCACTCAGTCCTTCTACTCAGTATCACTATTTGATACTGAGTACTGATACTGAGTTCTAATACTGATCATTCAGTATCAGACCTAAACTTAGCTATATTATTCTACATATTAATCAAAGCTAGTCTAGGTTGTTTTGTTATCTTAAGATCCAAAGGGGTAAGGCTTTTTGCCTTAACAATCTCCCCCTATCTAATGATAACAAAACAATTACAAAAAAAAAAAAAACTAAACAAAATAAGCTACAGGCTGCAAAGTCTTCTTCTTTAGTCTTTGTTGATCGATTCAAACTCGTAGAAGACTTCTTTCTTCACATGGATGAACTCTTCTCTTTTCTTCAGTTCATCTTGCCTGTTGTTTAGTACAGCAACTATCTTTTTTCTAAACCAAGCATCTTCTTTCTTGGTTATCATCCATTTAAGACCCACCAAATGGCTGATAGGAGCTGTTGCCAAATCTGCTTCAGTAATGAAGCATTCCCTGTCATCTGAGTCAGTATACATGTATCCAGATGTTGGATATATGGTACTCTTTTGATCCTGAAAAATGAGATTAGGGGGAACAGTATATGTGGGAATTATTCTGAAAGTATTAAGACACTCAGGTTTGTTGTTCCTCATAGCTTCAGTCATCACACTGAGTGCCCTGTATTCTGCTGCATAAAGAATGCCTTTTTCATAGCATATAGCAGATACAGCCCAGATTTCATCCATCATCACTTGGGCTTCAGAAGATCTTGAAGGCATTTCCTTGATCAGTCTAGCAATTTTTATCCAATCATGAAGTCCCATATTTTGAATGTCATGGAGGAGAAACTTCATTGGAGGACTGACTGGCCCAGTACAAGTTGCAACAATTGATCTATCAACAGTTTTGACCTTTATTTTGTTGACAAACTCATTTAGCCAGTATATGTCTCTTACAGTTGGAAATGCTTTCTTCCTCAGCATACTCATCCTTGTTTCCCTATATCTTGTTCTTTGTGCCACAATGTTCCAATACTGTTCAAGTAATTCATCTCCAGTTCTTCTTACAGTATGAGATCTTCTTGGAACATCTTCAGACTCAGATTCAGGTTCTTCCTTAACAGGGAAGAACCTTTGGGCCTCAATCTCATCCTCAGCGTCACTCTTTCCCTCATTAAACTGAGCAGATCTTCTAGGTCTTGAGATCAGAGGAGCTGGATCTTGTTCTTCACTAGATTCTGAGGACATAACCACATTTGTCATTCTTCTGGTTATTGGTCTTCTAGGAATTCTAGAAGGTCCTTCAGCCTGAGATGAGATAGATTTTCTTGTATGCTCTTCATCATCTGAGAATGATGATGAAGAGGTTTCTTTATTTGCTTCATCCAATGCAAAGTTTAAAAAATCTTCTGATTCCACTGGATGTTCTTCATCTTCATCATCAGCAATGGGCCACACAAAAGGTCTATAGACCACAATTTGTAAGTTATTTTCTTCTAGAGCAGGTGGCTCAGTATAAGCTTGCTGTGGTTGGTCAGTATGAGTCTCCCCCTGAGCAGATGGCTCAAGTGGGTCTTGAACTTGTAATTCTGACCTTGTTCTTTGTCTTCTTCTCTCATACTGAATGCGAAATGGCTCAGTATGAGGGCTTTGCTGATGTTGTTGTTGAGGTTGATCTTCATTCAATCTTCTTCTTTTCTCCCCCCTGAGCAGAAGGCTCAGTTTGATCAACCTCAGAATCTCTTTGTCTTTTCTCCCCCTTTTTGTTATCATTTGATGAGGAGGGAAGAGGATCAGTATCACCACCCATGTCCCCTTCAGGTTGTTCAAGAGTAGGGGAGGGCATGGGCTCAGTTGCAGCATCAGTATCACCAGCACCTCCTTCTCCTTCTCCCTCTTCATTGTGGTCACCAGGTGAACCTGGTGGAGTTTGTGGAGGCTGCTGTGGTTGTTGAAGGAGTGATACTGACTGTTTTATTAAATCAATATCACCACTCATCTTGTCCATTCTGGCTAGTATTACATTTTGAGTTTGTTGGATGGCCAGAATGTGCTGCATGATTGCTTGCAGAGTCACTTGGGCTGCTGCAGCTTGAGATGCCGGAATGCCCTGCACAGATGGTGCTAAAGAAACAAAAATATAAAACTGGTTAGAATGAAAGGTTTATCAAATAGAATTGTGGTGTTGTTTAATTCTACAATCATATAAACAGAGTTTGTGAAGTCTGTATTTCATCTGGTATAGGATGAAATATTGTGGACTTGTGCATAGCATGTGTAAGAAGATTTTAGTAAAGATGAGTGTGAAAATTTAAGTAGCTCAGTATAGGATAAGTCACATTTACTAAAAGGTTTGGGTGTGGGAATTCGAAGCCTGGGATGTGCTTCTTGTTATTTTCAATGTTTATCACTCGGTATGAGAGTGATAACAGAAATGTGGCTAAACCCCATTGAATATTTTTGGATTTTGTGGCTTAAGGGTTTGTGATCATTTCTTGAATGATGCTACCCAACTCAAAAATAAGTTGGACATTATTCAAGCAGCACCAGTGGGTGTCAGTATGACATCAACCACCATTGTCTCTTTAAATGTTGAGACAACTGTAGACTGACAATGATCAATGTTGTGTGCTCAGTATATGAATTTTGCATAGCAGCAGTGGGCTAGCTATGTTGGCCATAAGAGGATATATATTTAAAAGATCGTTTGAGACTTTGGTCAGTATTGAGTTGGTACTGTCCAATACTTAGTCTCTATTTGGGAATGAAATATATGTATATAAGTTTAAGGATTTTTAGAAATTCATACCTGAGACTCTGTCAGATTCCCTTCGAGCATCTGCAGAGGTCGGTGCAGGATCATGTGTTTGTTGATGTGCAGCACCAACCTCTTCAATACCGACCCCTCTGTCATGCTGAGCACCTTCCAGTGCAGTTTGTGCATATTGAATCTCCACATCAAGAGGAACATGAGGTTCCTCAATTGGTTGAGCAGGTGGAGCTTGTTCTGGATCTGGAAGGTCAGCGGTGGCTGCAATAAAGCTTTGGGCTTGAATAGATGCAGTTAATGATGGAACATTGGCAGGCTGCACCTCCTCAGATGATAAGTTGCCCATAATGATAGGAGAAACATTCCTTCTTCTTCTTCGAAGGAGCAGTGGTGTGTCTTCTGAGGACTCAGTTTCACGATCGGTTTCAATATGAGGAGCAGCAAGATCTTGTGCAGGTGGAGAGATAGTTGGTTCTTGAACTTGTGGGACATCCTGCATCTCAATATCTTGACCAGCCTGTGCTCCATTACCACTATCATCATCATTATCATCATCATCATCATTGTCTGACTCAGTATCAGACATGTGTTCTACATCATCAATGTGTTCTTGAACAATGGCCCACATAGGAGGACTTAGAAGAGGTTCTCCGTCTCTTGGTCTGTAAAAGAAGATCTTCTCACTGAGTGGAGGAAGATCAACTCTTGGGCTGTGAAATTCATCATAAATGTGTGTGGGCATTGAGTTTTGAAATATGAGTGAAAGAAATCTGCAGAAAGGGACATTGCATTCCCTTGTGTTTGCTCGGACCAGAGTAGCTAATTCATTGAAGATTAGGCGAGCAAAATCAATGTTTCTTCCATAGTACAGAGCATGTACTATTTGCATCCCAAATTCGTTTATTTGGTCCAAAGCCCCCGTCTTGTGGGTCATACATCGAATTATTGTTGTGATAAGAATACCCCACATAGGACCAAATTCATTTCTTTTGATTGTGCCAGTTGTTCCTCTTCGACCCAGAAAAGGCAGAACAGAGCGTGCCTCTGATCGATCAACAAATGGGTCATACTGAGCTTGGGCGGGAAGTCTCAGTGCTTCACGAATGATTGCAGTAGAAACAAATGCCCTTCTTTGATCTCTAATTACCCACCCAGCAATCATATCTGGAGAATCGAGTGTAGCAGAGTACCAAAACTCGCATAACATTTCTGGGTAGATTGCTCTAGGAGATAATGTCAGGGCACGAGCAATTGGGCAATTCTTCATAAAAGTGACGATGTTCGTGAATTCTTGGCATGCCCAGGCTTGAGGAATATTGAAATTTGCTGTGATGTTGTTCCTCGCAAACCTGGGTACTTCATTATTTCGGAATTGGATTTCCGATTGAACTTCTGGAGCAACAAAAGTATAGTTCGCCATCTGTGATTTTGATTTGAAAGAATTTGCTTGCTAAGAGAAAGTGAAATCGTTAATCGCAGAGAGAATTTAAGATGAAAGAAGAAATAACAGTTAAAAAAAAATTTGAAATAAAAATAAACGGTTATTTATAGGAGATTTGAAAGATAAATAAGGTATTGGGAAGTAAAAGCGGCTGATTTGACTGTCTTATCTTCTGCCAACGGTAACTTTCTTGTTAAGAAAAGTTACCGTTTGAGCAGTATGAGGATTAAGCTCGGTGTAAGAGCCGTCATACCCCAATACCGAGTTAAAAAAAAATTGATTTTAAAAAATTTAAAAAAAATATAAAAACAATTTATTTGCTCTTGAAATTTATAAAAAAATAAAAATTTTAAATTTTGTTGATAACAGACTAGTGATACTGAGTGGTCAGTATCAACAGGAGTGATACTGAGCGCTCAGTTTTAAAGAAATTTAATAAGGATTAAGGATTCAACATACCTAATTGCCCTAATAAATACATAAACCTTTCCTCAGGGAGAGGTTTAGTAAATACATCAGCCAATTGTTCATTTGTTGGTACATAATCTACTTCAACCTTACCCTTTTCCACATTATCTCAAATAAAGTGGTGTCTGATATCAATGTGCTTGGTTTTGGAGTGATGGACTGGGTTCTCTGTGATAGCAATAGCACTCTTGTTATCACAATGAATAGGAGTCTTATGAAAGTTGAACCCATAGTCTAAGAGTTGATACTGCATCCATAATAATTGAGCACAACAACTTCCTGCAGCAACATATTCTGCTTCTGCTGTGGAAGTTGCTACCGAATTTTGTTTCTTGGATGACCAGCCAACTAGTCTTCCACCTAGAAATTGACATCCTCCACTTGTGCTCTTTCTGTCCAATCTACAACCTGCAAAATCTGCATCTGTGTACCCTTCAAGGTCAAAGTTTGAGTCTTTGGGATACCAAAGACCCATGTTAGGAGTACCTGTAAGATATCTAAAGATGCGCTTAACTGCTTTCATGTGTGATTCTTTAGGATCAGCCTGATACCTAGCACACAAACATGTGGCAAACATGATATCAGGCCTACTAGCAGTTAAGTAAAGTAATGAACCAATCATACCTCGGTATGTGGATTGACATACTGGTTTACCAGTTTCATCCTTACTTATCTTATCCTGAGTACCCATAGGAGTGTGCATGGAAGATAGATTTTCAAAGTTGTATTTCTTTAACATGTCATGCACATACTTACTTTGATTTATAAAAGTGCCATCAGGCTTTTGTTCAACTTGTAAACCCAGAAAGTAAGTAAGTTCTCCCATCATACTCATCTGATACTGAGTTGACATTATCTTCGCAAACCAGTCACACATTGACTTGTCAGTGGAACCAAAGATAATGTCATCTACATATATCTGAATGAGTAAGATGTCAGAACCTTTCCTTTTTGAAAATAATGTTTTATCAATTTTACCTCTTGTAAACTTATTTTCAATAAGATACTCAGACAAGGTGTCATACCAGGCTCTTGGAGCTTGTTTGAGCCCATATAGAGCTTTATCAAGCTTGAAAACATAATGAGGAAATTTGGGATCAACAAAACCTGGAGGTTGTTTAACATAAACTTCTTCTTGTAGTTTTCCATTTAGAAAAGCACTTTTGACATCCATCTGATAAACTTTGAAATTCTTAAAGGCTGCATATGCAAGATACAACCTAATAGCTTCAATTCTTGCAACTGGTGCAAAAGTTTCATCATAGTCAATGCCTTCTTCTTGCCTGTAACCTTGAGCAACTAACCTTGCTTTGTTTCTGATGACAACACCATCCTTGTCCATCTTGTTTCTGAACACCCACTTAGTACCAATAATAGTTTTGCAAGAAGGAGGTGGTACTAAGTTCCAAACTTTGTTTCTTTCAAACTCTGTGAGCTCTTCTTGCATAGCCTCTACCCAATCTTCATCTAATAAAGCTTCATCAGCTTTCTTTGGTTCAATGGTAGATAGAAAACTTGAGAAAAAACAAAAGTTTGCAGTTGCTTGGGTTGGAAATTCTAATTTTCTTCTTGTTTGGACACCTTCTCCAATAGGACCAATAATGTTTGAGTGTGGATGGTCTCTGTGTTCCCTTAAATTGTTTCCTAAGGGAGCATTTAAAATAGGATCAACAATATCTTGTTGATTAGACGTGTTATCTGTCTGATACTGAGTGGAATTCTGATCAGTATTAGACAGTACAGGTTGCTGTTCATCTTCATTTTGCAGAATTGATGTGGATTCTTGTGAAGTGTTGGATGTTTCACCTTCTTCATAAATAGAGTGGTTCAGATCATTGGTTGGAAACTCAGTATGAAGGTCCTCTGTTATGGGAACCTCAGTATTAGACGCATTTGAGTGATACTGAGTTTGAACTTGATCAGGTTCATGAAACTTATTAGGAATAAAGTGTGGATGAAACTTAGGCTGTTCAGCAATGGAGTGTTCTGGATTGCATAGAATATCTATGCCACTTATGTCTTCACTTGCTGAGGTAGAATGCTCATTCTGATCTTCATCGAATGTGACATGAATGGATTCTACAATCATCTTGGTTGAGATGATATACACTCTGAAAGCTTTGGAGTGTGGAGAGTAGCCCATGAACACACCTTCATTTGCTTTGGGAGCAAATTTATTGAGATTTTGTTTTGTACTGAGTACAAAACATTTACTCCCAAAGATGTGGAAATATTCCACATTAGGAATCTTGCCATTGTATAACTCATATGGAGTCTTCAGATGTCTTTGGACTATAGTGGCTCTATTCTGAGTGAAATTTGCACAGTTTACAGCTTCAGCCCAGAAACTCAGTGCCAGTCCAGCATGGCATAATAAAGTTCTTGCAGCTTCAATCAGTGTTCTGTTCTTTCTTTCTACAACACCATTTTGTTGGGGTGTGTAGGCTGCAGAGAAGTTTTGAATGATTCCTTTTTCTTCACAGAAATCTGCTAATACTGAGTTCTTAAACTCAGTACCATGGTCACTTCTAAGTTGCTTGACCTTGTTGCCTTTTTGAAGTTCCTCTCTTTTTATAAAGGCAATGATTTCTGTTGTTGCATCTGACTTAGTCTTGAGGAAGATGACCCAAGTATATCTTGAGAATTCATCAACTAAGACTAGAGTATAGATCTTTTTGGCCAAAGATGGTGTGCTGATGGGGCCAAAAAGATCCATATGTATCATAGTAAGAGGTTCATTGATGGAATGATTGACTTTTGACTTGAATGAACTCTTCTTCTGCTTGCCCATTTCACATGCTGAGCATAACTTATCTTTTGAATAAGTAATTGTGGGCAATCCTCTCACCAGTTTCTTCATACTGAGCTCGTTGATATTTCTAAAATTTATGTGAGAGAGTTTCTTGTGCCATAGCCAATGTAATTCTGGCTTGACTTTAGAAAGCAGGCATACTCGAATAGTTGGGTCTATTTCAGATAGGTTGACCACATATACGTCTTTTTCTCTTCTAGCAATGAGTACAGGCTGCCCTTTATCATTGTAGATGATTCCTGCAACCTTTCTGAATCGAGCTTCATTGTCATCATCACACATCTGGCTAATACTGAGCAGATTGTGTTTAAGACACTCTACATAGGCAACTCTTTTAAAAGTTATGTTGCCTGCCTTGATCACACCATAACCTCTTGTCTTTCCCACTGAGCCATCTCCAAACTTGACAGAAGGACCCTTCTCTGGAGTATAATTAAGAAGGTATTCCATACTGCCTGTCATGTGTCTTGAGCAGCCACTATCTAAGTACCACTTTCTGTCACCCAGCACAAGACACAAAATAAGAATTAGTTCCTTTTAGGAACCCATTTTTGAATGGGACCTTTGGTGGGATAAACACAATTTGACTTGATCTCTTTATGTGAAGAGGTCGGTATCACTTCAGGGGTAACTTTAGAAGTTTTCTTTGGTGATACTGACTTAGTTTCTCTCCTTTTCTTTGGTACTGAGTACCTAGGACTTGAGAGATCAGTCCAGCATTCATCTCCCTTATGACCAGTATGATGACATCTATAACATTTCCTAGGTCTATTTCTAAACATATTTTCATATGGTATTTTAGAAAAATGTTTCACTTTTGGTAGGTCAGTATGAACGAGTTTTGCAAATTGTTTACTTAAAGATTTGACCTGATCACCAAGTGTTTTTAAAACATTAATTTTGTTATTTCTAATAGATGTATTAATATTGTTTTTAACTGGTTTAGGAGATGGATGATCTGGTTGTTTATTTTTATTTGGCAGAGAAGTCTTTCTAATTTTATTAGTGGTAGACTTCTTGTCTTTGCCAACCAAAGACCTAGTTTAAGTTGTCTTTTGTTTATCATGTTTTGAAGGAACAACTTTAACAGGTACTTTAGATGTCTCAGTATTTGATGTTTCTGTTCCTGCAACTTCTGTATTTGATGAAACATGTGAGATAGAAGTTGTTTTATTATCATTATATAATTCAAAAGTTGTTGTATTAAATAATAATTCAAAAGGTGGAACAGCAGAAGTGTCATACTGAACTATTGGTAGCTCGGTATCAGAAATTTCTGTTATTTGAAATTCAATACTGAGTTCTTGTAGCTCAGTATAGCACTTTGAGCAGATGGAAGGACCAATAGGTTTTTCTAAAATTTCATTTTCTTCATCATCTGACTCAGTTTGACATCCAACTTCACATAAAGTTTTAGCTTTTACAAAATTAATAGGGTTCATAGTAGAAAACTCTTCAAATAAATCAGCAAAATTGTTCCTGCTTTTAAATTGAGGATCAACACCAAGTGCAGCCCTCACATTTTCTGGAAATTGTTCATTTAAACATTTATTTAATTTTATTGAAGCATTTCCCCAAGATTTACACTGTTTTTCAAATTTCTCTTTTTCAAGTTTGTGTAAATGAGCTTTATCAGCTAATCTTTGGTTAATGTCTTTTAAATCTGAAAAATTTAGTTCTAAATCTTTATATTTTGCTAGTTTATCCAAGTTTTCATTATTTACCCTTTCAAGTTCTTTAATTGTTAATTTTAAAGCTTTTTCTTTTTGTACAGAAGTTTTAAGATCAACAAGCATATACTCAAAAATCTTGGTTTTTTCATTCACTGAATAAGTTTGAAAGGAACTTACCTTGTACAACTGAGTGGAATCCCAATCAGTATGAACACTCATCCTCTCAGCCTCTTTGATATCCTTTTCAAAGGAACTCTTCAAATCATCTTCAGTGAAAGCCATAAAGGCTTTATTTTCAATCTCCTCTTCATCATCACTTAACTCTTCATCCATCCAGGCTTCTGAGTAAAGTGCTTGATGAGGTGCTCCATTTCCTTCGGCCCTCTTTCCCTTGCTCCAATTCTTCAGTTTGACATATTTGTCTCTATATCTTTTTGCTCGGTATGCAATCTTGTCATTTTGGTCAGTCTCAGAAGACTTAGTATGACAATTTGCAGCAATATGTCCAGGCTTTCCACACCTATAGCACAGACCTGATCTAGGGTCAGTATTAGAAGAGCTAACACCAAGCCTCTTCTTCTTCAACTGATCCAGCTTCATAGACATGAGAGCCATTTGAGTTTCAAGCTCTTCTGCCTCAGCATCAGCAAGATCAACTTCTGGTTCTTCTGGCTCAGTCACAGTATAAGCCTGTTGCACAACTAGAGCCATACCAGTGGAAGACTTGTCAGTTTTCTTCCAGTTGATCAGTCTTGCAGCATTATTCTCCTCATGATTCAGCATTAAACCATACAAAGTTTGAAGAGTGTATGACTCAATGTTGTTAGCAGCATTGACAGAGTTTGTCATGTCAAGAAATTGTTGAGGAAGGCTATCCAGAAACTTTTGAACAAGCTCTCCTTCCTCTTTCACAATGCCTACACTGATTAAATCATGGATAACAGTATTGAATCTGTTATAGAGAGTGGTGATGTCTTCATTTGGAGTTGAAAAGAAATTTTCATATTTCCTTCTCATGTTGCTTTTTCTTTGCAACTTCACCTTTGCTGTACCTTCATAAGTGACTGATAGGCTATCCCACATAGCCTTTGCTGTTGGCAATTTCATAATTGCATTAAGTATCTCTTTTGTAACAGCATTACCAATCACTCCTTTAGCTCTGGAGTCTAAAGCATACAACTGACGGTCAGTGTCAGTCCAGTTGTGCTTTAGTTTAGGTACAGATCTTATGCCCTCAGGAGCATCATCAGTAGCAGCAACCGGTTCCACAGTTTGTGGAATGATGGGACCATCATTTAGCACAGTGAGCATCTCATGATGAATAGATTCAAGATACCACTGAGCTTTGAGCTTCCATTGATGGAAGTCTTTTCCATCAAAGATGGGTACTCCCTTTCCAGACATAACTGGTGCAATAATTGTAGACATTTTGGATTTTTGAGTGTTGGAGGGATAGATGTAGGAAATGGCTGCCAGGGTTATAGATCGACTAAATAGAAGATTATTTAGCCTGCTCTGATACCAGTTGTTAGGTCACAACAACCCTGGTTTATAATGTTAATTGATAGTATATTATACTTAGAGAAATATTAAAGTGATAACACAAGAATATGGTCAATGTATAAATCCACTAAGTGTGGCTTGTTGCGGAATAACAAGACCACTGATCAATTACAAAAGATGTGAATGTGTAAAGTAAATTGGTAAGTACTCCTTTGCAAGATGATCTCTATTTATAATGTTATAGAGATCTTACATAATGAGCAAAGGAGTAACCGAAGGACTAAGCAAGGAAAATGACTAAGATCAAGGGATTTGATCTTAGTCCGTTACTATACTGAGTATCACTCAGTCCTTCTACTCAGTATCACTATTTGATACTGAGTACTGATACTGAGTTCTAATACTGATCACTCAGTATCAGACCTAAACTTAGCTATATTATTCTACATATTAATCAAAGCTAGTCTAGGTTGTTTTGTTATCTTAAGATCCAAAGGGGTAAGGCTTTTTGCCTTAACATACTTTCGTTGGCAGATTGTGAGTCCGGAAGAAGATCGGATAAACTCAATGCCAAGATAGTAGTTGAGGTTGCCAAGATCTTTGATACTGAATTGATTATGTAACAAATATTTAATATTGTTGATGTGGGTGAGACTGGAACCTGCCAGTAGGATATCATCAACATATATTAGCAGAGCAAGAAATTCTGAACCAGATTGTTTTGTGAATATAGAGTGGTCAGCATGACTCTGAATAAAGCCATGGTGTTTGAGAAAATCTGAAAGTTTGTTGAACCATTGTCTATTGGCCTGTTTAAGACCATAGAGAGATTTTTGTAGTTTACAAACTTTAGAGGATTGTAGAGAAGGATAACCCTTAGGAATTGCCATGTAGACATCTTCATGGAGATCACCATGAAGAAAGGCATTATTAATATCAAGTTGTTGAACATGCCAATGTTTGTGCACAGCAACTGCTAGAAGAGTTCTAACAGATGTCATTTTAGCTACAGGAGCAAATGTCTCCTTGTAGTCTATGCCTTCTCTTTGTGTGAACCCTTTGGCAACCAAGCGAGCCTTGAATCTATCAACTGTTCCATCTGATTTGTACTTGATTCTATAAACCCATTTGCAGCCAATGGGTGATTTCCCAGGGGGTAAATCTGTAAGTATCCATGTGTTGTTGGATTCTAAAGCTTTAATCTCATCATTCATGGCTTGAACCCAACATATATCTTTTGAAGCTTGATTGTATGTAGTAGGTTCACTGTTAGTATCAAGAGAATTAATGAAATGATTTGTGGAGGGTGGCAGATTAGAATAGTTGATGAAGTGTGAAATATGATGTTTGGATGGAATGGTTGGACAAAGAAAATCATTAAGTTTAGTAGGGATTTTCTTTGGTCTGGTAGATTGGCGGATAGGAGGGGGTGGAGTAGGAGCATTTGTGGATGTGGAAGAAGAAGGTGGAGTGACATTGGGTTGAGATTCAAAGGAGTCAGTGGATGTAGTTGGCGGAGTAGAAGGATTTAAAGGTGGAAGAAAGTCATCCACTGAGGTAGGTGAAGGAACAGTAATATTAGATGGAGGAATAGGGTAAGTAGGTAGGTTGGATGATGGTATGGTAGGGTTAGAGTAGCTGTAGAGGATGGAGACTTTTCAAACGGAAAAGTAGATTCATGGAAAACAACATGTCTGCTAACAAAGGTGGTGTGGGTATCGAGATTATAAAGTAGATAACCCTTTTTGTTTGTTGGATAACCAAGTAATACAGCTGGTATAGCTCTTGGCTGGAATTTGTCTGGTGGATGTTGATGGGCATAAGTCAAACAACCAATGACCTTGAGATAAGTAAGGTCAGGAACAGTGTTAAAACGTAATTCATGAGGACTTTTGAAATTTAGCACAGAAGAGGGTAGTTTGTTGATAATATGGGTTGCAGCCATCAAACAGTATCCCCAAAATTGAATTGGGAAGTGAGATTGAAAGAAAATTACTCTGGCAACTTGTAATAAGTGTTTGTGTTTCCTTTCTACACGCCCATTTTGTTGTGGGGTGTAGGGACATGTTGTTTGATGTATAATTCCATGAGAAGCAAAAAACGCAGAAAGAGAATTGTTAACAAATTCTAGCCCATTGTCTGATCGAATTGTTTTAATAGATGTGTTAAAGTGATTAGAAATGTAAGCACATAATTGTTTAATAGTGGCAATTGTGTGATGTTTACTAGGTAACAAATATGTCCAAGTGGCACGAGTAAAATCATCAACAACTGTAAGAAAGTAAGTACAACCATTTATAGTTTTATATCTATATGGACCCCATACATCCATGTGGAGTAACTGAAATGGCTGAGTGGAAGTAGATTTGCTGAGTTGAAAAGGAAGTGCATGCTGTTTTGCCAAAGGGCAGATAGGACATGGAGAATGAAGGTCCTTATTTGAAGCTGAATGAAGATTGAGTTTCTGCAAAACCTCTGTAGATGGGTGGCCAAGCCTGTTGTGCCACATATTAGAGTTTGTTAGTTTTGCATAATTAATGGAATGAAGGGAAGAAGCTTGAGTGGAATGAAAATCAGTGTGTATGTAGGGAAGAAGATACAAACCACTAGAAGGGGTGCCAAGGACTATCTTCTTGTGATGGTCCTGAAAATAACACCAAAACTTAGTAAAAGTTATTGAAGTTATTGATTTTCTAGTAATTTGCTGATGGAAATAATATTGAATTTAAACGATGGAATGAAAAGGACTTCATGAAGAGTAAGATCTGAGTTGATATGTACAGAGCCCATGAAATGAACAGAAATAAGTTGTTCATTTGGCAATGCAACATGGATAGGTGTTTCAAGTCTTACTATGTTGTGCATTTGAGACAGAGAAACAGAGATATGGTCAGTTGCTCCACTATCAATTAACCATACCTTTTTAGGATATAAATTGATTCCAGGACAGTTAATGAAATTACATGCCATGTGCATTTGAACATAATGAGGTGAATCAGTTTTAGATTGAGAGTTGTTTTGAAGCATCATCATGACTTGACTGAGTTGATTTTGAAGTAAATCAACCTTGAATGACATGGAATCATGACTTGAATTGTTTTGAGAGGTGGATGAAATATCTGCTGGTGGAATAGTGGACTGTGTAGCAGCATTGACAGTTCTGTGAATGGTTTGAGATGGATAAGATGGTTTTGGTTTATGATTTTTGGAGTTGTTTGGATTATTATGAAATGGATGTGAAGGAGGATAACCAGTTAGTTTGTAGCATTCCTCTTGAATGTGACCTTCTTTGTGACAGTTGTCACAGAATATGCCTTTTCTGAAAGGATGCCTCCTTTCTTGAGGCCTTTGATAGTTGGATTGTGGATTTTGAGAATTAAACCTATTGTTACCTGTGACAGCAAATACAGTAGGTGTGATTGGAGTGTTCAGAGGTTGAGTGTAGGATTCCCTTTGTTTCTCCTCTTGTCTAATCATAGCATAAGCTTTAGTAACAATAGGTAGAGGCTGCATGAGTAGGAGTTGTCCTCTAATATTAGTATAGCTTTCATCTAATCCCTTGAGAAATTGTACTAGCCTTTTCCTCTGCTCCCGTGCATCATTTGTTCGACCAATTTCACATGTGCAAGAGCATTGACATATATGAGGAGCCTCTAAGGCATCAATTTCATCCCATAGACCTTTTAGTTGTCTGTAATAGACCTCAACAGTACAATTATTCTGTTTTAGATGAGTAACATCATGAGATAATTGATAGATTCGATGTCCATCTAATTGAGCATAGTGTTCAGCTAATTCATTCCACAGTGCAGATGCAGAGTTAATGAAATTGAGACTATTGCTTACATTATCTGCAATAGTGTTGAGGATCCACGAAATAACTAGGTCATTTGTTCTTTCCCAGTGAGTTCTTAATGGAGAGGTAATGAGAGGTTCTGGAAATTCTCCATTGATGATTTTCATCTTGTTCTTTGCATTAAGTGCAATTAACATTGATATCCTCCAAGTGCCATAGTTGTCTGAACCAGTCAACTTTTTAGCTATAAGAATGAGTCCAGGATGATCATTCTTGTGCAAATACAGAGGATGATGTGTATTGGAAGCTTCAGGTGCCATTGATTAAAGAGCAGAATTGAATCGGAAGAGTGAAAATAAGAGAAGAAAGAAAAAAAAAACGAGCATAATTGAAGATCTAGGGTAGATCTAGGGTTTCAGTTTTGCGGAAGAGTGAAGATGATCAATGAGCAATCACTGATGAGTGTGATTTGTAGCTCTGATACCATAATAAGAAGCTTGAGATTAGGGAATCAATGGAGGTTGTGAATAGATGCAGAGAAATACACACTAGTACAAAAAACATCAATCGCCACTATGCAAAACTGTGGCCATAAGTAATTAGCCACGATTTTATTTTACATCAAAAGCGTAGTCTATTCTCTCGCGTTTTAAAGTGCATATATGGCTACGCTAAATTTTAGTGGCCATATCATATGGAAAAGTGTGGCGATAGCATATAACCGTGGCTAATGGTTACCATAAAGTCATATGTAATTAAAACGACAATAGTTGTAATCCTACTTTTAGAGACATAATTTATTGTAAATTGTGGCTAATGGTTACCATATAGCCACATATCGTTATATTGGTGGTGACTAAAAGCCCGATTTTAGACACATAGTTTTGTATACAATGTGACTAATCTATTGTGTATTGTCTCGTGTAGTTTTGTTGAGGGTGACCGTAGAGTTCTTATAGACACATAAGGTTTTTGTAATTGTGGCTATAGTTTAACCTACAGCCACATTAAATTATTTTTATCCGTGACTTTTGATATCATTTGGCCACACTAAAAAAAATACCAACATGGTTATTATTTCCTTCTTGACTTGTCAAACCCGATTGGTAATAGTTAAACTCGAGTAAAAACCCGAGTTAAACCGTTAAATTGTCGGCCAAAGAATTGCACTACACCGAGCCTTAAGTCAAATGACCACACAATGTGAAAGGCATAAGGGACTCAAGCTTTAATTGCTTCAACATAGTTGGTGCACACTCCTTTTTATAGTGAAAGTAATTCACCCAACTTTCATACAAATATCAATGTGGGACAACATTTAGCCACATTTAAACCAATTAACGAGACAATTGGTTGCTTTTAGACACATAATCAATTTAACTGTAGTCGTAATCTTGTTATAGCCACATGTAAAATTGAGTGACTTTATTTTGTCCTATAGCCACATGACACACAATAATGATCGTGTTTATATACTAACTTTCAACAACAACGACTTCATGTGGCTAATAAACACATATGCCCACAAATACTAGTATCACACTTAATCATGGCTATTGTTTGCCCTTTAGCCACATAAGTCGTTATCACATATATGTGACCCCTGATAATATTTAGCCACATTTAACATTATTAACGTGACAATTTGCTACTTGTAGACACACATTTATATACGATAAAATGGTGATTGTAAACTAATTATAGAGACATAATTTTAATTTTACCTTTACCATAGCTATTATTTAGGTTATGGCCACACACAATTTTTGTTTTATCTTGATTTTATTTAGGGTATCGCAAATATCCATCATATAGCCACACAGACGAAGAAAAGTTTTGAGTGACTATTGTTTATTGTATAGCCACATAACACACACAATAATGACCATGGCTATATACTTCTTTCAACAACAATGAATTTCATGTGGCAAATGAATACCAATTTTTGGACACATAAGTAGTTGATTCATGTGGCTAAATATTTATCTTTCGCCTCACGTATTAACCGTCACAATATAATGTCACGTTTTAACAAAACAAATCATGGCAAAAAGTGTGACATATGGCCACACTACATGACCGTGGCTAGCAATGGACACGTTTATCATGCTAAATCGTGGCTAAAGTGTTCAAATCTAATTTGCAATTGCCACAATAATTTGGTTAAAATGTGGCTAAAACGACATTGGAGCATTATTTGTGATATTTAGCCACATGAACATATGAACCTGTGGCGAGGTTGTTTAAAAAAAACCGTGGCTAAAAGCTATTTTTGTACTAGTGACATCATATTGTATTACTCAAACTTGAGTTATGTACAGACTACAAGCGTATTTATATACAACTAAAGAGAGGAGGCTAAGCTAATCTATTCTATCAATTCCGTTACAGATTAGTTAAATTAGTTGCATTTTGGAAGCTTCCAGAAGCTTCTTAGTAACTGATTCACTTTGTAATGTAGTTGGACAAGCTTTGGTTGGCTGCTAGTCTTGTGTACATCACTTATATGATGTGTAGAAGAAGGGGTTTGTTTGGTTGCAGATATAGTCTCCATACAATTTATACTGTTGAGTTATAACATATGTGTAACGAGGAATATGTGCCCGCGCTTCGCGGCGGGTTATAAAGATACACATGATGACTCCCATCGTTCACTCGATTGTGACCATTAACTTTTGATGACTAATGTATATATAAGAGAATTTCTTAAAATTATAACAAAACCTCAATTATGACATAAATTGTATAGCACGAATAATTGAGCATTTGCTCCTAAATAGCACAGATAAAAACATGATCTTAAGAAAACAACTTGCAGCAGGAGTTAAAACCTATAAAATCTGCATTATATTTTGTATCCCATATTATGCTCATTCCAAATCTTCAAACCACATATTGTATAAGGACTTAAAGTTTGTACCCAAAAATATGTGAAGCTTGATTGAAATATCAATTCGGGAATCATAGCCAAATTATGAGTAATGGACAGTAAACACAAAACTTAAAAAAAGAAGTTGTTGCATTGGATTTCTCTTGCTTCATGATTTCTCTTTCCTAATGTTTAAAAACTCCAAGTCAACCCAACTGGTTCAACTGTTTAAAAACTTCATGATTTCTCTTTCCCTAAATCTTTCACGTATTTCTATCTGCCATTTTCCCCTAGATCTAAATGCTGCTTATCTATGTTCTTAGTTGACGTGGGTTGACCCGCTGGTTCAACCGGTTGACCATTAACCCGATCTTCGTTCCGGGTCAACTACAGAAACAAAAATACCCCAAAAATAAAGAAAAAAGCAACTAAACCACAAATTTTGCATCTTTATAAGAATCACATCGTCCAATTAGCTAACGAAGTTTTTAAATCTTTGTTTTGAAAAACACAAAATTAAATCAAGAAAAAAAATCAAAAAATAATTATAAATGAGATGACATGAGAAGCATACCTGTTTGATTCACTCTGCAACACTCCATAGGAATTACATCTAATCCCTGAATTTTATACACACAAAAAAAACATAAATTGAATTATTTTGTGAAGAATCAAAAAGATGATTTTGAGACATAAAGGACTACAGGTACAAAAGATATTCAGAAAAGGACTATTGTGTGATAGTTTTATATGTGAAATTAGGGGTGAACCTTAAGGACCATCATTTTAATCACTCAAAGGTTTATAACATGTAAATGATTTAACATTATAAGGCGGCGTTATGTTCTTACACTGATTTTGCATGCTCCACTGTCAAATACCTGCCACAACAATAAATTAATAAATCAAATATTTCAAAACTCTCTAATTTACTTTATATATAACCAAAAAAGTAAAAAAAATATTATTGGATTTTGGGGATTACAGGGACGGTCTATGTAATTTTCTCTAATTTGATAATATGTGTCTGATACTCTGATATGCATACCTTTGCTTTCCATGATCTCATATTCCACACGGTTAATAATGTGAATCCCAATTTATCAATATAATTTGTCCCGTTCCTATCAAATGTCTATAAGCTTATGAAAGATGAAGATTATTGTATTCGCCTTGTCTAAAAAGAACTGGAAATAAAGTGGAGAGGGATGGCTTCCAAGTACAGGGATGCTACCAATAAGGAACATTTTTATATAATTAACATGCCTGCAAAAACATTGCTAAGAGAGAAAAAAATAATACTTTATGATTTCATATAATATACAAATAAATGCTTCTTACTTTCAAGTGTAGCCCATGGTGTCATTGCAGCCATTTCAACATCAAATTTGGTCTCCAAATCGTTGACTAATATAACTAATGCTTTTGTCATAACTATTAACTGCTGAAAATTCATCCTATAAAAATAAAATAAGTTATGTATCATTAAATAAACATGCAGTTTATTAATAAGATAGATTTATCTGCACTTCTGACATGTCGACTGCATCAGCTAACTGTGTATAGATTAATTTAGACACATTTCAGCCAATTCTTCAGCCTGTAAACTCATTATTTAACTCTTTTTAACATATTATGGTTTATATACACAACTCATCAGAAGGTGGAAAACTAACCGTCTTATGACAATATTCTGCTGTATTGACAATATAATATGTCATTCTTTCATCTTTGTCATATGTCTATACTCAAATTAGCATCAACAACAAAAAAATAAAAATAAATTGGATGATAAATAAATACCCTACATCCATCCCTGTGGCAGCTGCAATAATCTTTGTACCACTTATAGCTAATTTCATAAAAATCTTTGTAGCATAAGCTGTAAGAGCTCTTTGAAAACCTATTTATTAACCACATGATTAATCAAACCTAGTCGATAATTGACAACATATAAATAGTTAAATCCAAACCGAGAACCGGTGAAAATCGGATCCAACCGGTTCCGTATTGGGTTTTTAGTTTTTTTTCACGTCCCTACTTATATATTCATGTTCCAATGAAAAATTAATATAAAAATACCAGTGCATCCAATCCATTGAATTCAAGGAGTATATACATAAATCAATATCTTCAACTTGTAACCAAATAACACAACTAAAATACATTTTTAAATCTAACGAAAAAGGGAATACCTCAATCCACCGATGCACCAGCTCCGATTCTAACAAAAGTAACAATCCAGTGTATCATGGTGAACATATATATGAAGATGATTAAGAGTATGAGGAATAAAGATAACGAAACCTAGCTGTCTTTAAACCCATGTCGGAGGCTACGATGTTAAACTTCAAACCTAAAAACCCCAAGATCGTCTACCTGGTTTCGACATAGCACGAAGCTCTTTCTGGGACATTTCACGAACACATGCTGTTCACAATCGATCTCTTAACCGGCAATCGATTAACAACAGGGAAACTGAATTCATCTTCTTGAACCCTAAAGATTTCAGGGAAAAAGAACCCTAAAATTATGCAGCACGGTGAGAAGGAAAAAAGAAGACGACAAAGTAAATAATGTGTAATGGGAGGTGGAGTGGGTGAGGAAAAAAAATGGCAGAGAAGAAGAAATGGGAAGTAAAGTGGGTGAGGAAGAAATTGAAAAAATCACTGCTCATGCACTGGTCATGAACACCATTTTTCTTTGGTAACATAGGTAATGGAAAAAATATTAAACTCATTTAATATCCAAGGAAATCCATTGAATGGTAGTCTTGAATTAAAAGCAACCTTATTTCGCTAAATTCCGTACAGCCCAAACCGATGTGCATACGATTCCTAAGAGCATCTATGATGGCTGACCTCTCTAATAACTTATTACTTTTACCACATCATCTAATATTCTATTAGTTAAAAAACCTTTCTAATAGTTAACCTTTCTAAAGACTTTTTCTTATAAATTTCTAATTTACCTTTACCTATATCAAATGTTTTATAAACACCCCTCACTTATTTAAATTAACAATTCTTATAATATTACAAAACTTAATATTTTTTTAAAACATCTTTTACAAAACTATTATAATTTATAGTTATAGAAATAATAAATGATTCGCATATTAATATATACAGGGATTTAAAATGTAAAATTGCTAAATATAAGGACTAAAAGAATCAAACATTGAAAGATGTTCAAGTGGTTGAGGAATGTCAAGTGGTTGGAGTGACCTCTTAAAAAAATTATTCATTTCAATGGTAAAAAGTCATTTTCGAGGTTATTCAAATAGTATCAACCTCTTCTTCAACCTCCCATTAGAGATGCTCTAAAAAGATACCACTGTTTATGTTATTGTCGTTATTATCACAACCGTTACAGGTCTAACAAAATGGTTGGGTCTGACAGGTTGGGTAAATGATCCAAATGAGTAGTCGGGTGTGGTAATGTTTTAGTGTGGTTCAAAACAGATCGGTTCGGGTTGATCCAAGCCTCGAACACTTCTCTTATCCATATTAAAAACAAAATAATTACAATAACAATCTAACTTTCATTAATATAACAATTCATGAAATTCTATCCATTTATTTGACTTGCTTCCTTTTGATTAATTATTTTAGTTTAAACCCATAAATAAACTAAACATTCCAAATTGACGTGAGAAAAAGAACTTGTAAATCTTACCACCAGAAGCCCACAACTTCCATGAAAACTAACAGAAGCCCACTGGGCCCATCATTTGCTAAAGGGGCTGAGAACAACCCGGTGGCTGCAATCTATGTAGCCCATTTCTGCAAACTTGTTTCCGTTATTCTTTGAGACAGATCGTGTATAAATATAACACCTCCAAATAAATCTAATGGAAAATAGGGAGTTAAAATCAACGATATGAAGTTAACTGTTAACCACATGTAGAACAGAACAAATGCTACAAGCCTACAAGTATCAAATTTGCGTATAAGAAATTGTAATAAATAGTAATGTGATTTCCCTGAATATCTTTTAGTCATTGGACTTTGAAAACTGATATTCATAATCACCCCAAAACACTTTTTGTCCAAATTACTTCAGTTTTATATATAAATTTACTAAAGGAGGAATATAAGATGTTGCGAGAAACTACCGACTTTAACATGTGTATTAGAGTTCTTTGATATATATGCATTAATACATAAGTTGAGTTTTTTTTTTTTTTTTTTTTTTTTTTTTTTTTCAAATACAAAGTTCAACTTAAAATTGACACATATCCTAAATGCATATGCTTTATGATGAAAATATTATGTAATTTGTTTAAGTCCATAATAGTATCAGATTAAGTATTTACTTTGGATACTAGACTTTACAGATAACATGTATATGAGAAAATTTGAATATATATAGTTTGCTAGTTAGTTGTTCACATGTTAAAACATGTAAACTATATGATAGTGGTACAATTATCATCTAAAATGCATTACTTTATAGTTTCAATGCAAGTTCTTTATGATTTGTCACCCAAAATAAGAGCGTGTAACTAAATTAAAATTTAAGAATCGCGCCTCATTCTTATTGGTTCATGAATGATGCAGCCTTATCCACATTTAAAAGAAAATAATCGGTGGTGCTTCCTTTCTAGACAAATCCTATGACGGTGGTGATTTGCCTTACAAACTAACTTACAATGCAACGTCCGACCACAACCTTCTCCAAAGAAAGCTCCTCCTTTCTTATCTTTTCTTTTTGGCAGCCGTGCGGCCATAAGGCCCTTCTTGACCGGGCCAAGCCCGATCCATTAACTCATTTAATTAAAACATGCTAACCCCAACCCGCCAATTAATATAAGGCATTAACCTGAGCCCGACACAAAAATTAATTAGTCAATTAGAGTTGTGTTCAGGGAAGTATACTCAAATTATAAAGTCCCAAGGGACAATCCACAGCCATCAGATCAGATCTAATCAATGATCAAGATCAATTCATTTAATTAGACACGGAGGGGTATTATCGTCCAAGCGTCCAAAAATTGATTCAGACCTTCTTTCTCAGTCGACTTCTTTTTCAATCGGCAGCTTCTTTCTTCCGCTCGAAAATCACTCGAATTAATTTTGCGATTTCTTCAATCGAGAGCTTCAAAAATCACTCGCAAACGTCAGATCTGAATCTCAAACATCGAATCGACTGCAGCAAAACAAATCAAAACCTGCGAATCGCGTTTTTTATAAAATCGAAGAAATCGAACGCAGATCTGAAATCGAAATAAAAAATAACTGACGTTATCAATGAATCTGAATCCAGAGTCTGTCAGTAACAATCATACAGATAAAAGAACCGATGAATCAGGTAATAAAATTTATTTCAAGTTATCTAGATAATAGAATCACATGTGATTTGATTGCTTAGAGACGGGAGGTTGATAAGGGACAAATCACAAGTGATTCGCTTTACAAAATCACATGTGATTGTTTGCTCTGCCTTAGTTGACTGATTCATGTGATTTTGCTAAGAGAAATCACATGTGATTTGATTGCTTAGAGACAGGGGAGGTTGATAAGGGACAAATCACAAGTGATTCGCTTTACAAAATCACATGTGATTGTTTGCTCTGCCTTAGTTGACTGATTCATGTGATTTTGCTAAGAGAAATCACATGTGATTTGATTGCTTAGAGACATGGGAGGTTGATAAGGGACAAATCACAAGTGATTCAATTTACAAAATCACATGTGATTGTTTCTTCTGCCTTAGTTGACTGATTCATGTGATTTTGCTAAGAGAAATCACATGTGATTTGATTGCTTAGAGACAGGAGAGGTTGATAAGGGACAAATCACAAGTGATTCACTTTACAAAATCACATGTGATTGTTTGCTCTGCCTTAGTTGACTGATTCATGTGATTTTGCTAAGAGAAATCACATGTGATTTGATTGCTTAGAGACAGGGGAGGTTGATAAGGGACAAATCACAAGTGATTCGCTTTACAAAATCACATGTGATTGTTTGCTCTGCCTTAGTTGACTGATTCATGTGATTTTGCTAAGAGAAATCACATGTGATTTGATTGATTAGAGACAGGGGAGGTTGATAAGCGACAAATCACAAGTGATTCAATTTACAAAATCACATGTGATTGTTTGCTCTGCCTTAGTTGACTGATTCATGTGATTTTGCTAAGAGAAATCACATGTGATTTGATTGCTTAGAGACAGGGGAGGTTGATAAGGGACAAATCACAAGTGATTCGCTTTACAAAATCACATGTGATTGTTTGCTCTGCCTTAGTTGACTGATTCATGTGATTTTGCTAAGAGAAATCACATGTGATTTGATTGCTTAGAGACAGGGGAGGTTGATAAGGGACAAATCACAAGTGATTCGCTTTACAAAATCACATGTGCTTGTTTGCTCTGCCTTAGTTGACTGATTCATGTGATTTTGCTAAGAGAAATCACATGTGATTTGATTGATTAGAGACACGGGAGGTTGATAAGCGACAAATCACAAGTGATTCGCTTTGCAAAATCACATGTGCTTGTTTGCTCTGCCTTAGTTGACTGATTCATGTGATTTTGCTAAGAGAAATCACATGTGATTTGATTGATTAGAGACATGGGAGGTTGATAAGCGACAAATCACAAGTGATTCGCTTTGCAAAATCACATGTGATTTATATTCTGATTGATTATGTCAACACGCAGATTTTGATGGGAATGGCACTCCAAAACAAGTTAATTCATTGTACATGGATACACCAGGAGGATCGATATTTTATGCTCCAATTGTAGATGAGGGACTACTACCAATTATGGGGCAAAAGTTTGAAACACTTGAGGAATGTATTCAAATGTATAAAAATTATGCGTTTAAAGGAGGTTTTGACGTACTATTGTCAACACAGAAACGGACAAGGTCAGGTTTAGTAAAAGACAGATATGTTCGGTGCGATAGAGCTGGTTACCCAAGGAATGTATCTATTGACACCCTCGATGGAGAAGAAAATGTTACAAGAATTAGAAAAACACACACCAGAAAAACAGGATGCATGGCTCAAGTTAGGTTTCTTTGGGATGACCGATCAGTAAAATTTTCAATTGTTGGCTTTGAGGATAAACACAATCACGAGTTGGTTCCTCCAGAGTATATGCATTTATCTAGGCAAAGTAGAAATTTGAAGTATGCTGAACAACTGTTTGTATTCAATGCTGCAAATGCAAACATAGGACCAACAAAAGCACATCTTCTTTATAGTAATATGAAAGGATGTGAAGAGAATGTCAATGGAACAGTTGATGATTTCAGGAATTGGAGGAGGGATTTAAATGTCTATATAAATGAAAGTGATTCACAAATGCTTGTAAATAAAATGGAAGAAAGGATGAAATACGATCCAGGTTTCTCATTTGAATACAAGACTGAAAACAATCAATTGCACTCAATATTTTGGGCAGATGAAGTGGCAAAGTGTAACTACAAAGAATTTAGCGATGTCATGTCATTTGATGCAACATATAGAACAAACAGGTAAACTACTAATTTTAAATCACATGTGATTCATAAATATATCACATGTGATTTTGAAATAACATTTTCAGAAGTTGTTTATTAATAATAAAATCACAAGTGATTTATAGGTACAACCTCATGTTTGTGCCCTTCACTGGAATAGATAATCATCGTAAGTGTGTGACTTTTGCTGCGGGATTGATAAAAGATGAAACAGCAGAGACTTACACGTGGCTTCTTAACTCATTCATGAAGACTTTTAAGAAAGAGCCAATTATGGTTGTAACAGACCAGGATAAATCTATGAAGAAAGCTATTGACATTGTATTTAGGACTGCTAAGCATAGACTTTGCATGTGGCATATTACTCAAAAGTTGCCAGCAAAGGTATTAACAAGTCATTACTTATAAAATCACATGTGATTCGTATTAGTTATAGTTAAGATCACATGTGATTATTTATAGAATCCCCTGTTTTTTTGAAAAACTCTGTTTTACATTGTAAAATCACATGTGATTTGCATACATATTCTTTTGTCACATGTGATTCGTATTAATTATAGGTAAGATCACATGTGATTTGTTATAGAATCCCCTGTTTTTTTGAAAAACTCTGTTTTACATTATAAAATCACATGTGATTTGCATACATATTCTTGAGTCACTAAAAACACATGTGTTTCACTGTATCTACTGAATCACATGTGATTCGTATTAATTATTATAGTTAAGATCACATGTGATTTGTTATAGAATCCCCTGTTTTTATGAAAAACTCTGTTTTACATTATAAAATCACATGTGATTTGCATACATATTCTTTTGTCACATGTGATTCGTATTAATTATAGGTAAGATCACATGTGATTTGTTATAGAATCCCCTGTTTATTTGAAAAACTCAGTTTTACATTATAAAAT
Source organism: Calendula officinalis (assembly GCA_963853835.1). Classification (NCBI taxonomy): domain Eukaryota; kingdom Viridiplantae; phylum Streptophyta; class Magnoliopsida; order Asterales; family Asteraceae; genus Calendula; species Calendula officinalis. The sequence continues at coordinate 30,263,474 of OY970822.1, forward strand.
CACATGTGATTTGCATACATATTCTTGAGTCACTAAAAACACATGTGTTTCACTGTATCTACTAAATCACATGTGATTCGTATTAATTATTATAGTTAAGATCACATGTGATTTGTTATAGAATCCCCTGTTTTTATGAAAAACTCTGTTTTACATTATAAAATCACATGTGATTTGCATACATATTCTTTTGTCACATGTGATTCGTATTAATTATAGGTAAGATCACATGTGATTTTCTTAAACATATAGAATTTATGGTCACTTATAAATTATGATATAGGTACATGATGCAATTCCGGGAATTGAATTAGAAGCTGAAAGAGATTTCAAAAGCAGATTTGATAAAATTGTTTGGAATATGTACATCGAACCTGAAAAATTTGAGGAAAAATGGGAAAAGTTGATGACTGATTTTGATTTAAAGAATGATATTTGGTTCAAACATATGTTTGACATTAGATCAACTTGGATACCTGCATATTTTATTGAAACCGAAATGTTTGGTTTAATGAGAACAACTTCAAGGTCTGAAAGTGAGAATGCATTTTTTTCAAACTTCATTAAACAAGGAACAAATCTAATAAATTTTATGGGGAGCTTTGATTCAGCAATGTTGAAACAGAGGTCAAAGCAAGCAGAAATGGATGCAAAGACCATCAAAACTACTAGAAAGTTGTGCACCAAACTGAAAATTGAAGAGCATGCATCAAAATTGTACACAAATACAATATTTGAAATCATTCAAAAGGAGATAGAAGCAGCTATATATAATTGTTCATTACATAACATGAATACAGAGGAGGATTGTCAGATTTCTATTGTTAACGAAACCTCAAAGGAAAAAGAATGTGATCTTCAATACAAGGTATAATTACTAAACAAAAATTGATTTCTACAACAGAATCACATGTGATTGTTAATAAAATCACATGTGATTGTGTGTTGAATCACATGTGATTGTTAATAAAATCACATGTGATTGTGTGTTGAGTCACATGTGATTGTTAATAAAATCACATATGATTGTGTGTATAATCACATGAGATTGTTAATAAAATCACAGGTGATTGTGTGTTGAACCACATGAGATTGTTAATAAAATCACAGGTGATTGTGTGTTGAATCACATGTGATTGTTAATATAATCACATGTGATTGTGTGTTGAATCACATGTGATTGTTAACTTACTAACATTGAAACTATTTTTTCTGATTCCAAAGGTACTCTATAATCAGAAAGATGGATTCAACAATGACATAAAGAGTTTTATATCACATGTGATTTAACAAGTACAATCACATGTGATATAAAAATGTAAAATCACAAGTGATTCAAGAAAATTATAATAACTTTTGAAAAAATGTAATACCTTTTCCGATACCATATCAGCAGGGTCAACAATGTTAATATCCTCAGCATTGTTAATATCATAATCATTTGCATTTGAGGGTTCTGCAGCATCTAAAGGAGGTAATACATCAAATAAACCAAATGATCCACAGTTTGCTTCTTTATTCTCTCGAATGCACAAATAACCCTTCCAGTTTTTAAATACTGGACGCCGACGAGGTAAAGAGAGAGAATCGCATTTTGTGCGATCACAATACAAAAGCTATAAAAAAATAAAAAAAATATTAATAAAAAAACTTATAAAATTATATCTAAGAAAAAAAATTAAAATAAAAGAAACTCACTATCAAAAATGTAATAGGACCACAATAAAATTTTTTATTAACAGCATTCCTATTCCAAAGTTTTTTACTGTCTTTAAGATTGGCCAATAAAAACGAGCACCAATCAAGAGACTTAATATCCATATCTTCAGATACATAATTCAAAACATCCATTTTAATTATGCCATTGCAATCACAGGATACCAATGTATTGGCAAACAGCATCAATATATTCATCTTAAAAAACTCATCAACAGCACCATTTAAACTTAAAATTTTTTCCTTGATAACAGATGGCCTAATATCCTTGGATGATGTGAACTGATTAAGCCATTGTTAAATTAATTTAGATTCAGAATTGAGTGGTAAAGAGTATATATTGGTACCACCCTTGGGAATACCAAACACATCATGAACAGAATCAACATCAATTGAGATAACACCTTTCTTAGTATTAATAACCATCTTTGCATCATCAAAACTGTCAACAACATAATATCCTAACTTTCCAGGAAGTTGATGAAAATCAAAATCAATTAAAGAAGCAAAGCCAATATCTTTTACAATTTCCTTCTGTTCAAGAGATAAACCACACATAACAAATGAGAACTGAGATGGGGTTGACCGAGTCCTAATGGATGGAAGATGTTTAGAAACAGAAACATTTTGTGCAGCCTTTGATTTTTTTGTCCTCTTTTCTGTTATTGGTTTTAATTTTGTTGGAGCCTCAGGAATGATTTCTGATTGAACTGAAGAAGAAGATACGCCTTTTGTAGAAAACTTTATTTTTAAACTTTTTGGAGGCATAGGCTGAACTTCAGAATCAACTTCAGAAATTTTCTCTTGTACAGATTCGGGTTCAGAACGTCTAATAAGCTTAAACCTTTTATTGATTTTTGATTTACCCTCGGCAGTTCCTCTTGTTGATGATGACCTAGGTCTTTTAGTTCTTATCTGAGGCAACTCAGATAACAGAGTAGATAAATCATCAACACCTATAAAACAGAAAAAGAATTAAGTTATGACAACTAATAACAATATGAGATAGATAAACTGAAATCACATGTGATTGAACTCACAATCTCAAATAAACAAACTGTAATTTAGCTTACTAATCACATGAGATTAGAAGCTATGAATTAATTGACAGTGATTAGGTGAGATATTGAGAACAATCACATGTGATTGAACTCAAATAACATAATAATCACATAATAAAAAACAATCACATGTGATTTAAAAACAGAGTAAACATTAAAATAATAAAACATGTGAACACAGTAAAATCACATGTGATTTACAATTAAAAAAAACTAGAAAGTTGAAAATCAATAATAAAAACGGTAAAATCACATGTGATTAACAACTAAAAAACACTAGAAAGCTGAAATATATAATAAAAACAGTAAAATCACATGTGATTTACAAATAAAAAAAACTAGAAAGTTGAAAATCAATAATAAAAACGGTAAAATCACATGTGATTAACAACTAAAAAATACTAGAAAGCTGAAATATATAATAAAAACAGTAAAATCACATGTGATTTACAAATAAAAAAAACTAGAAAGTTGAAAATCAATAATAAAAACGGTAAAATCACATGTGATTAACAACTAAAAAACACTAGAAAGCTGAAATATATAATAAAAACAGTAAAATCACATGTGATTTACAACTAAAACACAACAGAAGGCAATAATCTAAAATAAAAACGCTAAAATCACAAGTGATTTACAACTAAAAAACACTAGAAAACAGTAATCTACAATAAAAACGGTAAAATCGACGGATTACAAAACCTAAAAAAAAGCCGAAATATACAAAAAAAAGAAAATGAACACCTATTTATACAAAAACAATAAAAAAACTAATAATAAAAAAGTTAAAATGACCTGATTGTAGTTCGGCATTGACGGAAACTTCAGCAGATGGTTCTAGTGGAGAAGATGATCGTAAGTCAGACATTTAAACGTTAGAAAAGGATTTTCTTCGACTGATAATGAACGAGGAAGAAAGAGGAATGAAGAATCACAACTAATCGCTAGTAAAACCGCCGTAAATCGCCGGAAATCACGATTTGATTCGAGAGGTTTTGAGAGAGAAGGAGATGAAGAGACGTGATTGGAGAGCGGGAAAGGAACAAATGACAGAGTGATGGGGGTTATATCAAAGTGTAAAATGACGAATATACCCTTCCACGTACAAAATCAGTTTAAAAAAGGATGTAATCTGAGCCATTGATTAGACTTGATCCAAGGGACCAAAAGTGTTCCTTGAGACTTTAAAAAATATGTGGACCTCCTTGAACATTTATCTAGTCAAGAGTTGTGTTCAGGGAAGTACACTCAAATTATAAAGTCCCAAGGGACAATCCACAACCATCAGATCAGATCTAATCAATGATCAAGATCAATTCATTTAATTAGACACGGAGGGGTATTATCGTCCAAGCGTCCAAAAATTGATTCAGACCTTCTTTCTCAGTCGACTTCTTTTTCAATCGGCAGCTTCTTTCTTCCGCTCGAAAATCACTCGAATTAATTTTGCGATTTCTTCAATCGAGAGCTTCAAAAATCACTCGCAAACGTCAGATCTGAATCTCAAACATCGAATCGACTGCAGCAAAACAAATCAAAACCTGCGAATCGCGTTTTTTATAAAATCGAAGAAATCGAACGCAGATCTGAAATCGAAATCAAAAATAACTGACGTTATCAATGAATCTGAATCCAGAGTCTGTCAGTAACAATCATACAGATAAAAGAACCGATGAATCAGGTAATAAAATTTATTTCAAGTTATCTAGATAATAGAATCACATGTGATTTGATTGCTTAGAGACGGGAGGTTGATAAGGGACAAATCACAAGTGATTCGCTTTACAAAATCACATGTGATTGTTTGCTCTGCCTTAGTTGACTGATTCATGTGATTTTGCTAAGAGAAATCACATGTGATTTGATTGCTTAGAGACAGGGGAGGTTGATAAGGGACAAATCACAAGTGATTCGCTTTACAAAATCACATGTGATTGTTTGCTCTGCCTTAGTTGACTGATTCATGTGATTTTGCTAAGAGAAATCACATGTGATTTGATTGCTTAGAGACAGGGGAGGTTGATAAGGGACAAATCACAAGTGATTCAATTTACAAAATCACATGTGATTGTTTCTTCTGCCTTAGTTGACTGATTCATGTGATTTTGCTAAGAGAAATCACATGTGATTTGATTGCTTAGAGACAGGAGAGGTTGATAAGGGACAAATCACAAGTGATTCACTTTACAAAATCACATGTGATTGTTTGCTCTGCCTTAGTTGACTGATTCATGTGATTTTGCTAAGAGAAATCACATGTGATTTGATTGCTTAGAGACATGGGAGGTTGATAAGGGACAAATCACAAGTGATTCGCTTTACAAAATCACATGTGATTGTTTGCTCTGCCTTAGTTGACTGATTCATGTGATTTTGCTAAGAGAAATCACATGTGATTTGATTGATTAGAGACAGGGGAGGTTGATAAGCGACAAATCACAAGTGATTCAATTTACAAAATCACATGTGATTGTTTGCTCTGCCTTAGTTGACTGATTCATGTGATTTTGCTAAGAGAAATCACATGTGATTTGATTGCTTAGAGACAGGGGAGGTTGATAAGGGACAAATCACAAGTGATTCGCTTTACAAAATCACATGTGATTGTTTGCTCTGCCTTAGTTGACTGATTCATGTGATTTTGCTAAGAGAAATCACATGTGATTTGATTGCTTAGAGACAGGGGAGGTTGATAAGGGACAAATCACAAGTGATTCGCTTTACAAAATCACATGTGCTTGTTTGCTCTGCCTTAGTTGACTGATTCATGTGATTTTGCTAAGAGAAATCACATGTGATTTGATTGATTAGAGACAGGGGAGGTTGATAAGCGACAAATCACAAGTGATTCGCTTTGCAAAATCACGTGTGCTTGTTTGCTCTGCCTTAGTTAACTGATTCATGTGATTTTGCTAAGAGAAATCACATGTGATTTGATTGATTAGAGACAGGGGAGATTGATAAGCGACAAATCACAAGTGATTCGCTTTGCAAAATCACATGTGATTTATATTCTGATTGATTATGTCAACACGCAGATTTTGATGGGAATGGTACTCCAAAACAAGTTAATTCATTGTACATGGATACACCAGGAGGATCGATATTTTATGCTCCAATTGTAGATGAGGGACTACTACCAATTATGGGGCAAAAGTTTGAAACACTTGAGTAATGTATTCAAATGTATAAAAATTATGCGTTTAAAGGAGGTTTTGACGTACTATTGTCAACACAGAAACGGACAAGGTCAGGTTTAGTAAAAGACAGATATGTTCGGTGCGATAGAGCTGGTTACCCAAGGAATGTATCTATTGACACCCTCGATGGAGAAGAAAATGTTACAAGAATTAGAAAAACACACACCAGAAAAACAGGATGCATGGCTCATGTTAGGTTTCTTTGGGATGACCGATCAGCAAAATTTTCAATTGTTGGCTTTGAGGATAAACACAATCACGAGTTGGTTCCTCCAGAGTATATGCATTTATCTAGGCAAAGTAGAAATTTGAAGTATGCTGAACAACTGTTTGTATTCAATGCTGCAAATGCAAACATAGGACCAACAAAAGCACATCTTCTTTATAGTAATATGAAAGGATGTGAAGAGAATGTCAATGGAACAGTTGATGATTTCAGGAATTGGAGGAGGGATTTAAATGTCTATATAAATGAAAGTGATTCACAAATGCTTGTAAATAAAATGGAAGAAAGGATGAAATACGATCCAGGTTTCTCATTTGAATACAAGACTGAAAACAATCAATTGCACTCAATATTTTGGGCAGATGAAGTGGCAAAGTGTAACTACAAAGAATTTAGCGATGTCATGTCATTTGATGCAACATATAGAACAAACAGGTAAACTACTAATTTTAAATCACATGTGATTCATAAATATATCACATGTGATTTTGAAATAACATTTTCAGAAGTTGTTTATTAATAATAAAATCACATGTGATTTATAGGTACAACCTCATGTTTGTGCCCTTCACTGGAATAGATAATCATCGTAAGTGTGTGACTTTTGCTGCGGGATTGATAAAAGATGAAACAGCAGAGACTTACACGTGGCTTCTTAACTCATTCATGAAGACTTTTAAGAAAGAGCCAATTATGGTTGTAACAGACCAGGATAAATCTATGAAGAAAGCTATTGACATTGTATTTAGGACTGCTAAGCATAGACTTTGCATGTGGCATATTACTCAAAAGTTGCCAGCAAAGGTATTAACAAGTCATTACTTATAAAATCACATGTGATTCGTATTAATTATAGTTAAGATCACATGTGATTAGTTATAGAATCCCCTGTTTTTTTGAAAAACTCTGTTTTACATTGTAAAATCACATGTGATTTGCATACATATTCTTTTGTCACATGTGATTCGTATTAATTATAGGTAAGATCACATGTGATTTGTTATAGAATCCCCTGTTTTTTTGAAAAACTCTGTTTTACATTATAAAATCACATGTGATTTGCATACATATTCTTGAGTCACTAAAAACACATGTGTTTCACTGTATCTACTGAATCACATGTGATTCGTATTAATTATTATAGTTAAGATCACATGTGATTTGTTATAGAATCCCCTGTTTTTATGAAAAACTCTGTTTTACATTATAAAATCACATGTGATTTGCATACATATTCTTTTGTCACATGTGATTCGTATTAATTATAGGTAAGATCACATGTGATTTGTTATAGAATCCCCTGTTTTTTTGAAAAACTCTGTTTTACATTATAAAATCACATGTGATTTGCATACATATTCTTGAGTCACTAAAAACACATGTGTTTCACTGTATCTACTAAATCACATGTGATTCGTATTAATTATTATAGTTAAGATCACATGTGATTTGTTATAGAATCCCCTGTTTTTATGAAAAACTCTGTTTTACATTATAAAATCACATGTGATTTGCATACATATTCTTTTGTCACATGTGATTCGTATTAATTATAGGTAAGATCACATGTGATTTTCTTAAACATATAGAATTTATGTTCACTTATAAATTATGATATAGGTACATGATGCAATTCCGGGAATTGAATTAGAAGCTGAAAGAGATTTCAAAAGCAGATTTGATAAAATTGTTTGGAATATGTACATCGAACCTGAAAAATTTGAGGAAAAATGGGAAAAGTTGATGACTGATTTTGATTTAAAGAACGATATTTGGTTCAAACATATGTTTGACATTAGATCAACTTGGATACCTGCATATTTTATTGAAACCGAAATGTTTGGTTTAATGAGAACAACTTCAAGGTCTGAAAGTGAGAATGCATTTTTTTCAAACTTCATTAAACAAGGAACAAATCTAATAAATTTTATGGGGAGCTTTGATTCAGCAATGTTGAAACAGAGGTCAAAGCAAGAAAAAATGGATGCAAAGACCATCAAAACTACTAGAAAGTTGTGCACCAAACTGAAAATTGAAGAGCATGCATCAAAATTGTACACAAATACAATATTTGAAATCATTCAAAAGGAGATAGAAGCAGCTATATATAATTGTTCATTACATAACATGAATACAGAGGAGGATTGTCAGATTTCTATTGTTAACGAAACCTCAAAGGAAAAAGAATGTGATCTTCAATACAAGGTATAATTACTAAACAAAAATTGATTTCTACAACAGAATCACATGTGATTGTTAATAAAATCACATGTGATTGTGTGTTGAATCACATGTGATTGTTAATAAAATCACATGTGATTGTGTGTTGAGTCACATGTGATTGTTAATAAAATCACATATGATTGTGTGTATAATCACATGAGATTGTTAATAAAATCACAGGTGATTGTGTGTTGAATCACATGAGATTGTTAATAAAATCACAGGTGATTGTGTGTTGAATCACATGTGATTGTTAATATAATCACATGTGATTGTGTGTTGAATCACATGTGATTGTTAACTTACTAACATTGAAACTATTTTTTCTGATTCCAAAGGTACTCTATAATCAGAAAGATGGATTCAACAATGACATAAAGAGTTTTATATCACATGTGATTTAACAAGTACAATCACATGTGATATAAAAATGTAAAATCACAAGTGATTCAAGAAAATTATAATAACTTTTGAAAAAATGTAATACCTTTTCCGATACCATATCAGCAGGGTCAACAATGTTAATATCCTCAGCATTGTTAATATCATAATCATTTGCATTTGAGGGTTCTGCAGCATCTAAAGGAGGTAATACATCAAATAAACCAAATGATCCACAGTTTGCTTCTTTATTCTCTCGAATGCACAAATAACCCTTCCAGTTTTTAAATACTGGACGCCGACGAGGTAAAGAGAGAGAATCGCATTTTGTGCGATCACAATACAAAAGCTATAAAAAAATAAAAAAAATATTAATAAAAAAACTTATAAAATTATATCTAAGAAAAAAAATTATAATAAAAGAAACTCACTATCAATTAATCAAGTCCGACACTATAATAAATAAACTAATCGAGTCAAACTTGAACACACATTTTCTCACGACTTGTTAACACATAACGTCTAAACCTTATTATTAATAACATAAACCGGGTCGTCGCCCTCACGCTCATTCTCGTTAAAATAAGTAAAACGTCTAATTTAATTATTAAACGTCTAGTTTATCAGATATCGTCTAACTCGTTTGTCTAGTTTATCAGATATCGTCTAACTCGTTTGTTTATTATTGAAGCGATAAAATTCCCGATTAAATTAATTAACTATAATTTCCATGAAAACCGATGCGTTACAAAAAAACACTCAGTTTAACAAAACCCTATACTTCCTCCGATTCAATATAAGTAATACACTTTCCTTTTTAGGATTATTCAAAATAAGTGATACACTTTGAATAATTATCTTATTTGGCCAATAATAACGGGACTCACACCCACTAACTATCTAATTTAACAAAATGAAATGACTCATTTAAACTTACTTTTACTTTTAAAAATCGTTAAGACAACTTTATTCAAAAAATGTGAGACATATTCCCACTAACCATCCATCTCTCTATATCCATACCTTCTACTCTTCTCCATAGACCATAGGAATAGAAGGATATTTAATACTTTAAAACAAATAAAAAAACCTGTAATTATTCATTTATTATTCGCATCTGCATTGTTTCTTCACTCAAAGTCTCTCGTGCAAGCTTTTGGCTGTCAAAGGAGATCTCAAATCCAAACATCGCCGGCGGCAAAATCTGGCCAGACCTGTTGCAAAGTGCATCTTTCCAGTTTCGTTTTCTAAATTGTGTTTGTGTGTCGGAAATGGGTTTTATTATGTATGACGTCATTAAAACAAAGTCAATGCTTTGATCTGAGTGTTGACTGGTGAAATTGAGTCTCATCTCTTGTACTTTTATCAAACAAAATCGAAGACGATGCGTATGAGGACTAAAACGACAGAGTTGACTTTTATTAAAGGAATCCCGCCGCCGGCGAAAACGAATGGGAAGTCCGGCCAGGAGGAATGCTGGTTCAAAGCGAGACCCGAATGAACCACAAAACCGCATTCCTCCACCAACTAAAAAGGGTTCGGGTCAAATACGGGTCAATATACCACGAAATCATTATTGTTGGGAAATTAAACATTCTAATACTGATGATGCAGTTAGTACTGATCAACACATATGGAAGATAGTACTGATGGGGTAGAAACACGAAATACTACTGATGATGGTTTTACTACTGATGATCAAGATTACTACTGATCTCTATATTTGGTGCAGATCGTGTTCTAGTTTTTCGTATAGTTAGTTATGGAATGTTTATCTTTTTGTAATTCAATTGTAATCGTTTCCTAGAATAACTAGGTTAATAGTTTAGGCTTCAAGGACTATTATAAATAGTTCCTTACGAATTGTAAACGTACGTGTGTATTGTTCGAGATAATCAATATACATTGAAGCTTTTTGTGATAACTGTGTTCTTATTATTTGTTCTTTTTCGATAACAGTTTTCATTGTTCTTAATCAAATAATAAGAGTGTTAATCCGCTGTAACTTCTCTTGTTAGTAGATATGTGTTTCTAATAACTTATTTGAGTTATTCGATCCTGACAAGTGGTATCAAAGCATTAAGGTTCTAGATCTACGAATTAAGAACATCAAAAAGTTTAATACTTTCGAATTCAAAATTGTTAATCATGTCTGATAACAATGAAAGCACACAGGCTAACAAAATTCCAATTCTCACTCCCAACAACTTTGGGATGTGGAAAAACAGAATCAAGCAATACATGCTTATTACTGATTACTCCATGTGGGAAGTTGTTGTTGAAGGCAACAAAACTATTCAGACTCATATAGCTACCACATCAACTGAAGTCGACAAACTCAAGTGTGAAAAAGAAAAGAAGGACAGAGGAATCGAACTCAAAGCCTTAAGCACTCTTTTGCTTGCTATTCCCAATGATTATCAACATTTATTTGTTGAATATGATGATGCTAAGAAGCTGTGGCAGGCATTGGAAAAGAAGTTTGTTGGCACCAAAAGTACTAAAAGGAACATGAAGCCTGTTTTGCAGCAAGACTTTGAAAACTTCAAAGGACAGAAGAATGAATCATTATCACAAGTTTTTGATCGATTCAATAAACTTATTAGTGAACTCAATCAAGTTGGTGTTCAACCAGACAATGATGATGTCAACAGGAAGTTCCTCAGATCTCTTGGTGAAGAATGGTCTATCTATACTGTTATATATAGACAAGGAGATGCATTGGAAGAGAAAGAGCTGGATGAACTCTACAATGAACTAAGAGTGTTTGAATCTGAGGTAAGTAATAAAACTCCTAATTTACCTTCAAACAATGTTGCTTTTGTGTCTAGTACAGGAACAGGTCAAGAGGCTACAAAGAATGCATGAATTGAAGATACAGCAAGAGAATCCTTTTTCACTAGTCATGTGCACACTGCATTGATTAGTGAAGATTTGGAACAACTCAATCCTGATGATCTGGAAGAGATGGACATCAAATGGCAGATGGCTATGCTGAGTTTAAGAACAAAAAGATTCCTCAAAAGAACTGGCAGACAAAATCTGACCTACAACAAAGGTGATCGTGCTGGATTTGACAAAACCAAAGTCAAATGCTACAACTGCAGTAATCTTGGTCACTTTGCTATAGAATGTCCTAGCAAAGATCAAAGATCAAATTACAACAAAAACAACACTTCAAATTCAACTGCATTAGTATCTCAAGAGGGTCAAGGTTATGACTGGAGCTTTCAAGCAGAGGAACATGCTCAAAACCAAGCTCTTATGGCCCTCACTGATTCTACTACTGAGGTACATTCTAAATTTTGCACTCCTGAATGCATTAAAGCATATAAAGAATTAGAAAAACTTAACAAAGAAACACCTGAAGAGATGATTTTAAACAGAAATAGGAGAAATGAATATAATGGTTGTATAGCTGATCTTGAAAATCAAATTAAATATAAAATAACAGATCAAAAGATAAAAGATAAATTGTTAAAAACAACTTATGATAAAGAATATGCTGAGTTAAAGTTAAAAGAAACTCTAATTAAATTAGAAGAATGTCAAATGGAATTAGAACAAAATAAATTAACCATCAAAAAATTTGAAAGAAGTTCTAAGATAATTGATGAATTAACCAGTAATCAAACCACTGAAAAAGTTGTTCATGGAGTTGGATACCATGCAGTTCCACCTCCAACTAATTTTATTCCTCCTCTTAAATCAAGCTCAAAAAGAATATTAAATGAATTAAAAATAGAGAGTCAAACTGAAACCAGTAATGATTCACTGATGATGATCAAACAACTAATTCAACTGATACAAGTTTCCATACCACACAAAGTCAAACTGAATCCCCTAAATATAACTCAGAAAATATACCAACAATTTTAAGAAGGGGAAATCAAAGAAACTTAAATCAATTAAAAGAACAAAGAGAGCCTGAAGGTGCTAAATCAACAAAATTAACATGTTTAATTTGCAACAAAGTTAACCACATAGCAAAGGATTGTCACTTCAATCCAATTAACTGCAAAGAATTTAAAGAATTTAAAGAAAACAAAGAAAAAGCAAAAACATTGAAACTAAAACAAACTGAAGAAGCAAAAGAAATTAAAAACTCATATGTTGAAGTTCCTAAATTTGGGAGAACTGCACAAAGATTTGTGCAATATATCAGATATAGAAGTCCAAACAGAAGTAATTATTTTTAAAACAATGGAAAGCAAAATCAAACTCCGGCATATTCAAAGTTTTCTAACATCAGTAGGAACTATTCCAGGTTTACTACTGAAAAAAACCCTAATTACAATGTTGTCTGGTACAATTACAAAAATACTACTGACTATGCTAAAAACTCATATTATCCAAATACTACTGGTCCATCAGTAGTAAAATACTCTAAAGCCAAACACTACGGGTATAAACCTAGGTCAGTAGTAAAACAAAATACCAGTAATAACTCTCAAATTAAGACCAAAACTGCATACAAAGCTCATCCATTTAAAAAATCCTACTCTTCAAAGGATGAACCCAAGACAAAACAAGCTTGGGTTCCTAAAATTAACTAATCCATTTATTTTATGTGCAGAGCATTCAGATCTCTGAAGAAAGAAGAACATGACATATTGATAGTGGATGCTCTAGGAACATGACTGGAAATCTTCAAATTCTCAAAGATTTCAAGTCTTTTGAATGTGGATATGTTGCTTATGGTGAAAATCCAAGAGGTGGTAAAATTACAGGTAAAGGTACAGTATCAAATGGTAAGATTACTTTTGATGATGTATTTTAAGTTGCTGAGCTTCAGTATAATCTGGTTAGTGTGTCACAAGTATGTGATAAAAAGAACAAAATTCTTTTTAGAGATATAGAGTGCATCATTCTTTCTCCTGACTTTATTTAGATGAAAAATTTGTTGTTTTAAGAACACCAAGGAGAAATAATGTGTATTGCCTGGATATAGGGGGAGAACTCATTTCTTCAAATGAGATCAACTGTTTTATATCTAAGGCAAACACAAATGAATCAGAATTCTGGCATAGAAGGATGTGTCACACAAATTTTAAAAATATGAATAACTTAGTCAAAAAGAATTTGGTAGTTAGACTACCACAAAAAGAATTCATGTGTGATCATCACTGTGTTGTATGCCTGAAAGGTAAGCAACATAAGACTTCTCATAAGACCAAAGCAATAAATTCTATTTCTAACCCATTGCAACTCTTACATATGGACCTATTTGGACCTACAAATGTAATGAGTATTGGAAAGAAACAATACTGTCTTGTTATTACTGATGATTTTTCCAGATATACTTGGGTTTTCTTTCTTAGAACCAAAGATGAAACAAGTGAAATTATAAAGAATCTAATTGTCAAACTGGAGAATACAAGAGATCTCAAAGTGAAAGCCATTAGATGTGATAATGGCACAGAATTTAAAAATACTAATCTAATCAATTTCTGTGATCTTAAGGGTATTGACAGGCAGTACAGCTCACCAAGAACTCCACAACAAAATGGTGTAGCTGAAATAAGAAATAGAACAATCATTGAAGCAGCCAGATCTTTGCTTGCAGATTCAAAATTACCAATAACTTTTTGGGCTGAAGCTGTTAATACTGCCTGTTATGTTCAGAACAGAGTATTAAGAGTTAAGCCTCATCTTAAAACACCTTATGAACTTTTTAATAAAAGAAAACCCTCAATAAGGTTCTTAAAATCATTGTCCTTATACAATTTTAATTACAAGAGAGCAAATTGGTTAGTTTGACTGCAAAGCAAATGATGGAATCTTTGTAGGATACTCAACTCAAAGCAAATCGTACAGAGTGTTCAACAAAAGGCTAAGAATCATTGAAGAAAGTATAAATGTATCCTTTAATGAAAATCTGATGAATGAACAGGGTAATGGTCCAGATTGGTTATTTAACATTGATAATCTAACCAAATCTTTCGATGTTAATTATGATTTTAATACAGGAGATTCAAACAATCAAAGGCAACAAGGAGGATCATCTATTCAATGATAGTCAAGACATAATGAAATATATCCTAGTTAATACTGATCCCACAGTTAATACTGAGGACAGTAGTAACTCAGATAACCCTAGCAATCTTGACACCAGTAACAACTCAAATTCTCAAGATACTACTGATCCCAGTAGTAACTTAGAATCTCAAATAAATGATGATGAACCCAACAATAATGAAGTCAGTATTAACTTTGAACCTCCGGAATCAAATGAAAATCATGTTACTACTGATACCAGTAGCAATGAAGAATCTCCACAAAATCCAGACAATCAAGAAGACACATGGACAGATGCCCAAATTCCTGATTCCAATGAGTCAAACCTTGATAGTCAATTAGCTGTTGACAAAGTTCATGGCACCAGAACTGAAAAGAATCATCCTTTGGACCATCAGTCTAATCTCTAATGAATGTATGTTTGAATGTTTTCTGTCACAGGAGGAACCTAAGAAAATTCAACAAGCAATGAAAGACTCAAATTGGATTATAGCAATGCAAGAAGAACTTCTTCAATTCAAATTACAAGCTGTATGGACTCTTGTACCTCTACCAAAAGGAAAAAGACCCATTGGAACAAGATGGATCTTCAGAAACAAGTAATATGAAAGAGGTATAGTGATAAAAAACAAAGCCAGACTTGTAGCCCAAGGATACACTCAAGAAGAAGGAATAGACTATCATGAAGTATATGCAACTGTTGCTAGAATTGAAGCAATAAGGATATTTCTGGCATATGCTTCATACAAGAAAATCAAAGTCTATCAAATGGATGTTAAAAGTGCATTCCTTTATGGGAAAATTGAAGAAGAGGTTTATGTGTGTCAACCTCCAGGATTTGAAGATCCTAAACATGATGACTATGTGTACAAACTAGACAAAGCCCTATATGGCCTTCATCAGGCACCAAGAGCTTGGTATGACACATTATCATCATACTTACTGAAGAATAATTTCAAAAGAGGTGCAATTGACAAAACTTTGTTCACAAGAAAAGTCAAAGATGATATAGTACTGGTCCAAATATATGTAGATGATATCATCTTTGGTTCAACAAATGATCAACTGTGCAAAGAGTTTGAAGAATTAATGCAAATCAAGTTCAAGATGAGCTCAATGGGTCCAATGTGTAGGTTTCACATAACACTGATCGGCCACTTGGGTCAACCTCCTAGTATGCTTGGTTCGACCATACTGACCAAGAACATGAACTTGTTCTTGACCGGTTAAAACCAACTAGCTGATTTAATCCCTAAATGCGGAACTGGGATTAAACCTAATCCTTAAACCCTAAAGGATTGGGATGTTGGAGAACTAGATTAGGTTAACAAGAAAGAAACCTTGTTCGAAGAACTCGAACACACACATACTTGTGTGTTCGTCGACTACTACCAAGAACCCTAGGGTTCTTGGTTCGACTTCGAACAAGAGGAGAGGAAGAAAGAGTGTTCCATGAATCATACCTTAGGTTAATGCTTAAGATAAGTCCAATGATGATGAACACGACGAACGATCCTCTAGATGATCACTTGCAACGATCTTGGATCTTCGAAACTCGAAGAACACGAAGAACGAACGAAGAACACGAAGAACGAAGAACACCAAGTGTGGTGTTCTTGGTGTGTTCGGCCGAAACCCAAAGAAGGAGGAGGCTAGGGTTTCGAGATTATGATCAAAGGAATAAGGGAACCCTAAGCCTTCTATTTATATTAGAAAGACTTACACTTAGGGCCCTCCTAGTTTAATTAAGATTAATCTCTTAATTAAACTTATCCTTTACACTTTAAACCCTTATAGTTTTACTAGTTTATTATTGTTGCACTTAACTATCAAATGTCTAGTATTAACACATTAAAATTTCGGTACCCATATACACGAAATTTATACACTTGTATTTATACTTTTAATAGTTAATTATATAATAACCTTTGTATAATTTACACAATAATATTATCCAATTACTATACGATTTAATAGCTTTAAATCATATCATGGATAACCTTTAATTAACACATTGTATATTTACTCAACTAGTAAATGTACAACTACTTGTATTAATTAGTTAAACTAATCTAGTAATAAGTTAAACTTAACTTAATACTTAACTGATTCATAATGACTATTATGAATCATTCCTCTTCGTAGTATCGTTGCATAACTTGTTCGTATTACATGTACTCACCGGTGTGACCCTTAAGTGTTTCGTAGGCATGGATGTATCATCATAGGTTGACTAACTGTGCACATAATTCCTTCAGACTCCCACTTGTGCAAGTTCATAACCTTTGTCTTAATGATACGAGCTACAGTGGCCTTTCTAGTGGGCATGTAGGTAACCAACCCCATAAAAACATCTTACGTAACCCAGGTATAGTTTATGAAAAACTCTTTAATAGCGTCTCCTAGTAAAGAACACTCTGTCTCTACTTCTTGGGCAAACTATGTTAGGCTCATCCCTTGCAGCACGATATTTGTGATAACGAATACGAGCATGGTAGAAATTATCAACTCCTGTATTCGAAATCATTTTATGACTTCTTGATTCAAACTGCTGTGATAAACGACAAAGAACAGATCAGTTCTTTTGGGCATGTAACACCTCAATTTTCAAAACAACATTTAAATAACATTTAAACCAAAATACATAATATCGTATCGGTGTCAAATACCGGTTTTACAAAAACGAAAAGGTTTCTTGTTCGAGATTATCAGAGTTTACAAAAACGGTGTTACAAATTATATCTTAACAATAGGATAAGGACTCTAATCATCAACACCGAGCTAATCTCAACAAGGCCTCTTCTAAACGGGCCTCCCAGATCTTCGATCCCGAACCTGAGTACATAGCAAAAACACAAACATAGTACGTGAGACAAAATTGCCTCGTGAGATACATGGGTTTTAGACCCGATAAACAACTAGTCAAATAATATCATTTAAACTTAAAATAATATTACTAGGTTCTTTTGGGTCACTTCGTTACTTTCATCATTTGGCCAATGTCAAGATAATCGGAATGCCTACAATCTATCAAGACCATCATATCCACGGTAACCGGAATGCCTCCAATCTACCGGGACTCTTAGGTATTGGGTAATCAGAATGCCTCCAATCTACCACTAACCTAAAGGTACCGTAATGACCGGAATGCCTCCAATCTACTACGGCCCTAGGGACAACAACATCATCATCACCTTTCTCTTATCATTATGAGCCTATAGCTCCATCATTTCTCATTCAATTAATCATTTCATCATGTAAGCAATTCGTCATAAATCACATAAATAACTAAATTACTTAAAGACTCGATAAAAAAATATAATCATAAAACATTTACTAACTATGTACTCAGTTTTGAAGGTTCACATGTACTCACCTTAGCCAAGCTTATCCAAATGTTGTGTTCCTTGAACACCAATATCACTTCTCAAGATTTGAATGCCTCAAATCCTTCAACCAATAACCTATTATCAAACCAATACAATGGTTTGCATCAATCATCAATACTAACTATATAATCTATGACTAGTCAACTACTAGCACCATTTTCCCCCAAAGTTACCAAACCCTAATTCCATAAATCACCATCTTTTCATAGATTCATATTATGAATACATTTTCCTTGTTAAAATACCATAGATCTAAGTTATATTACTTCCATTTAACCATTTATGTACAAATCCATAACTAGGGTTTGTGATTCAAGCTTCCCTACTTGAATCTAAGACTTATAACACAAGAGGGGTGAAGATTTACCTTTGATCTTCAAATGTGAGCAAGAATCTCCAAGAACTAGTGAAGATTAAGCTACAATCGTCACTTTACACTTAAAAATCGCACACACTAATTGAGAGGAGAAAAACTAGGGTTTATATGTAATAAATGAGGTTTTCCCGTATTAAATGCTGGTGTCGGGCAAAGTTCACGATCGGGAACAAAGTTCGCGTCGTGAACTTCTTCACGCACGCAAAGTTAGCGACGTGATCTGATCGGGAAGTAGTTCGCGCCTGATTGCCTGATTAGCTGGTATGACTTCGCGATCCGTGAACCAAAGTTCACGGCGTGAACTTCTAGGGCAGCTAGGGCTGCACTTTTTCATCCTTGGTTCGACCCGGTTTCGCCCATAACTTTCTCGTACGGTGTCCAAACGACACGAAACCAATTCCTACGTTCCTTAAATGATTTATCCTTATTTATCATATTTTTGTACAATTTATTTATTTACAAAAATTCGGGTCGTTACAGGGCACGGCCGTGCACTTGCCAGTTTCTTATCAAGTCAAAGGACCTATAAATATCTCTCCTAAAGAGGAGGTGCAATTACCATCTTGTATATTTCGATTTAAAATACAACTTCCTTTGTACCCAATATCTTCCTCGTATGACAAACGTATTTCAGAATTTTCTGAGTTGAACTAAAGCACATTAGTCATTGTATCCTAAACCACATACCTCAGGCTTAAGGAGAATCCTAGTGAACAATACTTTTGAACTTTTCAACCACGAAGTATTGTCACGGTGGTCAATCCAATATTCGTTGAGCCTCCAACAGAATATCACCGATATTTGGTTTACACAAAACTTGGGTAGCTATCTTCGAAGAACTTCGAATCTACCACCAAATACCGCGATGACGTTAACGTCCCATCAAGGTTCCCACCAAGACGAGTAGTCACGGATTTTGTGTCTTCTTGAATAAATAGACTTTTATTCATGGATCTTGTAAAACATACAAAGTCTGAATAAAAATGATACTAACTCATGTACTATTCCTCACTGGACATAGATACAGAATTATTACTGGATCATTACTTATTCCTTTCGTTCGTGTTGATTACTTAATGATTCTTACAAACTTAATTGTAACTTTATCACTAAACCAATCATTTCTATTAAACTAAAGACATAAGACGAGTATTTAGGAATACTATTACTTTTGCCTTTGCTAGATATTGTTCTTGCAACAATCTAGAACATATTCTAGTCTTGCCTTTTATGTAATTCGGTAAACATAGGAGGATTGGAAATTAACTCCTTGGTTTCTTGAATTCATAAAATTATCCTTGTAACTAAAGCCTCTTTTAGTTACTTGATTTGTAGATATTCTTACTAGTTAAAGAAATTTCCTTAAATGACTATGTTATCCACTGAAGGGTTAACAACCTATTAGATATGCAATAATTAATCACAAGACTTGTGATCACGCTATTATGTTTGCAATAATCTAATCAACGATCATTTATTATTTCTCTTAACTCTTTGGCTAACGACTTAGTAAAACCTTGTTGTTAATGTCTTACTAACTTACTGAATTCACTAACATCTTTAATGAATGACGCTAGTCTTAGCTCCCACTTACTTTTATGGAATTTAAGCATATCTTAAACTACTTATGACCTAGTCAATAACTTGTAGTTTAATCTTTTAAGAATTCTATCAATAATTAAGATCATCCTTTGGATTTACGAATATCCAACATTCTTGTTTAGGGAATTATGATCTTTATTGATTACTGTATCTAACAAGTATAAAACACTTGAAATGATACTATCAATTCTTAAATACATTAGTATTCTTTTAAGAATCTTATTTAATGCCAAAGTCATTTACTTGGATTTCTTAAATATCCATTTATTCCTGTAAGGGAATTATGACTTGATTAAATATTGTATTTATTACAAGTATAAAAGACTTGCAATAATACCTTTTAATTCTTAAAAAAAAAATTTAATATAGTTTTGTCCCTTTTAAGAGTCATTTAATGTCTAAGTCATTTTACTTGGATTATACGAATATCCAATTATTCCTACTAGGGAATTATGACTTCATTAAAACCTTTACTACAAGTATAAAAGACTTGTAATAATACTCTTAAAGTCTATCTTGATTATATCCAATATAATCATACTATATTAATACTAATACTTTAAAACTTTCTATCATAAGTAATGACTATTACTTAAGATGTTTTAATTAAGTTCAATAACTCTTGAACCTTATGCTTCCATAAAACTCTCAAATACTTTCATTAGAAAAACTTTCTAATTACTAGCATTTAAATACCTTGAGCTATCAAGACATTATTTATACAACAATCAAACAAATATATATAAATAAACATGAAATATAAGTAAATCAAGACTTGAGTTACAATCTAGTCATAAACCTTGACTAGTGTAATTATCACACATGCACACAATGTAATTCAACCATGGATTCGATAATTGATTAAAACCAAAATGAAACTTGTTTTTAACAAAAAATAAAAATATCCAAACAATAAAGTAAAATTGTTTAAAAACGAATCCACCAAAATACTGAATTATAAAAACTTGGTGCTCGTGGGATCATCACCATCTCATGCTGGTCACTATCACTTTCCATCTCCTCCTGCAATAAACGATTGCAAAAGTTAGATTACTCGTAATGTATTTACAAGTATCTTAAAGTGATTAAGAAGTGTGGTTGTGTTACCTGAGGAACTTGCGTTTCCTCCACTACCACTTGCACCCTTTGGACAATTTCTTTTCCAATGCCCAGCCTCACCACACTTGAAGCACCGGTTCTCGGTCCTCGCAGTGTTAGGCTTAACCTTCTTGACCTTTTGTTTGACACCTTAACCATTTGGCACTCCTTGGTTAGGATAGGTTTTACCCTTTCCTTTACCACCATGCCCTTTTCTCTTCTTCCCACCGCCACCACCATTACCGATCAAGAGAACGTCCTTAGATTTGGTCCCCAAACTCAACTCAGCTGTCTTGAGCATGGAATGTAGCTCAGCAATGGATTTCTCCATATTATGCATGTTGTAGTTGACCACAAAAGACTTGTAGTCATCAGACAACGAGTTGAGTATAGTATATGTTTCCATTTGCAACGGTATGGGGTGACCAAGTCTAGCGAGGTGATCCATGTGTCCCTTCATTTTCATGACGTGGGCACTCACCGGCGTTCCTTTGACCATCTTGCAAGAGTTGAAGGCTCGATTGATGTCAAACCTCTCAGTGCGAGCTTGCTCTTGAAATGAATCCCTAAGTTGCTGGATCATCTCAAATGCAGGCACATCCATAAGTCCCGCTTGTAACTCAGGACTCATGGTGGCGAGCATCAGACAGCTCACATCGAGTGCATCACTGACATGCTTATCATAAGCTTACCTAGTTTCAGCTCTGGCATTAACAGCAGGGGTGTTTGGTACTGCTCTCTCCAAGACATACCACTTTCTCTCATGCCTGAGCACAATACGAAGATTGCGCTCCCAGTTGAGAAAGTTTGACCCAGTCAACTTGTCTTTTTCGAGGATTGAGCGAAGTGAGAGATTGCTGGTCAAATCAAATCCATAGTAGATGGAAAGACGATCATCATCACAGAACAGTCAATCAGACATCATCTTCAACTGAATGATGAATCAGGTATGTTTTCACTTCCTAAGGAGGATCTTGTTGAAACTTTACAAAAGATGGGGTATGAAGGAAGATTGGACATTATCACTTTTCAAATAGGTCTTCTTTCACCCCAATGAAAATTCCTTGTTCACACTATTCAACATTGTATCTATCCTAAAAAGAGTACATGGAATGAGTTCAACAAATCAATAGCATCTGCTGTTGTTTGTTTGTGCACAGGCCAAGTATTCAATTTTTCAAACATGATTTTTGAAGGAATGCTTGCAAATTTATCATCTTCAAAATCTTTAATGTACCCAAGATTCCTTACACACATTTTAAAGCGTGAAATTCAAAATCTTTCAACTCCAAAGAATATTTTTGTTACACCTGAATTAAATAAAAAGGTGTATTCAAACATGAGAAAACAATTTAAATTTTCTGGGAAGGTTACTCCATTATTCCAAAACATGATCTATGATCAACCACAACTTGGAGAATGTTCAAGTCACCCCATTGAACCTCAACCAACTCCATCACTAAATATAGCCCAAACACAATCCACTCAGTCCACTCAATTACTTACACAAACAGATGTCCTGAATGTGTCCCAGGTACATGAAATCAATCCACAGAGTGCTACTCTTCACTCTGAGGAAGACCAACCAATAGCCAAAACAATTTCTAAAATCTATAAAAGGAAGAAAACTTCCTTAAAGGACACCATGGGACCAATTGAGTCAGACCCCAGACTCCAAAAGTTGTCCTCCAAGGAGGAGAGACGGCATGAGGAAAGGGCTCTCACTACTAATGCCCCAAAGGTGGGTGCACATGCTAGCGAGAACATCATTAGGACCCAGACCTCGGCAACTCTAAGTGATGACTCATCATTTGAGGCAGCACTAAGAGGACCCCGGTGCCAAGAAACCACAAGGGGGATACTACTGCTTCTTCTAGGAAGAAGAGAGTGTCTAAACAACTCATTTCATCACCTAGAAGTGATGAGGGTAGAGTGCAACAAACTGAATTGACGGATAGGATGGAAAACCTTAAAACCAATGTACCAAATGAGCCCAATGATCCACCCAAAGGGGCTGAGGGCAGTATTAAACCAACCCAATTGACGGATATGAAGGAAAACCTTAAGACCACTGTACAACATTTTCTGAATCTTTTGAATTCCCAAGGAAAAACCATGAGCTACATGAAGCATTACATCAATACTCTGAACAAAAGACAGAAGAAGTTCGAGTACAGGCTTCAAAGACAGTCAACTCTTATCAGAAAATTACAGAAGAAGATTGAAAATAGTGAGGCTCAACAAGTTGAGATCACTAAGGGGAGAAAGATCAAATTCAAGGAATGATTGATAATTTAATAGCAGCAGTAGCAGCCTCCCTCTTGAATCTTAAAGAAGCTCATGGTGAAACAGGTCAAAGTTATGGTGAAGACCTGTACAGAGGAGTAAAAAGTATGGATGAAGATGTATTTGTGTCTGCAAATCAATCTCCAACAGCAGAACAAGTACATTCTCCAGTTACTACTAAAGTTATAGAAACTACTGATCCTATGGATATAATTGATGCCAAGGAACAAGAGGCTGTTACTACTGATCCTATCGCAGAAGAAGAAACACCAGTAGTAAATGTACTCACAACTACTACTGATGCCCTAGCAGTAGTACCTACAACAACCTCTCCAGTAGTAGACTCCTCACAACAGCTGGTGGTATATACAACAGAAACAACACTAGTAGTAACTACCTTGGTTACTACTGAAGATGAAGAAATACCAGAAGTCCTTATACCAGCTGTGATCATCCCAAGGCCTCCAATTCCAGAACTACAACCACTTATCATTCCTGACATTGATGATAATGTAAATTGGGATGAAGTAGATGAATGTGCACTTCATCCTCACCCTAAGATACTTCCATTGAACAAAATTCGCAAGTTTTCTCCATCAATAACCATAACAGAAGTTGTTGATATGAAGTACACTCCACCATCTGTGTGTGTTGGTAGAGGCAAAGATAAGTTTGATGATGACTACCCACACAGAGCTTTAGGTCATTTTATGGTGAATAAGATAAATTGTGTTAGACCTGTTAAGCAAGATAAATGGAAGGTGAAGAGGATGAGGTATCAAAGAAAAGTAGCTAAAACTCAAGCTGTTGAAGACAAAAGAAAAGATGAAGAAGAAAAATTAAAGAATGCAGCTATTCAAGAGATAAAAGAATTCCTGGTAGAAGATCAACAAGCAGAGTTCTATAAACAAAGAAAAATAGAAGAAGAACATCTGAATTGCCTTGAAGATCTTGTGGTTGAATGCAAAAGAGAAAAAGCAGACCTACCAGATGAAATATTTGAAAAAGAATATCTTCACTCAGAAGAAACCATGTACCAGATCACCACATGCTCATTCATGAGACCACATGATCTTGCTATGTTTCAAGAAAAATATAATTACTTTGTGAAAAGAAACAGTAAATACATAATTACACAAAGGAAAAAGCAAAATCAGAAAACATTAGAAGGTGATCAAAGAAGAGCTGCTTTCTTAGAAGAACAGAAGAAGGAAGAAGAAGAGAAGAAACTTGGTTAATTAAAACTGAATTAACAAGTTTAGGGGAGATTGTTGGGAAATTAAACATTCTAATACTAATACTGCAGTTAGTACTGATCAACACATATGGAAGATAGTACTGATGGGGCAGAAACACGAAATACTACTGATGATGGTTTTACTACTGATGATCAAGATTACTACTGATCTCTATATCTGGTGCAGATCGTGTTCTAGTTTTTCGTATAGTTAGTTATGGAATGTTTATCTTTTTATAATTCAATTGTAATCGTTTCCTAGAATAACTAGGTTAATAGTGTAGGCTTCAAGGACTATTATAAATAGTTCCTTACGAATTGTAAACGTACGTGTGTATTGTTCGAGATAATCAATATACATTGAAGCTTTTTGTGATAACTGTGTTCTTATTATTTGTTCTTATTCGATTACAGTTTTCATTGTTCTTAATCAAATAACAAGAGTGTTAATCCGCTGTAATTTCTCTTGTTAGTAGATCTGTGTTTCTAATAACTTATTTGAATTATTCGATCCTGGCATTTATCAGCTCTACAACTACATTTGGTAATAACCCCATAACTTATTAATAATTCATACTTCGTATATTTAATTTTCAATTATTTAAACTTAAATTTTTGTTAATATGGGAATTGAAGAAGATGTTAACCAGTCCAACCGGATTACACCATGAAGATCAAAAGATCATTTACAAGAATAAAGAAAGGGCTTCAAAAACATTTCTTGATGTTGTTGGCGTAAAAGATAGA
The DNA here is from genome assembly GCA_963853835.1 of Calendula officinalis. NCBI lineage: Eukaryota > Viridiplantae > Streptophyta > Magnoliopsida > Asterales > Asteraceae > Calendula > Calendula officinalis. The sequence goes on from OY970822.1 coordinate 30,289,034, forward strand.
TCGAAAATGGTGGTAATGGAAGACCCAATTAGCCAAGAAAAACGGCTTCTTGAAGCTAGAAAGAATGCAAAGATAGAAAAAGCTAAAAAACTCAATTTCCGAAATTGCCCTCGAGGTCGATAGACTTGCCGGCCAGGTACAATTATTATGTACTCCCTCCGTCCCTAAATAAAGTTCCCATTTGTGTTGGGCACAATATTTTAGGAGATAGTTAGTGGTGGGGTATTTGGTATTACTTTTGAATAAAATATAAGGTTTGATTGGAGAGAGAAAGTGTTTTAAGAGATAGTTAGTGGTGAAAGTATTGGTAATAATATTATTATATTAAGTGGGTCCCTTAAGTTTTAGAAATGGGAACTTTATTTAGGGACAAAACTTGAAGGTGAAATGGGAACTTTATTTAGGGACGGAGGGAGTAATAGTTAATTTTAAAATTGTGATGATTGATTGAGTTTTTGTGTAGGTTTCGGCGGTTGAATTGGTTATATCTAAAGGCGGGAAAGTAGGAGAGATGATATTGAATTTGATCGATTTATTGATGAATCAATTGATTAAGTTAGATGAAACTAAAATCGACGGAGATGTAAAACTTGAGAAGAAAAACATGTAATTTATCGTTACGACGTCATTTTATTAAATTTTTACATTTCAAACAAAATTCCCACTAAATATGATGATTATTATGTGATCAAATATATAGGTCGAAAGGGTGCAAAGATACATTGAAGTACTAGATGTTTTAAAGGTTAAAAACACGACAATAAACAGTGGCGGACCCAGGAAAAAATTTGAGGGGTGTCACCGGTTGCACAATTTTCTCAGGGGTGTCACCTACACAAACAAAACAAAATTAAAATTTTTTAACACTATTTGAAAAGATTTCAGGGGTTGCCCGTGCAACCCCGTGCACCATACTAGGTCCACCCCTGACGATAAACAAAGCGAATGTGAATCATGTTCCCAAAGCGGCAGCGGCGGCACCATCACATGCTGGTGGTACCGTAGCTATGCCGCCACATAACCGCCACCACTCGAGGCGGTCAGTTGGGAAATATTCATCGCAACTGCAAGAAGTGTCGTTGAGTAAGAAGACATTAGGGGGGTTGTTGTAACCACACAATGGGAGACTTTTGATTCATTGCCAACAATATTTGAGGGCCCACAATTAACTTCAACATCAACCTCAACCACTAGCGATTCAATACAACACGACTTCAATTGGGATTTACTATTAAAGTAGTTTTGAAATGCAGTGGCGGACCCAATTTTCTTTTTGAGGGGTTGTACAATTTTTGTATTCATATTATAATAAAAAAAATAAATACAAATTGGAAAGTACGATTTCATTATATATGTCAAAAAAATGTCTATAAATTACATTCTAAAGGTGACCTCTTCGTTCTTTCATTTTCTGAAAACGATTGATTACACATTTAATTGTAACATCTAAAAGCGCTTTTTTTTTCTACTGCACAAATCAACGCTTGATTCAAAAGCCATCACATATTTTAGTGTGCAAATCGGTCTTTAGAAGTTTCATTGCGGAAAAACATTTTTCAACTGTTGTAGTTAAAACCAACAAAACCACAACTAACTATAATATCCTATTTAGCAAAGGGAAAGAATGATGTTTTCTTGTTTCGGTAAATGGAAAGAAGTAATTGGCTTTACTTAATAATATTTTTTTCTAATAGAAACTTAATAAATAAGAAGTAATAGGCTTTACTTACTTTTTATTGGACTTGAATTATATTTTCCTTAAGCTATCTTTTTAACAAATATTTAAATAGAACATATATTATATTATTTATCTGCTACATAAAAATATTCATTGTATTTTTTTATTAGGGATGTCACCTACATTAAAAAGAAAAATATTAACACTAATTCGAAAATTTTGAGGAGTTGCCCGGACAACCACGTGCACCATACTAGGTTCACCCCTATTGAAATGTATGTTTCAATGTATGTGCAGTGTGTGAACTACGTGTTATTTTATGTATTTTTGTTACTAGTTGGTTTGGGCATCCTTCTCAGTTATTTCATGTACCTAGTGTTTTCACCTGTTTTTAGTACCTTTTTTTTGGGTGCCATATACTTCCTAATAAAATATAGTAATAAGTATATTTAAAAAGATAATTAGTGGGTGTGACCACTACTATCTTTTACCAAATAATGTAAATTTATCAAAATATATCACTTATTTGACCCTTAAATAATCAAAATTTGAAACAAATTATTCATGCAAACGTAATAATCAAATAATCGCTTTCAAAACGTAATATCAAACCAACACTTCAATGAAAAGATTTTACGATCTTTCCTGTAACACCCGTATTTTTATAACATCGTTTTAAATCATTTAAAATACATTTTCCCAATATTTGACATATTGTCCAAAATACAGTTTAACAAAAACTTTAAAACCTTTATCAGAGTATACAAAAATACGGTGTCACCAAGTATATCATAACCATAGGCAAACGGGATCTACCTACGAGCTCCCGAGCTAAACATATCAAGGCCACTTCTAGTACAACCTTCTATCACTTCAAACCTGTACCTGAGTACATAGCCACAAAAACAACATAGTACGTGAGACAAAATAGTCTCGTGAGATACATGGGTTTAGACCCAAAGTTAATAATAATAACCGAATGACAAACAAACAAACATGTAAGAATCATCCATCTATATAGTCACCCTATGGTGACTCTAATACCTTACTTTCCTAGCAATCATATCTAGTCATCGGGCTGCCCCGATCTAACTAGAACCACCTTGACTTATTAACCGAAATCCATCGCCATTAATAAGCCTCAAGATACTGGCAAGAGGGATTCGCCCAATCTACCAATACCTGCCTTACTCGCCGGACTACCTCCAGTTAGCAAGACTACTATTGTGGATGACTCGATGGGAATCCACCCAACTGCGCCTCACTCCACACCTATCGTGGATGAGTCGATGGGAATCCACCCAACTGCCCCTCATTCCACCCTCTCATGACCGGGGGTCCCCCGCATCATCACATCATCTCAACATATCATAACTCGATGGTTATGTCTATCTAGCTCTCGGCTATCACATCAATCATCAAACAAGTTAGTTATATAATAATAACTATATTTAACTAGTTCAACATAGAGAACGTACCCGTATAGTCCCATGGACCCAATCATAAGCAATCTACACATACTTCTACATCTATGAACCCTAGGAGGTTCATATTCACTTATTTCATAATATACAATTCTTGTCTATCGACACCATAATACTTTTATCTCTTCGTGACCGTAATACTTAATTATTACTAGTCACATCATAATCATTTTCCTATATATTCGTTCATTTCTTTTATTAGTAACTATTACCAATAGGTACTCATTACTTATCAAATCATTTCCAATTACTTTACTAATACATAATTATTAATAAAGACCCAATATATATTATATTACTCCATAATTTCATTATTATGGTTCCTTAGTAAAGATTTCATAATTACTTTAGTTTATCATATTTACTTCCAAATTCATCAATCATACTAGACTTATTCTAGTATCACATTACACCTACTTTCTTATCTTTCCAGTCACTATCTTTATCAAAACATTTATTAGTAAAGACCCATAACATATCATATGTATTTTCGAAAACCATTTTCTATGTACCCAGTTTAAAAGTCTCATGTACTCACCTTAGCAATGCTTTCCAGATCGCGTTGATAACCCGAATCCTTGCATCCCGCATATGGAATAACTTCAACTCTTAGGTCCTTGCAACCTATCAACATAATCATCACATTTCTAGTTATCAACCATAACTAGACATCATCTAACATCATCATAAACAACCCCAACAACCAAGCTCATAAGCTTAGTGAAAATCCATAAACCCTAGTTCATGATTTCACCAACAAATCATAGATCCAACTTGAACACATGATCCACACCCTATTTATGGGTGATTTACATCCCCCATAAGCACCCTTAACAAGATCTTCCACATACCAAATCCATAATCACAATTTTTTCCCCACATAAGTTCATAAACTAGCTAGGAGATGAAATATACCTTAGATCTTAGCTTAGATGCATAGATCCTCAAAGATGGTGTAGATTTAAGCTCAAGAACACCAAAATCGCCTCCTTCTTCTCCAATCTCGGCTGCACCAAGTGAAGAAGTGGAAAATGAGAAAACCCTAGCTTTTTCCCGATTTATTGCTGTCGTCTCGAGTTCGCGCCGTGAACTAGTTCACGGACGTGAACTTTGCGCTCCGCGAACATTTCCCGATCGTGACCTTGGCGTGAAGTCTGATTAATCAAAACCACAAAATCGCTGGATGAAGTTCCCGATCGCCAACCCAAGTTCGCGCCGCGAACTAGCCCAGGCAGCAGGGCTGCACTTTTCGGTCTTCGTCTCGACCCGGTTTCGTCCATAACTTTCTCATACAGTGTCCAAATGACATGAAACCAATTTTTACGTTCTTTAAACGATTTATCCTTATTTATCATATTTTACACAATTTATGTATTTACAAATTTCGGGTCGTTACAACTATCTACCCCTTAAAAGGATTCCGTCCTCGGAATCACTAAGAATTTCAACCCACATACAACCGAGCATTCCGCTGTCATTCCCTTATGGTCACTACCAACAAGCTTTCCTCATTCCTATTCCGTTATCATTACATCCAAACGTTCACTTAACTCCTTTAAGTCCGAACGGTCAAGACCCAAATTTTTAAACTCATAATACCCAAACGGGTCAAAATTTCACAATTTGACCACAACACTTTTAATCCTTCAATCAAACCCGATCATTCTATACACATAAAAATGACATGACCCGCTCATTAAAATCAACTAATTGACCAACACGAATATCAAAGTCTAGCTTCGACCAAGTTGCCACATTCCAACATCGTCTAACCTTTGACTTAAGAACAAAGTCAACTATGCTTTAACAATTTCCCTTCTCGTTAAGGAACCCATAAATCCTTCTTTCCTTTTCATTTGGCCTTTAATTTATGATCCATCTACAATCATATACTCGATTCCCACATTCAATCTTGACAACACCCTAACGGGTCAAAGTTGTATAATCTGACTACAACTATTTCAACTATTCCATTAATCTTTTCACATACATACAATTGGCACATTATGCCCTCGACATTCACCAACCGTTCATAACGAGAGTCAAAGCCCATCTTTGACCGAGTCAACCATTCACAATTTGACTAATCTTGACTTTTGCATAAAGTCAACCATACTTTTCCCAACTAACAAATTTCGTACTTACGGGCACCATCACTAATATCTCACTTCCGGTTCCAATCATTATTTTGGTCCCCTTAACAATTGTCCCCGTTTTTCCACGCTTTCATTTTCCTCTCCCAATTATCCGAGAGTCGTACATTCACATATGGTCACATCGACCTTCACCGATTCTTGACCAACATTTGGTCACTCAACCCATCCTTTAGTTTTCTTTCAACTACCCTTACGTCACATCAATCAATTTCATAACTCTTATTCTCAATTACCGGAATTAGTTCTCCTATCGCAACATATTCCACTATTTCATACAAGTTTACCATACTTGGTTATCAAATGATAATTTGCTCACTAGGAGTCTCTCTTTCCTCCTATTCTATGAATCGTAGGCATCTCCTACACATGCATGTCCTAGATGCAACCCGCATTTCAAACCGAATTCTCATTTACCATAATATAATAGCAATACTCATTAACCACATGGTTCTGCATTCATCATATAAACACATAAACATATACACACACATAGATATACACACCGATATCATGCCAATTCAATCTACACACTTCTATTGTGCACATATACAAACATATGTATATATCATACCAATACCATCTATACATCTCTATTGTGCACATATACAAACATATGTATATGTCACACAAATACCATCTGGTATCCATCTTTTTACATCACGTAGCTTTGCTACTTTCTCACTCATTCAATCGCCCAATTATTCATCATGCATTCTAGCACCATTCCCATAATATTACATTATCGTTTTCTTTCATATCTAACATGTTTCTCATCTGACATATTACTCAACACGATCCACATGTCACTACCTTTTCATCGTCATATGCCCTTGATGGCCATCACATAATGCACATGCATTGAATCCCGCAGATAACTAGTAAAATCCCGTTTCGCTTACACATTAACCGCCATTAATCGGTTCATTTTCTTATTACCATAGTTCCAAATCTTTTGTCACTACGGAAGTAACTATCATTCAATTCCATTAATCATAACTCACCGGTCATCCCGGTCATCCTTGAGTCAGCCAATCGACTCCGGTCTACACTTGCAACCCATGACTTAGCACCCAATGGTCTAACACTCGATTTTCTACTTTCGTACATCGTGGGGCTTAGGACTATTCCTTTCCCGATCGTAGTCTTACACTACACTACGCCATACATATCACGCTATTGCCATGACACTTTTACCGACAATCTTTTTCTCACCTTAGACTATCGAATCCATCAATCCGATCACATAACTTGCTATGGCTACACGCCAACTTTTACTCAACTGATCCCAACGATTAAATTTCGTCGTTCCCGACATTTAATCTTTTCCACATAGTTTCCATTTATAAATTCTAAGGCATCACTATACCTTAGTCATTCTTTCCTTTACCGTTCACGTATAATAACATTACATTGCGTATTCGGATTCCTGCCGAATATCAAAGTCCCATTTCCAAAGCTTCTATTTCTATAATTCTCATCCAACTAACAATCCTTACCAAGACTTGGTACTTCATTACACTATCATTCTTTTGTTGACAACATCTACCATTCTCATGGTTCCCCCTTTGACACTACATAGTAGCATCAACCCATATATCTTTACTAAATGCGACACACCGGCCCATAATCATTTCCAATGTATGATTTCTATACACATACTAACCGGGAAGACTATTCCCGAATTTAACCCCCACGTCATACAACTTATCTACAATTTCTATAGGCACCAATTCGTGCAACAACAACAACAACAACAACGTCATAATCTCAAATCATTCTTTTTACCCAAGATCTCCGAGGTGGCCCTTCCGGGTCAACTCCCATTTCCAACTCCCTCGAGAGTTCATTTCACAACCTCTTGTATCGTGCTCTCCTTCACAAGGTTTCATACAACACATTCCACCGTGTCAACACCTCATCCTTCAATAATGTTGATGTCAAAGTCGCCATATTGTTCTTCCTTCATTTGCTACTCTCTAGCACTTGCCAACTCTACCGAATCCACCACATCGTGACCTTCGGTTCAAAACTTCTGAATTACACAACAGTTTTACACACTATGAAAGTCTTACACAACTTCCTTCCATTTCTTCCGACTATGTTTTGCTACCTTTTATGTAGACACTTCCCACTACGGGACTCACCATTCGATTATTCTTCCTTCATATGGGTATTGGAATCATTCCACCCACCCTCATTCGTAACTCTTTCCAATTTAGTGGAGTTCGTCCACTTTCACATTTATTCTTTCGCCATACTAACATATCCAACCAGCAAGATTCAAACGGTCATCTCGACCATCGAAAACAACACAATTAGATCAAAACATGGCATTTCTCATAGGGGCCGACCCTATCATAACAATGCCATACGGTCTCGAAAGACTCACATTTCATAATTCATAACAACTTCTATAGGTCCCCTAGGTTCAACCCTAAACTTAACATAAAGTCTCAAGGTCAACCTATCGATCTCAAGGAATCTTACATTCCTATTGCTACAGTCTAAGACTAGGATGGACATCCAACCTAATTCACTTAAACTATAGCTCTGATACCAAGTTGTAACACCCGTATTTTTATAACATCGTTTTAAATCATTTAAAATACATTTTCCCTATATTTGACATATTGTCCAAAATACAGTTTAACAAAAACTTTAAAACCTTTATCAGAGTATACAAAAATACGGTGTCACCAAGTATATCATAACCATAGGCAAACGGGATCTACCTACGAGCTCCCGAGCTAAACATATCAAGGCCACTTCTAGTACAACCTTCTATCACTTCAAACCTGTACCTGAGTACATAGCCACAAAAACAACATAGTACGTGAGACAAAATAGTCTCGTGAGATACATGGGTTTAGACCCAAAGTTAATAATAATAACCGAATGACAAACAAACAAACATGTAAGAATCATCCATCTATATAGTCACCCTATGGTGACTCTAATACCTTGCTTTCCTAGCAATCATATCTAGTCATCGGGCTGCCCCGATCTAACTAGAAACACCTTGACTTATTAACCGAAATCCATCGCCATTAATAAGCCTCAAGATACTGGCAAGAGGGATTCGCCCAATCTACCAATACCTGCCTTACTCGCCGGACTACCTCCAGTTAACAAGACTACTATTGTGGATGAGTCGATGAGAATCCACCCAACTGCCCCTCACTCCACACCTATCGTGGATGAGTCGATGTGAATCCACCCAACTGCCCCTCATTCCACCCTCTCATGACCGGGGGTCCCCCGCATCATCACATCATCTCAACATATCATAACTCGATGGTTATGTCTATCTAGCTCTCGGCTATCACATCAACCATCAAACAAGTTAGTTATATAATAATAACTATATTTAACTAGTTCAACATAGAGAACGTACCCGTATAGTCCCATGGACCCAATCATAAGCAATCTACACATACTTCTACATCTAGGAACCCTAGGAGGTTCATATTCACTTATTTCATAATATACAATTCTTGTCTATCGACACCATAATACTTTTATCTCTTCGTGACCGTAATACTTAATTATTACTAGTCACATCATAATCATTTTCCTATATATTCGTTCATTTCTTTTATTAGTAACTATTACCAATAGGTACTCATTACTTATCAAATCATTTCCAATTACTTTACTAATACATAATTATTAACAAAGACCCAATATATATTATATTACTCCATAACTTCATTATTATGGTTCTTTAGTAAAGATTTCATAATTACTTTAGTTTATCATATTTACTTCCAAATTCATCAATCATACTAGACTTATTCTAGTATCACATTACACCTACTTTCTTATCTTTCCAGTCACTATCTTTATCAAAACATTTATTAGTAAAGACCCATAACATATCATATGTATTTTCGAAAACCATTTGCTATGTACCCAGTTTAAAAGTCTCATGTACTCACCTTAGCAATGCTTTCCAGATGGCGTTGATAACCCGAATCCTTGCATCCCGCATATGGAATAACTTCAACTCTTAGGTCCTTGCAACCTATCAACATAATCATCACATTTCTAGTTATCAACCATAACTAGACATCATCTAACATCATCATAAACAACCCCAACCACCAAGCTCATAAGCTTAGTGAAAATCCATAAACCCTAGTTCATGATTTCACCAACAAATCATAGATCCAACTTGAACACATGATCCACAACCTATTTATGGGTGATTTACATCCCCCATAAGCACCCTTAACAAGATCTTCCACATACCAAATCCATAATCACAATTTTTTTCCCCACATAAGTTCATAAACTAGCTAGGAGATAAAATATACCTTAGATCTTAGCTTAGATGCATAGATCCTCAAAGATGGTGTAGATTTAAGCTCAAGAACACCAAAATCGCCTCCTTCTTCTCCAATCTCGGCTGCACCAAGTGAAGAAGTGGAAAATGAGAAAACCCTAGCATTTTCCCGATTTATTGCTGTCGTCTCGAGTTCGCGCCGTGAACTAGTTCACAGACGTGAACTTTGCGCTCCGCGAACATTTCCCGATCGTGACCTTGGCGTGAAGTCTGATTAATCAAAACCACAAAATCGCTGGATGAAGTTCCCGATCGCCAACCCAAGTTCGCGCCGCGAACTAGCCCAGGCAGCAGGGCTGCACTTTTCGGTCTTCGTCTCGACCCGGTTTCGTCCATAACTTTCTCATACAGTGTCCAAATGACATGAAACCAATTTCTACGTTCTTTAAACGATTTATCCTTATTTATCATATTTTACACAATTTATTTATTTACAAATTTCGGGTCGTTACATTTCCTATTTAAGATTTTACTAAACAAGATGACTAATAAAAAAACATGACTGTTTTATGCTTTCTTATCCAGTCAAATGAGAGAGAGAGATAACCATGTTTTAGTGGGGCGCTTATATAGAAGCTATAGATTAGTTTAAGCACTTAGAATATGGTGATGTGTAAAAGAATAATCATTAATGAACCTTTTCTTTCCAAATATGGAAAGAGTTGTAGGATCTAATATCAATTTTTCATTAAATAAAATATAATATAATAAGGGAAATTAATGAATACGTTTATAAAAGATTGAAACAAACTAAATAGAACAAACAAGTACAATGTTTTGGTTGAGTCTCGTGAAATTCACTATCCCCTTAGATAGATTCGTTGTCTATTTCTCAGGGTAAAACAACCGAGTAGTTTTACACTACCGAATATAATCCAAGCCAGAACACTTATCGAAAGTTCTTGTGTTTAAGGATCATTATAATTGGAGAGAGTAAATTGTGATGCTTGTAAGTGAGTAGGAAAGTATATGAATTTGTGTATTCTTCCAAATGACCAAACCCACTATTTATAATGGAAGATGGTCAAGTGGATTAATGACATACATTATTGTCATTAAGCCAATTCATTACAAAAACCAAAACCACTCATTCAAATGTATATTTTAATGACAAACATTAAAATTATAAATAATATTATTCATAATATTATCTGAATACTTTCACTAACTCAAGTGACAAAAATCGAGTGGCAAAAACCGAACCCCCATGAAACCCGGGAGACGAGTGTGGATAGGTTCAAGTTTTCACTAGTTCATTTGTTTGATTTCTTTGTTCCGTACACCCACTTTGAGAGTCGATATCTCATTCACCACAACTATATTTTGGACATACAAACCATTAATTATATATAATTAAATATATAATTATACGTGTCCAAAATTTTCCAACAATCCCCACATGAATAGAGATCGATCGAAAACAACACAAAATTTCGATAAATGTTCAACAGTTAAGTCTTGCAAAGGATAGGTAGGTGTTAGCCTTTGAACCTTCCCTTGAGAAGCACACTTTGTCTCCTAGCAGTCTATAGACGCGATGTCCTTGAACTGAATCCACCTTTTGTGTAGACGACAATATACATTCTCACAAGACTCTCCCTAACTTGTTCATATCCTCTTATCGTGCCCGTCTTGGTCATGGACACTGTCTGGTTCTGCGAGAGCTTCTAAGAATTGTGCCCCAACAATTCCATTCGAAGTGACCCCACTTCTCCCTCACATAGGTGATTCTCTACAACGAATCATTAAAAGCCATAGTGCTTATCCTCATTTGTAACGCCCTGAAATTTTAATAATTAAATAATATTAATTTAATCGTCATATTAAATTTTAAAATGAATAATTAGTAAATTAGTTATAATGAATTTAGACGGTTCGTATTAGTTAGACGACCTGTAGTTGGACGGTTCGTTAATGGTTAACGTTATTTATAATTTAATTGGTCGGGTTGTAATTATTATTATTGAGAAATTTATTAAGAAGTCGTTTATAATTAAATTATTATATGTCTATCGAGCTTTAGACGCTGATTTGATTAACAAGTCATAATATTTAGGGAGTTGATGGGTCTCGGGTTTTAGTTAGTCAATAATTTATGAGTCGGGTATATTTTATGTCGGGCCGGCCAAAGTTCAAGGTCAAAGTCTAATCTTTAGTTTCTCACGTTTTAGCAATTTCGGGCTTTAAGTGGGAGTTTTCGGGCTTGAGGCCTAGTATGTGTTTAGGGATTAAGAGTTGTCATTAAGGGTTTATGATTTATTTTTCATTCTCCTTCCCATCCTTGTGTTCTTGGAAGCCGACGCAAGCCAAATTCCCTCAGCCTTCATTTCCTCTCCATTAATCTCAGCCAAGGAAGATTAAATATCATGCACTTGATTGGTCGTGATGGTTGGCGTAGATAAGGGAAGCAAGCACGTCAAATTCTTGTGGCCATAAAGTGACCGACATTCTCTTGGGGTTGGTGATTTTATTATTGAATCTCTTCTTTTAATTAGATTGGTGAAATTATTCAAGGCAAGCAGGTGAAACTATTTTGTAGTCGGAGGTAGAGTAGAATTCTCGTGATCTCAATTCCGTTGCCATATCAATTCGATAACTAGTCCCTTCTTCCTTCGTAATGCTTTTCTTTCATCTCATAATTGCCTGATTTCTAGCATGGAGGGTTCGAAGAAATTGAACACATTCGAGCCGGAATTGAGTAATGGAGTCCCGTTTTATCAATCATTCGGTAGCCTTCAAATCGTTGTTCCTTAATCGTTTTATTCTTGATTTCTTTTTTTTTCCCGTTTCTTAACTGTTTTGTTCAACTGTTGCGACCAGATTATGGGGGCTGAGCAGAGGGGTCGGTTAACCAAGCAGGTTAGTGATTGAGTTCGAGTTGGATGGCGATTGAGTAAGAATTATCAAGCTGTAGGGGTTGTTTGATTTCAGTAGTCTTTATTTCTCTTCGGTAGTTTTATTTTCTGCTTTGCTTATCCATTTGATTAATCAATTTATGCCGGGTTTTTACCTTCGTCATTGTAAGGGGCTGTGACCGAGTTTTAGGGTTCGGGTGTTGATTGTACGTTGTGGTTTATTGATATTGTCGGGTCTTAGAGTATTGAGGGTTTCGTTGTTGTGATGGTTTAACTATCTTATTCGTGATCTCGAGTCTTGTTTCAAACGGTTTCGTTCTCACTATTAATCGCCTCAATTGGTTGTTGTTGTTTAGCTACTGCCTTTGTATATGTCGGGTCTCGGGTTGGGGAAAAACATTTGGTCGCTAACTTAAACATTTTGTTAACCGAAAACCGGGAACTGAACCTGTAGGGTTCTTGGTTCCCTAAACCGAATATTTTCTAAATAAATTAACGAGGTTACATGGTTATGATCTGTGGTGATAAAAGGTGGTTTTTGGACGATCGGGCATCTCGGGAATAAACGGGTTGGTGTTGCGATTTAAAACGGGTTTTACCTAATATGCTGAATTTTTGGGCAGAATGTATAGCCGGAGTTTGAGCCCGTTTTTGTCACACTTAAATTACGTTTCTGAAATTTTGGCCCATGGTGGTACCTAGTTTTCCGAGTCCTCTTTCCGTTTCCGCTGACAGCTCGTCGATATGATTTGTCATTTAAAAGTTATTGCTATATTTGTAAACCATCGCAGAATAGTTTCGGTTCAGCTATTCTGTCTTGTGGGTCTGTTTTGATCCTCTTCTGTTGGGATTCAAGTCCTGAGGTCTTCTGACAAATTGTAGTCCTCTGAATTATTTAGCTACTGTAAAAATTTGAATAAAATCTAGAAAACCGTTTGAGAGTTATGACCATTTCCGTAAGAGTGCTGCGTGCTGTCAAATTCTGTTGGAAATAATTTTGAGCCGAGTTTTAATCCTAGTCTTGTGATGCATTGTAGGGTCCTTTAGGAGCTGAGTTGTGACTCTTGTGTGTGCCGAGCATTCCTTAGGAGTTTACGTTTATCGAGGTGGGTGATCTCACTATAATCTTGCATTTACATTCACTTCATGATTATGTGCTATATGTCATGAATTGCTATTGCTTTGAAATGAGCTTGTTATTTGTTGATATGCTATATGCTATGTATTTTACTCGCATTCTGAACTGAGAAATGGATACTGAGTAACCGAGCTACGACCATATCATTATGTGAATGATCTGTGTACTTGAGTTTTGATTATGAGTTGTTATGCACTTGTGTTGTGCTACGTGTTTATATATCTTTGAGATGATATACTTGAGCTTGAGCTGTTAGTTTTATAAGAGTACATGTTGTAATGGGTCAACACGGTAATAAAACTAACTAACTATATGATTCATGAGGTAGCCAACTCTTCCCGGGGGCCAAGTACAATTCACAACTGTCAGCGTGGTACTGCGGGACACTAGTGGGTGTTGGAATGGGTTGCTAGTGACGAGCGCGAGAGTAGTGGCACGCGTTGTGAATTTGTCACGGCATTGGCGAACCAATTGAAATTTAATAAAAACGCCTAATAAACGAGAATTGAGTAGAGTCTTTAGGGATCACTTTTGTGGTGTGGATTGTTTGTATGTGTATGTTTATTGTGTTGATTATTCACACAGCGGTGGCTGACCCCAAACACTCTCTCTCATTTTGCAGGTACTAGCAAGGCAAAGAGAAGGTCAGTGGTTGATGAGCTGCGTTTCTATTTTTTTTATTTATGGATTTGGATTAAATGTTTTTTTAGAGTCAAACATGTTTTGTTTTTAAATTTAAACCACGAGTTTATATTTTTATTAATGAATTGGGACTTTTGAGTTACTTGTACTTGGAGGAAATTAATACATTTTATTGTTTAAAAAAAATATATTTAAATTTCCTCTGATTTTTGGGATGTTACATCATTGTCACTGAAATAGGAATGGACTAGGAAGTAGTAGAATGTACTCCCTTTAAGAATGTTTGGAGGAATTTCGTTACCCCCACAGTGATATCCCTACGTTTATACAATTAGGTTGTCCTATTGAACCTAGATCTTGGGATCTCCAGTCAACTAGGTTAGGTTTCCTTCGCATAAACTGTAACACCGCTAAATTCAGAAACCATTGTTTTTTTAAAGGGTGCGGAAGCATAAGATAATAACTAAGTCCTAAGTTTAAATTTATAGTCCAAACGTCCCAAATTAATTTCCAGAATAAACATTATTGTTTAAACGGTGTCACTTAACGAAATGACTCATTTTACAAAACATATCCAATTGAGCTTGGTCAATCATCCCGTCCAAAGCACCGATCAACCTGAAAAGAGTAAACGAGGGAGGGATTAGCACAAAGCTAAGTGAATGAATATAATCTACAAATTCTGTAAAGAACAACAAGCAAGCATAAACATCTCCACGATCGAAAAGCCACATAACCACATAACACTATTTGTTCAACAAGCTCGGGGGGTCCTGCAGGAGCCTAAAACCATCGTTGGCCAAACGACGGTACCCGAAAGCCTGTACCCAACTCCCCGGTAAACACCCTTACGTATAACGAATATATTAAGGTCCGAATACCATATGAGTCGATACACTATGCCCAGCGCACTGACATCTCAAACCTCGGTTGCCCACTTACCGAGTCCTCGGTTACCAATCAAACCGAGTTGTTGCTACCAATCAACCAAAGTCTCTTCACATATGTGCACATAACCTATTTAACTCCACGCAAGCAAATAGGTACCAAACAAGCAAGTTATAAAAGTTTGCGCCGAAGCCCAGTCCAGACATCTTCGCGCTCTAGTCCCAATATAGCGGAGCAGCACTAACGGATCAACACTAACGGATCAGCACTAACGGATCAGCATTAACTGATCAGCATTAACGGGGTCAGCACTAACGGGATCCGCACTAACGGGGTCAGCACTAACGGGGTCAGCACTAACTGATCAGCACTAACGGGGTCAGCACTAACTGATCAGCACTAACGGGGTTAGCACTAACAGATCAGCACTAACTGATCAACACTAACGGGGTCAGCACTAACTGATCATCACTAATGGGGTCAGCACTAACTGATCATTATCAATGGGGTCAACACTAACTGATCAGCACTAACGGGGTCAACACAAACTGATCAGCATTAACGGGGTCAGCACTAACGGGGTCAGCACTAACTGATCAACATTAACGGGGTCAGCACAAACTGGTTGCAATCAAATACAAGTTGGAGATTAAATCCACTCACTGTAACCTTCTCCTTGCCACCAACTCAGTAGTCTAATGTCACTGAGTTGTCCTCCTATTTCCTGTGAATCCAAAGGAATACCGAATTAGTATATAATTCTATCAAATTATAAACAATTGTCAAGTAAGTTCGTAAACTAACTTTTTACCCAAATGACATCAAAATACTTGCAACTACTCAAGTCATAATCACATCATACTTTCATAATTCAAGTCAACTAACCACATTATACATTTTACATCCAAACGGGTCAAAACCCAAACATAGTTCTAATACTACTAAATCTCGACTTTTAACCCATATAAACACCACATTTAGCAAGTCATGACTAATTACATAATTTAACCAAATCAACACCTTTCTTGACCAAGTATTTTACCCAAAACCACAAGTTGATCTTTTTGACCCAATCATCTAAACACTAACTAGTTTATTTTAGACAATCCACCAATACTTGACAATCAACAAAAGTACTTTACCAAACATGTTATATTAACATAATAAACAATAATAACCATCAAATCCTCAAGAAATCCAAGGTTTGACAAAACTCATCTTCTCCAAACATCCATTAATGGAGCTTGAAGGTTAGTTTCACCAAAACTTAGTTTCTTCCCACAAATAACCACACAATACATGTAAAAGCTTGAATAAACATGTAATCTAGCATCTAACACAAGATTCACCCACAAAACTTCAAGAATCATAAACCCTAGTTTAACCAACTTGCATGAAATCAATAACAAACACATGTAGAATGAAGCTCACCTCAAGGCCTACTCAAAAAATGAGTTTAGAATTTAGATTGAGTAAGAAACAAGCCCTAGATCTTCAAAAGACATCAAGAACAAGCAAGAAGGTGAAGACAGTTTTTAGAGAGAAGTTAGAGAGAGAAAAGGCACATGCAATCTTGTTGTGTGTGTTGATATGTAACTGTGAGAAGAAAAGGAGGTTTTGACAGCTCCTTCAAAACGTGGCACAAGGGGAAAACAACAGGTGCACATATCATTTAATAACAGTATCAAAAAAGGGTATCCGGTCCACAACTAATTTATTTAAAAATACCAAACATACTCCATTTTCAAAAACGAATATATTTTCGGGATTGAAATTCAAAAGTTAATCTAACAATATAAAAACCACATAATAATTTAAACATTTCAGAAATCGGATATTTTAATCCCTTGATTAAAATATCACAGAAAGACAAAACACTAAACAATTCATTTAACATTTAATCAATCCATTCCACATAAGGTCAAATAGACATTTATCAAATATCAATATATACCTAAAACAACTAGGCCAATTTTAAGATGTTACATAAACTTTTATTCCAAGGGCTTTAGTCCCATTCCATTATAACTAACTCTCTACTTAACCCTTTTCATAAGCGGATCCGCGATGTTAATCATTTAACTTTTTGATAGTTAATCTTGATAACTTCAATTGAGAGTAGTTATCATATCGTTTTATGTCTTACTATTATACATTGTACACTTGACTAATGTAAATGTAAGACAACGATATATGCCAATTTATACATCAATTATTTTGAATATCTTCCTTAATTGATGTAACTTTAGGATGATAAATGAATACCTTAGCAAGGCACCTCCACATTCATACGTACTTATGAGACGGTTTTCTTTCAAACCAAACTTTGTACGATGTTTCATCTTATCCTCACGAGATATCTTATATAAAAGATAAGTAGTCGACACACGACACACCCCCATATTTGTACAAATTAATGTATCAATTGCTTCATTTTTACTTTTCTCTAAAGTAAAATTATACTCTTTCGTGTACATCAAGGAGTTTTGGTTATTTCTTTCAACCAAATGGAAGGATGAATTTTGTCAATTTGTTACATATGTGACTTTGAATCAATGTGGAATGTTGGTGGTATGCCATTTAATTTATTAAAACCAATTTAATTAAATTTATATGGCATAATCAACCATGTTAAAAATTTAACAATTCAAAATAAATGAGCAACTTTATTAGCATTTTATCAAAATTGCGGTTACAAGTTGTCATATTTAATTTTAACATTTTTACCAACAACAATTCCACATTTTGATAACACAATTCCATTGGATTCAATCACAACCCGAATAACAAACTTAGTAAGCAACCAACCGGACACCATATTCTTACGAATCTCCGGAACATACAAAACATTACTTAATGTGACATCATTTCCAGAAATCATCCTTAAGATGACATTTCCTTCACCTTTTATATATATGGTAGTCAAGTTTCAATAAAATGTTTTTGCTCATTTTCAACATCTTTGAACATGACAAACATACTTTTATCGACACAAACGTGACGGGTTGCACCCGTATCGACGTACCACCCAACTAACTTCCGATAATTCGGAAATCATGGCCACAATATGCACATCTTCCTTCATATGCATTACCATGTTAGGCATTGTCACAATATTTGTCATTTTTATCAAATAAAAAATGCAAATTTGACCAATTAGCCCCAACAATCAAAATGTTTCAATTAGTAGTGAGATATATTTCAAGGATCAACTCAAGAAGCCAAAGACTATCTTGTATCTTACTCACTAATTTAAACCAACATTTTTCCCAAGTCTCACAATTTGAAAGTAAAATTCTAGATGCCAAAGCAATCCATAGATATAAAATCCGAAAAATTTAACTTTTACCAAATTTGAGAAAATTCAAGTAACCAAAGTTATCTTGAAAACTTAAAACAACAGAACCATTTTATTTCAAAAATCTTATAATTTCCAAATATCTCACATTTTGAGACTATATTCAAGAAACCAAAGTAATTTTGGTATATATAAAATGGAAATTAAAATTTTTCAAAGAAAAATCTCTATAATTTAAGATAACAACAATAATCTGAAACTTCAATCCAAACATTCAATTTCCAAATAGTCTCACAAATTGAAACCATATGTCAAGAAGCCAAAGCTACCTTGACATGCATAAAATGGAAATAACATGAACGAATGTACTTTTCTTAAATTCAAAATTTTGAAAATCATAAAGTAAACTCTCACAAGATTGAGAATAAATTCAAGATGCCAAGAAAATCTTGATAACTAAAAGTTATAAAATTTTAAAACCAAAGATTCAAGTATATTTTCTCACTATATGAGATTAAAGTCAAGAAAACCCAAGTTATCTTGATACTTGAAACAAAATAAATCAAAATATTTATATCCAAAACTTTTAATTTCCAAATATCTCACAAAATGAGACTATATTCAAAATACTAAAGTAATCTTGATATGTATAAAATGGAAACTACGAAAAGTTTATAAAATATATTCTCAAACAAATTCTTTATAATTGAAAAATAACGACAATATTATCAAATATAAATCCAAAGTATTTGATTTTCAAATAGTCTCACAAATTGAAATCATATGTCAAGAAGCCAAAGCAACCTTGATATGAAGAAAATGGAAATCAAAATCACTTACAAACCAATGTCCACAAATATGAATTTGAATCCAAAATTATTTTAAACAATAAATCGAGTTATTTAAAATCAAACTTTAAAAACTTGATATAATAAAATTTAAATCCAAAAATTTGATTTAATAATTTAAACAAAACAAAATTGGAAATTTTCGAAAAACTCAATTGAACCTTTTGTTCTATATAAACATTTCAATTACCACTTTTTCCGAATCTATGCTATTAACGAGCAAAATCGAATAAAATATGTATTTTCCAACCGGTATTAGCAAAGAGAGGAAAAATCTATTTTAAGTTTGTAGGAGCTAATACAAATTTTTCATTAAATAAAATACAATAAAATAAGGGAAATTGACGAATACGTTTACAAAAGATTGAAACAAACTAAATAGAACAAACAAGTACAAGGTTTTGGTTGAGTCTCGTGAAATTCACGATCCCCTTAAAATATATTCGTTGTCTATTTCCCAGGGTAAAACAACGGAGTAGTTTTACACTACCGAATATAATCCAAGCCAGAACACTTATCGACAGTTCTTGTGTTTAAGGATCACTATAATTGGAGAGAGCAAATTGTGATGCTTGTAAGTGAGTAGGAAAGTATATAAATTTGTGTATTCTTCCAAATGACCAAACCCACTATTTATAATGGAAGATGGTCAAGTGGATTAATAACATACATTATTGTCATTAAGCCAATTCGAAAAATCGTCAATCGCCACTACAAAAAACTGTGGCCATACATCATTAGCCACGCTTTTATTTTACATCAAAAGCGTAGTCTATTCTCCCGCGTTTTAAAGTGCATATATGGCTACGGTAAATTTTAGTGGCCATATCATATGGAAAAGTGTGGCGATAGCATACAACCGTGGCTAATGGTTACCATATAGTCATATGTAATGAAAATGAAATAGTTGTAATCCTACTTTTAGAGACACAATTTATTTTAAATTGTGGCTAATGGTTACCATATAGCCAAATATCATTATATTGGTGGTGACTACAAGCACGATTTTAGACACATAGTTTTATATACAATGTGAGTAATCTATTATGTATTGTCACATGTAGTTATGTTGAGGGTGACCGTAGAGTTCTTATAGACACATAAGGTTTTTGTAATTGTGGCTATAGATTAACCTAAAGCCACATTAAAAAAATTAATCTGTGACTTTTGATATCATTTGGCCACACTACAAAAATTACCAACATGGTTATTATTTCCTTTTTGACCTGTCAAACTCGATTGGTAATAGTCGGACCTAGTAAAAAAACGAGTTAAACCGTTAAATTGTCGGCCAAAGAATTGCACTGCACCGAGCCTTAAGTCAAATGGGCACACAACGTGAAAGGCATAAGGGACTCAAGCTTTAATTTCTTCAATATAGTTGGTGCACAGTTCTTTTTATAGTGAAAGTAATTCCCCAACTTTCATACAAATAGCAATGTGGGATAACATTTAGCCATAAACGTGACAATTGGTTGCTTTTAGACATATAATCAATTTAACTGTAGTCGTAATCTTGTTATAGCCACATGAAAAATTGAGTGACTATTTTTTATCCTACAGCCACAAGACACACAATAATGATCGTGGTTGTATACTAACTTTCAACAACAACGACTTCATGTGGCTAATAAACACATATGCCCACAAATACTAGTATCACACTTAATCGTGGCTATTGTTTTCCTTTTAGCCACATAAGTCGTTATCACATATATGTGACCCTTGATAATATTTAGCCATATTTAACATTATTAACGTGACAATTTGCTACTTGTAGACACACATTTATATACGATTAAATGGTGATTTTTGAACTAATTTTAGAGACATAATTTTAATTTTACCTTTACCATTGCTATTATTTAGGTCATGGCCACACACAATTTTAGTTTTATCTTGATTTGATTTAGGGTATGGAAAATATCCATCATATAGCCACACAGAGAAATAAAAGTTTTGAATGACTATTGTTTATTGTACAGCCACATAACACACACAATAATAACTGTGGTTGTATACTTCTTTCAACAACAATGAATTTCATGTAGCAAATGAATACCAATTTTTTGGACACACGAGTAGTTGATTCATGTGGCTAAATATGTGTCTTTCGCCTCACGTATTAATCGTCACAAAATAATGTCACGTTTTAACAAAATAAATCATGGCAAAAAGTGTGACATATGGCCACGCTACATGACCGTGGCTAGAAACGGTCACGTTTATCATGTTAAATCGTGGCTAAAGTGTTCAAATATAATTTGCAATTGCCACAATAATTTAGTTAAAATGTGGCAAAAACAACATTAGAACATTATTTATGATATTTAGCCACACGAACATGTTAACCTGTGGCGAGGTTGTTTAGAAAAAACTGTGGCTAAAAGCTATTTTTGTACTAGTGTAATTCATTACAAAAATCAAAACCACTCATTCAAATGTATATTTTAATGACAAACATTAAAATTATAAATAATATTATTCATAATATTGTTTGAATACTTTCACTAACTCAAGTGACAAAAACCGAGTGGCAGAAACCGAACCCCCATGAAACCCGGGAGACGAGTGTGGATAGGTTCAAGTTTTCACTAGTTCATTTGTTTGATTTCTTTGTTCCGTACACCCACTTTGAGAGTTGATATCTCATTCACCACAACTATATTTTGGATATAAAAACCATTAATTATATATAATTAAATATATAATTATATGTGTCCAAAATTTTCCAACATGAATTTATGTACTTTTGATGAACTTGGGTTCCAAGAAATATGTCAATATGGTCACACATTGACAGGTTGTATAAGAAAATGTAAAGAAAACTTGCTTTACCTTGGAGTCAAGAAAATTCTTTGCAATGATTGCTGTATCTAAACTTCAAATGGACCATCGGCAATCCAATACCATCTTCCAAATTCCCTATATAAATGAAATAATATAGTATTAAGCAATGTTGTATAACTCGTTACTTGCTACCCGTTCGTTCGACAACATTGTAGCGAGTACTCGGTTACTCGGTGAGTACTCAGCGAGTACTCGAATCGGGAATTTTTATGTATAAAGTTATAAAATATATAAAATTCATGTAATTTATCTAATTTTTAAAATAA
Source organism: Calendula officinalis (assembly GCA_963853835.1). Lineage (NCBI taxonomy): Eukaryota > Viridiplantae > Streptophyta > Magnoliopsida > Asterales > Asteraceae > Calendula > Calendula officinalis. Next base: position 30,311,482 of record OY970822.1, read on the forward strand.
ATACATATTATATGATAAATTTAAGTTTAATTATGTCCCATGTATAAGATTAGTAGCATAAAGAAATTAACATAGCATCATTCCCTTGTGGGTCTAACACTACATTCCTTTTAAATCAATAAACTTAAAATTTTAAAACTCAATTGGGCCTAAATCTTCGTTGTAGTCTGATATTGATCGCGAAAACCGATATTCACCATCGTTGACCATTGTTGACTGTCGTTGACTGAGTAATTACTCGGTTAGGACCAACCTGACTCAGTTATACACCGGGTAGCGGTTACCCGGTGAGTACTTGGCCAGGTAGACCGAGTTTTACAACATTGGTATTAAGACTACGTAATGATGTTTGCTCATCGATAACACATTAGTTTTTCCTGATCTCTCCGGATCAAACACATCATCAAACCCTTGTAGTGGTGATCAAACTCACACTAATTTATCATCATAATAAGGTTCAACACTTTGTGCATAATACAAAAAAGACACGTTTTAGCGACCACACTCACACATAAAATGACTTTGGCCGCGTTATGGAAGGGAGGCATGCAGTCGGAGATGGGGCGACCTCACGATCGTGGTCGCCCATTACGGGTGGTCTAAGAGATGCAATTTAAACATATATACAACCTTCGTATCAAAATAAGTGAAACACTTGAAGAATTGTGGTTTTGAGGCAAAAGATTAATATATGTTATAAAATGTATTAAAGTTGATAGTTAATGGAGAATGGGTCCCACTTCTTTTGAAAAATGTGATATTAATGATTTTTAAAATTAAAAGTAAGGGTAAAAACGTAATTTCACTTTATTAAAGTAGATAGTTAGTTGAGAATGAGTCCCATATTTTTACCAAATAAGGTAAATTGTAAAAGTGTATCACTTATTTTGTTCCATCCCTAAATAGAAAGTGTATCACTTATTTTGATACGGAGGTAGTATAAAGGAACCTGTAATGTAAATTATACTTTCTATTCATTATAAAAGGTGACTGTGTATCACACAAATTACTTAATTCCTACATCATATAACGGTTTTGTAACACTTGAATTTTTAAAACATTTAGAGTATGGTCCCAAAATATGGATTTACAAAAACCTTTGGTGTAAAATAAAAGTCATTAATTGGTGTTACAAAATATATCATAACCAAAGCCAAACGTAAATCCACATTGCTATCTCTACTTAAACCCGTGCGCCTTCACTAGCATACGCGCCTAAACCTTAGCTCCTGAACCTGGGTACATAGCATCACAAACAAACATAGTACGTAAGACAAAATTGTCTCGTGAGATACATGGGTTTTATACCCGACATTAATATATAAATAATCGCATACATTAGATATATATAAATATAAATATACTTTAGTTAAATCCGCGGTAATCCTAACACATTCATATACATCGATCACCTCCTTGGTAATCCTATCACATTCATTCATAGCCTGTAAAGGACCCGAAATTTGTAAATAAATAAATTGTACAAAAATATGATAAATAAGGATAAATCGTATAAAACACGTAGGAATTGGTTTCGTGTCGTTTGGACACCGTACGAGAAAGTTATGGGCGAAACCGGGTCAAGACAACAACCGAAAAGTGCAGCCCTGCTGCACAAGAGAAGTTCGCGCCGTGAACTTGGGGTTCCTGATTGGGAACTCCATTCAGGGATTTGTGGTTTCTGGCAAACGAAGTTCACGCCTAGATAACGATCGGGAAGAAGTTCACGATTCGCATAGTTAGCGACGCGAACTATGTTCGCGCCGTGATCTCTGGTCGACAACATTAAAGTTGGGTTTTGGCTGATTTAATGCATTTCCAAAACCCTAGTTTTCTCCTTGGCGATTTTCGAGTGCAAGAGCTGACTTGGGTCGATTTGTTCATCAAAGCTTGATAGATTTCACTCCCAAGTGAAGATTAAAGGTATACCTTCACTCCTTGATCTTTGTAGCTTTAGATCTATGTATTTTGATGGATGGGCTTGAAACCCTAGTTATTGGGGGTTATGGTTTATGGTGAATAAATGATGTATACACTTAATAGATGGTATATTAACAAAGGAAACAAGTGTATGATAATGATTTGTAAGAGTCTTAAGGATTGGTTAAACCTAGGGTTTGGTAAATCACCATAACTGGGGAAAGTGTTAGTTGATGGTATCTAGTGAAAAATGGATACATTATTGGTAGTATGTGATGTTGAACATCTTATGATTATTGTATTAGGCATTCGGTGAAGTCTTGGAAAGTTGACCGAATTGTGAAGCAAGGAAACCGGCGGAAAGAATACGGTTAGAGCACTTTATTGCTAAGGTGAGTACGAGTGGACTTTATCGAGTACATAGCCTTTGAAATACGTTTTTATACATGTGTTATGGTCTAATTTCCTGATTGAGTAGACTTATAGTTATTTAGTTAGTTATGTGTTATTGTTAATAATTAACTAACTGGTTTGATGATAAATGTGATAGCTGAGAGCTAGATTGACATAACCGTGAGTTATGGTGAGAACGAGATGATGTGATGTTAGTTAGTTCGGGGGCAACCCGATAACTAGACATGGTGAAGTTTCTAGCTAGTTCGGGGGCAACCCGATAGTTAGATAGGTTAGTGCTTCTGGCTAGTTCGGGGGCAACCCGATAGTTGCATATAATGGTGCTTCTAGCTAGTTCGGGGGCAACCCGATAGTTAGGCACGATAGTGTTGCTAGTTAGTTCGGGGGCAACCCGATAACTAGATAATTGTTACTAGGGAAGCAAGGTTTGGAGTCACCATAGGGTGACTAGATAGATGGATGAAAATGCATGTTTGCTGATTATTTGATTAAACGATTATTATTATTAATGGGTCTAAACCCATGTAGCTCACGAGACGTTTTTGTCTCACGTACTCCTTGTTGTTTTGCTATGTACTCAGGTTCAGGATCGAAGGTTTACGTACGCATGGATAGAGATGCGGGGCCTAGAGTAGAAGAACTTTAGATTGGATTTATTCTTAGCTTTGGTTTTGATCTACACCAAACTTTACACTCTGATTTTCGTACCAAAGGTTTCTGTAAATCCATATTTTTGGAATAGTTCTTCTATTTATGAAAAATGATTTATTTTGGGCAAATATTTTGTATTAAAATTTGAGGTGTTACAACTTGGTATCAAAGCTACTGTTTAAGTGAATTAGGTTGGATGACCATCCTATTCTTAGACTGTAGCGTTAGGAATATTAGATTCCTTAATATCATAGGTTGACCTTGAGACTTTATGTTAAGTTTAGGGTTAAACCTAGGTGGACCGATGAAATTTAATATGATTATGGATATTGAGTCTTATACGACTAATGGTTTGTACACAAGGTACTAAATGTTTAATGTCTTTCGTATAGTCCTGATCGAAAGAAATGGTGACCACGCGTAGAAGTGGTAAAGCCCCGGAGGGCCGGGAGGAGGAGATACCTCATGTTGAGGTGATGGTTGAACAAGGAAGTCAACCGTCGATGCATCGGGTTGATGAATCGGAAGTTGGGGCTAATAGGACCCCGGTAACCATGGCGGATCTCCAAACTTTTCTTGATCAAATCAAGGGAACGGTGGCCGATGAAGTGCACCGTATTATTGGGGACCGGGAGAGGTCGGGTGGAGACCGTGAATCCGAGGCTAAATCGGAGGAGAGAACCGGGGGTAGTGGGACCGGTGAAGGAAAATCCTCCACGGGTGGCCAAAGTGATGCTAGAGCTAAGCCCGATGAAAGAGATGGTTGTTCCTTTAAATCCTTCATGGCTTGTAAGCCAAATGTGTACAAGGGTAGTTCGGACCCGAATGTAACTATGAGGTGGATCCGAGAGACCGAGAAGGTTATCGGTAGTAGCAAGTGTAAGAAAGCGGATATGGTGACGTATGCGTCACAATTATTAAAAGAAGATGCGATGGTTTGGTGGGATATCGTGTATGAGACCCTCGGGAGGGAGGTGATTGAGAAAATGTCGTGGGATGAGTTCACCGCGAGGTTGAGAAAGAAATTTTGTCCCGAGAGGGATTTGGAAAAGATGCACGAGAAGTTCGTGACCTTAAAGAAGGGTGATATGTCGGTGGAAGAATACTCGAGGGAGTTCACGGGATTGCTCCCGTTTGTTGCAAAAACTTACTCGAATGAGAGAATGAGGGTAGTACGGTACGCTTGTGGGTTACCGTGGGACTACCAATTGGAAGTTAAGAGGGCGGTCACACTTGATGAGGCCGTTAGTGCCGCCCGGGGTGTTGAGGAGGTTAATGAGGCACGAGTTGCCGAGAGGGCCCATGTGGGCGAGAAGAGGAAAGCCGAGAGCGACTCTAGTTCGTTCAAAAAAGGGAAGTTCACTTCGAGCTTCTCTAAACAAGGAAGTGTTGGCTCGTGCAAGAAATGCGGGAAAAATCATACCGGCGAGTGCCGAAGTGGGTCCAAATCTTGCTTTAGTTATGGTAGGCCGGGGCACGTTGCCCGGGATTGTAAGGTCAAGCCGTTGGCCGATGTGGAATGTTTCTCGTGTCACGATAATGGACACTATAGCAATGTGTTCCCGAAGAAGGGAACCGAGTCGACGGTGTCCACGGCTCAAAAGAAAGTGGAGTCGGCTAAGGTGAAGGGGCGATCCTTCCAACTCACTCGGGAAGAGGCGAAGGAGGCACACGATGTGGTGTCAGGTACTTTATTCATTAACTCCTTGCCAACTCATATTTTGTTTGATTCGGGTTCCAATTATTCGTTTGTGTCTTACGAGTTCGGTTGTAAGTTGAATGTGCCGTCCGAGATGTTAGATGAGGTTTATGAGATAGAGGTAGCCGACGGGAAAACTTCTATGGTTGAAAGCATTTATAGAAATTGTGAAATAGAAATAGACGGTAGAAAGTTTAAGGTAGATTTGTTGCCCATGGGAATAAAAGCGTTTGATGTAGTAATCGGTATGGATTGGTTGGGTATGCACCAAGCCAAGATTTTGTGTGAAAAGAAAATAGTGTCGATTAGGACACCCGAGAATGAGAAAGTGTATGTGTATGGGGAGAAACGACATCACATGCCTAATGTGATTACCGCCATTAAGGCGAGGAAAAGTATATCGAAAGGTTGTGCATCGTTTATTGCATATGTATTAGATGGCCGAAAAGAAAAGAAGACGATGGATAACGTCAAAATTATTCGAGATTTCCCCGAGGTATTTCCCGATGACTTGCCCGGTTTGCCACCGGAGAGACAAGTCGAGTTTAAGATTGATTTAGTTCCGGGGGCGACGCCGATTGCTCGTGCTCCCTACCGTTTAGCTCCCACCGAGATGCGGGAATTGATGACTCAATTGCAAGATTTGTTAGACAAAGGTTTTATTCGTCCAAGTTCGTCACCGTGGGGCGCACCGGTGTTATTTGTTAAGAAGAAAGACGGTTCGATAAGAATGTGTATCGACTACCGAGAGTTGAATAAGGTGACTATTAAGAACCGTTACCCGTTGCCGAGAATTGACTACTTATTCGACCAATTGCAAGGTGCTAGTTATTTCTCGAAGATTGATTTGAGGTCGGGTTATCACCAAGTTCGGGTGAAAGAAGGCGACACTGAGAAGACGGCTTTTCGTACGCGTTATGGTCATTATGAATTCCTAGTGATGCCGTTTGGTCTTACAAACGCGCCGGCTATTTTTATGGATTTAATGAATCGGGTTTGTAAACCGTTTCTTGATAAGTTTTTGATCGTGTTCATTGATGATATTTTGATTTATTCGAAAACCGAGGAAGAACACGAGGGTCATTTGAGGCTTGTGTTAGATGTGTTGAAGCGGGAGAAGTTGTATACTAAATTCTCGAAGTGTGAATTTTGGTTGCGGGAAGTGCAATTCTTAGGTCACGTGGTGACGTGTGATGGTATTAAAGTTGATCCTTCAAAGATTGAAGCGGTGTCAAATTGGGAGCCACCGAGGACTCCTACAGAGGTTAGAAGTTTCCTTGGATTAGCCGGTTATTACCGAAGGTTTATACAAGATTTCTCGAGAATCGCGATTCCACTAACTAAGTTAACGAGAAAAAGTGAGAAGTTTGTGTGGGAGAAGAAGCAAGAAGAGGCGTTTAAATTGTTGAAGGAAAAGTTGTGTAACGCGCCGATTCTTACGTTACCGGATGGTATGGAAGATTTTGTGGTTTATAGTGATGCTTCGAATCAAGGGCTCGGTTGTGTGTTGATGCAAAGAGGAAAGGTGATCGCGTATGCCTCGCGACAATTGAAAAATGCGGAATTAAGGTACACGACACACGACTTGGAGTTGGCGGCGATTATATTTGCCTTGAAGTTGTGGAGGCATTATTTGTATGGCACTTGGTGTACGTTGTACACGGATCATAAAAGTTTACAATACGTGTTTACTCAAAAGGATCTTAATATGCGACAAAAAAGGTGGATCGACTTGATCGCCGACTATGATTGTGAAATTGTGTATCACGCGGGAAAAGTTAATGTAGTAGCCGACGCCTTGAGCCGAAAGGTTTATGAGAACCCGAACCGAGGAATTTTAACACGTATAGAAGTCGTCTCGAGTATCATCGAAAGAATCAAGAATGCCCAATGAGAGGTTATGGGAAAAGACGACTTAAGGCAAGAACGGTTAGGTAAGAACCAACATTTTCTCGAAAATGCACAAGGGTTGAAGACCGTAGGCGGTCGTATTTGGGTTCCTAAGTTCGGTGGTATCCGAAAAGAGTTGTTGAATGATGTGCACAAATCGAAATATTCGATTCACCCGGGAAGTACAAAGACGTACCAAGATATGAAACGGGTTTATTGGTGGCCCGGAATGAAGGCGAGAGTGGCCAAGTACATCTCGAAGTGTGCCACATGTGCACAAGTTAAAGCCGAGCATCAAGTACCGTATGGGGTAGCTCAATCATTGTTGGTACCGGCCGGGAAATGGGAAGATATAACCATGGATTTCATAGTAGGGTTACCGAAGACGAGTAAGGGTCATGATGCCATTTGGGTCATAGTTGACCGGTTGACCAAGAGTGCGTTATTTTTAGCCATTCGGGAAACGTTGCCACTTGAGAAATTGGCTAAGTTGTATGTTGATGAGGTGGTTCGACTACACGGGGTTCCGTTATCGATTGTATCCGATAGAGACGCGAGGTTTACCTCGAGATTTTGGCGACCTTTACAAGAAGAGTTGGGTACAAAGTTGCGGTTGAGCACGGCTTATCATTCGCAAACCGACGGTCAAAGTGAAAGAACAATTCAAACGGTTGAAGACATGTTGAGATCGTGTGTGTTAGATTTCGGTGGAAAATGGGATGAACATTTACCGTTAGTCGCGTTCTCGTATAATAATAGTTATCACTCGACTATTAAGATGCCGCCTTATGAGGCGTTGTATGGGAGAAAGTGTAGAACTCCATCGTGTTGGGTTGAGGCAGGAGAGACAAAGCTCACGGGTCCCGAGATCGTGAGGGTAACGAATGAGAAAATCGGTATTATACAAGCCAACATGAAAGTCGCTCAAGATAGACAACGAAGTTATTCGGGTTTAAAGAAAAGACCATACGACTTGGATGTCGGTGATATGGTAATGTTGAAAGTGTCACCTTGGAAAAGTGTAATGCGGTTTGGTAAGAAAGGAAAGCTAAGTCCAAGGTATGTTGGACCGTTTATGATATTGAAACGGGTCGGGCTTCAAGCGTTTAATTTGGAACTTCCACCCGAGCTTCAAGGTGTGCATGACACCTTTCACGTAAGTTATTTGAAAACGTTTATCGGGGAAGTTGACAATATTATCCCATTGCAAGAGTTGCGGGTTGATGCCCCGAACCGGTTGATTGAGGAGCCCGAGGCTATATTAGAAACGAAAACGAAGAAGCGTCGAAATAAAGAGATCGAGTTGGTGTTGGTCAAGTGGAAGCATTCACTTGGGCCAAATTTGACTAGGGAAGTCAAAGACGAGATTCGGAAGAGGTACCCGGATTTCGTGAACTATGATGAGATTCCGAGGACGGAATCTTCCTAAGGGGTAGATAGTTGTAACGACCCGAAATTTGTAAATAAATAAATTGTACAAAAATATGATAAATAAGGATAAATCATATAAAACACGTAGGAATTGGTTTCGTGTCGTTTGGACACCGTACGAGAAAGTTATGGGTGAAACCGGGTCGAGACAACAACCGAAAAGTGCAGCCCTGCTGCACAAGAGAAGTTCGTGCTGTGAACTTGGGATTCCCTATCGGGAACTCCATTCAGGGATTTGTGGTTTCTGGCAAACGAAGTTCACGCCTAGATAACGATCGGGAAGAAGTTCACGATTCGCATAGTTAGCGACGCGAACTATGTTCGCGCCGTGAACTCTGGTCGACAGCATTAAAGTTGGGTTTTGGCTCATTTAATGCATTTCCAAAACCCTAGTTTTCTCCTTGGCGATTTTGGAGTGCAAGAGCTGACTTGGATCGATTTGTTCATCAAAGCTTGATAGGTTTCACTCCCAAGTGAAGATTAAAGGTATACCTTCACTCCTTGATCTTTGTAGCTTTAGATCTATGTATTTTGATGGATGGGCTTGAAACCCTAGTTATTGGGGGTTATGGTTTATGGTGAATAAACGATGTATACACTTAATAGATAGTATATTAACAAAGGAAACAAGTGTATGATAATGATTTATAAGAGTCTTAAGGATTGGTTAAACCTAGGGTTTGGTAAATCACCATAACTGGGGGAAAGTGTTAGTTGATGGTATCTAGTGATAAATGGATACATTATTGGTAGTATGTGATGTTGAACATCTTATGATTATTGTATTAGGCATTCGGTGAAGTCTTGGAAAGTTGACCGAATTGTGAAGCAAGGAAACCGGCGGAAAGAATACGGTTGGAGCACTTTATTGCTAAGGTGAGTACATGTGAACTTTATCGAGTACATGGCCTTTGAAATACGTTTTTATACTTGTGTTATGGTCTAATTTCCTGATTGAGTAGACTTATAGTTATTTAATTAGTTATGTGTTATTGTTAATAATTAACTAACTGGTTTGATGATGAATGTGATAGCTGAGAGCTAGATTGACATAACCGTGAGTTATGGTGAGAACGAGATGATGTGATGTTAGTTAGTTCGGGGGCAACCCGATAACTAGCCATGGTGAAGTTTCTAGCTAGTTCGGGGGCAACCCGATAGTTAGATAGGTTAGTGCTTCTGGCTAGTTCGGGGGCAAACCCGATAGTTGGATATAATGGTGCTTCTAGCTAGTTCGGGGGCAACCCAATAGTTAGGCACGATAGTGTTGCTAGTTAGTTCGGGGGCAACCCGATAACTAGATAGTTGTTACTAGGGAAGCAAGGTTTGGAGTCACCATAGGGTGACTAGATAGATGGACGAAAATGCATGTTTGCTGATTATTTGATTAAACGATTATTATTATTAATGGGTCTAAACCCATGTAGCTCACGAGACGTTTTTGTCTCACGTACTCCTTGTTGTTTTGCTATGTACTCAGGTTCAGGATCGAAGGTTTAGGAACGCATGGATAGAGATACGGGGCCTAGAGTAGAAGAACTTTAGATTGGATTTATGCTTAGCTTTGGTTTTGATCTATTTTGTAACACAAACTTTACACTCTGATTTTCATACCAAAGGTTTTTGTAAATCCATATTTTTGGAATAGTTCTTCTATTTATGAAAAATGATTTATTTTGGGCAAATGTTTTGTATTAAAATTTGAGGTGTTACATAGCCTATTCGACCCGTCAAGTTGTTCAGAATGCCTCCAATCCAATGAGACCCCATTTTTGTCCTACTAACCAGAATGCCTCCGATTCAGTAGAACCCCCTTTGTCACCTTGTCCAAGCAAGGTGACCCATCTTATCTTACTAATCAGAATGCCTCCAATTCAGTAAGATCCAACATCTTATTGGGTGATCGGAATGCCTCCAATCCATCGGTTTAAAGATACCGTGATAACCAGAATGCCTCCGAATCTATCACGTACCTGTCCTGTTTCAGTCTACCCGTCATAACTATTACATGTGACTGTATGTCACATCTATCAATAATGTCGTAAGGCCATCATACAAACTATCCATATACTAATCTCACTTAGTATTCACACAATCAAACCAACTAGTTAATATAAAAAGTAAATAACTAGTTTATCATTAATAGTCACATATTAAAAATATTTCTTTACCGCTATGTACCCAGTTTTTAAAGTTCACATGTACTCACCTTAGGCGAGCTAGCTCCAAATCGTGTCTATACACGAATCCTTGCTTCCCAATTTGTGAAATGTCACCAATCTTTACGTCTTATTGACCTATCATCAATACCATCATAAAATCTAGTTATTATCCATAACTAGTTGCCAAAAACTTCATAACAACCTTCTTAACCACCAAGTTCATCCAACTTGGTGGAATCCAAAACCCTAGTTCAAGATTTCCATCATCAAATCCCAAATCCAACAAGAACACAAGGTTCTTAAGCTTACAAAGAGTGTTCTACACTTATCTTAGTCATCTTCCTCAAAGATAACTTGGTAGATTACCCAAACCACCATTTTCCCCAAATAAAGCTCACAAACTAACTACCAACTATCAAGGATCAATAATCCTTACCTTCGATGTCAAGATCCACAAGATTGATGAAGATTTGAGCTATAGAACATCGAAATTGCCACTTCTCTCTCTAAAACAGGCTGGAAGTGTTTTGGGAGTGAAAATGAGCAAACCCTAGCTTTTTCCCGATTTTATTCAGCCAAATAGGAGTTCGCGCCGCGAAGGGGGAGTTCGCGCCGCGAAGGGGGAGTTCGCGCCGCGAACTTCTCGCGCCGGAAACTCTTCGTGATCGTGAGCTGCTCGTGAACTCCGATATCCAAAATCCCAAAATCCTTGTTTGAAGTTCGCGATCGGGAACCAAAGTTCGCGTCGCGAACTGCCTGGTTCAGGTAGGCTGCATATTTTTGTTGTTTAACTCGCCCCGGTTTCGACCTTAACCTCACCAAACGACGTCCAAATGACACGAAACCAATTCCCACGTGTTTTAAATGATTTATCCATAATTATCATATTTTTCCATAATTATTTATTTACAAAAATTTAGATCGTTACAAGTTTAATATAACAATTTATGTTGTTGTACCATTTGTTTTGTTGTTAGTATTGTAAGATTTGTATCGTGTTATATGTGATACTATAATAGGGGTGTTAGAGATTTCTTTTATATTAAAAAATAGATTATATATTCTGAGAGTAGATAATAAAATAATCAGCAGTTTTAAAACGCGATTATGAAACTATTTGGGATTTTATTATGCTGTTTGAAATCGCAATAATCAGATAAACTGTTTTTTTTTTTTTTTTGTGTTTGAGAAATCTGATAATTTGTTTACTTAATAAACAAAGGGTTTGGCTAACTCATGCCCTAAGGGCATGAGATTAGAAACATTAATTGAACAAAATATTTCCTAACAAATCAAAAAATGCATTAAATGGAGTCTAATTTTTACAACTATTAAATACAATTTTCAATATAAATGGTAAATATAACTTCAATCAATGTTTCTAATCTCATGCCCTTAGGGATGAGTTAGAAAAACTCATAACCAAAATATATTTAATCAGTTTTTAAAACGCAATAAGCATACCACCTGCTATTCCAAAACTAAAGTTTTGGATGTCTCAGGATGCAAATAAATGATTGTTTTGAATTTTTTTTGTCAAACATTCATTTTCGACTATTTTGATTATTTGTGTTTTCAGAATGCAATAAACAAATAATTTACTTTAAATCGAAATCCTAAACACCTCTAAGTGGCTACATTTACTTTGTGGTTGAGATTTGGACACTGTCTTGCATATATTGGGATCATGATGGGATGGCATTCTAGGTTTTACTTAGTCACTATAATGTTTCATGATGGTTGTATATTGACGATTGTATGTTTAATAATGATCAATAATTATGCAGGGCGATATATGGTATTCTATAAGAGATAGTTACCCACACTATTTATAGATTTTTTTTCTACAAAATAAACTATTGAGATCATGCCACTTGTTATTTATTTGTGCGACTGCGTGGCTTTTGATTTCTTTTGTGGGAACATACTGTTTGTGCGACTAATATATGAGCAGAACATTTTTCATATGAATAGACCATTTTTTATGCAATCATATGATGCTTGTTAAATTTTGTGTGGATTCGCACATGATCACATGATCTATTTTGAAAAGATTTAAAAGTGAAATCTTTTTTAAAATTTTTAGATATTGCTAGATGTAATTTTGGAAATCACTCATTCTATAATTTATCTTTAAGAAGTTGTGGTTGTTGTGGTCCAGATACTCAAACTTTTTCCATATGGCATGGGCTTGTTTGCAATCAATGTCGATCTTCCTTCCTGTTTATGGTCTTGTTCTCAAGGCTTTGGATCATTTGCCAAAACGAGTTCATACAAATTCTATACAACCCATGTGAATAGACCATTTCATCACTTGCGATGTTAATAATTCGGATACGAATTCCAAATTCCCAGTTCGTGTCAATGTCAGCGTCGGAAAGAAAATATATGAAAAATTCGATCTTTGAATGATAGATATTTCATGCTATTTCACTATTTGGAGTAATAATTTTCAAAGAGAAGTGATATTTATTCCTATTATTTAATCTTACACATAGTCCTACCCATTAGATTAAGACAAGTGTCAAAATCAAGGATGACATGAGGAAAAAGAATTAGTAGAGTATATATGTCAAGTTTTGAAGTGAGTTGGATTTTGTGTGAAACTAAAAAGATGAGAACAAATATACTCTTATTTTCAAATTTATGCAATGCTTTACATTTCATGCTATAGATCATAGCATGTAAAATATAAGGATTTGATTAACGTTTTTTTGGGTACGATTGATTATTCGTTAGGTAACGATTGAGGAGACGCTATTTTCGCGGGAGTGACGAGAGGGTTTTTTTTTAAGTCGTTGCAGACTTGATGGGCATTTAATTGAACAATATCAATCATATATCCATTACCAATAATCCAGCCCATTGCCCAAAAGCACTTTATTTCTTTTATTTGGTATATGAGAAATGATTTTGTTCATCGTACTCGATAAATGTCAGGGATATCATCTCTGTATTTGATTCATATCGGTGATTATAATTTTTTAATCGTTTCATTTATTATAGCATAGAAGTTCATAATAACCTAATAGGCAGAAAGAGCTTTGGAAACTAGATTTAATTATGAGATATGGAAAACCTTTAATCAGAAAAATATGTTGTAAACTTGTGATTAGAATGTAACTATGAATACGTTCCAAATTATAATTAGCAATTTAGTGTAAACATATGAAACTACGAATACGTTCCAAATCCGAGAACCGAACCGATTACATGTTTCGGTATCGGTTCGGTTCGGTTTTGTTTTCGTTTGGTCCGATTTCGGTTTTGGTTTCGGTTCAGTTTTTTGCAAATGGGCCTTTTCCAAGGACCAGACCGAAACGCTATGATCGAAACCGAAATTATGAATTACAAAGCCGAACTGATTACATGTTTTCGGTTTCCGTTCAGTTTTTTCGACTCAAATGCTTACCCCTAGTGGTCCGGTTTTGTCGGTTAATTAGATTATAGTTCGGTTAATCCAGTTTTTTCTAGTTGCTAATCTTAGGGGTGTTAAGAAATTTCGGTATCCAAATTTGATAACCGGTCCAAAATTAGAAAATTCAGATATTTGAAATTTATTAATATATTCAATACATTTTTAAAAAATAATTGATTTGTACACCCTATCATATCTTAATAGGCAATACTTATACTTTGGCACTTCTAATCAATATGTTGAAGTTCCACGATATATTAAAATTTTTAAACGATTTAACATATGTTAAAGCGTTTATAGGTGGATGTTTACGTGTGTAACCGTGTGCACATATATTAAACCGGAAATAATAATATATTTATTTTTACGATGAATAAAATAAGCAAAAGATAAAGTTAAGCAATGGTGGATTGGTGGTTGTTCTTACTTACACTTAAGATGTCAAAATTAGATCATGGATACCTACCTACCAAATGCCGCCTCAATCTTTTTTATAAAAAGGAATTAATTTCTGTATAATATTTTTAGTTTATATATCATAATGTATAATTATCAGTTATCATTGCAAATTATATAAATATATTAAATATTAATGGTGGTGTATGACTCTTTAGGGCTCTTTTTTGAAATAAGTTCTTACGACTTTTATGAGAGAAATAAATTCTTAATTTAAAAATGAATTTCCATTTATAACGGGATTCTTCATGATAACTGAGATTTACTCGTAATGTAGTGAGCTAATTATATTTCTCCCCGTGGTGTAGGCTTCACCTCATCACCATACCACGGTGACGAGGCCTATTCCGTCCTGTCTAAAGGTTGGTAGTCCCTTACATTGCATTTTGAATTTTGATTATCCACGTGTGGTTAATTAATTTAACTCCTATATAGCAAATATGTATTTATAAGCATGTTATGTTTATTTAGATATCAAAACATAATGTTTTAGTTAGTTTGTTTAAATTGGAAAAACAGACTTACAACTTCATTTTTAACCTCATTATTATATGAGCTTTGTTAATAGGGATAATTGCTTTTATATCATATACTTCCTCCGATTCAAAATAAGTGTTACACTTTTCTTATATGGGTGATTCAAAATAAGTGCTACACTTTCCTTATTTGGTAAATTTTTATATATAGAAGTACATTTTTATCCTTAACTTTATTAAACATCATTAATTTGTCCTTCCAGCCATATGTGGAACCATTCCTCATTAATTATTCTCTTTAATCTATCATAGTATCTATTACAATATTTTGCATCAAAAAGTATGAAAATAAAAGTGTAACACTTATTTTGAATCGGAGGAAGTATGTGTTACCGAGTGTAATCTTTGAATTAGTATGCTTATTTGTAGATATAATTTGTAGGATTAAATAGTATTTCTCTTTATAAAACTCTTGTTAAATAGAATGTCATAATTTAACAACAAAACTTAAATATCATCATCGTGAGTATCTCAAAAAAAGGTTTGTTAAAAAAACAAAAACCAAAATGGAAAAGTTTGGCGTGTGCAATGATGAAAAGTCAAAAGGAAGAGATATTGTTACGTGTTAAAAATTTATCCACTTTATATCAGAATTTCCCCCACAAATCTAGAAGGACTTTGTGTTGCTTATCTTCCTACATGTCTTAAAAAAGAAAGAATGAATGAACCAAAATACAGTAACTACTATTTTCAATCAACCACCGCATATTTAAAACTATATATAACCGACGAAGTTTTGTTGGCACATGTCTTAGAGCAATTGTTATAAAAGAAATAATAGCAGTAACAATAATACTGAATCCTTTCAAAAAAGTGATATGATTAAAATAAGATATAGACACTTATACATTACCTGAAAGACTGCTTACAGAAAAACATCTGAAAATTATACATTAGCCATAAATAAAAGTTTTTACATTACTATCCTTTATCCATATCGCTAAGAAAAATGTTTTTAGCAAAACCCTTTATCAAAAAGCAAAAATTAGCTCAACCCGATATTAGTACTGTATTAAATTTTTCTACGAAATCAGTCGTATCAATCTGCAATCGATAATAGAATTGGTAATTTCTTCTTACTCTATTCCAAACATCTATAAATGTGGGTATAAGAGCCACGTACATCCAATTATATAATCATGAAAATATTGACGACAAAGGATCGTATATATGACCAGGAAATATTATATATGATAGCGTACATATTATAGTGAATAAGTTTTAACCATATACGATGGATCCTTTGACGATGTTGTAAACCTTCCATAGGGAATCTACTTTATAAAAAGGTATAGCTTGATCTGATCATCTGGATCGATCACTAGGGTCTATCCACACGTTTGATATCCAGCCTTGGATTTTATTCCACTATATCCCATGCTTTCCATCTTCTTACGGGTTTTCATCAATTTCCCCGTGTGGGTTATCCTCTCTACATTCTTTAATCAATAGTAAACTACTCATCTTGATAAAGAACTGTTAAAGGTAGTATTTAAATTTTTTTATAGTCTCAAACACAAATCTTAATTATTAGTTAATTATTAATCAAAATCATTTACATATTTTGTACATGGAAGGGTATTTTGATCATTTACCACTAATTAACGTAATTTTTTTATTTTAAAATTATTTAATTATTTATTAATTTTATTTATATTAATTAATTATTTTATTTTATTTTCTAGAAAAACATTATGTTATAATCACATGTGGTTGTATAATTGATCACATGTGATCATGTATACAATCACATATGATTATACAAAAACATCACATGTGATCATGTATACAATCACATATGATTATACAAAAACATCACATGTACGTGATTAGGTGTGATTAGGTATATAATCACTTTTTTTAACAAAAATAATATAAATAATAATAATTATTATTTAATTAAAAATAAATAATAAATAAATAATATGGATCAAGATTTATGTGGGTTTCAAATGACTAAAAATACTCTTTCATGTATAAAATATATGTAAAGATCTTGACCATTAATTATTATTTATCAATTATTGAAACTTGTCATTGGGATTACAATAAAAATAAGTACTACCTTAAATAATTTTTTAATTTTATAATGTTAAAAAGTTATTATATCTCATATAACCTCGGTCCCTAAACCTTTATTATGTGTCAAATGTTAGTTTTTTTTTTTTTATACATATATATAAATTTGTACGTGAATTGTAGACTACATACATCAAAATCACTAGTGAAACTATTAAAAATGAGTAATGGTATTTAGTCATATTATTTGGTTCTACTCATATTCTTAGTAATTAGATGAAAATATGTGTCAAAATCAAGGGATAATATTAAGAGAGAAAATTAGTGGATTATACAAATCATCCTATGAATTGAGTAGGATTATAGTGATCAAATAGTATGACTAAATATCATTTCTCATTAGATAAATCTAAAAATAAAGCATTGAGTAATAGTGCATTGAGTCATTTGGTATCCAATGTGAAATAAACTTGGGTATAACCAATCGATCGTAGTTTGAGTACACCTACGAGACAATGTACTATAAGGTAATTTGATTTATGTTAACCAATTTAAATATATAGTATGCATACAAATAAATCTAAAAACTATGTGTGTAATATACGGGTTTTGACCCAAGGAGTAGTAGCCTAGTGGTAAAGGTGGAAAGTATAAGATGTTGCCTATGACCTAATGGTCATAGGTTCAAGTCTCGTCGTGGACAAATGAAGTAAATTAGGTGTCGTTCAAAAAAACAAAACGGGTTTTGAAACTAGGTTAAAGGAGAAGTCAAATTGAAACATCCTCTTCGGAGGAACCTGATCCAGAGATTAAGCGCAGGATTTGCATGCTGCCAAATCAGTTCTCTTTTAAGGTGTCATTATTTGATTCAAATGGAATTTGGTCAACTAAACATCAAATATTCCAGTAATAAATAAAAGGCAATCGATTTGCATGCATCATATTGAATAACAAGTGCTAGTAGTGCACTAATATCCTTAAAAGAAACGTTGTATTGATTGCTACTATATATAAATTTGGAGATGATTATTGAAAATAAGTTATATTTTGAAATGAATTATAATCAAATATTAAAGACATGTAATCTAGTGATATTATTTTATATGACATGTCATGGGTTCAAATTCTGGCGGAGACACAATGAAGTAGATTGATTAGGTGTCATTAATAAAATATAATTAGCGGATACAAAAACTGATTCTGAAATATAATGTCTGGATTTAAATATGATGTTTGAAGTTTCAATAATTAGATAATCATTGTTTTAGTGTTTGACAGAACCTAATTATTTGTTTAGTTAATGGAAAAAATGCAAATAATTAGATTTCAAAACGCAATAAGCACATCCCTACGTGCTTTTCCAAAGCTTTATTTTGGATGCTCCCAAACGCAAATAATTGATTATTTCATTTTATTTTATTTTTTGCAAAACACCAGTTAATCTCAGATTAATTGCGTTTTCAAACTCAATAAGCAGGTAATATCATCCATACTGCAATCCCAAACACTGCATAAGTCTTCCTACTTCATCATTTTACCCATAAAATGATCGACAAGTGAAATCTATAAATTCTTTTTTCTAATCTTATGCTTTGATTTAGACATTTGTATTTATCAAATAAGATCTTATACTTAGATTATTTACTCAGAAATTTAAAGCAAGTACGTTGTGTCGCTTTATACAATAGACGATTGGTTTATATTGAACTTAACCTGTAACGACCCGAAATTTGAATAAAATAAATTATGGGAAAAATATGATAAATAAGGATAAATCGTTTAAAACACGTAGGAATTGGTTTCGTGTCCTTTGGACATCGTATGAGGAAGTTATGGGCGAAACCGGGTCGAGATAAAGTTGAAAAAGTGCAGCCTCGGACACCTGAGGAGTTCGCGACGCGAACTCGGGTTAGCGATCGTGAAGTCGAGGCAGGGATTTTGGTGATCGGACGTGAAGAGTTCCCGACCAGTTACCGATCGCGAAGTGGGCTCGAGGCGGGAACTTCGCGACGCGAAGTTGTGTTCGCGATCGCGAACTATGGTCGAGCAGAATAAAATCGGGTTTGAGCTAGGGTTTGCTCATTTTTCACCCAAGTTGTGGTGCAGCCGATTTTAGAGAGAGAAGGGGCGATTTTGGTGATTCCTTGCTCAAATCTTCATCAATCCTGAAGGATCTAAACATCAAAGGTAAGATTTCTTGATTGTTGATGTTATCTAGCTAGTTATGAACTTTGTATGGGTATAAATGGTGGTTTGGGGAACCATCCATGTCATCTTTTGGGAAGATGACTAATTATGGGTGTAGAACACTCATTGTAAACTGGTAATCGATGTGTACAAGTTGGATTTGGGATTATTGATGGAAATCTTGAACTAGGGTTTGAGATTTCACCAAGTTGGATGAACTTGGTGGTTAAGAATGTTGTTATGGGTTTATTGGTAACTAGTTATGGATAATAACTAGATTTTATGATGATATGGATGATAGGTCAAGAAGGCCTAAAGATTGGTGACATTTCACAAGTTGGAAAGCAAGGATTCGTGTTGTTAGACACGATTTGAAGTTAGCTTGGCTAAGGTGAGTACATGAGACTTTTACTGGGTACATAGCAAATGATTTTGAAAACTATGATGTTTTAAGAGTCTTTATTAATAAACGTTCTTAATAAAGATATGATTGATACGATAAGAAAATGCTAGTAATGGACTATTTAAGTATGTTTAAATGATAAATGATTTTGAAAGAGATTACGATAATGAAAGGTAATCAATGAGTTTTCATAAATAAGATGTATGAATAAAGATGATGATTTAAAAGAGATTGATAATCGGTTTATTAATAATATATATTAATAAAGCTTGAGACAATGATTTTTAAGTAATAAGTATCGGATAGTATATTATACTAATGAAAGTAGTTTTCGAATTACTAAGAGAATAAGTAATAAGTGACTAGTACTAAACGTGTATTCTAGTCAAAGAAGGGTCAAAGTAATATGATTTTGATAAAAGATAAATATGTTTTAAAATTAGCAATGGACTTGGTAAAGTCAAGATTTAAAATGAAATAATAAAGAGAATAGTATGATAAATTAGAATATGTGTGTATTCTAATAAGTGATGAATTTGATGAAAGGAGCTGAGGCTCATATGTGAAATGAAAAATCCGGAATAAGACCGCCCAGAAATGGGGGAGCATGAGACGTCTACTTGGGGTGGTACCTCCCTGCGCAAAGAGTAGAATGTCACAGTTTACGACACCCAATGATGGGTGAGCATGACGACCCGGGAACGGGGAGAGCTTATGAATCTCGGTAAGATGGGGGTTCCCAATTACCTTGATAGTTTACCTATGACGTCCCATATCGGGAGAGTTGGCTTCGGAGAGGTCCGTCGCATATGTGATAATGAAAGTGTAAGTTTGGAGATAACTTTCAAGTATGTGATTAGATGACGAGTGAGCTTACGGTAAGCTTATTAGTTTATACGGTTAGATGAATTATGAATTAATAAGAAATGATAAGGATAAGTATTTTTAATGTTATAAATAATATTTTATAAATCTTTTGAGAATGGGTCGAAAACCCATGTATCTCACGAGACTATTTTGTCTCACGTACTACTTTGTTTTTGGCTATGTACTCAGGTTCAGGATCGTTGGATTAGAGGGTCGCGTTAGAAGTGGCCTAGTGTTGGTTAGCTCGGGAGGTCGTAGGTAGTTCTCGTTTATCCTATGGTTATGATATTGTATTTGTAACACCGGCTTTAATACTCTGATAAACTTTATTGGTTTTTGTTAAACCGTATTTTGGGAACATTGGACATTGTAGTATTTTTATTTAAAATATGATTTAAAAAGTGTTTGAAAAATGAGGTGTTACAACTTGGTATCAGAGCTATAGTTTAAGTGAATTAGGTAGGTTTGACCTCACTAGTCTTAAGCTATGCTAAGTAGGACCATATGTTTTCCATAGGATGTCCATGATCAGACCATTGAGACAGTAAAGTATGGGTATACTGGGGTCGATCCCTAAGAGAAAGGATAATGTTTTGGGCTATATGGGTTCTGTTTGACTAATAAGTCAATCTTTGAATTTTAATGGTTTAACATGTTAATATAGAAAATGGTGAACCCAAGAAGTGGAGAGATTCCACGAGATCATGAGACGGATTCAAATCGAATCCCGACTCATCCCGGTAATAATGGAGAAGGTTCCGGTTTGGATGCAAATCAAACCCCGGTAACTATGGAAGCTATCCAGAAATTGTTTACCCAAATAAGGGAAGTGGTGAATGAGGATGTGAACCGGATCTTTACTAACCGGTTCAATGAAGAGAAGAATGATAATTCTAAGTCCCGTGGGGGAAGTAAGTCTTCGGGTAGCAAGACCCGTACCGTGGAGCCATCGACCGAGGAAAGCAACGATTCGGGGTCGGAGGAAAGAGAGGGATGTACATACAAGGCATTCATGACGTGCAACCCCGGTGTGTATTATGGTAGTTCGGAGCCGAAGGTCACGATGCGTTGGATTCGGGAAACCGAGCAAGTGCTAGAAAGTAGCAAGTGTTTAAAGAAAGACATGGTCATTTATGCATCCCGACAGTTGAAGGATGAAGCGTTGACATGGTGGGATACCATGTATGAGACTTTGGGAAAGAAAGTGTACAAGATGTCGTGGAAGGAGTTCACGAGAAGGTTAAAGGAAAAGTTTTGTCCCGAGAGAAATCTAGAAGAGTTGCAAGAAGAGTTCATGTTCATCAAGAAGGGAGATATGTTGGTGGAAGAATACACCAAAAAGTTTACGGGATTACTCCCGTTTGTAATCAAGTCCTATCCGACGGAGCGTATGAAGGTGGTTCGGTATGCAAATGGACTACCACCGGAGTTTGAATTGGAAGTCAAGCGAGCGACCACGTTGGATGAGGCCATTAGTACCGCTCGAGGTGTTGAGAGGGTTTTTCGGCGAAAGGCACAAGAGTCGGCATCAGGAAAAGAAAAGAAGAAGTTTGATAGTAGCTTGGGATTAACAAAGAAAGAAGGATTGGGGTTGAGTTCGTCAAAGCATAGCGGTATTGGAAGTTGCCAAGGTTGTGGAAAGAATCACCGTGGGGAATGCAAGGCAAATTCGGCTATATGCTTCAAGTGTGGTCGAGTAGGACACCGAGCAAAGGATTGCAAAGTAAGGAACCTCGAGGAAGTGGAATGCTACACTGGTCACGAGGTGGGACACTTTAGTAGTGTGTGCCCAAGGAAGAGAACCGACACGTCGGCATCAACCGCCAACAAGAATCGGGTGAAGGAAACTCGTGGAGCCGCTTCAGGTAATTCGTTTATGAAATTTTGGTAGATAATCGGAATTTAATTGCTTTTATGTCGCACAAATTGGTGCTTATGTGATATAAGTATGGAAATAATTATAGATGGAATATATGATGTGAAAAATAAGTTTGGGAGATAATCTCCCCGGGTTACTATTTGTATAGTTATGGGTTGGCGACCGGTATGTCGCGGGAAATAAGAATAGAAAGGATTATGTCATTATAAATTATCGGAAGGTGAATCATAAGAATAGTAATTGTGCTCAAAGAAAGGGTAGTAGTGCAGTGAAGTACTAAGTTTCGGTAAGACTAGTAAAGTATGAATGGAAAGCTATAGAAATAATGATTTTGAAAATAGAACTTTAGTGTTCGGTGGAAATCCTGATAAGTAGTGCAGATATTCAAGTCAGGGTTGACGTGTGCAATGGCAAGGGTGAATAGTTTGTCATTGGTAAGGTTTATAAAAAAAAATGATGAGATAGTTCAAGGTTGGGTATCGATCGGAGTCAATGGGTTGACTCATAAGGACCGTGTGAATCGGTAAAATATGGATAATTAAAAGGGTGTTAGTGGTTACCTCGGTGGTAAAGGAAAGATTGGAAAATAGTAATGTTGAGAAAGCATGTTTAGTAAAGGTCGATTGATAAATAAATTGGTTAGTGAAATTGTGCATACCGTGTGGTATTGGGTGTAAGTGGAAAAGTGAAAATGTGGATAGAAAATGTGATTGATTGTGAAAGAAAATGATAGCATGATGCTAAACGAATGAGGCATATAGGAATAGTATGCAAGATGAAATGGTATTGTATGAGTCACTTTGGATTGGAGGCTTTCCGATCATTGTGACAGTTTGGGCCTTGATGGATTGGAGGATTTCCGATCATCTCGGTGGCATGGTTAAAGTATGAACTGATGTATCAGAATTGTGAGGTTTGTATCTGTCGTATGTAGAACCGTATGGTTAGTTGTTGTTATGATTTTTATGGCAAGTGAGAACTTGGATTGAAAGCTCGGGTAGTGTTTAAGTAGAAGTATGTGTAGGAGATACCTACAAGTTAATGGTTCATGAAAAAGGAATGCGTTAGGAAGCAAAGTGGTTAGAAGCCAATGAATGGTGAAAGATATATTATGGGTGGTTAGGCCACAATTGGATATGATCGAGGCTCTAGAGCCGGTAATCGGGAAATTCAAGTATGGTATAAGGATGTTTGAAGGAAATTATAAAAAGGTATAAGTAATTGGATGAAAGTTAAGAAGTAATAGAGATTTGGTATTGATTCAAGTGGAAATGGTTAATCGATTGGGGAAATTGAAATCGAAGAAAAGAGGAACAATTGAGAAAGGAAATTTAGATATTGGAATTCGGGAATGAAAAGCTCGGGAAGCGATGCCTTAGTAGTAAAGAATATGGAAATTTTGCAAAGTAAGTTTGACTTTAATCATAAGTCAAGGTTGGTCAACTAGTGGAATGTTGACTTTAGTCAAAAATTGGGTTTTGACTTTCATTTGAAATGATTAGTCAAGGATAAGGGCATAATGTATCACATGTATGTGTGTATGATAGTGGTTGATTGATTAATGGAAATAATTGTAGTCAAAGGGTGCGACTTTGACCTTTGGGCAATTCGAATGGAATTTAGAAATCGAGTATGGTTGTTGTTGGACCATGAAGGTAAGGTCCATTGTTAAGGAATTTATGGTTAATGGAATCACTAGTGGGTAAGGAAATTGTCAAGAAATGGTTGACCCTGTACTAAGTCAAAGATGGAACAATGTTGACAATTTGGTCAAAGCGAGGGGTTGACTATCATTTTGGTCAAATGGTTATTAGTAATGATTGGGTCATATCATCCCAATGGGAATAAAGAGTTTGGTTAAATGATGGGAAATGTTAAGGTCGAATTGTGAAATTTTGACCCGTTCGGGTGTTAGGAACTCAAGTTTGGATCTTTGGCCCGTTTGGGTATAACGGGTCGAGTGGGCGATTAAATGCATAAGTATTACCGAGTCATAAGTTGGGAGTGGAATGAGGATTGGAAATCCTTGAGTTGATTCCGAGGACGGAATCCTTTTAAGGGGTGGACAGTTGTAACGACCCGAAATTTGAATAAAATAAATTATTGGAAAAATATGATAAATAAGGATAAATCGTTTAAAACACGTAGGAATTGGTTTCGTGTCCTTTGGACATCGTACGAGGAAGTTATGGGCGAAACCGGGTCGAGATAAAGTTGAAAAAGTGCAGCCTCGGACACCTGAGGAGTTCGCGACGCGAACTCGGGTTAGCGATCGTGAAGTCGAGGCAGGGATTTTGGTGATCGGACGTGAAGAGTTCCCGACCAGTTACCGATCGCGAAGTGGGCTCGAGGCGGGAACTTCGCGACGCGAAGTTGTGTTCGCGATCGCGAACTATGGTCGAGCAGAATAAAATCGGGTTTGAGCTAGGGTTTGCTTATTTTTCACCCAAGTTGTGGTGCAGCCGATTTTAGAGAGAGAAGGGGCGATTTTGGCGATTCCTTGCTCAAATCTTCATCAATCCTGAAGGATCTAAACATCAAAGGTAAGATTTCTTGATTGTTGATGTTATCTAGCTAGTTATGAACTTTGTATGGGTAGAAATGGTGGTTTGGGGAACCATCCATGTCATCTTTTGGGAAGATGACTAATTATGGGTGTAGAACACTCATTGTAAACTGGTAATCGATGTGTACAAGTTGGATTTGGGATTATTGATGGAAATCTTGAACTAAGGTTTGAGATTTCACCAAGTTGGATGAACTTGGTGGTTAAGAATGTTGTTATGGGTTTATTGGTAACTAGTTATGGATAATAACTAGATTTTATGATGATATGGATGATAGGTCAAGAAGGCCTAAAGATTGGTGACATTTCACAAGTTGGAAAGCAAGGATTCGTGTTGTTAGACACGATTTGAAGTTAGTTTGGCTAAGGTGAGTACATGAGACTTTTACTGGGTACATAGCAAATGATTTTGAAAACTATGATGTTTTAAGAGTCTTTATTAATAAACGTTCTTAATAAAGATATGCTTGATACGATAAGAAAATGCTAGTAATGGACTATTTAAGTATGTTTAAATGATAAATGATTTTGAAAGAGATTACGATAAAGAAAGGTAAGCAATGAGTTTTCATAAATAAGATGTATGAATAAAGATGATGATTTAAAAGAGATTGTAATCGGTTTATTAATAATATATATTAATAAAGCTTGAGACAATGATTTTTAAGTAATAAGTATCGGATAGTATATTATACTAATGAAAGTAGTTTTCGAATTACTAAGAGAATAAGTAATAAGTGACTAGTACTAAACGTGTATTCTAGTCAAAGAAGGGTCAAAGTAATATGATTTTGATAAAAGATAAATATGTTTTAAAATTAGCAATGGACTTGGTAAAGTCAAGATTTAAAATGAAATAATAAAGAGAATAGTATGATAAATTAGAATATGTGTGTGCTCTAATAAGTGATGAATTTGATGAAAGGAGCTGAGGCTCATATGTGAAATGAAAAATCCGGAATAAGACCGCCCAGAAATGGGGGAGCATGAGACGTCTACTTGGGGTGGTACCTCCCTGCGCAAAGAGTAGAATGTCACAGTTTACGACACCCAATGATGGGTGAGCATGACGACCCGGGAACGGGGAGAGCTTATGAATCTCGGTAAGATGGTGGTTCCCAATTACCTTGATAGTTTACCTATGACGTCCCATATCGGGAGAGTTGGCTTCGGAGAGGTCCGTCGCATATGTGATAATGAAAGTGTAAGTTTGGAGATAACTTACAAGTATGTGATTAGATGACGAGTAAGCTTACGGTAAGCTTATTAGTTTATACGGTTAGATGAATTATGAATTAATAAGAAATGATAAGGATAAGTATTTTTAATGTTATAAATAATATTTTATAAATCTTTTGAGAATGGGTCGAAAACCCATGTATCTCACGAGACTATTTTGTCTCACGTACTACTTTGTTTTTGGCTATGTACTCAGGTTCAGGATCGTTGGATTAGAGGGTCGCGTTAGAAGTGGCCTAGTGTTGGTTAGCTCGGGAGCTCGTAGGTAGTTCTCGTTTATCCTATGGTTATGATATTGTATTTGTAACACCGGCTTTAATACTCTGATAAACTTTATTGGTTTTTGTTAAACCGTATTTTGGGAACATTGGACATTGTAGTATTTTTATTTAAAATATGATTTAAAAAGTGTTTGAAAAATGAGGTGTTACAACTTGTGCACATAGTCATGTATGATATTCCCTAACACTAGGCATACATAACAAGTACACTAGCTACGAAAAACACCGCGAAAAACGTCACAACAGAGTTCCCAATCGCGAACTCTATTTCACGATCGCGAACTAGAGTTCACGACGTGAACTCTGATCGTGAACTACTTCGCGATGAATCAACAACTTAGCTGGACCGACTTCACGATCGCGAAGAGAAGTTCACGTCGTGAACTTCTCTTGTCTGGTAATTTCCTGCGATTTTTACATGTATGCAAATACCAAACGAATAAACCGAAACCCGAGTTGTAGGTCGAATCCACTCACCTTTCGACTTTCGATTCCTTAACTCAATGAGCTAGTATCACTGAGTATCCTTTCCGGTTCCTGTCAACAATATACCGAGTTAGTGATAATCCACCGAATTGTCAAAATCAACAATTTCAACAACTAACCACACAAGACTCATAAAATGCACATTTTATGACATTTACAATTAGCACAAATCTCATCAATACAATGACCATTTTGACCATTTATTAAGTATTCACAACTAGTTGACCCAAACGGGCCAAAAACCCGAACATGATCCTAACACTTCCACATTTTCATCAACTAGCAATTAATCTTTAAACTAGCAATTTACAATCATTTAACAATTCCAACAAGATCATAATCATCACAAATCCAAGTATGATACTTCCAAGATCACTAGTTACTCATAATGACCCAAACACCAACTAGATTAATTCACACAAACAACTATACTAGGTTTTCACCATCCATAACTTACCAATCATGATTTCTCAACCTAATAAGCAATTCTATCCAACCAAAACTCAAGAAATCCAAGATTCATCAAAACCCACCTTCAACTTCCACCATTAATGGAGGTTGAAGGTGATTTTCACTAAATCTTGTTTTCTTCCTACAATCAACCATACAAATGATGTAAAAGCTTGCATAAACACATAAAACAACATCCATAACGAGATTCATCCATAGATTACTAACCATCACAAACCCTAGTTCATGACAAAGCTCAGGACTTCAAGACAAACCACAAGAGAGTGAAGTACTTACCACAAAGCTTCCTCTAACACAAAAGCAAGCAAGATTTCGGGATTAACACAAGACTTCACCAACAAAAAAGCTCAAGAACAAGGAGGGAGGGTTGGAGAGGATGCAAACAATGAAATAGTGATAATATGGATAATGTTTCAAAAATGAAGTGTAAGACAAAAGAGAGGGTTTCCCCTCTCTCTCCCTATCCGGCCAACACAAGGGGGGTGGGACCCCTTTGTGGCTTTTGTTTTAATTTAACAGTATATGTCTGAAAAGTCCCTTTCGAAACTAATTTATTTAAATTAACAAACGGACTCCAATTTTAAAAACGAATGCATTTCCGGAAACGATATTTAACAAGGAATCCAAAGATATAAAAATCACGTTTTCATTCCAAATATATCACAAGTCGGGTATTTTAACCCCTTGGTTAAAATACCGCAAAAGGCAGCAGGCTAATTAAATTAACTAAGCATTTAATCAGGAAATCATTTCATAAGATACCTTAAGGTCAATAAACTACTAGGCCGGGTTTTGGGATTTACAACTCTCCCCCACTTAGGAAGATTCCGTCCCCGGAATCCCATCTCGATCAAACAAGGACGGATAACGTTCCCGCATATCGGCCTCGGTCTCCCATGTCATATCCGCACCCAAACTGTGCTTCCACTTTACCAAAACCATAGGAATTTGTTTCTTTCTCAATTTCGTCACCTTTCGGTCTAATAATTCCACCGGTTCCTCGACCAATCTTTTCTTTGTATCAACCCGCAACTCTTGTACCGGGAGAATTTGGCTCGGATCTTCGATGTTACACTTTCTCAAATAACAAATGTGAAAGTGTTATGGATTGCCGACAACTCCGGGGGTAACTCGAGCGTCACCGATTGAGAATTCACCACCTTGCTAATTCGAAACGGCCCAATAAACCTCGGGGCCAACTTTCCTCGTTTACCAAAACGAATAACACCCTACCAAGGTGAAACCTTCAATTAAACCATCTCATTTTCCGAGAACGTAGCGGGTCTACGTCTCGGATCGGCATACATCTTTTGTTGGTCACGGGCGGCTTTCAACTTTTCTCGCGCAATTGCAACTTTATCCGCGGTCATTTGTACGATATCGGGTCCTGCATATTGTTTCTCGCCCGCTTCCAACCAACACGTCAGGGTTCGACACCGACGGCCATACAACATCTCATACGGCGGCATCTTAATACTTGAGTGGTACGAGTTATTATAAGCAAACTCGATCAACGGTATGTGGGAATCCCACGACCCACCGTACTCTAACACACACGCCCGCAACATATCTTCAAGTGTTTGTATCGTTCTCTCCGATTGCCCATCGGTTTGGGGATGATACGCGGTACTCAAATTCACCCGCGTCCCCAATTCTCGTTGCAAGCTATTCCAAAAATTCGAAGCAAAACGGGGATCCCTATCGGACATGATAGAAATCGGAATACCATGTCGGGATACCACTTCATCAATGTATAATTTTGCCAATCTACTAAGTGAGGCGGTCTCACTAGTAGCCAAGAAATGTGCACTCTTCGTCAAACGATCAACTATAACCCAAATCATGTCGTGACCCCTTTGTGTACGCGACAACTTGGTCACGAAATCCATGGTGATCCGATCCCACTTCCACACGGGAATCGGCGATTGAGTTAAAGTTCCATAGAACTTTTGGTGGTCGGCCTTTACTTGAGCACAAATATGACATTGGCCCACGAAACGGGCAATGTCGGTCTTCATTGTCGGCCACCAATAAAGTGCTTTTAGATTATTATACATTTTCGTGTTACCCGGGTGAACCGATAACCGTGAATTGTGAGCCTCGGCTAAAATCAATTCCCGCAAACCCCCGAGTAATGGTACCCAAACCCGAGATTGATACGTCTTCAAACCCCGAGAATCTTCTTCTAAATCGTCCTTCCTCCTTATCAAAATCTCGGTCTTCAAATGTTCGACATTCAAGGCTTCCATTTGTGAAATCTTCAACCGGGACACCAAATCCGACACAATTTCCATTCTCATAAATTATACCCGCCCCGAATCTCCCTTTCTACTTAAGGCATCGGCCACCACATTTGCCTTTCCGGGATGATAACGAATTTCAAATCGTAATCCTTAATCCATTCTAACCATCTTCGTTGACGCATATTCAACTCCTTTTGCGTGAACACATATTGCAAGCTTTTATGATCCATACAGATCACGCACTTAGTACCATACAAATAGCGTCTCCATAATTTTAGTGCAAAAACCACCGCCGCCAACTCTAAATCGTGAGTCGGGTAATTCTTTTCGTGATTCTTCAATTGCCTCGAAGCATAAGCAATAACCCGGTCTCGTTGCATCAACACGCAACCTAAACCCGCAAGTGAAGCGTCACAATAAACAATAAAATCCTCCGGGCCTTCGGGTAAGGCAAGAACCGGAGCTTGACACAATAATCGTTTTAGAGTTTGAAAGGACTTCTCGTGATTTTCACCCCACCGAAACGGTACATCCTTACGGGTCAGCCTCGTCATAGGACCCGCTATCTTCGAAAAATCCTTAATAAACCGGCGGTAATAACCCGCTAAACCCAAGAAACTCTTTATCTCGGTTGGGTTCTTTGGAGCAACCCAATTCATAACTGCTTCAATCTTTGCCGGGTCCACCTTGACCCCCATTCGAACAAATAACGTGACCCAAAAAGTGAACCTCTCGAAGCCAAAATTCGCACTTCGAGAACTTCGCAAATAATGTTCCCGCTTCAAAGTTTCTAACACTTGCCTTAAGTGTTTCTCGTGTTCTTCTTCGGTCTTGAAATAAATTAAAATATCGTCAATGAACACGATAACGAATTTGTCGAGGTAAGGCCGACAAACTCGGTTCATCAAATCCATAAATATTGCGGGAGCATTCGTCAACCCAAACGGCATAACCAAGAACTCATAGTGGCCGTAACGAGTTCGGAACGCCGTTTTATGAATATCGTTTTCGTGAACCCGAACTTGGTGATAACTCGATCTCAAATCAATCTTTGAGAAATAAGAAGACCCTTGAAGTTGATCAAATAAATCGTCAATACGCGGCAAAGGATATCGATTCTTTACCGTTCTCTTGTTCAATTCCCGATAATCAATGCACATACGGAGTGCACCATCCTTCTTTTTCACAAATAAAACCGGAGCTCCCCAAGGCGAGGAACTCGACCAAATAAAACCCTTATCCAATAAATCTTGGATTTGTGTCATCATTTCCCGGATTTCGGACGGTGCTAAACGATACGGTGCTCTAGCCACGGAATTGGCGCCCGGCACCAATTCAATTTTGAATTCTACCTCCCGAACGGGAGGTAACCCAGGCAAGTCTTCGGGAAACACCTCCGGGTATTCCGAAACCACCCGGAGATTACCAACCTCTTTCCTTTCCTTTTTCACATCAATCACATAGGCCATAAACGATTCACATCCCTTGGTCAAGGACTTACGGGCTTTCATCATAGATATCATGGGTATGGTCGGGGTCGCACGGTCTCCCCGGGCCACGACGTGTGACCCGTCGGGTAAAAGAAAAGTAATTAACTTTTGGTGACAATTTATGTTGGCCATATTAGCACTTAACCAATCCATACCTAAAACCACATCAAAGTCGGATATCGGAGGTTGAAGGTGATTTTCACTAAATCTTGTTTTCTTCCTACAATCAACCATACAAATGATGTAAAAGCTTGCATAAACACATAAAACAACATCCATAACGAGATTCATCCATAGATTACTAACCATCACAAACCCTAGTTCATGACAAAGCTCAAGGACTTCAAGACAAACCACAAGAGAGTGAAGTACTTACCACAAAACTTCCTCTAACACAAAAGCAAGCAAGATTTCGGGATTAACACAAGACTTCACCAACAAAAAAGCTCAAGAACAAGGAGGGAGGGTTGGAGAGGATGCAAGCAATGAAATAGTGATAATATGGATAATGTTTCAAAAATGAAGTGTAAGACAAAAGAGAGGGTTTCCCCTCTCTCTCCCTATCCGGCCAACACAAGGGGGTGGGACCCCTTTGTGGCTTTTGTTTTAATTTAACAGTATATGTCTGAAAAGTCCCTTTCGAAATTAATTTATTTAAATTAACAAACGGACTCCAATTTTAAAAACGAAAGCATTTCCGGAAACGATATTTAACAAGGAATCCAAAGATATAAAAATCACGTTTTCATTCCAAATATATCACAAGTCGGGTATTTTAACCCCTTGGTTAAAATACCGCAAAAGGCAGCACGCTAATTAAATTAACTAAGCATTTAATCAGGAAATCATTTCATAAGATACCTTAAGGTCAATAAACTACTAGGCCGGGTTTTCGGATGTTACACACTCTCAACAAACTATCCATTTTAATTTATCTTAACCCACATTTTAATCTTTTGCCTCAAAAACCGTGAATCCTAGAGTGTATCACTTATTTTGATACCGAGGTAGTATTTATATTGCTAACAACATTTTAAAAAATAATAAATTATACACTTTCTCCGATTCAAAATAAGTGACACACTTTCCTTGTTTGGGTGATTCAAAATAAGTGACATACTTTTAAAATTACTTTATTTGGCAAAAAATAGTGGGTCTCACCCATCCACTAACTATCTACTTTAACAAAGTAAAATGATTCTTTTACCCTTATTATTTACTTTTAAATATCATTAACTCCACTTTATTCAAAAGGTGTGGGACTCATTCTTTGCTAACCATTCAATTAATTTAATTTAATCATCATTATATTTTTTTTGGCTTAAGAACCGTAAAACCTAAAGTGTGTCACTTATTTTGAATCGGAGAAAGTATTAATATCTGAACTGAAAAACCGAAAAAGGATGTAAAGAAAATAGATTAACATCATTAGTTGGGAGCCTACGTGGATCATGCATGGATAGGTCACTTAAGTATATAGTGTCATCCATAGTGTCCATTTTTAATTAACACCCAGGATTTTATAAACCATGATAAGTTATTACTATAATGATATCTATATCTATTGCAAAGTAACAAATATATCATAACAATACCTAAAGATCGGACATAGCATAGTTGCTATATAAAAATGTAACAATTCAACTTTATTATACTAAAATAAAATATTACATAATTTACATGTTTTATACTTCCTCCGATTCAAAATAAGTGATACAATTTCCTTATTGGGGTGATTCAAAATAAGTGATAAACTTTGAAAAATTACCTTATTTGGCAAAAAAAAAGTGGGACCCTCACCCACTAACTATCTACTTTAAGAAAGTGAAATGACTTTATTACCCTTACTTTTTACTTTTAAACATCATTAACTCCATTTTATTCAAAAGGTGTGGGACCCAATCCTCACTAATCATCCAATTAATCTAATTTAACCACCATTATAATCTTTTGCCTTAAAAACCATAAAACTCAAAGTGTATCACTTATTTTGAATCGGAGGAAGTATGTTTATTTGATATTTTAGAACTGTAATACTACCTCCGTATCAAAATAAGTGATACACTTTCCTAAAAGGGGTGGAACAAAATAAGTGATACACTTCAAAATCTTTCCTTATTTGGCAAAAAAATGGGACCCCTTCTCCACTAACTATCTACTTTAATAAAGTAAAATTACTCTTTTACCCTTACTTTTACTTTTAAACATCATTAGTTTCACTACATCCAAAAGAAGTGGGTCTCATTATCCACTAACTATCCACTTTATACTATTTTAAATCATTTTCCAATCTTTTGCCTCAAAAACCGCAATTTCTCAAATGTATCACTTATTTTGATACGGAGGTAGTATTACATATGTTACATGTTTTTCACGCTTTATTTGTATCTATATTCTCATGACATCATCTTTTATTATTTTGTTTTATTTATTATTTAGCAAACGAAATTAAAATTAAAATCTTTAACATTGGAGGAAAAATGGTGGATTCAATAAAAGTGATTGTTCCCTAGTCATCCATGCATCGGTTGACTTTTCGACGGTTATTAAAATCTTAAGCGCATACGAATATATAATACAAAATTAAAGATGTACATCAAGACAACTGGTAAACCCTCAAATTAAGTTGCTAGAAATTATAAAATGTATATACGTTGACTCGGCAATGTTCTCAAAACCAGCAATTAATCTCTCTCCAAGTATTACAGTCAACGGGCCAAATGCATGCAAAAACTCGAAGGTATGTGTGTCATGTTTTAAATCTAAAATGAAGAAACTTTATTTATTTATTTTTTTTCATTTCAATAAACCGTTTGGTATAATAAGATTGTTCTGTTTAGAATAACTTATGTATGAAAACTGATTATTATTATGCTGAATGAATCATAACTATAACAATAAATTACATACGTATCACAATAAGTAATATATTATGAGCAGGGGTGCTCAAAGGATCGATCCGGCCCAACTTAAATCCGAACACAAACCCGATTATACTAGTCGGGTCGGGTTTATCCAGGTCCTATATTAATATCAGGTATTTTAGACCAGACCCGACCAACCCGATTCGTTAACGGGTTAGAATTTCTTTTCTTTGTCGGGTTCGGGTTGACCCGATTAAACCCGATTAAAGATTAAGCGTTTTATTTCCTCTAAAAATTAATATATTTTACTATTAAATAGTTGAATTAACATATTATATGATAATTCATTCAATAAAAATCAATTAACAATTATAAGTGTTAGATAAAAACCCATAAAATTTAATTTTTTAGATAATTTTTCATTTTTACCTAAAATTCCTAACTCAGGCGTAACCCGACCAACCCGATCTAGTCAACCCGACAAACCCGAAACCGATCAACCCGAATCCTTATCGGGTCGGGTTCGTGTTAGGATTTTTAGCCACAAACCCGACAAACCTGGCCCGATTAGAGCTCTAACCCGACCCAATAACCCGATGGGCACCCCTAATTATGAGTTTCATGGGTTAAGATTGATTAAGACAGTCAGTTAGTGGATGATGTGTGTCATCATTTTTATTAACGTGATAATAATTTTTAAATATAAAGTAAGAGTATAAATGTCATTTTACTGTATTAAAGTGTGTAGTTAGTGGATTGTAGATCTCACTTCTTTTATCAAAAAATATAAATTCTAAAGTGTATCACTTCTTTTAAAATTGCCAAAAATATAGATAATTTATCACTTATTGTGATACAAATTTATCCCCTCCCTATGTAATAAGAACGTATAAATGACTTCATGTCATCCCACGTGGTATCTCAAATTAGCGTCGTAACTTCAACGCCATGATATAACAACCTCACGTCAAACTACATGTCAAACCCTTGGCGCCTAGTTAGTTTTGATTTGGATATTTGGTGTGAGTGAATGAGTATTTTAGTGGACTTTAGAAGTGGTATATTGCCTTAAGCTATGATAAATTAAATTTTTAGTTTGTAAATATGAAAAGATGAATACAAATAACAACTTAGTACTAATAACATAATTTTTTACCTTGAGATACCACATTTAGTACTCTAAATAATTATAAAAAATGAGTCTTTGAGTACCACTTAGTAAAAAGATTTATGCAATGTACAAGATTTTACTATTTTATTTTATTTATTAAACGTTGTATATTTACATAAATTTAATATGTAACAATTAGATGAAAAATGAAAATTTTAAAAGTATTTTTTTGATTCTGAAAGTCAATTCATTAAATGAGACATTATCTATGATCATATTTTTTGAACGACTAGTTAGAAAGTTAGTTGTTCGAGTCTAGAGAGTGACATTTATAAGGGCTAGTATGCCTCCCTCGAACCTTCCATTTTTTTGTCCACGACGGGACTTGAACCCATGACCAATAGGTCATAGGCAACACCTTAAATCCTCTTTGGATACTACTAGACTACAAGCCTTGGGTATCTATCATCATTTAACATTACTTTCAATTTTGCTATAGTTGGACCCTTTAGGCTGGAAGGTATGGGACCACGCCCCATGGCGTGGTGGTGAGGTGGCATGCACACCGGTGTGGAAGAAAAAGCAAACACCCCCCCCCCCAACGGCGTGGGGGGTTGGCGTGGTGGAGGATGGGCACGGCTAACGGCAAGCAACGGGCGTTGGGGTGGACGTGGATGCTTGTGATTGGTTGGTGGGTATTTTTTTTTATTATATTTAAATTTTAATGGAATAAAATGGTGTGGTGTGGTGTGACGGGTATTTCCTAGAGATGATGTGATGTGGTGGTAGTGTGGTTGCTTAGGTGGCGATAATGTGGCAAGAAATATGGGTACCACATACGGTACCCATACCTTACAGCCTTGGCAGTTATCACATCGTAGGTAAGGTTTCCCTACTTATAAAGGTTTATGACTTGAAAATACTGACACCCCCTATATTTTCTAACACCGTATTAGGACTTTATTATTAATTCTATAGAATCGATTATTGTTTATAAACTTACTTAAACTAACCACTTGCTTTGATTTTAGCAATCAACAATCATTCAGTTAAAATTTACCTAATTATATCCACCGTTAACATATACACCCTTCCATGTCTAAATAAAGTTCTCATTTCTCCTTCAAATTTTATCCCTAAATAAAGTTTTCATTTCTCAAACTTAAGGGGCCCACTTAATATGATAATATTATTGTCAATACTTTCACCACTAATTATCTCCTAAAACACTTTCTCTCTCCAATCAAACCTTATATTTTAAGTAAAAGTAATATCAATTACCCACCACTAACTATCTCCTAAAAATTTGTGCTCAAGAGAAATGAGAACTTTATTTAGAGACGAAGAGAGTACTTCAGAAACAAAATTATTGGGTGATTTCATAATATATACCAAATTTAACCAAGAATTCCAAACAAAATATAAAATATGTGCAACCGTGCTACTCCCCTAGATAGTCGCCACGTGTCCAGTTAGTGTTGTTAGCACAAATTTAATACTGCTCAAAAGTTAGTGTTGCTCCGTAGTTAATGTTGTCGCACAGTCTATTTTGAGAATTTTAAAGTCGACCAGTCTCAGTTAGGAATTGAACCGGCCGCACGATCTATTTTAGTAATTATTTCAAAATTATTTCCCTCTCTTCTATTCTCACTACGATTTACCATTGCAACAATCATTCTCCCTATTCACTACCCAGGCTTAGCACGTATACCTTACTATGAACCCATGTTCTAAAAAACGTAAGGCGCGGTGTGGCGGCATCATCAGGCCTTGAGCATGGCGAGCCATGGCGTTTTTTAAGGCGTGACTCAAGGCGTCAATTTTTTTATCATAATTTTATATACTTCGTATATGTATATCAAGTTAAAAAAATAATTATAATATCTATTGATTTATAAGATTTTCATATGTGAAGTTTAAAAAAAAATGTTAAATCTAAAACAATAATTACATTTTATCACTTTTTCAAAGAAAAAAAAAACTAAAAAAAATTGAAATTTACAAGACATTTCGAAAAAACTCGCGATAAGGCGCACCTTATCGCGTTTTTTTCTCGCCACACCTTAAAGTGCCGTCATGGTCTATTTTGTAACGGCGAAATCGCGTCTCACGCCTTGACGCCATCATGACGCGTTTCTTAGAACCTTGCTATGAACCATTATCCATCTTGTTCGGTTGCACAATAAGTTTCCCATTAATTATTGAAACATTCTTGTATCGTATTGTGACACATGTGGTATATTGTTCCGTACACTTGGGGACATTGCAATGTTAAAATAGTGAGTTGGTATTATAATCAAATTATATGTATGATTTAATCAGTTATAATGGTAGAAGTTAATTTCTAATAATCTAATTAATACCAATGAAGTTGATTATTAAGGAAACATGAGCGGAATTAAAAATTTCCTATCACTTGTAGCATCTTTGTGGGGTCAAAAAGGTAGGGGTCAAGGGGATTGTGCCCCCTTGTGGGGGACCAAAGGAGCATTTCTAAAAAAATGAATTTAACATAAAAGACGTAATTACGTAAACACTATGATTGATTATGTACATCAAGTGTCCAACAATTAATTTTATAAACTTACAATACAACTACTAATTGTCTCTCACTAGCTTCCTCCTGATTTTACCAAAATTTCGACTCTGGTTTGAGCTTTAGGAATTGGTTGGCAGCCGCTATACGCAACACAAACCACATACTTTGATTTTTTTTTATGTGATTTACATTTTGGGTAGGGTTTTGGGTTTGAACTATTAAGTGGGTTATTTTTTAGATCGCTTTGAACTATTCGGTGGATTTTTTCAATCCAGTAATAGCACTATATTAAAAAATACAAAAAATGTATCATGGTTGAAAAATGAAGTAGTGAAACACCCACTACATGCCCTCACATAGGTTCGTTCATGTGTTACTAGCAGGGTACCCGCATAATGCGGAGGCGGGTACGCAGAAACTATATTTCGTGGCGAGCAATTGTTGTTCGTTTACACGGTTTTCCAACAATAATTGCGCAATTGAATGATTTTTTCCGTCTTTTAAAATTGCAATTAGTAATCATCTAGAACATAATACTACATTCAAGTTCAACAAACTTAAAGATTATAATTAAAGAATACGTGAGCACACAAACAAATACCTTGATCATGGAAAGTTTGATACAATATGTATTCTATTTAAAGTTGTTTGTTTATTTGTTCGAAAACAAAGTGTCATTTAGATCAATCGGTTAACACACAATCTGTACTCAGAATAGGTCTTGTGTTCGAATCCTGTAAGCAACATTTTTTTTATTTTTGCGGTGTTTAAGATGTTACTAAAAGTAGAAAAAAGTTTAAGTTTAAGTTTAAGGACTTCTATAGTTAGTAGTCCTAAACACATTATAAATGAGTAAGATAACATATGCGTTATGTTGAAAGATGAACAAAAGTTTATATCTTCTTAAGATACACTTATGGGTAGTATAGTCAATTTAGGAAGTAAATTAATTGGGTGGTAAGTATATTTCGAAAAATTAGTACTGAAAAATTAGTATAGTCAATAAGTGTTGAATAGTCAAGACGTTTCCAGAAAATTAAATTGTAACGGAAATAAAAGAGGGGAAAAATGCGAGCATTTTCAGTGATATGTACTTTTTTTTTTGGGATAAAACAAAGTGTCATTTACTGAAAATGTGAGCATTTTCAGTGATATGTACATTGTTTTTTGGGATAAAACAAAGTCTCATTTAGAGCCAGATTTCACAAGAAGTCTTGTGTTTGAATCCTGGAAGCAACATTTTTTTATTTTTGCGGTGTTTAAGATGTTAATAAAAGTAGAAAAAAGTTCAAGTTTAAGTTTAATGACTTCTTTATTTAGTTGTCCTAAACACATTATAAAGGAGTAAGATAACATATGCGTTATGTTGAAAGATGAACAAAAGCTTCTATCTTCTTAAGATACACTTTTGGGTAGTATAGTCAATTTAGGAAGTAAATTAATTGAGTGGTAAGTATATTCCGAAAAATTAGTACTGAAAAATTAGTATAGACAATAAGTGTTGAATAGTCAAGACGTTTCCGGAAAATTAAATTGTAACAGAAATAAAAGAGGGGGAAAGTGCGAGCATTTTCAGTGATATGTACTTTGTTTTTTTTTTGGATAAAACAAAGTTTCATTTAGAGCAATTGGTTAACACACAGTCAGATTTCACAAGAGGTCTTGTGTTCGAATCCTGGAAGCAACAATTTTTTTATTTTTGCGGTGTTTAAGATGTTACAAAAAGTAGAAAAAAATATTTAAGTTTAAGTTTAAGGAGTTGTTAAGTTTAATAATCCTAAATGCTTTTATAAACGAGTAAGATTCATGAATATTGTTGACAACACAAATATAAAATATTAAAATATTTGAATGTGTGCTAAAGGTACATGATAGAGCGTAATTAGTGAAATTAAAAAGTTTCATTTAGGTAATGGTACATTTTAAGTAAGGGTACATTTGATACAATACATAAAAAGAGTCCTTTTTTTTAACATGTATCTTAATGCACATATTTAAGTACATTAACTAAAATCAACTTTTCACTAAAATAAAAAAAATGCGTTTAGATCAACTCCAACCATTCATCTATAAATCGCTCATATCTTTATTAATTGTGAGACAATTCCCTCTTAACAAAAACTCAACTTTAACCATACAATTTATTCTTCTCTTCAAAACTAGTGTGATCTATATTCACTAAAATTTACAATCATAAAAATTGTGGGATCCATGGATAGATAGTCAATCCTCTCATGTCAAATATAAAGGGATTTTGAACTCCCTTCAAATATGAAGTGGGTGATAGAATGGAGTTGGAGAGGAAGATGCATTTAACACATCTCTTGAAAATGTAAAATATGAATTTTATTAATAAATAATAAGATTTTATTAGGAAATAATGAGTAAATCAATGCACTTAAATATATAAGTATGGGGCATATATGTTAAAAAAAATACATAAATTAAGAAAAACTCGGTTCATTAAATACATGCATGTTAATATGTGCATAGATGTATTGTAGAAAAACTTATACTCCCTCCGTCCGAAAATAATTGTCTATAGACAGCAATCACACGGTATAAGAAAATTGTATTTATTACACTGTGCAACCAATAGAATTTCATCAGCTTTATCACATAATTGGTTTTTTATTAGTTAATTTTCACGTGGACAATAATTTTAAAACATATTAAAAGGAAAATATAAACAATACAATCGAGATGAGGGGTTACATGTCTGCATAAGCGGCAGAGTGTACAATAATTATTTGTGGCAAGTAAAAGTTAATTGGTTACATGTTTTCTCTGATGATTATTATACAAACAAATATTTTAAATTGAGGTAAACGTAAATATTTTCAAAAGATGACCTAAATTTTGCTACGAACAGCGTGTTGTTATGGTATCAATTAATGTGGTAGGATTAATATGAAGAAGTGGTGTGTAGTAAACAATAGCATATTAAAAGTCATCTAAACAAGCAAATCAATTGGTTAGTGTTCTTGTCACTCTTGAGAGAGGTTCAGTGTTCAGATCCCACATACCTCACATACTTTTAAAAACTTTAAGAAAGCTTAATAAGAACTTTCCTAAAATAGAAAGTTATTTCCTTGAAAATTCAAACTGCTTATTTTAAAAAAATCTTCTATACATTATATATAGTAAGTGATTTTCTAACATGTGTCCAAATGTCACATCATAATAATTTTAAATCTCTTTTATATTCATGCATTTAATGCATTAAAAAAATCATTAGCAATTATGGTAAAGGTAAGATCAATATAACATAAAAGCAATGATGACTCACTAATATCATTTTATTCAAATTAAGAAAAAATTGATTAATTAAATGTTAATGTATACGAGCCACACATTAGCAAAATCCATACAGGAGAGATATGTTTGACATGTATTTAATGAATCAATTTTTAATTAAATAACGTTATTTTACATTGATGAACCATTAAATTTATGTGCTATACCAAATGTATCTTTGCAAAACTAGAGAAATTAGGAGATTTTAAAATTTAATACAAGAAAAAAAAATAGATATTTAGTATTTATGATATATCTTTATGACACATATTAGAAAACTCCTATTTACTAAGGTTTATGATGCAGTGAGATTTGTTATAATGCTTCTTTAGGGTTTCATGATGTTGTTTCTCCCCCTATCCTAATCTCAAAGGGTCGTTCGGCAAAAAATATAAATTCCTAAGATTTTGTTTGCTTCGACTAGTTATTACTCGCTTCATCCCAAAATTATTGTCCACATTTGAAAATTACACAGTTTAAAAAAATGTATTTATTACACTGTGAAAGCAATAGAATTTTATCTTTACCACGTAAGTGTTTCTTGATTGGTTAAATTTTCAATTGGACAGTCATTTTGGGACATTTAGAAAAGGAAACATGGACAATAAAAACGGGATAGAGGGAGTATATGCTTAGAGCGAAATTCAAGATTGTTTTATAAAAGTTCAAGTCTTATATGCAAATCTATGATGAGATTGTTACTATTAATCGGCTGAAGTTGATAACTAATCGATTTAAGAGGAACACATGTTTTGTTTAAAAGATGTTTGTGACCGGTAAACTCTCAAAGTTTATTGTTTTTCTAATCACTTCAATCAAACGAGGTGATTGTTTTGAACTCTAGTTGCTTGCTTTGTTTGTTATTTTATTTTGGTATCTAGAGTTTAGTTTCGTGTTTAATGCATGTCATAAATTTCATTGGTTTTATTTACATGTTTAGCATGATGTTAATTTGGTATCTCTGTCACATTCTTATGATGTATATGTTTATAGTAATCTATTATTGATGTGACAGTTCTAATGAAAAAGATAATTATATTTAAGGAAAATGATAATGACAGTTCTAAGGGCTGTCATTAAGAAGACAAAATAACAAAACATAACCCCTGAATTTTAAGAATATTACTTTTTTAATCAATATACAAGATTTTTATGCATATTAATGACAACCTAACAAAACCCTATATTTAATGGCTGATTCATAAAATGATACTTTCTCAGATTTAAAAAAGGTGATATAATTTTCTTTTTAAGTAATTCAAAATAAGTGATACATTTTAAAAATTTAGTCTATTTGGCAAAAAATAATTAGACTCATATCCACTAACTATCTACATTAACATAGTGAAATGACATTTTTACTCTTACTTCTTACTTTTAAACATCATTAATTATTTTCAATTTATTCAAAATATGTGGGACCCGTTTCTCACTAATTATCAAATTAATCTAATTTAATTATCATTATAATCTTTTGCCTCAAAAATCGTGAAATTCAAAGTGTATCACTTATTTTAAACCGGAGGAAGTATTATTTTTAACTTGTGGAATGGTATTGATGCTTATTATTTATGTCTATTTATGTACTTATTCATTTGATGATCACAAGTGTCAAAATCAAAGAATGATACAAGAAAAGAGACTAATGAATTACACATATCAAGTTTAAAAACAATTAAATATATAATTAGGCACAAACATCATACTTCCTCCGATTCAAAATAAGTGATACACTTTGAATTTCACGGATTTTGAGGCAAAAGTTTATAATGACGTTTAAATTAGATTAATTCGATGGTTAGTGAGAAATGGGTCCCACATTTTTTGAATAAAGTGGAGTTAATGATGTTTAAAAGTAAAAGTAAGGGTAAAGGGGTCTTTTCACTTTGTTAAAGTAGATAGTTAGTGAGTGTGGATCCCACTATTTTTTGCTAAATAAGGTAAATTTTCAAAGTGTATCACTTATTTTGATACACCTAAAAAGGAAAGTGTATCACTTATTTTGAATCGGAGGAAGTATCTCTTTTAACTTTTCTCGCACAAAATTCGATGAAGATTATACCTCTCACCCACTCTATGCTATACAACACATTACCAATTAAAAAAAGAACTAATCTAATCAAATTATTAAACTAAATCATCCGCTAAACCCATAGATTCTTCTTCCTTGTTTGCAGCTTTCATTAATTTATAATTTTCTTCCTTATAAGTTTCTTCGCTGTCAGCATCATCACTAACAAACCCGCCGCCACCGCCGCCGGTGTCACCATTCCCGCCGCCGTGGGTAAGCTCTTTAGCTCTTTGTGCTTCCACCTCCCAATCCGTCCGCCCCAACACCACCAACATCGCCACCACGCAAGACATCTGAGCCGCCAACATCCCCATCCACAACCCTTCAAAATCAAACCCCATAAAGAACGCTAACACGACCGCCACCGGCATTCCGACAAGATAAAAACATCCCAGATTAATATTCGCCCCGATTTTCGGCCGCGCTGTCCCTCTCAAAACGCCGCACCCCGTCGTCTGCGGGCAGTTTCCGAGCTCACATAATCCGATGATCGGTAAAACCAACGACGTTAATGCTATGATTTCTCTATCTTGAGTGAACATAACCGCCCATAAGTTCCGAACACCAACCGCGAAAAACAGAGCAGAAAACCCCAACACGAAACTACAACATAACCCAACAATGGCTGCAAGTTTCGCCTTCCCGGGTTGACCAGCACCCAACTCGTTTCCCACCCGAGTTGACACACTGAAACTCAATGACGATGGGAAAATATAAATCAACGCCGTCGTTTGGATCAAAATCCCCATCGAAGCCACCGTGGCTTTCGGGTTGATGAGCAAACCACAAAGCAAGATCATGATCTCGTACCACCACCATTCGAGACAAACTGAAATGCAACTCGGAATCGCTAAACTCAAAAGCGAGTTCCACTCGTTAAAACATTTTCTTGAAAAACCTCCCCACGTGTTTTTGTAAACACCCGAAACCATAATATATATGATCAATGAAGCAACTAAGTTAAAATTGGTTAAAACATTACCAATCGCAACACCTATAATCCCCAACTCAAGTTTCGTAACGAGAAAATAGTTAATTGGTATGTGAAGAACGATCGAAAGAGATGCACATAACGTTAACGGTAAAGTTACGGATTGTGAACGGAGGTAGATTCGTAACGGGTGCAAAAAAGATTGGGCCAAAAGGTCAGGGAGGGTGTATACAAGATAAATGTGTGCCATTGTTGCAATTTCTTGATCTTGTCCACAAAAGATCAAGACTTTTTCCATGTTAATCCATAGAAGAGTTATGGGAAATGAAATAATTAGTAAAAGAAGTATGGTTTTTTGTAAACAAAGACCAAGTTGTGTGTATTTTCCGGCACCAAAAGCTTGACCGCAAATGGGCTCCATTCCCATGGCGAGGCCCGAAAGAATGGAGTATCCGGTGATATTTGCAAACCCGATGGCGAGTGAACCGCCCGCGAGTGCCAGCTCACCGAGATGGCCCAAGAAGAGCATCGAGATCATTGATCGAGAATACAATAGCATTCCGGTGAGGATCATTGGGATCGCGATTCGGGCTATTGCAATGGCTTCTTTGATTCCTAAACGGAGATTAGATTTTTGGGGTTTGAGATCAAGTGTTGGTGGTGATGTTGTTTGGTTGTTTTTAAGGGTTTTTGGGATCAAAGGATCAAATATTTCTGACCTTTTTTGGGCGGAATTACATTTGACATAGGAAGGTGATGAAGATTGCTGACACATGTTGCATAAGAGACAGTTTTTGTATATGTGTTTGAGAAATGGGGGATTTGTTGGAGTTAAGTGTAGGAATTGTGGGTATTTAAAGAGGCAAGGGATGGCTTGGCATGTCAATGATCCGACCCGATGGATATCTACCTAATTTATTTAGGATATGAGCTGTGATTTATCATCATGGATCGTCCATTTACCATATGAAATTATACGTATAGATATAAGTTTTAGGATGAATGAAGTT
Source organism: Calendula officinalis (assembly GCA_963853835.1). NCBI lineage: Eukaryota > Viridiplantae > Streptophyta > Magnoliopsida > Asterales > Asteraceae > Calendula > Calendula officinalis. The sequence goes on from OY970822.1 coordinate 30,356,013, forward strand.
CTCTACACTTTGTACTTTAAGTTTTAAGTGATTAAATGGTAATAATTTTTTTAATTTTTTTTTTGTAATGTAAGTTCTCGCTATACTACTTGGTAAAATTAAATCCCAGTTAAAATTCAGTTTTATTTTCAACCACTTTATCATATAAATGAACTAATCAACTAAGTCATAAACGTCAAATTATAACAATCAAGTAGCATTTATAAGAACTAATGCTGCATTGTAATTAACTCTGTTTAATCTCATAAAGTAGGCTTTTTAAATAAAGGGAAATGCTAACAAGTGCCCTTAGGGCAATGGTTAAGGAAAAAAAATGAAGCTTTAATATATTGTAAATTAACAATAAAAAATAACCACCCCTGAATTTTATAACCGTCACGGGGTAGTTATGCTTCAAGACTTGTACATTCTTACCCTTAACCATTGCCCTAAGGACACTTGTTAGCAAAACCCTTAAATAAAAAAGGTTTATGTCAATATTTAATGGATATATGTTTACCCGCTATACCCAATAGACATGGATACAAATGACGAGATTTAAACTAAATAGATATGGATGTGTATATGCATGACTTCCCTTGATCTCTATCCAATCTATTATCATCCCTAGATGACTCTCAATATGTGTTTATTGTCCACCTGTGTGCAGGGGAGAACCTAATATGGTGCACGAAATTGCCCATTCAATCTCTAGATTTTTTTTCAAAAAATATTAAAAGTTTTTAAATTTCTTTTATTAGTTTAGATGGCATCCCTAAGAAAAAATATGCAATATATGACATCCTCCGTTTTTTTCTAAGTCTGTTTGTCGCTAATCATGATTTTCTTTGACCAACTTTATTATATATCCATATCATTATGTAATTATTGTATTTAATCATGTTAGATATGCATGCATGTACCTATTTTAGATTGTATTAATAAGATACCTTGGAGTATTCCTATTAGTTAATTAATATATAGGAAAATTTGTCATATTGTGCAACATATTAAGCTTCGTTGCAAGAGTTGTGTTCTAAATAGTTCTTCGTTAAAATAATCTTAAGGAATAAGTCTTAGTTATTTGATCAAAAATCTATTAACTACCATCATCTAATCACATGTGATTGAATATACAACCAGTAACTACCACCACCGCCAGCCGCCACCACCACCATCGTCGGCCACTACCGCCGCTCGCCACTGCAATCACATGTGATTTAAAGCAGTCGGCGGTGGCGAGGGGGTTGCCGGTGATGGAGACGGTGGCCGTCAGAAGTTGGCGGTGGTGATCGGCGGTGTGCAATCAAATGTGATTTAATACACATAGGGTATTGGTGTTGATATATTAAATTAATGCATGTGATGATGGTGATGGTGGTGATTTGGTAGTTGATTAATTCAAGAGTTAAAAGTCTTATCCGTCAAGACTTCACAAAGATAATAAATTACATTGAACTTTTCATTGCAATTTGGATAATATAATGTTTTCTTTTTCTTATTTCAGTTGGAGAAATATAATAAACCAAATTGTTCTACCAGTATAATATGTGAGCAGCTCATTTGCTAACCTGTCACTTTGTTAATGATGTGTCTGTATTAAGAAAAACGTAGGAGTGGAGAAGTTTTTGGCTTTTTCTTTTTCTAAAAAAGAAATTGAAATATTGAATAAATTAAACACATAAAAAAAATAAGAATTCTGATAGTAACAGCTTTAAGGGTTGTTTTTAAGTGCAAAAAAATTATACAGGGAATGATTCCTAAAATTAAAGAGTTTTTATAAATTGGTGTACAAATTTATAAAGCATGTCTTATGACAGGCATTAGAGTTGTCATAGTAAAAAAAAGTTATAAAAAAAACAGATCTCAACATATAAAAACAGGTAAAATGATCTAAAAGTCATATATAATATACTTAATTACATAAAACATTGTAAATAATTTTTCTTCCAAATACAGAGTACTATTTAGAATAATATTATTTCTATAATCATATTTAGCATATTATTAATTGGTTTACTTTGTTGTCAACGGACTGTCCATTATACGGAGGTGCAGAAGATTTGGACGAACATCTATTCGTAGTGTGTCCGTCTTCTAGGCGGGTTTCGGCAGAAATTGGTTGGTGGTGGAATTTAGACATCGGCTCCATTCATCGCCCGGATGATCTCTTTCTATAGGGGAGGACTTCGAATTATAAAGGTAACGCACTAAAAGCTCTAATGTCGGTAGTATATAATTTATATATGGCAGATTTGGAAGCTAAGGAATGGCAAAGTCTTTTCTCCCACAGACCGTAATATCGTCGAAGTCAATTTTTTTTCTGGATTAGAAATAAATCGAAATGCGGTTGGAATTACGCAGATTGGGGATTTGGTGCACTGAACCGTTGGCGTTATTGCGTTAAAGATGTGCTTGGATTCTGAGTCTAATTATGTACTATTGTTGTGTAATGTTTTTGTAGTAAGTTTTTAGATTGGGGTATCTAGTTTGCTGTATGTTTCACGATGTAGTAGGCTCAGGGGTGTTTCTTTCGGTTTGTTTTTTAATTTCGTTGGATTTTGTATACTGTTTTTGCTAGTCTCTGGCTAGCTTGTTAATATATTCCGAGTCTCATGGGCAGGTGATTATAATGTCAAAACTCTGTTTTTTATGTCCCTGCTCTTTAAAAATAAAGAAAATTAATACTTCCTCCGTATCAAAATAAGTGACACAAATTGGCTTACACATTTTTTGAGGCAAAAGATTAAAGTAGAGGTTAAAATAGATTAAAGTACATAGTTAGTGGAGAATGAGTCCCACTTTTCTTGAGTAAAGTGATATTAATGAGTTTTAAAAGTAAAAGTAAGGGTATAAGGGTAATTTTACTTTATTAAAGTGGATAGTTATTGGGTATGGGTCCCACTATTTTTACCAAATATGGAAAGTTTTTAAAGTGTGTCATTTATTTTGATACACCTCAAAATGAAAGGTGTGTCACTTATTTTGATACGGAGGAAGTAGTATATTTGATATCCACACTCAAACAGTTAAAAAGTCAATAAATTGTAACTTAAAAAAGCTACATATTAATTAATGTTTTTCATTCTTAGACATGACGTTAAGCGTTTTCAGTTGGTTAAGAAGCATGTGACGACATCCGTTGCATCACTAATAGTGGAATGTAGTGCATGGACTTATAATGGATCGCACATTCCCTAAACCTCGCTCCAAATTTTGTGCCTCTTTATTAAATACTCCATACTAGATAAAATATATGTGCAAATATAAAGAAAAATATAGTTTACTCATGTGATTATGTCAATTGTCCATATTACTATTTAGTTTTTCTCAAAATAACAAAGTACTTTGGTTTAGCAGTAAAATGTTTAGGGAATGATTTTCATACCAAAATTTTTATGTCATCTACATAATTAGTGCATAACATACTTGTACAGTTAGCTGTAAAATTTGTACTGTGTGATATAAGAAGTAAACGTTATGGTGCATAAATGAATTCCGAAAATATTTACTTCAAATTTTTTGGGTCAAAATTCAAATCATATACTTAAGGTATGTGATATTTAAATGGGATATTTAAGAATAAATTAAATTTGCCTTGAAAATAAAATTCTCTCAAAATATTTCCCATTTCCACAGAATTTGGGACAGTAGGAGTGACTTCTATTCTATCTTATACAATTTAATAAATAATAATTACTAAAACACACAAAAAAATTCCTAAAAAGACTTGTGAGATTTAGATTTCTTAAAATAGACAATGAGATTTGATTTTTTGATCGACTGTGTGATTCTCATATTTTTTCGTGCGATTTGATTTTTTTGCGACCAAATCATTTATTATGTGACTGATATATGAACAAACAATCTTTGTTTGTGTGAAAGTTGCAGGGTTTCATGGTTTATTTCGGAATATTTGATAATGAAAAATAACATAACTTTATTTATCTAGAGACGTATTTAAGGTAATCCTCAATTTTTATGTAGTTCTAAAGGATAAATCTCAACAATTGATTAACTATAAGTAATGGTTAACATTAATCACATATTTTATTTATGGAGCGGTATTTTGGTCATTTTTATAAAAAAAATAATTTTTTTATTTTTTATTATTTATTTTAACATTATTTTTTTATTTTATTGTTATTATTATTATTAGAAAAATTATTTATTTTCCTTCAGAACACATAATGTGATAATCACATGTGATTATATATTTAATCACATGTGATTGCATACTATGTGATTGTACTGGGGGGTGTTTAAGATTGCTTATTAAAAATAAATTATGCGATTTCAAAATGAGTAATCAGATAATCAGTGGTCACAAAGCGTGATTATGAAAAATAGTGCTTGGATTTGATTATGCAGTTTGAAATCGCAATAATCAGATAATCAACTTTTTTTGTGTTTGTCACCCCTTTGATTATTTGTTTAGTTAATAGGTAAAATGCAAATAAGCCGTTTTTAAAACGCAATAGTACCTCCCTGCCTACTTTTCCAAAACTCCATTTTATAGCCCACAAAACGCAAATAATTGATTATTTCAGATTTTTTTTGTCAAACACTCATTTCAGATTATTTGCGTTTTCAAAACGCAATAAGCAGATAATCTATCCTAAAACACAATCCCAAACACCCTCTAAAATATCAAATATGTTTAAATATACAATCACATGTGACTGTATACTAAAATTACATGCGATTAAGTGTCACACGTAATTATCAAATAATATTATTTTTTCACAAAAAATATAATAAAAAACTATAAATAAAAAAATAAAACAAAATGAATTTTTTAAGTGTCAAATGACCAAAATACCCTAAAATATGTAATTAATTTTAATAATTAGATCTTATTGATTAATAGTTAAAATTTATCCGTTAAGACTACACAAAAATTAAAGAGTAACTTAAACATTTTAGTATTTATCTATATTATCTTGTTTACAAGAATTATAAGTTGTCAGTCTATGAAGCAGCTACTTTCAAATAATAATTGTCAAGGGTCAGGCGACAGCAAATCAACGAATGAGGCATGTTTTTTTAGCATTTGCGGATATTTAAATATGTAAATTGTATTACATCTTAGATGTGGAATAATTGACAAAAACTTCAAGAAATGACAAATAGTCTTAACAAGGTATTAAATACCGCTCTTTGCTGCGGAATTATAAGACAAATAATATTTCTTGTTTTTCTGTTTAGAAATCGTAGTTAACGTTTTGCAATTTGGTTCTGTTTTGCCAAAACCCCAAATTAATTCGTTACTTATTTTTGTTTGGTAGATCTAGAAACTAAAAGCAGTTGCAAAATGATGAGAAACTCTATTCTGAATTTTAAATGTTGAATTCCTTTATAGAGAAATCTAAGGAATCATAGAGAAACCCACACATAAGAAATCTAAGAGCTAGTTGTCGAATGATTCATTAGAGTTCACATGTTCAATTTTTCTACGTGTAACATTACAGATAGCCAGTGAAAGTTTTGAAACGATCACAACAATGGTTAGGTCGCGTATAATACGAACAAAAGCTCGGTCATCCCCGCAAACCCTTTATAACATTAGCTAACATTATAATTAATATCAAAAATATTACCAATGACTACACCACTAAATATCTCATAAAAGTTTGTACCCATGAGAAATGACAACTTTTTTGTGGGACGAAAGGAATATATCATAAAAGCCATTCATAAGAAATACATTCATCAAATAGTAGGTTCGGTGCATCTTCTATCAAATTAAGGGTGACCCATCTCGCAAAAAGTTGCGAGTTCATGCAAGTCCTAACAACTATAATGCATATGAGTATCGATCATTCCAAAAGACATATTATACGTTTGATCATGTCTTATATCCTAGTTTAAATTGGTTTAAATTTATTAATGGCATATCCCTTATCTCAATCTAGGTTTTGTCTAACCACATTTGTAGTGTTTATCAACCTCAAAACCAACAACAATATCTATTTTCTGGATTTGTCGATGGAAATGGTCTATAAAATATGTTGAATGCAATATCAACCTCGAAAACACGGATCTAGATCAAGTTTGACGTTGTTTATCGATGCAAACTGGCTAAAGAATTTTGTCTCGTGGGATGGTGTTTAATAAGACCAGATCAAAGGCATATATTTATGGCTTTATTGATAAAAACGGTCTTTGAGACGTGTCTTGTATGAAGAATTCGAATCAAAACGAGGATATATTGGAAGACAAATTCTCAAGTTGTCCTAGATTAATGTTTTTATTCATAAGTCCAATCAATGATCATTGGATCATGAAATTGGCCATTTCAACAAAGCCAATTTTCTTGGTTTAGTGTTTTGATTTGTCTTCTACAAACACTACAAATCCCATTTTAGAATTTGGGGTTTTTGTGAACTGATTTGTCTTGATGTTCACTCCGATTGAATAGAATGAGATTGCAGTGTGTTAAAAAAAATTTATGTTTCTTTTGGTTTTATGTTGCTTATATCTTCTTTAATTTGCATTTTATCTCTCCTATATATAAAACATATACACTTTTGTCTTAAAACCTTAATTTTAAGTAATTTGAATGGACTAATTTGTCTATACGTCTTACTTCACTTTCCTTTTAAAATAGTCAACCTTCATTCAAAATTTAATAAACCACACTGAAACTAAAAGTACTTATATTGAGAATAGCACTTTTAAGTATTCAATCAAATAAACAATCTAGTGTTCAACATTGTCATGTGGTCTTAGGTTCAAATCCTGCTGTAAATAATATAATATAGATTTATCAGTATTTAGGAGGTATGCGTTTGTCGTTCAAAAAAATATAACTGGAAAATACATATAACATGAATCGGTAAACCCGAAAAATATGTAACATAAATCAATTAATATCTGTGCATTTAATTTAAATAATTTATATTCAATAAAACATATAATTACCCGCTGATTTGCGTGGACAATATAATTAGATATGTAGTAAATTATGGATCCATTGCCACGATAATCAATAAGACTTTACAATCACGTGTTTGTTTTTTCCTCTCGCTACGGCTGAGCTCGAGCTCAATTTGATAACTCAACGAACCTTGGTTATCCAGGTCAAGTTCAATTTTAGTAGGGTTCAAGATCTGTATTATAATATTTACAAAAAGGGAATACTTGTTTTCAATAACGGAATTTAGTTTAGATGCATGTAAAGATTTTACGAAAGTAAACTTTCTCAAAAAATGATCTCAGATATGGCTATTGAAGGACTAGTATTAGAACATATAGTTAGAAGATTGGTATTTCCCATTTACGGCAGTTATGAGACTTTAGTTTACATGCAATAGGCATATCTACTATGAGGCGTTGAGACTTACACTTAAATCACTTTGTGTCTTATATGTTTTAGATAATCCATATGTTTTATTTGTCTTAACTAACTTTTACATCCGTATTATTAACACACTTTACACGCTCTTCATGTTTTATATGTTCTACATGTTCTGTGTTCTACTTGCTTCATAAGGTATCATGCATACATACTCCAAATGTTTTACAAATACATTGCATGTATTTACATGATTCACATGCTTTATATATGCGTTACATGGTCTTTTAGAACTTCAGACTTATACGTTTCGCATGTTCTTTATTTGTATACATACTCATGTCACTACCAATTTAGTTTTAACAATTTCTTACTCTAGATCATGTTTTATTTTTCCACACACACTTTTGTTGGAGGTGTTTCAGGAGCAATCTCCCATCTTTAATGAGACCGAGTATTATTATTGTAAAAGAGACCAGCACTAGGTTGATTTTGGCATCAAGTTATAATGATCAAAGCACACAAGCAATTTGCAATCTTTGATTACATATTACATATTTTATCAAGATAAGCACAAGAGTAATTAGTTGATCCGAAAGCAAGCAAGATATTTTATAATAGAGTATGAGTCAGCAGGTTCAGTACATGACAAGTAAATCAAATTCATTACATTTTGCGAATAATCCCAAACTTAACGACAACTATGACAACTTACACTGCAAATGTCGGAAACAATCCTAAACCCAACAACATCAATCAGGAACGTGATCTCTCCCTTGCTGGTGACCTACTGTTTAACCACAAACATATAAACGTTAATTAAGTTTCATAAGCAATAACAATTTTTAACTATTTAATGGGCCACCCATTTACATACCTGCGGTACCGGTCAGGTGGGCTTTCAGCTCCACTATAACCCGGGCTATCCTGTTTAGCATCCGGGGGAGCATCAGGACTAATCCTTCCTTCACTTCTAGGGCTCACAATAGCACCCTGTTCATACTCCGGGCTGACCCGTTCCTTTGAAACCGACTTCCGACCATGGCGAGGACCAGGGCTTCTCTCCCTGTCCCTACGAGGGCTCAGGCTAGGGCTAGCATCACGCCTATTCCGGTCCTTCCCATTCGGGCTCGCCTTCCTATCCTTTCCATTCAGACCATAATCAGGGCTGCTACGGTCTCTGCGGTGCGGGCTTGGGCTGCGCCCGCGCCCCCCACGGCTGTAATCCGGGCTGTCCCGGGCCCGCCCGCGACCGTAATCAGGGCTGCCTCTCTGTCTCCCGTATGGGCTTGGTGACCTTCCTCTGTCATCACTTCTACGAGGTGACCTGTCACGACCTCCATTACCGTTTCTTCTCTCGTCATCATCTTTAATAGCGTATTCAACAGAAATTACTCGATCCATTAGCTTGCTGCACGTAAATGAAAATATGTTGATTAATTTACAGAAATAAATTAAATTTATGCACCAAGAGAGTAAGAATACCTATTGTTTGTGGATTCAAGAGCTTTGGTGGCGTCTTCCTGTGACTCAAACTGTATAAATGCAAAATTTCTTCTGATCCTGATGTTCATGATCTTACCATACGGATCAAAGTGTTTCTCCAAATCCCTTGTCCTCGTATTATACGGATCAAAATTGATGATAAACAGGGTTTTTGATGGTCTTGAATTAGATGAACTCCTTCTAGTGCTTGCAGGCTGTCTGACATTGCGTTCTTGCTGCCAATCACAAATCACAAAATAATTATAGAAAAGCAAGAGTTTTGATAATGACAACCCTAAGGGGTAAAAAATAATGGGGTAAAAATAACCATGTTTCCTATAACGGAGAGAAACTGAATCCTCTAATTAAACATGGGTAAAAAGGAAGAAAATTTGAATAATAGAGAAAAACATGGGATAATATTTTACAATATAATTAAAAATTATTTTTTCTAAACAATTATCTATTTCAAAACCCAAAAACAATTATGACCGTAAAAGATAGGGTTTAGGGTTGCTACCTTTGTCCACTCAACACGAAGTCTGCGTCCCTTTCTACCAAATTCAAAACGGTCAAGTGCACGAATTGCATCTTCAGCATCCCTTTCGTCTTCCATATAGACAAAAGCAAAACCTGTAGATAACCAATACATAAATTCAAATTCAAATACAATATTGTATATTATACATAAAAGCCTGCTATGATTTCTTCCGAGTTGGCTGATTTTCCACCAGACCACCCTATATAAAAGACCAATCTGTTAAAGCTAAGTAAATCAGCAACAGACCTTGCATGTATTAAAATGATGTCATGTCATGTCATGTCATGGAAGTAGAATCCATAGATGGATGGATGTCTGAGGACTGAACAAGGCAAAAGCCACGTGGAATGTGTGGTGAATGTGTAGTGCCAATGTGGACCGGAATCGGAATTGGATTCGGAATCAGAATGAATGGAATGGAATGCGGATGATCATCCATTGGAAAGTAACCCTGCGTCAAAGAATTATTTGAGTATGGGGGTTTTATACTTTTTCAATTATTATACTCTTCTTTTTTTCTTAAAAAACATCCATAGAAGGCGCCAGCTGTCTGATTCGTGATTTGAAGATGTTGAGGTCCACCTCACCAACTTTACAAACGTGAAAGCCTGCAGTCTGATCGTGTCATGGTATGGGTCACATTTGCTTTTTTTACTTACCAACAAATTCTAACAAAATTATGTATATAGTAGAAGCATGCATCTAGTATCTCATGAAACTTTGTAGATTAGTCCAAACCTGCTTCTAATCATCATATGAATATGGTGCAACATCACCAACTTAAGTTGCATAATAGAGGAATAGAACCCTGTCACAGTCCACTTGCTACATACACTGCCAATTTGGTATGTATTTTGAAATAGATTTTTTCATAATGAAATTTCAAAGTAATTCATGTAATCATGTAATATAGCAATAACTTGAGGTAATAATAGACAAGATAAAATCAAAAAAAAAAAAAAAAAAAAAAGGCCAAATTACCAGACTTCATATCCACTCTTTCGACTTTTCCATATTTTCTAAAAAGTCTCTCAAGTTCACCCTGGCGTGCATCAAACTCGAAGTTCCCACAGAAAATGGGCCTCATTTTATCTTCAAAAAAGAGAAAGTGCTTTCAGAAGCATGTAGTAAGTAATATTATATAAATCATACAAGCAAACATGATCAAGAACGCAATGTGACTCGAGCAAAAACATATTACAATGTGTGACACCAGTTATCCAAGAACGCTAAACAAATAAACATCAGAAATCAGTATAGATCAATAGTCACAAAGCTTAAAATAAGACTCAATAGCATACATGAAAGATAAAGGAGAATTGATTACTCTTTATAGGAAATATGAACTGCAGCATACCACTGCCTAGAGGAATAATATACAGAATAAGATGTCCTAATTTTCCTCCTCTTGTTAATCAAAAATATACATAATTACTAAATTACACAAATTTGATATTCTAAATTTCCTGTTTATTCCCATCAGATGTGATCTATGAGTATCTGATGTCATATCAACATTAAAAGCTATGGAAATCACCGATAACAAAAACAGATTACCTTGTAATTAAAACTGCAGCAATATGTAGGTCAACGGAAATAATATAATCCAAGAAAAACAAATTTGAGGCAACAAATTTCTAGATCTAGTCTTTTATGGAAATGATACCTTAAATTGGAACGTATATATATAAACGCAGATTCAAGAGCACAAAATTGGTATTGAAATACAAACAGATCCTAAAATATACAAGCATTCAGATATATAATCAACGCTGCTAAAAGCTAGCACGCTATGTAACAAATTATAAGTACAGAGATGAGATTAATTGAACATTAATTTGGCAGTTGATTTATTACCTTCAGAACTCGAATCAGCAAAACCCTAATTTGCAGAGAAAAATTAGACCGATGAGGATAAAATATCTTGAAATATTGACGGCAAGGTAGCTCCAGTTTCTATATATAGTATTGAATTTGCTTAAATGCCCCCTAGCTTTTTTCATCTTTGTAAATTTGGTTAGTGTTAAAATAAACTTCACGTAAAAGCCCCTTCAGTATATTGTTAGTAAAATTATCTTTTATAACCTTGGTTATAAGCATACCTTTAACATATATATATATATATATATATATATATATATATATATATATATAGAGAGAGAGAGAGAGTAAACTAATGCATTTAAGATCCGTGTCAATCGTGATACACACTTCAATTGGCACTCAATGACACATTTATGCCATTAGTTTGATAAAAGCGAGACCTTTCGGTTGTGTTTGACACCACTCTGTTGTGTTTTAGTATAAAAAAATTATTTGTATACTATAAAACTGATCTTTTTTATTTGGTTCGGTTTTATGTTTAAAAACCACCCAAAAAAACCGAAGCGGTTCCATTTGAAGAAACCAAGCATACTAGTATATTCACATATCTAGATGACTCCCGCCCGTCCCCTTGTTTTCACTTTTCTCCCAAAACCTCAAAATAACTCAAATGCTTCTCGACAACTTGCTAAGCATGTCTTGGTCAATATAGACAAGTGACTCATTGTAAACACCGCCCAAAAAACCAACAATCTACAAAAGCAGGAAAATATGAAAAAAATCAAATCAAACTGAATCATCCACAGTCCCTATGAACACAACAATAACACATAATGTAAATTTGCGGAGCATACGAGTGGTGTAAAAATCATATTGATTATGTGAGTAATTCCAATTCACATTATTGTCCTTACGATTCCTGGGTGATAGATAATTTTGCTACTACACACAGAAGATAAAATGAATTATAACATGCAAGTTGCCCTCGGTGGTGAATTCTTTGTACCTTTTATCATAAAAAGCTTCCAACCATACCATTTAAATCTTAAACAAATCTATAGCATAAACAATTTATATTGCACAAAACATAGTCGAACGTTGATCCATTTCATTTCATATCCATCAATTCATTATCTGTTCATACAGAGCCCATATGACAACACCAATTATTGTGTCTCTCACCAAGTTTTTAACGATGGTGTCAACCCAAGATCTGTCATCTGCTGAATTCCTCTCACCAACAAGATCACGAAACCGCAAATCTCCAAGATCAGAAATCAATGCATAAATCACACCGTTTAAATGTCCTCTTCCAATTACCCCAACCACTTTTTTACTGCTTCTTACGGCTTTGCTTCTCTTCAAAGACCAAGCAATGTACTGAACAAATACATCATCAAACTAGGTTATGGATTATTCTTTTTGTTTTAAGATACTGAACTCAAAATGAAGAAGAAACTTACGGTGTCACGTTCATGTATCAAAGGTTGTAGCAATGAAGGATATGAAAAACTCAACTGTTCATAGAGTTGGAAATCAGTGTCATTTGTGGTGGATTCCTGGAAAGATATGTCAACATGCAATCATTGTTAGATACAAACTTCGATTTTTGGATTATACAATAATATCAAATAATCCATCTTTTAAATCACTAGAGAATAATAAAAAGTTATGATATATCTCTAACGACTTAAATTGTCTGAAGAATAATGGGTAGATAGATAGAACACCTTAAAGTCTATTTTGGACTGATCCGCTATTCCACGAAGAACCAAGGTAACAAGGCTTAGTTTTTCACTCCATTTTAGTGAGTTCCATGCTCTTTGAAGCTATAAATATTATGAATTAAATATTAATAACAACTGAATATAATGATTACTAGGTAATAATAAGATAAAATTGATAAAGTTGCATACAGTTATTTCTATAGGCCGATCTCCTAGTACCACCTGAGCATTAATTTCCTCAGAAGCTTTTCTTGCAGCACGAAACTACAAAAAGAAGGAAAAAAAGTCAACTGAGACAGTGTAGAATCTCAAGATGGCGATGGGTTGGGTTGACCTGAAATTAAACTTTTGTCCTCTAATTTTGCTTATTTAGAAAATAAATGCATTTAATGTGTATAAATCTATATTTTTACAATCACAACTTATTTGAATAAGGCAATTATTGACTCTTTTGTAAGTATATGGGAGTTACCTCGTCCCCAAATGGGCGATTGATGTTTGAAGAAATCTTGGAAGAAAAAGTTGCTAACAATAGACGTAATGCAAGAGCTGTTTGACCACCTGTTTAAGTCAAACAAATGTAGAAAACTAGTTAATTTTGTTTGTAGCCAAGAAAAATAGCCTGCAAATGGGAAATGAAAAGATGTTTACCTAAATTAATGCTACGACCAACAGCTCCAAAAAACCCTGAACCAGATAAGGAAAACGGGTTGGATTTTAACCGCGGGTCGACCTCAGTAACAGTTGGTGTGTACATGATTCCTGCTCTGAGAAATGATCTCTGCAACAAGCCTAGTTAAGCCATAGATGGAACAAAACCATGTAACAAGCTTAATGCAATAACAATGAATGAATCAAGAAGTTGATTTTTTTTTTTAAACAATTACTGGAATAAAAAAGTTGGTAGCTCCTAAACTTGGGTTACCCGAATTGGTTGGCCCACGGGTTATTGGGCTGAATTGAAATTGAATTCACCCTACACATAATTTGATATTGATATAACTAAAACACCAGGGCCAACAAGATTTTTTCTTCATTAAAACAAAACCTAACCTAAATGGGAAGTTAGATTTCAAATCTGGCATAAATGAAGTTTCATTTTTATAATTAATGAAACTGCCCTATCAACTAGAAACCATGCTTGTATCATTATTAGATAGGAAAGAAGAGCATAAAATTAGGATTAATGTTGGAGCAAAACACAGATCAACTTATTACTGATGCTGCAGTTAGTACTGACATACTTAGTACTGATGGGGCAGAAACATTTACTACTGATGAAGTTGATGCTGGTGTTCACTATAACTAAGTTACTACTGATCATAAGAAGATTGAAGATACTACTGATCATTGTAGTTACTACTGACGTTGATTATGGACTTACTACTGATCACCAAGTTTACTACTGATGTTACTTATTTACTACTGGTGATTGCAGTTACTACTGATACGCGTTTTTGGAAGATATCAAGTCCGAGATCTTCGTAGAGATAGTTATAGAATGTAATTAAATGTATATCTTTTATAATTCGATGTAAATCAAGTCCTAGAATAACTAGGGTAAATAGTTTAGCTTCAAGGACTACTATAAGTATGTTCCTTACGAATTGTAAACGTACGTGTGTATTGTTAATCAATAATATACATTGAAGCTTTTTGTGAAACTGTGTTCTTAATATTCTTGCATATTGTTCATACAGTTCATTGTTCTTAATTATTGATATAGTGTTGATCCGCTGCAACTTCTATCATCAATTAGATCTAAGGTGTTTGTTAACTTGTCTATAGTTAATCGATCCTGACAAGTGGTATCAGAGCATATTGGTTCTAGATCTACTATTTGTTAAGAACAACAAAAAGTTTTAATCTTTAAAACACACACATTATTAATCATGACTGATAATAATGAAAGCACTCAGGCCAACAAAATCCCTATGCTCACTCCCAATAACTTTGGGATGTGGAAGAATCGTATTAAGCAATACATGCTTATTACAGATTATTCCATGTGGGAAGTCGTTTGTGAAGGAAACAAAACTGGTCAACTTCAAGCAAGCAGCTCTGTAACTGAGGCAGACAAACTTAAATGTGAGAAGGAGAAGAAAGATAAAGGCATCGAACTCAAAACTCTAAGCACTCTCCTACTGGCCATTCCTAATGACTATCAACATCTCTTTGTTGAATATGATGATGCTAAGTTGCTTTGGGAAGCACTGGAGAAGAGATTCGTTGGGACAAAGAGTACAAAAAGAAACATGAAGTCTGTTCTCAAACAAGACTTTGAAAATTTCAAAGGAAAGCCCAATGAAACACTCACTCAAGTGTTTGACAGATTCAATAAACTAATTGGTGAACTCAACCAAGTTGGTGTAAAGATGGATCAAGAAGATGTCAACATGAAGTTCCTAAGGTCTCTTAGTGAAGAATGGGCCATGTACACAGTGGTGTATAGACAAAGAGATGCTCTAGAAGAAAAGGAGTTAGATGAACTCTATAATGATCTCAGAGTGTTTGAAACTGAGGTAAATCACAAAAACCCTTCTATTTCTTCTAACAATGCTGCATTTGTATCAAGTACAGGTCAAGGGCAAGAAACCTCCACAGGAAAGGCTGCAGATTCTGAGGATACTGCAAGAGAATCCTTCTTCACTAGTCATGTGCATACTGCATTGATTAGTGATGACTTGGAACAATTAAATCCAGATGATCTTGAGGAGATGGATCTTAAATGGCAGATGGCTATGCTGAGCCTAAGGGCCAAAAGATTCTTAAAAAGAACTGGTAGGACAAGCCTCAATTTCAACAAAGGTGACAAAGCAGGATTTGACAAGACAAAAGTCAAGTGTTACAACTTTAACAACCTTGGTCACTTTGCAAAAGAATGTCCTCAACCAGACAAAAGATCAAAATCAACTGCTCTTGTGTCACAACAAGGACAAGGATATGACTGGAGCTTCCAAGCAGAAGAGCATGCTCAAAATCAAGCTCTCATGGCCTTTACTGACAACAAAACTGAGGTAAAATCTAAACCTTGTACTCCTGAATGTGCTAAAATTACTAAAAATCTAGAAAAAGAAAACACTAAATTAAATGAAGATTTAGCAAAAGCAATCAGAAGAAACCATGAGTTTGATGGTGTAATTGCTGATCAAGAACATCAAATAAAGGTGTACAAGATGATTGATCAACGGATCAAGGAAGAATTGCTTCAAGCTGTGGATGAGAAAGAGTTCTATGAAACAAAAAATAAAGAACTAACAAGTAAATTAGAAGAATGTCAGCTTGAAATTGAACAAAATAAATTAACAATTAAAAAGTTTGAAAGAAGCACTAAAATTCTAGATGAATTAACTAATAATCAAACTACAGAAAAGGTTGTTCATGGGGTGGGATATCATGCTGTACCACCTCCACACAAATTCATTCCTCCACTTAAAGACAGTTCAGAAAGAATCATTAATGAATTAAAAACTGAAAATAAAACTGAATCTAATAATGAAACATCTGAATCAAATGATTCTTCAGATGATGAGCAATCAATTGAATTTACAATATCTCAAACTGAATCACCAAAATCAATTGATACAAGTTTTCACACAGCTCAAAGTCCAAATGATTCTCCTAAATATAATGCAGAAAATATACCCAAAATTCTAAAAAGAGGAAATCAAAGAAATAGAAACCAACTCTTAGAACAAAGAAAAACAATAAAGGCTCAAGAAAATAAATTAAAATGTGTTATTTGCAATAAAGTGAATCATTTAGCAAAGGATTGTCACTTCAATCCAATAAATTGCAAGGAGTTCAAAGAATTTAAAGTTTTTAAAGAAAATGCAAAAACTCAAAGGTTAAAAGATACTACTGGTCCTTCAGTAGCAAATACAATCAAAACTCCAATTGCTGAAACTACAAGATTTGGAAGAAGTGCACCAAGATTTGTGCAAAACAGAAGAGTTGGCAGCCCAAAGAACAGCAATTACTTCAAGAACAACGGAAAATCCAATCAAAATAAACAATATTTTAAATTTTCCAACACCAGTAGAAACTCTAACAAATTTACTACTGGTGCTAACCCTAATTATAATGCTGTATGGTACCAGTACAAGAATACTACTGGTAAAAACCCTAATTTCAAAAATACTACTGCTCCCAAAACAAATTTCAAAAACACTACTGGTGTTAACTCTAAAAACACTACTGGTCATTCTAAACATGGTAAGTACCCAAATACTACTGGTCCATCAGTAGTAAAGTATTCAAAAGCTAAAAACAATGGGTATCAACCAAGATCAGTAGGAAATTCTCACACCAGTAATAACTCCAAAAGGACAGTAGTAAAACAAAATACCAGTAATAAACAAGTATGGGTACCAAAAGTCTTTAGAGTTAAATCCCCAACAGCTCATTTCTCAAAGGATGAACCCAAGACATATAAAGCTTGGGTTCCCAAACTTAACTAATCCTTTACTCAATTGTGCAGAGCATTCAGATCCCAGAAGAAGGAAGAACATGGCATATTGATAGTGGATGCTCAAGGCACATGACTGGAAATCTGCAAATTCTTAAAGATTTCAAGTCGTTTGATGGAGGATATGTGGCATTTGGTGAGAATCCCCAGGGAGGTAAGATTACAGGTAAAGGTACTGTTACTAATGGAAAAATTACCTTTGATGATGTATTTTATGTTGCTGAACTAAAATACAATCTTGTCAGTGTGTCTCAAGTTTGTGATAAAAAGAACAAGATTCTATTCACAGACATTGAGTGCATCATTCTTTCTCCTGATTTTGTTTTAGATGAAAAATATGTTGTTTTAAGAACTCCTAGGAGAAACAATGTGTATTGCCTAGATATAGGGGGAGAACTCATTTCTACAAATGAGGTCAACTGTTTTATATCCAAGGCAAACACCACTGAATCAGAACTTTGGCATAGAAGGATGTGTCACACAAATTTTAAAAACATGAATAATTTAGTAAAAAGAAATCTGGTCATTGGACTACCTCAAAAACAATTCATGTGTGATCATCACTGTGTTGCATGCCTAAAAGGTAAACAACACAAGACTTCTCATAAGTCCAAAACTGTGAACTCTATTTCTGTTCCTTTACAGCTCTTACATATGGACCTACAAATGTAATGAGTATTGGAAAGAAACAATATTGTCTTGTTATTACTGATGACTTTTCCAGATATACATGGGTTTTCTTTCTCAGGACAAAGGATGAAACAAGTGAACTCATAAAGAACTTAATTATCAAACTGGAAAACACATCTGATCAAAAAGTGAAAGCCATAAGATGTGATAATGGCACAGAATTTAAAAATGCTAACTTAATTAACTTTTGTGATCTTAAAGGTATTGACAGGCAATACAGCTCACCTAGAACTCCACAACAAAATGGTGTAGCTGAAAGAAGGAATAGAACCATCATTGAAGCAGCAAGATCAATGCTTGCAGACTCAAAATTACCAATTACTTTTTGGGCAGAAGCTGTTAATACTGCTTGCTATGTTCAAAACAGAGTATTAATAGTGAAGCCACATTTTAAAACACCATATGAACTTTTCAATAAAAGAAAACCTTCTATAAGTTTCTTAAAATCATTTGGTTGTCCTTGTACTATCTTGATTACAAGAGAACAAATTGGTAAGTTTGACTGCAAAGCTGATGATGGAATCTTTGTGGGATACTCTACTCAAAGCAAATCATACAGAGTATTCAACAAAAGACTAAGGATAATTGAAGAAAGCATCAATGTATCCTTTAATGAAAATGTACCTAATGAACAAGGAAATGGTCCAGATTGGCTATTTGACATAGACAATCTAACCAAATCCTTTAATTCTAATATGAATTTCAATGCAGGTAATTCAAATTGTCATAATCAAAAGGAAGGAACATCATCTGCTAATACTGGTCAAGAAAAGATGAGATACATAATTTTTGATACTGCTCCCATAGTTAATACTGATATCAGTAATAACTCAAATATTGAAAGCAGTAGTAACTCTGAGAATGAGGTCAGTAGTAATTCCAATACTACTGGTACCAGTAATAGTACTGAAAATACTACTGGTCCCAACAATAACCTAGATTCTCATGATACTACTGACACCAGTAACAACAACAATACTACTGATCCTAATGAAGATAATTCCAGTAGTAACTCTGACCAAGATGATGATGAACCAAACATCCATGACAATGAAGAATCACAAGATGAACAACTGCCTGAGACAAATGAGTCCAATCTTGAAAATCAACTAGTAGTTGATAAAACTACAACTACAAGGACTCAGAAGAACCATCCTTTAGACCTTGTTCTAAGTGATGTTAACTCACCACTACAAACAAGAAGCAAATTAAACAAAAGCTTAACTGCAAATATGTGTAATATAAGTTTAATTGCTAATGAATGTATGTATGAATGCTTTCTGTCTCAGGATGAACCAAAGAAGATCCAACAAGCAATGAAGGACTCAAACTGGATTGAAGCAATGCAAGAAGAACTCCTTCAATTTAAATTACAAGCTGTTTGGACACTTGTACCTCTACCCAAAGGAAAAAGAGCCATTGGAACAAGATGGATATTCAGAAACAAGAAAGATGAAAGAGGTATAGTGATCAAAAATAAAGCCAGACTTGTAGCCCAAGGATACACTCAAGAAGAAGGAATAGACTATGATGAAGTATATGCTCCTGTTGCTAGAATTGAAGCAATAAGAATATTTCTAGCATATGCTTCATTCAAGAAATTCAAAGTCTATCAAATGGATGTTAAGAGTGCTTTCCTATATGGGAAAATTGAAGAAGAGGTATATGTTTGCCAACCTCCAGGTTTTGAAGATCCAAAACATGGTGATTATGTGTTCAAATTAGATAAAGCTCTATATGGCCTACATCAGGCACCAAGAGCATGGTATGACACATTATCATCCTACCTATTGAAGAATAACTTTAAAAGAGGAGCCATTGATAAAACATTGTTTACAAAGAAAGTCAAGGATGATATACTACTGGTACAAATTTATGTAGATGATATCATCTTTGGCTCAACCAATGATTTACTATGCAAAGAATTTGAAGAACTGATGCAAATTAAATTCAAGATGAGTTCCATGGGTCCAATGAACTTCTTCCTTGGACTCCAAGTCAGTCAAAGAACTGATGGTATTTTGATAAATCAATCAAAATATGTCAAAGACATCTTGGAAAAGTTTGATTTGAAAGACAGTAAAAGTGCTAGTACACCAATGGAAACACACAAACACCTACATCCTGATGTTGAGGGGGAGGATGTAGATGAACACTTATATAGATCAATGATAGGCTCTTTGATGTACTTAACTGCATCAAGACCTGACATTATGTATAGTGTTTGTGTGTGTGCAAGATATCAAGCAAGACCCAAAGAACTACACTTGCAGGCTGTTAAAAGAATATTCAGATACTTGAAAGGCAAACCATCACTAGGTCTATGGTATCCACATGACTCACCCTTTGAACTAATAGCCTATACAGATAGTGACTATGGAGGTGAATGTCAAGATAGAAAATCCACTACTGGTGGATGTCAATTCTTTGGATCAAGACTGGTGTCATGGCAATGTAAGAAGCAAACAAATGTATCAACATCTACTGCTGAAGCAGAATATGTAGCTGCATCTGCTTGCTGTGCTCAAGTACTATGGATTCAAAATCAACTTCTAGACTTTGGTATCTCTATCCTTAAAACTCCTATTTTTATTGATAATCAAAGTGCTATTAGTATTGTGAATAATCCAGTAAAACATTCAAAAACTAAACACATTGAAATAAGATTTCACTTTATAAGAGATTGTAATGAAAAGAAATTAATCAAAGTAGTTAAAATCCATACTGATGATCAATTAGCAGATCTTTTTACAAAAGCATTTGATGTAGGAAGATTCAACTTCTTGGTTAGCAGTATTGGAATGATTTTAATAACTTAAAATCTCACTTAAAATCATGTGTAAAGTTAGTGTTGTAAAATATTATTTTCTTAAGTGTTTTACTACTGGTATTGCTGTACTACTGGTGTGAAAGTGTATGCACAAAATACTACTGGTAATTCATTACTACTGGTGTATTTTAGGTGTACACAAATACTACTGGTAAGTCAGTACTACTGGTATTCTCATATACTACTGGTCTTGTGTGTTAATGGTTACTAGTGATGTCTATAGTTACTACTGATGTTAAAATCCTTAGTCATTACTGATGTCAGTAGATACTACTGACGTTTTACTACTGATATCTTATTTACTAATGGTCTTTCATAAACACAATTACCAAACTAACCCCCATGAAAATAACCGTTATGTTATGATTCAAAGGCTATTTTCGTAGTTTTGCAGGTTAAATCGAAAGATATAAAAGGCGGCATACGATTAATTTAGCATTATCTTCACTTCGATTTGCTAAAACCTCTCGATAAACCCTAGTTTACGATCAAAACCCTTCATCTGTAACAAAATTCTTGCAAAATCTCAACAACAATGGCAACTTTACAAGCTCTCGATGTGCAAACCGATCTAAAATACTCAGAATTTCACAATATGGTTGCATTCTTAAAGAATCCCGACGGAACAAAAGATTTCCGTCCGATCGTAAAATTTTTGAGAAATTCATATATACAGTTTGCCTTAACTGTAAAACCAAAATCCTATCAACAGCACTTGGTGGATTTCTGGACCAATGCTGAGCGAACAGAAGGAACAACATCATCAATGATAAAATCTAAAGTAGATGGAAAGCACATCACAGTAACAGAACAATCAATCAGACACCATCTACAATTACACGATGATTCAGGTATGTCTACTCTTCCTAAGGAATACATTGCTGAAATTTTGAATAAAATGGGATATGAGGGAAGACTGAATATAGTTACTTTTCAAAAGGGTCTTCTCTCCCCACAATGGAAATTTTTAATACATACCATTCAGCACTGTATTTCTCCTAAAAGAAGTACTTGGAATGAGTTTAATAAGGCAATAGCCTCTGCTGTTGTCTGTTTATGCACAGACCAAGTATTTAGTTTTTCTTACATGATATTTGATGGTATGTTGGGAAATCTTAGTTCTTCTAAATTTTTAATGTATCCCAGATTTCTACAACATATCATAAACTGTGAATTACAAAACTTGTCAACTCCTAAAAACATTTTTATATTACCTGAGTTGAACAAGAAAGTTTTCTCAAATATGAGAAAACAATTTAAATTTTCGGGCAAGGAAACCCCTCTGTTTCCTAACATGATCAAAGATCATCCCAATATTGGAGAGGGTTCAACCATTGCTACAACCCAAGTTGAACCTCAACCCACTCCATCACCCCCAAATATAGCCCAAACACCAATCCAAATAGCCACTCCATCACCAACCCAAACAGAAGTCCTGAATGTGTCCCAGGAACTTGATAAAATTCTGCAGAGTGCTACTCTTCACTCTGTGGAAGACCTACCAGACAAAACCAAAAACATTTCCACAATCTATAAAAGAAAGAAACTTTCTTCAAAGGACACCAGGGGACAAATCGAGTCACACCCCAGGCTCAAAGAGTTGTCCTCCAAGGAGGAGAGAGGACATGAGGGGAGGGCTTTCACTACTGATGCCCCAAAGGTGGGTGCACAGGACAGTGAAAACATCATTAGGACCCAAACCTCGGCAACTTTGAGTGATGACTCTTTTGAGGAATTACTCAAAGGACCCCGGTGCCAAGAAACCACAAGGGGGGGCATCTCTGCTTCTTCTAGGAAGAAGAGAATGTCTAAAAGACCCAATGAATCACCAAGCAGTGATGAGGGCAGATCTGTGGAATTGATGGAAAGGAAGGAAAACCTTAAAACCAATGTACCTGTTAGTAAGCCCGATGATCTTGCTAGATGGAGTGAGGGCAGTATTAAAATCACCCAATTGACGGCTAAAGTGGATTCCTTGGAATCCACGGTACAAGATTGTCTCAAGTACTTAACCAATCAAGGAAAAACTATGGCTGCCATGAAAAGGCATGTGAATACCATCAACAAACGAATGCGGTTCTATGAACACAGGCTTCATCAACAAACCAAAATCATCCGAAAATTAAAGAAAAAGATGGATGATAGTGAGGCTCCACCAGTTGAGCTCACTAAGGGGGAGAAGGATAATATACAGACAATGATTGATGAATCTATAGCAGCAGCAGCATCCTCCCTTTTAAATTTAAAAGAAACAAATGTTGATGAAGGCCCAGAGATGATGGTGACAGAAGAAGAGCCTATTACTACTGCTACAATGGAAGAACAAGTTGAAAAGGAAATACCAGTAGTAACCTCTACTACTGATATTATAGCAGTAGTAAATGAAGAAAAGGAATTATTAGCAGCAAATACTACTGATGCCCTATCAGTAGTAACTCCTGAAGTAACACCAGTAGTAACTACTCTAGTTACTACTGAAGAGGAAGAACTACATTTCCAGAGCTTATTGAAAGAGAGAGACATGTCATCATTACCAAACCACCAACACCTGATCAACCACTTATCATACCTGACATTGATGATAATGTGAATTGGTTTGAGGTTGATGAATGCTCACTTCCTCCACATCCAAAAATTCTTCAACAAAATGAACTTAGAACATTTTCTCCTTCAGTTATAATAAGTGGAGTGCCAGACATGAAATATATTCCACCTCCACCTTCAGCACACATTGGAAAGGGTAAAGAGATATATGATGAAGATTACCCAAACAGAGCTCTTGGTCATCACATGGTAAACAAGATCAATCATGTAAGAGCAGAAAAGCAATCCAGATGGAGAATTAAACACAGAAAATTTTTGGAGAAAGTAGATATGTATCAAGCTTTAGTAGAAAAGAAAAAGAAAGTTCAAAGTACAACTACTGTTCAAATACCTGCTCAAATTAAAGATGTTCAGATAGAAGCCCAAGAAGCAGAGTTCAAAAGGCTTAGAAAAGTAGAAGAGGAACATCTAAACTGTTTAGAAGATCTTGTAGCAGAATGCAAAAGAACAAAAGATGATTTACCTGATGATATATTTGAACAAAAGTCTCTTATGATAGACTTCCTAAAGACAAAAGGTCACAGTGCAAAATCTTTTGGAAGAATGAAGATGATAACCATAATTGAAAAATACTGCACTGCAAAGAAAAGAGACTTGGCTGAACAAGAAGCTGAAGAATCAAAGAAAGCCAAAGCCAAAACCTTAGTACCAATCAGCTTAAATTTGCTCAAAGCTGGTAGTGTTTCAACTGTTGGAAATACTTCAACTCCCCAATCACTAAAAAGAAAATCTGTTGATCAAGAACAAAGCTCTAAGAAGAAATCAAAACAACAAATTATACCTGTTCTTGAAATGCCAGTTGCTCCTCTACAGAACAATCCAATTCTTAACTGGAGAGTGATGCAGAATAATGTCATAGAGGTCATAAGGGAAGACAAAGTAGTACAAAGATTCACTGGATGGTTACCCTTAATCAGATCATGTTCAAGAAGTGATGTAATCAAGCTTCTGATTATTGGAAAACCAAGAATGACAAAGAAATCATGGAAAGAATCTGGAGCTGGATACCTGACTAGAATGATAGATGCTGCATTTTATCCAGATAATTATCCAGAACAATTTACAAATCCAGGTAATGTATATGCTTGGAATGTCATTCCTACTGCAAATATGTACTTCTTTAAGAAATCAGGCAAAGTGTGTGAATTGTACCTATATGAGAAAGAATATCCACATTCTGAGAAGACAATGTATCAGATATTCATAAACACTTTGATGAAACCCTATGATGCTGTTATGTTTCAAAATAAACTGAATTATTTTACAAAGAGGAACAGCAGATATATTATTGAACAAAGGCTTCAACAGAATCAAAGAACTCTTGAGAAAAGAAGAAAAGAACAAGAGGAACAAAAGAAACTTGATTGATTAAAAGATGATCAATAAGTTTAGGGGGAGATTGTTGGAGCAAAACACAGATCAACTTATTTCTGATGCTGCAGTTAGTACTGACATACTTAGTACTGATGGGGCAGAAACATTTACTACTGATGAAGTTGATGCTGGTGTTCACTATAACTAAGTTACTACTGATCATAAGAAGATTGAAGATACTACTGATCATTGTAGTTACTACTGACGTTGATTATGGACTTACTACTGATCACCAAGTTTACTACTGATGTTACTTATTTACTACTGGTGATTGCAGTTACTACTGATACGCGTTTTTGGAAGATATCAAGTCCGAGATCTTCGTAGAGATAGTTATAGAATGTAATTAAATGTATATCTTTTATAATTCGATGTAAATCAATTCCTAGAATAACTAGGGTAAATAGTTTAGCTTCAAGGACTACTATAAGTATGTTCCTTACGAATTGTAAACGTACGTGTGTATTGTTAATCAATAATATACATTGAAGCTTTTTGTGAAACTGTGTTCTTAATATTCTTGCATATTGTTCATACAGTTCATTGTTCTTAATTATTGATATAGTGTTGATCCGCTGCAACTTCTATCATCAATTAGATCTAAGGTGTTTGTTAACTTGTCTATAGTTAATCGATCCTGACAATTAATTAATTGAACCAAAATGTAGCATACTTAGTTTACTTTTTTGCAGTTGTATGTAAACATCATGTTCAATATAACTGATTTAAAATGTAACGTAAACTGTATACAAAGAAGGAAAAAGGCGAAAGTAGGTTAATTTAAGCCTAAAATTAACGCAATACGAAACTGGAACCTAACCACATATACCTGCTTCTACAGAGCTCGACAACAACATTATCAGGTTTGACAACCTGCACAACTCGTTCAACATCAACAGCCGATTTCTCAGACACGTGATTCGTACCGACTAACCAAATAGCCTCAGGCTCCACAAATTCAGTTCGCCATTCCGGAACAGGACCGAACTGACTCTTTTTTATGACTATTAAGCTTCCTTCATCGGCTAAATCGAGCAATTCTGGGTGCATCTCGGCAATTATGGCTCGAGATCCGGATAGGATTTCAGACTTGAAGTTAAATTCCGGAGGTGGAGGTTTAATTGAAACCCTAGTTCGGAAACCATGTTTGTAGGGTTTCGTTGGAGTGAAAAGTGGGAATGGAGATTTGAGGAGTTCCATTTGGAGTGGTTGGTTATGGTTATGGCTATTGGGGTTTTCATTTCAATGGGTTGAACAAGATAACGGTTTCTTGTGGTAGCGTGTACAAACCTTAACCACCACCTATATTTTCTCCTCTAGTTTTTTCTAATCGACCATTTTGTCCGACATAAAGCCCTTTTGTAGAAGTGATATTTGTGCATGTGTTCAATTATGTGTTTAACTAGCATGATTTTACCCGCGCGATGCTGCCGGTATTTTCATACGACGTCAAAAAGATTGTTTAAATCAATAAACGTTTCAGTTGTACAACGTTTAGTTATATCATGTGTTATCTACGTAAAAGTATACAATTAGTCAGAAGATTCTTTACGCATTTAACTACCTCTCAATAAGATTAATAATAAAAGTACAAACGTTTGTATGAAAATTCAGGCCTCGTTGAAACCAACTTTGTATATAAATTACTAATAATAATATTAATAATAAAAACGAAAGTATTATTAACATTTGTCTTATGAAAAAAAATACATTTAATAATAATTGTTCAAGAAAAACCGGCATTTTTGTTATATAAGAATTTTTTAGTTATATAGAAAATGGAAAAATTGTGGGTAAACAATAATTTTTTGAAGAAATGTAGATGTCAAATATTAAAGTTCATGATAGTAATTTGTTATTTAAGAAAAGTTTAAGTTCAGATGAGTAATTATAATAGATGTTGAATGTTAAAGTTCATAATAGATGTTGAATATTAAAGTTCAGGGTAATAATTGTTATTTAAGAAAAGTTAAGGTTTAAGGGACTAAAGTGTAATATCATGAAAGTTGATTAAAAAAAAGAAAATGACAGTGCAAGATTCGAACACCAGCGGAACAGGTCAACAACAAATGGCTTAGCCACTCCGGCAGATTGTTATTTAAGCTTTTATTCACCTACAAGCGATATATAGTTAAACGAAAATGATGTGCTGTCACAATTTAATTCGTCCAGTAACTATTCACCCGATGGTGAATGTTAGGTATATAATTACTTCATCAAAAAAATATTAAAATTAATGAATGATATGAGTAAAAAAATTAATGATTACACATATCATCTTATGGTGAGTAACAATATAAAATAATCACAGAAGGTAGGCATCAATATCATTATCCGTCTTTTAAATTTGCGAAAATTAATTTATTTTTTATTTAAATGTATTCACGTTTATAATGAGTTTTAGATAATTGAGTTCTGCTTATGATACTTTCGACTAACTATTGTTGTGGTTGTTTCTAAACTTCATCTAATTATCTAGTAACTGTTTACCTAGAGAATAAGTTGAAACCCCAAGCTCTAGGATATTATTTGGATGCCTTACCGTTAGGCCATCGTCATATCGTATTTACATTAACTGCGATAATATATCGCTGCATCGCAAAGCTTTAATAACTTTCGGCGATTTTCCAAATTTCTGGCGAAAGACTTAGATGCTTTGGACATGATAATATTTAAGAAGGGACTTAATCAGCACTAGTTGTGAGGATGAAAAATCCTACAATCAAGGGCACACAGAGAAACGGTAGACTGAGCCACAAATGGCAGGGTGTAATGTAACATCTCATATTTATTAAGCTTTATACGATATGTTCTATAAAAGATTTCTGAAGATCTAGACATTTATTTAAATACACTTCTACTAGAACCGGAGAATAAAATTAAAGACTCGACTTTATCTGGATATTCTAAGCAGAGATCCCTCTCTATTTACCGTTTTATAACCACAAGTATAGCGAATACAATTCCTTCCATTTTCCTAAGATAATAACTTTGAATCCAGCATTGTACCTCTGGGTTGTTAGATAAGTTAGCTTAATGTTTGCTTGGAACAAATTAGGAAACATGTTTTACGTGGTTGACAAGGGTAACTTTATGGTTGGTGCATTGTTAAATGTAGTTATTTCTAATAAAAGTTACGATGAATATAAATATTCAAATTAAAAGATGAGATTATCAAAGGAAATTAGCGGTTTTATATATCAATTATATTATAAGTAGGAGGATGAAGTAACAAGGACATGTTTGGGAAAGCTTATTTAAGGGTTTTTAAGTTTATTAGCTTAATAAATTTGAATTACAATGCTTATTAAGCTAATAAGTTCAAAAGCCCCTTAAATAAACTTTCCTAAATATGCCTTAAGATTTAACAGTAAACGATATAATTTTTAAGCGATTTTCTAATATGTTCTCCCAGGGGCATCATAGTTATTAAATGTCTTTTATGCTCATACATCCATTTATTAAAAATCTTCATTTTCAATAATGGTGATATTGGCAGATTTATACATACTTTTATCTGCCAATATACCTATTTTTATATGTGTTTATCGATTAGAATATGATGTTATCACTCAAATTGTAGTTTCTATTGTGTTTTGCATGCTATAGAAGAAAAAGTAACAAAAACGGGTCAAAATGATACAAGAAATGAAGAAATGCAGAAATTCAAGAGATAGAGCCGCTATCTATGGATAGAGACGCTATCTATGTCGCTATCTTCGTCGCTATTTCAGTCCGAAACGCTAAAATGAGTCGCTGTTTGCTGTCACAAAGGGGAGATAGCGCCGCTATCTTTAAGATAGCGGCGCGAAAAATGGCGGGTTTTCAACTTAGCGACGCTATTCTGACATTTAGCGACGCGATTTAGTGCGATCTGACACATATTTAAGCAAATCTGCAGATCTGATTCAAGACTTTTGACCTAATTTCGAAAGACAACCGAAAAATACTAGAGGAGCACTCAAGATCAAGATTTCAAGGCTTAAACATTGGTTTCCTATCACTTTTGATTATCATTATGTTTATGTTTACATTTCTTTACGTTTGTTTGATGATTTTTAGCATGTCTATGTGCTAATCATTTTATATTCGCTATGATTAGATGAAATTAGGGTTTTAGGTTTGGATATTCTTAGGATTTGATGATGAATGTTTGAATACTTGTGTTTTTAACAAAGAATCTTTGTGTTAAACCTCTAATTTTGCATTATTGAATCTATGTATTACTTGATTGGCTAAATATTGACAACATTGAATTGATCTAGTATTTCCCCTGACTTTTCATATCTTTTGACCTAGTCAGCGACTCACTAGAAATAGGGGTCCGAAATTTGATACCAATAACCTAGGTGAAACTAAAAGTCTGATCTTTAGAGAAGAAATTCCTAGGATTAGAAGGTCTCGGAAAGCCGGACCTAGTTAAAAGTAACAAGCAGGAGTGTGGATTTAAATAGGTTTCTTGAGAAGAAATTCCTAGAGGTCATATTAGATCCATTGTAAGGTTTTGAGAGAAATCTAGTTCCTTAAACTCCTAGAACATGAATTAAATCGGTACTTCAAAACCAAACCTAGACCTAGACGGATTCAGATCATAGTGAATATACTCCGTAATATTGAAACACTTCCTCATCATTTTCAGTCAATTGTTTATTTTAAACAACAAATTTTAGTTTTATTATTCAGTTTGCAAATAAAGATGTTCTAAATGAAAACCCCTTTTTATTATTTGTTCAGTTTAATTAATTAGTTTTATATTACATAATCAGCTTAATTGTTCCCTGTGGAGACGAGTATACCCGAATTTATTTACTTGAACTATATTGCTCACGATTAGGTCATACTTTCCTAAGAGTGTGGTAATCTAGGAAAGGCGTATTTAGGTGTTTATTTTATAACTATGTTTTACACATCAAATGGTAAGAGTAAAATCAATACAATATAAATATTATTTTACTCTAATTAAAGAAATTTTAGTTTATTGTTTGTTATTGTATGCCCATGGGACACGCATTACCAAAACCCAACTTTTAATAAGGTTTTGTTAATAACAACTCTTAGAATTGTCTTTAACATGCATAAAACGACTGTACATTCATTGATACAGTAGTGTACTTAAAATTTAAGAGGTAATTTTTACATTAATTTTGGGTTGTTATTGACAACCCTAAAACTGTCATTATTATTTATTTTTTAATACTACATCCGTATTAAAATAAGTGATACACTTTCTATTTTGAGGTGGAACAAAATAAGTGATACACTTTTAAAACTTACCTCATTTGGCAAAAAAGTGGGACACTTTCTCTGTAACACACCAATTATTCAACCAAATTTAAAACTTTTTAAAATATATAATATATGTCTTTACAAACCGAATATCCAAAATATAATTTAGATAAAACACTTGGAGTAATTGCTAGTATCAAAAATCGGTGTTACAAATATATCAAAACAATGTATAGGGAATTAAATAAGTACACCAAGCTAAATCACTTCCAAATGCTAACTACTACGGGCCGCCTAGTCCTTAGCTCCCGAACCTGAGTACATAGCCAAAATAAACGTAGTACGTGAGACAAGATAGTCTCGTGAGAAACACGGGTTTTAGACCCGGTTAGAAATAATTTGCAATAAAATAATAATTAAATAATTATCAAATTGCACATAGTCAATCAAACTCTAAGGCTTGCCATAAGCCAAACGCATACGTAACGGGCCTCCCCAAAACAACTCCCCCGATATGGGTTAACTAGGTAAACTCCCCCGTTTCCGGTTTATCTATTTGCTCCCCCGATTTCCGGGTTATCTCAAACTCCCCCGCTTTCCGGGTTATCTATTTCTCGACACACTACCCTTGCGCAGGGTGGTACCGCCCCAAGTAGGTGTCACTAACTCCCCAAACTTCTGTGGGTTATCTAGGATCCAATCGATTAGCTACCACATAACAAATCATCAACTTGGGTCAAAGCCCATATCACAACTCAATCATACTAGTGGTAACTAAGCAAATCAATTTACAAATTAAATTAAATTAAATTAAATTAAATTAAATTCATACTCTATCAATTCAATCTTTTCTTTATTAAAATATTTATCTAATAAAGACTCTAAAATCATTTCAATTCATAAAACATGGTTTACTATGTACTCAGAAAGATCACATGTACTCACCTTAGCAATGCTATCCAACACTTGTGTTAATCAACACAAATCCTTAATTCTTAATCAAAGAAGTACTTCAAATCTCAAGGCCTTCTTGACCTAATACCATTATCATCACAATAACTAGTTATTATACATAACTAACCACTAATCTAACTAGTTTAACACTTCCAACCACCAAGTTCATACTACTTGGTGGAAATCTCAAACCCTAGTTCAAGATTCTTATCCACAAACCAAATCTAGCTTGTACACATTGATTACAAGCTCACCATGAGTGTTTTACACTCATGATAGACCATCTTCCCCAAAGATAATATGGTTGGTTCCCAAAACCACCATTAATGCCCATGAAAAGCTTGAAACTAAGATAAGTAAGCAAGATAATCAAGAATCCTTACCTTTGATGTTAAAATCTCCAAGATTGATGAAGATTCAAGCCCAAGAACACCAAGAACGAGCTCTCTCTCTCTAAAAACGGATAATAGGGTTTTAGGGGTGTAGGTGTCTAAACCCTAGCCTCAAACCCATTTTTATACAGAACCATCAAGTCCACGATCGCGAACTCAAGTTCGCGCCGTGAACTTTGCGTGCCGCGAATAGGTAGCGATCGGTAGCCAGTCGGGAACTCTATCTCTGAAAAACCCTAAGTCTCGGTATGGAGTTCACGATCGAGAACTATAGTTCACGCCGTGAACTTCCCCGGGCAGCTAGGCTGCACTTATTGGTCTTCGTCTCGACCCGGTTTCGTCCATAACTTTCTCATACGGTGTCCAAATGACACGAAACCAATTCCTACGGTTCTGAAATGAATTATCAATATTTATCATATTTTTTGTACAATTTATTTATTTACAAAATCTCGGTCGTTATAATCTCCACTAACTATCTACTTTAATAAAGTGAAATTACTCTTTTACCCTTAGGGGGCGTTTGGTTCGCTGGAATGTTTCTGATGGAATTGGAATATATGAAGGAATTGGAATTGTCAGGAATTGGATTCCAATTCCGTACTCTGTTTGGTTGGCAGGAAATGAAATTGAAATTCAATTCAATATTATGTTTGGTTGCCAGGAAATGGAATTTGAATTTTGTAAAAAGACGAATTTGCCCTTATTCGTGTAGGTGGTGGTGGTGGTGGAGGTGGTGGCGGTAGTGGTGGGTGGGTGGTGGAGGCGGTGGCGGGATTTTTGGTGGAGGGTGGTCGTAGCGGTGGGTGGCGATGGTGGTGGTGGCGGAAGGTGGTGGTGGTGGCGACAACGGTAGTGGTGGAGGCGGTGGGTGGCGTTGGTGGGTGGCGGTAGTGGTGGATGGGTGGTGGCGGTAGCAGCGGGTGGTGGTGGAGGGTGGTCGTAGTGGTGGGTGGCGATGGTGGTGGTGGCGGGAGGTGGTGGTGGATGTGTTGGTGGCGGTGGTGGTGGAGGGTGGTTGTAGCGGTGGTAGTCGGCGGGTGTTGGTGGGCGATGGCGGCGATGGCGGGTGGTGGTGGTGGCGGGTGCTGGTGGAAATGATGGGTGGCGACAACGGTAGTGGTGGGTGGTGGTGGTGGTGGGTGGCAGTAGCGGTGGTAGGCGGCGGGTGGTGATGGTGGTTGGCGGTAGGTGGTGGTCGTCGGCGGGTGGCGGTGGTGGTGGGTGGCGGAGGCGGGTGGTGGTTGGTTTAAGGTTCAAGGGTGTTTAAGGGTAATATGGTAATCTGCACATTCCTTCATTCATGGGATTTCAAAATCCTTCCATCTTTGGATGGAATTCACATTCCCTTGTTTGATGGAATATTTTCCAACCAAGGATTCCAATTCCATACAACCAAACATAGGAATCCATAGGAATTGGATTCCAATTCCTGCAAATTCCCAAGGATTCTAGCGAACCAAACGCCCCCTTACTTTTACTTTTAAACATCATTAATATCACTTTATTCAAAGGAAGTGAGACTCACTCTTCATTAACTATCCACTTTAAATCTATCTTAAACTATTTTTTAATATTTTACCTTAATACTTATATTTTCTTGAATATTTCACCTATTTTGATACAGAGGTAGTAATATAATTAAAATTGGATCAGAGCATAAGAATATGCTGTGAATACAACATGTATCCTGTTTTAAATTAACAAAACCACCCACGGCACGTGATACAATACATCGATGCCGACTCTAATGCTTTGCACCTTACCACATCGACCGTTTAGCAAACATCGCGTAAAATCAACGGCTAGTAATCTATAAATATCATATGCACTCGCCACATCCTATTATTACCACCCACCTCTCAGTATGTTTATGACATAATACGCTACAATCAACATCCCCCCTTTACGATTTGTCCTTAGATTAATAGATTACGGTTCTTAATCTTGTTCCGTTTAAACCCTAAATCCCCAAATCCCCAAATTTTGCACCAATCTTTCCTCCCCTGGTTTCTGAAAATTAGGGTTCTTGACATTAATATTCCCAATTTCAAACTCTCTGTCCAATTCGTACATATTATATCGCTGCGGCATTCATTCCGATTTTGTTCCGTATCATGATCACAAGCCTATTATAAACATTAAATATCAAATTTATCGGTTGTATAGATGGATTTAGACGGAGGAAAACGAGTTTTTAATCGATTAGGACCACCTCAAAAGCAGAACGATAATCGAAATCAGAAAGTATGTTTTCATTGGAGGGCCGGCAACTGCAGTCGGTTTCCTTGCCCTTTTTTACACCGGGAGCTATCTGCTCCGGCTAACGGAACGGCATCTTCTAAACGGCCGCACGGTTTCGCGACGGATGATCAACGATCAACGACGGCACGAAGGGGCGGTGGTTCTAATTTCAACGGTCCTAGTACATGGGGCCGTGGTGGTGGTAGAGGAGGGAATGGTATAAATAACAATAGAGTTGTTGTCAAGAAAGAGAAGATTTGCAATTTTTGGGTGCAAGGAAGTTGTAGTTTTGGTGATAAATGCAGGTACTTGCATTCATGGTGTACTGGTAGTTGCTTTGCAATGTTGACTCATCTTGAAGGCCACCAAAAGGTATATATCTGATTAAATTTGAATTCTTTTTTAGTTTTCTGTTACTTTTGATCTTTGCATTGTATTGAGATTGAAATCATTTACTTTTGTTTATTAATCTGCTAGAGTGTGAGTGGTATTGCATTACCAGCTGGATCTGATAAGCTATATACAGGGAGTAAAGATGAGACTGTTAGGGTTTGGGATTGCCAATCTGGACAGGTTGCTATATTTTCTTAACTGTTTTATAAACAACTTTCAGTTTAATTGATTTATTTCAGTTATATATTGTTATCCTTTTTGGTTTCGTTGTAGTGTGCAGGGGTTATTAATGTGGGTGGTGAAGTTGGTTGTATGCTAAGTGAGGGCCCATGGATGTTTGTGGGTTTACCAAATCTTGTCAAAGTAATTCTAAAATCAATTTTTAACTATTTTAATTTCTTACTTTAGCTTATAAATTATATTCTGATTATTTGTCATGACAACATTATAGGCATGGAATGTACAAACTTCTGCAGAACTGAGTCTTAATGGGCCTGTTGGGCTAGTTTATTCTCTAGTTGTAGGAAATGATTTACTTTTTGCTGGTACACAGGTATTTTCTTGGATGATGAATTATGATTTTTTTTTTGGTTTGAAAATATAAGTTTTTTGCAGAATGGAGGTATATTAGCATGGAAATATAATACTGTTACAAACTGTTTTGAACCCGCTGCATCACTTCAAGGGCACACATTAGCTGTTGTGACACTAGTTGTTGGAGCTAATAGATTATATTCCGGTTCGATGGACAATTCTATACGAGTGAGTTAGTTTCCTTAAATTATTTAATTTAAAAACGAGACTATTATTTAATAATGTTCTTTTTATCTGCATAACTTGGTTTCAGGTTTGGAATCTTGAGAATTTGCAGTGTTTACAGACATTAACTGATCATAGTTCTGTTGTAATGTCAGTTCTTTGTTGGGATCAGTTTCTTCTATCATGTTCTTTGGATAAAACAATAAAGGTTTCACCTTTATTATCTTTATAATTAAAATAAATCGTTTGTTTATTATGAGTGCTAATTTTGTTTACTTATGTAGGTGTGGGCTGCTACAGAAAGCGGGAAATTGGAAGTAACTTACACACATACTGAGGAACATGTACGTTGATTTTTCTAATTTCAGATTGTTTGCATATATAATATTCGGTTCTTGTGACAATAGTTAATGTGATGTTTTTTGTGTAATTTAGGGCTTGCTGGCATTATGTGGGATGCATGATCTAGAATCAAAGCCTGTGCTTTTGTGTTCTTGCAATGACAATTCTGTCCATGCTTATGACTTGCCATCGTAAGTTTTTTTTTTTATAATCCAAATAATAACATATTTATTGTACAATTATAGTTATCTAAAAAGCATCAATATAATAGGTTTGCTGAAAGGGGGAAGATATTTGCAAAACAAGAAATTCGGTCAATACAAGGCGGTCCTAATATTTTCTTCACGGGAAATGGAACAGGAGAAGTCAGAGTTTGGCAATGGTTGGCTGACCAATCAGCAACTGCCACACCGCCTACTTGATGTGTTTCTCCCGTGTAACATTTAACCTATATAAAGACTATTTTACCCTCCCATATTGAGTTTTTTTTTGGTTGTGTAATATAATTATGGAGTTGATTGATGTTTTCATGGTCATGTAATTGGTGCGAGTGTGCCGAGAGAAAATGTGGTTGATGATTAAAGGTTAGTAGGGTTTTTGTTGCTGCATATTTTGTAACATGTTGAGGACAATTCTTGTATCAGAAGAGGATATTGCATAATGGAAGTTATCATACTTATTTCCACAGTTCACTAATCACTGTATGAAATACTTTATTCAGATTTAATTGAGTTCAATTTCCTGTGGTTTTTACATATGCAGTCCTTTATTATTGCATTGGCTGTCACCATGGTATGTTGTTTGTTACATTATAAGTCTCTACAATTAGGCTGTTAAAACTTTTTTAATGACAAATTTATCCTTTCGGAAATTACATATAGTCCTTACCAATAAAGGACTACACATGTAATTAGTGTTATCAGAAAATCTTAGCAGCCTGATTCAACGGATGTTTATTTAAAGACCGTGAGAAAAAGCATGCTATGGAGATGCCCAATATAATAACATGATGAATTGTGCGCTTAATAAGTGTCATTTAATATATATAAATGATGTGACATTCTTATTTGTAAGAATCGTTTTTTTTTTTTTTTTTTGTAAGTTTCTGTCACATTCTTATTTGGTTCCTTACCCTTGTTTTTATCCTAACGGTGCTTTTTTATTCCTTTTTTTAAACATTATACAAATTATTTCTTTTTAAAAGGTTAATTTAACTAAAGATGCTCTTTCTTTTTTATTAAAAAAATACTTTTGACCTTTGAGTATGGATTCAGACTTCGTGACTGATTGACCAAAAGAGTAATTCACTTATTTTGGTTGGCCTACCTTTTCCTTGTTGAGATTTAACTTTATGATATCCGAATTCATAATGTATATTGAAATTAGTGCATGTGTATGAAACAACCATAATACAAAACACACTTAATTGTGATTTTTATTTATGGATTTTTCGACTCTACGAATTATAATAAATACTTACATTTTAGTATATAAATTAATTTGCATATTACATAACTACTATGGTTTTTTGTTGTTATAGTTCAGGTGGTTTTTTGCATTTCAACTTAGGTGCTGTTTGTTTTTTGATAAAAGGTCTTCCTGGGGTCTTTTGTCTTCGTGGCGCAGACCACACGCAGAAAAAACCTCCCGCAGATGTTTGTTTTTTGGAAGCTCGCAGATCTTTTTATGTCTGCAGAAGGTCTTCTCCAAGAAGCTTTGGGCATTAGCTTCTTGCGTCTTCCAAACCTAAAAAAAAAACACATCTCCTCCAAACAACTAACTATATTACTGTTTTGATTATTTTAATGTTGTTAGACGTTGGATATACTAAATTTTGATATATTTAAGCAAGTATAAAGATGTTAAAAAACAAACAACAGCTTTCTTGCAGACTGCAGACCTTTGGACCACCCAGAAGCTGCAGCAGTTAGCAGATGTGGTCCGCAGACAACAGATCTTTTTGCTCTAAAAAAACAAACAGCACCTTATACTTGATGTTTTATAGAATGTTTATCTCGACTTATACTAAAGTAAATATAAATACTATTATTTTCTATCCGTTATCTGAATGAATTGGTACTAAATTCTTTTAATGCATGTATGATGGTGTTGAGATATAAGCATTCTAATACTGATGCTGCAGTTAGTACTGATCAACACTTATGGAAGTTAGTACTGATGGGGCAGAAAAGCAATATACTACTGATGAAGGACTTACCACTGACGATCAAGTTTACTACTGATGTCGATTAAAGAACAGATCGTGTCCAAGATTCTAGTAGAGTTAATTATAGAATGTTTATCTTTTGTAAATTCAATTGTAATCGTTTCCTAGAATAACTAGGTTAAAGTGTTAGGCTTCAAGGACTATTATAAATAGTTCATTACGAATTGTAAACGTACGTGTGTATTGATTCATCGTTAATATACATTGAAACTTTTTGTGATAAACTATGTTCTTATTATTTTCGTATTCGATTACAGTTTACATTGTTCTTAATCAAATAACAAGAGTGTTAATCCGCTGTAACTTCTCTTTGTTAGTAGATATGTGATTCAATAACTTGTTTGAGTCATTCGATCCTGACAAGTGGTATCAGAGCATAAAGGTTCTAGATCAACGAATTAAGAACAACAAAAAGTTTCATACTTTCGAAATCAAAATTGTCAATCATGTCTGATAACAATGAAAGCACACATGCAAACAAAATTCCAATTCTCACTCCCAACATCTTTGGGATGTGGAAAAACAGAATCAAACAATACATGCTTATTACTGATTATTCCATGTGGGAAGTTGTTGTTGAAGGCAACAAAACCATTCAGACTCAAATAGCTAGCTCATCAACTGAAGTTGACAAACTCAAGCGTGAAAAAGAAAAGAAGGACAGAGGAATCGAACTTAAAGCCTTAAGCACTCTTTTGCTTGCTATTCCCAATGATTATCAACATTTATTTGTTGAATATGATGATGCTAAGAAGCTGTGGCAGGCATTGGAGAAGAGGTTTGTTGGCACCAAAAGTACTAAAAGGAACATGAAGTTTGTTTTGAAACAAGACTTTGAAAACTTCAAAGGACAGAAGAATGAATCATTGTCACAAGTTTTTGATCGATTCAATAAACTTGTTGGTGAACTCAATCAAGTTGGTGTTCAACCAGACAATGATAATGTCAACAGGAAGTTCCTCAAATCTCTTGGTGAAGAATGGTCTATGTATATTGTTATATATAGACAAGGAGATGCATTGGAGGAAAAAGAGCTAGATGAATTATACAATGAACTAAGAGTGTTTGAATCCGATGTAAGTAATAAAACTCCTTATTTACCTTCAAACAATGCTGCTTTTGTGTCTAGTACGGGAACATGTCAAGATGCTGCAAAGAATGCAGGAATTGAAGATGTAGCAAGAGAATCCTTTTTCACTAGTCATGTGCACACTGCATTGATTAGTGAAGATTTGGAACAACTCAATCCTGATGATCTGGAAGAGATGGACATCAAATGGCAGATGACAAAGCTGAGCTTAAGAACAAAAAGGTTTCTCAAAAGGACTGGCAGACAAAATCTGACCTACAACAAAGGTGATCGTGCTAGATTTGACAAGACCAAAGTCAAATGCTACAACTGCAATAATCTTGGTCACTTTGCTAGAAAATGTCCTAGCAAAGACCAAAGACCAAATTACAACAAAAACAGCACTTCAAATTCAATTGCACTAGTATCTCAAGAGGGTCAAGGTTATGATTGGAGCTTTCAAGCATAGGAACATGCTCAAAACCAAGCTCTTATGGCCTTAACTGATTCTACTACTGAGGTACATTCTAAATCCTATTAAAGCATATAAAGAATTAGAAAAACTTAACAAAGAAACTCTCGATGAGAAGATTTTAAATAGAAATAGGAGAATTGAGTATAATGGTTGTATAGTTGATCTTGAAAATCAAATTAAAATCTATAAAATAACAGATCAAAAGATAAATGATGAATTATTACAAACAACTTATGATAAAGAATATGCTGAGTTAAAATTAAAAGAAACTTTAATTAAATTAGAAGAATGTCAAATGGAATTAGAACAAAATAAATTAACTATTAAAATTTTTGAAAGAAGTTCTAAAATAATTGATGAATTAACCAGTAATCAAACCACTGAAAAAGTTGTTCATGGGGTTGGATATCATGCGGTTCCACCTCCAATTAATTTTATTCCTCCTCTTAAATCAAGCTCAGAAAGAATATTAAATGAATTAAAAATAGAGAGTCAAACTGAAACCAGTAATGATTCATCTGATGATGATCAAACAACTAATTCAACTGATACAAGTTTTCATACAACACAAAGTCAAACTGAATCCCCTAAATACAACTCAGAAAATATACCAACTATTTTAAGAAGGGGAAATCAAAGAAACTTAAACCAGTTAAAAGAACAAAGAAAGCCTGAAAGTGCTAAATCAACAAAATTAACATGTTTAATTTGCAACAAAGTTAACCACATAGCAAAGGATTGTCACTTCAATCCAATTAACTGCAAAGAATTTAAAGAAAACAAAGAAAAATTTAAAGAATTAAAGTTAAAACAAACTGCAGAAGCTAAAGAAATTAAAAATACACATGTTGAAGTCCCTAAATTTGGAAGAACTGCACAAAGATTTGTGCAAAATATCAGGCATGGAAGTCCAACCAGAAGTAATTATTTCAAAAATAATGGAAAACAAAACCAATTTCCAAGATATTCAAAGTTTTCTAACATCAGTAGGAACTATTCCAGGTTTACTACTGGTAAAAACCCTAATTACAATGCTGTCTGGTACAATTACAAAAGTACTACTGACTATGCTAAAAACTCATATTACCCAAATACTACTGGTCCATCAGTAGTAAAACACTTAAAAGCTAAAAACTACGAGTATAAACCTAGGTCAGTAGTAAAACAAAATACCAGTAATAAACAACAAATTAAGACCAAAACCGCATACAAAGCTCATCCATTTCGAAAATCTTACTCTTCAAAGGATGAACCCAAGACAAAACAAGCTTGGGTTCCCAAAATTAACTAATCCATTTATTTTATGTGCAGAGCATTCAGATCCCTGAAGAAGGAAGAACATGACATATTGATAGTGGATGCTCTAGGCACATGACTGGAAATCTTCAAATTCTTAGAGATTTCAAGTCTTTTGAAGGTGGATATGTTGCTTTTGGTGAAAATCCAAGAGGTGGTAGGATTACAGGTAAAGGTACAGTATCAAATGGTAAGATTACTTTTGATGATGTATATTATGTTGCTGAGCTTAAGTATAATCTGGTTAGTGTCTCACAAGTATGTGATAAAAAGAACAAAATTCTTTTTGCAGATACAGAGTGCATCATTCTTTCTCCTGATTTTATTTTAAATGAAAAATTTGTTGTTTTAAGAACACCAAGGAGAAATAATGTGTATTGCCTGGATATAGGGGGATAACTCATGTCCACAAATGAGATCAACTGTTTTATATCTAAGGCAAACACAAATGAATCAGAACTCTGGCATAGAAGGATGTGTCACACAAATTTTAAAAATATGAATAATTTAGTCAAAAAGAATTTGGTAGTTGGATTACCTCAAAAGGAATTTATGTGTGATCATCACTGTATTGCATGCCTAAAAGGTAAGCAACACAAGACTTCTCATAAAACCAAAGCAATTAATTCTATTTCTAATCCTTTGCAGCTCTTACATATGGACCTTTTTGGACCTACAAATGTAATGAGTATTGGAAAGAAACAATATTGTCTTGTTATTACTGATGATTTTTCCAGATATACTTGGGTTTTCTTTCTTAGGACCAAAGATGAAACAAGTGAGATCATAAAGAATCTGATAGTCAAACTGGAAAATACAAGAGATCTCAAAGTGAAAGCCATAAGATGTGATAATGACACAGAATTTAAAAATACTAATCTAATTAATTTTTGTGATCTTAAGGGTATTGACAGGCAGTACAGCTCACCAAGAACTCCACAACAAAATGGTGTAGCTGGGAGAAGAAATAGAACAATTATTGAAGCAGCCAGATCCATGCTTGCAGATTCAAGATTACCAATAACTTTTTGGGCTGAAGCTGTTAATACTGCTTGTTATGTTCAAAACATAGTGTTAATAGTTAAGCCTCACTTTAAAACACCTTATGAACTTTTTAATAAAAGAAAACCCTCAATAAGTTTTCTAAAATCATTTGGTTGTCCTTGTACAATTTTAATTACAAGAGAACAAATTGGTAAGTTTGACTGCAAAGCAGATGATGGAATCTTTGTAGGATACTCAACTCAAAGCAAATCTTAGAGAGTATTCAACAAAAGGCTAAGGATCATTGAAGAAAGTGTAAATGTATCCTTTAATGAAAATCTGATAAATGAACATGGAAATGGTCCAGATTGGTTATTTAATATTGATAATCTAACCAAATCCTTTGATGTTAATTATGATTGTAATGTAGGAGTCTCAAACAACCAAAGTCAACAAAGAGGATCATCATCATTACATGGTAGTCAAGACATAATGAAATATATCTTAGTTGATACTGATCCCACAGTTAATAATGAGGACAGTAGTAACTCAGATAACCCTAGCAATCTTGACACCAGTAACAACTCCAATCTTCAAGATACTACTGATCCCAGCAGTAACTCAGAATCTCAAACAAATGATGATGAACCCAACAATAATGATGTCAGTACTAACAATGAACCACCTGAATCAAATGAAAATCATGTTACTACTGATACCAGTAGCAATGAAGAATCTTCATCAAATCTAGAAAATCAAGAAGAAACATGGACAGATACCTAAATCCCTGAATCCAATGAGTCAAATCTTGATAGTCAATTAATAGTTGATAAAGTTCCCAGCACTAGAACTGAAAAGAATCATCCTTTGGACCTAGTACTAAGTGATGTCAACTCAAACCTACAGACAAGAAGCAAATTCAATTCTTCATTAAATACAAACATGTGTAACATAAGTTTAATTTCTAATGAATGTATGTATGAATGTTTTCTGTCATAGGAGGAACCTAAGAAGATTCAACAAGCAATGAAATACTCAAATTGGATTATAGTAATGCAAGAAGAAGTGTATGTGTGTCAACCTCCAGGATTTGAAGATCCAGAACATGATGACTATGTGTACAAACTAGAAAAAGCTCTATATGGCCTTCATCAGGCTCCAAGAGCTTGGTATGACACATTGTCATCTTACTTATTGAAGAATAACTTTAAAAGAGGTGCAATTGATAAGACTCTATTCACAAGAAAAGTTTGCAATGAAAGACTGCAAAAGTGCAAGCACACCAATGGAAACTCACAAACACCTACATCCTGATGTTGAGGGGGGAGGATGTAGATGAACATCTATATAGATCAATGATAGGTTCTTTAATGTATTTAACTGCATCAAGACCTGACATTATGTACAATGTTTGTGTATGTGCCAGGTATCAAGCAAGACCCAAGGAGCTACACTTGCAGGCTGTCAAGAGAATCTTCAGATACTTGAAGGGAAAACCTTCTCTTGGTCTTTGGTATCCACATGACTCACCATTTGAACTCATAGCCTACACAGATAGTGACTATGGTGGTGAATGTCAAGTAAGAAAATCTACTACTAGTGGATGTCAATTCTTTGGATCAAGATTGGTGTCATGGCAATGCAAGAAACAAACAAATGTGCCAACATCAACTGCTGAAGCAGAGTATGTAGCTGCATCTGCTTGCTGTGCTCAAGTTCTATGGATTCAAAATCAACTCCTAGAATTTGGTATCTCAATCCTTAAAACTCCCATTTTTATTGATAATCAAAGTGCTATTAGTATTGTGAATAATCCAGTAAAACATTCAAAAACCAAACATATTGAAATAAGATTTCATTTTATAAGGGATTGCAATGAAAAGAAATTAATCAAAGTAGAGAAAATTCATATAGACAATCAATTAGCCGATCTTTTTAAAAAAGCATTTGATGTAGGAAGATTCAGCTTTTTGGTTAGCAGTATTGGAATGATTTTAATCAATTAATTTCACTCTTAATACAATATGTAAAGTTTTTTTTACAA
The DNA here is from genome assembly GCA_963853835.1 of Calendula officinalis. Classification (NCBI taxonomy): domain Eukaryota; kingdom Viridiplantae; phylum Streptophyta; class Magnoliopsida; order Asterales; family Asteraceae; genus Calendula; species Calendula officinalis. Next base: position 30,399,237 of record OY970822.1, read on the forward strand.
TTTTTATATTTATAAGTATGTTTTACTACTGGTTATTCATTATTACTGATCATGAGTTACTTGAAATTTTAGTACTCATAGGGTTTTTCTTAGAATTAGGTTAAGTATAAAAACAACAGTTATTGATACCGACACTTAGTTACTACTGACGTTTCTATTAGTGATACTTAGTTACTACTGATCGACCATTATCTGTAAAATACGCCATTTTACCATACTAACTACCATGAAAATAGTCGTTGGGTTATGATTCGAAGGGTATTTCGGTCCTTTTGCAGGTTAATTCGAAAAATATAAATAGCTGAATGCGATTAGTTTAGAATTATCCTCACCTCGATTTGATAAACCCTACGATAAACCCTAATCTCTGCAAATCTCGATTAAAACCCTGCATCAGTAACAAAGAAATTCATTCTACAAATCACTCAAACGATCAAACTCTCTCTGACATCAAAACCGAAATATCAATTTCAAGATCAAGAAACAAACAAATGGCTACTCTAAAATCTCTCGAAGTTAAAACCGATCTCAAATACTCAGAATTCCATAATATGTGTGCATTCCTAAGAAATCCCGATGGAACAAAGGTTTTTTCGTCCCATAGTCATGTTTTTAAAGAACTCATACATCAAATTTGCTCTGACTGTCAATCCCAAAGCCTATGAACAACACCTTGTTCACTTCTGGAAAAATGCTGAAAGGATTGAAGAAACAAATATGTCTAAAATCAAATCCAGAGTAGATGGAAGGAATATCATCATCACAGAACAATCAATAAGACAACATCTACAACTTAATGATGAATCATGTATGTTTTCACTTCCTAAGGAGAATCTTGCTGAAACTCTTAAAAATATGGGGTATGTGGGAAGACTGGACATAGTCACTTTTCAAAAAGGTCTTCTTTCACCCCAATGGAAATTTCTTGTTCACACTATTCAACATTGTATCTCTCCTAAAAAGAGTATATGGAATGAGTTCAACAAATCAATAGCATCTGCTGTTGTTTGTTTGTGCACAGGCCAAATATTCAATTTTTCTAACATGATTTTTGAAGGAATGCTTGCAAATATATCATCTTCAAAAATTTTAATGTACCCAAGATTCCTTGCATAAATTTTAAACTGTGAAATTCAAAATCTTTCAATTACAAAGAATATCTTTATTACACCTGAATTAAATAAAAAGGTGTACTCAAACATGAGAAAACAATTCAAATATTCTATAAAAGAGACTCCACTATTTCAAAATATGATCTATGATCAACCCCCAATTGGAGAAGGTTCAAGCCACCCCATTGAACCCCAACCCACTCCACCACTAAATACAGCCCAAACACAATCCAAATAGTCCACTCAATTACCTACACAAACAGATGTCCTGAATGTGTCCCAGGAACATGAACATAATCCACAGAGTGCTACTCTTTACTCTGAGGAAGACCAACCAATAGCCAAACAAATTTCCAAAATCTATAAAAGGAAGAAAACTTCCTTAAAGGACACCAGGGGACCAATTGAGTCAGACCCCAGACTCCAAGAGTTGTCCTCCAAGGAGGAGAGAGGGCATGAGGAAAGGGCTCTCACTACTGATGCCCGAAAGGTGGGTGCACAGGCTAGTGAGAACATCATTAGGACCCAGACCTCGGCAACTGTAAGTGATGACTCATCTTTTGAGGCAGCACTAAGAGGACCCCGGTGCCAAGAAACCACAAGGGGGGATACTACTGCTTCTTCTAGGAAGAAGAGAGTATCTAAACAACCCATTTCATCACCAAGAAGTGATGAGGGTAGAGTGCAACAAATTGAATTGACGGATAGGATGGAAAACCTCAATGCCAATGTACCAAATGAGCCCAATGATCCACCCAAAGGGGCTGAGGGCAGTATTAAACCAACCAAATTAACGGATAGGAAGGAAAACCTTAAAACCACTGTACAACATTGCCTGAATCTTTTGAATTCTCAAGGAAAGACCATGAGCTACATGAAGCATTATATCAATACTCTGAACATAAGACAGAAGAGGTTTGAGTACAGGCTTCAAAGACAATCAACTATCATCAGAAAATTATAGAAAAAGATTGAAAATAGTGCGGCTCAACAAGTTGAGATCACTAAGGGGGAGAAGGATCAAATTCAAGGAATGATTGATCATTCAATTGCAGCAGCAGCCTCCCTCTTGAATCTTAAGAAACTCATGGTGAAACAGGTCAAAGTTATGGTGAAGACCTGTACAGAGGTGTAAAAAGTATGGATGAAGATGTATTTGTATCTGCAAATCAATCCCCAACAGCAGAACAAGTACATTCTCCAGTTACTACTGAAGTTATAGAAACTACTGATCCTATGGATATTACTGATGCTAAGGATCAAGAGGTTGTTACTACTGATCCCATTAAAGAAGAAGAAATACCGGTAGTAAATGTTCCAGTAACAGAAACTATCATTCCTACTACTGATGCCCTAGCAGTAGTAACTACAACAACAACCTCACCAGTAGTAGACTCCTCACAACAGTTGGTGGTATTTGCAACAGAAACAACACCAGTAGTAACTACCTTGGTTAATACTGAAGATGAAGAAGATATACCAGAACTCCTTGAACCAGCTGTGATCATCCCAAGGCCTCCAACTCCAGAACTAAAGCCACTTATCATACCTGACATTGATGACAATGTGAATTGGGATGATATAGATGAATGTGCACTACCTCCTCACCCCAAGATACTTCCAATAAGCAGAATTAAGTTATTTTCTCCATCAATAATTATTCCTGAAGTTATTGATATGAAATACACTCCACCTTCAAAGTGTGTTGGTAAAGGTAAAGAGAAATTTGATGATGACTACCCACACAGAGCTTTAGGTCACTTTATGGTAAACAAAATAAACGGTGTTAGACCTGCTAAGCAAGATAAGTGGAAGGTGAATAGAATGAGGTATCTGAGGAAAGTTGCAAAGACTCAAGCTCTTGAAGATAAACGAATAGCTGAAGAAGAAAGACTTAAAAATGCAGCAATTCAAGAGATTGAAGAATTTTTGGTAGAAGATCAACAAGCAGAGTTCAATAAACAAAGAAAAATAGAAGAAGAACATCTGAATTGCCTTGAAGATCTTGTGGCTGAATGTAAAAGAGAAAAAGCTGACCTACCAGATGAAATATTTGAACAGAAGAACAAAATGATTGATTTCTTAAAATCAAAAGGTCATAGTGCTAAGTCCTTTGGCAGAATGAAAATGTTAACAATAATTGATAAATATTGTACTGCTAAAAAGAGGGAATTAGCAGAAACTGAAGAAGAAGATGCAAAAGATAAAGTATTGGTTGAAATTGATCCTCAACTAGTACTCACCAGAACACCAATCACTGGTGAACCATCAAAACCTTCAGTAAATAAAAAGAAAAGAAAAGCTCTTCAAACAGAACAAGAGGCTAGGAAGAAATCCAAAACAGAACTAGAAGTACAAGTAATTGATCTTCCTATTGCTCCTCTACAAGATAATCCAATTATCAATTAGAGAGTTGTTAATGATGTCATAGAAGTTATAAGAGAAGATAAAACAACTCAGAGGTTTAATGCTTGGAAACCAGTGGTGATGTCCTGTAGCAGAAGTGACATTATCAAAGTTTTAATTATTGGTAAACCAAGAATGGCAAAGAAGTCTTGGAGAAACTCAGGAGCTGGATACTTAACTCAAATGATTGATGTTGCTTTTTATCCAGACAAATACCCTGAGAACTTCACTAGCACAGAAAATGTATATGCTTGGAATGTGCTACCAACTGTTAATATGTACTTCTTTGAAAGAACAAGTAAAAAATGTGAGCTGTACTTATATGAAAGAGAATATCCACACTCAGAAGAAACCATGTATCAAATCACCACATGTTCATTCATAAGACCACATGACCTTGCAATGTTTCAAGAAAAGTATAATTACTTTGTTAAAAGAAATAGTAAATATATCATTGCACAGAGGTAAAAGCAAAACAAACAGACTTTAGAAGGTGATCAAAGAAGAGCTGCTATCTTAGAAGAGAAAAGAAAGAAGGAAGAAGAAGAAAAGAAACTTGATTAATTCAAAGAGAATTAATAAGTTTAGGGGGAGATTGTTGAGATATAAGCATTCTAATACTGATGCTGCAGTTAGTACTGATCAACACTTATGGAAGTTAGTACTGATGGGGCAGAAAAGCAATATACTACTGATGAAGGACTTACTACTGACGATCAAGTTTACTACTGATGTCGATTAAAGAACAGATCGTGTCTGAGATTCTAGTAGAGTTAGTTATTGAATGTTTATCTTTTGTAAATTCAATTGTAATCGTTTCCTAGAATAACTAGGTTAAAGTGTTAGGCTTCAAGGACTATTATAAATAGTTCCTTACGAATTGTAAACGTACGTGTGTATTGATTCATCGTTAATATACATTGAAACTTTTTGTGATAAACTGTATTCTTAATATTTTCGTATGCGATTACAGTTTACATTGTTCTTAGTCAAATAACAAGAGTGTTAATTCGCTGTAACTTCTCTTTGTTAGTAAATCTGTGATTCAATAACTTGTTTGAGTTATTCGATCCTGACAAATGGCATGCAACAAACCAAGAAATAATATACACTTAAGGTGTGTAAGCTACAAATGGAATAAGAACGATGCAAATGTAAAAAGAGCTCGGATATTACCCGTAAACTAAATATGGCGACTCATTTTGGATAGATTACCGAATCGTTTAAACCTTTCTTTGTGTGGTTTAGAACTTCAATTGATCTCAGTCCATTTTGTAATATAGGAATGGAATCAAATGATCACATTTTCTTTGAATGTGATACGGCTTCTGATGTTTAGCGGCTTATTCGTGTGTGGATTGATAATGGAATGCCTTTGCTTCTTGCTACGATTGGCTTCAATAATTTGATGATTAAGAAACGTCTAAAGATAATAGAGACGGTATCTAAATTATAGTTGCAACGACTTTATGGATCTTGTTATCAGAATAGTGTTATTATTAAGTCTCATCATAAGAGAAAAGGTAAATTCTTTGATTATTTTCGGTTGTTCTCTTTTTCTTAGCTTAAATATAGATGTAGTAAAGTTCATTGCTGGAAGTATTGATTAAGTAAACCTTTGTAATTATCTTCTAGCTCATTGCTAGAGAGTTTATTAATATATTTTCATCGTACAACCAAAAAAAAAAAAAAAAAAAAACTAGGATATGCTACCTTCGTATTATTTCATCTTTTTCTTAAACATTATCTATAAATATATGTTTTTGCCCATCTAGGAAAAGTAGGTTAAGCTCCATGTTGCGTTTTAGCTTGATATTATTATCTACAAAATAAGGTCTAGATTTTCTAATGGGTAGTGATTTTGGGATCACACAAATTACTTCATTTACCATATTGTACAACATTTAAAACACATTGTACAAGTACCGTAAAGCAGTGATTGTGGTGTTTGAAGTAATTTATGTGGTCCCAAAATCACTACCCTTTTCTAATCCTCCGGCCCAAGAAGCGGTCAACTCGATCCCAATGGTGAGTCACCATAAAAAGCACTTTACCTTTGTCCGCTTAATCCAATTGAATAAATTTATTGGATTACCATGTAATATGCTTGAGGAAAATATCAAAGACCATATTAAGTATCACACCAAATTTATAAACTCTTGTGAATAGTGTTTTCCCCCATGGCATTTGTATTATAAAAAGAATTGGTACTCATCATAACCTACATAAACTAGTCATTCTTTGAATCATTCAGAGCAAGGGGTACTATGGTGCACCCTCACGCCAAAGTGAGGTGGTAGTCACATTTTGCATCGCTAGTCCATGCCACAACGGAAGCTGTTTGTGTCAACTCCCACGCGAAGCTACTGGGGTTGAGTGAAAGAGTATTTTCTTTTTATTTTTGTAGTGTATGGTATGAGTAAAGGGGTTCTTTAGTACGTTCTAGAATGAATGTTTTGGCTTGAATTATGAGTAAAACAATATTTGAGGGTGTGTAAAATGAAGAATGTTGAGGTGGCGATGGTGTTGGACTCATGTGAGTGTTTGACTAAAACCACCACACCTAACTCTCTAAGTATTTATATTTTCAATTTTAGAGCAAAAAGTGTGATGGCTTGATGATGTAAGGTAAAAAGGACGATAGTATAGATTGACCCGTTGATTCTACGAATACCGGGAAAAATCCAACCAAACTCACGTTGATTCGAGAATACCGTGGAATGACCTTCAAAACTTGTTCAAACACAAGAACAATTTTGGAAGTGAAAAATAATTTTCACAAAAACTTCAAGTTTTTTCATAAAACATTCATCCTCCATTACAATGATTATAAATGGCTTATATAAGCCTAAAGAAAATCACCTAACAATTACTTCAAAATGGTTATAGAAAATCAAAAGACTAATGACCTTAAGTCTTCTTAAAACACGAATTAAAATGTCACTAATGGACTTATTTATAACTTGTTTTGTTAGTTACTATGAGTTAATCATCTACTTAATTCCAGTCAATAATCCATGGCCACACATTGCATCATTCCCACTCTCTTTGAAAGGAATTGTCCTCAATTCACGTTGATCATAATCAATCACAAATGATGAATGTATCTTTATGTTTATATGTGCAACCATCTTCTCTTTTTGTGTAAAACAATTTCAAGCAATCTTGAAATCTTTAACTTGGTGTATGTGACAAACAAGTAAAAGATCACATATGCCTCCTTAGGATCAAATTCAAGCATGCCAAAGGCTAAAAAATTTCAACACTTGTAATCCATGGTTCTCAAAATTGTGAGCTTTTGAAATGATTTTTGATTCTCAACTGAAATGCTTAATAACACTAAATCAATCCATAGCTTGATGTTTGATGATGAATATGGAGGAAAAGATGATGAAGATGGTTAGGGTTTTAGAGAGAGAAAGTTAGAGAGAAGGGAGAGAACAAATGAAGAGAATTGGAAATGATTAATGTGCAAAAGTTGAGAATTAAGGTTTACATCTAGGCTTATATACCTTTACCTTAATTCTCTTAATTAAACCTAATTAGCTTAAGTCTAATACTAAGCTAAACTAACACAATATGCAATGTTACACATTGCCCCTAGACTATTCATTACAACTAAATAATACCTAACAATCTCCCCCTTTGTAACAATAGTCTAGGTTGCATATCTTTGAAATCTTCCTTGTTTGTAAAGTTGGAGCTGTGTGTTAAACCGTTGTGCAGTTTTGTTGAAAAATCAGCTTCAGCTTTTGATGATCGGTGACATACATACTTTTAATTGGCTTTTCAACCAATACAAAGTATTCCAGAAGACTTCAGGCAAATCAACGGAATGTAGACCCATAGATAGAGCGGTTAGCAGCGGAAGTCGTTTCTTGAAGTTGTGGCGTTTGTTGATTTGCTGCTGATCCTCGGTTCCTGATGTTTGTTGAAGTCGTAGCGGTGCGGAATATTGATATGATTTGGATTTTCTGACCGTTGTTGATAATGTTGGAGTACAGTCATAGAGTCCCTTATCTGATGTATTGACTGTTGTTGATAAGATTGGAGTACAGTCATCAGATCCTCTATCAGACATAGTGACCGTTGTTGATAACAATGGAGTACGGTCGTCTGATCTTCGCACGAGAAGGTATCAGGGTAACCCAGGATCACATAGGTTGCCTGTTAGCACAACAGTTACAGAAACTGTGTGACCTACGTTCAGTGTTGGCATTGATGTTAGCACTGGTAGGATTTCCATTCAATCATCGTGGAATACCAATATTTTTGGTATCACTATGAATGTTCAGGCAATATCCCAAAGATATGCTTGGTAGAGTGCCTGTGTCCTAGAGAGATTTAAATCGGTTCTAGACTCTATACGTGGACAAACGAAGGCGAGGACTGGAGGTGGGTCCTCTTTTTCAATACCAACAATCTCCAAATGAGATGTCGATAGTGGATGTGGTTATCTCCGTGATTTTGAAACAAGTACTTTTTGTACGTGAGTGGTCAGTGGGGGTTGTGCATTGCATCACTGGGTCCATGATGTCTTAATCAGAAAGCAACATATGCAATCCGATATAGATGAGGTTACCCGGTCATTTGTTCGGTTTAGGGAGGGTTTTCCGTTTTCTTTAACCCTTTCACACACGCTCCTCACTCAACTCACTTTTTCATTTTCAACCACACCCTCGTTTTTTGTTTATACCATGTGATAAGCTGATTTGCACCCCATACTTCATACCCCCTCTCAATTTTTACCTCAGCGCACCCCAATCAAGATCCCATGATACTTGATTCTGCTCACCTAGACCTAGGGACCCTCACTTTTTAGTTCCTATATTGTCGGTGGCTCCGGGGAAGATCATGCTGGGTTTAGCAGATCATAGGAGTAATTTGAGAGTGGACTATTACGCTACTGTGCATTTTAATCAGCTTTCAAAAGATGTTGCATTTTAAGAGTTCACATGGATTTTTCTTCGGAATTTTATGTGTTTCCGGTATAAGTTGTTGCCTGAAAGAATGATAGATGTTATGGCACAACAACTTGTTCTTTTTAGGTAACACCGGACTCACATAGAGTTTCCGTTAGCACACGGTATGAATCGGTAGTCGTTTGCACAACCGTTGATTCAAGTGTGTGACATGCGTTTAGAGTTGGCATGATTTTAGCTCTAGCAGGATTTCCACTCGATCCTCGTGAAACACCAGATTGTGATGCCACTACGAGTGTTCCAATGGATTCACGGAGATCCATTTTTTGTAGTGCAAGTGTCCTATATTGGAAGGTCTTGAGGGTGAGAACTAGACACACTGTGCATACAAAGAGACTTAACCCGGGGCAGGAGGTTATTATGATTCAATACCGACATACTCTGTAACACTGCATTTTTGAAACCATTTTTTTTAAATATCCAATTAAGAATTCATCTAAGGTTACGGAAGCATACGGTTAGGTTCCTAGTTATGTGAAGTTTACAAACCATGGTCCCACAAATATTACAAACCAAGAGTTAGTTAAAAAGACGGTATTACGAAACACGGCTCAATTACAATTACAAAACAACAATTTAAAGCATGGTCAAACTTCCCGTCCAAGCCCGACCCGTTCAAGCCATCCAACCTGAAAAGTGTCAATAAGGGAGGGATTAGCACAAAAGCTAAGTGAATGAATTCCTAACATTACCAACTACACTAATCACTTAAACACGGAAGTTATAAAACGTCTCCGGTTGGGTAATCACTTAATTGAGAGGATCGGCGGCTTTGCGGGCCTTAAACCATGGTCGGCCAAAACCACGGTAACCGATAGCGCTTGTATCCAACACCCCGGGCAACTCCCTCCCCTTAACCATGTAACGCATACAGGTAAGGTCGGATACCCTATTAGTCGATATACTTTGCCCAGCCGTTATCCATCCGACACTGACCTCGTCCCGAATGTGCACATAGTCATGTATGGTATTCCCTAACACTAGGCATACATAACAAGTAGACTAGCTACGAAAAAACACCGTGAAAAACGTCACGACAGAGTTCCCAATCGCGAACTCTAGTTTACGATCGCGAACTAGAGTTCGCGTCGGGAACTCCGATCGTGAACTACATCGCGATGAACAACCAACTTCTCTGGGGCTACTTCCCGATTGTTAAGTGGAGTTCACGACGCGAACTCCCCTTGTCTGGTAACACCTGCGATTTTTCACTAAAAACCAATACCAAACCAAATAAACCGAAACCCGAGTTGTAGGTTGAATCCACTCACCTTTCGACTTCCGATCCTTGACTCAGTGAGCTAATATCACTGAGTATCCTTCCTGGTTCCTGTCAACAAGTATACCGGGTTAGTGATCAATCCACCGAAATGTCAAAATTGATAATTTTAACAAACTGCAACCTAAGGCTCATGAAATACATATTTTATGACAACCCGAATTTGTATAACAATTATAACTCACCAATTAGTCATTCATAACCAAATAAACCGTTCTATCACTAATTCATCCAAACGGGCCAAAAACCCGAATCATGACTAAATCACTCCCAAAATTCCATCAACTAGCACATAACATCTAAACTAGCAATTCATCATAATCTAACAGTTCTACCGAGTTTATAACTATCACAATACAAGTATCATACTTGCACAATCACTAGTTAACCATTTTGACTCAAACACCAACTAGATCAATTCACACAATCATCTATACTAAGTTTTCACCATCCATAACTTACCAATCATGATTTCACAACCTAATAAACAATTCCATCCATTCAAACATCAAGAAATCCAAGATTTGTCAAAACCCACCTTGAACTTCCACCATTAATGGAGGTTGAAGGTGATTTTCACCAAATCTTGTATTCCTCCAACAATCTACCATACCAATTAATGGTGATTTTCGGTTATTACAAGTAACAAAACGCAGCGGAAAGATTTAATCACCATGAACGGATCTTGATATCAATCATACAATTAAACTAAAAGAAAATCAAAGAGAATGGTATAAGAATTCATACCCTAGTTGCCTTTGATTATTATGAAATCGGATGGAGTTGGTGATGGATTGAAACCAAGTATTCAACAAGAATACCTCTAAAAGAAATCCACACAACACTTGCAAGAACACCAAATGATGGATGCTAGTCCTTAAGCCTTGAGAGCAAAAAAATAAGAAGCAAACAAAAAAACACCTTCTTGTGTGTGTTATGGTGCACGTCCAAGAGAGGGGTCAAGGGAGTGTTTATGGACTCATTCATCACACATAATTGTGCCATAAAGACCCATTAAAGATTTCCATAAACCATACTTCTATTTTCACTCTAGTCCCTTGTTATTTGTTTCTTCTAGTTTGCTCATAATAAAGTTTCAATATTAACAATTAATATTAAACTTATTATATACAAGCATGAAGCTTTTATATATTAATAATTAATGTAATTACACTAATTACACTAATTATATAATGGTGTTTAGTGTTTAAGTGTGTGACCCTTTAGGCTCACAAACAACTAGCCATATAACTATATGTTATACGCGTGAAGCATATTCCAACAGCTCCCACTTGCGCACGTGATAACATCAAGTAGTTATACAAGCAAAGGTTAGAGTCTAGCAACCCGCCAATGCCCCTAGAAGTACATGAGGAGTTTCATAAAATCTTTGTTCAAAGTTTTCGAGCAGTTATCCTTTTGTTACTGATACTATGTTGAATTTTAGACAAGGATAAATGTCAATCTAAAATTTCAACGATTCTGTTTCTCGATCTATACATTGAAGTAGATTACCAAAACCAATCAAGATTCATCTTGATTACCTTTTGGGTGTGGCCACACATACATCTATTCAAATCATCGAGGGGCCCAGTAGTATCTAATCCACATGTGTGGAGGAACAAATTCTTTATTGACTGCACGTGTCCGTCATATGCTTAATGACAAACCCGATAATGGTTGTTATAGCAGCCTTATTCAGGTCAGCGTTTAACCATATCAAAGTTTGCCCCTCTACATACACAAACCAACTTGCATCTCAAGTCAGAGGATAAGTGACAAAGCCTTTGTGAGATTCACTTGTGACATAAATCCATGAAGTGATTTCTCATAGGTTGGGTCAGTCCAATTATGCATCATTATGAACAACATGTGAGTTTGATTTCATCATCCTTAGTCATACTAAGATAATGTCATCAATGCCCTCAGATTTGTCTTAATAATATTCCCATATTATTAATTACGACAATGGACAATTTTAGAATATAAAACACAGTAAATATTCAAGGATATAAACATGCAAATATAGAACACAGTAGATATTCATATAAAAACGATCATATCAAATATATCAATTTATTCCAATATAAACTGCTCACAGTTCCATTATCCAAATACTAAAACAGATTTACATGAAACTACTAGCTTGTCGAAGTCCAATGTTCCATTCATATTCAAGATGTTTGGTACAAGACATTGAGTTCGATAAAGCGTCAGCTAGTTAGTTATCTGTTTGAACTTTAAGTGTACGAATTTCACATATCATGATAAATCATTCGAATGTAGTGAACCTTCGTAAATAGGATCTAGCGTCATCACGCCCTATTTCAAAACCAACATAAGTATAGCAAGTATACTTAGTTTCAGTTCAGTATCTCCACCATAGTCAAGGAACATATATCTAGTATTTCAAAATACTTCAATGTGTTCTTAACAGCAATCCAGTGACTCTCTCATGGATTCTGTCGGTATTTTCTAGTAAGGTCCCCTAAGGACGTTACATTTGGCATAGTGCTCCTTACAGCGTACATGATGAATGAAATAGCCGATTCATAGGGGATTACATTCATTCGCTTCACCACATCAGGTGTGGAAGGTCCTTGAGTCTCACTCAAGTTTACATTATGTGGCATACGAGGACTTCCTCGTTTGGGAGTACCATTCTAAACCGTTTAGAATTTTATCAATGTAAGCACTTTGACTTAAACCAATTAACCGCTTTGATCTATCATTATAGATCTTTACTCCAAGTATGTATGTCGTATCCCTACAATCCTTCATGTCAAAATATTTTCCAAGCCAAGATTTTCATCTTGTAGCATTGGTATATTGTTTCACATGAGTGACATGTCATCAACATGTATGACTTTGAGAAACGACAATGCTCCCACTAGCTTTCATATATACACATGCTCAGTTTGGGTTTTAGGTGAAACAAACGTTTTGATTTCATTATTAACCAAATCTCATAGTCATAGTACACTACTTTGACTATAAGAATCCTAATGTCTTTAGTAACAGGCGAGAAGGTTTCATCATTGTCAATCCAGTAGGATTGAGTGTAACCTTTTGCTACTATGAGAGATTTATAGGTGTGTATATTTTCATCCATGTCAACAGTCTTACTGTTTTGAGAAAGATCAACTAAGTTCAAAACTTGATTGTCTCTCATGGATTTTATTTTCGCATTCATAGCTTCAAGTCATTTTTAGAATTCAAAATTCAATAATGCAACTTGATAGTTAGGGGGTTCATAATGATCCTCGAAACTTGCTCCTCAGCATCGACATAAATCTATATCGTTCAGGTGCATGAAGTGTCCTTGCGGATCTATGAATGGGAACAACATCATCCTGTGGTCCAACATCTATATGTCCAGCCTCAGAATGATATTTGCTAGTGTTACCAGAAGGTTGTGTATCTTCACTTTGAATCTTGTCAAAGTCTATAGTGCTCCCACTTGCTTTGTGAAATGAGACTGTTCTCAAGAAACTCAGCATACCGAGTAATAAAAATTTGTTCTCAGTTGGGAAGTAAAATAGTAATCGAAGATATACTTGATAGATATGGGCTCAAGTTTGTTCGGCATGTCTCGTTACACGAGACCCTCACAACCCCAGATCCTCAAGTAAGATAAATTAGGGACTTTCCCATGCCATATCTCATATGGTGTCTTTTTAACCTTTTGGTCGGAACCATATCAAGTATTCGAGCAGCAGACTTCAGTGCATGCCCCTCAAAAGGATAGTGTAAGAGTATTAAGACTCATCATAGATCGCACCATGTCATACAGGGTCCGATATCTCCTTCCAGACGCACCATTATCTTGTGGAGTGTATGAAAGAGTGAATTGTGAGACAATCTCACGATGTGAGGGATGATCCGGAAACTCTTGACTCATGTACTTTCATCCTTAATCAGGACTGAAAGCCTTTGTTGTCTTGCTAAGTTGATTTTCTACTTTTACTTTAGAAAGCTTTGAACGTTTCAAAGATTTCATGTTTATGTCTAATCAAGTAAACATAACCATAGCGACTGATATCATTAAAGCTTCCATGTTGATGTTTAATCAAGTAAACATAACCACATCGAATGATATCATCAGTGAAAGTAGGTGGCACCTTCCCTAGTCTTAGTTCTAAAAGGGCCACATACATCAGTATGTATGAGTCCAAGTAGATTTGTAGCTCTTTCGCCAACTTGGGAGAAAAGCTTTCTTGTTATCTTTCCATAATATACAAGAGAGGCATTTTAAATGATTCATAATCATTTGTAAAGAAGCCCGTCGAGTTTTAGTATCAAAATGCGTTTCTTGTTTATGTGGAAAAGATGACGATGATCTAGGTAAGTAGAATCCAAACCAATTTGGATTCTTGAGTGCTACATTTGTATATAGAACTATCGTTTGAATTAGGATCATGCATATTAATTTCAAACATACTATTACAATGAATAGTTATAAAAAAATGTTATTTTTCATAAAACAAAATATCATAATCCATTATTCAACAAACGATAAAGCTAAACAATGCATAATTGACAATTGTTCAAAACAATAATTAACGCATTAGGAAGGATAAGATCACAGCTTCCATTCATTTAGCTTTCTACTTCACATTCAATCTTGCACATTTGTGTAAATGTGAGTTCCACAACTAGTGTCATACACTCAAGATTTATCACGAAAAGTATAGAGTTCTATAATGAAGATACCTAATGTGCTAACTAGAACACATTTGTCCTTCATCAACTCTGCCACGTAGGCAGGACAATTCCTCCTTCAATGGCCAGTTTCATCGCAATGATGGCAAGAAATATCTTTTGCAGGGTGCTCCTTTTTAGCAGGTGGGGGAATCGTAGGTTTGGAAAAGTAAACTAGCTTACCCTTACCTAGACTCTTGCCTTGTGCTTGCGGTTTACCTTCCCTGATTGCAAGAAAAGTATTGGGTAACCCTTGCTCAACCAGTTTTACCATAGCATGTTCAACGATTGTCTTCCCCATGCTATGTATTTTTAAAACACTTTTCAAACTGGTCATAGTCCTTGGATAGTGAGGTAAGAATCAAGCTCATTCCAAGAACTTGTGGTAAGGGGTAACCAAGACGTTCCATTGGATCAAGATAGCATTGCATATTCAAGATGTAAGTGCTAACTGATTGGCCGTCCTCCTGATTGCAAGCATGGAATGCTTTAACTGTTTTGAATAGTTCAAGTTCTGCCTTTTGTTGAAATATCATTTTCAACTCGCTTATCATGTCATATGCTGTGAGTTCCTCGAAGTACTTTCGAATCTCGGGGTTCATGCTCACAAGCATATGAGTAGCAACTTCTTGGTGTTCGTTAAACGTTTCGGTAAAGGCTTGACGAACAGCAGCAGAATCACTGACAGGAGGTGCCTCAGGTAAGGCCTCTTATAGGTGTATCAACTTTCTCATCTCTAAGGACAATCCTTAGAATTCGATATCAGAAGATAAAGTTGATATTAGTCAGTTTCAGTTTTCAAGAACTGATTTTTGAGTGGAGATACTTAGGTTTTGATGTTGTTGTTATCTGTATAACAACCAAAGTTCAAAAAATAGTATTTTCAATAATAATTTCTTTTAATCAATTAACTACCCAATTAATTTTAATTAAAAGCTAAGATCCCATTGAGCTTCTATCACCGCATCAGTTGATCTGCTAGAGGTGATAGATCCAATAGGTAGGTGACGATCAACAATTGCATTACAAGTGCAACTCTTAGAGGTATGGGACTTCATGGCACCTAGTGAACAAGCATCTAGGGTCAAGTGGCATGTTTGTCGCATCGTCGCCTCAAGTCAAGGTCTCACCGTTAACTTGATTAAGTCATCCAATGTGAAATCATGTCAAAATAAATCTAGGTCTCACCGTAGTGAATAATGACCTCGGATCTAAATTCAAACCACGTCTCACGTGAATTCAAAAATAGAAGCAAGTGATTATCAACCGATTGGACGGCGTGACTTAAATTTTAGGTATGTTTAAATTTTAATTGATAAAATTTTATTAAGATATGAATGAATCATGTACTTCATTCATACCACTTCATAAGTCTTGTAATAAACGATAAAAACTTTTAGCGATTATTGAGTGATAAGTTTCAAATCATATGTAAACTTAGTTTAATCTCAAAACGATTTTAGATTAAAGGTTTAATTATCAATGATTAACTAGTAATCATCGATGATTAAAGGTTTGAATGTTTTAATGTTTGTGTCTAAAAACCATTTTTAATTGTTTTACTATTTGTATCTAATAGAAAAGAAAAACAACCACAAACAAAGAATAAAACATGCAACAAATTTTGTGCAAACCTCGACCGATGAAATCCTAGGTTCGGTCACGTGAGTCATCACGACGGACCGAAGGGTCAAACTAGGGGACGGGCCAACATGAACCCAAACGGGCCTACATAAACCCAATGGGCTCCCACTTGCTCCAAGACATTCTTGAGCAAGTAGAACCCAAAATTGTGAAAAAGTGTAATCTGCCAGAAAATTCCAGCAGACTTTGAAGCCCGAAAAGTCACTGAAGGAGTCTTCGTTGGTCTTCCCGGCCTTCTGGAAAGTTGTAGCCCACGACTTTGCAAGCATTTTAGGCTTTTGAATCGCCCAAAAAGGAGTCCGTATGCCTCTGGAAAACCTGTTTTCGTACAGCCCTCGCTTTTGTGACGGAAATTTGTTGTTTTCTTCATTTGTCTTCAATATTTTTTGTCAAACAATTTACAATAAAAAGATAAAATAAATACAATCTATTTTATTACTTTTACATTACAAATTGCCCCAAAAATGGCACCAAAAAAAAAAGAAAAATAAATGAAACAAATTACAACAATTAAGCCAAAAAAACAAGGCTTTTCCCAAACAACCAAACAACCAAACATCAACCACATTCATTCACAAATGGTCTAGGCTTTCATCGGTTTGCACAAACAAGCAACAATTGACAAGGCTTTGGCTTGGGATATGGCAAAAATACATGTTTTGCCATATCAAAAAACATAATTAAACAAGTAATTCCAAGCCAAATAATCAAAAAATTCAATAAACTAGATTAATTTTTTGATTTTGATTTTGTAACAAGTGACAATGGGGTTCCAAAAATACATGTTTTAACCCATCTTTTAATTTAAAAAACCGAAAAAAAAAAAAAAAAAAAAAAAAAAATATAAAATCCGTAGGGTTTGTTTTTGCGATCGGTTTTTTAAAAAAAAAACACCAAATTTGATTGATTTTTGCCACTTTTCACAAAATCTAGCTAATTATATGATTAATATAATGACTCGTGATACCACTAATGGTGATTTTCGGTTATTACAAGTAACAAAACGCAGCGGAAAGATTTAATCACCATGAACGGATCTTGATATCAATCATACAATTAAACTAAAAGAAAATCAAAGAGAATGGTATAAGAATTCATACCCTAGTTGCCTTTGATTATTATGAAATCGGATGGAGTTGGTGATGGATTGAAACCAAGTATTCAACAAGAATACCTCTAAAAGAAATCCACACAACACTTGCAAGAACACCAAATGATGGATGCTAGTCCTTAAGCCTTGAGAGCAAAAAAATAAGAAGCAAACAAAAAAACACCTTCTTGTGTGTGTTATGGTGCACGTCCAAGAGAGGGGTCAAGGGAGTGTTTATGGACTCATTCATCACACATAATTGTGCCATAAAGACCCATTAAAGATTTCCATAAACCATACTTCTATTTTCACTCTAGTCCCTTGTTATTTGTTTCTTCTAGTTTGCTCATAATAAAGTTTCAATATTAACAATTAATATTAAACTTATTATATACAAGCATGAAGCTTTTATATATTAATAATTAATGTAATTACACTAATTACACTAATTATATAATGGTGTTTAGTGTTTAAGTGTGTGACCCTTTAGGCTCACAAACAACTAGCCATATAACTATATGTTATACGCGTGAAGCATATTCCAACACCAATGATGTAAAAGCTTGCATAAGCACATAAAACAACATCCATTTCAAGATTTATTCATAAAACACTAAAGATCACAAACCCTAGTTCATCTCAAGGCTCAAGAACAACAAGATAAAGTAAAGGAGAAGATGCAACTTACTTCTAAGCTTCTCCTACACAAACTTTAGTGTAGAATTCGGACTCTAGCACAAGAAAACACCAAGAATACTCAAGAACAAGATGAGAGAAAAGAGTGTTGCTTGCAATGGATTGGTGTAAAAAATGAGAGGATAATGTTTGAAAGAGGGAAAAAGAGAAGAGAGGGTGTTTCCCTCTCTCCCTACACCGGCCAAGCAAGAGGGAGTGGGGCCCCTCTTGCACCTTTTTCCACTTTAACAGTATCCGTCTGAAAGTCCCTTTCGTAATTAATTTATTTAAAATAGCAAACGGACTCCAATTTTAAAAACGAAAGTATATCTGGAAACGATATTTAACAAAGAATCCAAAGATATAAAAATCACGTTTTCATTTCAAATATATCACAAGTCGGGTATTTTAACCCCTTGGTTAAAATACTGCAAAAGACAGCAGACTAATTAAATTAACTAAGCATTTAATCAGATAATCATTTAATAAGATACCTTAAGGTCAATAAACTACTAGGCCGGGTTTTGGGATGTTACAACTCTCCCCCACTTAGGACGATTCCGTCCCCGGAATCCCATCTCGATCAAATAAGGAGGGATAACATTCCCGCATATCGGCCTCGGTCTTCCATGTCATATCCGCACCCAAACTGTGTTTCCACTTTACCAAAACCATTGGAATTTGTTTCTTTCTCAATTTCGTCACCTTTCGGTCTAATAACTCCACCGGTTCCTCGACCAACCTTTTCTTTGTATCAACCCACAACTCTTGTACCGGGAGAATCTGGCTCGGATCTTCAATGTTACACTTTCTCAAATAACAAATGTTGAAAGTGTTGTGAATTGCCGACAACTCCGGGGGCAACTCGAGTGTTACCGATTGAGAATTCACCACTTTGCTAATTCGAAACGGCCCAATAAACCTTGGGGCCAATTTTCCTCGTTTACCAAAATGGATGACACCCTTCCAAGGTGAAACCTTCAAATAAACCATCTCATTTTCCGAGAATGTAGCGGGTCTACGTCTCGGATCGGCATACATCTTTTGCCGGTCACGGGCGGCTTTCAACTTTTCTCGAGCAATTGCAACTTTATCCGCGGTCATTTGAACAATATCGGGCCCCGCATATTGTTTCTCGCCCGCTTCCATCCAACACGTCGGGGTTCGACACCGACGCCCATACAACATCTCGTACGGTGGAATCTTAATACTCGAGTGGTACGAGTTGTTATAAGCAAACTCGATCAACGGTAGGTGGGAATCCCACGACCCACTGTACTCCAATACACAAGCCCACAACATATCTTCATGAGTTTGTATCGTTCTTTCCGATTGCCCATCGGTTTCGGGATGATACGCGGTACTCAAATTCACCCGCGTCCCCAATTCTCGTTGCAACCTATTCCAAAAATTCGAAGCAAAACGGGGATCCCTATCGGACACGATAGAAATCGGAATACCATGTCGAGATACCATTTCATCAATGTATAATTTCGCCAATCTACTAAGTGAGGCGGTCTCACTAGTAGCCAAGAAATGAGCAATCTTCGTTAACCGATCAACTATAACCCAAATCATATCGTGACCCCTTTGTGTACGCAGAAATTTGGTCACGAAATCCATAGTAAACCGATCCCACTTCCACTCGGGAATCGGTGATTGGGTTAAAGTTCCATAGGGCTTTTGGTGTTCGGCCTTCACTTGAGCACAAATATGACATTGGCCCACATAACGGGCAATGTCGGTCTTCATCGTCGGCCACCAATAAAGAGCCTTTAAATCATTATACATTTTTGTGCTACCCGGGTGAACCGATAACCGAGAGTTGTGAGCCTCGGCTAGAATCAACTCCCGCAAACCCCCGAGTAACGGTACCCACACCCGAGATTGATACGTCTTCAAACCCCGAGAATTTTCTTCTAAAGCATCCTTCCTTTTTAACAAAATCTCGGTCTTCAAATTTTCAACATTCAAGGCTTCCATTTGTGAAATCTTCAACCGGGACACCAAATCCGACACAATTTCCATCCTCATAAATTGTACCCGCCCCAAATCTCCCTTTCTACTTAAGGCGTCGGCCACCAAATTTGCCTTCCCGGGATGGTATCGAATTTCACAATCGTAATCTTTAATCAACTCTAGCCATCTACGTTGACGCATATTCAACTCCTTTTGCGTGAACACATATTGCAAACTTTTATGATTCGTGCAAATCACGCACTTCGTACCGTACAAATAATGTCTCCATAATTTTAATGCAAAGACCACCGCCGCCAATTCCAAATTGTGAGTCGGATAATTCCTCTCGTGATTCTTCAATTGCCTCGAAGCATAAGTAATAACCCGATCTCGTTGCATCAACACGCAACCCAAACCCGCAAGTGAAGCGTCACAATAAACAATAAAATCCTCCGGGCCTTCGAGTAAGGCAAGAACCGGAGCTTGACATAATAGTTGCTTTAGGGTTTGGAAGGACTTCTCGTGATCATCATCCCAACGGAACGGTACATCCTTATGGGTCAACTTCATCATCGGACCCGCTATTTTTGAAAAGTCTTTAATAAACCGGCGGTAATAACCCAGCAAACCCAAAAAGCTCTTTATCTCGGTTGGGTTCTTTGGGGCAACCCAATTCATAACGGCTTCGATCTTCGCCGGGTCCACCTTGACCCCATTCGAACAAATGACGTGACCCAAAAAGTGAACTTCTCGAAGCCAAATTCGCACTTTGAGAATTTCGCATACAAATGTTCCCGCTTCAATGTTTCTAACACTTGCCTTAAGTGTTTCTCGTGTTCTTCTTCGGTCTTGGAATAAATTAAAATATCGTCGATGAACACAATAACGAATTTGTCGAGATAAGGCCGACAAACTCGGTTCATCAAATCCATAAATATCGCGGGAGCGTTCGTCAACCCAAACGGCATAACCAAGAACTCATAGTGGCCGTAACGAGTTCGGAAAGCTGTTTTATGAATATCGTTTTCATGAACCCGAACTTGGTGATAACCCGATCTCAAATCGATCTTTGAGAAATAAGAAGACCCTTGGAGTTGATCAAATAAATCGTCAATATGTGGCAAGGGATACCAATTCTTTACCGTTCTCTTATTCAATTCCCGATAATCGATACACATACGAACTGCACCATCCTTCTTTTTCACGAATAAAACCGGAGCTCCCCAAGGTGAGGAACTCGACCGTATAAAACCGTTATCCAATAAATCTTGAATTTGTGTCATCATTTCCCGGATTTCGGACGGTGCTAAACGATACGGTGCTCTAGCCACGGGATTGGCACCCGGCACCAAATCAATTTTGAATTCTACCTCCCGAACGGGAGGTAACCCAGGCAAGTCTTCGGGAAACACCTCCGGGTATTCCGAAACCACCCGGAGATTACCAACCACTTTCTTTTCCTTTTTCACATCGATCACATAGGCCAAAAACGATTCACATCCCTTCGTCAAGGACTTACGGGCTTTCATCATGGATATAAGGGGTATGGTCGGGGTCGCACGGTCTCCCCGGGCCACGACGTGTGACCCGTCGGGTAAAAGAAAAGTAATTAACTTTTGGTGACAATTTATGTTGGCCTTATTAGCACTTAACCAATCCATACCTAAAACCACATCAAAGCCGGATATCGACATAACAAGTAAAAGAATCGAAAATTTCACGCCATCAATATCGATACTAGCCCCGGACACGGATGTCGTGACCGGAACCATTTCACCATCAGCCACCTCTACCTCAAGAGGTGTCGCGATCAAAGAGGTAGGCAATTCAAATTTGTCACAAAAACTCTTTGAAGAAAACGAACAATTTGCACCCGAATCAAATAATACACGAGCAGGTATGGAGTTTATTTGAAACATACCGGTGATGACATCGTCGGTGGTGGTGGCATCCTGCACCGTCATCTTGAATGCCCGACCCGTAGGTGGTGGATGACTCTTTCTCTTTTGACCTCCCGATGAAGCCGCTCCCCCGCCCAAACCTGAACCCTTCTTCGTTGGACAATGCATGGCCCTATGACCCTCTTTCTGACAAGTCCAACAAACACTATTTTCCAACTTGCATTCCGAGGACTCATGCCCGTGTTGCCCACATTTAATACACCTTCGAGTTTGTGCCGTACACGGACCGGCATGAGAGGACTTACACGGTAGGCACCACGGGTTCCTTTGGTTGGAACCTTGGAGTATTTGCTTTCGACGATCATTGTTTGACTTATGATTCCCTTGGCATTTCTTGTGGTTGCTCGAGTTTGATTGTTCATACTTTCCTTTATGAAACGGGGCCTTCTCCCGACTCGCGGCCTTTTATGCCAAACTATGACTTTCGGCCGACTTGGCAAGATCATAGGCTTGCAAGAGAGTTCCCGCAAGCCTCGTTACATTTCGGTATTCGGGCAACAACGCCCCAACAAAGTGTTTGATTTGGGTAGACTCATCGGGCTACTTCTCGATCGTTAAGTGGAGTTCGCGACGCGAACTCCCCTTGTCTGGTAACACCTGCGATTTTTCACTAAAAACCAATACCAAACCAAATAAACCAAAACCCGAGTTGTAGGTTGATCCACTCACCTTTCGACTTCCGATCCTTGACTCAGTGAGCTAATATCACTGAGTATCCTTCCTGGTTCCTGTCAACAAGTATACCGGGTTAGTGATCAATCCACCGAAATGTCAAAATTGATAATTTTAACAAACTGCAACCTAAGGCTCATAAAATACATATTTTATGACAACCCTAATTTGTATAACAATTATAACTCACCAATTAGTCGTTCATAACCAAATAAACAATTCTATCACTAATTCATCCAAACGGGCCAAAAACCCGAATCATGACTAAATCACTCCCACAATTCCATCAACTAGCACATAACATCTAAACTAGCAATTCATCATAATCTAACAATTCTACTGAGTTTATTACTATCACAATACAAGTATCATACTTGCACAATCACTAGTTAACCATTTTGACTCAAACACCAACTAGATCAATTCACGCAATCATCTATACTAAGTTTTCACCATCCATAACTTACCAATCATGATTTCACAACCTAATAAACAATTCCATCCATTCAAACATCAAGAAATCCAAGATTTGTCAAAACTCACCTTCAACTTCCACCATTAATGGAGGTTGAAGGTGATTTTCACCAAATCTTGTATTCCTCCAACAATCTACCATACCAATGATGTAAAAGCTTGCATAAGCACATAAAACAACATCCATTTCAAGATTCATCCATAAAACACTAAAGATCACAAACCCTAGTTCATCTCAAGGCTCAAGAACAACAAGAACAAGTAAAGGAGAAGATGCAACTTGCTTCTAAGCTTCTCCTACACAAACTTTAGTGTAGAATTCGGACTCTAGCACAAGAAAACACCAAGAATGCTCAAGAACAAGATGAGAGAAAAGAGTGTTGCTTGCAATGGAATAGTGTAAAAAATGAGAGGATAATGTTTGAAAGAGGGAAAAAGAGAAGAGAGGGTGTTTCCCTCTCTCCCTACACCGTCCAAGCAAGAGGGAGTGGGGCCCCTCTTGCACCTTTTTCCACTTTAACAGTATCCATCTGTGTGACAACTCGATATTTCTGGTATGTAACCTCATTTCATTTCTGGAACTTTCCTTATTTAGAAAGTTTCTACTTATAGACATTTCTATTTTGGCATTCCTTATACACAACAAACATTCATATTTTACACCATACATTAGTGTTTGACTATTTTAGTCAACACAACATTATTACTTTCTTATGGTGACACACTTTGAGCTAAAAACATTTCTAAAACAATAACTTTCTCGATAAAGCAGTAAACGTAACAAACTAATATAACGTGACTCGAATGGAATTAGCTTCTAAACTGGACACCAAGTCTAGACCGACCACCTTGTGGCCGGCCCCCACTCCCTTTGTGCGTGACCATGTGGCCGAACCCATCATGGGTAAGGCTTACTCTCATTTAAATTTGATCTTATCCTCTTAATTGTTGATAGATTTGATCCAAAGGAGTCCTACTACCCCTCAAACTCTATTTCCTAACCCTAACCCTCTATTATAAATAGAACACATCCCAAAAACCCTAATCTCCTTTACAAAAATCGGCCAAGAACACCCTACCATCACCGTTCGTTCGTCTCAAGCAATCCCGATCACCTTTTGCTCGTTTTTGTCCTTCGATCGTCCATAGCAAGGTATGATCTAGATTTTTCTCTTGTTTTTCTTCGTGTTGTGACCTAGATTCGAACCCGAGACCATGGCCCTAGGCCATGTGGTCTCGGTTAGCCCTCAAATCCCTAGCCTACATGCATGCATGCGTACGGTTGTGTGCGAGTGTGTGTATGTCTTGTGCTCGATTATGATCTTGTTACATAAATCGTTTAACCCTTGATTCGAACCCTAGATCTACACTAGAATGACTGAAACACTATAGATCTAGAACCCTAGATCCGTGAACCCTAGATCTAGACACAAAACTCGACCCATGACTCGATCTAAACTCGACCTAGAACATGAACCCGTAGGGTTTTGGCCTTCGGCCAACCCTAGGTTAAACCCTAGCCGAACCCTAACCCTAATTGAATGCATGTTTGACTATTTGACCATTTGATAGCTAGATTGACTATAGTTGACTTTGGTTGACCAAATTTTAGTAAACCCCAACCCTAACCGAAATTTAGAACATTTAAGTTGACTTTTGTTGACTTTCATTGACCAATTTTGACCAATAAGTCAAACCGGGTCAAGGCCGGATCTTGACCCAAACCGTGGACCCAAACCCGAATACCCAATCGGGCCAAGGCCCATACTTGGCCCATATCGATCTACTTTAGTCTATCGGGCCCAAACATTAGTTGGCCCATTAGTATCCAAGCCCATTTGGACCAAAGCCCAAACCTTTGGCCCATACCCAACCAAGCCGAACCCAATTGGGCCAAGCCCAATTCAAGGCCCAACCTAAGTGGACCTAAGCCCAATAAGGGGCCCAAGTGGCCCAACCCATTAAGCCCATTAAGCCCATTAGGCCCAATAGGCCCAATCTAGGCCCAATAAGCCTAACCCAAGCCCATTTCATTTCATTTCATTTCGAAGCCCATTTCATATCATATCATTTCATTTCAAGAATCATTTCATTTCATGTCATTTCATTTTGGAGCCTATTTCATTTCATTTTATAAAACCCAATGCATTTCATTTCATTTCATTTTATTAATCCAAGTTCATTCGATGTCACAAAACATATAACATAACATTTAACGTATATCATATATCTTATATCGTATATAGTATCGCCTGTGTTAGCTTAGTCTAATCAGTAGTTAAATCATTTAGGAAGCTAGGAGTCTCCCGAGGATTCCTCTGTCTTAAGTCTCTTGTTACTAAGCTTTGCCAGGTG
Source organism: Calendula officinalis (assembly GCA_963853835.1). Classification (NCBI taxonomy): domain Eukaryota; kingdom Viridiplantae; phylum Streptophyta; class Magnoliopsida; order Asterales; family Asteraceae; genus Calendula; species Calendula officinalis. The sequence goes on from OY970822.1 coordinate 30,424,547, forward strand.
AGTCCACAGACCCCTTTTACTCTTTTAACTGTTTTATAAACTTTGGGGTGGAAAACATAAACATAAATTGCTACTGTTTTACTATGACTGTACAACAACATCTATACATTTTCATCATCGCGTTGGCATGACAAACAATTATTATACCGGACTAAGGTTACCAGCAATCATTAACTAGTGGATCTAGACCATGGATATGCAGATAGTACTATTGGCTGACACTCATCCTCCCAACGAACGTTTGATCATTACTTGGTTTATCCAAGATATCTCCGGGAGTGTGTATCCATAAAATAACATAACATACTGGAGTTGAAGTGTTGATTGTGGACTTAGGGGTGTAACAGTTCATGCGATGTCAAACACAACATTTTGTTCAACACTTTTTCATAAACATAACTAGTAGTTGTATACATTCTACAACTATACTAAACATTTTCATACTTACTACTCATATCATATGAGTGTTGAACCTTATACATTTTCAGTCATAAACCATTTTCATAACAAACATTTTGAGTAGCAAATCACTTTACTCTTATCATAAACATTAACCCTGTGGATTCACTCAACATTATTGTTGACCCTTTTACTATTTATGTTTTTCCAGGTAATTAGGTGCAGTGGAGTTTGGAGGATATGAGCATTGGGATTGTCGTGAGCCATGATTAAAACATTAAGTTTACGAACAATCATTTCATTTCAAACAATTTCTATTTTAGGAAACTTGCTATTTTTGGAAACTTTCTACTTTTGGAAAGTGAAACAAACCTTTATTTTTCGTTATTGCGTGGTTGTTTGTTTACTTAATTTTTGCTATGTTGTCATGAACGTTACACTTCCGTTCTTCCGCAAAACATTTTAAATGAAGTAAAACTCATTTTTGGCGGGGTGTGACAGAGTGGTATCAGAGCTTAAGTTATAGTGAATTAGCAAGCCTAGTCTATAACTACAAAAGATTTTTGGGAAAAACAAACACTTTTATAAAATCAAAATAATCATGGCATGCTCAGTCTCATATCCTAAAGTTCCATTGTTCTTAGTTTAGAACATTTGCCTTAGTTAGTATTGCCTTAGTGTTATAGCTAGCATATGTCAGTAAGCCTTACAACTTCATAATCTAATAGACTTTTATGCGTCGTGTTTAGTAGAATGTCGCCTGCTAGTGTCCTCGATATCTCATATGACTCCGATAGTGATCGTGATGCTGCTGTCCCAGTAGTCCCAGTTCCTGTTGCTCCAGTGCCAGCAGTGGTACAACCTCCTGTTATCCCGTGGCATCGTCGCCCAAGAAGGCGTCCCTTTCCTATCATTCCTAATGGTCCTCCTACTCCAGCTCGTGGTCAGCGTCCTATTGTCTATCGTAAGCGTGAGGGCGGTATCATTTATCTATGTTCGCCTGCTAAACCCAAGCGTGATATTGTTCCAAGAACTCCACGACGTCGAGAACCTGAGCCAGAAGTGATATCAGAATCAGAGCCTGAAGAAGACTCTGAGCCAGAAGAGGAATCAGAATCAGAGGAAGAATCAGAACCAGAGGAAGAGCCAGAAGAAGAGTCAGAGCCTATGGAAGACTCTGAGCCAGAAGAAGATGATTAGTCATCTACCTATCGTCTATATTTGTTTTTCTATTATTAGATTTTATGTTTAGCTATTTCAGTATTTTTGTTCTTTAGTATTGGCAAATATGCCCTACTTATAAAACTATTATGTATTAGGAATGTGTTTAATAAAAGTGATATTTTCGTAATTTCTATTGTTCTTATAATTGTATTTTCTATACGTCTCTTCTACTACAACTATAATTACGACTATTTATATCTACGTCTACTACTACTATTACGTCTATTGTATATCTACTCTTTGATCCCTATTATAAGTACATATTTTCCTTATAGTCCTCATATATTATTCATCTCTTAATTTCTTATCATTTGTATCAGCAATTTATCAATGGCTCGAGGAGGAAACGCTGAGACTGTCGAACAAATGGTGGAACGCCGTATCGCTGAAGCAATAGCTCAAATGAACGCTGCAAGAGGAAATGCCGCTGGTGCATCTAATGTGGGAAACAACGGTATATTATACGACTCCATGAAAGAAGATTCATTATTTCCATCTTGTTTTAAACTTATTACTCATTTTCTTTCCTTATTTATTTAAACTTCAGATCCCCATCGTCAAGGTCAATCCTATAAGACCTTTACGTCCTGTCATCCTCCGACCTACTCTGGATCTGAAGGTGCTATTGCTATCATCCACTGGATTGAGAAGGTGGAATCCATTTTCAGTGTTATACAATGTGCCCCTGAGAATATGACGAAGTTTGCTGCTAGTACGTTGTCTAAGGAAGCGTTGTCCTGGTGGAATTCTCAAGTGCAAGTCTTAGGTCGTACAACTGTTGATGCTATGACTTGGGATACGTTCAAGGATCAGTTAACTCAAAAGTTTTGCCCAAGGAGAGAGCTACAAAAAGTTAAGGTGGAACTATGGAATCTGTCCATGGTTGGATTTGATATTGTTACCTACACAACTAAGTTCCAAGAACTTGCTCGTCTCGTTCCTCATTTGGTTACTCCTGAATTCAAGCGTATTGAAAAGTATCTTCAAGGTCTTCATGATCTTATTCGTACTCATGTTATTGCTTCTGAACCGACAACATTTGAAGATGCTGTGAATCGTGCAACAAGGTTGACTGATGATGCAATGAGAAGTGGATCGTTCAAAGACAAGCTAGTGGTGTCTAGCAAATCTACTGATAATGTGAGCAATGAAAATGGAAAGCGTTCCTACGACAACAAACGTGATCACAAAGGGAACAAATATCAAAAGACTAAGAATTATGCAGCCTCTACTCAGAACAACAATCGGTCTAATTCAGAATCTAAGTCTTATGCTGGAAGCAAGCCCTTGTGTAACAGATGTAACTTGCATCATGATGGTCAGTGTGAGAAATGCTTCAAGTGTGACCGCTGGGGTCACAACTTCAGAAAGTGTTCGTCCAACAATCCTCCTAAGAATCCTGTCTGCTACGAGTGTGGTGATTCTAACCATTATCGTAATCGTTGCCCTAGACTTCAGAACAACAATAACCAGAATGGCAACAACAACAATGGCAATCGTAATAACAATCGTAACGACAATCGCAATGCCAACAACAACAATGATCGTCAAAATGGTCGTGGTCGTGCATTTGTTATGAATGCTCAAGAAGCTCGTGAGAACCCTGATACCGTCACTGGTACGTTTATCGTCAACAATCATTTTGCTTCTATTTTATTTGACTCGGGAGCCGACTTGAGTTTCGTATCGACCAACTTTAAAAGTTTCTTAAATCTAGATCCTGATCGTTTGAAAGTGAATTATGAAATCGAGTTAGCAAATGGCAAGGTTGTTAGGTCTAGTGAAGTTTTTAAAGGTTGTAAGCTTGACCTAGATGACCACATTTTTGATATAGACCTTGTGCCTGTAGAACTAGGTAGTTTTGATATCGTCATAGGGATGGATTGGTTGTCTAAAAACCGTGCTGAAATTATATGTTACACCAAACAAATCCGAATTCCCTTATCCAAAACAGAAACATTAATAATTCAAGGTGAACAAAGAAACAGAAACATAAAAATCATAACTTTTATGAAAGCTCAAAAATATCTTCGTAAAGGATGCCAAGCCTTTCTTTCTCATGTCGTTGACACAAAGTCCAAAGATCGTAAGATTGAGGACATTCCTATTGTTCGTGAATTTCCTGGTGTATTTCCTAGTGAATTGCCTGGACTGCCGCCTCAGAGGCAAGTTGAATTTCGTATTGATCTGATTCCAGGAGCCGCACCTATCGCGCATTCTCCTTATCGTCTTGCACCGTCTGAAATGCAAGAACTTTCATCGCAATTACAAGAACTTCTTGATCTTGGTTTCATTCGACCGAGTTTCTCGCCTTGGGGAGCTCCGGTCCTTTTTGTTAAAAAGAAAGATGGTTCAATGAGAATGTGCATTGATTATCGTGAGTTGAACAAAGTAACAATTAAGAATCGATATCCTCTTCCCCGTATTGATGATCTATTCGATCAACTCCAAGGATCGAGTTTCTATTCCAAAATCGATCTTCGTTCTGGTTACCATCAGTTAAAAGTTCGTGATGAAGATGTGCCCAAAACTGCTTTTAGAACTCGCTATGGTCATTATGAATTTTTGGTAATGCCATTTGGTTTGACCAATGCACCTGCTGTGTTTATGGATCTCATGAACAGAGTGTGCAAACAGTATCTCGATAAATTCGTTATCGTCTTCATAGATGATATTCTCATCTATTCGCATTCTAGAGAAGAGCATGAAGAGCACATAAGAATCATTCTTGAGTTGTTGGAGAAAGAAAAGTTGTACGCCAAGTTGTCCAAGTGTGAATTTTGGTTGCGTGAAGTCTAATTTTTGGGTCATGTTATCAACGAAGAAGGTATTCACGTTGATCCTGCAAAGATAGAAGCTATAAAGAATTGGGAAGCTCCGAAGACCCCAACTGAAGTAAGACAATTCCTTGGTCTTGCTGGTTACTATAGAAGATTTATAGAAAATTTCTCAAAGATTGCAAAGGATTTGACGGTGTTAACACATAAGGATGAGAAATTTGTCTGGGGTGAAAAGCAAGATTCAGCCTTCCAATCTCTAAAATCTAAATTATGTTCTGCTCCTATTCTATCTCTCCCTGAAGGAACCGATAATTTCGTGGTGTACTGTGACGCTTCGCACCAAGGACTAGGTTGTGTATTGATGCAACATGACAAAGTAATCGCCTAAGCCTCTCGACAACTGAAGAACCACGAGAAGAATTATACAACCCATGATCTTGAGTTGGGTGCCGTTATATTTGCATTGAAAATTTGGAGACATTACCTCTACGTACCAAGTGCACAATATTTACCGATCACAAGAGTTTGCAACATATCTTCAATCAGAAAGATCTCAATATGAGACAGCGTAGATGGATAGAATTGATGAATGACTATGAATGTGAAATTAAGTATCATCCTGGTAAGGCTAATGTGGTAGCTGATGCCTTAAGTCGGAAAGAGCAACCTAAACCTCGTCGTGTTCGAGCCCTTCCAATCTCCGTTCGTTCTAATCTATCTTCCCAAGTTCATGAATTCCAAACTGAAGCCTTGAAGGTAGAGAACATCAAAAGTGAAGCTTTGCGTGGTATGGAGAAGCAGTTAGAAGCAAAGGTGGATGGAACTCTTTATTTCATGGATCGTTTATGGGTTCCAAATTTTGGAAGTGTTCGCAATGTTATCTTGAATGAAGCTCACCGATCCAAATATTCTATTCATCCTGGTGCCGACAAGATGTATAAAGATGTCAAAGAGTTATATTGGTGGCCAAACATGAAGAAAGAGATCGCGGTTTATGTCAGCAAATGTCTAACTTGTGCTAGAGTGAAAGCAGAGAATCAGAAGCCTTCCGGTCTTCTACAACAACCAGAGATCCCTGAATGGAAATGGGAAGAAATCTCTATGGATTTTATAACTAAATTGCCTCGAACATCTAATGGTCATGATACAATTTGGGTAATTGTCGATCGATTGACCAAATCAGCTCATTTCATTCCTATTAAGGAAACTGATCAGATGGAGAAGTTAACAAGAATTTATTTAAAGGAAGTTGTATCTCGGCATGGTGTGCCAGTCGCGATCATCTCGGATCGTGATAGTCGCTTCACGTCTCGTTTTTGGCAATCGTTGCAAAAATCTCTCGGTACTCGCCTCGATATGAGTACTGCCTATCATCCCCAAACAGATGGTCAGACTGAAAGAACAATTCAAACTTTGGAAGACATGCTGAGAGCATTTGTTATTGATTTTGGTGGAAGTTGGGATTCTCATCTCCCTTTAGCTGAGTTCTCGTATAATAATAGTTATCATACAACTATTAAGGCCGCACCGTTTGAAGCTTTGTATGGAAGAAAGTGTCGTTCGCCACTTTGTTGGATTGAAATTGGTGATCGTCAGATTACTGGTCCTGAGATTCTACAAGAAACGACTGACAAGATTTTTAAGATCAAAGATCGCATCAAGGCTGCCAGAGATCGACAAAAGAGCTATGCTGATAATCGTCGAAAGCCTTTAGAGTTCGCTGTTGGCGACCACGTTTTGCTAAAAGTAGCACCTTGGAAAGGTGTTGTACGTTTTGGTAAGAAAGGAAAGCTCAGTCCTCGTTATGTTGGACCATTTGAGATTCTTGAAAGAATCGGTGCTGTTGCTTATCGCCTTCGTCTTCCTAATGAGCTCAGCAATGTTCACAACACATTTCATGTTTCTAATCTTAAGAATTTTATTCATGATCCTTCGCTTATCGTCCCTACTGAAGAAATCATCATCGACGACAAACTTCATTTCACTGAGGAACCAATTGAAATATCTGACTGGAAAGAGCAAAAGTTGCGAAGAAGCAAGATCAAAATTGTCAAAGTCAGATGGAACTCCAAAAGAGGTCCTGAATTCACGTGGGAACGTGAGGACCAAATGCGAAAGAAATATCCTCATCTTTTTCTCGTTGTCTCTCCTGTTCGTTCTTCGTCTTAAATTTCGGGACGAAATTTCTTCAACCAGGGGAGAATGTGACAACTCGATATTTCTGGTATGTAACCTCATTTCATTTCTAGAACTTTCCTTATTTAGAAAGTTTCTACTTATAGACATTTCTATTTTGGCATTCCTTATACACAACAAACATTCATATTTTACACCATACATTAATGTTTGACTATTTTAGTCAACACAACATTATTACTTTCTTATGGTGACACACTTTGAGCTAAAAACATTTCTAAAACAATAACTTTCTCGATAAAGCAGTAAACGTAACAAACTAATATAACGTGACTCGAATGGAATTAGCTTCTAAACTGGACACCAAGTCTAGACCGACCACCTTGTGGCCGGCCCCCACTCCCTTTGTGCGTGACCATGTGGCCGAACCCATCATGGGTAAGGCTTACTCTCATTTAAATTTGATCTTATCCTCTTAATTGTTGATAGATTTGATCCAAATGAGTCCTACTACCCCTCAAACTCTATTTCCTAACCCTAACCCTCTATTATAAATAGAACACATCCCAAAAACCCTAATCTCCTTTACAAAAATCGGCCAAGAACACCCTACCATCACCGTTCGTTCGTCTCAAGCAATCCCGATCACCTTTTGCTCGTTTTTGTCCTTCGATCGTCCATAGCATGGTATGATCTAGACTTTTCTCTTGTTTTTCTTCGTGTTGTGACCTAGATTCGAACCCGAGACCATGGCCCTAGGCCATGTGGTCTCGGTTAGCCCTCAAACCCCTAGCCTACATGCATGCATGCGTACGGTTGTGTGCGGTTGTGTGCGAGTGTGCGTAGGCCATGTCATTTCATTTTGGAGCCTATTTCATTTCATTTTATAAAACCCAATGCATTTCATTTCATTTCATTTTATTAATCCAAGTTCATTCGATGTCACAAAACATATAACATAACATTTAACGTATATCATATATCTTATATCGTATATAGTATCGCCTGTGTTAGCTTAGTCTAATCAGTAGTTAAATCATTTAGGAAGCTAGGAGTCTCCCGAGGATTCCTCTGTCTTAAGTCTCTTGTTACTAAGCTTTGCCAGGTGAGTCCACAGACCCCTTTTACTCTTTTAACTGTTTTATAAACTTTGGGGTGGAAAACATAAACATAAATTGCTACTGTTTTACTATGACTGTACAACAACATCTATACATTTTCATCATCGCGTTGGCATGACAAACAATTATTATACCGGACTAAGGTTACCAGCAATCATTAACTAGTGGATCTAGACCATGGATATGCAGATAGTACTATTGGCTGACACTCATCCTCCCAACGAACGTTTGATCATTACTTGGTTTATCCAAGACATCTCCGGGAGTGTATATCCATAAAATAACATAACATACTGGAGTTGAAGTGTTGATTGTGGACTTAGGGGTGTAACAGTTCATGCGATGTCAAACACAACATTTTGTTCAACACTTTTTCATAAACATAACTAGTAGTTGTATACATTCTACAACTATACTAAACATTTTCATACTTACTACTCATATCATATGAGTGTTGAACCTTATACATTTTCAGTCATAAACCATTTTCATAACAAACATTTTGAGTAGCAAATCACTTTACTCTTATCATAAACATTAACCATGTGGATTCACTCAACATTATTGTTGACCCTTTTACTATTTATGTTTTTCCAGGTAATTAGGTGCAGTGGAGTTTGGAGGATATGAGCATTGGGATTGTCGTGAGCCATGATTAAAACATTAAGTTTACGAACAATCATTTCATTTCAAACAATTTCTATTTTAGGAAACTTGCTATTTTTGGAAACTTTCTACTTTTGGAAAGTGAAACAAACCTTTATTTTTCGTTATTGCGTGGTTGTTTGTTTACTTAATTTTTGCTATGTTGTCATGAACGTTACACTTCCGTTCTTCCGCAAAACATTTTAAATGAAGTAAAACTCATTTTTGGCGGGGTGTGACAATCTGAAAGTCCCTTTCGTAATTAATTTATTTAAAATAGCAAACGGACTCCAATTTTAAAAATGAAAGTATTTCTGGAAACGATATTTACTGAAGAATCCAAAGATATAAAAATCACGTTTTCATTCCAAATATATCACAAGTTGGGTATTTTAACCCCTTGGTTAAAATACTGCAAAAGACAGCATGCTAATTAAATTAACTAAGTATTTAATCAGATAATCATTTAATAAGATACCTTAAGGTCAATAAACTATTAGGCCGGGTTTTTGGATGTTACATACTCCGAATGAGGGGTCAGTAGCTTTTGTGCTACGTCCCCTATTGAAATGAAACAAATTCCTGTTGAGAGGAATTTGAGTAGTTGGTGGTGGTGTATATTTGCTTTACTGGGCCAGTAAAGTCTAGTGAAACATCCATCGCATGAATGATCACTCATTTATATGGTTTCCCGGTTTGTTAATGGTTTGGATGCACTCAAAGGTGTGTTTTCTTATATTTATCATGTTTTCACATCACCTTGCACTCACCTATTTCTATACCCTAGACGTATACCCTCACATTTACCAGTTGGCTGAAATATTTCCCTGGGAAGGTAAGGCCGGATCTGGCAGACCATGGGAAGGTATGTCTTTTGAAGTAGTAGGTAACGAGAATTAAAAGAATTTGTAATAAACAGATGCAATCTTTACTAGGGAACTAGTAAAGAGATCGTTTACGGATATTACAACGACTTATAATTAACGTTACAAACATAAAAACTTTTTAATTTGGGTAATTTGTTTTGATTTTCTCAATTTTCTCCCCCTAGAAATAATAATTCTCCCCCTAGAATTAATTTATCTCCCCCTCGACAAAACAAAAGTATGAAAAGTTTTGAGGTTTGAGGACGTACCTTATACATCGACGGAGGGTGGAAGGAGAGTATATGCGGTGAAGGTTGATTGAGCTTTGTGCTTTCTGTTGATGATCGGGTTCTGAATTTGATGTGATCAGAAGCCATCTCTTTGAAGCTCGGGTCATACACTGAAGCGTGTATAAACCATTATGTTGTAGTTCGAGTTATACACTGAAGTATGTATAAGTCATTTTTCCTGCAAAGCAAATCATACAACTTTTGGCACCCATATTTGTTTGGGTCCGATGGTGTTAGTGTTAGAATAAAACCATCGATAAGTTGTAACGATTTGATGTAAAGATTTGGAATTCCAAGAAAAATTGAAACTTTATGTTTCACTTTCAAATAATTTCCGATGAATTATATGCGATTTTGGAGTTTTCGGAATCCATTTTTCTTTTAAGATCTTAGGTGTCTTAGAAACAAAAATATTTTTCACTGTTGTCGAAAAATTAAGATTAGTTTTAGGTGCCAAAGCTAACAGATCTTTTCTCGTGTATGTTAAAGTTTTTCTCGTAGACATTGAATGCTTTGGAATCGAAGAATGTTTCAAAACATGTTTTGATTTAGACGAACAAGCTGTTGGAATATGCTTCACGTTCATGACATATAGTTATATGGCTAGACGTATGTGAGCCTAAAGGGTCACACACTTATACACCAAACACCATTTAATATATATAATATAATTAGGGTAATTATATTATTTATATAAACTATAATTACTTGGCTAGTTATGTTTTAATTAATTGTTAAGTTAAAACGTATTAGTGAGTAATCATAAGAATCAAAAAAACAAGGGGCTAAGTGTTATATCTCATAACTTATATTATGAATATATATATACTTAAGAAAGATTAAACCCTAATCTCCCCCTTCCTACCTCACGGCCGCATAGAAAATACACACAAAAGTTGTGTGATTTTTTCTTCCGCTCGTTCGCACAACAAGAAAAAGGATAGAAACAAAAGTGGGTGATTGGAAGATTCTCTCCTTAATTTGAAACTCACGTCAGAATTAACTAAAAGATGCAAAGTTCTCATTTGGATCTTGAGGCTTGAGACGCACGCACAAAACCATGAAATTTGATTTTGGATTTTGACGTGGTTCCCCTTTAATTTTGATTTTTGATTCTTGCACAAGGGACTAGCATCTCAATTGGTGTTCTTGATATGGTGTAGTGTGGATACCATTAGAGGAATTCTACATTGAATTCTTGGAGTTCTTCATCCTCATTCATTGAAATAATCAAAGGCTTCAAATGTATGATTTTCATCCTAACTCTTTGATTTGTATCCTTAATTAGATTGTCAATATGTAGATCCTTGTGTGGTGATTTATGTGATATTTCCGCTGCGTTTTACTTTTATTAAACCGTAAATCACTAACGCTGGTATCACGAGTCATCATATTGATGATTTAATTAGCAAGTTTTTTTGTAAAAATTAGCATTTTTTTTATAAAATTGGGTTAAAAATTTGATTTTTTGGAACCATTATTGCTACTTGTTACAAAAACAACATCAAAAAAATTAATCTAGTTATTGTATTTTTTGATTATTTGGCTTGGAATTTAATTTATTAATTTCGTTTTTTGATATGGCAAAACATGTATTTTTGCCATATCCCAAGCCAAAGCCTTGTCAATTGTTGCTTGTTTGTGCAAACCGATGAAAGCCTAGACCATTTGTGAATGAATGTGTTTGTTGTTATGGTTGTTTGGTTGTTTTGGGAAAAGCCGTGTTTTTGGCTAAATTGTTGTAATTGTTTAATTTTTTCTTTTATTTTTGGTGTCATTTTTTGGGGCAAATTTCAATTGTAAAAGTAATTAGAATAGTTGTATTTTGTTTATTTTTATTTTGTAATTTGTTGACCAAAGTAGGAGAAAAAATGAGGACAAAACAACAATTTTCGGCACCTCCTGCGCAGCTGCACGAAAACTGATTTTCCCGGAGATTGGCTATTCCGTTGGACCTGAAACCACCGCCAAAAGTTCCACAACTCAGAGACTACAACTTTACAGAAGGCGAGACCACCGAAGACTCCTTCAGTGACTTTTCAGGCCTTGAAGTCAGACTAAATTTTCTGGCAGATTGCATTTTTTCACAAATGTTGGTTTCTACTTGCCCATGAATGTCATGGGGCAAGTGGGAGCCCATTGGGTTTATGTAGGCCCGTTTGGGTTCATGTTGGCCCGTCCCCTAGTTTGACCCTTCGGTCCGTCGTGATGACTCACGTGACCGCACCTAGGATTTCATCGGTCGAGGTTTGCACAAAAGTTGTTGCATGTTTTATTTATGTTTGTGGTTGTTTTCTTTTCTATTAGATACAAGTAATAAAACAATTAAAATACGATTTTAGACACAAACATTAAAACATCCAAACTTTTGATCATCGATGATTACTTGTTAATCATTCATGATTAATCTTTAATCTAAAATTGTTTTGAGATTAAACTAAGTTTAAATATGATTTGAAACTTAACCCTTAATAATCGTTAAATGTTTTTACCGTTTATTAAACGACTTATGAAGTGGTATGAATGAAGTACATGATTCATTCATATCTTAATAAAATTTTATTCATTAAAATTTAACATACCTAAAATTTAAGTCACGCCGTCCAATCGGTTGTAAATCACTTGCTTCTATTTTTGAATTCACGTGAGACGTGGTTTGAATTTAGATCCGAGGTCATTATTCTCTACGCGTGAGACCTAGATCTGTTTTGACATGATTTCACATTGGATGACTTAATCGAGTTAACGGTGAGACCTTGACTCGAGGCGAAGATGCGACAAACATGTCACTTGACCCTAGATGCTTGTTCACTAGGTGCCATGAAGTCCCATACCTCTAAGAGTTGCACTAGTAATGCAATTGTTGATCGTCACCTACCTATTGGATCTATCATCTCTAGCAGATCAACTGATGTGGTGATAGAAGCTCAATGAGATCTTAGCTTTTAATTATAATTAATTGGGTAGTTAATTGATTAATAGAAATTATTATTGAAAATACTATTTTTTGAACTTTGTGTGTTATACATATAACAACAACAAATCAAAACCTAAGTATCTCCACTCTAAACTCAGTTCTTGCAAACTGAAACTGGGTAATATCAACTTTATCGACTGATATCGAACTCTAAGGATTGTCCTTAGAGATGAGAAAAAGTTGATACACCTATAAGAGGCCTTACCTGAGGCACCTCTTGTCCATGCTTCTGCTGTTGTTCGTCAAGCCTTTACCGAAACGTTTAACGAACACCAAGAAGTCGCTACTCCTATGCTTGTGAGCATGAACCCCAAGATCCGAAAGAACTTCGAGGAACTCACAGCATATGACACGATAAACGAGTTGAAAATGTTATTTCAACAACAAGCAGAACATGAACTGTTCAAAACAGTTAAAGCATTCCACGCTTACAAGCAGGCTAGGCCAATCAAATAGCACTTATATCTTGAATATAAAATGTTATATTGATCAAATGGAACGTCTTGGTTACCCATTGCCACAAGTTCTTGGAATGAGCTTGATTCGTACCTCATTATCCAAGGACTATGACCAGTTTGAAAAGAGTTTTAAAAATACATAGCATGAGGAAGACAATTGGTGTATTACATGCTATGGTAAAACTGGTTGAGCAAAGGTTACCCAATTCTTTTCTAGCAATCAGGGAAGGTAAACCGCAAGCACAAGGCAAGAGTCTAGGTAAGGGTAAACTAGTTTACTTTTCCAAACCTACGATTCCCTCACATGCTAAAAAGGAGCACCTTACAAAGGATATTTCTTGCCATCATTGAGATGAAACCGGCCATTGAAGGAGGAACTGTCCTGCCTACTTGGCAGAGTTGATGAAGGACAAATGTGTTCTAGCTAGCACATTAAGTATCTTCATTATAGAACTCTATACTTCTACTAATAAATCTTGAGTGTATGACACTAGTTGTGGAACTCACATTTACACAAATGTGCAAGATAAATAGTGAAGTAGAAAGCTAAAAGAATGGAAGCTATGATCTAATCCTTCCTAATGCGTTAATTATTGTTTTGAACAATTGTAAATTATGCATTGTTTAGCTTTGTCGTTTGTTGAATAATGATTTATTCAAACTATTATGGATTATGATATTATGTTTTATGAAAAATAACATATTTTATAACTATTCCTTGTAATAGTGTACTTGAAATTGATATGCATGATCCATATTCAAACGATGGTTCTATATAAAAATCTAGCGCTTGATAATCCAAAACGGTTTGGATTCCATTACCTAGAGCATTGTCATCTTTTCCGCATAAACAAGAAACGCATTTTGACACTACAACACGAAGGGCTTCTTAACAAATGATTATGAATCATTTAAATGCCTCTCTTGTATATTATGGAAAGATAACAAGAAAGCTTTTCTCCCATGTTGGCGAAAGACCTAAAAATCTACTTGGACTCATACATATTGATGTATGTGGCCCTTTTAGAACTAAAACTAGGGAAGGTGTTACCTACTTTATCACTTCCACTGATGATTTCAGTAGTTATGGTTATATTTACTTGATTAAACATAAACATAAAATCTTTGAAACGTTCACAGCTTTCTAAAGTGATGTAGAAAATCAACTCGGCAAGACAACAAAGGATTTCCGTCCTAATCGAGGAGGAAATCATACACTCCACAAGACCGTGGTGTGTCTGAAAGGAGATATCGGACTCTGCTTGACATGGTTCGATTTATGATGAGTCCTACTACTCTTCCTCTATCCTTTTGAGGGGCATGCATTGAAGTGTGCTGCTCGAATACTTAATATGGTTCCGACCAAAAGGTTAAAAAGACACCATATGTAATATGGCATGGGAAAGTCCCTAATTTGTCTTACTTGAAGATCTTGGGTTGTGAGGATCTCGTGGAGCGATACATGCCGAACAAACTTGAGCCCATATCTATCAACTGTATCTTCGTTACTATTTTACTACCCACCTGAGAACAAATTGTTGTTGCTCGGTATGCTGAGTTTCTTGAGAACAGTCTCAATTCACAAAGCAAGTGGGAGCACTATAGACTTTGACAAGTTTCAAAGCGAAGATGCACAACCTTCTGGTAACACTAGCAAATATCATTTTGAGGCTGGACATATAGATGTTGGACCACAGAATGATGTTGTTCCCATTCATAGGTCCGCAAGGACACCTCATGCACCTGAACGATATAGATTTATGTCGATGCTGAGGAGCAATGTTTCGAGGATCATAATGAACCCCCTAACTGTCAAGTTGCATTATCGAATTTTGAATTCGAAAAATGACTTGAAGCTATGAATGCGAAAATAAAATCCATAAGAGACAATCAAGTTTTGAACTCAGTTGGTCTTTCTCAAAACAGTGAGACTGTTGACATGGATGAAAATATACACACCTATAAAGCTCTTGTAGTAGCAAAAGGTTACACTCAATCCTACGGAATTGACAATGATGAAACCTTCTCGCCTGTTACTGAAGACGTTAGGATTCTTATAGCCAAAGTAGTGTACTGTGACTATGAGATTTGGTTAATGATGAAATCAAAACGTTTGTTTCACCTAAAACCCAAATTGAGCATGTGTATATATGAAAGCTAGTGGGAGCATTGTCGTCTTTCTAAAGTCATACATGTTAATGACATGTCACTCATATGAAACAATATACCAATGTTACAAGATGAAAATCCTGGCTTGGAAAATATTTTGACATGAAGGATTGAAGAAATACGACACACATACTGGAAGTTATGAATCTATTGGGATAGATCAAAGCGGTTAATTGGTTTAAGTCAAAGTGCTTACATTGACAAAATTCTAAAACGGTTTAGAATGGATGCTCTCAAACGAGGATGTCCTCGTATACCACACAATGTAAACTTGAGTGAGACTCAAGGACCTTCCACACCTGATGTGGTGAAGCGAATGAATGTAATCCCCTATGAATCGGCTATTCCATTCCTCATGTACGCTATAAGGAGCACTAGGCCAAATGTAACGTCCTTAGGGGACCTTACTAGAAAATACCAACAGAATCCACGAGAGAGTCACTGGATTGCTGTTAAGAACACATTGAAGTATTTTTGAAATACTGGATATATGTTCCTTGGTTATGGTGGAGATACCAAACTGAAGCTAAGTATATTTGCTATATTTATGCTGGTTATGAAATAGGTCGTAATGACGCTAGATCCTATTTACGAAGGTTCACTACATTCGAATGATTTATCGATATATGTGAAATTCGTACTCTTAAAGTTCAAACAGATAACTAACTAGCTGACGCTTTATCGAACTCAATGTCTTGTACCAAACATATTGAATATGAATGAAACATTAGACTTCAACAAGCTAGTAGTTTCATGTAAAATACACACAAAAGTTGTGTGATTTTTTCTTCCGCTCGTTCCTACAACAAGAAAAATGATAGAAACAAAAGTGGGTGATTGGAAGATTCTCTCCTTAATTTGAAACTCACGTCAGAATTAAATAAAAGATGCAAAGTTCTCATTTGGATCTTGAGGCTAGAGACGCACGCACAAAACCATGAAATTTGATTTTGGTTTTTGACGTGGTTCCCCTTTAATTTTGATTTTTGATTCTTGAACAAGGGACTAGCATCCCAATTGGTGTTCTTGATATGGTGTAGTGTGGATACCATTAGAGTAATTCTACATTGAATTCTTGGAGTTCTTCATCCTCATTCATTGGAATAATCAAAGGCTTCACGGGTATGATTTTCATCCTAACTCTTTGATTTGTATGCTTAATTAGATTGTCAATAGGTAGATCCTTGTGTGGTGATTTATGTGATATTTCCGCTGCGTTTTACTTTGATTAAACCGTAAATCACTAACACAAGCTTCCGGAGATTGTGGTTTCACAAACTTTTTACTCTTTTGAAGTGAATAAGTTGTGAACTGTGATACCTTTTTAGAAACATGTTTTGAAGATGCACCGGTGTAAATCTTAATCGGAACTTATGCCGTTTGTTTTCCTTTATTAACAATTTTATATTTAGAAAATTCTTCAACTTTGATTTTCAAACTATCGTTTAGAGTTTGTGACAAAGTAAGATCTGCTTCAAGAGATGCAATTTTATCAAGCAATTTTTTGCAGTGAACTTCAGCTTTTTCCTTTTCAAGTGTAAGGTTGTTAATAATGGATGATTGTTCATCGATTTCATTTTTAAAACTGTTTGTTATATTTTTGATCTGTTCATTTAATTTTTGAATTTCGATGTCAGCGGTCTTCAACTGATCTTGGTAGTCTTTCATCTTTATGTCTGCGGACTTTATCCAGGTTTGCTCTCGATGCAATTGAAGCGCCAAGTCATTGATTAGCTTCTTGGAGTCGTCGTTCTCACTTGACACCGTTTTCATGTTTCTAAGGTTTGATATCTCAAGATTTTTTTTCATTTATTATATGATTTAGTCGATTGATCTCACTGGTGTGAGCAACATGAAAAGAAGACAATTGTTGTTGTAACTCTTGTATTTTTTTGATTTGAAGTGTTATTTTGATTGACTTGAGGAACAAGTGTTTCAAGTTGACGACGAAAGGTTGCATTTTTTGTTTTTAACTTTGTGATTTGTGCATTTGATTCATTAGTTGTGTTTACTTGTTTTTGTAAACATTCTTGTAATTCAGAAATCTTAAACTGAAAAGAAGATTTTGACGTAGACAGCTGATTTTGTAATTCCTTGTTTATTTGTTCAAAAGTTTGCATTTGTGTTAATTGAAGAGAACATTGACATAAATCATTTAAAAGTTGTGCTTTCTCAGATTCTAAAACAGTAATTTGTTTTGTCAACTCAGATTTCTCATTAATTTTAAGTAAAAGATTTTCATTAAACAAGGATTTTTCTGATTCATCAGTGTCTGAGTTAGATATAAAAGAATCAAAGGAAGAAGAGTGTACCTCATTTTCATCATTTTGTGGAATGACAAGCTCATCCCTCAGTTCAGTGGGATTATCGGAATTTGATAAAAAAGAACTGGTTATCTCACTTTCCTTGTTGGCTTCTTCATTGAATCTATCAGAACCCTCAGTATTCTCTTTTTCCATAAAGCACATGTGGTTGTTTTTAGGCTTTGAATTATATTTCTTCGAGATAAGAGACATAGTCTTTAGCACATCTTGAAGGTCTTTATCCATATCATCATTTATAGCTGGTGTAGGTTTTTCCATTTTTGTGATTATTAGGATTGATTGAATTCTCAGGTGGATATGAAGAAGATCTCGTGAAGGTTTGCTTTTTTAAAAATTGTATATATATAAAAAATTGATGTTAAAAAAAATATTTAATTTGGTCGAGAGATTGTGAGATTTAGTGAAGGACGTGAAATGAATTGAAATTTGGGCCTGAAATCAGTTATGAATGATTTAAGCAAAATAATGATTTAAGCAAAATAATAATCAGTTATGAAATCAGTTATGAAAATATTTAACGTTAGATGTATTTGGTTTAAGCAAAATGATTTAGTTGTAATATTGATTGGGCTTGAATGATTTAATTTGAAATAATGAAGTTGGGCTTGGTATTGATCTAAAATAAAATGAATCTAAAATTGGGTATAAATGAATTTTGGGCCGAAATCAAGTTATAGGCAGAAATCAGTTATGAGCCGAAATGTGATATGGGCTGACTTTTCATTGGGTCGAAGTATATGTTCTAACTCAATAAGCCGAACACAATCAGACGCCTTGCCGAACACAAGCAATGCCGAACTGTATTGCCGAACACTTTGAAGGCCGAATTGTTGAGGGCCGAACTCTTTGATGACAATTGTTCGAGCCGAAGACGATGATCAAGCCCGGAACAGTGTTCGAGCCGAAGACTATGAGCCGAATAATTATGGGAGCCGAGAACCTTCATCGTGTTTGCCAGGTTCGTTCTTCACTTTCAAAAACCCAATAATTTGATCCTAGTTTGCTCGATTCTTAACCAACTTCAACGGTTCAAATCACAAAATGTTAGAAATCACTTTTCTAACAGTTTTATACAATCAAATAGCTAAAATGATAGAGATGGCTTCTGATCAACTCCGATTCAGAACCTGGTCATAACCAAAAGCAAGCAAAGCTCAATCAAGCTTAACCGCAAATACTCTCCTTCAACCCTCCGGCGATGTTTAAGGTACGTCCTCAAATCTCAAAAAAACTTTTACATACTTTTGATTAGTCGAGGGGGAGAAATATTAATTATAGGGGAGAATTATTATTTCTAGGGGGAAAAACTTAAGAAAATCAAAACAAAAATACCCAAGAATGAATAAATAAACGAAAAATCTTTTATTAAGACAATACCTTCCCATGGTTTGCCAGATCCGCCTAACCTTCCCCGGGAAATATTTCTACCAACTGGTAAATGTGAGGGTATACGTCTAGGGTATAGAACTAGGTGAGTGCAAGGTGATGTGAAAACATGATAAATTTAAGAAAACACACCTTTGAGTGCATCCAAACCGTCAACAAACCGGGCAACCATACAAATAGGTGATCATTCATAAGTTGAATGTTTCACTAGACTTTACTAGCCCAGTAAAGCAAATGCACGCCACCACCAACTACTCAAATTCCTCTAAACAGGAATTTGTTTCATTTCATTAGGGGACGTAGCACAAAAGCTACTGAGTACTCATTCGGAGTATGTCGGTATTGAATCATAATAACCTCCTGCCCCGGGTTAAGTCTCTTTGTATGCATAGTGTGTCTAGTTCTCACCCTCAAGAATATTCCAATATAGGACACTTGCACTACAAAAATGTATCTTTGTGAATCAATCGGAACACTTGTAGTGGCATCACAATCTGATGTTTCACGAGGATCGAGTGAAATCCTGCTAGAGCTAAAATCACGCCAACTCTAAAACGCAAGTCACACACTTGAATCAACGGTTGTTCAAACGACTACCGATTCATACGTGTGCTAACGGATACTTTATGTGAGTCCGGTGTTACCTAAAAAGAACAAGTTGTTATGCTGTAACATCTATCATTCTTTCAGGCAACAACTTATACCGGAAATACATAAAATTCCGAAGAAAAATCCATGTGATCTCTTAAAAACGCAACATCTTAAAAAGCTGATTACATTGCACATAGCGTAATAGACCACTCTCAAATTACTCCTATGATCTACTATATCCAGCATGATCTTCCCCGGAGCCACCGACAATATAGGAACTAAAAAGTAAGGGTCCTAGGTCTAGGTGAGCAGAGTCAAGTATCATGGGATATTGATTGGGGTGCGCTGAGATAAAAATCAGCTAAACACATGGTAAAATGAAACGAGTGTGTAATTGAAAATTGAAAAAGTAAGCTTGAGTGAGGAGGGTGTGACAGGGTTAAAGAAAACGAAAAACCCTTACTAGACCAATTAAAAGCCGGGTAGCCACGTCTCTATCAGATTGCATATGTTGCTCTCTGATATTGAAAAAGACATCATGGACCCAGTGATGTAATGCACAACTCCCCAGCTACTCAAGTACTTCTTAAAAAGTCCTTGTTTCATTTTTTTCACGGAGATCAGCTCATATGCTATCGACATCTCACTTGGAGATTGTTGATATTGAAAACGAGGACAATTCTCTCCAGTCCTCGCCTTCGTTTGTCCACAAATAGAGTCTAGAACCGAATTAAATTTCTCTAGGACACAGGCATTCCACCAAGCATATCCTTGTGATATTGTCGGAATATTCATAGTGATACCAAAAATATTGGTATTCCACGATGATTGAATGGAAATCCTACCAGTGCTAACATCAAAGCCAACACTGAACGTAGGTCGCACAGTTTCTGTAACTGTCGTGCTAACAGGAAATCTGTGTGATCCTGGGTTACCCTGATACTTTCTTGTGCGAAGATCTGATATTGTACTCCATTCTTATCAACAACAGTCGCTATGTCAGATAGAGGATCTGATGACTGTACTCCATTCTTATCAACAACAGTCTATACATCAGATAAGAGATTCTATGACCGTACTCCAACATTATCAATAACGGTCAGAAAAATCCATATCAAATGAATATACCGCACTGCTTCTACTGCAACAAATATCAGGAACCGAGGATCATCAACAAATCGACAAAGTGACAACTTCAAGAAAAAGACTTCCGTTGCCGACTACTCTATCTATGGGTCTACATTTCGTCGATTTGCTTGAAGTCTTCTGAAATACTTTCTATTGGTTGAAAAGCCAATTAAAAGTATGGTTATCACCGATCATCAAAAGCTGAAGCTGATTTGTCAACATAACTGCACAACGGTTAATCACTCAGTTCCAGCTTTACAAACGAAGAAGACTTCAATGGTTTCAATGATAAAATGTGTTATATATTGGTTATTACAAAAAAATATATAATCATTATTCAACACATTTTCATCAAAGGGGCATCGTCATACTCAACTTATTTGTTTCCTTAAAACAAAGATTCTTCCTAATTTCAACTCGCAGAACTTCACATTTTACATGATGAATTAGATAAATCTTATTCATCATGAGGGGGAGAAGATACATTACATAAATTCTTTTTTTAAAGAATTGATACTTTCAGAGAAGAATTCTTCTAAAGCTCAATCTGCGGGAACAAACTTAGGAGTTTCTTACAATATGATGGAGATTATCGATACGTTAGCCCAGTTTTCTCCACATTAATAGGATATATGCACCAGTTAAGGGGGAGTAAACAAGAAACCAAAGATCTAACGAAGGTATCAAACAACTTCCATAGTTGAATTTGGTAATTCGTTCACCGGGGAGTAAATATCAGAATGTTCAATCCAACTCCCGTGAAGAAATAGTTGTTTGTTTGAGGGGGAGCGTAACCATTATCAACATGTTACCTCAACAACAATTATCAAGAAACATAGATCGACATAAAGGCACAAACTTCAAGAAAAGACTTCCGCTGCTAATCTCTCTATCATTATGGGTCTTACTTTTAGTCGATCAATATGTATCTTCAGTCAAAAGTCTTCAAAATACATCTTGTTGGTTGAAAAAGTACAAGAAGTATTCATTTTCACATCCAAAGAAAGCTCAAATTGTTCCTGATATAACATTATTCAACGACATATCTACCAGGTACAACTTTGGCTCAAGATGAAGACTTCGAAGATACGCCTCCCAGACTATTGTTACAAAGGGGGAGATTCTTGGGTCTCAAATGTTGTAACCAATAGTCTAGGGGGTATTATGTAATTAGTCGAATCTAGGTCTAGGTATAACTCATAAATAGAAACCTAATTGCCATAACCTTTGCCCTATTTTGTAATTGCTCTTATCTTTATGCAAAGTGTTCTTAAGAAATTCTCCATCTAAATCTTCTATATTATCACTTGTTCTTGCTTAATCCATTGATTAATCCTTGAATCTAATCCTACATCAACAAAAACCATTTCTTTGATAATTTTGTTCATATCAACAAAATTGAATTCATTCACAATTGCTTCAACAATTTCATCTCCGACCACGAAATTAATTTCTTCCTCAATTTCTTCAATAAATTCGTCTTCCCAATCGGAGTCGTAGATGGGATCAGAATCATAAATTGAATTCGTCTCATTATCTACTTCTTTCGGATCATAGAATAAAATCTTATCAATGTCGTCTTCCAAATCATAGAAAAATCCACAATTGTAGATGTAGGTGTTCTCATCTACTTCCTCATCTTCTTCAAGTAGTAGTTTACGTAACTTGTTTTTGTTTTTTTTTTTTTTTGTAGAAGTTTGAATAACAATTCTTGTAAGAAAAACTTTCACCAAACTCAGCAGGAATTTGGGCTATGATACCAACTGATGTATGGTAAAAAGGACGATAGTATAGATTGACCCGTTGATTCTACGAATACCGGGAAAAATCCAACCAAACTCACGTTGATTCGAGAATACCGTGGAATGACCTTCAAAACTTGTTCAAACACAAGAACAATTTTGGAAGTGAAAAATAATTTTCACAATTTCATAAAACATTCATCCTCCATTATAATGATTATAAATGGCTTATATAAGCTTAATGAAACATCACCTAACAATTACTTCAAAATGGTTGTAGAAAATCAAAAGACTAATGGCTTTAAGCCTTCTTAAAACATGAATTAAAATGTCACTAATGGACTTATTTGTAACTTGTTTTCTTAGTTACTATGAGTTAATCATCTAACTTAATTCCATGCACTTGAGTCAAACACCCACCTCAATACCAGCTTAGCAAGTTAGCATGTGTTAACAGGGCATATATTAGATAAATCTCACTTTACATTCAATAATATTTAATTAAACTAATTTTAGAGAAATGTTATTTGTATATAATCCATATAAATTTTTTTCCGTTAATAAGCAGGCGAAAGAGCCAGATAAATGCTGAGTTGCTTCTTCTTCTATAAATATCGGCAAAAGGAAGTTGATCAGGCCAGCATGAATCATTCTACTTTTATAAAATAATTACTTGTATTATTATTATATGAATAGTTGTATATTAGTTGTAACACATGTATTCTATTCACTTATTTTATTTTTCTCATTTAAAAAATCCAAAAATTATAACATATTCAATATAAAGACAAAATCTGATGTAAACAAACTATTATTTATATCTCGTGGTGATGTAAAAGTATAATTATCAAGGTTGTAAAAAAAGCGTGCGATTTCGCGGGATAAGGCGTGATGCGCGATTCCACAATTAAGAAAAAGTTCACGATCGCAATGTGATATTACAAAGTGTAATCTTTATTTAGGGGATGTTTGGAAAAACTTATTAAGGAGTTTGTGCTTATTAGCTTATAAGTTTATTAGCTTATTTAAATTAATAAACTTTTTAAAAATAAAGTTTTTGGAATAGTTTATTTAAGCTTATTGTAAATTTACTAAAAGGGACATCGTACGTTTTTAACGAAAATATAAAAAATAAAAAATTATAAATTTTTTTTATTTTTAAATAAAAAATAAAAAAGTAATAAAAATCAAAAAATATATTAATTTATAAATAAAAAAATAAAAATTAGATTAAATTTATGTGTGTGTTAAAAGTGGGGACAAAAGGGTAAAAAATTGTTATAAGTTTAAAATCACTTTCAAAATGGATTATTTAAAATCATCTAATTAAGCTTATAAGCATAAGCTTATAAGCCAAACAAACACTTAAAAGTGCTTAAGTAACTTAAATACGCTTAAAAGCTTACTAAAAAAGCCCTCCCAAACACCCCCTTAATAGCGGAATATGCAATACCTAATCTTAGTTATTTCCTTTAAGATTTGAACTTAAAATCTTCTAGTTGAAGTACCACTCATATACTGCGATACCAAAAGCTGAATAATCAACACACAATATTACTTAAATCTAATTTAAGGTTTCTTCTTTTCACACATATAGTTATAAACACAAACTACGGAAACTTTTTTTTTTTGTCACTTACAAAATTATCTTGTCATTTTGTTTATATATATACGACGTTGAAAGTGAATGTTATTTTGTATTGTAGTGTTCTAATAACGTGAAGATCCTAACACTCCATGTCTCCATTCGTTTGGTTGAAAAAAGACGTACATATTTATTGTTGTTAAACAAAATAGAGGCATATATCAGGATCGATTAACTATGAATGAGTTAATAAACACCTTTAGATCTAATTGATTATAGAAGTTACAGCGGATTAACACTATATCAATATGATTAAGAACGATGAACTGTAAGAACAATATGTAATAATATTCAGAACACAGTTTCACAAAAAGCTTGAATGTATATTATTGATTAACAATACACACGTACGTTTACAATTCGTAGGGAACTATATATAATAGTCCTTGAAGCCTAACTATTTACCCTAGTTATTATAGGACTTGATTTACATTGAATAATAAAATATATACATTGAATAACATTCTATAACTAACTCTGCGAAGATCTCGGACTCTGATATGCTTCCAAAACGTGTACCAGTAGTAACTGCAATCACCAGTAGTAAATTTGCATCGTCAGTAGTAACTCTGGTAACCAGTAGTAAGTCCAAAACCAACGTCAGTAGTAACTACTAAGATCAGTAGTATCTTCAATATGTGCATGATCAGTAGTAACTTAGTTATAGTTTTCACCAGTATCAACTCATCAGTAGTAAGTGTTTCTGCCCCATCAGTAACAACCATAGTCTCCATCAGTAATAACTATGATCAGTACTAACTGCAGCATCAGTAATAAGTTGAACTGTGATCTGCTCCAACAATCTCCCCCTAAACTTATTGATTCTCTTTCAATCAACTAAGTTTCTTTTGTTCTTCTTCTTCCCTTCTTCTTTTCTCTAAGGTTCTTTGATTCTGTTGATTTCTTTGCTCAATAATGTACTTGCTGTTTTTCTTTGTAAAATAGTTCAATTTGTTCTGGAACATTACAGCATCATATGGTTTCATCATAGAGTTTGTCAATATCTGATACATTACCTTTTCAGAGTGTGGATATTCTTTTTCATACAAGTAAAGCTCACATCTTTTGCTTGACCTTTCAAAGAAGTACATATTAGCAGTTGGTATTACATTCCAAGCATAAATATTTTCTGGATTTGTAAATAATTTTGGGTAGTTATCTGGATAAAATGCAGCATCAATCATTCTAGTTAAATATCCAGCACCAGACTCTTTCCATGATTTCTTTGTCATTCTTGGTTTACCAATGATCAGAAGTTTAATTACATCACTTCTTGAGCATGATCTAATCAAAGGTAACCATCCAGTAAATCTTTGTATGGCTTTGTCTTCCCTTACAATTTCTATTACATTGTTGGGCATAACTCTCCAATTGATGATTGGATTGTTCTGCAAGGGAGCAACAGGTACTTCAAGCACAGGAATGATTTGTTCAGTTTTTGACTTCTTTTTAGCACTTTGTTCTTGAGTAATAGCCTTTCTCTTCTTTGATTTGGGAGTTGAGGATTCATCAGTAGTTGATACACTACCAGTTTTAATTAAACTTGGACTGATTGGAATTAGGGCTTTTGATTTCTTTTCTTCTTCGGCTTCTTGTTCAGCCAAATCCTTCTTCTTGGCAGTACAATATTTTTCTACAATTGTTATCATTTTCATTCTGCCAAAGGACTTTGCATTGTGCCCTTTTGATTTGAGAAATTCAATCATATTGGTCTTCTGTTCAAATACATCATCTGTTAGTTCACTTTTTGTTCTTTTGCATTCAGATACCAGATCTTCAAGACTCTTTATATGTTCTTCTTCAACTTTTCTAAGTCTCTTAAACTCTGCTTTTTGAGCTTCTATCTGAACATCTTCTATTTGAACAGGTACTTGAACAGGTATTTCATTTTGACCCTTCTTTTTCTTCTCTTCAAGAGCTTGATACTTAGCTACTTTCTCCAAGTATCTCTTGTGCTTCACTTTCCATCTAGATTGTTTATCAGCTCTGACAAGATTTATCTTGTTTACCATAAAGTGACCAAGTGCTCTGTTAGGGTAATCTTCATCATAAGCTTCTTTACCCTTTCCAACACAAGCTGAAGGTGGAGGTGGAATGTATTTCATATCTGGGACACCTCTGATTATTATCGATGGAGAAAATAAGCTAAGTTCATTCTGAGCAAGAATTTTTGGATGTTCAGGAAGTGTGCATTCATCAACTTCAAACCAGTTCACATTATCATCAATGTCAGGTATGATAAGTGGTTGATCAGGTGTTGGTGGTTTGGTGATGATTTCAAAACGTTCTCTTTCAATTAGCTCTGGGAGCTTTAGATCTTCCTCTTCAGTAGTAACCAAGGTAGTTACTACTGGTGTGACTTCAGGAGTTACTACTGATAGGGCATCAGTAGTGTTTGGTGCACTAGTTTCCTCTTCTTGATTTACTACTGGTATGATATCAGTAGTAGGAATGACTACTTGTTCTTCTATATGTTCATCAGTAGTAGGCTCAACAGTAGTATCCATGTCTTCTGGGCCTTCATCAACTTTTGTTTCTTTTAGATTGAGGAGAGAAGTTGCTGCTGCTGCAATTGATTCATAATTCATGGTTTGAATGTTGTCCTTCTCCCCCTTAGTGTCCTCAGTAGTGTTTGCCTTGGATAATCTTTAAGAATTTGCAGATTTCCAGTCATGTGCCTTGAGCATCCACTATCAATGTGCCATGTTCTACCTTCTTCAGGGATCTGAATGCTCTGCACAAGTAAGTAAAAGGTTAGTTAATTTTGGGAACCCAAGCTTTACATGTCTTGGGTTCATCCTTTGAGAAATCAGATTTAGAACAGTTAACTTTAAACATTTTTGGTACCCATACCTTTTTAGTACTGGCGTTTTGGTTTACTACTGCCCTTTTAAATTTTTCAGAGTTTACTACTGATCTTGGTCTATACCCATTATTTTTAGCTTTTGAATACTTTACTACTGATGGACCAGTAGTATTTGGGTACGTACCATTTTTAGGATGACCAGTAGTGTTTTTAAACTTTGGTTTGGCAGCAGTAGTATTTTTAAAATTTGGGTTTTTACCAGTAGTGTTTTGGTACTGATATCTAACAGCATTGTAATTAGGTTTAGGATCAGTAGTAAACCTGTTAAAGTTTCTACTGGTGTTGGAAAAATTGAAATATTGTTTATTTTGATTTGTTTTTCCATTATTTTTGAAATGATTGCTGTTCTTAGGGCTTCCAACTCTTTTATTTTGCACAAACCTTGGTGCATTTCTTCCAAATTTTGGTGTTTCAAATTTTTGAGATTTTATTTTATTTACTACTGATGGACCAGTAGTATCTTTTAGCTTCTGTGTTTTTGCTTTTTCTTTAGAGTTTTTAAATTCTTTAAACTCTTTACAGTTAATTGGATTGAAGTGACAATCCTTTGCTAAATGGTTGACTTTGTTGCACATAACACATCTTAATTTCTTATCTTTAGCACCTTCAGGTTTTTTTGATCTAGGAGTTGATTTTTATTTCTTTCATTTCCCCTTCTTAAAATGTGTGGTATATTTTCTGCATTATATTTAGGAGAGTCTTCTTGACTTTGTGCTGTGTGAAAACTTGTATCAATTGAGTTTGTAGTTTCAGTTTGATAAATTGTAAATTCAATTGAGTTTGTTGTTCGATCATCATTAGAAAAATCACTTGATTCAGATGTTTCATTGCAAGTTTCAGTTTTATTTGATATTTTTAAATCTTCTAAAATTCTTTCTGTGCTTGATTTAAGAGGAGGGATAAAATTAGTTGGAGGTGGAACAGCATGATATCCCACTCCATGCACAACCTTTTCAGTGGTTTGATTACTTGTAATTCATTTACAATTTGAGAGCTTCTTTCAAACTTTTTAATGGTTAATTTGTTTTGTTCTAATTCCATTTGAGATTCTTCTAGTTTGAGCAAAGTTTTCTTTTAGTTTTAATTCAAGATGTTCTTTTTCATAGGTGGTTTGTAGCAATTCTTCTTTTATCTTTTGATCAGTTATTTTATAGATTTTAATTTGATTTTCAAGATCAGCTATACAGCCATTATATTCAATTCTTCTATTTCTATTAAGAATCATCTCTGCAAGTGTTTCTTTATTCAGTTTTTCTAAATCTTTATAAGCTTTAATGCATTCAGGAGTGCAAGATTTAGATTGTATCTTAGTAGGAGAGTCAGTGAAGGCCATGAGAGCTTGATTCTGTGCATGCTCCTCTGCTTGAAAGCTCCAATCATAACCTTGTCCTTGTTGTGAGACAAGAGCAGTTGAGTTTGATCTTTTGTCTGGCTGAGGACATTCTTTAGCAAAGTGCCCAAGGTTGTTACAGTTGTAACATTTGACTTTAGTCTTGTCAAATCCAGCCTTGTCACCTTTGTTGAAGTTAAGATTTGTTCTACCAGTCCTCTTTAAGAACCTTTTGGTTCTTAGACTCAGCATAGCCATCTGCCATTTTAGATCCATCTCCTCAAGATCATCAGGATTCAATTGTTCCAAATCATCACTAATTAGTGCTGTATGCACATGACTAGTGAAGAAGGATTCTCTTGCAGCATCTTCACAATCTGCAGCCTTTGCAGTTTCCTGACCTGTTCCTGTACTAGACACAAAAGCAGCATTGTTTGAAGATAAATTAGGAGTTTTAGAACTTACCTCAGATTCAAACACCCTAAGCTCATTGTACAGTTCATCTAGTTCCTTTTCTTCCAAAGCATCTCCTTGTCTATATATGACTGTGTACATAGACCATTCTTCTCCAAGAGATCTAAGAAACTTTCTATTGACATCATCATTGTCAGGTTTCACACCAACTTGATTCAATTCACCAATGAGTTTGTTGAATCTATCAAAGGTTTGAGATAGAGATTCATTCTTTTGGCCTTTGAAGTTTTCAAAGTCCTGCTTCAGTACAGACTTCATGTTTCTTTTTGTGCCTTTAATGCCAACAAATCTCTTTTCCAGTGCCTGCCACAATACCTTTGCATCATCATATTCAACAAAGAGATGTTGATAGTCATTAGGAATGGCCAGTAGAAGAGTGCTTAGAGCTTTGAGTTCGATTCCCCTGTCTTTCTTCTCCTTTTCACACTTGAGCTTGTCTGCTTCAGTTGCAGAACTTGTTGCTTGACCAGGAACGGTTTTGTTTCCTTCAACAACAACTTCCCACATGGTATAATCAGTAATAAGCATGTATTGCTTAATACGATTCTTCCACATCCCAAAGTTATTGGGAGTGAGTATAGGGATTTTATTAGCTTGAGTGCTTTCATTGTTATAAGTCATGATTAACAATCTGTGTGTTTTAAAGATTAAAACTTTTTGTTGTTCTTAAAGAATCGTAGATCTAGAACCAATACGCTCTGATACCACTTGTCAGGATCGATTAACTATGAATGAGTTAATAAACACCTTTAGATCTAATTGATTATAGAAGTTACAGCGGATTAACACTATATCAATATGATTAAGAACGATGAACTGTAAGAACAATATGTAATAATATTCAGAACACAGTTTCACAAAAAGCTTGAATGTATATTATTGATTAACAATACACACGTACGTTTACAATTCGTAGGGAACTATATATAATAGTCCTTGAAGCCTAACTATTTACCCTAGTTATTCTAGGACTTGATTTACATTGAATAATAAAAGATATACATTGAATAACATTCTATAACTAACTCTGCGAAGATCTCGGACTCTGATATGCTTCCAAAACGTGTACCAGTAGTAACTGCAATCACCAGTAGTAAATTTGCATCGTCAGTAGTAACTCTGGTAACCAGTAGTAAGTCCAAAACCAACGTCAGTAGTAACTACTTAGATCAGTAGTATCTTCAATATGTGCATGATCAGTAGTAACTTAGTTATAGTTTTCACCAGTATCAACTCATCAGTAATAAGTGTTTCCGCCCCATCAGTAACAATCATAGTCTCCATCAGTAATAACTATGATCAGTACTAACTGCATCATCAGTAATAAGTTGAACTGTGATCTGCTCCAACAATTTACCCTAGTTATTCTAGGACTTGATTTACATTGAATAATAAAATATATACATTGAATAACATTCTATAACTAACTCTGCGAAGATCTCGGACTCTGATATGCTTCCAAAACGTGTACCAGTAGTAACTGCAATCACCAGTAGTAAATTTGCATCGTCAGTAGTAACTCTGGTAACCAGTAGTAAGTCCAAAACCAACGTCAGTAGTAACTACTAAGATCAGTAGTATCTTCAATATGTGCATGATCAGTAGTAACTTAGTTATAGTTTTCACCAGTATCAACTCATCAGTAGTAAGTGTTTCTGCCCCATCAGTAACAACCATAGTCTCCATCAGTAATAACTATGATCAGTACTAACTGCAGCATCAGTAATAAGTTAAACTGTGATCTGCTCCAACAGCATACAAGTCAACTAGATAGGACCAGACCTTAATTTGCGTACCATTTCTTGCTCTTATTTGTGGAGATAACACAGGGATACTCGGCATAATGAAGCGTCTACTTTGTAACTATATTTTGTTGTGATGATAATGATGGTGTTGGTGGCAATAATGATGGTGGTGGACTGATGGGTGGTGGTGCGTAGTGATGGTGAGTTGTACATAGTGACGGTAGTGTTTGTGGCGGTGCCTTATGCAAATAATTCCTAAATATAATGTTTTTTGGCCTAAAAGTTTCGTAAACCACCTTTAGTCGGTTGACATGAAGTTCTATTCGTTGCAAGCTTCAATTTGACTTGTCGCGAGCCTCAAATTGATTTATGTAGCACAAATTATGTATATTTTAATGCAACTCATTTCTTTTATCTTCTAGAAACAAAATCTTAAAACTCAATCAACACAAATGTTATTTGTATGAATTATAACTCGTAAAGACATAACATATAACATGTAACCTTCTTAGTTTTTTTTATAAAATCAATTTTGTAAAGGTACAACCTACACTTTATATAGTACCAGCTAAAAGCAAATTTTGAAGAAAAGGGGAGATATTGTGGTTCCATTTCGTGTTGTCCCATTCTAATTCCTTAGCAATTAAGTTGTCCACGCTATTTTTATTAAAGCAAACTCATCATTTTTTCTCTTTACTTTTCTTGTTTTATTTCACTTTTCCAACAATAATCATATAACAAAAATTCATAAAATGGAATTTCAACTTTAACTTTTAAAAAGTAATTGTAGATTTTGAATTTTTGGAAGAATTAAAATTATATTTGAGCAACTTGAGCATTGTATAATTTAATATATAATTTTTTAGCTCTAAAACCTCAGTACAATTGCTATTATTGTTATAGTTGGTTAGTATATACTCCCTCCGTCACTTAATAAAGTTCTCATTTCTATCAAAATTTTTGTCCCAAAATAAAGTTCACATTTCTTAAATTAGAGGGACCCGCTCAATAAAATAATGTTATTACCATGTACTTTACCACTAACTATCTTTTAAAAACACTTTCTCTCTCCAAAATAACATTATATTTTAATCAAATTTATTACTAAAACCCCACCACTAACAAACTCTTAAAAACATGTGTCCAATTGAAATAGGAACTTTATTAAGGGACGGAGAGAGTACTCCGTAATTCACATGATTTCTTAAAGGAGACTTGTAGCTTATACCTGAAGTCAACGACTATCATTTTAACCGCTACTTGCTAAGATATATAGTAAATTTTAATTAATAATACATAAAATATTTTTCTCAAGTCACTAATTCCTCAAATCAAACATTATATATAGTTACTCCTTCTTTACAAAATTTAAGTATTTAACATTATTACTCTACAAGAATGAACTTCTTTTATATTCCATCATGAGAACATCAGAAGATTTCTACACCACGAAAGGTGATGTATGCACCACTTTATAACTATAAACATGTTACAGAAGAAACCGATGAGGTTGTCTCTATTGCAATCTATTAAACTCGAAATAGCTACATACACTATTAATAATTAATAATTATTTGATAAAATTAAATATAATTTACGTGTTATCTCATTTAACATATCATTAATACTTTAATTGATACTAGCAGGGTATCCACATAATGCGGCGCCGATACCATTTAATTATATCCTGCGGTGGTGATAGTGATGGTTGTGGTCGTAGTAATGATGTTGATGGGTGGTGGTACGTAGTGATAGTGGGTGGTGGCGATAGTGATTGTGGTGGTGAGTTGTGATGGTGAGTAGTGATGATGGTAGTTGGTGATTGTCAATATAATAATACGAGTTTAGAGATTGATAACAATAATAATAAAATAATATATAAGTAATATTATAATTTGTAACTAATTTGATTAGAGTTATTTGCTAATAACATGAAGCTCGCGCAAGTTAAAATTCGGAGCTGTCAATTAAATATATTTAATTTGAGAATTTCTCAAAATATTTTATACATAGTAAACATATGTAACTTCTTTCATATAAAATCTGAGTTCACATAATATAAACTAAACAAGAAATTGACCGGTCAAGGGACCGGCTTTGATTACAACAAAGCAAATGCTAGCTTTCAATCCACACCAAAATAAAGAAAAAGTCTTAAGCATGGAAATACGACCTATTCAGCAATCATTACAATGTCCCATTCAACACTTCTCTTCACCAATTTCTTTATCTTTTTTTATCTAACAATAAAAATGAGAAAAAAAACTCTTATATAATCCATAATTAATAATCTCACATCGTGTCTTCATTTACCACTATGCACTCCCCTTGTTTGAAAGAAGTCACACAAGTATGCTCCAATGGCTGCTGCTCCAACCCCCTCTTTTCCCTACCGGACTTCACCCACACCACCACCACAACCACCACCACCACCGCCACTAGCACCTCCTCCGCCTGCCGGAAAAACTTCACCACCACAACCACCACCTCTTTCTTCCCAAATACTCATTTCACAGATCACGAATCCCTCCCTTCTCTCAAAGAATCACTCACCACTTTCACCCAAACATACCCCAAATATTCTGATACCACACGAGTCGATCGAATAAGAGGAC
Source organism: Calendula officinalis (assembly GCA_963853835.1). Taxonomy (NCBI): domain Eukaryota; kingdom Viridiplantae; phylum Streptophyta; class Magnoliopsida; order Asterales; family Asteraceae; genus Calendula; species Calendula officinalis. The sequence goes on from OY970822.1 coordinate 30,457,458, forward strand.
AAGAATACTTCCATCTTTCGCTTTCCAACCGAATATGCCTCGATTATATCGGCATCGGTCTTTTCTCCCATTTACAACTTCAAACACTTCACTCTTCAAGTGACCTACACCCGGATTTCCCGTTCTTCAACACGATTTACAAATCCGTGAATCTGAAGTCGCAGTTGCTTCACGGCGGAGAAGGATCAGAATTCGAATCGTCCATCAGGAGCAGGATCATGAAGTTTATGAACGTTTCTAGTAACGACTATTCTATGGTTTTCACTTCAAACAAATCGTCCGCTTTCAAGATCGTTTCAGAAACCTACCCGTTTCAAACGAGCCGTAAGTTGCTAACGGTTTATGATTACAAGAGTGAGGCTGTTGACTCCATGGTTACCGCTTCACAAAAGCGAGGAGCTAAAGTTATGGCAGCCGAATTCAAATGGCCTAGAATGAGAATTCACTCTGCAAGAATGAGAAAAATGGTGGAGAGAAAGAGGAAAAAGAAGAAAACACGAGGTCTATTCGTGTTTCCGCTTCAATCACGGACAACGGGCGCGAGTTATTCGTATCAATGGATGAGTATGGCGCAAGAAAACGGGTGGCATGTGTTGCTTGATGCTTGTGCATTAGGCCCGAAAGATATGGATAGCTTTGGGTTGTCGTTGATTCGGCCCGATTTTCTTATTTGTTCATTTTACAAAGTTTTCGGAGAAAACCCTACCGGATTTGGTTGCTTGTTTGTCAAGAAATCTATCGTATCGATCATGGAAGATTCATGCGTAGGGATCGCGACCCTTGTCCCCGCAAAGAATTCATCGTTTCAATCAGATTATGAAGATCAACTAAAAGTACAAACTCCCGAATCTTCAAATCAGATTGTGATCCACAACGAGAAGAATGTTAATATCGAGTATAGAGGTTTAGATCATGTGGATTCATTAGGGTTGATCCAAATTAGTACGCGCACCAGGTGTTTGATAAATTGGATAATTAACGCGTTAAGAAAACTAGAGCACCCCAACACGGGTACCGAAACAAAGACACCGTTGGTCCAAATCTACGGCCCGCGGATAAGATTTGATCGCGGGCCCGCATTAGCGTTCAATGTTTATGATTGGAAAGGGGAGAAGGTGGAGCCCGCACTCGTGCAAAAGCTTTCGGATCGACATAATATATCATTGAGTCAAGGTTTTTTGCATCAAATATGGTTTGCGGACAAGTATGCCGAAGAAAAAGAGAAGGTATTGATGAGTGGTGGTGTGAAGAAGACTAAAGGTATTCATGAAATCGCGGTTGTGACTGCGGCTATTAACTTTTTGGCGAATTTTGAAGATGTTTATCGATTATGGGCATTTGTGGCTCGGTTTTTGGATGCTGATTTTGTCGAGAAGGAACGATGGAGATATACGGCACTTAATCAGAAAACAATCGAAGTATAGTATGAAATTGGATTAAGAACTCAAAGTGTGAAGACAGTTGAATACCGTTACATTATTCGATTTGTATGGTAAATTTGATGTTCTGTTGATTGTTGTTATAAAAATCATTTGAATTAATATTTGACATAATTTAAATATTACATATGGGTTGGGGGCCTTGCAGGGCTTTTAGTGCCATAACATTGGATGGAAAATTTAGATTATTGGCCCGACTTATATGGACCTATTGACCCGGTTTCGACGTATGATTATAAGATTTTATAATTGTGAATTCTTAATTTTAAGATTTATATGATCGACTTGTTAGTGTAGACATGATTACTTCTCTGTCTCTGGGCCGATGCTTATTGGCTTAAATGTAACCAGTATGTAGCCCATCGGCCATCTCTACATTACACTTGTTCTATTAGGAAGGATCCAAAATTAAAATAAAGTGAACCGATGAGGGTTCAAATACGGATCTAACCACTTTAATGAAGAATTCAGAATTCATAAATATTCTCCACTAATTTCAAATAGGGTTTTATCCGATTCACTAAAAGCTAATTATATTGAACTAACGTAAATGAATTTTGTATAGCTCATAATGCTGACTGCCTGACTCAAATAGTCAAATGATATTTATTGAAATTTAATTATACTTTCATTTCCCTGTTAATGATTTATATTTCCTGATAATGATTGAATTTTTTCTGATGAAAAAAATAAAAATCTAATATTTTTTTTATAATGATCAAATATTATTGTTCTCGCATTTCTCATCAATTTTTTTAGTTTTAACCAGATCTTAAACGATTTACTACCATTATACTAGTGAAGCTTTTATATTACATAACATATACTTCCTCCGTATCAATATAAGTGACACAAATTGACTTACATGTTTTCTGAGATAAAAGATTAAAGTAGAGGTTAAAATAGATTAAACTACATACTTAGTGGAGAATGGATCCCACTTTTCTTGAATAAAGTAACATTAATGTGTTTTAAAAATAAAAGTAAGGGTATAAGAGTAATTTCACTTTATTAAAGTGGATAGTTAGTGGGTATGTGTCTCACTATTTTTACCAAATAAGGAAAGTTTTTCAAAATGTATCACTTATTTTGATATACTCCATAATAGAAAGTGTGTCACTTATTTTAATATGGAGAAAGTAGAAGTTAAGAGAAAACCATGTGCTTGTTTAGCAGATTATGTAATATCACCGTGGTATATATTGTGGCAGCTAATGTTTTTCTAATTTATGCATTAGTTCCAATGTTACAAGGGAAATGCTTTTTCTGGACCTGCATTACAAGGGAAATGTTATTTAGTAATACTTCCTTCATCTCATAAAAAAAATTCATTTCTCTTTAACATAAGTTTTTAAGAGACAATTAGTGGTGAGATTTTTGGAAATAATTTGATTAAAATATAAGATTATTTTTGGAGAGAATAATTATTTTTAAAAAATAATTGGTGGTGGGGTCCATGATAATAATATTATTTTATTAAGTGGACTTGTCAAATTTGAGAAATGAGAAATTTCTTTTAGGGATAAAATTTTGTGGAGAAATGAGTTTTTTTTTCTTTGAGATGGGGGAATATGTATTATTGACATATGAGGTTTTAGAGACACTTATCATAAAGTCTGAGTAAAAGATTATAATGTTACTTTTAGTGACGCTTTTACAAATATTAGTGGGCGTCATTTAAAGACTGTTTTTCAAATCTTGAATGGCAGTTCTTGACTTCTTGGTCCTTTTAGTGGTTCCTCTCTTCGTGGAGGGGAATAATTTTCAATTCTTTTACTCTAAAATTCGTTTTGAGAGACAGAAAAGATAAAGTTTCTTTTTCCTGTGAAAATAAATATAGATCGGAGAGTGGAGACAATGAATTCCTCTACCGGATTTATTTTTCAAACTGGTTCAATAAATCACCCTATAGCGACTAATCCTTTTCAGCCGATAGCGACGACATGTGGTCGCCATAGTCTATCACGACGACAAGTTGTCACCATGGAGTCGCCACGATAGCTTAAAAGTTTGATGTATTACTTCCTACAGTAATTTGGTAATTAATCCTAGTGATTACTTATAGAAATGGTGGGGTTTGCCCTTCAATGATCCAAGATAGAATATGTCATTGTTGATGCTCATTGCAAGTAAAAAAAACAAGATTAATTTCCTTATTACTTGTCATTTACTCCCAACACAATCTTAATTATTAATTCTGAAGATTTGGCACATGATACATATTAACACTATTGAGATTATTTAACCTTTAACATGTATCACAATCATTTTATAATTTATGTATAAAACATCTTTTTCTTCTCTTTCACGGTAGGATAGGGATGCAATTAAAGAGGGACAGAGAAGTGTCTATCAAAATTAATTTATGAAAGATTGAAAAACATTAATAAAAAATAATATTTTATCAGAAAAGCCTCCCTGTTTTTGCTCTATACGATCTTTATCTAAATGTGTATATATGTCGGTTTCTAACGACAACGAGATTACACGTTCTTGGAATTCTTTGTAAAATTCAAGATTTCATAATTGAGGCATAATTCACAGTCTCGGGTTTTAAAGCAATTTCGGGCAAATGTGATGGACCCTGGGCTCACATAAGACACACCACACAAGCTTTATATATAAGTAGAGAGTTTAAAGACAACATATAATATATACCCATATCCATTAAGTTGTCAATCTTGTTCTCATATAATTGCATTCATTTTAATTAAAGACAATATAATAAAGCAAATCACAGATTGCTTCGTTATAGTGTGCTCTTTGTAGATGCTGATCATTTGTTGGGTCAAGAATAAAGACATTTGCAAGTACTTTGGAACTAAGGAACATTAAATGACATGATGGCACCCATGGGCTGCATAATTAAACACCTGCAATTTACGCTAATTAGATTTGGTAGACTTTTGTGTAGTATAAGGTGAATCTTTGTATTCCTTTTTTAGTGATCATGTGAGAAAAAGTGATAGATTTGTCATATGATTAATAATGATAAAATCTTCAGACTTAAATGTCTATGTAGACGCCACATATATAACATTTGATGATTTGACACTTGTTTAGTATATGATATGTGTTGGTATTTTGCTAACGGTTTAACTAGAAAAACGCAACGGAAAAATTTATAAATTACAAATCCCCTTCGGATCTCGTCAAGAAATTCATAGGATAAGAAAAAGATCGAGTTAAAGATTTAAGAATTGCACCTTTTTTGCGATTTTATGAAGCTAGAACACACGAAAGTTAAGCTTTTGTTAACCAACGATAACACGGTTTGGAAATGTTTTAAGCATGTGGAAATAGATTTACATTTTGTTAGGGAACTTGTTGCTTTTTAGCATGTGCGAGTTTTGCACATACCGTCAACTAATCGGTTTGCATGTATTTTCACAAAAGGCACCTACATAACTATTTTTGGATTTCAGATCTAGTCTGAGCAAGCAAACAGAAGTCTCCGTTCCGAATGTATGGGTGTGTAAAATAGCTAGCTATACATAATTTTTACTTTATGTCCACGCAATGTATAATGTAGGATTTTTATTGTAATATTGCCAATATATATGCATTGTTTATACTTCGCAATTTAATATATAAACCGTAAACAGATAGAGATCGATCTTTATAATAATTAACATAATTAATTGTCTTTCAAAATATAATTTATTAACCTAACCTGGCTCATATATATTGGCATGCCACACAATTTTTCTATTAGAAGTCGTTACGCAAACTATTCTCACGATCGACTAACCATTTTACCACATCTACTAAAAATCCTAATAAAAATAAGCACATGGGTTTTTGGGTGAAGAAATTCCCTCAACTTGCCCAAGTTGCTTAAATGTAATAATCCCTTCAAATTCTATCTCTTGTTGCAAAACCAAAATGCCAAAGGAAAAGAATGTTAAATTAGCTGAGATCACTCTCCCAAAGGAAAAGCCAAAATGCCATTGGGAACAGCTTTTCTGGCAACATTTCAAAAGAAAAATAACTTTGAGCGTATGCTTATTTTGTCAATTTTTACCTTTTTTTTATTATCTATTTCGGTGCCTACAACATTCCAAAAATGTGGGGCTCATCCATAACCCCTATAAACGGCATTGGATTTTCTATTATCAAACATCACAAACTTAGTCGAGCTCTCACTATTCTTTCTTCCAGTGGCTCTAGAATTGAAGTAATATTATATATGCGAGATTGATAGATATTGCATTAATGATCAAATATCAATCATCCATGCCTTCTTTGCAAAAAGAGCTCATAGGTGGTGACCAAAAGAAACCGGTGGTTTTCGATTCTTCGGTCCTACAACATGAAACTAACATACCCCAACAGTTCGTATGGCCCGATCATGAGAAACCCAAGTCACAAAAATCTAAGGAATTCGTGGTCCCCTCAGTGGACCTAAGAGGCTTCCTTTCTGGACAAACTAGTTCAGCCAAGCAAGCCTCCAAGGTTGTTGGGGAGGCTTGCACGAAACATGGTTTCTTTCAAGTGATCAACCATGGAATCGATGCAAGGCTCATAAAAGATGCTCACAGGTACATGGATTCGTTCTTTGAGCTCCCCCTTTCGGAAAAACAACGAGCCCAAAGAAAAGTCGGTGAGAGTTGTGGATATGCTAGCAGCTTCACTGGACGTTTCTCCTCTAAACTACCATGGAAAGAAACACTCTCTTTTCAATTCTCGGGTGAAAACAAATCATCCAACATAGTGAAGGACTACTTTGTGAACACTATGGGAAAAGAATTTACTCGAGTCGGGTATGTAACTTTTATAAATTTTCGTTAATTGGTAACTTTTCGGACTTCATTTTTACAAGTCATAACTCTTTTCTTGCGATCATAGGCAAGCTTACCAAGAATATTGCAATGCCATGAGTAGACTTTCACTTGGGATCATGGAGTTACTTGGGATGAGCCTTGGTGTACACCGAGCTCATTTCAAAGAATTTTTCAAAGAAAATGATTCGATAATGAGGTTAAACTACTACCCACCATGCCAAAAACCAGACCTTACCTTAGGAACCGGTCCCCATTGTGATCCAACATCCTTGACAATTCTTCACCAAGATTCGGTTGGTGGTTTAGAAGTGTTCATAGAAAACGAGTGGTGGTCAATCGTTCCAAATCCAAATGCTTTCGTCATTAATATCGGGGATACATTCATGGTAATATCCAAGATCTCTTCATTGTTTTTTTTGGAAATTAATATCTGAAAATGGATTAATTTGTCAGGCACTTTCAAATGGAAGATACAGAAGTTGCTTGCATAGAGCAGTGGTAAACAACAAAATTCATAGGAAATCACTTGCTTTTTTTCTATCACCAAAGAAGGATAAGGTGGTGAGCCCACCGGAAGAACTGGTGGATGAGAAGAATGTTAGAATATATCCAGATTTTACATGGTCTACGTTTCATGAGTTCACTCAGAAGCATTATAGAGCCGACATGAATACCCTCCGAGCTTTTACCAACTGGATCCAACACAAAACAAACAGCTGAATTATTTCAACCTTTTGTTTTTTGTTTCTCTAGCTCTTCACTTTTCGATAACCTATTAATGTTTAGTTCAAATCGATCTTAGACTTGGTTAATTATCACCCCATGAATTTTGGAGAACAGTGCGTACATTATATATTGAAACCAATTCGTTTGTCTATGTATATATAGTTGCATGAAGAAAGTAATGTTGAGGACTATGTGCGCAATACTTGGTTTCCATTCCACGTATACAAATGCATAAGGCAGTTTTGTAATTTTTATTTCGAAAAGTATGTAGGAAATAAATTTGAGTTACCACGAGGTTGTTACATTACCAACTATCTGGTTTATGTCTGTACAAATGTAAAACGGACGGAGTTAATAATAGATACTAAATGTCCAAATTAAAAGTTAAAATTAGGAAAAGGAATTAGTGAAGTGACTATCATTATACGGGTATTAGGATGAAATATGAATATATTTAATAAGAAACTATGCTTTATTAATTCATTGAGATATTTCCAATTAAATTTGACGTGTTGTTTATGGTATCATGGTATCGAGTATCGACATCAGGGTCTTACTAGTTCACGACATTAATACAAACAAAATGTTATTAATGTAGTGGCACATACTTTTAACTAGTCATATATTCTATATAGGGTCTGGATCCGGTGAGAACTGCGAGGACAATTTTCATCCACCCATTTGTTAAAGGGCACAAAGGTCTTTTTGAAACCCTCACTTTACTCTTTGCCACTTGTCATCCTTTAATTGGATATGGGTTTTTTCCACCCGCTTCGTTTTTCGACCATAACTTTTTATTTATTTGTAAAATAAAAATTCTAAAAATGCCAATAATTTTAAAAATAATTTTTTTACAAAATGAGTATAGTAATGAAAATTTGAAAAAAAATGATCCATAAATAATAAAATGATCCAAAAATTAACAATCGTGCAAAATTAATAAAATGATCTTAAATTAACAAAATGATTCAAAATTATATATGATATATTTTGACTAATTATTTATGTAAAATTATGTTTATGCAAGATTAACAATGATCAAAAAATAACAAAATGTACCAAATTTATGACAATGATCCAAAAAATAACAAAATTAACCAAAATTAACAAAATGATCAATAAATAACAAAATAATCCAAAATTAGCAAAATGATCCATAAATAACAAAATGATTCAAATTTTAAAAATTTAAAAAAATTCAAATTTTCATTACGATTCATTTTGTAGATAATTTAATTTTAAGAACTTTGGTTTTTTTAGAATTTTTTTTTCAAAGAAAAAAAAATTATAGGCAAAAAACACAAGTGGGTGGAAAAAAATAATGTCTAGCCAATCAAATTGCGACACGTGTCCGAGAGTGGGGGAGGGGAGAGTGCCAGAGCGTGAGATTTTCTATGCATGCAAATTCCAATTTTAAATGACAATTTAGACCCCCAAACATTTGACCTTTAGGCTGTGGTGTATGGGTACCACACCCCACACCATTTTTTCCTGCCAGATCATTGCCACCTCAGCAACCACACCACCACCACACCACATCATCTATGGGAAATACCCACCACACCGCACCACTTACACAATTTTATTTTTCATCTCATCTCATCATTTCATTTCCATTTATTTTTTAAACATAATATTAAACTTCCATTAAATTAATATAACAATACATGAAATTAAAACTACAATACTTAAAATTTTAAAAAAGTACAATACTAAAAATTTAAAAACTACAATCCTAGGTTTGATGGTGTATTTTGTTGTAAAGGTTGGTTTGGTGTTTGTGAAGGGTTGTTGTGTGGATCCATTATAAGTAGAGAGGTATGTAGATTGGAGTTTATAGAGAGTAAAAATGATTAATATTGTGTGTAAAAAGAGTGAAAATATGTAAATATATATAGGTAAATAATTAAAAGAAAAATGATCGGCTTGCCCCGAACTGACCTGGACCAATAGGGTCCCACAGCCCACGTCGTTGCCTAGCCACATCACACCCCACGCCCGAGGGCGGCGTACCCGTACCGGACAGCCTTAGAGGAAATTAGAAAAAATCCATTATAATTACAAAAAATGTCACTATGAATTTTCTAAAAAAATAAGATAATCTGAGTCACATATTTTTGAGATTAACAATTGAGATTTGTCCTCACAGTCCTTACCGGAAAAAAAAAGTCGTCACTCGATCTCACTTCATTCTATATATATGCCAGTATATATAAATCCGACAAATCTCAAAATTAAATAAATATAAAAATTAATAAATGAGTTTTATTGATGAGCTTACCGACCTAGGTTTTTCTTTAGGCCTCTCCCAACCCTTACCCATCATTAAATCCATCACTAGCGTCACGTCATCGCATCCTTACTGACACGCTACTGACACGTTCGTGCCAACCCTACACATCACTAACCCATCACTAAACTCATCCTTTCCACATCACCATTTTAATTAATAAAAAACACACTACATTAAATAAAAAAACATTACATTAAATTAAAAAAAACATTACATTAAATTTAAAAAAGACATTAAAACATAAAAAAAACACTAAACTTAAAAAAAAAAAAGTAGACATAAAAAAAAATTAAACTAAAAAAAACTACTCGTCGTCCTCGTCGTCTTCTCCCTCATCGGATGAGTCCGGATCGGCGTATTTGTCCAATAAACTCCGGCGATATTTTAAAACCGCTTTTCGCTCTCTTCGGTTCAAATTTTCGGGAACCGAACAATGAAGGACTCTGAAAGCATCCGATATCTTGCGCTCGACAGTCGCTTCTTTGATAGTCTTCAAAGCGTCGGCTTGCAGTATGGCGTTCTCACATATACGGTCACGAGTTTCGTCACTTGAATACCGTGACGAAGTCGCATCCGAGGAACTTCCCGTACGCCGGCTAACGTTACGACCCGGTGGGCGACGGATCGGGTCGTCACGAAATAGACCATCCATATTTGCGGTAGGGAGCGGGGTGGTGTTGTCTTCACCAAGGTTCACCGGGTTGGGCTCGGGAGTGGGTTGGCGATTCATCACGTTGTAATTTGTCCAAAACTTGGGGTAATCTCTTAGTTCATTCCAACACAGTTCGTACAAAAAGTTCCTCCTGTTGTTGTTGTTATAAAATTGTTGTTTTGCGGCGTTGAGCACGCCTTGGTCATCGGCCCCACTTTGTCGCATTGACTCGAACCGTTTAAAGATTTCCCCAAACTTCCGAACGTCCATTTTTATCATGTTCCATTTCCCTTGGAGTTGACTTCTGGTGCGTTTTGTATCAACTAGTGAGTTGTACTCGGCTTCAATCTGCCCCCAAAGTCGATCACCGGATTGTGAGTTCCCGCGTTCTGCGGATTGTGAAGCATTTATCCTCCGCTGGGATAAAATAACGGCCTCCTGGATGGACCACTTATGCACCGAACCTGTAACATCCCAAAACCCGGCCTAGTAGTTTATTGACCTTAAGGTATCTTATTAAATGATTATCTGATTAAATGTTTAGTTAATTTAATTAGCCTGCTGTCCTTTGCGGTATTTTAACCAAGGGGTTAAAATACCCGACTTGTGATTTATTTGGAATGAAAACGTGATTTTTATATATTTGGATTCCTTGTTAAATATCGTTTCCAGAAATGCTTTCATTTTTAAAATTGGAGTCCGTTTGCTATTTTAAATAAATTAATTACGAAAGAGACTTTTCAGACATATACTGTTTAATTAAAAGAAAAGACAACAAGGGGGTCCCACCACCCTTGTTGACCGGCCAAGAGAGAGTGGAGGGTAAATCCCTCTTCACTCTTCCATTTTGAAAACTTATCCACTATTCCATTGCACCCATTTTCTCCCTAAAACCCCATACTTGTTCTTGAGCTCAACCTTGTTGATTCTTGGTGCTAGAGTCCGAATTTCACACTCAAGTTTGTGTAGAAGAAGTCTAGAAGTAAGTCTCATCCTTGTCTTGGTTTGTTCTTGGTGTTCTTGAGCTAGAGTTTGAACTAGGGTTTATGTAGCTTGATGATTTGTTGGTGAATCTTGTTATGGATGTTGTTTTATGTGTTTGTGCAAGCTTTTACATCATTTGTTTGGTTGATTATTAAAGGAAGACAAGATTTGGTGAAAATCACCTTCAACCTCCATTAATGGTGGAAGTTGAAGGTGGGTTTTGACAAATCTTGGATTTCTTGAGTTTTGGTTGGATAGAATGGTTTATTAGGTTGTGAAATCATGTTTGCTAAGTTATGGATGGTGAAAACCTCGTATAGTTGATTGTATGAGTTGATCTAGTTGGTGTTTCGGTCAAATTGATCAACTAGTGAACTTGGAAGTATCATACTTGAAATTGTGATGGTTATGATCTTGATGGAATTGTTAAATGTTTGTGAATTGCTAGTTATAGATTTATTGCTAGTTGATGGAATTGTTAAATGATAGTGAATTGCTAATTATAGATTAATTGCTAGTTGATGGGATTATGGAAGTGTTAGAATCATATTCGTTTTTGGCCCGTTTGGGTCAACTAGTGAGAAATACTTGATAAATGGTAAAAATGATCAATTGTATTGATGAAGGATTTGTGCTAGTTGTAGATGTCATAAAATGTGTATTTTATGAGTCTTGTGTGGTTAGTTGTTAAAATTGTTGATTTTGACAATTCGGTGGATTATCACTAACTCGGTATATTGTTGACAGGAACCGGGAAGGATACTCAGTGATACTAGCTCACTGAGTTAAGGAATCGAAAGTTGAAAGGTGAGTGGATTCGACCGACAACTCGGGTTTCAGTTATTTAGTTTGGTATTGTCTTGTTGGTGAAAAATGCAGGAAATTACCATACGTGGAGAGTTCACGACGCGAACTTTAGTTCGCGATCGTGAAGTCGGTCCAGAGAATTTGGTTGGTCGTCGCGAAGTAGTTCACGTCCGAGTTCCCGACGCGAACCCTAGTTCGCGATCGCGAACTAGAGTTCGCGATTGGGAACTCAGTTGTGACGTTTTTTCGCGGTGTTTTTCGTAGCTAGTCTACTTGTTATGTATGCCTAGTGTTAGGGAATACCATACATGACTATGTGCACAATCGGGACGAGGTCAGTGTCGGATGGATAACGGCTGGGCATAGTGTATCGACTAATAGGGTATCCGACCTTACCTGTATGCGTTACATGGTTAAGGGGAGGGAGTTGCCCGGGTGTTGGATACAAAACGCTATCGGTTACCGTGGTTTTGGCCGACCATGGTTTAAGGCCCGCAAAGCCGCCGATCCTCTCAAACAAGTGATTACCTAACCGGAGATGTTCTATAACTTCCGTGTTTAAGTTTTTAGTGTAGTTGGTAGTGTTAGGAATTCATTCACTTAGCTTTTGTGCTAATCCTTCCCTTCTTGACACATTTCATGTTGGATGGCTTGAACGGGTCGGCTTGGACGGGAAGTTTGACCATGCTTAAATTATATGTTTTGTAAAATGAGTCGTGTTTAGTAATACCATCTTTTTAACTAACTTGGTTGTATTATTTTGTGGGACCACGGTTTGTAAACCTAACTAATTAGATGCTTCCGTACTTAGACTAATACTTAATTATCTTTAGAAAAAATGCGGTGTTACAACTTGGTATCAGAGCTTTGGTTTGGCGATGGATACATGGGGTTGGTGTTCCATTCCCAAATCGTGGCTCGTGTTTTGGTCAAACCTTCCGGACGAGGGGGATTAGAGCAAGTGTGAATTGGGTTTAGTAGTTAGTAGGTGTGTACTAACGAGTTAAACTAAGCCTTGGTGAGATGTTGTGTTTTGTAGCAGGAATGGCTACGGATGGAAACACCTTGGATAATGTCCCACCGAACACGAACCTTGGAAATGATGGAGCAACGGGCTCGGGGGGTGATGAAATACCGAATGAAGAATACATCGTGTTGTTAGAGACACGAAACATGGAACTTGAGGATACCATAAGGGCTCTCCGCCAAAGCCAATCGACTGAGCCGCGACCCGAGGCTCGGTCTACCTTGCCACCCCCAACCCAAACGAATCCACCCCCACACTTCACTCAAACTACTCAAAATCCCGTCTTTCCCCGCAATGACTCATCATCTCCCAATGCAAGCATACCACAACCGCACCCACCCACACCGTACAAATTGCCAATGCCCAACACCAACAATTCTTCTACCAACCTTTCCTGATCGAGAAGAAACCGTGCACTTACAAAAAATTTCTTGATTGTAAGCCAACCGAGTACCGGGAAGTACCGACCCGGCGGAAACTCTAACGTGGCTTAGGGCCACCGAAAAGGCCCTTATTGCTTGTAATTGTGAGGACCACTTGAAGGTCCGGTATGCGTCCCGAATGTTGGGGGGACCGGCTATGGATTGGTGGGATGGGTTGACCGCAAATTTTAGTAATGAGATGATGGATGCGATCACGTGGAAACAATTTAGGGATCAAGTGGAGGCTCGGTATTGTAGCCCATTTGAGTTGGATAAAATCCAGAATGAGTTCATGATGTTGAAGATGACCGATCGAATGATGGTGGATGAGCTTATCCTCCAATTTAATGGTAAGCTCCGGTTTGTGACACAATGGGTGCCCGATGAGTCCACTCAAATCAAACACTTTGTTGGGGCGTTGTTGCCCGAGTATCGGAATGTGACAAGGCTTGCGGGAACTCTCTTGCAAGCATATGATCTTGCCAAATCGGCCGAAGGTGATGTTTTGGCTCAAAAAGCCGCGAATCGGGAGAGAGCCCCGTTTCATAGGGGAAAGTATGAACAATCGAACTCGAGCAACCACAAGAAATCTCAAGGAAATCACAAGTCAAACAACGATCGTCGAAAACAAATTCTTCAAGGTTCCAACCAAAGGAACCCGTGGTGCTTACCGTGTAAGTCCGCCCATGCCGGTCCATGTACGGCACAAACTCGAAGGTGTATTAAATGTGGGCAACACGGGCATGAATCCTCGGAAAGTTAGAGAATAGTGTTTGTTGGACGTGTCAAAAGAGGGTCACCGGGCCATGCATTGCCCAATGAAGAAAAGTACGGGTTCGGGTTCGGGCGGGGGAGTGGCTTCGTCGGGAAGTCAAAAGAGAAAGAGTCATCCACCACCTACGGGTCGGGCATTCAAAATGACGGTGGAGGATGCCACCACTACCGACGATGTCATCACCGGTATGTTCCTAATAAACTCGATACCCGCTCGTGTACTATTTGATTCGGGTGCTAATAGTTCGTTTTCCTCAAAGAGTTTTTGTGACAAATTGAAATTGCCTATTTCCTTGATCGCGACACCTCTAGAGGTAGAGGTGGCTGATGGTGAAATGGTTCCGGTCACGACATCCGTGTCCGGGGCTAGTATTGATATTGATGGCGTGAAATTTTCGATTCTTTTACTTGTTATGCCGATATCCGGCTTTGATGTGATTTTAGGTATGGATTGGTTAAGTGCTAATAGGGCCAACATAAATTGTCACCAAAAGTTAATTACTTTTCTTTTACCCGACGGGTCACACGTCGTGGCCCGGGGAGACCGTGCGACCCCGACCATACCCATGATAACCATGATGAAAGCCCGTAAGTCCTTGACCAAGGGATGTGAATCGTTTATAGCTTATGTGATTGACGTGAAAAAGGAAAAGAAAGTGGTTGGTAATCTCCGGGTGGTTTCGGAATACCCGGAGGTGTTTCCCGAAGACTTGCCTGGGTTACCTCCCGTTCGGGAGGTAGAATTCAAAATTGATTTGGTGCCGGGTGCCAATCCCGTGGCTAGAGCACCGTATCGTTTAGCACCGTTCGAGATTCGGGAAATGATGACACAAATCCAAGATTTATTGGATAAGGGTTTTATTCGGTCGAGTTCCTCACCTTGGGGAGCTCCGGTTTTATTCGTGAAAAAGAAGGATGGTGCACTCCGTATGTGTATCGATTATCGAGAATTAAATAAGAGAACGGTAAAGAATCGGTATCCCTTGCCACGTATCGACGATTTATTTGATCAACTCCAAGGGTCTTCTTATTTCTCAAAGATTGATTTGAGATCGGGTTATCACCAAGTTCGGGTTCATGAAAACGATATTCATAAAACGGCGTTCCGAACTCGTTACGGTCACTACGAGTTCTTGGTTATGCCGTTTGGGTTGACGAACGCTCCCGCGATATTTATGGATTTGATGAACCGAGTTTGTCGGCCTTATCTCGACAAATTCGTTATTGTGTTCATCGACGATATTTTAATTTACTCCAAGACCGAAGGAGAACACGAAAAACACTTAAGGCGAGTGTTAGAAACGTTGAAGCGGGAACATTTATTTGCGAAGTTCTCGAAGTGCGAATTTTGGCTTCGAGAAGTTCACTTTTTGGGTAACGTTATTTGTTCGAATGGGGTCAAGGTGGACCCGGCGAAGATCGAAGCGGTTATGAATTGGGTTGCTCCAAAGAACCCAACCGAGATAAAGAGTTTCTTGGGTTTGGCGGGTTATTACCGCCGGTTTATAAAGGATTTTTCGAAGATAGCGGGTCCTATGACGAGATTGACCCGTAAAGATGTACCGTTTCGCTGGGGCGAAAATCACGAGAAGTCCTTTCAAACTCTAAAACAATTATTGTGTCAAGCTCCTGTTCTCGCCTTACCCGAAGGCCCGGAGGATTTTATTGTTTATTGTGACGCTTCACTTGCGGGTTTGGGTTGCGTGTTGATGCAACGGGACCGGGTTATTGCTTATGCTTCGAGGCAATTGAAGAATCACGAGAAGAATTATCCGACTCACGATTTAGAGTTAGCGGCGGTGGTTTTGCACTAAAATTATGGAGACACTATTTGTACGGTACTAAGTGCGTGATTTGTACGGATCACAAGAGTTTGCAATACGTGTTCAAGCAAAAGGAGTTGAATATGCGACAACGAAGGTGGTTAGAGTTGATAAAGGATTACGATTGTGAAATTCGATATCATCCCGGAAAGGCAAATGTGGTGGCCGATGCCTTAAGTAGAAAGGGAGATTCGGGGCGGGTACAATTTATGAGAATGGAAATTGTGTCGGATTTGGTGTCCCGGTTAAAGATTTCACAAATGGAAGCGTTGAATGTCGAACATTTGAAGGCCGAGATTTTATTAAAGAGGAAGGATGATTTAGAAGAAGATTCACGGGGTTTGAAGACGTATCAATCTCGGGTTTGGGTACCGTTACTCGGGGGTTCACGGGAATTGAATTTAGCCGAGGCTCAAAATTCTCGGTTATCGGTTCACCCGGGTAGCACAAAGATGTATAATGATTTAAAGGTTCTTTATTGGTGGCCGACGATGAAGACCGACATTGCCCGTTTTGTGGGCCAATGTCATATTTGTGCTCAAGTGAAGGCCGAACACCAAAAGCCCTATGGAACCTTAACTCAATCGCCGATTCCCGAGTGGAAGTGGGATCGAATCACCATGGATTTCGTGACCAAGTTGCCGCGTACACAAAGGGGTCACGACATGATTTGGGTTATAGTTGATCGTTTAACGAAGAGTGCACACTTCTTGGCTACTAGTGTGACCGCCTCACTTAGTAAATTGGCGAAATTGTACATTGACGAAGTGGTATCCCGGCATGGTATTCCGATTTCTATCGTGTCCGATAGAGATCCCCGTTTTGCTTCAAACTTTTGGAATAGCTTGCAACGAGAATTGGGGATGCGGGTGAATTTGAGTACCGTGTACCACCCCCAAACCGATGGGCAATCGGAAAGAACGATACAAACGCTTGAAGATATGTTGCGGGCTTGTGTGTTAGAGTACGGTGGGTCGTGGGATTCCCACCTACCGTTGATCGAGTTTGCTTATAATAACTCGTATCACTCAAGTATTAAGATGCCACCGTATGAGATGTTGTATGGGCGTCGGTGCCGAACCCCGACGTGTTGGTTGGAAGCGGGTGAGAAACAATATGCGGGACCCGATATTGTACAAATGACCGCGGATAAAGTAGCAATTGCCCGAGAAAAGTTAAAGGCCGCCCGTGACCGACAAAAGATGTATGCCGACCCGAGGCGTAGACCCGCTACGTTCTCGGAAAATGAAATGGTTTATTTGAAGGTTTCACCTTGGAAGGGTGTCATTCGTTTTGGTAAACGAGGAAAGTTGGCCCCGAGGTATATTGGGACGTTTCGAATTAGCAAAGTGGTGAATTCCCAATCGGTAACACTCGAGTTGCCCCCGGAGTTGTCGGCAATTCATAACACTTTTAACATTTGTTACTTGAGAAAGTGTAACATCGAAGATCCGGGCCAAATTCTTCCGATGCAAGAGTTGCGGGTTGATACGAAGAAGAGATTGGTCGAAGAACCGGTGGAGTTATTAGACCGAAAGGTAACGAAATTGAGAAAGAAACAGATTCCTATGGTTCTAGTAAAGTGGAAGCACAGTTTGGGTGCGGATATGACGTGGGAGACCAAGACCGATATGCGGGAACGTTATCCCTCCTTGTTTGATCGAGATGGGATTCCGGGGACGGAATCTTCCTAAGTGGGGGAGAGTTGTAACATCCCAAAACCCGGCCTAGTAGTTTATTGACCTTAAGGTATCTTATTAAATGATTATCTGATTAAACGTTTAGTTAATTTAATTAGCCTGTTGTCCTTTGCGGTATTTTAACCAAGGGGTTAAAATACCCGACTTGTGATTTATTTGGAATGAAAACGTGATTTTTATATATTTGGATTCCTTGTTAAATATCGTTTCCAGAAATGCTTTCATTTTTAAAATTGGAGTCCGTTTGCTATTTTAAATAAATTAATTACGAAAGAGACTTTTCAGACATATACTGTTTAATTAAAAGAAAAGACAACAAGGGGGTCCCACCACCCTTGTTGACCGGCCAAGAGAGAGAGGAGGGTAAATCCCTCTTCACTCTTCCATTTTGAAAGCTTATCCACTATTCCATTGCACCCATTTTCTCCCTAAAACCCCATACTTTTTCTTGAGATCAACCTTGTTGATTCTTGGTGCTAGAGTCCGAATTTCACACTCAAGTTTGTGTAGAAGAAGTCTAGAAGTAAGTCTCATCCTTGTCTTGGTTTGTTCTTGGTGTTCTTGAGCTAGAGTTTGAACTAGGGTTTATGTAGCTTGATGATTTGTTGGTGAATCTTGTTATGGATGTTGTTTTATGTGTTTGTGCAAGCTTTTACATCATTTGTATGGTTGATTGTTGAAGGAAGACAAGATTTGGTGAAAATCACCTTCAACCTCCATTAATGGTGGAAGTTGAAGGTGGGTTTTGACAAATCTTAGATTTCTTGAGTTTTGGTTGGATATAATGGTTTATTAGGTTGTGAAATCATGTTTGGTAAGTTATGGATGGTGAAAACCTGGTATAGTTGATTGTATGAGTTGATCTAGTTGGTGTTTGGGTCAAATTGATCAACTAGTGAACTTGGAAGTATCATACTTGAAATTATGATGGTTATGATCTTGATGGAATTGTTAAATGTTTGTGAATTGCTAGTTATAGATTTATTGCTAGTTGATGGAATTGTTAAATGATAGTGAATTGCTAATTATAGATTAATTGCTAGTTGATGGGAATATGGAAGTGTTAGAATCATATTCGTTTTTGGCCCGTTTGGGTCAACTAGTGAGAAATACTTGATAAATGGTCAAAATGATCAATTGTATTGATGAAGGATTTGTGCTAGTTGTAGATGTCATAAAATGTGCATTTTATGAGTCTTGTGTGGTTAGTTGTTAAAATTGTTGATTTTGACAATTCGGTGGATTATCACTAACTCGGTATATTGTTGACAGGAACCGGGAAGGATACTCAGTGATACTAGCTCACTGAGTTAAGGAATCGAAAGTTGAAAGGTGAGTGGATTCGACCTACAACTCGGGTTTCAGTTATTTAGTTTGGTATTGTCTTGTTGGTGAAAAATGCAGGACATTACCAGACGTGGAGAGTTCACGACGCGAACTTTAGTTCGCGATCGTGAAGTCGGTCCAGAGAATTTGGTTGGTCGTCGCGAAGTAGTTCACGTCCGAGTTCCCGACGCGAACCCTAGTTCGCGACCGCGAACTAGAGTTCGCGATTGGGAACTCAGTTGTGACGTTTTTTCGCGGTGTTTTTCGTAGCTAGTCTACTTGTTATGTATGCCTAGTGTTAGGGAATACCATACATGACTATGTGCACAATCGGGACGAGGTCAGTGTCGGATGGATAACGGCTGGGCACAGTGTATCGACTAATAGGGTATCCGACCTTACCTGTATGCGTTACATGGTTAAGGGGAGGGAGTTGCCCGGGTGTTGGATACAAAACGCTATCGGTTACCGTGGTTTTGGCCGACCATGGTTTAAGGCCCGCAAAGCCGCCGATCCTCTCAAACAAGTGACTACCTAACCGGAGATGTTCTTTAACTTCCGTGTTTAAGTGTTTAGTGTAGTCGGTAGTGTTAGGAATTCATTCACTTAGCTTTTGTGCTAATCCCTCCCTTCTTGACACATTTCAGGTTGGATGGCTTGAACGGGTCGGCTTGGACGGGAAGTTTGACCATGCTTAAATTATATGTTTTGTAAAATGAGCCGTGTTTAGTAATACCGTCTTTTTAACTAACTTGGTTGTATTATTTTGTGGGACCACGGTTTGTAAACCTAACTAATTAGATGCTTCCGTACTTAGACTAATACTTAATTATCTTAAAAAAAATGCGGTGTTACAGAAACAGCCTCCCTAACCGCTGGTGTAGCTCTTCTTCTTCTTCCTGTTCCCCTGCTTGGTTGGACCGGTTCGGGTACCGCTTGTGGGCCCTCTCCTTCGTCTTCCTCTTCCACTTCGGGCGGGGATTCAGTTTGCACTTCGGGTTGATAGCCAGAACCCGAACCGGGAAAATAACCGCCGCCATAGAAACCGGGGTGGAAACCGTGTTGGTAACCGGGTTGGTAAACGGGTTGGTAATCGGGTTGATAACCGGGTTGATAACCCGGTTGATAACCGGGTTGAACAGCGCCTTGGGGCGGGAAACCGCCGGGGGATGAGTAGAACGGATGAAAACCCGAACCCGAACCAGATGCGACGTTGCTCGGGCTGGGCTGGCTAGTCTGTCCAGCATTTGACGAATATGCTGGTGACGGGATACGAGTGTTTAACAAATTTTGGAAGTGATCATTTGACGGGGAGGAGTTGGATCTACGACTCATGATGAAAATTTGGAAAATAGGTAATGAAGGTAATGAAGAAGTGGGAGAAGTGGTATAAAATTATGAATGAGAGGGTGTTGTATTTATAGGTAAAAAATATGATAAAGAAAAAAAAAATTAAAATTGAATTTTGAATTCAATTTCATACGCTCCCTCGGCCCCACACGCTCCCCGACGCCCAATGCATGCCGTCCTCACCCCGACGTCCGCCTCACGACGCCCCCCACGACGGCTCGGTGCCAACGCCGTCGTGGCGCGACGGCAAAAAAACTCCCCCGACGGGGTCCCCCGACGTGCCGTTGGCACGGGTCTTACGTGCGTATACAAGATCGACTAGTGAATCGATAGTTTTTCTGGGTTTTAACATTGACTAAATCTTGACGTTCTCTCAGCTCCTACCTATTTTACACCTATTAACTTGTAATTGTACGTGATTGTTAAAAGAACTTGAGACACGGTTTTGTCACATATTAACATATAAATGATATTATTGTGCATGATGACAGCTTATAGGACTCCAGATACGACCCTCGACACCTATTTTGGGGTTATTCGGTTGTTGGACTATATGTAATTAAGAGATATATTACTTTTCACTAATTAATTTTCATGTTTATTTGCTATTATTCATTTGATAAATACAAATGTATTTATATTAATTACTTACTGAGTAATAGTATTTAGGCCTACATTTGGTCCTACCCGTACGTAGTTTTACTCATCAGATGAAGACACGTGTCAAAATCAATGATAAATATTAAGAGAGAGATTAGTGAATTACACATGACATCCTATCAAGTGGGTAGGACCAAATAGTAGGACTAAATTTCATTTCAATGAAGTAAGAAGATTTAGTAATAAATAATACAATTTTTTTTAATTAATTTGCAATTGTATTGCACAAAATTTCAGTTAACCTCTTCATTTTTTATATCATCATACAAAATCAAGAGCTTTAGAAAAATGAAAACTTGAAGCGCTTTCCATCATTGAAATAAATCCAAAAACATAGCGATAATTTTTTAAGGTTTTGATACATTTGAGGAAATCCCCTCAAAAGTGAAAAATACAAGTAATTTAGGTATAATATTGACAACCCTAAAAACTGTTATTATTAAAACCTAACTTTTTATATGAATTTTATTTTTTATGGATACAAGTGACATAATTAATAGGGACATATTTTAACATATGTTTCAACTTTTTCTTTTACACTCTGAATCATATAACTTCTAAATTATAACACCCTGAAATCCTCAATTTGTTTAGACTATATATGATATTATTTTTTGCTCTTGAAAGAGGCAAAAGTTAACGAGGAGATATGTGGCTACTCGAAGGTTGATGTTGCTAGACTTTGGACCGTGTTAGAGACCAAGTGAGAGGATACACACAACTCAAGATCCATGATTAAGGTATTATGTTAATAATGTCCACATGGTGTTGCTGCATCCATATAATTAAGGTAAAAGACTACTTAAATTGTTAGAAAAATACAAAATAAAGGCTGTATTCGTAGTTCTTTTTACATGGAACGTCATATTATTTTCTTTCTAATCTAACTTTACAATATATTATTATTATTATTATTATTATTATTATTATTATTGTTTTATTATTATTATTATTATTATTATTATTATTATTATTATTATTATTATTATTATTATTATTTAACTAGTACAACTTAATCTTATTATTATTATTATTGTTATTATTATTATTATTATTATTATTATTTATTATTATTATTATTATTATTATTATTATTATTATTATTATTATTATTATTATTATTTAAAGTATATATATGTACGTACATGTACATGTACATATGTTAATCTAAGATTAAGAATATTTTGTTGGACAAAGAATTTTAAATAAAACAACTAATAAGAACAAACTGGCAATATTTTTTTAATCTCGCATATTCATAATACTTTATTCTTTTGTATAATTAGTTATCAGTACTTTTCTTATTTAATTTTAATTTAGTAAAAAATATTTATTAATACACTTATAAATAAGGCAAAATGTTCTCTTTTGGATTTTAACAGCTATATTGCTTTTTTGTTCTAATTAAAGTAAAACAGAACCCTTATGAATGCTAGTAATTTCATAATATATCCCATTTAAAAAAAGAATTTATAGTATATATATGTATGCATGATAGATAAAAACAAGTAATATGAGAAAAATATTAGGAAAAAACAAAATTTGGTCCCACAAAATTAAGCCGTATTGAAAAATAATTAAGAAGTAGTAGAATCTATGGACGCATGACAGAGCTCTCATTGTAATGCATTCTTCTGCATCAAAGTTTGGAAATAATTTCATATTATATGTTTATATTGTAATACCATTGCTAATTTTTCCTAATCTATGTCCTTTAATTTAGGCAACATTCTTCCCATCATATAGAGACTAACCCGTGCGATGCACACATAATATTTTCGTACGACGCGCAAAAGATGGTTTACAATATTTAGCTATTTGCTCGACATGTATTATTCTACTTATTGTATCCAAACATTTTGTTTACTTTGTGTAAATGATGTACTGCTCATGTCAATGCAAATACTTAAATACTTTATGTAAAAATAAGATCATATAATTTGTTACTTTGAAAATAAATTTAGTATTCGTTCAAGTGTTTGTAATGCTTGGAAACGAGTTTACACTGAACAACAATGATGATTTGGTATATGGTTGAAATTTACGTAGAAACCGTAAGCCGTAAGAATGTGTTGCGCCGTAAAAGAAGAAAGCTAAAATAATCAAATCCAAATAGAAAATCTATCAGCTCGTCAAACTCCAAAGCGTTAATAATCTCAAAAAAATACCTCCTCCAGACTCACTTGTGTTATGATACACCCACCAGTTCAAACATAAATCGAACTTGGCTACCAGAAAATCATGAGATGATCCTTTTCCCATTAAGAAAACTGTTTCGCGTGCAACAAAACTTAGAATTACTACAAAATTTATAAAAGAGAACTTCAATTAAAACATATCCAAGATTAGGAATTTAGGATAGAGACATACACCAAAATATGTCCTTATTAAAAACCAGAAAGAAAAAAAGAAAAAGAAAAAAAGAAAAAGAAAAAAAAAACCCCTTTCACCACTTCTGATCCAAATATAAGCAATCAACGTCTGCGATGGCTAATTTTAAATTATTTGAACCCAAAACATAATGACAAAATTCATATCACTTCAAGGAAATATACAAACGAATTAGCAACTTGCGTTGTTGTTGAATGTCGTTATTCCACCATGTTTTTCACCATCATTCTTATTTATTAATCCATAGAGATCATTATAGATCTGTCACCCGTTTATATTAGACGGTTATATATTTACCCGTCAACAAAACAAACTCGAAAACCAACTTGAGTCATCGTATAAAACAAGGAAACAATATTAAGAATTCCAAATTTTCAATAAAGTTCTAATATATCATTAACCTTTGTTCCAACCCGATAGTTGAGTTTCGATTTTCCCACTAATTTTGAGGTTTATTTGCTAAGGCTACCTTTAAGGCATAATGTTTGGGTCGGATCCAAGAAAATGTGGGGCGGCATGTTATGACAAATAGTGATATCTTGGGCATTCACGTGCACCATATATCGGTTTTCTGTTTCATAACGCAAAACGACACCACTTTGGATTTTGTCACGGATTTCCCTCCTGGACTAAACCTCCCTCCATGTGGCAGCCACGTGTGGGTCCCTACACAAATTAGCTAGCATCCACCTCATCATTAATTACACTTAGGTTGCACCACATGGCATTGTAATTGCATCCATACAAATTAACAAATAATTCAATTACGAACCTTCGAAATCCATAATTGACCATATAACAAAAGTCGTCGGATTTTATGTTACGACAAAAAAATTTATCTAAATTAAATGAATAGAGCTTTGGAAACAAACAATAAAAATGAATTTCTATACTCATTTACAAATTATTAGAAGCTGCTATTATTGACATTTTAAATTCGTCAAATAAGAATAAGAATTATATTAACTGACATTTAAATTGACATACTCATCCTAGAAATACATATTTGTTTATATTTCTAGGATTCATACATTATTATAATATATACATATACTAAATACTTACTTTTATTTAAATACTTGACCCGTCCTTTAATTTTCACCATCTCACATTATCGAAGGCCTTCGGTTTGAACAGAAGGAGTTTTGAACCGAACGAAGCGTTGGGACACCCCTAAGTCCTTCATTACCATATAATTAGGATCAATTTTATTGGTTAATAGTTTAATAAAGCATATTTCATGTTTAAAAGCTATGAATCATATACTTCATCCGATTCAAAATAAGTGATACACTTTCCTTTTTGGGGTGATTCAAAATAAGTGATACACTTTGAAAAGTTTCCTTATTTGGCCAAAAAAATGGGACCCACACCCACTAGGCACTAACTATCTACTTTAACAAAATGAAATGGCTCTTTTACCCTTACTTTTTACTTTTAAACATCATTAACCTTACTTTATTCAAAAGGTGTGGGACCTATTACCCACTAACCATCCAATTAATCTAATTTAACCATCATTATAATCTTTTGCCTCAAAATCCATAAAACCCCAAGTGTATCACTTATTTTGAATCGGAGGAAGTATTCATTTTAATAAAATTTCAATATCATTATTAATTTAAGAGAAGTGAATAAAACTTAAAATACTACGAGAACAACAAAATTCAGTTGTATAATAAAAATAAAAACGTGTACAAAAACCTACGGGGTAAACTACGCCTTTTACTTGTACAAAACCCTAAAAGGGATAGGTATGTATGCATGCGACCAAAAATAAAAGAGAAAAAAGTACAAAAATTCAAAAATATATAAACTTGGTAGATAACAAACAATTCACATGATGTTTCTATGCGACAAGACAAAATACGCCAAAAGATTCATATGTTTGTGTCTCCAACTTGTAAGGGCCATGTAAGGGTTCTGTTCTTGTCCACTAAACGAACTTGAATTCTATACTCATTTTGTCATTCTGATTAGTGTAATTTTCGAAATTTTGTGAAATATATTCATATTTATCAATATAAATAGTTATATTAGTTTTTTAAAATTAATATCAAGGTAGTATAAAAATACTTTGTAATTAATGTTTATTTAATCAATTTTCTAAAAATAACAACAAATAGTATATTTTAATTGGTAACTAGTGAAGTATACAATATATTTGGTAAAATAAATACTAACGAGGAAATGCATATAAATGGAGTCCTTGATCCATATGAAGGGTAAACATGGTTGTATATGTAGCTTCTTTACTCTCATCAACCAACTGAAACTTGAAAAACAAGACAAGAAAAGCCGCCGTTATTTTCATCTGTCTGTATGCAAATTCCTTCCCTAAACAGATCCTCGGTCCGCCCTAAACAAATCAACAAATTTAATATGTATTTAATCAAATTAATATTAATATATTATTACTTGCAATGCAGTAAACTTAAACGGGCTTTCGGGCTGGAAAACACCATTATGGATCCATCTTTCTGGGCTGAATTCGTGTGCATTTTCTCCCCAAATGTAGGTCATTCTTCCCATTGGATATGCCATGTAACTTATTCCATCTCCTTTTTTAATTTTAAAACCATCTGGTAATATATCATCTTTTTCTGAACACTTTCCGTCCTAAACAACGTTTACAAGAATAATAAGAAAATAATAATAATTTCAGTAATTGGAATCCATAATTTCATAAAGCATAATTGAAATTGACAGACTGATAATTATTTTACCAGAGAAACAGCAGGATAGAGTCTAAGAGTCTCAGTTAAAGCTGCATGAAGATAATGCATTTTCTCAAGAGCAGTTTCTGTTAACCTGAGGGCAAAATCGTCAATAGAACAGTTATACTCAGCTCCAGTTACTTGTATCACTTCAAGTGCAACTTTCTCTTGAATCAGAGTGTGTTTAGAAAGCATGTAAAAGAACCAAGTGAGTGCATTTGCTGTCGAGTCCTTCCCAGCAATTATGAAACTAAGTGATATGTCTCTTAAATATTCATCACTCACTTTCCATCACAAATCTTGATAAAATATCCTGTTTATCTCCCTATTTTCACAAGAACCATTTTGACTTGTTAGATATAAAATATAACCCAAATTGACTAAAACGGGAAAATTGGCACTGATAAAACTCACATGAAGTTTCTCTTTTTTCATGTGGTCCCTCTTTTGTTGTATCAATTCATAGACAAAGTTATCAATCACTTGAATGTTTTTCTTAAGAGCAGCTTCTGACCCAATGTTGAAATACCTTTTTACCCTCCATAACACATCAACATATCGCCCGTAAATCAGACAATTTGAATCATCAAAAGCTGTCATAAACTCATTGCTGACATCATCTAATCCTGATAAAGTATCAAGATCAAACCCAAACCCAACCTTGAATATCGAATCTAAACTTGATTTCATTAACAGATCCTGCAAATTTAACAAGATAAAAATGAAGACTTGTTTTTTCTATTAAAGTTTTATGCAGTTTGACCTTATTAATACCTGTAAATCAATAATTTGTTTAGAAACAGCTGCTTCTGAAACCTTTCCCACCAACTTAGCAGTACAAGACCTAAAAACAACACTACTAAAATCTCTAAGGACTTTAGTTGAAAATTCAAAACTTGCAAGCTTTCTCTGATGACGCCATATATCTCCATCAGCTGCAAATATCCCATTTCCGAAAAGATCTCTCATTATCCCTTTATGGTAATCTCCCTATAAACATTAAATTTATATAATTAATTAAACATTAATAAAATCATCAAGATTATAAAATATACAATACCTTGGTGTAATTTCGGAAATTGGATTTAAGAATGTGTTCAACATTAATAGGATCAGCAATATAAACTTCACTATGTGTTGGTGTGACAAAACGGAAAGTGTGGTGATTTTTAGCAATTTCGGTCAAATAATCAAATAAATGATTGAAGTGTATTAGCATGTTTAAGGTTGACCCGATCACCGGAGGCCGGTGATCATTTGAAACTAATTCTATCAAGTAAGGTACAAGTAAAGCAGCCAAGAGTACAACCATGGACAGAAGAACAAGTGTAAGCATGAAAGGTGTTGAAAAGTAAAAGCTTATGAGGATGAAGAACATGGTGGAAACCATGAAGAGAGTGTTCATCTTAAAAAGTCAGCGTATATTATGTTTGTGTTGAATCATGACCAGAATATTAAGATAAATAGGAAATAAGAAATTAAAACATTAGTGTTAATTATGAATTATTAAATCTAAAATAGACAGTAATAAAAAACTTTTGAGTAATATATGGTTATGGGCTATGAAAATCATGGGAAAAATACAAGGCAGGGGTCAAATCTGAGTTAAAGTTTAGAATAAAAAAAATAAACATGGCACATGTCCACGTCATCATATCATTATCATAACTTTTAAGTTACATTTTCTATCTTCCTGACTATGAAAAGTCGTTACTTTAACATTTAAAAATTCAAAATATCGTCTATTCTGATATGCTTTTTGTATCTCTTGAAATGCTTTTATATTGGTCAAAATTCAAAATTTAATTGAATTCATAACTACCAAATCCACTTAAGTTAGTTATATGTCCATATAATTTAACCACCGACAATAGAGAGGTAGAATAAGTAAGTTGGGTCAAACTGTAAAAGGGTCAAAGCAGGGTAGGTTGAGTTCTGGTCTATCCAAAACGCTTATTCCTATTTTTAATTTTCTTATAAATATATAAAGTGTCAAATATGATTATTTAATATATACTATTTTACTAATAATATAACTTTTTTAACATGTACAGAAATACTTTTAATGGTTTAACCATGTTTTTACCTCAACAAATAGCCTTGACTTTGCTTCTCAAATCTCTTTGACCGCCTGCTAATCATCAAGTATCAAAATTTTCTGCACAAACTTGATGAAAAAAACAAATCTTTTTCCTCACATAATATAATTGACCTCAACTAATTGTATCTTGATTTAACTTCATCTCTTTACTTAATCTAAACAAAAGACTCTTAATCTTATCATTCATAATCCCAGATGACCCTTTTATTGAAAACTCATAAACATTACCATCAACTTCAATCATACTATTACCCGGTATATCTTTCTGAATCCCATTTTCATCCATAAAAACCCTAGTTTTCTCCAAATCATCAAATTTACCAGCTTTTGCTTGTATATCACATAATGTCACATAAAAAGCATGATTATTAGGGTCCAAATTGATCAAATGTTTAGCAACTTTCTCTCCAAGATCTATATTCCCATGCATTTGACAAGCTCCTAATAATGCACCCCAAACATAAGCATCTGGATTCATGGGCATATTAGTAATTAGCATTTTGACCTCATCAAAAAGTCCAGCTCGGCCTAAAATGTCAACCATACAAGCATAATTCTGGACCGTTGGTTCGATCAAATAATCTTGTTTCATAACGTTGAAATATAAACGACCCCTTTTTATTAAACCTAAGTGAGCACACGCGGTTAATAATGCACCAAAAGTTACTGAATTAGGTCTCACACCACATGTAACCATTTTGTCAAAAAGATCAAAAGCTTCATTACCATACCCATGAAGAGCATAAACTGAAATCATTGATGTCCAGACCAAAACATCTTTTTTGTGAATTTCCTTAAATACCCTTTTCGCCATATGCACGTTTCCACATTTTCCATACATGTCCACCATTGCTGTTTTAATCACCATGTCACACTCTATATCATTTCTCAAAATGTAACTGTGCACACACTTTCCATAATCAAGCCACCCTAATGATGCACAAGCTGAAATTACACTAGCTGAAGTAATTTTATCAGGGTAAATCATATCTTCCTTGTTTAATACAAGCATTTTATCAAATAATTTAATGGCTTCTTTTGGTCTACCTCCTTGAACCATTCCAGTGATTATAGAATTCCATGTAATGATATTTTTTCTATCCATTTTAGCAAACAAATCATATGCCATATCAAGCTCTCCGGTTCTTAAACACCCGATCATAATTGAATTCCAAGATACAATATCTCTTTGAGACATTTCATCGAACACCTTCAATGCACATGATAAAACCCCAAAACCAGTATAATAACCAATTAATGAATTTCGCACATACACATCATCATGAATTCCAAATTTAACAGAATGAGCATGGACACTTTGACCCGCCACAAAATCAAATCTGTTCACACATTCCTTCAGTAAAAATGGTATAGTAATACAATCCGGAACAATGTAATATACCAGCATTTGTTTATACAAAATCAACGAACGTGGTTTTTCTTCCTTGTTACTGAATTCAGAAGAATATGCTCTGATCATGGCGTTGTATATAGCTAGATTGGGGTTATCAGTAACTCGAAAAACCCTAAAAGCGTAATCGAGAGATCCAGAACGAGAAAACGCGCAAAAGAAGATGAGACGAGAAATGAGAAAGATATGATCTGATTGGGAGAAATATGGTGATGTGATGATTTGGGAATGAATTTGTTTAAGCTCCCTCATTTTCCTGCAGTTGTCTATTAACCGTGCGATTAATTTCAAAAACTTGCGGGAATCCATAATGGCTGGTTCACTGGAAAATGGTAGATTTAATCACAGATCGCTTCAAAGTGAATTCTTCCTGGATACATCTGTTCAGTTAAATTATGAATCCAAATCCTGCTGCAGCTGCACGAGCCCTTCCTGCGTGCCACAAATGTCCTACAAAGAAGAAGACTCAAGTTTTCAGTGAAGACCAAGCAAAACTTCATCGATTCCGTCTTTGGTTATGTATGGAAACATAGAAATAAAATGACCACAATTTTAGAGCATATTTACCAAAACAAATCGTATTACCTCGATAAAATATTCCTTTCATTCTTCCTCTAGTGAGAATTCTTGATCTCTCTCAATTCTAAAATCCAAGGATTGAATTCATGCTTTTTACATATCTCTCGTTATTTGGGACCCTATTCACCTCTTTGGGCTTCTATTGAATCGACCCGCCATTACTTCATCAAGACCATGAATACGAGCAATGCCATCACCGACTTGAAGTAAGCTTCATCGTCGAGAGGGAAACAGCCCGGATCACCAGCTAAGGCCCCTAAATGACCGCAGAATAGCAGAGCAAGTACAAGTATTAGTAGCATAACAAAAAGCGACACGTGGCAATTTCATAGCTTTTTCAATTATTTAATTCGGCCATTATTAAATAATTATTTACATTTAAAATCGCTGGAAATAACAAACATGCCATGTATGCAGGTTTAAATACAAAATAGCTTGCAAAAATAACTAACTTACCAAAAATGCAGTGTTTGACTCTTTAAATATTAAATCCGAAAATATTATTTAAAATCTGCAGATCTGACCCATATTTGTAGCTTGAATACTTGAATGTTTATTTTCATCTTCAAATCTGCAGATTGATCAATTGAAGATAAATATTTTAGCTGTAATTAAACATAATTAAAAATATTTACCGAAATAAACTTCCCAATTTTGTATTTTAAAGAGTCAAACAATGACCCATATTTAAACATAATTTCAAATCTTCAACTAGGAATATTAAAAAAATGGCCAAAATATATTGGTTAGAAATACGAAATATATGTTGTACCTGTAAATTTGTTTAAAAAAATGTGGAATAAATATTTTTTTTAAATTACTAGTTCATATTCACAATAAAATATAAATATATATTCCCTAAATAAGTTTATTACGCCTTATGAAAATTCAATATTCACACTTTTTGAAATTTTGGAATCTTTTTAAACAAAGAATATTTCGTTATGTAAATATATGTATCTGTTTTAAAATTAAATGCTAATACTCCCTAATTATCGCTAAAAATTAACTACTTCCAATCATCTCTACAATATTTTAGGGATTATGATTATTGGATATTAAATAAAAAAACCACTTACCGTAATTTATCAAGCTACTTTTTAAAAAAAACCCCATCCTTTATATACCCTCCATACTTTTCAGTTTTTTTTAGCGAAAAACAGTAGTCTTCATTATTATAGTTTACCTTATTCGCAAAATAATCAGGTATGTATCCCTTCAGCGTTCAAATCTGTCAGTTTTTCTGGGTTCCATAATCCAGTGTTCAATGTTTTTTATTTCATGCATATTTCCTTCATTCAACCTGTTAAAAAAAGCAAATATTTGCAGTAATAGTTTCAGTTTCATAAAATTGTAAGTATCGTAATAATATCAGTCTTTTATGTATATTATTTTTTATTTACTTATGCATAAAAAAATTAAAATTCGGAAATATTAGGTTTTTTTTAAGTGTAAATCAGTTCATTATGCACCTGTTTTCTAACTTTGTTTGTTACTTGAACTTATTTTTTCATACACAGTTCGGGTTTCATCAATTTTGTAATATATCAGAATGATAGCAGTCTTTTATGTATAATAGATTTTTAAAAAATCAAAATACGAAAATATAATGTTTCGTATTTATGTATATCAGTTCATTATAAACTGTTTTCTATGTATGTTATTTACTTCAACTAACACAGTTGTATATCACCTGCATCAAACTAAAATTACAAATGCAGGATTCACTGAGGAATACAGTAAAAAACGTTGTTTCAATTTTCACTATTTTTTTCCGATTTAATGATTTTTATTTAACAAATAAATTAAATATTTTATAAAAACTTATATTATGTATCTGTTTTTTTATCTTTATTTATAAGGTTTCGTATTTATGTATACCAGTTCATTATAAACTGTTTTCTATGGGTGTTTTTTACTTCAACTAACACAGTTTTATAATGTTAGTACATCAAACTAATACTTCAAATGCAGGATACAATGAGGGATACAGTCAATAGCGTTGTTTCAATTTTCACTATTTTTTTTCGATTAAATTATTTTTATTTAACAAACAAATTGAATCTTTTATTAATACTAACATTATATATCTGTTTTTTAGGATTCGTGATTAAACATGTCTTCTAACGAAATTGTGCCAATCAACCAACTCCATGATAACAAAGATTGTTTTGCACTCAAAGTGCGTGTAATTCGGTTATGGCTACAATATGACCGCTATATTAAAACCAAAATTTATGCAACAGAAATGATTTTAATGGATGAGGAGGTACATACCGAATAAATTAATTAAAACAACACTGTTAATATTGTTACTGTATTTTGTTACTTAACATTACTGTTTTTATTTTTTATTTTTAAATGTTATAGGGATCCAAAATCCAGACCTATGTTTTGAACAAAAATATAGGCTATTTGAAAACTACTCTCAAGCAAGACAAAGATTACTACATAACTGGTGCATCTCTTTGTACAAATCCCGTGTCGTTCAAGATAACCGAACACCATCAAAAGATTTGTTTAGGAGCAAACTCAAAAGTGAAGGAATGTACTGACTTTGGTGGATCGAAAAAAGCAGAAAAGGACTGAAGATTTTAATAGAAGGTAAAGATGGCAGTGTGACGAATAAAACTTCAAACGTTGTATTTAAAGAAGTTTTTAGAAATTTATCTTGATTTTTTTTATTAAACATTTTTGATAATTTGTCATTGAATGTTGGACTTCCTTGTAACGACCCGAAATTTATAAATAAATAAATTGTACAAAAATGTGATAATTAAGGATAAATCGTTTAAAGAACGTAGGAATTGGTTTCGTGTCGTTTGGAGACCGTATGAAGAAGTTATGGGCGAAACCGGGTCGAGACAAAGTTGAAAAAGTGCAGCATGGCTGCATGAGAAGTTCACGACGCGAAGTAGTTCGCGCCGTGAAGTCGGGCCAGAGATTTTTATTAAGGACGTGAAGTAGTTCGCGATGAGATAGCGATCGCTAAGTATGCGTACGACGTGCAGAGTTAGCGACGCGAACTAGTTCGCGACGTGAAGTCCTGTCGTCTGCAATAGATTCGGGTTTCGGCTCATTTAATGAAATAGTAAACCCTAGTTTTTCCCTTTGGCGATTTTGGAGCTCAAGTGCTGATTTTGGTTTATTTCTTCTCAAATCTTTGGTAGATTTCACTCCTAAGTGAAGATTAAAGGTATATCTTCACTCCTTGATCTTTGTAGCTTTAGACCTATGTATTTTGATGCTTGGGTTGAAACCCTAGCTATTGGGGGTTATGGATTATGGTGAATAAATGATGTATACACTTAATAGATAGTATATTAACAAAGGAAACAAGTATATGATTATGATTTATAAGAATCTTAAGTGTTGGTTAAACCTAGGGTTTGGTAAATCACCATAATTGGGGAAAAGTATTAGTTGATGGTATCTTGTGATAAATGGATACATTATTAGTAGATTGTGATGTTGAACATTGTATGATCATTGTATTAGGCTTTCAGTGACATCTTGGAAAGTCGGTGAATTTGTGAAGCAAGAGAATTGGTGTCAAGAATTTGGTTGGAGCATCGTATTGCTAAGGTGAGTACGTGTGGACTTTATTGAGTACATAGCCATGAAAATACTTGTTATTATATATGTCGAGTCTATTTGATAATTGTGTAGAATTTAGCTAATATAGTTAGTTGCATATTGTTGAATATAGGTAACTAACTTGTTGATGATTGATGTGATAGCCAAAGGCTTTGATTGATATAACCGTCGAGTTATAGTAAGGTTGAGACGATGTGATGACGCGGGGATCCCCGGTCATGAGGTATGGAATGGGGAGCATTTGGGCGGATCCCCATCGGCCCATTCCATGATAGTAGTCTTGCTAATTGGAAGTAGTCCGGCGAGTAAGGCAGGTATAGGTAGATTGGGCGATTCCCTCTTGCCTTTACCTTGAAGCTTGTTAATGCGGGGGATCCCCGGTTAACGAGTTAATGTGGTTCTAGTTGGTTGGGGATGTCCCGACAACTAGATATGATTGCTAGGAAAGCAAAGTGTTAGAGTCACAATAGGGTGACTAGTTAGATGGATGACTTACTTATATGTTGTTTATATGTCATACGATTATGTTTATTATCGGGTCTAAACCCATGTAGCTCACGAGACGTTTTGTCTCACGTACTCCTTGTTTGTTTTGCTATGTACTCAGGTTCGGGATCGAAAGTTTAGGTACGCATGGATAGAGATGCGGGGCCTAGAGTAGAAGAACATTAGATTGGATTTATGCTTAGCTTTGGTTATGATCTATTTTGTAACACCAAACTTTATACTCTGATTTTCATACCAAAGGTTAAATCCATATTTTTGGAATAGTTCTTCTATTTATGAAAAATGATTTATTTTGGTTAAATGTTTTGTATTAAAATTTGAGGTGTTACATTCCTTTTAGTTATATTTCGATATTTATCATTCAAATGTTATTACCAGTTTTGCAACCCACTTGGTCCTGTTATGAATATATTTCCTTTTTGTTGTATACGATAAAAATATAATACATGTCAAACTAAATCTGGTATAAAATTATGTATCATATATTCTTAACGATCAGTATAAAGAGTGACAACCCGTGATTCTTCACGGATTATAACCTAGTACTACTATATGATATAAATTGAGAGGGTTAAATACTCAAAAGGTCAACCATAATGATCTAAAATTTGTTTAATTACGTTTTAGGAAGCATATTCATTTTTGTACCACAATGCTTAGCTTATAGCCTTATACATAAAATAATACAAGTTTTATAATTAATTATACAATTATATTAAACAATGGTTATAATAAACATAATAAAATTTATGGTGTAAAAATCATCATTTTTAAAAATGTATATTTTTAGTTCATTTTGGATAACTAGTAGCATAGCAGCACATTATAACGATGACAAATATTATATGTTTTAACATGCCCGTTGTCGATTGATACTAAGGAATCGTCGGTTTCAATGCTGATGAAACATGTTATAAAATGAAAAATTGACAAACTAATTAAGAGAAAGATACATGTACAGAATCAATTGCCACCAATCCCTTTACAGAAAACACACAAAATAAAAGATAGAAATACATTTTGATCAGTAGAGCTAACATTACTTTTTTGTATCATATTTGAACAAGTATCGCGAAAAAGGAAATGTAAGTTGTTTAAAGGAAAAAACCGTCAACTTCTCGTCCTGCTACAGCCTCTCGATAAATAGAGAGTGCTTCTTGCATGACATTAGCTTCAGACAGCAACTTACTTCTTCTCTTTCCAGAAGGATGGGTAGAAAGGTAATCTCTCAAAGCTGAATCACCCGACACTTGACCCAATTTCTCAAATACTTTTGGGGCTACCCGCGGATCGTACCCAGCTGATGCCATCAATAGCAAACCTATGTAATCTGCTTCAATCTCCATCCTACACACATCACCTTACAAATTACTTTTCTTCAACTCAAAAGTATATGTAATTAAACATACATACCTCCGGGAGAAAGGAAGCTTAAGTAGAAGATTTGACATGGTGTTGACAAGATCCGGCATTACAAACTGGTACAAAATTAGCTGCCCGATTGTAAACCATAAGTTCTTTGTTATCTGCTCAGCTGCATGTCGAGCTACACAATGTGCAACCTAAAATCATATTCATATTTAGTCAAAATTACCAACACATCTTTGACTATTTACCAAATTTGTTTCATGAAAACATTACATACCTCATGTCCAATTATGGTAGCTATCTCTTCATCCGTTCTAAAATGCTCCAACAACCCTGTGAACACAACAATCTTCCCGCCAGGCAAACAGAACGCGTTCACAACATGATCATTCACAACCAAAACTTCCCATTTTAGCCCCTCTAAATGCGCAGTATCTGATTTTTCTCCTTTTTCTTTCCCTTTCTTCCTACTTTGGTCCACCCACATATCATCAAGAACTTCATCTTTCCCCATCCAGTTATCCCCACCAACTGTCTCCTCAGCCATTGCCATAACTGCCTCTTTGCCCCTGCTTTCTGATGCAGTTCCACCCTCTGATGCATAATTCATATCAGTCCAAACTTGGTCTTGTTTCAGCCCTCTTTGCAATGACTCGATTATATCCTTTGAAATCATTCTAACCCTAACGCTTTCTGGATGGATTGCAGGCAATATTTTCCCTTTAAATCCAGTTTTCAAGTTCGTAAACTGTGATTCCCCTATCATTCTCTCTAAACTTTTCGAGAGTAAGACAAGATGTCTACGTTTTGTGTAAGGTACAGTTTCAAAATTCCCGAAATAGATAGTTACCCCAACTCCTGATACGATTAATACAACCATCAAAATATTTCTAGGGTTATCGCTCCATTTCTTGAATCCTCGAGGCTTGAAATGCCTAACCTGTCGAGAATCGACGTAGTAATGCCTATAACTACTGCCCATATATCGAAAATTTGAAGTCCTATTAACAATTGCAGGTGAAAACGAAGAAATTTTAGAAACCCTAGAAATCGGGTTATTCGAAGTAGATGTCAACTTACTCAATTGATTGCTGTGGTTGATTGAAACTGGATTTCTGAGTGGCGGTCTGGGGACGGTGGTGTTCGAGGTGAAGTAACGTGAGATTGTATCAAACCCTAGTTTTGATCTTCTATACCATGCCATTTCTGAGCTTGCAAATAAAGTGAAAATGGGAAATAGAATTTGGGTTTTTTCAATTCGGTGATCTTGTTTCGGGAAGCTTTTTGAGCTTGTTGTACAAGAAAGAAAATTCGTTAATCTTGTTTCGGGAAGCTTTGATTCGTTTCTAGAGAGGGGGAAGTATGAAATTTTAGAAAATAAAAAGATATTAACCTATACGCCCTTCGACTATTGTTCATGTGTCAACTTCAATAGTTAGATACATTTTCAGCGTGCAATATAATACGTATCAAAATAAATGACATAAATTAGCTTATATTTTTTGAAGTAAAAGATTAAAGTAGAGGTTAAAATAGATTAAAGTATATAGTTAGTGAAAAATGGATCTCACTTTTCTTCAATTAAGTAATATTAATGAGTTTTAAAAGTAAAAGTAAGGGTATAAGGGTAATTTCACTTTATTAAAGTAGATATTTAGTGGGTATGGATCCCACTATTTTTACCAAATAAAGTTAGTTTTCAAAGAATGTCACCTATTTTGATACACCTCAAAATGGAAAGTGTGTCAATTATTTTGATACTGAGGAAGTAATAACTTTTGTTCTCACTGTTATCTGTTACTATCTGAAGTCCACAACCGATCTTGCGTAAATGTGATTTAAATAGCATTTGTAATCTCAATTATAGATTTTGAACAAAATTCTGACCATTATTTTACTATACATAATGTTTTTGGATTCTTCCTAAATAGCATTTGTAATCTCAATTATAGATTTTGAACAAAATTCTGACCATTATTTTACTATACATAATGTTTTTGGATTCTTCCTAAATTAGTGACTTAATTTTCAATCAACATACTTACTATTTCATAACATACTTACTATTTCGTAACAGATTTGTATATTTCATAACATACTTACTATTTCGTAACAGATTTGTATTTGTCAAAGATATGCATCATGTGGCTATTTGTGACCTAGGCATTTTTAACACAATGTCCTAAGCAACTGAGCTACTAGATTATATATTCATTATTTAATTATAAGTATATTTATTAATCTTTTAAACATTAAAAAATTAAAATTATCACCACCACCATCAAACACCACCCACCATCACTATCACCACCACCACCACCACCATCCATCATCACCATCATTACTGCCGCCACCACCACCCACCAATCGCTCATTGCAAAATATAGTTACAAAGTACCCACCACCGTATTGCGAGGATACCATTTACTAAAGTCATAGTTTTGTAAGAATAAAAAATTTATATTTGTAACTCACAACGTGAATAATACACTTATGTTGACTGTCTTTTTTTTCCAAAAAATATTCCTACTTAATCTCAAAATTGATTTGCCATGATGGCAACCGGAGCCGGAGGACACTACCATTTCCTATAGGCTCCCCGGCCTCTACCTCCTCCACCACCGCCGCCGCCAGAACCTCTGTCATTCCGGTGATCGGAAAACCCAACTCTTCCTCCTCGAGAGAAGCCAGTGCCGCCACCTGTTCTTCCCCTCGACTGTTCTCTTTCTTGCAAAGGCGGCAATGCTTTGACCACCACCAACCTTATGCCGCCACCCACCGCAAGGAAGGCCTCCAAATGATGAGCAGCAACATCAAACACCGCATATCTCTGATCAGCAGTTAATGCAAGTCCTCTAACTGACTCCACCTTCTCTTCCGGTAAAAACCTCCTCAACACGCCATATGCAAATCTGCAAATCACAAAATAAGAATGGAACTGATCCTTATAGAACAACTTTTTATCCATACAGAGCAATTTCATACTAAAGGACAATTATGTTCTTAGTGGGAAGGGCATAATTGTCTTTAACATGAAATTAATTTGTATGGATAAAAACATACAGCACTCAATAAGAACGGAACATATGAAAATGGAATACTCACGAAGGGGTGTAAATAGGTCTTCCAGCCTCGAGAAGTAGTGTCACATAGTTTTCCATGGAAGTTAGCAGTGATCTTTGTTTAATCTCAGTATAACCCTGCAAAAATGGGTGGGTCAAAATGTATAATCTTCAACTTTTTAGCTAAATTCTTTAATACCATAACATAAGCAAAATGGTCTAAATTCACATAATATGACACTCACAATGCCTTTTGCAAGCGCCTTTGCGAGCAGTTCCACAGGCGAGAGACCAGAGGTGTTCAATAGATCTTCAGCAACTGACTTAAAAACAGGGATCACGCTGCATATATATTTTTTAATTTGTATAATAATATAAATATGTTGAGTAATTAATCATTAAAAATTAACCGATTAAGAAAATCTAAGATACCTATCAGTAACTTGAAGTATTGCTTCTGCAGCATCAACACCAGCAGCTTTAGCAATATCCGACGGCTGAGGAGCTGACACATGTTCAAATTTCACACCAGCTTCTCTCTCTAATTTTGAAATATTTGCTCTCCTTGGTTCATAAAGTGTGATTGCAACACCAGAATTTCCTAAAAAGAATTCGGGCCAAAACATGTTGGTTTAGATAATAAACTACTTTTTGTCAATTTTTTTGAAAAAAAAGATCACAAAAACAATATAATTACAATAATAGTCTAAATCGATAAGCAGATTTAGGAGGTTGTATGGATTAAAATTTTAAAATACATTTTGTATGACTTTCAACATGCTCAACATGTCAAATTTTTAGTTAAATATTTTTTTAACCCGTTTGAGATTTTAAAAAAAAAACAAAAATTGGTCAAAAATCCACCTTTAAGTATAACAAAGAAAAGTATTATTTTAGAATTACCTGCTCTTCCTGTCCTTCCAGATCGATGAATATAATCATCAACATCACGCGGTGGTTCACACTACATGATTAAAAAGTAACCATAGTAAATAAAAGATACAAAATGAATTTATTCAAGATTTAATCTTTGATTATATTAAACCTGAATAATCAATTGAACATCATGTATATCCAGTCCACGTGCCGCCACATTTGTTGCAACTAGTGTCATAAACTTCCCTGATCGGAATCCCGCAAGTGTCGCCTGTTAAAAAGATCACCAAAACTTAGTTTTAAATAACAGATAACCAGAATGCATAGTAACAAGTAGAAGGGTAAATACGTCTTTTGACTATGCTGACCTCACGCTGAGCCTGTTGTATATCCCCATGCAAAGGTCGTGCTCCAGGCAACACACCAGCAAGTTCAGAACAATAATCTTTTGTTTCTGTGAAAACAATGGTTCGTCCTCCACTAATAATAAAACCATTACAACAAATAACATCATTTTATACAATTTTTTGATAAATTTATATGAATTATGTTGTAAATACTAAATAATAGATAAAACCTGCTATGATGGCGGATAATATCGGGAATAACTTGATATCTAGCTGAACTAGAACAAGGCATGATAATATGCCTTATATTTTCACTAGCTTTCATTACCTCAACACCAACAAGATCCACAACTTTTTTGTCCATTTTCAGAAATTGTGAAGCAATCTGAGGAAAAACAAAACACTTGTTATTTGATTTGGCCTGTTTGAGATGAGACAAATCCCATATCAACCCATTTATAAGTAAACGTGTCAAATAAACGTTATATATTTAAGTAACTGAATTTAGTTCAGCACTGAGAATCATTAAAAGAAACATACATGATTTACCCAAGCTGGTAAAGTTGCACTGAACAGAACGGTTTGAACTTTGCTTGCATCATTCACCTTGCCTTAACCATAATAAACACCAGTTTAGTACATAATACATTTATCAATTTATGTTAAATCCGATAATTTAAAACTATAGAATATGTTAAATTACCTAAAATATACTCAACATCTTCAACAAAACCCTGCCTCAACATTTCATCAGCTTCATCAAGGATACGAAATTTCAATGAACTGAAATCAAGGTTTCCCCTTTCTATATGATCCTAAAGAATTTTTACAATATAGATATATAAGTTAACTTTAGAAACTGAAAGTTTCCTTTTTAAATAAAATTAAAATTAAAATTAAAATAATACCTTAACACGACCAACTGCACCAACAACTATATCCACCCCTCTTTTTAATTGTATGGTTTGAGGAGAAATAGAAGCTCCTCCTCCACCATACAAACAACATGATGTCAGACCAACCGAATCGCCATAATATTTAAAATCAGTGAATACCTATAACATAAAATAACAAAAATATTATTAAGATAGTATAGTATTAGAAACTCTAGATAATAATAATAATACTAACATTAGTTTTAACCATAATACCTGCTTTGCTAATTCTCTAGTTGGTAGAAGCACAAGAACTGTTGGTGCTCTACCGTATCCAGTTCTTCGTGATTCTTTCTCTGGTCCATTTGTTAGGGACTCCAGTATTGGCAAAATGAAGGCTAATGTTTTACCCTGAATTATTAAAATAATTAACTAATAACTGCTTTGTTACAAAAATATTATATGGAAACCAAGCATCAAGAGACAGTTAACTGATGTTGAAAAATAACCTACAACGCACATTTACACTCTTTTAAATCCAAATGCATAAACCTAGAAATAGCCATAAACTTAAGGGCAAATTCCATAGAATAAAAATAGTTAAAATTGATACAACTTCAATTAAACAATTGACTTAAATCTTATAATTTAGAAAAATAAAATATAAATATATAATTTAGGGATACCTGACCCGTTCTAGCCTTTCCGATCAAATCAAGGCCATCGTAAATTGATTCAAACGTTCGAGCTTGAATTGGAAACAACGATTCAATCCCCCTTGCCTTCAATGCAATCCTTAATGGCTCCGAAATCCTGAAATTTGAAACAGAATCTGGATTCTTATCGTTAACACTATCATCATCGTCTTCATCTATTCCCAATGTTCCCATTTTCTTCTTGATTTTCTTCATATACTCGTTAACCTTCAAAAGAAACCCCGATTTATTTTGAAATATCTGTAAATAAATCGATAACGCTATACAAAATCTACGGGAAATATAAATGTTTGATGTAATACGTAATTTAGGCTTACGAATTGGGCATAGCGATCAACATTTTGAGCAAGTGTTATGATCTTGGTTATCGTCGAGTTCTGTTAGCTCAATATGAAGTATGACGTGGCATATTCTCGTGTAGTTTTGGCTTTTTCCTTTTTTAAATAGAATATATACAAATTAGGAAGTTAAAAAGTTACACGAACTCACTACTCGTTTAATGACACTTTCCTTACTACAACAAACATTGCTTAATTAGACGTAGTTCGCATTGTTTTTCACATAATTTGATTTAACCATGGTTGTATCATAGTATTATATAGAATTCTACCATGGTTGAATAATGAATATTTTTTAGTTATATCTGATAATCGATAACCAACATTCGAATCCGTCGAATAGCTTGCGAATTATCACTACATTATCTATATGAATGAATTGTGCATGAATTATGAATGAAATTCAACATGCAGATTCAGCTTGTGCTAGACATGACTAAGTTAAATCAAATTCATCTTTGATTAAACAGAAATTAATGTAATTACATGTGAATATTTGTGCGTGAAATTAATCTAAGTTTCATGCTTGAGATGTATATACTTTAAACACATTATAAGGTCCAAAACTTTGAGTTTTCTAACCAATGCAACTTCTTGAAAGCTAATAGCTATATGCTGATAAATCCAAGCAAGCTTCCGCAATTGACTTATCTTGGTCAACTATTTCAGCATCCATTGATTGATTTCCCTGTAAATCATGCACATATTCGATGTAAAGATCCTTAAAGTATGTAATATAATAAATAAACTAAACAAAAGTGGAGCAGTTGATACGGGTCAGA
The DNA here is from genome assembly GCA_963853835.1 of Calendula officinalis. Lineage (NCBI taxonomy): Eukaryota > Viridiplantae > Streptophyta > Magnoliopsida > Asterales > Asteraceae > Calendula > Calendula officinalis. Next base: position 30,499,892 of record OY970822.1, read on the forward strand.
TCTGGTCTGGTCCACAAATGTTTTTGTCCATTAGTGTATTTCATTAACTATTTATAGCATAAAATAAATATGATTCAAATAAATAATCTGAGTTAGTTAAATTAATACGTGTTAGGAAGATGTAAGTATTAAAACTACACTTTGGGTGAGTTTCGACCCGTTAGCGAGGAATCATAACCCAAATTGACCCATTCAAAAGAAAATGGACAGAATTTGCAATCTCTAGTCACAATTTTACAATACTACACATTTTAATCAATTACACAACCCACTCATTTTGCCACCTGTAAGTCAAATGTGTGATATGACATATGGTACTAACAAAAAAGGATGGACAAAAGTCAATAAGTCCAAACAGCAATAATATGTGAAATCTAAAAATATGCTAATAAGGAAAAGTAGCAGTTACTATTAAATACGAGGTAATATAAATTATGGCAGTTTGTAATTTTGTAAATTTAATTACCATTGTACGAAATCCCCTGATGTAACCAACAAGTGCTACTTTGATTGGCTGATCACAGATTTCTTCAGTGCTTCCATTGATAAAGAAAGCTTGCTGAAATGAAAGCTATGAGTTAATTACATGAAAGCTTGTTTTTGTAACAAAACATTATTTTTCTAATCTTGTTTAACAATTTATAATAACATTTAGGAAAGAAAAAAAACAGATAAAATATGTATTGGTGGCCCATTTTGACACCTCTACTTTTAGAACAAATAAGAGAGTTCTGTATATATTAGGTATATATATATGTGGCAAAATAGACATATTTCTTAAATTTGGAAATTTTGCAAATGTTTGGATTCTCACAATGTTTCTCCTGAAAGATCCATGGCTACGGGCCCATCTCATGCTCACCACAATCTTTTTTCTCCCCTGAGAGTCAAAGTCAAAGTCAAACCAGCCAAAATAAACACCCCATGCTTGACTAGGAAGATCAAAAGCTCCATTATCTGAACAATCAACAAGACACAAAAAACATCAGTAGATGTATGTAAATGTATACTCTAGGTTTAAGTGTGACATTTTCTAATATTGAATTATTGAAGCAAGTTCAAAGATAGCTTTTAAGTGCTTTGAATTCATAAGACCTCCTAAAAAAAATTTATACGAAAAGTAGATTATAAGAAACAATATAATCCTTATAATCATGTTTGACATACTAATCATTTATAAAATAAAAATGAACAAAATATAGCATGTTTTGACCTGAAAGTGTTCTGGCCCGTTACCCAACCCGTCCTGACTGCCCCGACTATTTTGCCATCTCTAGGTACACGATTTTGTTTGGTTATAAATAATATGCTTTTATAGCAATAAATTTGATTTAAATTATGAATGATTCAATGAGTAAACCGTAAACCTGAGGTTTCTTGCAGAAATCCATTTTTGTATGACCCCTTAAAATGAATAGGTTCAATTGGCAATGCTTTCATGACCCCTACAACCATAACAAGTTAAATTAAAATTAAATAAAATAAAATAAAAAAGTTAAAATATATAATAAGAAAACATTACATACAGTCCTCAAAAGGTGGAAGTCCCCATAATTCTGGCTGAAAATCTAGCAAAGAATGAATCACATGATCAGCAATTGAAAATTCATCAGATTCACCTTCAATAGATGGCACAGCTACCACTTTCATATTTCCAGATTTTCCAGCTTTAACCCCTACCCTGTTCATTTTATACAATATTAACCCCTACAAAATTTCATAAAACAAGATAATATTTATCTTCTAACAGTTACTAGTGAAAATGATATTTATAGCATATTAAGAAAAGTGAGAAAGACTAACAGAGAATCTTCTATTACAAGACAAGAAGATGCATCCACACCCATTCTTCTTGCAGCTTCCAGAAATCTGAAATAAGTCATTTTTATTTACAAACTGAAATAAAATAATTACATTTACTCGTATCATAATCATAAGCTTACAGATCTGGAGATGGCTTCCCTGATTTGACATCATCACTTCCCAGAATCACTGAAAAATACTCTTTCCATCCTATTGTAATAAAATGAAATCCAATTTAGTAAAAACAATAACCTGATAAATGGCACCTTTATTGTTAAGGTTATTATGAGGAATTATTATTTAGAGATATGTTTTGGGAAAATGACCATTTTGTGCATAAACTTTGGCTTGTACATTCTTCCTTGCGGAATTTGAAGCAACTGAAAATGGAATTCCATGCTTATGGAGATGCTTCATCAGCCGATTAACACCAGGAAGTGGTTTGGCTTGCAGCCACCTACAAGAACACAAATTACAGCTGGCTTTAACTTACAAGGAGCTTATTTATTTAAAAAAAAATTTATTAATTATGATGCAATGAAGTAGATGAAAGAGAGGCTACTTTTGATGATACATGGGCATGATGCTGTCGATGTATTGTTGAGGAGTCAAAGGAAGATTATAATCTTTAACAATTGCAATTGCTGACTTATCTTGTGTCATTCCAAGCCTCTTGTTTTCCTTTTCCATATCCACAGTCTTACCATATCTAACAAGAAATTCCTTTAATAGGTCCTTTGTAAGTTGTTCTTCATACCAGAGAAAGAAAAAACAAAACAAATTACAACACAATATAGCAATCTGATTACAATCAGGAATAAGAATCAGTATCCTGATAGCTAGCAAAATGAATCTGATTCAATCCTTGTACTAGAATGAAAATGAACTCGTAAATGCCAGGTATAGGAATTAAGGGCGAGTTTTGAAACCAATTATTGAATAATAATCCTATGAACAACTCATGAATATAAAATCAGTTTCCTGGTAGTAATTATCTTCGAATCTGACCATTTTGACCTAGAAACGGACTATTACACTGACATTCAAATACTCGTTAAAAGCTAGAATAGCATCTGAATCAAATCATGAACAGGCCACATAAATTGAGAATACCTGTGGGTGCCGTAAAATCACAGCAGAGATGCGAGAGCCGTTCATGGCGAAAGAGATCAGATAGTAAATCGGATTGAAAAAATGGAGATGGATAACAAGGAAGGAATCATAAATGGATTTGGGATGATTCGCATGCGTAACAAAGGAGCACGTGCCTTCCCGCCATCTACGTTTTGGACAAAAGTAACTAATCAATATCTTTTGGGACACTTCATAAAAATGCATAATTTTTTTTTCTTCCACCAATAAAGACCGTGTCTAAATATATTTTTTATTATGTTGTGGACAATGGATTAAAAAAATGAAAATTAAGATATCATTTTATTTGTAATGAAGGGCATGGGATGGAATGAATGGAATTTTGAAGTATATACCTCAAAACATTGTAAGTTGATAATAAATGTCCATGGGTTACCTAAGAATTTTTACCACCCTACAATATACACCTTGTAGATATATTCAAGTACCAAAGCAGAACTCATTTCACTCATATTATAATTTGGCTACTAATAATAAAGTTATATAATTCTTTCTGCTTCTGAAATCATAAAAAAAAAAAAACATAATATAAGGCCATGCATTAGCACTAATTAAGCAGTATTAATAATGGACCATATATCCACCAAATCAAAAGCCTTGTCTCAGTGAATAACAAAATCTCATGTATAAACGAAACCACTAGCTTTTGACCAGCTCGATTATATGTAAACTGAGCCTTTTACTCAATGACCGAATATGTGTATCTAAATAAAAAACATTACATAAAAACAAATTTGATCCGGTTGGAGAAATTAATAGTTTTCAATATTGATGGCCGAAAAGTACAACAAAATGAACAAAGTTTTTACTCCTGTTGCTTTCATGGTATGTTACTTTGCCAATCAATTAATGACTCTCTACAAGTTGACTCATTAATTACTATCCTCTATTTCAATATAGAAAATTGTATTGTTCCTTCAATTTTGTATATCAAATCCGTTAAATTAAAACCCGAAAGAAATCTAACATCTTGAAAGACGATCGATGTTAAAGATCCAAGAATTCTGATCTTTTGGAGGCTAAGCACAACTGTTCTTGTTCATTGCCTGAAAAGCATGTATTTATTATCAGATAATTTAAAATACGATTAGTTAGATTTAGGAATATGTCAGGATAAAGAAATCATAGCAACTTTAATTCCAACATAACAGCTAGCTTACATAACTACCAAAGTGCGCGATGTTGAATAGGCGTATCAGTTGTCGTAAGTGAAGTGAAACTTCTGCAGAAGGTGTTTAATTAAAAATAGAAAGATGTCTTATATATATATATATATATATATATATATAGAAATAATAGAATGCAGCATGTATATATAAAGTTAGAAGAATCTAATTCGAACCTGAAATTCGGGTAAATGAGCCATGTACTTCTTACGAATGGGAAACGAATTAGGAGACGCGAATATCTACCAAACGAAAAATGTAACACACAATACTTTGGTTAAGTTTGTCTTTAAATATAAATCATATTCAAATTTAATACATGTTGGTTGATTGTTATTACCAACCTTTCTATTCAATGGCAGTGCTTTGAAGGTATATACATTCGCTTCCGCTTTATTGTGGGACCTAAAACTTGTAGAGAGAATATGTCGAACGAAAAGAATTAGAAAGATTTGAGATTAATTAAAAAATAAAATACAAAAAGGTCGGACAAGTGATTACCTACGCCTTCGAGCTCGCTCTTCTGTCATTAATTTAGGTGTTTGAGCGACGGTAACCTGTGAACATGAAGAATATATATATGTGCCCAATTTCATTAAGTTATTTGTTAGACGATTTCAGAGTCTAAAATTCCCAAGGTTAATTAAGTAGTTTACACACCTTTGTGGTTGTCTTGTGAGTAAATAAGGTTTGGTGCTTCAATTGAGAAACCTAATTGCAAGATGAAGAATAATTAGGGTATATATTATGCATGTGGTTAATTGCAGCTATTAGATTATGAGTGAACTATTTACATATATCTAACTACATTATTAATCAAGTACAAATTTATAGATAGATTCTTCATATGATAACATATATAGAAACAAAAGATTGATCTTGAAATAATGATTCTATACGTATACGCACCTTACGCAAGAAACCGATCTCTAACTTCTGTCTTTTCGTGTCTTCAGTTTCAGAACTATTAGGAGTTTGTAGCTTAGGTGACCTACAAAATTAATTAGAATCAGACAAAAAAAAAATAAAGATTAAGAGAAAGGGAACATTTTGCTTATTTATTAATTCATAAACACATATAAGTAGTTTGGATGGAAAAAACTAGTTATATTGAATTGAATATTAGAAGCACCAATTTGTATATTTAATGAATTAACAAAACATTAGATCGAATCTAGATTTGAGGTAAAGATCGATAAACACCTTCCGCGTATATCTGCTACATTAACCTGCTTGGCCAAATGACTAGCGGTTGGTTTCATGAATGTTTTACTTGGTTTAGATGATGATTTGTTTGTGGAACTGAATTTAGCTTTCATGATTTGAACATCAGCAAGGAGATTATGATATTCCAGACCTGAACTAGTAAAAACAAATTGTTAGGTTGCACACAGGGCCGGCCCAAAGGCTGGGCGAGCTGGGCCCAAGCCCAGGGCATCACTCAAGGATAGGGCATCAAATTAACAGGCCGTCCATATATCCATTAGTCAAATTTTTATCTGTAATATCAACAAACGACGAAAGGGGCATGCGATGAGATGGGCGGCAACCGCAGAATACGAGGAGGCAATTGGCAAAACGAAATCGACGATTGGAGTTTTCTAGGGGTAGTGATCCAGTGGATTCAATCGATCGGTTCGATTCACAAGCTTTAACGAGGTTGTTATTTGAATTGTCATTTCAACTTGGAAATAGACAAATTTTCAGTTTTATGATTTTGGCTCTAGTATTCGAAGATTGAATATGGTAGTTTAAGATGAAGAAATTTGATTCCAGTATTGGAAGAAATTTTGTCATAATCAAATGATTTTGGGCTCAATTACTAAAACCATTATGAGCTACATTATTAAAGCCATGTGATAATTTTGGTTGGAAAAATCCTTAAGCTGATGCAGTTCGTACACAACCTTTCTTTGCTTTAGTGTTTTCTCCCACAATGTTTTAATTTTAAGTTTTAGGCACAAGGTTTCTTTGCTTTAATGCTTTCTCCCACAAGGTTTTTATTTTTATTTTAGGTATTGTTTATATATTTTTATCGCAATTTCATTGAAATTTACAGTACATCTTATTTTATTTGTGGTCTTAAATTCATTGCATGGAACTTGGTATACAGTTTGCTGAGCAATCTTAGGCATCGGGATCAAATGTTGGTGTAAAGTCTACAATGGTTAGCTTTGATTTAAATACTATAAAATCAAATTCATTCTGAAAATTACATTATTAGAGTTAGATAACGTCTATTTTGCACCTTGTTTGAAGGGTGGACAGGTATATCCGACTATTAGAGCATTTAAATTAGTATTTGATGATTTGTCTATTGTGTCTATTTTATTATTAGTATTGATGATTTATAGAGTGATTCTTAGTATAGGATTAAAACATTTAAATTCTTTTCCGGTGAGTTGTAGAGTAATCTTGAATTTTTAGTTGTTTAAAGATTTGATCTTACAAACAATAAACTAGCAAATCTCGAATAAACTTAGAACAAAAAAGTCCGTTTTTTTCTTTCTGTCTTTGTTGCCCTTGGAAGCTTATTGGTGTACCGTTTTGTTCCAACGTAATTAGCTTTGTTAAAAAAAAAAGATTAACATGTGGGGGTATTTTTTTCCCACTTCGCCCGGGGCATCAAAATTCATTGGACCGGCCCTGGTTGCACACTGGAACTCAAAGGAGAATTGAAATTAGTGTGTCAACCAAATTGTAGAATAATTCATACCTTCAGTTTTCTCTTCTGAAGAAGAAATGTCACAATCTGAAGTGCTAACACCTTGCAATTTGAGGGATCTGGCTGTATAAACTTGTGTAGGTGTGCTCTTTAATACATTCGTCAAATTGATCTTCACCATGTAAGCTAAACATCCACAAAAAAATTATACAAATTGCATCAAAGAAAAAACTACATATATGTACGTGTGTCAATTAACAGGACACTTACAAGCAATATAAAGTATAAATAATTCATAAATGCAGGAATGACTAGCACAAATAGAACATAATCTACAAACAGATAAAGGATATTAGACTCCCTACTTTGCCGAAAAGTTTCTCTCTTCATCTTTCTGGAAGAATCTATAGAACTAAACTACAAAATTACCTCGCGGGATGTTATCCACACGTACCCGCACAAAAGGAAGTAATAATATTGCTTGTTAACGTCGATCGCTACAAGAAAAATGACTTCTCAAACAATAAATCGGTTGTAAATTATATCCAACCACGATCTATGGGTTATAACATTAATAACTATGTCCATATACGATACATTCGTCGCTATGTTGATAGCTTTATGTTTCACGACATAATTAATAATCACCTTAAACCTACATATATGTTAAACTTAATTATGAGCTTAAAGTAGCATTTTCCTATCATAATTGAAAAGTGCTAGCTTCATCTTTAGAAATCAAATAGGCTCTTATACGTGAAAGGGAAAGGTAATAACTAACTTGTAGCTCAAAATATTGCAGTATAAATTAATAAAGATGGGCATCATATATATCCTTTCATTTCCTGCCCTATATAAACTTAAAAGAATATATATACATAACAGAAATTCATGTAAAGACACTACAAGAAAAAACAGGTTTTACCGCAGCGACACCCGACGCAGCAAAAAGCTGCAAAGGGACAAAAAAGAAGCAAGTCCGGAGTTGACTTTCAACGGTATTGCGGCGATGCCCGTCACCACAAAAAGTCTCTTTACCCCACAAAAATATAGGCGGGTTAATTTCCCCCAAATCTTTGCATGTCGCCCCAAAAAGTATTTTGGGGCGACAGTTTGAGCTTTTGCAGCGTTTTTTTGTCGCCGCAAAAGTCTTTTTTTTTTTGTAGTGAGATCTCAGTTAACCTTTTGATAAATGTCGTATGTATAGTTATGTTAGATGTACCATCGCGCATTTGGCCTAGCTAGCTGTATCCTAGATGCATTTGGTTGATGGTTCAAATTCCATATATGAAAAGGTGTAGGTGGTCGGGTGTGAGTTTGCAGTTAATTAAGAAATGATTTACTTTATATGCACATCGAGTCCGATTGATATACTTGCATGATAACTAGCTAGATTGTTAATCTAATATTCTGATGAAAGAACAATATAAAAAATGTAGAAAGATATAAATAATTGTCATAATTATATTTACTCCAAATCATACATGAGTTCAAAGTTCAACAAGCTGGTAGTAACAGATGTATAACGAACCTAGTTTAAAATATATATCTAACAGAAAGCAAATTATCAAATTATTAATTCTGAAGCTGATGAGATGCTTACGAGCAGGTGGATATTCAGGAGCATTATATCTGAACCAACTTTCTGCTTCTTGTATTTCATAATCCGTTTCATCAGTAGAAAAATCAAAGAACTTAAAAGCATCAAACTCGTATTCAAGATCAACATACGATTCAGGATCTTCATACAATGATGATTCATCGATGGCTAATCCTCCCATCATCATCTCAACTTCATCCATCTTCAGTCCTTAACAAAACCCTAGCTAGTTTTTCAGTGAATTAAAGGTGAGATTTTTTGTCTACTGAGATGATGAATAGAGACAGGGTGGCGTGTATCTATATTTAGGGAGTTATATTGCGCCCAGACAACTTTTTTGAAATTGTGGTGTCATTTTCCTTTTTGACTTTGACAAAAATGTCAATACATTTACGCTGCAATAAGAAGGAAAAAAAAGTCAGCATTTATTGCTTGTAATCTACATTAAATATTCATGATTTTATTTCAATTAAATTGCTCTTAAATTTAGAATTTAAATTTTGGTCCGATTGCACGTGAGTTTCAAGAAAATGTAATAGAGAAATGATATTTAGTCCTACCATTTAGACCTACTCATGGGCCTACCCACTTGATAGGATGACATGTGTATTCCACTAATTCTCTCTCCTAATATTATCCCTTGATTTTGACACATGTCTTTATCTAATGAGTAGGTCTATAGGTAGGTCTAAATGATAGGCCTAAATACCATTACTCAATGTAATAAGTTATGTATTCGTGGTGTAAGTTGCACAAGCTTAAATTAATGATTGATTTGATTACGAGAGAATTTTAGAAATATTGAAAATATAATTTAATATTTAGAATTTTCCTTTTGAGTGATTGTTATCCAAAACAAAATTGTGGAAAACAAATAATTAAGGAAGGGAATTGATTTATTAAAGGCAAATTTTACTTGTATAAGGCATATTAATTTGTTTTGGACATTTATACCCTTTTCAATTTCCCCCTTTTTACTAAACATTAATCCGACGATTAGTATTTACTGTGAAACCACCGTCACTCTGCAGCCCTGATCTTTCCTCGCCATAATCTCCACATGCATAATCTTTCCTCGCCTAACCTCACATAAATTATCTTCTGTTTATATATGTTTATGTCATGGAGGATGTGCAAAAGCACCAGAGCGGAACTGACGGGAACTAGAAGTGCCTAATCGGACGTTACTATCGATTAATAGTCATACCGGGTTCCGGAAGTGCCTAATATATCTTGTTTTAGCGGTAAGATTAGTCCGTCTTCGTGAACGTTTGTTGCTCATAATTGTCGAAATTTTGCACGATGCCGCATGATGAGCACTCTAGGTATCCGGTTACTGAGTCGACAATTAGTGTTTTGGACTTGCATTTTTTGCAAGAACTCATGAATTTAGGAATTGGTAAGGTTGGATAATTGATTTCCGGTGTAAAATTTGCTTCAGAATTGCACGAATGATGACGCAACTGCTGTGGATTGTGTTTGCTGGCGAAAAAGAGGGAATTGGTTGTGTCAATTGGGGATTTGGGGGTTTCTTGAACTTCTAAGAGATTGCAATTTTGCCTCTAAACTTGAAAAGATACAAAGGGGGATGATGGAGAAAAATCAAACCTTTACGTTGAGATGTTAATTCCAGTGATGTTAACTTCGGTGACTATGATTATGCATGTGGAGATTATGGCGAGGAAATATCAGGGCTGCAGAGTGACGGTGGTTTCACAGTAAATACTAATCGTCGGATTAATGTTTAGTAAAAAGGGGAGAATTGAAAAGGGTATAAATGTCCAAAACAAATTAATATGCCTTATACAAGTAAAATTTGCCTTTAACAAATCAATTCCCAATTAAGAAATAGTAAAATTTATATTTATGACAAAACTAGTGAGGGAAGTTATTATGTGCTATATTTTGAAGTTAAATTTGATTGTTAGGTTAATCTTAAATCTTAAATAAAAATATAAATTTATTGCATAATTAATGGGAGGATAGAGAGAAACTAAAAGCATGAAATACATAGAAAATGATAGGAAATACGCCACAACCGGGCACAACGTATATAACAAATGCGAAAATAAATCTTCATTTGACAAATTTCCCGAAATTTGAACCTACGAAGAGAGAGAGAGAAAAAAAGGAACCGGGAATTTTGTTAAGAGAAATGAGAGGAGCTAGAAAAACAAGAATGTGAATACAAACAAATAAGGTATACTAGATGTAACACTACTAACACAAATCAGCCGCAAAAGAGTGAGGAGATAATCAAGCAAGAAAATAAACATACGGTATTTTTAGCGTGAAAAACTCTCAAACGAGAGTAAAACCCACAGAAGCCTTTTAAAATCCAGTATCACCAAACTAGATCGCACAATAATCATCACACGTATGGTACTACTCATCAAGAAGTATGGCATAAAATTAAAGACGAAAGGGGAAGAACATGACCACGCAATAACTAAACATGATTTTTACTAATCTGCAATGTAGATTTTATACTTCTATGACTCGTAACATAAATCTCGACAACCAATAACTTTAATATAACTAAAGCAGAAAATACAAGTAAAAAGAGTGAAAAAAATATGAACTCTCAAAATGTTTAACTGAATTAAGAGAAGCGTTGGATCAAATTGCAAAATCCTATATACATGTCTTGTTTACCTTAATAAAGACTTGTCAAATTATACAATATTCCCAACTAGCCATATGTTCATCATTAAATGGCACAACATGCATACACTAAATGACTTGGTTTTAATAAAAAGAAGATGATATACTTCACAAGAAGCTAGTACCCACAGCCAGATCATTCAAATTTGATATGATCTGTGCACGCGTTGTCCCAATCTGGTTAGCAATTTCATGTTGATTCTCAAACGACAGCATATCATAACTGCACAAAAAAAACATATATCTATAATCACGAAAGACCTAATTAGGGTATTTCAGAAGCTTACTGGCACAATAGCTCAGAGTCAAGTATGCTATCAGGTCCAGGTTTATGAGCCTTTCCATTTGACTGAAACTGGCGAAAAGATCTTGGATTCAATCCAGCAACATGAGCAACACCATCATAAAGCTTCTTCTGCAGTGATTGAAGCCTGCGAAATGTCAGTTCATCAACAGGTGCAATGCATCCAATACTGCCATCTAGGGTTCCAAACAGCAGTGCAAAACGGTTAGTCTTATCAGAGCCGTTGATTCGATCAGAAGCTGGAAGCATCTGCAACCGCAGGAATTTAGTCACGTGGGCCCCCACATTGAATTCAGCCCGTGACAGCAGCTTCTGTCCTTTCCAACTTTCTGAGGCTTTTGGTGCGTAGTAAAATATCTGAGTTTTATAGCCACATGTCCACATTTAATTCAATAAAAAACAAATAGAGTAAAATACCGACCTGTGGTTTTGCTGATTCTGCTTTTTTGTTTTTTCGTGATTTTTGTCCCCGTGCTTTTTCAAATTCTGTTTTTCAGTCCTTCTGTCCAAATTTGGCTGTTAACTAACGGTGTATGCCAAAAAAGTGAGGGTATTTTATATTTTCATTTTAATTGGAAAAAACCCAGATTTTGGAGGGGATTTAATTGGAAGAAACCAGATTTTGGATCTTTGAAAGAGTTTGAAGAATGGGGAAGGAAGATGATAAAGAAAATTAAACAAAAATGAAAATATAACATGACTAAAATACCCTCATTTTTTTGGCATACACCGTTAGTTATCAGCCAAATTTGGACGGAAGGACTGGAAAACAGAATTTTAAGAAGCACGGGGACAAAAATCCCAAAAAAAAAGTTTAGGGACAAAAAAGTAGAATCACAGGGACAATTTCAGTAATTTACTCAAACAAATATAAATAATTTAGGTTGTAAGTTGTGACCTGCACATTTTTGTGGTCATCTGAGACCATAAGACTAAGAGTGCTTCCATCAATAAGAAACTCAGTTGCAAAACAATTAAGCGAGCCAAAATCTTTGGCTAATAAAGTCAGCTGAGATCCGTTTTCTTTCCAGCTTAGAAAATATATGCTTTTGTGGATATCACCGATCAGAATAAAATTCTTAACCTAAAATAAAAAATAAAAAAAAAAACTAAAGAAAAAGCAAATAAATGTCGAAATGAACGATGTTGGTCAAATGAGTTGACTCACGATATTTAAGCTGACTACATAAAGTGGTGGAGCATCAAAAAAGGCAACACCGTTTAGCTCAGAACCGGTCCATTTATGTAGGATGACTTTTGGGCCTGATGCAACTAACAGATAGCCTTGAATTGCAGCTAATGCTGATATGGCACCTTTCATTTCCTTTGAGTATACTTCTTTAACTGGTGCTTGTGAGTGTGAATTTTCCATGCTGTTTTCAACTGAATATAACAGAACACGCCCTCTTGCAGCTACATCCTCCCCTTGCACATAAGCTGTTCCAACTGCCAAAAGTGTTTCGTTTTCTCTGCCTGTTGTATTCTGTAATAAAACATTTAATCATTAACAATTAATTAACATTAACAATATGTAATATAATATAAACTTACGGATAATGTAACCACTCGCACAGTCAATGCGTTTTCGGAAGTTTGCATGGGAATCGTTCCTATTGTCTGCCATGGCCCGTTAGGGCTCTCGGGTTCCATAATTCTAACCTCAAATTCTTCGACACTGTAACTACCATCAAAATTTACAGTATCGTGCTCGATTTGGTGACCGGATTCTTGGTCAACGAGAGATGAAATAACTTGATTTATTGGTTTTGAGACCTGCAATATATGATGATATTCTAAAAAACGAAATTTGAGATATTATGTTGATAAAAGTAGGGAGAATATGAGAATTTACTGACAGGGACAGAAACTATGAGTGGGTATAAGTTCTTGTCAGCAAAGTATGTAACTTGATGAGGAGTAGCCTTTAAGGGAATCTGTCCAAACACAATGCAAATGAATATTATTTGTTTGCAAGTCAATCAAACTATTTGACTTAATAATAATAATAATAATAATAATAATAATAATAATAATAATAATAATAATAATAATAATAATAATAATACAGTTAAAGACCTTTTGTACTGGCCAATAATTGTCATAGGATAGCAAAGATGGAAGTTGGGAAATCTTCAAAAAACCCTATTCATATATTCAATACATAAAATAATATTTGTCAGAAGATGAAAAATAATAAATAAAATATCTTAACTGACCTCTGAGGTAACATAAATGAACCCATGGTTACAGTACATGTTATGAAGGACTGTGAAGGCAACAACTGATCCATCACAAAGCTGTAAATACAAAACGCAATATTATCACAAGTTATACATATATTTGAAACCCACCCGTTTGATGTGACCCGTTTATTTAAATGACCCGTTTCTAACCTGGGGATGAATTCGAAGCCGTTCACGGAATTTCATGAACCAAGCAGGCCTTGAACCAGAGAGGAAAAAACCAGGATAACCACCAACATTCTTAAACATTGTTATTCGTGGAAATGGTGTTTTTTCTGACATTTCTTCTCGTGTGTAAGTATCCAAAGAAACACGTGAAAACCTCAGATTTTTAAGTCTTGAACAGCTTTGACCAGTAACAGCTTCACTTTTAAAACCGTTTTCTGAAACTTCATACAAATAGGCATGATAACAAAGAATAGTCCCATCATCCAGTATTCCAAAAAGAAAAGGCCGGCTATTTTCTCCTTGCCACCTGTGCATTGCCAGCTCAGCAACCTTCATATTCTGACTGTTATTCTTTTTTGAAGAATCATCTTGGAATAAGTTGTCTCCAATAAAAGTTCTTCCCGAAACAAAATTATCAACCGAAAAAACACAAGAGAAATTTGGGACATCGTATATTTCTAGGGTACCATTTTCATAACAGATTATACAGTAGATATCGCCTTGTTCATGTGGTGTGCCATCAGGTCCTTCAATTGGTTCACTGACACCTGGCAAAAGCCAAGCATCTGTACTTGTTTTTCTTAACCATGGTTCTGTTCCTTTATCGTGGTAGAGTGTACATGCGGTTATTGTTTTTTTTGAAGTTTGAAATGATGCCAGATTGTTGATACTCATAGTGCATGTAGAAGGATCTGCAATATATACATCATAACACCATATAAAAAGTGGATTAAAATTAAAATTAAAATTAAAGTTAGAATTGACCTCCAATAAGAAGCTGAATACTTCCATCAGTCATTTTCAATAATACATAAGGATCAGCAATTGAGACGGATGAAACAGTTATAGCAGCTTCAGAATTTGTAGATTTAAAGTTTAATTCTTGAGACTGGAAAGCACCATCAAGAATTCGAGCACCAGCAGAGTACACTTGTATCACACGTCTCCTAATACATTTAAATTAAATTAACAATATCAGAAAGAGTAATAAGTTAATAACTCATAAAGAAACTTAGACTATAGTATTGAGATATAATATACTCCAGAAAAGATAGTTTCACCTTCCAAAAAGATTCCCGGCATAAATGGTACTTCCTTGAACAAAATAATCCACATTTTCAGTTACCTCTTCAAGATTACTAACTGTCTGTAGCACCTGTTCACATAAAATAAAAAAATAGTCAGTCTCCAATTTCTTATCTTTTTTAATTAAAAACATAAAAAAGTAATTTCTGGAGTAAAGAAGACATATTACCATAGTTCTACTCTCCAAACTAATAATCAGATATGCATGATACTCATCATCTTCAGATGCTGTTTTTGAATGTTCAGCTTGATTGCGTGCATTTTTGTGGTAAACAGTCCAAAGCCCCTTGCAATTTGGTATAGCTTCCTACAAATCATATATATACATATATTTATTCATTTATTAAGCATTCCAACTTTTATATTAAAATTCCAAGAAGCT
The DNA here is from genome assembly GCA_963853835.1 of Calendula officinalis. Lineage (NCBI taxonomy): Eukaryota > Viridiplantae > Streptophyta > Magnoliopsida > Asterales > Asteraceae > Calendula > Calendula officinalis. The sequence continues at coordinate 30,515,125 of OY970822.1, forward strand.
TTTGTGGAGAAAATTATGTAAATAGGCATACTTGGGTGATTCTTTCTGGACGGATAGACCGTTGAAGCACGCAGAGAGAACCATTCTTTCCATGGCCAGAACAACATACCTAAAGATATTTTCAATAGATATATAAGAATTAAAGGAATGTGAACTTGTAAGCATTTGATGTACATGTGGCAATTTTAAATAATTTACTTATGAATGGTTGATTAACGTTATGTTTTATATGTCTAACTGGTCAAACAAATCAAATCAAAATAATTAAATAAAATATAAAAGCTTGAGAGGAAATGAGAAACAACTTACAAGTTCATAATTACTTTGTTTAGCAACTCCCTGTGCAGCTGGATCAGCATTCATTCGTAAACCGTAAGAGAAGTCTTTCAACGGGCCCACATTAAGCAATGAGTCCCTCACACTAAATGAGAATGTTTTCTGCATCATTTATATACAAAAACAAGTTGTTTCTTAATCATAGTATATCATAAAAACTAAAAAGCATCTTAGTACAAATAAGCTATAGAATATTAGGGTTTAGGAGATGATTAACCTGAGTAGATTGGGCATTGTTCAGATCTGAACCATACAAAGAAAGTTCATCATCATTTGCCATATCTTGTAAAGCATCAGAGGAAGATCTTCTTAACCGTTTTGTTGATGGAATATCGCCTTCAATATCACCAACCTTGTGACAGTAATACAGAAAAAGAATTAACAATTTAGTTAAATAATGAAATAATAATAACTTAAGAAATTGAAAACCTCTTCTTCCTTTGGAGCCATAGAGGATCCTGCTCCACAGTGGAACTGCACCAGCAAACTATCTCCTAACCGACTCCCCAGAAAAAAGAAAGAATTTCCAACAGTAGTGATCCCCTGAAAAACAGGTAACATAATTACATAATGTAATAAATTAAATATAAATTAATAAGTGCATACCGAAGTTAGTACTGAAACTTTAGACTTGGAAAGATCAAGTTTCTGCACAATCCTACAAACAAATAAAAAATATATAATAAATAAATAGAAAAATTTTACAGACTGAAGGTTACTCACCGCCCATCATGAACAAGTGTCAACAGAAGTAATTCTCCAGTTTTTGTTGACAGCATGGCAACATCATTTGATAACCATGTTGCATTTGCAGCATCAAGCTCCACATTAAAACTTGATCTTGACATTTCTTGACTGATAAATCAATTATAATTCTTTTTAATGTTTGGCTTCTAAAATTAAATGTTAGCAGTACACAGAAATTATAACTGACCTGTTATCCATGGGAACAGCATAATTATTCAACGCCAATATGCATGATTCTGACTGGACAAAAGCAGTTGCTAATTTAGAATCAGATATAATAGATTATCAAATTACCACAAAATTAAAGAAATTTACCTGACTATGATAATGAATAGAATTTGCACAAACTACAACTACTCCACCAATTGGAGAGGGCACAGCAAGAAGCTTATAAGCATCATGTGGAAGATTCTGATACACACAACATATTCAATATACCAATAAAAAGATGATTTAAGAGCAATTTTATTGGAAAAAAAAAACAGAAAAAGAAAACAAAGTTAGTTAAATAAATAAAAAAACTTACAATGGCAGACCAAATTTGTGGATGCTGTTTCGAAGTGGTACTGATACTATGTGCAGAAATTTCACAAGTATGATGTTTATATGGAAGACGACCAGCCCAAGTGAGTTCTTTCTCATGAAGGATCACCAAAACCGGTTCAATGTAACCTATAAACTGAATTTTATCAAAATCATAACTAAAAAGGTAAAAAATGAAAAATAAGATCATTCTGCCATTTAAAAAGCTTCTCACCGTGAACGAAAATAAAATCCTTGACATGTTTGACATCTAAATCTCTTAAACTAATCACATAAGATGACTGAATACGTGCAGAAACTGAGCCACTAGAAGCACCATCATCTCCCACCAAACCACCAGCCTAATATCAAATATATATATATATATATATATATATATATATATATATATATATATATATATATATATATATATAATAAAATAAAAATTACAGTCAGAGTAGTGAAAAATAAGATAGATAAATATAAAGTAGGAGGCAATACCTCAGCAGCTTTGAGTATTATCATTTGTAGGCCATAAGCAAGTACCCCTGCACACCTGCCCAGAGGATCAGCTTTGATTAATGGTCCTCTTGCAAAAGATTCTCTGCCTTTTTTCAAATTATGCCACTTTGGACCCTCAAAGCAATGCATTGAACTGGACAAAAAATGAAAGATTAAACAATTTGCTACAAATAACGAGATGATACACTAATATGGAGTATATATTACAAAATAGATATATGCAAAGAAGTTAACCTTGTACGAAGTCCATAAACTGAATCATCGAATTCTAAAACCGATATTTTTGCATCTTGAAATGTTAAAATGATAGAATCTCTTCTTTTGCCACCTGTCCGGTCCTCTGCTCCAGAATTCAGAACACCTACTGATTCCACATTACCATGCAACCTGTAGTACGATACAGAATCATATGTAGGATGAGAACATCTTCCAAGTTAATTTAAGCAAGTATTATGATTAATTTGGTAATTATGGCTATAAATATGCTTATCCATGTTTTCAAAGCTGAAAGCATAACACTTCATAGCAATTTTTACACTTTCAAGCTTAACTATACTTCTTCCTGAATGAATCAAATGTAATTACAGATAGCAGGGTGGGGGGTAAATGAGAAGTATTTCAGGCCTCATTTGTTTAGCATACTCCACTTACTGTTTTTCCCCAAAAAAATTAAGATCACTCTTCCAAACATAACAAAAGGTTCTAAAAAGTCATTATCTTGAAGAATTAAGATAACTCTGCACAACCTACAATCAATACTTTATACAGTATATGGACTCATTATGGTTCTGAAACAAAGCTTGTAGAACTTTAGCGCATTTGATCAGCTGGAGTGTCACATAAGAACAATAAAAATTAGCAAATAGAAAGAATAAACCAACCACTTAACAGAATTTTATTCAAGTAATTGCTGAATGTTGTTACATTCAAGTTTCTCTTATGAGTTTGCAAACATTATTTGTACCTGTAACTACAAACGAGTTCTAGCGAAGCACCAGATAGACCAGCCATGACGCCGCCACGCTTCGGTTGCGCTACGGTGGAGGAATCCTTGTTAGTATTATTATTATCTTCCTGAACCCTAACTGTATAAACTTCTAGAACATTAGCCGCGGTCACGATGAGGTTTGGGATAGGGCCGACGCCTGGAGTCGACGTGGCCGGCCACACGGAGTCGATATCTTCAGTCTGAACGGGGAGAATCCGGGAAGCAAAGTCGGCCGGAGAATGCGTAATGAATCCCGAAGCGCAGTTGTCGATTCCGGTGGGCGGGTGCATCAATTTGTACGCTGCGTAGCTCATTTTCGCAGTGAAATGTAACTGTTACGATCGATTGTCGAATGTAGTATTGTGATTTGGAGTTGGATAGAGACGATCTTGAAAAAGAGTGACTGTTAGGGTTTTAAGAGCTAAAACCTCCCTGTTCTCGGTGTGGTTGGAATAGGGGAGAACGATTTAGTTGTTTAATGCTGCTAAAAAATTATTGCAATTTGGGTTGTAACTAAATTTTTATGTTTTCAAAGTTCTTGTAGAACATTTCAGGAGTTTCATGACTAAATTTTTATAAAGTTTTGAAAAATAAATCTTAGTCTTTGGATCAAGGGTAAATTACAGTTTCTGTCCCTGATCTATGGTCGATTCGGGGTTTTTGTCCCTAATGTTTTTCTGTCGGTTTTTTGTCCCTTAAGTTTTTCAAATTCTGGAAATTTGTCCTTCCGTCCAATTTTGACCGTTAACTGACGATTTTTTTGTCAATTTCCCCAAATTACCCTTCCATCATCTTCCTCAATTTCCCCAAACCCTTCTTCACCATCCGCCATTTTCATTCCCAAATTAAACTTCTGGATCTCATTTCCAATCAGCTTGATTAGATCCAGATTCAAAAACCCTAAGTATCATTAGAAATGCAATTGTCAAAAAATAAATTAAACTAAAGCCATAGATATATGATTCATGACTATCCGTACTTATCAAAATTCAGATCTGTACGATTGATGAACTTTTTTCTTAAAAAAATAAGCTTTAAAACAGCTAAAAGTTTCAGGAACATTAAAAGCTTTCAAAATCAACAAAACTCATTTGTTCAGATTTATAAAATGCACAAATTTGTAGATGATAACTTAAATCAAACAAGATTTTGCATGATTCACCATAGCTCAATGCCCTCACTTCCAAAAACACACTAAAAAGCACTTGATTAAACTATGAATACGAAATTGAGGTATCACATCAAACAATGTGTACAGTTCAACAAAATAAATTGTAAAAAATATATAATTGATGACATATATCGGAGCAAAAGAGTAAAATTCAATCAAACCCTAAGCAGACAAGTTAAAACTCTAAATTTATAAAAAAAGAAGTAAAATAAGAAAATTGACATAATTGATGACCTTGAAATGATTGATCGCAACGAGAATCGAAAAACCAACTGAATTTTACAAAAACTGAATCAGATATCAACCTGTTCTACAGAAATTATTGTTTTATTGAAATTACAGAGCGGTCAAATGGTAATCGACTTGAAAGACTTCATATTTCTTAACACTGCTTTAGTTAGGGTTTTGAGGAAGTAGAAAGAGGACAAATTGTATATAAAGGGTCGTACAGTTGGCTGCTAAACGGGTCGGGTCGGTGGTGGTCTGAAAGCTCAAGAAGAAAGGGGAGGAAGATGATGATTTTAGGGTTTGGGTTTCTTGAAGAACATGAAGAATGAGGAAAAAAGACGAAAATACCCTCTTTTTTTTTTGCATTTTTAGTCACTTAACGGTCAAAATTGGACGGAAGGACAAATTTCCAGAATTTGAAAAACTTAAGGGACAAAAAAACCGACAAAAAAACATTAGGGACAAAAACCCCGAATCGGCCATAGGTCAAGGACAAAAACTGTAATTTACCATTGGATCAATTAACTTCTAAATCACTATCACTATCAAAATCACATGTGATTCAATAAATCAACACCACCACCACCACATGTGTATTAAATCAAATGTGATTGCACACCGCCGCCCACCGCGGCACCGCTACCACCACCCCATGTGTATTAGATCACATGTGATTCAACACGGCGACCACCACCACCCTCTGTCGACCACCGTCTCCACCACCGGCAAACCCCTCGCCGCCGCCTCCTGCTTGCAATCACATGTGATTGCGTATCCAATCACATGTGATTGGCCGGAGGCGACAGACGTTGGTGGTGATTGTATGTTGAATCACATGTGATTTGATGATGGTGTTTGGTTGTGTATTGATTCACATGTGATTTGATGATAGTGTTGGTTAAGGGATCTTTTGATCCAATTACTAAGATTTGTTCCTTGTGAGTTTATAAAAATCAAGGACCTCCTTGAACGCAATGGGTACAATAAATTGTTAATCTTTGATGAGTGTAGGGGTGTAATCGAGTCGAGTCGAGTTGAGCTTGACTGGATAACTAAAACTTGAGCTCATTACTCGACTTGATACTTGAAGAGCCTTCATTTATAAACTCGAACTCGGTGAAGGTGTCAACACTTTCGAGTTCGACTTGACTCAACTCAAAACTTTTTATTTTAAAAAAGTGCATTAATAAGTTGATTTGTAAGAGAAGAATTGAGAAAATAAGGTAGGTTTTTTTTTCCTTGTATACAAAACATAGAAATGTAATTATGTATATGTAAAAAAATGGTAATTTAATGAAGTTCGATTAGGCTGCGAGTCTGGTAAGCGGAGTATTAGGGAACTCGAGTTCGACTCGAAACCCTACTCGAGTAGCTCAATCTCGACTCAGGTCACAACAAGTCGATTATGAATAAAGTGATATTAATGAGTTTTAAAAGTAAAAGTAAGGGTATAAGGTAATATTATTCTATTAAAGTGAATAGTTAATGGATGATGGGTCCCACATTTTTAGTAAATAGAGTAACTTTTAAAGTGTATCACTTATAATGAAACACCCCTAAATAAAAAGTGTATCACTTATTGTGATACAGAGGAAGTATGTGTATTATGGCAGGATTGTGTATTATTGTTGTGAATGAATTTTAAAACATATTGTAACGACCCGAAATTTGTAAATAAATAAATTATATAAAAATATGATAATTAAGGATAAATCATTTAAAAAACGTAGGAATTAGTTTCGTGTCATTTGGACATCGTACGAGAAAGTTATGGACGAAACCGTGTCGAAGAGGGCGATAAAAGTTGCAGCCTGAATCAGCGACACCCAGATAGCGACGCTATCTGGGTGATAGCGACGCGATTAGCGACGGTCCAAACAGAGTTCCGAAATAGCGTATGGGGCTGGTCGCGAAAATGAGTTAGCGACGAAGATAGCGATAGCGTCGCTATCTTCGTCGCGAATTAGCGCGGGGACGCTTTTAGCGACGCGATCCTCTACTTAGCGACGCGGAAGTGTCAGATCTGGTATTAATTGCGGGATTTGGCTCATTTAATGCCAGCACAAACCCTAGTTCTTCTCTCTACAAGTGAGTATACATTTTTTTAGTGGAAAGGGTCGTTTGGAACCGATTTCTTCATCAAATCTTGTGAAATTTCACTCCTAGTTGAAGATCATAAGTAAATCTTTACTTATCTTGGGTTTTAAGCCTTGGATTCAAGTAAGGAAAGCTTGAATCTCAAACCCTAGTCTTGGGTTTGTGCTTTAATGGTTAAATGGAAGTTGTATGACTTAGATCTATGGTATTTTAACAAGGAAAATGTGTTCATAATATAGATCTATGAAAATATGAAGAATTATGGAATTAAGGTTTGGTAACTTGGGGGAAAATGATGCTAGTAGTTACCTAGCCATGGAATACATAGTTTATATTGATGATTGATGTAAACCATTGTATTGGTTTACATATTAGGTTATTGGTTGAAGGATTTGAGGCTTTCAAATCTTGGGAGGTGATATTTGTGTTCAAGGAACACATCTTTTGGTTAAGCTTGGCTAAGGTGAGTACATGTGAACTTTCAAAACTGGGTACATAGCTAGAAAATGTTTTATGTTGATAGGTTTATTTTATTTACTTCTTTTTATAGTTTATTTAGCATTTAGACATTTACTTTTAGTTTCGTGTTGCATATTTTCTCCATTTTATTTGTTTCAGTCTATATCGGGTACTTTCTAGTCTTCGTGTTTAATTTCAGATTTTTAGAAGACTAATGCGGATCGGGTGTTTAGCGGAAATCGTTTTGGAGCATTAGACTTGAAGATTTGGGCTAATTTGTTGGATCAATGAGCATTAAAAGACAATGATAATTATTTGGGCTTGGAAAATATGAGTTTTAAGCTAAAAAATGCAGATCCAAGTGTTGGAAGAAGAAGACAAAAGAGGAGCAAAGATGTCTCTTTGGTAGGGACATATGCTTAAAAGTCAAAAATCTGGCAGAGGAGTTCACGCGGCCGCGCAGAAGCTTGACGCGCCCGCGTCGGGTGTGCAATAACTTTTTGTCATTTTCTCCTTTTTGACTATATGGGGGAAATGGATAAGGTTTCTACACACACTTCACACATTCTGCACAACCACGAAATTAGGGAGAAAAACACCATTTCTAGGGTTTCTTGAAGGATTCTTGAAGATTGCTTCCATCCATTTAATTTCTTTGATGTTTGGTACAATTTTATCCTTCTATATTACTCTTGTAATGTGTGGCTAAACTCCATTTTGGTTAACATTGGTAAAAATCCATGAATTGCTAGCAAATCTTTGAAAGGGTTTCATGAACTTGTTCTTCATTTTATGAATATGAATCCTAGTTTAATCTCCATGTCTTTCTTATGTTTGTATATCATGAGTGCAAATGTTAGAATGATTTATGTTAGTTGTTTTCTTGATTACGTAATAGATCCTCAAAACAACAAGTAACAATTGGTTTCATGAATGTTAGTAGCATCTCTCAAACCATGGAATTGTATTCTCCAACATGGTAGTGTAAATTTTGACTCCTCTTGGTGTTGATATATTTATAATCTGTAACACTGTTAGTGATAATCAAACAATGAAAATGAATAGACAAACCTGAAAATCGACGAAATACAAACTGCACGGAATGTAAGTTCCTGTCCTTTAAGGTTTATACGTGCTTTATACGCTGTAAGCCTCAAACGCATATACCCAGGATTTGATGCAGATTGACGGTATGTTTCCACAGCCAAGAAACACCGTACAACACAAAGCGAGTACTTGGAAACACGAGAAGAACAACAACAGAGAAAATGGGAGAGCGTTTGCGTTTTTGTGTATCTTTCACTCTGCCAATGAAGTCCCTTTTATAGGGAAGCAAGAGGCAAGAAACAAAAACGTCCAAGAAGTTTTAATGACCATTAAGCTGTGATAAAAACGTATAGACCGAATTTAAACGAGTTATTATGGTCAAAAACGGGCAGGATATTAACAGCCACTCTTAATACCCGTTTGACTATCACAGTACTGGCCAAAAAAGATAGCTCCTTAGCTCCCGATGCGTCGTGCAAAGTGCGCCTAAATCGCGCCATTTCGTGTCATCGGTCTCGGCTCGGCACGCGTGTGGGTCTAGCCTTTAATCCTCCACTAAAGCCTTTGAAAGCTTAAAGAGTTAAAAAAAAACCTTATGAACCCATTGAAAGTTCTTCCTCCCACCAATGTGGGAACTTGCCAACTTGCAAGTAATTTAATTAATATCACCTACTAATTAATATTTCCAACATTTGGATTTGGTGATTCTTAGATTGTAATGCTAGTCGACTTTTGTGAATTAGATGCTTCTTTTGATTCATAACTTTGATTAAGAAGGTGTGTTAGGAGCTTTCTTCAACCTCCATACTAAATAAGAAGAATCTAGGTGATTTAAGCTTTTAAATTGCTATAGCCAAATTAAAGTGAATTACAAGTATTGCACCATGGCCCTTGATGATAAGATAGCTAGTTGTTCATGTGATGAAACCCAATGTTGACCAATTCACCTCTTATTGATTTAAAACCATCTTGTTAATTGTAACTTTTATTTACTTGTCAAATTTTAGTATTAAACAAACAAAATTCAAAACCCCCCTCTTTTTATTTCATTGTTGTTCCAAAAATCACTTTTACAATTAGATTGCATAGAACTTTAAATTGAGCCAGCCTCCGTGGATTCGATCCCCTTACCATTATACACTATTATTTGTATTGAATATTGGGTTATTTATTTGCTGGCCTTGACAGCCGCCATATGTCTAAATGTTTTATCGAGTCTATAAGTAATTTAGTTATTTGTGTGATTTTTAATGAATTGCTTATATGATGATGAAATGATTATTTGGTTGAGAAATGATGGAGCTATAAGCACATAATAATAACAGACATATAATGATGATGATCATGTCCCTAGGGCCGTGATAGATTGGATGCATTCCGGTTATTACGGTACCTTAAGGTTAGTGGTAGATTGGAGGCATTCCGATTACCCAATACCTATGAGTCCCGGTAGATTGGAGGCATTCCAATTACCGTGGAAATGACGGTCTTGATAGATTAGAAGCATTCCGATTATCTTGACATTGGCCAATGACGAATGAAATGAAGTGACCCTGATATTGGCAGATTTATACATACTTTTATCTGCCAATATGCCTATTTTTATGTGTGTTTATCGATTAGAATATGATGTTATCACTCAAATTGTAGTTTCCATTGTGTTTTTCAGGCTATAGAAGAAAAAGTAACAAAAACGGGTCAAAATGATACAAGAAATGAAGAAATGCAGAAATTCAAGAGATAGAGCCGCTATCTATGGGTAGAGACGCTATCTATGTCGCTATCTCCGTCGCTATTTCAGTCCAAAACGCTAAAATGAGTCGCTGTTTGTTGTCACAAAGGGAAGATAGCGCCGCTATCTTTTAGATAGCGGCGCGAAAAATGGCGGGTTTTCAACATAGCGACGCTATCTTGACATTTAGCGACGCGATTTAGTGCGGTCTGACACATATTTAAGCAAATTTGCAGATCTGATTCAGGACACTTGACCTAATTTCCGAAAAGCAGCCGAAAAATACCAAAAGAGCACTCAATATCAAGATTTCAAGGCCTAAACATTGGTTTCCTATCACTTTTGATTATCATTATGTTTATGTTTACATTTCTTTACGTTTGTTTGATGATTTTAGCATGTCTATGTGCTAATCATCTTATATTCGCTATGATTAGATGAAGTTAGGGTTTTAGGTTTGGATATTCTTAGGATTTGATGATGAATGTTTGAATACTTATATTTTTAACAAAGAACCTTTTTGTTAAACCTCTAATTTTGCATTATTGAATCTGTTTATTACTTGATTGGCTAAATATTGACAACATTGAATTGATCTAGTAGTTCCCCTGACTTTTCATACTTTTTGACCTAGTCAGCGACTCACTAGAAATAGGGGTCCGAGATTTGATACCAATAACCTAGGTGAAACTAAAAGTCTGATCTTCAGAGAAGAAATTCCTAGGATTAGAAGGTCTCGGAAAGCCGGACCTAGTTAGAAGTAATAAGCAGGAGTGTGGATTTAAATAGATTTCTTGAGAAGAAATTCCTAGAGATCATATTAGATTCATTGTAAGGTTTTGAGAGAAATCTAGTTCCTTAAACTCCTAGAACATGAATTAAATCGGTACTTTAAAACCAAACCTATACCTAGACGGATTCGAGTCATAGTGAATATACTCCTTAATATTGAAACACTTCTTCGTCATTTTTAATCAATTGTTTATTTTAAACAACAAATTTTAGTTTTATTATTCAGTTTGCAAATAAAGATGCTCCAAATGAAAACCCCTTTTTATTATTTGTTCAGTTTAATTAATTAGTTTTATCTTACATAATCAGCTGAATTGTTCCCTGTGGAGACGAATATACCCGAATTTACTTACCTGAACTACATTGCTCACGATTAGGTCATACTTGCCTAAGAGTGTGGTAATCTAGGAAAGGCGTATTTTAGGTGATTATTTTATAACTGGTTTTACCACATCAAGTTTTTGGCTCCGCTGCCGGGGAACAGTTGCGAGATTAGTAATTTAGAATTAATTTGTTAATCGATCCTTGTCTAGAGATTTATTTCTAAACAAGTTATTTTAATCGTTTTTATTACTTGTCTGGTTTTAATTGAAGTTGTTAAACTGTTGCGTTTTTACGATTTGCTTTAAGTTTTGCAGGTGTATGACCCGTAGTTCTGATTCAGATCCGTTATCACCGTTTTCTGAACCAGAGAGACTTCTTTGCCAGCGACGTAGAGTAGTTTTAGCAGAGCAATATCTCGAGTCAATCAACTTTCAATCTATCGAAAACCCAATTTTCGACATGGGCGATCAAGCACCACCAGATCCGCCACCAGAGCAACCCATGTGGAACACCAGGCAAACAGCACCAACTGGTCCTAATCCATCCATCAGAGTGCCCGAATTGAATAATGTTAATTTCGTGATAAAAGGGCAATTCATCAGTATGGTGCGGGATCTGAATTTTGACGGAAGATTATGCAATGATCCCAATAGACATCTAGAGAACTTTCTAGAGATCTGTGAACTGTTCAAGCAACGAGATGTAACGATTGATGCTATGAGATTGAGATTGTTTCCTTTCAGCTTAGCTGGGGATGCAAAAGAATGGGTTAAATCCTTAGAGCCAGGCTCTATTACGACTTGGGATGAACTCCGAAGCCGTTTTATTACTCGTTATTTTTCACCGGCTAAGGCCGATAAACTTAAAACTGATATTTTAGCTTTTATGCAGGAATCAGGTGAAAAGCTAACGGAGGCCTGGGAAAGATTGAAAAGTTTACTACGGAAATGTCCCAACCACGAGTTTTTAGAACAACATAGTACATATTTTCTACAGGGGATTGGATCACGCATCTCGTTCCCTCCTCGATTCCTCAAGTGGCGGACTCTTCATGTGCAAAACCCCAACTCAAGCGTATCAACTTCTTGAAGATATCTCGATGCACATTCTGGAATGGACAACCGACAGACGAGTCGGGCAAAATCAGGCATCACTAAAGGCAGTTGATGATCGACAACATGATGAAGTGGCTGCAATTAAGAACAACCAACAGGTATTTGAGCGTAAATTAGACAAAATAACCAGTTGTTTACATGCTGTACAAGTTGGATGTGATATATGCAAAGGGCCACATCTCACGAAAGAATGCCAGCAGAATCAACCGATGATGTCTGCAGAAGAAGAACTGAATTACATCAACAACGGGTACCGAGGTAATTATCAGGGCGGAAATCAGGGGTACAACAATAATAATCAGGGGTATAATAACAACAGAGGTTATAACAACAATAACCAAAACAATAACTATCCCCCGAGAAACTCGAACCCCCCTGGTTTCCAACGTGATAACCAAACGAACCAACTACCTCGAGAGAATGCTGCAGGTCAAGGATGAAAGTCCTCAATGGAATTAATGCTTGAAAAATTTATGGAAAAGCACGATAAGAAAACTGAGGAACAAGACCAGATCATCAGAAATCAGCAAGCAGCAATTCAAAGCTTAGAGAGAAACCTGGGCAAGATGGCCGAAATTTTACAAGAACGTCCTCAAGGAAGTTTACCACCCCGTACACAAGATAATCCTAAACGGGGATTCGAAAACATCAAAGCTATCACCACTAGAAGTGGTAAAACGGTAAGTTCACCTGTATTAAATACTGATGAAAATTCTTTTGATACACAGGTTAACGAGGAGACTCCAGCTGATGAAGAGGAGAGGGTTATGCAAAAGGTGGAAATTCCAACTGAGCAAGAAAAGGCAAAACCAAAGGAGACGCACAAGTTGACCAAAACAGATGCAACAAACTCTTACACACCGAAGGTCCCCTTTCCTCAACGTTTGAGGAAAGAAAAACTTAAGGAAAAATATGGTAAATTTGTTGAGATGATTAAACAGGTGCGCATTAACGTTCCTTTGGTTGACATGTTAGCAGGTATGCCAAATTACGGGAAATTCATCAAGGACTTGGTCTCAAGCAAGGAGCAAACGGAGGAGGTGTCGTCAGCAATATTAAGCGAGGAATGCTCAGCTATCCTCCAGCCAAACATACCTCCGAAGAAGGGTGATCCAGGGAGTTTTATTATCCCTTGTCTTATAGATAATTTACCGCCCTGTAAGGCGCTAGCTGATTTAGGAGCTAGCATTAGCTTGATGCCCTTGTCTTTGTTCCTTAAATTGGGAATAACAGACCTTAGGCCGACTAGGATGCGTGTCAGATTAGTAGACCTGTCACTTAAATACCCAGTAGGAATAGCAGAAAACGTTCTGGTTAAGGTAGATAGGTTCATCTTTCCCGCTGACTTTGTTATCCTAGATATCCCTGAAGAACCAAATGTCCCTCTCATCTTAGGGAGACCCTTTCTGAACACCGCCAGTGCCATAATCTTGGTTGCTGAACAACAGCTTAGTCTAGGTGTCGGGAATGACCGAATCACTTTCTCCATTGAGAAAGCGATGAAGCATACCTCTGCCTCCGATGACACGTGCAATTTCATCGACATCATCGATGTGTGCATGGAGGAGGAAATTACCTCATTTCTTAACCTAGATTGCGATGACATCACTACATATGGTGATGTCACTCTAGACTCTCCCGAATCCATCCAAGATCTCTCAGATCTCGAGTCACTTCTTCACCTTGATGAAGAGGATTCGGAAGAAAATGAAGTAATTTTTGAGAATTTCGACCGAATCAAAAACTTCGAATTAAAACATCTTTTGAGGACCCTCCATCTCTCGAGCTTAAGCCATTGCCCGACCATCTAGAGTATGCATTCCTTCAAGGGGAATCTGATTTGCCTGTCATAATCTCTTCTACTCTAGCCTTTGCCGAAAAGCAAAAATTAATAAAAATTTTAAAAAATCATAAAAAAGCTCTAGCTTGGAAAACCGCAGATATTCCAGGTTTAAACCCTTCCTTTTGTACTCATAAAATTTTAATGGAAGAAAACTTTAAACCTAGTGTGCAGAGACAAAGGCGTTTAAACCCCAACATGAAAGAAGTTGTGAAGAAGGAAGTTCTTAAACTGCTTGATGCAGGGCTCATCTATCCCATTTCTGATAGTCCTTGGGTGAGTCCGGTCCAAGTAGTTCCGAAAAAAGGGGGGATGACAGTTGTGCGTAATGATAAGAACGAACTCGTTCCTACTCGTACTGTCACGGGATGGCGAGTCTGCATCGATTACCGCAGACTCAACGAAGCCACCCGAAAGGATCACTTTCCTTTACCCTTCATCGATCAGATGTTGGAGAGATTGGCCAGAAACAACTTCTATTGTTTCTTGGACGGTTTCTCCGGCTACTTTCAAATCCCGATCGACCCCCAAGATCAGGAAAAGACCACCTTCACGTGCCCCTTCGGTACATTCGCGTATCGAAGGATGCCATTCGGTTTGTGTAACGCTCCGGCAACATTTCAGCGATGCATGACCGCGATTTTCCAAGACATGATCGAGGACTGTATGGAAGTCTTCATGGACGATTTCTCAGTATTCGGAGACTCCTTCGAGTCATGTCTTTCGAGTTTAGAGCGAGTTCTCATTAGGTGCGAGGAATCAAATCTCGTGCTTAATTGGGAAAAGTGTCATTTCATGGTGCGCGAAGGCATCGTGTTAGGTCACAAAATTTCTGCGAAGGGGATCGAGGTCGATAAATCAAAAATCGATGTCATTTCTAAATTACCTCCCCCTTCAAATGTTAAATCTGTGAGAAGTTTCTTAGGTCATGCGGGGTTCTATCGTCGGTTCATCAAGGATTATTCCAAGATAACCCGACCCATGACTCACCTTCTCGAGAAGGATACACCTTTCGTGTTCACGCCCGAATGTGTGGAAGCCTTCGATCTTCTCAAGAATCGGCTCACAGAAGCTCCTATCATGGTATCCCCCAATTGGGAGTTACCATTCGAACTCATGTGCGATGCTAGTGATTTCGCACTCGGGGCAGTTTTGGGTCAGCGTATAAACAATCATTTCCAACCTATTTATTACGCGAGCCGAACACTCACCGGTGCTCAGGCAAATTACACCACAATTGAAAAAGAACTCCTTGCAGTGGTTTTCGTCTTTGACAAATTCCGTCCATACCCTGTTTTATCCAAAACGATTGTCTACACGGATCACTCAGCATTGAAATATCTTTTCGCCAAGCAAGATGCAAAACCGCGTCTCATTCATTGGATTCTTCTCCTACAAGAATTCGACATCGAGATAAAAGATAAAAAAGGTGCAGAAAATCTTGCGGCGGATCATCTATCCCGATTAGAGAACCCTCATCTTGAGGAGTGCAATGAAGACGGGGTTCATGATACATTTCCCGATGAATTTATCGAAGCGGTCAACGCTTTACAAGACACCAACGACCCGTGGTTCGCTGATTTTGCAAATTATTTAGCGGCGGGTGTTCTTGTTAAAGGAATGACCCATCAACAGAAAGGGAAATTATTTTCGGATCTAAATCATTACCATTGGGATGCTCCACATCTTTTCCGGGTCGGTCCTGATTTGATGCATAGACGGTGTGTTTCCGGTGATGAAGCCCATGACATTTTCAACAAATGTCATAAAGGTCCCACCGGTGGACATTTCGGTCCAAACTACACCGCCCGGAAAGTTCTTGATGCGGGTTTCTATTGGCCAACGATTTTCAAAGATGCACAAGATTTGGTCAAAACTTGTGATGCATGCCAATGAACCGGAAGCATCTCCAAACGGGATGAAATGCCACAACATGGCATCCAAGTTTGTGAGGTTTTCGATATTTGGGGCATTGACTTCATGGGTCCGTTTCCAAGCTCCCAAGGTAATAAATATATCCTTGTTGCTGTTGATTACGTCTCCAAATGGGCTGAGGCAAAAGCTCTTCCAACTAACGATGCTCGAGTCGTAATCAATTTTCTGAAATCTCTTTTCTGCCGGTTCAGTTGCCCGAGGGCGCTGATTAGTGATCGTGGCACACATTTTGCCAACCATCTTATGGAGAAAACTCTCCAACGATACGGTGTCCACCATCGTTTCTCGACCGCGTATCATCCACAAACTAGTGGTCAAGTCGAGAACACTAATCGGGCCTTAAAAAGAATTCTCGAGAAAACCATTGAGAAAAATCCCAAGTTGTGGTCTCAACGACTTGAAGATGCTCTTTGGGCATTCCGTACCGCCTACAAAACTCCTATCGGCCATACTCCTTATCGGATGATTTACGGGAAAGCATGTCACCTTCCATTCGAGATCGAACATAAAGCCTATTGGGCCATCAAAGAGTGTGACATGAGCATCATTCCCGTCGGGACCGAACGTAATCATCAACTCAATCTTCTCGATGAACACCGTTTTGAAGCGTATGAAAACTCCCGAATCTACAAAGAGAGAAGTAAGTATTTGCACGACAAAAAGTTGAAAACTCGAAAATGCTTCCAACCGGGTGACAAGGTCCTCATTTATCAATCCCGGTATAAGTTTTCACCGGGAAAACTTAAATCCAAATGGGTGGGTCCCTATACCGTTCTAAAACAACACCCATCGGGATACGTAGACCTCGTTACCGAAAACAGTCACTTTAGTGTTAACGGGCATCGTTTAAAGCTTTATCATGAAGACGAGAATGAAGGCGTAACCGAGACGGAGGAGGTGCATTTCGCCATCATGGGCGAAATGAAGTAAAAGAGCAACACCGAGTCAAGCTCTAGACTCGTAAATCCATGAAGCGCTTCTCGGGAGGCAACCCGTGTTTAGTTGTTTTCCCTTTCCTTTCTGCGTGTTAAAAAAAACGAAAAATTATAAAAATCTCGAGATAGCAGCTATCTTTGATAGCTGCGCTATCTACCAAATCCGGAACCAAACAGCGGGTCGATTTAGAGTTCGGTCAAATTATAGCGTTCCGCTATCTCGCTGAGTCGACCCAGCCAACTCGGTCCGCCATATTTCGCGCCGCTATCCTGGGGATAGCGTTGCTATCTCCAGCGGGTACATAACCTTCGGCCCCTTTCCAATCGTGCAAATCACAAAACCCCCAACACCACCCTTACGCAGTTTATCGGCGATTTCCAACCAGAACCCCCAAATCTTCCGTTTTCTTCCGTTAATCTTCAATTCCATGGCTACTAAGGCTAGTTTATACATCTTTTCTTCCTAAAATCCATGGTTTAGGGTTTGAATCTTAGGTTTTGGTAGGTGTTTATGCTAAGTCCGAAAATTCTTAAATTGTGCTCATATTTTCAAATTTGATGTTGATTCTTGCTAGTTCTACGCCATAGGTTGCTAGTTAGTTGATTGGGTGCATAACCCTAGTACAAATCTCGAATTTTTAGGGCCTAATTTCACTTTTTAGGGAAGAAACCTATGAACTAGGGCAAGTTCTTTTTCAAAAATCGAAAATTGCCTATGTTTTGCTTGATTGATTATCTACATTGTGTTAATGAGTTCAATTTTGATAAATAATAGAAATACTTGTTAAATTTTCACATTGTGGTGACAATTTTGCAATTGAGTTCTAATTTTTAATAAATACATCACAAATATACAAGAATATCTCAATTTTATTTATTGAAACAATTATTTTTAGTGTTGCATAATTCCACACTTAGTTAACAACTAAGTGTGGGTAAGGAAAATTGGTATAAATTTTTTATTTTATACATAGCTTCACACTTGGTTTAACAACTAAGTGTGGGTATGGGAAAATGGGATGTAAATGTGTAAAGTTTATCAATTCCTTATTTATTTTTAATTTTTTCTATTAAATAACACTTCTAATGATTACATTTTCTTTCTTGATTGTGATCTACAGATAGAGATGCAAACGGGTACGGGTAATAGCGGGTACTGCAAAACCCGTACCCGTACCCGACCCGCTATTCTTATACCCGTACCCGCCCCGTACCCGGTCAAATACCCGTCGGGTTCGGGTAGAAAAATACCCGCCGGGTACGGGTAACCCGACGGGTACCCGTTCAATAAAAAATTAAACAAAATAGGTAAAACATTTAAAACTCTTAGTTCGTTCAGGCTTATTCCGTTCAATACGTAATGGATTAACGGGAGACGAGCTAAATTTTAACCATTATTAAATTGGGCTAATGAGAGATTAAGTGTTGGGTTAAGTTTGAGTAGTGACTCGTGGGCTAAACATGTACTAAAAAATTAACACATTAATATATATATTCGGGTCGGGTATAAACGGTGCGGGTATTATAAAACCCGTACCCGCTCTCGGGTATGAAATTTAAACCCATCCCCGACCCATTACCCGTTTAGACGGGTAATACCCGCCCCGTAAGACTCGGGTACCCGCGGGTACCCAAACCCGCGGGTTAAATTTGCATCCCTATCTACAGAGAAAGACTAGGGCTTCAACTAAGGCTTCAACATCCCAAGCACCGCAACAACCACCACCACGACCATCACCCTCGTCATCATCCTCTGAGGACGATGAAGACTTCTTACATAGGGATGGTTTTCCATTGGTCCTCAAAAATGCGAATCATCATGCATTTGAGGAATTTCACAACATCAAAGTCGAAAGGGCCTGAATACGCCTCGAGGAGACGCGAGATGAGATCATGCACAAAGACACTCATGTGGGCCGAACCCCCGATTGGGACTTACTCCGATCTTTAGGCAAGGAAGAAGCCATCCGCTCTTACTTGATTCGCGAAGTTCGCGGGAACAACAATGAGGTGGTGTTTACATGCAAGGCTTGGGAAGTTGCTTTAACGATGCGAGAACCGATATACCCCCAAATAGTCCTCGAATTCTTTTCGACCTATCACCTGGATTTCACGAAAGCTCACAATGAACCCGAATCCATCTCAATCAATTACCGGGTAGCCAACCATTGGGTTAAGTGTTCTTTGGTTCAATTTGCTATCAATTTGGGCCTCTACACCGTGGAACAAACAAAGAACCCACATTTTATCCCTTATCTAAACCGGGGAGCATATCAAGAGGCCCGGAATGTTGACCGAATTTGGGAAGAACTCGGGGTAGGCATGTTTGACCCGAGAACATCAAAGAGCAAGCACATCCGAAACAGTGAACATAGATATTTATATCGGATGATCTCAAATACCATTCGGCAAAGAAACGACGGGACAGAAAAGATGAATATGTATAACGTGTGGCTATTGCACCAGTTGGTGAACCGGGATCGATTTACTAACATTCCACTCATTATTGCTTCCTTTTTGAATGGTCCAGCACAGGGACACAAGAAGAAAAGTGGCTTCACGGGAGGCCAATACATTACACGTCTGGTAAAAGCAGCAGTCACTCTCACACCGCGGGTGACAAAGACATTGACAAAGAAAGAAATGGCATTTTTAGATATTCACCAACTGGGGGGAATGGGGGTACTTAGAGAGGCGATACCCGGGTTGGAAGAAGGCCGATTTGCATGGGAAGATAACCCATCAACTCAAACTGGGGGAGAGTTGCGCAACCGCAACAACCGCAACAACCCCAAGTGCTGGAAGACATAGAGATGGCCGATTTTGGGCCGCCAATCATCGATCATGGTCACGGGCACCCCGGAGCATCTGGCTCCGGATCGGGTCCTTCATCATCTGACTCGTATCAGACTTTATATGATGATATTCATGCCTTGCAGGTTGATATGGCAGGTTTGCGGACTGATTTTGGTGGGATGCGGACATACATGGATGGTATGAACTTGCAACTTCAAAGAAACTACTATCAGGCCGAACGGGCCCAGTCATACCATCATTGGCAAGCTACCGCAGCACCAGCCGAGGCTCAAGCCCCACTGCCCTACTGGGGCCCGACTTCACCAGCTCCGCCGCACTTCTCGACATATGATGCCTGGTTCCAGCAATATGACCCGACGTCGCCCCGCGATGGACGTAATCATTGAGCTTCATGTTTGATTTTTAAACTATCTTCGATTTGGTTGTACTTTTGGATTATTTCCTTTTAGCATCACTTTCGTACCTTTGTCTTTTGGGTTATGTTTTGTTTGAATTATTTCATCATTTTATGCTAGTGTTTGTTTTAGTTATGTTTGATAGAATGTGATGAGCTGTGGAACTGGATGGAAATGCTCGGAAAATGGATCGTGCTTTTGGATGATAACAATACTTGACACACAAAACAAAATCAAAATAACCTTCAGGGAGTACCGTTCCTTTCTGCCTTTTACTTTTTAGTTTATAATTTTTTATTTTATGTTTGTTGCATTGAGGGCAATGCAACGTTTTAAGTGTGGGCATGGGGAGTGGTATCCACCACTTGTTGTATCTCTTAGTAAATCATCTAAAACACGAAATAACCAGTTTAATCAGAATTTTTTTTAGACACATCTCAACCTTAGAAAACAATTTTTGGATAATAGAGTTCACTTTAAAGGGCAAAAATTTTCCTAGCTTTTATGTGTCAAAATTTTGTGGCTTTTCGCCGATCTAATGATCTTTTTAACTCGTTAATTAAACCACTTCCTAATTTGGAAAATTTGAAATATCTTGTAAGCCGATAAAAAATTGTCTTTTAGAAAATTAAGATTAGCAAAGCTAGCTCCCGATGACATTAGGTTGGATTAAGAGCCTTTAGTTTACGTAAATAAATTGCCAAATAATAATATAAATGAAAAATTTGAGAATCGGTGAGAATATTCATCCGGCCTTGTGCTCTCGACAAGTACGCCCGAGGGGTCCTTCAAACATAGCATTCTAAGGTCAACTGATCTGGACATGTTGGTCAAAAGTCTTTTACGCGGGTTCACAATGTAAGCTGAGGTTCGAATCGATTCTTGAATAAATACCTAATTAAATACTTAGGGGGAACAATTAGCCGACCTTGGGTTCCCGACAAGTAAGCTCGCGGGGTCCTTTAAACCTAGCATACTAAGGTCACCTAATCTGGATATGTTGGCTGAAAGTCTTTTACGCGGGTGCTCAATGAAAGTTGTGGTTCTCTCTTCCAAACAAATAAATAAATAAATTAATAAACATGCAAATCATGTATGAAAGAAATAAAAAATTAAATAAATAAATAAATAACACAAATAAACATGCAAAGCATGTAGAAATAAAGCAAATAAGTTGTGAAATGAATAAATAAACTAATTTTTCTTCTTTTAACCTAACTAATTGGGTAAATTTTCATAAAGATGGTGTTTATAGGTTATACAAGAATGAATGAGGATCTAAGTTAAAAGTAGTATACTTAGTATAGTTAAAAATTTGATTAGATTTGTGAAAAGTTTGCTAAACTCCTTACACAAACTTGGGCATAAAATATAGTGAAAAATTTTAACTGCTTAATGGACTAGGTTCTGAAAATTGTTATGTTTCTTTGAATAATTTGAGATTAAGTGTCACATTATAATTTTATATATCTGATTGAATATTTCTAATGATGATTTGCTTGAGCACAATCAAAGTTCAAGTGTGGGCATGTTGATATTGGCAGATTTATACATACTTTTATCTGCCAATATGCCTATTTTTATATGTGTTTATCGATTAGAATATGATGTTATCACTCAAATTGTAGTTTACATTGTGTTTTTCAGGCTATAGAAGAAAAAGTAACAAAAACGGGTCAAAATGATACAAGAAATGAAGAAATGTAGAAATTCAAGAGATAGAGCCGCTATATATGGATAGAGACGCTATCTATGTCGCTATCTCCGTCGCTATTTCAGTCCAAAACGCTAAAATGAGTCGCTGTTTGTTGTCACAAAGGGAAGATAGCGCCGCTATCTTTTAGATAGCGGCGCGAAAAATGGCGGGTTTTCAACATAGCGACGCTATCTTGACATTTAGCGACGCGATTTAGTGCGGTCTGACACATATTTAAGCAAATTTGCAGATCTGATTCAGGACACTTGACCTAATTTCCGAAAAGCAGCCGAAAAATACCAAAAGAGCACTCAATATCAAGATTTCAAGGCCTAAACATTGGTTTCCTATCACTTTTGATTATCATTATGTTTATGTTTACATTTCTTTACGTTTGTTTGGTGATTTTTAGCATGTCTATGTGCTAATCATCTTATATTCGCTATGATTAGATGAAGTTAGGGTTTTAGGTTTGGATATTCTTAGGATTTGATGATGAATGTTTGAATACTTATATTTTTAACAAAGAACCTTTTTGTTAAACCTCTAATTTTGCATTATTGAATCTGTTTATTACTTGATTGGCTAAATATTGACAACATTGAATTGATCTAGTATTTCCCCTGACTTTTCATACTTTTTGACCTAGTCAGCGACTCACTAGAAATAGGGGTCCGAGATTTGATACCAATAACCTAGGTGAAACTAAAAGTCTGATCTTCAGAGAAGAAATTCCTAGGATTAGAAGGTCTCGGAAAGCCGGACCTAGTTAGAAGTAATAAGCAGGAGTGTGGATTTAAATAGATTTCTTGAGAAGAAATTCCTAGAGATCATATTAGATTCATTGTAAGGTTTTGAGAGAAATCTAGTTCCTTAAACTCCTAGAACATGAATTAAATCGGTACTTTAAAACCAAACCTATACCTAGACGGATTCGAGTCATAGTGAATATACTCCTTAATATTGAAACACTTCTTCGTCATTTTTAATCAATTGTTTATTTTAAACAACAAATTTTAGTTTTATTATTCAGTTTGCAAATAAAGATGCTCCAAATGAAAACCCCTTTTTATTATTTGTTCAGTTTAATTAATTAGTTTTATCTTACATAATCAGCTGAATTGTTCCCTGTGGAGACGAATATACCCGAATTTACTTACCTGAACTACATTGCTCACGATTAGGTCATACTTGCCTAAGAGTGTGGTAATCTAGGAAAGGCGTATTTTAGGTAATTATTTTATAACTGGTTTTACCACATCAGACCCGAATGGATTTAATAATATTATTTTAATATAAATGATATTATGTGACTAGTTTTTTATCGGGTGTAAAACTCATGTATCTCACGAGGCAATTTTGTCTCACGTACTATGTTTGTGTTTTTGTTATGTACTCAGGTTCGGGATCGAAGATATAGGAGACCCGTTTAGAAGAGGCCTTGTTGAGATTAGCTCGATTTTGATGATTAGAGTCCTTATCCTATGGCTAAGATATAATTTGTAACACCGTTTTTGTATACACTGATAATCTCGAACAAGAAACCTTTTCGTTTCTGTAAAACCGGTATTTGACACCAATACATTATTACATATTTTGGGATGATATGAATTTGAATATTGTTTTGAAAATTGAGGTGTTACACATATTTCAATTTATTCAAAACTATTATTCAAACCAAACGTACCTTAGAAAGGATTATTGGTTTAGATTTGAAGTTGTATGAACATTGTATAGTTTATATTTTTATTTGTCACTGAGAGATACTCTTTTTAACTAGTTTAGGGGAAAACAAAGTTTGCAGGTATTATATTTAGAGACTTGAAAGTCTTACTTCATCAGCTCATTTAGACCCGTGACAATGGCACGTCGTGGCCCTCATCAGTAGCCCATCAAAATCGTCGTGACCTCGTCATGGTTGGCACGCCCCTCTTCCTCAAAATCGTCAGTAGAAACTTGTCTCCGTGGGGGAAGAGTTCTTCCATCTCGTCGGTAGGACGTGTGAAGGGGGGTTTAATATTTTTTTAATTGGAGATGAGTTAGTGGCGAGTTACTCTTGACCCGACCTTGTCAGTCTACCATTGGTGTTAAAGGGAGAACTGCGAGGATCCAACCCTAGTACGAGAGGACTGGGTTGGGCCAACCTATGGTGTACCGGTTGTTATGCCAATAGCAGCGCCGGGAGTAACTTGTCAGTAGGGAAGATGATGATGTAGCGCTATTGACGAGTTAGGAAACACATCACGATTGAGAAATGCCTTATAATCTTTTAAATAGTGACATAAAGTAAGCATTGAGAAAAAATAGTAGATTTAATAGACAACATGGATTACAACTATTGCCACTTCAATTATGTGTGGCTATATATTACGAAATCACCACGATTGTATGTATAATTACGTGTCTAGAATCGTGCTTATGGTCACCACCAGCATAACTACATGTGGCTATATGGTGAGCATTTGCCATGGTGTATAAAAAATAGTGTCTCTAAAAGTAGGATTAAAACTACTGCCACTTTAATAATATGTGGCGAAATAGTACGAAATCGCCACAATTGTATGCATAATTACATGTCTACAATCGCGCTTATGGTCACCTCCAACATAATTGCATGTGACTATATGGAGATAATTAGCCACGCTGTATAAAAAATAGTGTGTTTAAAAGTAGGATTACAACTACAGCCACTTAAATTATATGTGGCTACATAGTACTAAATCGCCACGACTATTTATGGCCACACTTTTCCTATGATATGACCCGCGTAGCCATAAACGTACTTTAAAACGCGAGAGAATAGACTACGCTTTTGATGTAAAATAAAATTGTGGCCAATCATTTATAGCCACGGCTTTTTGTAGTGGCGATAGGTTAATTTTGTACTAGTGATGACTCCATGTTATACTGTGTTTACCTATATGGACTTTGGGTTATGAACTTAATACCCCATCTAGTTGTGCATAAATCTTTTTTATATATGGATTTTTCTAATGTATGCTCTAAGGGTATACATTAACGTGTATCTAATGGGACATTAATTACCATTTACACAGAAACTGAATTTAATACATCATTTAAAATGATAGTTTTTAAAGTGCGCTAATGTCAATCGATACTAGGTGGTTTTTGCACTAAAGTTATGGAGGCATTATTTGTATGGTACTAGGTGCGTGATTTGTACGGATCATAAAAGTTTGCAATACGTGTTCACGCAAAAGGAATGTGAATATGCGGCAACGAAGATGGTTAGAGTTGATTAAAGATTACGATTGTGAAATACGATATCATCCCGGAAAGGCGAATGTAGTGGCCGATTCCTTGAGTAGAAAGGGGGATTCGGGACGGGTACAATTTATGCGGGGTGGAAATTGTATCGGATTTGGTGTCCCGGTTGAAGATTTCACAAATAGAAGCCTTGAACGTTGAAAATTTGAAGACCGAGATTTTGATAAAAAGGAAGGATGACTTAGAAGAAGACTCACGGGGTTTGAAGACGTATCAATCTCGGGTTTGAGTACCATCACTCGGGGGTTTGCGGGAATTGGTTTTAGCCGAGGCTCACAATTCTCGGTTATCGGTTCACCCGGGTAGCACGAAAATGTATAATGACCTAAAGGCACTTTATTGGTGGCCGACGATGAAGACCGACATAGCTCGTTATGTGGGCCAATATCATATTTGTGCTCAAGTAAAGGCCGAACACCAAAAGCCCTACGGAACTTTAACTCAATCACCGATTCCCGAGTGGAAGTGGGATCGGATTACCATGGATTTCGTGACCAAATTGCCGTGTACACAAAGGGGTCACGACATGATTTGGGTTATAGTTGATCGATTAACGAAGAGTGCTCATTTCTTGGCTACTAGTGAGACCGCCTCACTTAGTAGGTTGGCGAAATTGTACATTGATGAAGTGGTATCCCGACATGGTATTCGCATTTCTATCGTGTCGGATAGAGATCCCCGTTTTGCTTCGAATTTTTGGAATAGTTTGCAACGAGAATTGGGGACGCGGGTGAATTTGAGTACCGCATATCATCCCCAAACCGATGGATAATTGGAAAGAACGATACAAACTCTTGAAGATATGTTGCGGGCTTGTGTGTTAGAGTACGGTGGGATGTGGGATTCCCACCTACCGTTGATCAAATTCACTTATGATAACTCGTATCACTCAAGTATTAAGATGCCACCATACGAGATGTTGTATGGACGTCGGTTTCGAACCCCGACGTGTTGGTTGGAGGCGGGCGAGAAACAATATGCGGGACCCGATATTGTTCAAATGACCGCGGATAAAGTTGCAATTGCTCGAGAAAAGTTAAAAGCCGCCCGTGACCGACAAAAGATGTATGCAGATCCGAGACGTAGACCCGCTGCGTTCTCGGAAAACGAGATGGTTTATTTGAAAGTTTCACCTTGGAAGGGTGTTATTCGTTTTGGTAAACGAGGGAAGTTGGCCCCGAGGTTTATTGGGCCGTTTCGAATTAGTAAGGTGGTGAATTCTCAATCGGTAACACTCGAGTTACCCCCGGAGTTGTCGGCAATTCACAACACTTTCAACATTTGTTATTTGAGAAAGTGTAACATTGAAGATCCGAGCCAAATTCTCCCGGTGCAAGAGTTGCGGGTTGATACAAAGAAAAGGTTGGTCGAGGAACCGGTGGAGTTATTGGACCGCAAGGTGATGAAATTGAGAAAGAAACAAATTCCTATGGTTTTGGTAAAGTGGAAGCACAGTTTGGGTGCGGATATGACATGGGAGACCGAGGCCGATATGCGGGAACGTTATCCCTCCTTATTTGATCGAGATGGGATTCTGGGGACGGAATCTTCCTAAGTGGGGGAGAGTTGTAACATCCCAAAATCCGGCCTAGTAGTTTATTGACCTTAAGGTATTTGATTAAATGATTATCTGATTAAATGCTTAGTTAATTTAATTAGCTTACTGTCTTTTGCGGTATTTTAACCAAGGGGTTAAAATACCCGACTTGTGATATAATTGGAATGAAAATGTAATTTTTATATCTTTAGACTCTTCGTTAAATTTCATTTTCCGTAAATGCTTTCGTTTTTAAAATTGGAGTCCGTTTACTATTTTAAATAAATTATCTACGAAAGGGACTTTTCAAACGTATACTGTTAAAGGGAAAAAGCCAACAAGGGGGCCCCAATCCCCTTGCTTGGCCGGGTTTAGAGAGAGGGAGCGAGACCCTCTCTTTTTGTTTTATCTCACTTTTTCAAACATTATCCAAATACTTCCACTATTCCATTGAAAGCAAACCATCTTTCTCTCTACTTGTTCTTGAGCTTGAGCTTGTTGATTCTTGGTGCTTAGACCCGATTTTCATACTAAAGTTAGTGTAGAAGAAGCTTAGTGGTAAGTTACATCTTCTCCTATACTTGTTGTGATGTTCTTGAACCTTGTTTGAACTAGGGTTTGTGATTTCTAGTGTCTTGTGGTTAAATCTTGTTATGGATGTTGTTTTATGAGTTTATGCAAGCTTTTACATGAAATGTATGGTTGTTTGTGGTAGGAAGACAAGGTTTGGTGAAAAACACCTTCAACCTCCATTAATGGTGGATGTTGAAGGTGGGTTTTGACAAACCTTGGATTTCTTGGCATTTGAATGGATAGAAATGTTCATTAGGTTGAGAAATCATGTTTGATGGGTTATGGATGTTAAGAACCTAGTATAGATAGCTTTGTGAAGTAATCTAGTTAGTGTGAGGGTCAAAATTGGTGAGCTAGTTATTTTGCAAGTATAATGCTTGGAATGGTGATAGTTATCAACCTTATGGAATTGCTTGATGATTGTGAATTGCTAGTATAGAGGATATGTGCTAGTTGATGGAAATGTAGAAGCAATTTAGTCATGTCGGTTTTTGGCCCGTTTGGGTCAACTAGTGGTAATGGCTTGCTATATGGTCAATTGTATTGATAGAGAAATTGTTCTAGTTGGAAAGGTCATGAAATGTGCATTTTATGAGTCTTGTGTGGTTAGTTGTTGAAATTGATGATTTTGACAATTCGGTGGGTTTATCACTAACTTGGTATACTTGTTACAGGAACCGGGAAGGATACTCAGTTATACTAGCTCACTGAGTTAAGGAATCGAAGGTTGAAAGGTGAGTGGATTTAACCTACAACTCGGGTCTCGATATTTTCCATTTGGTATTGGTATACTAGTGAAATGCAGGATATTTCCAGACGTGGGGAGTTCGCGACGCGAACTCCACTTCACGATCGGGAAGTCGTTACAGAGAAATTGGTTGTTGCTCGCGAAGTAGTTCACAGGAAGGTTCCCGACGCGAACATTAGTTCGCGAACGCGAACTAGAGTTCGCGTCTGGGAACTCCTTCGTTACGTTTTTCACGGTGTTTTTCATAGCTAGCCTACTTGATATGTATGCCTAGTGTTAGGGTAATACCATACATGACTATGTGCACATTCGGGATGAGGTCAGTGTCGGAAGGATATCGGCTGAGCATAGTGTATCGACTAATAGGGTATCCAACCTTACCTGTATACGTTGCACGGTTAAGGGGGGTTTACCCGGGGTGTTGGATACAGGCTATCGGTTACCGTGGTTTTGGCCGACCATGGTTTAAGGCCCGCAAAGCCACCGATCCTCTCAGATAAGTGACTATCCAAACCGGAGATGTTTCTAACTTCCGTGTTTAGTGATTAGTGTAGTTCGTAGTAGTAGTAATCCATTCACTTAGCTTTTGTGCTAATCCCTCCCTTATTGACACATTTCAGGTTGGAAGGCTTGAAACGGGTCGGGCTTTGGACGTGGCAGTTTGGCCATATGTTTTATAAGCGTTTTGTTTAATGGAGCCTAGTTTTTGTAATACCGTCTTTTATCTAACACTTGGTTTGTAATATTTTGTGGGACCATGGTGTGTAAACCTAACGTAATTACGAACTTAACTAAATGCTTCCGTAACCTTAGTTTAATATTAAATTGGATATCTTTTTTTTTAAATGGTTTCAAAAATGCGGTGTTACAACTTGGTATCAGAGCTTCGGTTTGGCGATGGTTACACGGGTAGGTGTTCCATTCCCAAATCGTGGCTCATGTTTGGTCAAACCTTCCGGGCAAGAGGGATTAAAGCAAGTGTGAATTGGGTTTAGTAGTTAGTAGTTGTGTACTAACAAGTTAACTACGCCTTGGTGAGATGTTGTGTTTGTAGCAGGAATGGCTACAGATGGAAACTTGCTAGAAGGAGCCCCGCCGATTACGAACCTTGGGAACGATGGGGCCGCGACCTCGGGTGGTGATGAGATACCGAACGAGGAGTATATTGTGTTGTTGGAGACACGAAACATGGAACTTGAGGATACCATTAGGGATTTCCGCCAAAACCACCCCGCCGAGCCGCAAACTGTGGCCCGGCCTACCGCACCCCAATCCACCACTCAAACGAACCCACCTCCACATTTCACTCAAACTACCTACATGCACGTCCTCCCCCGAAATGACTCATCATCCCCAAATGCAAGCATACCGCAATCGAACCCCACTCACACCGTACCAATTGCCAATGCTCAACACCAACAATTCTTCTACCAACCTTTTCCGGTAGAGAAGAAATCGTGTACCTACAAAAATTTTCTCGATTGTAAGCCAACCGAGTACCGTGGGAGTACCGACCCGGCGAAAACTCTAACATGGATTAGGGCTACCGAAAAGGCACTTATTGCTTGTGGGTGTGAAGACCATTTGAAGGTCCGGTATGCGTCCCGGATGTTGGGGGGCCGGCTATGGATTGGTGGGATGGGTTGACCGCAAATTTTACTAATGATATGATGGATGCAATCATGTGAAAACAATTTAGGGATCAAGTGGAGGCTAGGTATTGTAGCCCATTTGAGTTGGATAAAATCCGGAACGAATTTATGATGTTGAAGATGAACGATAGGATGACGGTGGATGAGCTTATTCTCCAATTCAATGGGAAGCTCCGGTTTGTGACTCAATGGGTGCCCGACGAGTCTACTCAAATCAAACACTTTGTTGGGGCGTTGTTGCCCGAATACCGGAACGTAACGAGGCTTGCGGGAACTCTCTTGCAAGCCTATGATCTTGCCAAATCGGCCGAGAGTGATATCTTGGCACAAAAGGCCATGAGTCGGGAGAAGGCTTGGAAGGCTTTTGTGCTAATCCCTCCCTTATTGACACATTTCAGGTTGGAGGGCTTGAAACGGGTCGGGCTTTGGACGGGGGCGTTTGGCCATACGTTTTATAAGCGTTTTGTTTAATGGAGCCTAGTTTTTGTAATACCGTCTTTTATCTAACACTTGGTTTGTAATATTTTGTGGGACCACGGTGTGTAAACCTAACGTAATTAGGAACTTAATTAAATGCTTCCGTAACCTTAGTTTAATATTAAATTGGATATATTATTTTTTCTTAAAAAAGGTTTCAAAAATGCGGTGTTACATATATAATCGGGTCAGATATCTCAACCATAACCTGTTTAACTTCAAGCCAAACCTAACCCATATAATCCATTAAATAAAACGGGTTAAACAGGTTATCAAGTTAAACAAGTTAAACAGTTCAAACATGTCAAAATTCTGTTATTATTACACAAATTCATAACAAAATACTAAACACCAAATTACTAAGTAACATTTTTAATTTTTATCTAACTATTACTTACGCGTTAACTAGTAAACTACTTCCTCCGATTCAAAATAAGTGCTACACTTTCCATAAATGGGTGATTCAAAATAAGTGCTACACTTTCCATAAATGGCAAAAAATAGTAGGACCCACACTCCCTAACTATCTACTTTAACAAAGTGAAATTACTCATTTACCCTTACTTTTTACTTTTAAACATCATTAACCCTACTTTATTCAAAAGGTGTGGTATCCATTATCCACTAATCATTCAATTAATCTAATTTAACCATCATTACACTATTTTGCTTCAAAAACCGTGAAAGTAGAAGTGTAGCACTTATTTTGAATCGGAGGAAGTATAAATTAAGTATAAAAATATATATATATATATATATATATATATATATATATATATATATATATATATATATATATATATATATATATATATATATATTATAAAATATATTTTAATAATTAAACGGGTTGGTGGGTCGATCCATTTAAATTTTCATTGACCCGAACCTAACATGTTTAATAAACGGGTCAGCTGACTCAACCTGAGATTGACCCGATTATTTTTTACCCCAACCCAAACCTGTTCATTTCCGTGTCGGTTTCAGGTTGGGTTTTGTGTCGGGTCAAAAATTATCACCCCTAATGAAAACTATTTAGCATTTAATATTTTCATTTTTATTATTTTTCATATTCAGTACCTACCTTATTTGGTGAATGTTTTTTTGAAAAGAATCCACCTAATTTTGGTGAAGGTCTCTTGATCTTTTTTGTTTATGAACTGATTTTTTCATAATATATGTTTAGTTGAATATATAACTATTTGTATTGTTTAAATTTTTATGGATACATAATCAAACATTTAAAATAATATATTTCTCTTCGAACTTAAATATTGAAAATGATATGTAGCTAATATACAAATTTTATTTTTACTATTTTTTAGTGGCTAATTAGTTTTAGTTAGTAGTTCGAGTTGGAAGTAACATGCACAAAAGGTGGTACGTCTTCCCTCAAATCCTCTAATTATATTCGTTTAAGGAAAAATCTTGAAGACTCGAATTTAAGATTTTGTGAAGAAGACATGAGATTTACTACTACACTTTTTGAAGTAGGCTCTTTTCATGGTGCAATAAATTAACCCGTTAAAAATGATTTAACGATTTAATTTTGTGTGGTCACGTGCTTTGATGCTCCCGGTGTGTTTCTGTTTTTATTACACATATATATATATTCTTTTGCTCTGTTCCAATCAATCTCCATAAATTCCTTTCTATTTTTCTCCTGCAATCCAATCCCATATCCCCATATCGCGCATTTGCCGGCATCCGCGAATATCTCCGATCTCCGGCGATCTCTCAACTCCTCCCGTCCATATACGGGTATGTTCAACACTCTCACTATGTTCACTCGCTCATTACGGGTCACGTAATTCTAACCCTAGCACGTAAGTTCGATTTGATCTGCTTTTGCGAGATTTTGATATATTGAGCTCAATTGTTTTGTAACTTTTGTTTATGATCTTATCTTGATTTAGATTTGAAATTTTGAATCTAGCGAGTGTAACCACCGCAATTTACATGAAACTTGCCCCAATTGCATATTTCGAATCGTCTTCACACGCGCAATCTAACCATAATGCGCTACTTGTTAATTTGATCAATTCATTATAAACTGGATTATTTTGGATATATATCTCTGGTCGTAATCTGTATGATTTTGTGTGACCGTTATGTCGTTATACAATGAAACAAGTTCAATGCAAGGTGTGCAACTTTCTGCACGAACATTTGTTTGCTTTTAAGTTAAAAGTTTTAACTATCTAGCAAGCATTAAATACGATCACATTTTGTTGGGCCTTGTCATGCATAATTACATTGAAAGTAGTGATCTCAGATTTGTTTCCGGATGGTTTTTGGATCGAAGTAGGGATTGAAGTTTCATGAGTATATTTTGATCTTAAAGGCATAGGTTTCTTGTATAATTTCACACTTTTCTACTTTAGTAAGTTGTATAGGAACGATCATCTTTCTTGTAGATGTGAATGTAGACACTTTCTAGGGTTTCCAGCATTTAATGAGATGGTAGCCTTACTTTTGTTTATTGGGAAGTTAGGTTACTTTCTATGCATTAATAGCTTCTAGCAAAACTCTTATGGTTCAATCTCATATATTTAATGATTCCCTTTCACATGTTACAGGTGGATTTTATTTCATTTCATTTTGTTGGTACATTATGATGCAATGGTGAATTTGATTTATTCTGGGAGAAACTATCACTGCTAATATTGCTTATAATTAGAATTTCTGGATGTTATTAAAACATGAAATTGGGGTCCCTTAGATCAATGTCTGCATACCCGAAAAAGATTTTACCAGTTGCAGCTTCAGTAGGGGGACTTGCATTATTCTTAATTTTTGCATCATTGCTTCTGGTTTATCAGCCAATTGGATCTAAAGTTAGTGGCTATTTCTATAATGTAGATCAAACCACTAAATATGGGTTGATTTCTTCTAACAGTGAAACAACCTTATTTGAGAACCAGATGAATAATACGGATCCAAAAAGGAATATTGTTGATCCAAGTACCAATGAGACTATTGATCCAGATATTAACAAGAATGTTGATTTATATACCAAAAAGACTGATGATTCAGATATTAACAAGACAGTTGATTCAGATACCAACAAGACTGTTGATTTAGATACCAATAAGTCTACTGATTCAGATACCAACAAGAGTGTTGATTCAGATACAAACAAAATTTTTGATTCAGATGCCAATAAGAGTGTTGATTCAGAAACCAACAAGAATGTTGATTCAGATACCAATATGACTGTTGATTTAGATACCAAGAAGACTGATGATGATTTAGATAAGAGTAGAACTGTTGGTTTAGATATCAACAAGACTGTTGATTTAGATGCCAATAATGCTGATTCAGGTACCAATTTTTTTTAAAAAAAATAAATACATTTGTAAACCTTTTACTGTTCACAAATTTGCTAATTTGTATATGGCAGACATTCCAGCAAATTTATATATCTTTCTTGGTGACATATACTAATACTATGAATGTTGATTTTTTAAGTAGTCATCATTTACATTACCTCTGTACTCCAGAACAAAAGTTATATATTCTAACTTATACATCACATGATAAACTCATGTTTTTGATGTTTGAATTTATAGGGTGTGATTTGTATCATGGGAAATGGGTACATGATTCAAACGGGCCATTATACACGAACAACTCATGCCCTGTTTTATCACAGATGCAGAACTGCCAAGGAAATGGTAGGCCCGATAAGGACTATGAGTATTGGAGATGGAAGCCCACAAAATGTAATCTTCCTAGATTCGACCCGAACAAGTTTTTGGAATTAATGAAAGGAAAAACATTAGCTTTCATTGGTGATTCGGTTGCCCGAAATCAGATGGAATCATTGTTATGCATACTTTGGCAGGCAAGTATAGTTATATCCCTATGTTGTCTCTTAAGTACTGTTAAAACGGGTCGGGTTGGGCTGAATATAGTCATTAATGTGTCAAATATGATTATAAAAGTTATATTAGATCATAATAATCTAACTTTTCAAATATAATGATTTCAAATATATGCCCTCTTTTCTTTTTTTCTGTCAGTTTACTGCTCTTTTTTGTTGTCCCCATTAAATTTTTGGTGTGCAGTGTAATGTTTTTTTGAATTATAGATATTTTTCATGCTTGCCTTTTATTTTACCTTTTTAAGTAAATTGCAGAAATTGTCCCTGTAGTCTTCTAAATTCTATGTTTTTGTCCCCATACTTTTAATTCTTTTTTTTTGTCCATGTACTTTTTGATTTTGTGATTTTTGTCCCTATAATATTCAAATTTCATTTTTTTTTCATCCAGTTTGTCCAAAAATACCCTTATAAATATTTTTTCTAATTTTTAAATTTTTAAATGTTTTTAAGGGTATTTTTTTAGGCAACTAAAACATAGAAAAAATAATGCAAGGCCTGAACTAACTATTCAAACAGCATTAGATTCCTTTTTATATCCCAAGTTGCATTAAATATGCATCAGAATCCTTTTATAAGTGTAGGTTCATGTTAACTGCATTTATTTATTTTTTTAATAATTATTTTGATTACTAAGAAAGATGTATGTAATTAATTACAGGCAGAAGTTCCAAGAAACCGTGGAAATAAACGAATGCAACGATATCATTTCCAATCAACATCAACAACAATTGTAAGAATCTGGTCATCATGGTTAGTCCACAAAACAACTGAAGAATTTGATTTTGCACCTGAAGGTGTAGACAAACTCCATCTTGATTCTCCAGATGAAACTTTTATGGACATTGTTCCCACATGTGATGTTCTTGTACTTTCTTCGGGCCATTGGTTTGCTAAACGGGCTGTTTTCATTTTAAATAACGAGATCGTGGGTGGGCAGTTATGGTGGCCCGATAGCTCCCGACAAAAAAAAATTGATAGTACTGAAGCTTTTGAGGTATCTGTTGCAACTATTATGTCTTCACTTGTGACTAACCCTGATTATAAGGGGTTGACTGTGGTTCGGGCCTATTCACCTGATCATTATGAAGGTGGAGCTTGGAATACGGGCGGCTCGTGTACCGGGAAGGTAATCATAAAGTTTTATATATTTTTCAGAAAAAAATATACGAGAATAGGCCAAATCGGGTGATTTTTATATTTTTGTAAAATAATGATCTAACTGAGACACAAAACCATCTTTTAATCACCCAGTTAGACAAAACTTTGAACAATGACTAAATAATGACTAACAATGACAAATGTACAAGTAGGTTGGTATTTTTGGTAAAAAAAAGCCTTTTATGAATAGTTCATCAAATAAGACTACAAAAATTATGTTATTCCATTGACAAGCTTCTTCTTTTTTTTAATAAAGATGATTTAGGAGGTTTTATAAATTACTCCGGGCTTTTCTTTGACCCGTGTTCTTTCAAGATCTTTTTAAAAAAAAAAAATTTACCCATACGAGATGCATTATAAAACAACCTAGTATCCTAATCTAACAAAAAAAACATGATATTACAAACATATGTTTTTTTGCTGATTTGATTTACGGGTTTTGATAATGACAACCCTAGGGGCTGTCAATAAGAGTGGAATATTCTGTTTTGTAAAAGAGTTTTTAGTTGAATTAGTAAAAAAAAAGTAAAAATAGTTACATAAGTAATGGACATTCCTAGAAATATGGAAGAATTTTGACTAATGAATGATTAATAGTTTATAATTTAGTTAATAATTAGTTTTCAAACATGTTATTGGCAGCCCTAAGGGCTGTCATTATCAAAACTCTTGATTTAATTATATTTGCTGGAAAAAAATATATAATGAACTAATATTTTTGACAGGTAAAACCTGCCGTGGACAGTGAGTTAGTGGAGAGTGAATTCACAAACATAATGCATGAGAAGCAATTATCGGGCTACAAACGCGGTATAAAGGAGAAAACAAACAAATCACGGGTTGCATTCATGGACATCACAAAACCATTTGCATATCGGCACGATGGTCATCCGGGCCCGTACAGGAATCTTGACCCAAACAAGATCACAAAAAGGACTGCAGACGGGCGGCCCCCGCCACAGGATTGTTTACATTGGTGTATGCCAGGCCCGATTGACACTTGGAATGAGTTTCTGTTGGAGACCATTAGAAGAGACTTTGAGGCCCAGAGTTAGTTGATAGATCATAAACTAGTTGTAATAGGCTCTGCTAATATAACACGGTGATATGACTTGTTCCGATAAGTTTCAAACAATTTACACGTTAAATTAATTTAATGTTTAAATTATAGTGTATAATATATTTATATTGAGATATTGTGGTTGTATCGGGTTATATATTGAAATTAACGAAATTGTACCCATATTACAAGCCCTTTGATTAGGTAAATGTAATTAAAATTAATCTAGGAACATATTGTAGAAAGATGAAGATGAATCTTTCACAAGATTTTCTGGTGATTCGCATGCACTCAACCTTCACATATGAACCAGAACTGTGAAAGAATCTATATGCAAAAGTGTGTGAAGTATATAAATAAAGTAGTTAGATCAATCTACCAAGTGAGTTCTCTTAAACATGTACAATGGAGCGTTTGCATACAACTTAAGAAGTGGAAGACCACATTGCCGCGGCTGGGGGACGATGTGACATGGTGGCGGATTTATATGGGTTTAAGAGGGGTGCACGGTCATCACTTGGTTGGCCACCCATGTGTAAAAAAATTTAATCAAAAAATTACTAGTAAATTTTTATAGGTAAATTTCACCCATGGTTTTTACCACAATGATAAAGCCGCATGAGATGGTGTTGTGTGTGTTATATTTAGGGTCCTATTAAAAACACTAATTAGTCAAACTTTGAAATAAAAGTACCTGTAAAATCTGTCATATTTTCATTTTTCAAGTTATTGAAACAATAAATTAATTTAATTACCATGTAACTTCAACTAATTATTTTGTTTATAAAAAGAATTTAACCTTTTTTTTATTATACTTTTAATTTGTAATCCTATCAAATTATTAACCTCTGCAACATCAAAGATCAGCTTCATCGTCAAATAATCTATCAGGTATGTTTTAGTTGTGGTTAGGTATTATTTTCATTGTCATATTCAAATTACAGATAATGATATTACATAAACTTTCAAACTGAGAGAGAAAAGAGAGAGACATTAGAGAGACACATAGAGAGAGATACAGAGAGAGGGAGAAAGAGATACACAGAGAGAGAGAGATATATAGAGAGAGGGAGAAAGAGATACAGAGAGAGACATTAGAGAGATTTGGAGAGAGAGAGAGAGATTCGTCCAGTCATCCGTGCTGTTTCTTTTTGTTATTTTATTCATTTTAAATGTTAAATAACATAAGCACATAACCCGATTCAGACAAACTACTTCCTCTGACTAAAAAGTGTACGCTAACCATTTTTTTTAATTTCAAAATAAGTGATACTTCTTATTGTTGCTTCCTATTCATACATATAACATGTGTCTCTTTACCTGACCTTAATCATTTGATTCACTTATTTTGAAAATCTAATCTCAATGTAGATACATAACTTGCAACTTATCTGATTTTACTTCTAACTGTATAAATGTTCATCACGCTCCTTACGTTCCTCCAAGTGTATGATTTCCATTATTCCACATCAGAGAAACATTTCATCTCTTAATTGGAGAGTGCTTCAATGGATGACCTGTTAGGCTAAATTGGGAAGAAAAAAAAAACAATAAGGTTTGTACTTTGGGGAACTTTTGTGGGCATATATCCAACACTACAAATTATAGAAGACCAAAAAAGACGGTGATCCTTCTCCCCAATTCAATAAGCTCCAACATAAAAATTTAAATATCGCACGACAAAATTGTATGTAATAAAAGATACGCCAATAGCAACAGGAAAATGAAATAAAACTAAAACTTAACCAACAATTACTGATTAAAACTCGGATATTCAAATAACACAACAAACTGACCTCAAAACTTATGATATGATCACATCTTTCTTTTCTTATTTTGGAATGAATCCTTTTTGTTGTTAAAACCTTTAAAATCATTACTACTTTCAGCTGTGTTCTGCTTCTTCATACCCTTCTTTCCACCAAACCCGTATTTCGAATCCCTACTTCTCCTTTTACCACCCCCAACTTTTCCACCACTCGGTTTCCCTTTTCCACCCGACCGGTCCCACGGGTTAACTCCGGCCCGTTTGTTATTTCTAGATTTATCAGACTCTTTTCCACCTTCAAACGGCAAGCCCATATCACTATCTTTCTCACCACCCGGAAACCCGCTCTGTTGTCTCTGTTTTCTCCATTTTTTAACCGATTCAATTTCATCTTTCTTCTGTTTGACCCGTTCCTTTTGCTTCTGGGCTTGTACTTCTTTAGCCTTCTTTTTATTATCTCTAGCTTTTCTCCTCTCTTCAGCTTCTTCAATTCTTCTCTTTTCAGATAAAAGCCGGCCCTTAATTTTCTCCATGTGAGTGTCGGTTTTCACCATTTCAGCATAGTAATCAACGGGCCTGAGAAACGGTAGGCCCGTTGCTTCAAATTTCACAAAAGCTTGCCTTGTGCCTTCTAGGGCTTGAGTGTAGAAAGCCAATTCTCTGTTTAAATCATCATTAACATCGATTTCTTGCTCTTGTTTGATATCAAGTGAAAGCTTATGGGTCCATTCAACATCTTCGGGCCAGCTGATGTCAGCAAGTTTATCGAGTATGCCTTCTTTGTTGTATACGGCGGTTTTTGATGGTTCGGCTAGTTTTACATCTTCACCACCTTCTGATTCTGAGTCTGAATCAGATTCAGGGTCTGATTCTGATTCTTGTTCAGATTCAGAAGCATCCATATCAAGATCTTCAGGTAATTTCTCCAACAATTTTCGTGTTGGTTTTTTAATAGCCATTTAGTAATCTGTGAAGAATGCAC
Source organism: Calendula officinalis (assembly GCA_963853835.1). Taxonomy (NCBI): domain Eukaryota; kingdom Viridiplantae; phylum Streptophyta; class Magnoliopsida; order Asterales; family Asteraceae; genus Calendula; species Calendula officinalis. The sequence goes on from OY970822.1 coordinate 30,553,955, forward strand.
CAACAGAACCAAATTCAACAAGAAGAAACACACATCATATTCATTACAGATTTATAGTAAAGAAACAGACATTTCAGCTGCCATTTTTTTCAGGTTGACAAGCATTTCCAGATAGATAAAACATAGATGTGCATATATATTAAGCGATTATAAATCCTATACATATTTGTACAATGATCCTAAAAAAATAGAAACAGTGATACATAACTAATATGTTTGTACAATCAAGTAACTGAGTTTTTACAAGAAGTTCCATATTTACAACAGGGAATCTAGAGTATTTGACAAACATCATATGAAAACCTTGATAATGATTCAGGCCTTTTTGGCATGAAACCATAACTTGACAGATCAAAATGAAACGAACAAAATTTTCGACAAATACAGTAACTTGGTAGGAAACTGCGTACATAAATTGATTGAAATTCGAAAACGAACCATGTAAAAGAAAAACCTTTAAGTAGGCCAGATACAATGGCGTAATGTGTAAACCTGACCCTAAAACTATATGATTTTTCACTAAACCCTAAACTTACGGGAACCAAAAATGCAACAAAAACATTACTGTACTAAGCACTTCAAGATTCAACAAAACTTTTAGAGACTAAACAACTTACCTTTGAGAAAAGGGGTAGACAGACGCGTATGAACCCTAAACCCCTTCAAACAGCGGAGTTAAGGATTTATGCCGCTTGTTTGTTTAACATATAGGTCCCATTTTTATTTTGTAAAAAGAGACCCATATAATTAACATGGGCCGATAAGTTAGCCCAAATACAATAAGTCCACCAAAATCTGTCACTAGTGGAGAGTTTTTATTTACAGGTATAATATTACTTTATAAATATTAAATATTTTTAATTACTCTTTTACTGATTTAATCGATATAAATGTTAAAATTAAAAAATAAGATTAGAAAAATAATTAATGAATTTCACATGTTAATTATTTTATGTTGATGAAATATGAAGTTTTTATTAGGAATCAAATATTTTTCTTATAAAATGTAGCATTAAATCTGGCAATGGAACAGATCAACCTTGATCCAAACCCTTTTATCAAATTTCAAATGATAATCCAAACCCGCTCTGTGATCCGCAGGGTTTCGAAATATCAAACTCACAACCTCATCCACCGAATCGGCAGATATCCAACTCATTTACCGTACACGATTTTGGATTTTAATTTATAAAATGATTGTCAATTTGAATATTTTATATATGAGTTTTGCTAATATGTGTCCCAAGGTATATTGTAAAATTTTTCCCTTTGTATTAAATTTTATTCTCCTATTTTTCAGTTTCAGTAAGAGCATATTTGGTATAACACATAAAAATTAATGTTGACATATAACACATTGTAACCTTTTATGTATAGTTTTTGTAGTCGACGGCAACTCAGTAGCGAGTCAATGAATAAAGTTGAAATTTTGGAACCATTATAGTGATTTTATAACTTCTAACTCCTAATTTCTATTGGTTTTTAAAGATTGCTATTAAATAAAGGGAAATTCTAACAAGTGCCCTAAGGGTAATGGTTAAAAAACAAAATTAGCATAAAGTAATTGTATATTAACTAACAAAAATGACCCCCCATTAATTTTAATAATCGCTTTTGATTAGTTATGATCCATAATTTGTACATTAACCATTATAACTAGGGGTGAGCATAACAGGGTACCCGCCGGTTCCTGCTTGAACCGGAACTAGAATCGGAACCGCAGGTTCCTGAGATATGAGAACCAGAACCGGAACCTGGAAGACAGGTTCCTAAATTTTCGGAATCGGAACCACCGGTTCCAGGGCAAATCACACAAACTAACGATTACAAATATCGTTTAACGGTTTTAAATATAGTTTAACGATTACAAATATTGTTCAAAATAAAAATAAGTGAATAAGAATGACAAAAAATAGTAAATGTGTGATTCGAATGCCAGACACAAAGATATGATCTCACGACGAGTAAATGAGTCACCCAATTTCCGACTCAATTATAACGAATAAAGTCAATTTTATATTTTTATTTGGACTAGTATTTTACATTTAGATAGATCATAAATCTATTTAATTTAATCATGTATAATATATTATATATTTTAATAAAAATATATCGTAAAACCGCCGGTTCCAGGTTATCCACCGGTTTCAGGTTTCTTAATTTTGAGAACCGGATGCGGAGTCTCTTAGGGCGGTTCCATGATTCTAGGATCCGGAACCGAAACCTCCTAGCAGGTTCCTGTGTCGGAACCTCCGGTTCCAAGACAGTTTCAGTTCCGATTCCGGTTACTCTCTTTTTCTGCCCACCCCTAATTATAACCTCCCTTAACCATTACCCTAAGGGCAATGGTTAGCAAAACTCAAAAATAAACTATAAAAATGAGAAATATAAATTAGTCTTTTTTCTAAATTTAAATGTTGGGCGGGTTATTAACGGATCGGATCGGTATTGATCCATGCCCGACCTTTTTAGTAAAGGGTACGGGTCGTTAGCAGGTAAACGAATCACAAACTATGATCTAAACCCATATAAATCTTGTGGATTCGGATCAGATCACCCGCTTAATTAACAAGTCCGCATGTTGTGCTATGAGTAATAAATCAGAGTAATTTGAAATTTTTACTTACAAATAAAAACATAAAATTGTTTCAGGAAAAGGCCTTATTCTGATTTGGGAGGTTGGATAATGTGTTAGGTTCAAACCCCATTGGCTTTCTCCGTTGTTTCTGTACTTTGTGTTTACTCCTCTTCTATTTCGATCGCTACTTCCATTGCCGTAACGACCCTAACCCTAATTCTAACCCCAGACATCCTGTCACAGATCAAATCAAACATGCCTCCTCGAAAGAAGTCGATAGCGCGCAAGAAACCATCGCAGGCAATCGCAACTACCGCCGAAGATGATCATGAATCACCAGCACCAGAAGCTGAATTAGCGGACGATGTGAAAGTCAACGAGACGGAGATTGTGAAATCGATTCCGGAAGAAGCATCTAATCGTGATCCCAAGCCTACTGAAACTGCTGGCGTTGCGTTTTCTTCTGAATCAATGGTTCAGGAGGTTGTTGTATCGGAGAATTGTACAGTAAAAGAACCGAATAATGAGGTCGGTGAACAGGATGTGCGTATAGACAAGGAGAAAGATGATTTACCGGAAATTGAGAATGTGGACGGAGTTGTTTCCATCAATGATTCGAAATTGGAGACAGTTTCAGGTGAGCTTTTTTTTTTATTACGATTTTATGTTTTGATTAACTAGTTGATTGATTTTGAAGATGAGGTTATTGATTGATTAAGGTAACAGAGAGGGGAGTATATAACCTAACAAAATGCCAAAAAGTGAGATGTGAGACAATTTGAGTATTCAGCATCTAGTTTATCGATCCACTTCCCTGCATAATCATCTGAATTATCTTCATCCAATGTTTTAGCTTTGAGATCACTCTTAAATTTCAACAAAAGTAATCTCACATGATAAAGATCATAATAAATAAATAAATAAAAATAGGAACTTTACATAAGTAAATCACCCCCAAAGAGAGAAAAGAATATATCAAGAAAGAAAAACTGGACCATGAGATGATGAGGCACTTTTGGTTAGATTTGGAAGTATTTAGGAGATTTGGAGATAATTTGTGTGATTCTTTCTCTGCAAGACAATTCATGAACACATGGAATCTTTTTATAACATGCGTATTGATAATTCCTTTGAATGATAAATTTAATTTATCTTTGTGACATTTTTTTGTGACATTAATAATAGTTTCTTTTACCATGTTGCAGAAATAAAATCTGTTCATAATGAGAAGACTGGTGTACAAGTTGAAGACAATAACAATCCTCCAGTTGTTAAAACTGATGAAAATGAGAAAGGAGAAGAGATCCCAGAAGTCATCTCAGCTCAAGAAACTGAAATCAGCAAATCACCATGCAATAATAACATTTCATTAACTGTTGAAGATAATATCATGGAGAATTTGGATGATTTTGAGATTGACGATGATGATGATGCTGAGGAAGATGATGCAAAGAATGAAGATCAAAATCCCTCAGTTGAACATTCTCCCCTTGATAATAAAAAAGATAACGAAATAGAAATCTATGTTGGAAAACTGGACAAAGATACAGTTGAGGATGACCTAGTTAATGTCTTCCAACAATTTGGGGAGCTGAAATCCACCAGAATAGTGAGGAACTCAACCACAAATAAAAGCAAAGGTTTTGCATTCATTCAATTTGCATCTATCGATAACGCAAATCGTGTTCTTTCTGAATTCAAAGATGGAATCGAGGTATGTAGTTTTTTAAATTAGCTCAAAAAAATTTTTGCCAGCTCAGCAATTTATTCTCTGGTGCCTAGGTTAAGGGCAAAGTAGTAAAGGTATCAGCAAGCCAGCATAAAGTTACACTCCATTTGGGAAATATTTGCAAAACATGGGACAAAGAAAAAGTAAGTTTTTTGTTTCATAATTTGTAGGCTGTGATTTTATTATTTTTGAGTAATTTTTTAATCCTTTTTATCTTAAAGGTGTTAGAACAATTGAAAGAGTATGGAATTGAAAATTATGAGACAATTAATATACCAGAGGATAATAAAAATAGCAAAAAAATCAGGGGTTTTGCTTTTTTGGAGTTCAAAACACATTCTGATGCAGTTGCAGCATTTCAACGTCTTCAAAAACCAGATGCAGTTTTTGGGCGTGAAATAAGTGCTAAAGTTTCTTTTGCACGAAAATATACTGATGAAAATTTGTCACAGGTAAGATTAATTAGCCTTTATTTGTTGCTCTGATTTATGTTATACCATCTTTAACAGGTAATAGTTTGTTTTTTTTTTTTTATGTATTTTATTAATGTTTTAGGTGAAGCAAGTACATCTGGAAGGAGTCCCTAAAGATTGGAATGAGGATAATGTTAAGGAGATTGGTAATAAGTATGGTGAGATTGTTAATATTAAATTGTGCCAAACACGAAAGAAGAACATAGGTTTTGGGTTCATCACTTTTGCTTCTTCTCAAAGTGTTCCCACTTGTGTGGAGGGAATCAATAATACCTCTTTTGAAGGAGATACAAAGGTAAATCTATATATAAATATATGTTTGTATCTGTATCCGTATGTATATGTATATATATAAATAGGGAAAAATGAGTGTGTGGCTGTCACATACCTAAGCTTAGGTGTGGAACCATCCAAAAAACTACATAATTTTGGTTATAAAAAAACTTATAACTCATTGCTCATCACATAAACACATTAGTGTATCAAATCTCGTCTAAAACCCATCACTTATCTTAATCTTAATTATGTTTTTTGTTGAGATGGTGTTTCAAGCTTCATGTTCTTGAAATGTTACTTATATTGAACGCATGTGCATATGTGTGTATATAGTTTTTATTTATATATCGTGCAAGTGTTCTAATATCGTGAGAAAGTGGCAAGACTTTCGTAATAAATAATTCGCTTGATTTTTTTTAACCAAAATAATGTAATTTATGGATAGTTCCAAACCTATGCTTAGGTACGTGACAGCCACACACTCACTATCCCCTAAATAATAGTGGCTAAATATGAGAATGGTTATTGTTTGTTGTCTCAGATTATAGCCAGCATTGCAAAGCCTCAAAAAAAGGGTGAAACATTGAATAAAAAATCAGAAGGTAAATCATTAAGGGTGAAAGGTGTTTTGAACACTAAAATAAGCAATAAAGACTCCTCAAAAAATAAGGTAAACTTCCCTCCCTACCTGATAAGTCATAAATGATTGTCTTTATTTTATTATTTTTTCTACTTTTTATTATATATCATTTAAATTGTCTCAGATTAAAGCAAACACTGTACAAAAGGGGTTAGTTGGTGAAAGTTCTAAAGAAGCTGAAAAGAAAGGTGATTTGAACACTCAACGGGCTAAAACAAAAAGGAAATTATCCAATCAGCAAAAGCTGAATACTCCTGATCCAAAAAAACAAAAAAGTGACCATGAAGGGCAAAATGGTAAAAAAGCAGGAAATAACAAAAGAAAGAATGTTACAGTTACAACAAATGAAGGCCGTCAAGACAGAAATGCTCGTGGCAAAAGGCCCTTAAAGAAACAAAAAGGTATATGTTTCCAGTCGGGTCAGGCGGGTTGGGTAACGGGTCAAACAAGGTTCATTCCAAATGACTGATTTTTGTAAAGCTAGTTTTTTTAACCCATTTGAACCGTTACTGTCAGGAACCCGAACGGGCCAAATTTGCCACCTTAATTTGACCCATTTACATTGAAATTATAGGCAATATGCATGCACGGGACAATAATAATAATTCTAGAATTCCAAAAAACATTAGAAGAGAGCATGATGACTACAGCAGATATACAGATCCATATGCACCAAAGTATGCTGCATCTGCATCAAACACTTATCATTTGGGCCCTGATTCAAGACGCCTAAAAGAAATGGTATTATCGATATTTATATTTATTATCTATTATATATAGATGTAGATATAGATATAGTTGATAATGTGAATGAATTTAGGCACCACATGCTGGATACATTGAACCTGCTTCTGGTGGTCAAAGTCGATATGTTCAGCCTGTAGGTCGAAACCCTTATAGTCAACATCAGACTGTGTACCTTGAACCTGCTTCAACAAGTCAAAGTCAAAGTCAACTCTATTCAAGATATGTAGATCCTCAATCTCGTGGTGGCTACATCCACACTGCTGTTCAACCTTACAGAGGTTACCATCGATCTGAAATTCTACAGGTTGCTCGTGATCCTTATGATTCTGGGCTTGCAAGGTTCACTTTTTTATATGTATATATTAATAAACATTTGAGCTTAATCTAAATTTATGTTTTTATTAATATGTTTTGTGATTTTTGTAGAGTTGTTCGACATGATGGCAGAGGTGCTGGTGTTGTTGCATATGCTGGAGGTAAACAAAATGTTATTAAAATATTAAAAGGCCAAAAAAGAATTTGAAAGATGAGTGTGTAATTTTTTTAGAAGGGCAAATTATATTAAAAGGCAAACAAAGAATATGTTATTAATATATATTGTCAACTTTTAGGTCCACCACTTCCAGCTTCTTCTCAAGTTCGAAATCACACAAGCTACTACCAGGTCTCTCTCTCTCTCTCTCTCTCTCTCTCTCTCTCTCTCTCTCTCTCTCTCTCTCACACACACACACACACACACACAGAGAGGCACACAACAAAAGATCTCTATAAAACTTACAAAAAGCTTGAAATGATGACTAGATGTGGAAATCTGGACCCAATTAGGGTTGATTTGGGTTGTGTTTTATCTCAAACGGGTCAAATCATAAAGCTACCAAAAATAAAATAAAATTGGTCAAATGGGTTGAAAGCCACCAAATGATGACCGAAGTATTAATAATTTATTTTTAATACAGTTTTGGTGACATTGATTCCTTCTTATGCTAATCTTTTATTTAACCCGATAAAAAAATAAACGGGTTAAAATGGCACCTCTGACTAACTGCTACTTTATACAGGGTGGTGGCAGTTACAGTAGTCAACGGACATACTACTAACCGAATAAAGTTGTCAAGGATCAAGACATCTATCAGTTTATTTTTATTTATTTCAATAGAACAAGTGTTTGATTGGTGCTGGTCTGTACCATGAGGCATCATTTGTTGCTAAAATGTGAATTTGTTGTTAAAGATAAAATTATGATATATTTGCATTTGATCCTATGTTTAACCTCATAATCCAATTCTTATTACATTAAACATTCCAAAGTGACTAGCCACTTTGAGCTTTACAAAACAATAACGTTACCTAATCCCTTTAAAGAAGATATTTGGATAGGTAGGATTAGGAGTGTAAGTGAGCCGAGCTGTTCGTGAGCTACTCGAGTTCGGCTTGTTAAAAGATCGATAAAAACTCTCGAGTTAAACGAGTTCGAGCCGAGCTCGAGCTTTACTTAGAGCTCGTTTAATAAACAAGCCCGAGCCCGAGCTTCATACTAAGAGCTCATGTAGGCTCGCGAGCCTAAACGAGCTAAAATAGTTGATTATTATTTATTATATATAAAAAAAATACATATTACGTATTTATTTAATTATGTGTATATATATTATATATATTATACATATACATATATAAAATAATATATATAAAAGAAAAGATATACATCATATATTAAATATTATGATTAATTAAAAGAATTATATATTTCGTATATATGGAAGCTTAAATGAACTTAATCGAGCCGAACCCGAGCCTGGAAGAATCTTCGAGCTCGGTAAAATTGCTCGAGCTCGGCTCGGCTCATTTACAGCCCTAGGTAGGATGTAGACAATCATAATTTACCTGAAGGTAGAGAGATTACTTCCCTACCAAGACAATATAATTGCTTGATTATATCTAAGTGATTCAGCCGCTCTACTATATTTATGGCTATGGAAACATTCTAACCAAGTGCAATAACAACATCAACACAATATAACTTCTAGTCTTTAACAATCCGAAGTAAGATCTACAAAACTGAAATTTAGCATGTATTGCCATATAGAAAAATTCCGTTACCCAGTTGTCCTACTAACTGTTCGCCATACTTCTTTCTTTTTGAAAGTGAGTCATTAACTACCTGTACATTATATACTACCGTTCAGGGGTGGAGTTAGTTAGTGTCTCACAGTAGCACATGTTACTACTCAAATGTTTTCCCACAGGGTAAAAAAATTTTGGGCTACTACGATGCGGTGCTTCTATCGGATTAAAAAACCTACCAATAGGTCAAATCAATCTTAAAAAGAAACTATCATATTAACTAATAGTCCAAACTCAAAGCCTAAACAAAAATCTAAACCAATTAAAAAAAAAATCCAAAGCGTGTCTCGTAGTTTTCTTGTTTTAAGTCTATAAAATTACTAGTAGTTATCTTGTAGGTTTATGAAATTAATAATTAGTTATTGAAGACTTGATGTATATAATTAAACATGGTGTTTATGTAATAGTCATCTATGTCAAATTAGTTTTTATCTCGACGCACTGTCCTTGGACGCCACTAGGAGCACTGCTCTTAGTTACTTGCAAGAGAGTGCAACCCCCTTGACGTCCGCCTTTTTGATTCCCGTAAGTGTGCTACTACTAATGAAAATGTCTAGTTCCGCCCCTGCTACCATTCAGTATAGATTTATTGATACGTTCCAACACCACGTCTCATGTCTAAAATATTTTGAGCAAATTTATCATGCTTTAGAAGGGTCATTATTCGTCTAGGCTGCAATTTTGTTAGCCCCTATATCCTTAACATATATATATAAAGAAGAAAAAAATAAATTACTGACAAAAAATAAAACATATTTCTTTTTGGAAAGGTTATGACTAACAAAGTTTGGGAAACTATTTACAAAACAAATAAATAAATAAAAGAATGGCCAAGTATCAAACTTACGACCTTCGCTTATATCCTGCTGAGCTAGTTCAGATATCAGAGTAGCTTTAGCTAAGATACTTCCTAAGTAGTTCGGGAAACTTTTTAACTTACAGCACAAATTAAAGTGAAAAAAAATTATGGCCCATGCAGGTCTCGAACCTGCGACCTTCGCGTTATTAGCACGACGCTCTAACCAGCTGAGCTAATAGGCCATTTGATTTTAAGTGCAACTTTAGCTTACTTATTTCGTGAAAATACTTTTTACATATAAATAAAAAAATGGGGTGAGAGAGGCTCGAACTCTCGACCTCAGGATTACTCAGAAGCTATGAGACCTACGCGCTAGCCAACTGCGCCACGACCCCTTTCTCACCCCTGTTTCTATAATATTACAAATTTTGATGCAAATCAGTGACTAACAATAGATCTTTTAAAGCACGGTTAGTTTGTCAAATTTAACACATTTATAAGCCAAAGAAAAACAAAATCAAATGGTTGTATTTAAGCCGTTAGTTATATAGAAAACATTTACTAATCAACCAGCTTCTTATATTAGTAATAGTTTTTGCATCCTTATTCATAATAATCAGACAAAAAACATTTACTAATCAACCAGACTATAAGAAACCTTTACCAAACACTAAATAAGAAAAAAAATCCAATTCTATATTAACACACCAACATATAAAAATAACTAAGTTCCATATTCGTATATAAAACCAACTCTAGAACCGTTTTTCTTTATTATGTAACATAAATAAACGACAAACATCCAATAATATTTATATATTCCAAAACCAATTAGTCACTGTGTGAGCTGCCCGCTTTCCCTTCCATAAGCCCGTTACGAATCTGATCACCAATATCCCTAACATGACCCGGCCCGTGTGGAATGAAAACAGTGGTATTCTTTGACGAATTTCCAAGATCTTTAATGGTATCAAAATACTGAGTAATCATAATAAGATCCATAACTTCTTTTGCAGATGCACCTTCAACTTTATGAGAAAAATTTAAGATATTTTCACGTAATCCATCAGTTATTGCTTGTCTTTGTCTTGCAACACCAACTCCACCCAAGTATTTGGCTTCAGCTTCTGCTTCTGCTTTTTTCACTTGCAGGATTTTGTCTGCTTCTCCCTTGTATACACTTGCAAGTTGCAGCCTTTGTGCTGCAAATTCACGAGAAAAAATAAATTATAAAAGGATTTTGAATTATTAACTGAAAAAGAAAGAAACATAATTACCTGCATTAATCTCATTCATTGCTCTGCGCACAGAAGGATCGGGTATTATGTCCACCATTAATATGTGCTCTATGTTGTACCCGTATTCTCCCATTACCTGATATAAATATTTTAAAACTTTAATTATTATTATTGCATTTTATATGTGTTTTATTATGTAAAATTATAAATTCACCTTCTCAAGTTCCTCCAATACAGTTTTTGCAACTTCATCCTTCTGTTCGAATAGCTGATCTAAAGTCATTCTTGGAACCTGTGCTCTTACAACTGAAATAAAAATGGTGATTTATGATAAAGATTAAATTTTGACCCGTTTGCTTATGAAAGGGTCTAATTTGGGAAACGTTTAATCTCTAACTGGTCAAGCAAAATGTAAAAAAAATAAACGAAATTTGTAAAATGTTTGTGAGATTCACCGTCGAAAACGTAGGCTTGAATTTGTTCCCGGGGGTTCTGCAACTCGTAAAATGCATCATCAGCACTTTGCTTAATTACTCGATACTGAATTGAAGAAATTATTTGAACGAATACATTGTCCTGCAAATAAAGAAACAATAACTAATTAAATTTTTAGCTATGCAAACACTAAGACTGAAATATGATGGAAACCGGGACAAAATAGATGCGAATAAAAGAAAAGAAAATTCAGAATTCCTTTCATAAAACATAAAGGCAAGTTTACAACCATTCATGATGCATATAATTTCTAATGTCAAGCAGGGAAGCACTATTGTAAGTTTTAATTTGGTATTAAATGATGATAGAGTTTTACTAAGTAACAGTACCAACAAGATCCCTAGCTTGATGCTATTTGGTATCCAACATGTTTTGATACTTGAAGATCACAGTTCAATTAAAACCCTAGCTCTAGCTTCTTATACTTACAGGAAACCCAGTATCCACAATATACAACTACAATTCAATTAATAGTAACATAATAACCTAAATCGCAGATCCTATAATCATCTAGGGTTTAAACAATCTAACATAGATCAACAATCCATATACATAATCACACGAAACAGGTAAGTTCACAGATCGATTAAATTATAACGAATAGAAAACCTTAGTTTTGGTCTCAATTTTGACTTCAAGAGAGTCGATCCTTGTAGATAGAACGCCGGCGAGATACTGACCGGCGCAAGGGTTAAGGAAATTGAGACCTGGCTGAGCCAATTTCTCGAATCGACCCCACTTTTCGACGATCCCTACGCTTGCTTGGTCTATGCAGCTCACAAAAACACACGATGTGTTCCCCATCACTACCTGCTACAATCAATTGATCGATCAATTTCTCTGAGTATGTATAGATATGAGTATAAGATGTGTATATATACACGAACCCCGAATGACCAATATCCTGAGATACTTTTGAAATTTGATTTTATGTGAAGATATGATCATCAACGTAGATTCTCACAAACCGCCTAGCGCCCGCGAAGAAGTCGTCTATGTCATATTTACATCAGTAATCCATCGTATATGATAATTATTGTCCCTCATCTTTAACGAATATCAAATTTAAGGATGTAACATTTTAAGGTGTAATTGGGAATCTCAAAAATTAAAATTGCCTAAAGTCGATCTATTTGTAATTATTGAACTTACGTACTTATTTGTTTAAAGTATCTTCTTCCGTATAATTTAGGTCAAGTTAAACCCGATAGAATCTATTGAACTTACGTAACTTTTTGTTTAAAGTATCTTCTTCCGTATAATTTGGGTCAAGTTAAACCAGATAGAATCTTTGTAGATTCAATATATTGTTATACATTGAAGAGTGAGGATTTGACATATCATTTAAATATGACCATGACATATACTTCCTTCGTATCAAAATAAGTGAATCATTTCGAAGTTTATATTTTTCGAGGCAAAATAAGGTAATAAGAGATTAGTGAGATTAAATGGGTAATTAGAATGGATGGGCCTCACACAGTCACGCCTTTTACTATTTTGTTGTTTTTTTTAAATGGTTAAAAAGTCAAATATAGGAAGATGACAAAAATGGATGTGCCTCCACACCTTTAATGATGTTTAAAGAGGGATAAGTAAGGGTAAATGAGTAATTTTAAATATAAAAACTTACCAAATAAGGTAAATTATTAAAGTGATTCACTTATTTTGATACACCGAAAGTAATTCACTTATTTTGATACGAAGGATGTATGTTTGTAGCTTGTTAATTACTTGACATGTTTACACCTCTAGATGAAATAAAGGAATCTGTAATAACTTGTTTTCTTTAGTAATTTAACTTTAAGTTGTCACGTTGATAACAAGAATCGTGTGATAAGATGTTTTTTAATTAAGTCATTGAAATTGAGTTTGGTGGTAGACTGTTTACTTGATACTGTAAATTAACGTTCACACTTACTAAACTCATAGTAATTAGTAAATTACGAAATTTATTGTAAGTAAATGTCACTAGCATTGAAACATCTACCAATTAAGAAGGTTGGGATTTGGCTGTCAACAATATACTTTTAAAGATCTAGTAATTAATTTGGGGGTTATTCATGAGGTTCTGTACAACTTCATAATTCAAAAGGTCCACCAAACTTGTTTACCTGCATCAAAGAAGTTAAAAAATTAGATAAGAAAACATAGTCGTTACAATTTCTTGATATAGGATGGATACGATTTCATTTTCCGATAAATACATATTGTTTGGCTTCTTGAAGATCAAATGCTGTGCTGTATCAGAAATTTCACTTGGGTCTTCCGGTTGCCAACATGACGAGCATTCCAATTAAGGTTCCACATCCGTACCCCAACATCACCACTTTCATCACCATCAACACACGCCGCACTTTTTGGGCAACGGAAGCCCGAATTCCCCCCAAATGAGTTCCCTTCAAACGTGTCGAATTGTCCCACAAGATGGTTTTGTGATAGATTCAAGAGTTGTGCAACACTTTGAGGGATCTCCCCTGTTAGTTGGTTCCAAGATAGGTCTAATGATTGAGATTTCCAAGCGCATGTGGGATTCGACCGTTGTGGGATAAGTTGAGTGCTTTAAGAGTACCGATAACATCTGGAATCTCTCCTTCAAATTCGTTATCAGATAAATCGTGTAGTCAACCAAAACTTTTGGAAATGGGACTTCATACTGTAACAATGATGGTGTAAAAATGTCCATACAAGTTCAAATGTCTTTCATGGCGTTAAAATTCTGAAAATAATTCCCAGGGAGATGACCTATAAACATGTTACGTGATAAGTCAAGGACTTGCAGACTTGGAAAACCGGGTTTCACCGTTGAAGAGGTTTCAATGGAAATTGTTTGATTTGAGAATAAGAACCTGCAAACTTGGAACATATCAGGGAATGTGCCATTTAAGCGGTTGTTTCCTAGATCTAGTATTTTCAAAGATTGACATTTGGACAAAGAAGTTGGAACCTCTCCTTGTAACTGATTTCCCTTCAAAATAAGCCCGGTTCATAATTCTGGCAGAAATTTGGAATCGGGCCATCAAATCGATTGGTCCCTAGATCCTGAGACTGCCAATATTACTCAAACATTGGGGAATCACTCCACCAAAGCTATTATTCGCAAATAAGTTAGACGGCTCATGTTGCAAATTGACAGCGGGAATGGTCCTTGTATTTTGTTGGATTGTAGGTGTAGATCCATCCCAGTTAAATTGAGCAGGCAAGCTTGTTATAGAGTTATGTGAAAGATCCAAAGAAGTCAAACCATATCCTCCCACCCAGTCAGGAATGTATATCATTATTAGATAAATCTAAAATTTGAAGATTTTTCATGGCTCGTAAGGACCCTGGAAACATATCTAGCTTACAAGATGCCAAACCTAACCAGTAAAAACTAGGGTTGGCATACCTACTAGCATTATTGGTCGTTACAGTTGATAAACCACTGTACGAGAGATCGAGATATATAAGGTTTGGTACACTTGATAACAACGTATCCAAATCCCATAAACCTGTGAAGTTGTTAGATGAAAGATCGAGAACAAAGAGTTCGGTGAGTTGGATTAATGATGTTGACCCTAGATTAATCTCGCCATCAAATTGGTTGCCACGAAGGGTTAACTTTCTTAATGACCGACAATTGAAGAACTCTAATGGCAACCCTCCACTAAACATGTTGTAATCTAGAAGAATGTCTTCTAGTGAGGGATGAGTAAACAGGCAAGGTTCCATTAAGCATGTTATCAGCTAACCTCAGAGTAATTAAGTGTGAAAGATTTACTAGGGAATTAGGAAGAGGCCCCATTAAACCACAATTAGTGAGATCCAAGTGGTTTAAGATGACCAATTGAGTTAAAGATTTCTCCCGATAAGCCCGTGTACGATAGATCTAACCACTTGAGCGAGTTGTTGGAGCTCCTCGCAATTGACCCGTCGTTATATGACAAGTCAAGTTTTTCCAAAAAATGAAGATTGAAGATGTTATCGGGTAATTCCCCTTGCAAACCCGTGAAACTAAGATCGAGTAGCTTCAAACTAGTTTGGTTCATTATAGATTTTGGTAACGGGCCCGTGAGGCCATTATTATGCGACAAGTCAAGTTTCTCCAGATGTTGTAAGGCAATTTCCCTTGCAAACCCGTGATCGAGTGATTCTAGAGACGAAGAGATATTAAGATAACTCGGTGGAACCCACGACGCCCCCAATCAGAAGCTCTCTCAATTGAGTACAATTTTGCACTAGATTACTAAAAACATTAGGTTGAATTTGCCAACCAAGCCTATTCTCAGAGAGATCAATAGAAACCAGTTTAGAAAGAAACGAGATTTCTGAAAGAATTTGGCCTCTAAATAGACACCCAGAGAGGTTGAGATGGGTTAAACTAGTGGAAAACCGAGCTATTTCACTTGGAAATTGGGGAGTAGTACTAAAAGCATTGTAAGCTAGATTAAGTTTGCGAAGATGAAAAAGGGTGGTTTTAGGGTTGATTGTACCTTGCAGCATTCCACAACTAAGATCGAGACCAATTATGTCACCTGTGGAGTAATCACATCCCACTTGCAGCAATCGGTTTCGTTGTTCCAGTTTATCGTGATTGGATAATTATAATAACCCGAATTTTGACATGATCCACCATAAAAAGCTGACGTTGATGGCGGAAATGGTTTGTTTGAAGAGAAGCAGATCAAGGGTCTGTTGAGCAGAGCATTTATGGATGGTGGTGGTATTGGAAGAAGAAGCAGCAGCAAAAGAGATGAAGGAAATGAAAAGAGAGTAAAACAACTTTGAATTGGTCATACTCTTTGATTGCATTGCATGTATCTGTTTACTTGCTACGAATATATATATATATATATATATATATATATATATATATATATCTAATCAAGGATTTAAAAATCCGGTTGAATTGGTGGGTCGAACCGGTCGAGTTGGTAAACAAGAAGATAGCCGATTAAAATGAGCTGGTTACATCGATTGTTATATGGTGATCGGAATCGCCTATTGAACATAAAAATCCGGTTGAACCAACGCATCGGAAAAAAAATCAAATTTTTTGTTGAACAAGTCTTTCTGATTGGTAGGCCCCTAAATTTTAATATCTTATCCGACTGACCAATTGTGCAATATTTTTAACGTTTATGTGAAGACATATTTTTCTGGTAGGCCCCCAGTCTTGACTTGATATTGGGTTGTGGACTAATTCAGTATCTTAACGTATGATTTGAGTTGTGCATGACTCATTTAGTTGGCAACAATGACCACAACAATATTTAATTTCTTAAAAACAAATATAGAAGAATTAAAATTTAGACAGACATATTTATAGACATAAACTTTGATTTTCTTGTCTATTTAAATGCAAAGTTTCCCAACTTTAATATATATCAGTAATAAATAAAATTCTTTTACTGGAGCTTCTTCCCAGTTAATTTATTGGGATTTAAGAATCTACGAAGACTACAATCTACAATCAATTTATTGATGATATGTTTTGGTGTATGAAATTAGAGGGTTCAAAATTAACGGATGGTGAGTGTCTGGTTAATTAAAAATTGGGGTCTGTTGGAATGTTTTGTTAGAGCATTAGGTGTGGTGGCTTGGGGTCGGATGCCACCTCCGCGCCACCTATGCGGCACATCATTATTTCACATTTCACATTCAAAACCCCTAAATACCATCTCTACCATCACTAACCAATAATACTTTTAAAAAAAATAAAAACCATTAAAAAAATAATAACCTCTCTCCTCCCATTGGTCTCAAAACACCATTTTTCCTCCTATTGGTTCGTGGGCTACGCCACCCATCCGACTTGAGCCCTCACTCACCCAGCTTGCGGTGTGGTGGCTTGGGTCGAAAGCTGAGGTGACGTCCGACTTGGGGTCCTTTTCGTTACCACACCCCTTTCTCTTAGCGTCGAAAATATGGTGTTTTGGTTTTTGGAGATTTACGAGACATTTTTTGAGTTAGAGAAAGTTTTACAATCTATGTACATGTTTAATATGCATTTTATGTATGTGGGTAGGGGTTATCGGGGCGGTTTTGGCTCTTATCGGATAAAGTCGGTCGGTTTGAGGTAACAAAATCCTAACCCGAAAACTCGACCCGGTAAGGATTCGGGTTGGTGCGATTCGGGTTTGTCGGGTTGACCTGATCAGGTTGGCAGGATTACACTTGATTTAAGAAGTTTAGGTAAAAATGAAAAATATATCTAATAAATTAAACTTTATGAGTTTTGATTTAGCACTTATTTTATTGAATGATTTATAGTTTTTAATATTCTAATTCATTGATTTAATGGCAAGGATATTTTAAATTTTAAAGGAAATAAACACTTAAATTCAATCGGGTCTAGTCAGGTCAACCCGAAACTTGACAAAGTAAGAAATCCTTACCCGATACACGACCCGGTAAGGAATCAAGTTGGTCGGGCCAGGTTTAAAGAACCCGATATTAACATAAGACCCGAATACACCCAACCGAACTAACATAATTGGGTTCGGGTTAGAGTCAGGTCGGGTTTATAGAACCCGATATTTACATAAGATCCGAATACGCCTGACACGACAAGCATAATCAGGTTCGGGTTTAAGTCGGGTCGGGTTGACCCTTTGTGCACCCCATATGTGGGGTTTGTGTGGTCAGTAAACTACCATGGTATGTTAGGTTATATGTGTGTATATATATATTCGAATAATTTAAAATGGTAGTTAATTAAAATACCACTTCCAATCATTGTCATTACTGACACTTCATTTTTTGTTGCGCCAGTTATGTCAACGGATATTCAGCTCACACACTGATTTCAACATACATCTTCACTTTAGTTTTCTAAGCCCCACTAGTTATCTTACTTTTTATATTAAAACATAATATTACTAATCGATTTAATTAAATAAAACCATTACATTAATAAAATGTATTACAATAATATATTGAAATATTAAAATAAAAGTACTAGCCTAGTAGTCTACTTTGAATTTTCGGATTTGACTTTGTCTTCTTGGTGGTGCCAACTGGAACCAGAAGCAAACATCCTGATGAAACCAGGCGAAAACGTTTTTACAACGTTTTTATCAAGCTTTTTTAGTAAATATTTTTCTTGCTTTAAAATATCTTCCGGTATGCCTGTTGCTCTTCGGCGGATCGAAAGATTCGTCAGTTTAACGAAATCTTCGATGCCGGAATCAGAATCCATTTTACGATATGATGGAACATAGTAAAAGGTTCATGTAATGTGTCTATTATGGTCTTTGTTGAGAAATTTGCACATGTTTTTGGTTGCGAACACGTAGAAATTTGTACATGTTACAATGATCGGCTGATCGCTGTAGGGAAGTTGCAAATGTTTTTTTGGTTGCAAATTGTTTTCATATCATATGAAAATATCAAATCATTATGAGAATTGTTTTATGTGCGTTGTAATTTAATGGGCCATGATAGCCTGATCGTTAACGTTATTGGGCCTTATGTTAAAGGCCCAAATAAGTTAATGGACGTTGATAATTCTGTACCCGAACACATGTTTTCTGAAAGATATCACCGGCTACAAGACATTCATTCATTCACAAAAAATCAGACACAGAAAACGAGAGAGAAATCAAATTCAAACAATTCCAAAAATTCGACACCAAAAATGGGGCTGAGCGATGAACAGATTTCCTCCATGAAAGAAGCATTCACACTCTTCGATACCGACGGTGACGGCAAGATCGCCCCATCCGAGCTCGGGATTCTGATGCGTTCTCTCGGTGGAAACCCTACGCAAGCGCAACTCAAATCCATAATCGCCGACGAAAAACTCACATCTCCTTTTGATTTCAACAGATTTACTGAATTAATGGGGAAACACCTCAAACCGGAGCCCTTTGATCGCCAGCTACGTGATGCGTTTAAGGTTATCGATAAGGATGGAACCGGATACGTCGTCGTTGCGGATCTCAAACATATTCTTACAAGCATTGGGGAGAAATTAGAGCCTGCGGAGTTTGATGAGTGGATCCGAGAGATTGATGTTGGATCCGATGGGAAGATCAAGTATGAGGATTTCATTGCACGAATGGTTGCTAAATGATTTGTAAGTCGCAATTTTCACCCTTTTTTTTTTTTTGCTATAAACACCTTAATTTTAGTGTCTACAGGCCGTTTCTTGAAAACAATTATTTAGTTATCACCAAAATTATATGTCAATTGCAATGTTCTTATATCTTTACTTATACAATCATTATTTGCATTTGAAATAATTGAGGTTCTTTGACATAAAAACTCAAAATTGGTGTAAAATACTACAATATAAATATGTTTTAGATTATTTAAGGATTAATTGGAAAAGTTTGCAACACTTATAGTTGGAAATTAGCATTTGGAAATTATTATCCTTAATTGGTGATAACTAACATATCAAAAATCAAAATTTTCCTCCCCGAAAATATAAATGAACACCTAGAATAATCAATAGATAGTGACTAGTTTTAAGTTAAATTAATCAAGCATAGTCATTTTAAAAAGGTGAAAGTTCAAACTTACGATTTCTACACTTTCCTGCCTTTTACACCGTTTTCAACATCCCACCCATTGGCTTTCCTTCTTTCCCCATTAAGAAGATTACTATCTTAAAATTAGATGAATTTAATCCTGTAAACATCATTCTCAGTGAGTCACTTCAACTTAAAGCACACACAAAAGGCATTATTATTATTATTGAAGATATCTTAATTGAAAATTTCTAGATCTTTACATAAATTATAGTTCAAACTTGAAATAGCAGAACTGCAATTTATCAAAATGTGAAAAACTAAGTATACAAGGAAAAGAAGCAATTAGCAAATAATTTAAGTGTTTAAAAGTTATGAAAAAAACTAAAAAAACTTAATATTTGGAAAATACAAAATTTGGATATCAGAAGTTAGAATGAGAAATATATAATTGGATGTAAATCAACTATGAGTAGCTGACAAAAAAAATTAATTAAGTGCTTTGAGACAACATATTTTGGGGAGAATTATATCTATAGATTTAGATGCCTTTTTAAGACTTTAAGGTTATATGCATTTGAAGACACTTGGGATGACTTCCAACACGTGTTAAATATGTTTTTCTTATTTAGTTGAGTGTTTCAGTTCAGCCTGTTATAATCTAAATTGGCCAATTCGCATCCAAAATTGATTTATATTCATTTCATTTATGTATCTATCTATTCTACCATCATTTGTGATATTCAGTTTATGATTGTTGTGCAGGCTGGACTGACTATGCATTGCCACCCGCCTTCTTTTAGATGCACTATTTTCATTTTCGTGTGGTAATTTTGTCTCTGTATTTGTAGTTTTGATAATTATTTGTACTCTGGGTATACGCTCTAGAAACCCGAAAAATTGTGTGTTCATTTTATTGGTTTTTTCTTCTTCCAAACAGGTTGCTTGTGAATAACTTTAATTGAATTATTCTGACGTAAAACATTGCTGATGTCAATTGATTTCCTTTTCTATATCTCTTGTCTTTGCTGTTCTATGTTATGGTTTTCCCAACAACTGTAATTCATGTCTTAAGTAGAAATTACTAAAGCAAAAGATGTACGTTATCAACCATCTCCAGGTGGTTAACCTTAAATCGTAAGTAGATAATTATAGTTGTAACTGAGTAACCTTAATTTTATTGAATTATAATAACCAAAAGAAAATAGTTAATAAAAAACAATTTATATTACAAAATTGGTGTTCTATAGTCAGTTATGAAAGATAATTGACTGAAAATGATCATTTTTATAAACAATTTTGTATGCCCATTTCAGTAAAAGCAACCAAATACATAATTGATTCAAGGACAATTTCTATTCAAGAAACTTGGGTGAATCAGCAATCTTTTGAAAGAAATGAAAACAAACTAAACTTTATTTAAGTTTTATTCAAAATCCACTTTTGCGTAGTAAGCAAGATTTGATATCCAAATAAGAAGTCTTGCTTTTTTCTTCTGGGCAGTGATCAAGATTTGACCAATTGCACATGGTTATTATTCCATGGTTATGGGATTTTCATACCAATTTAGCAGCCACCAAATGAGTAAATAGATAATGAAACTGTTCAAAAGATTTTAAATTTTAATCGGGTTAAAAAGATTTGATAACAACATAGGGCGCGAATATTTGTTTACATTTTTTTTAATAGTTTAACGTGTTAAACAATTAAGAAAATATTATTTTCTTCAAATTGTGTATATTGGACATAAAACAAGTACCAAAAAACACATTTATTAACTTTTATTGCAAATACGTACAAATTTATTATTTGATGAATTATTAATTACTTTTTTACAGATTGGTAAATTTATATCTTTAATACTAGTAAATTTGCTCTTTTTAACATTATTAAATTTATATCTTTAATACTAGTAAATTTGCTCTTTTTAACATTATTAAATGACAGATAAAAATAACAGATTTCCTCTTTCCATATATTTTAGACTGTAAATTTGCTTTGAAATATTTTAACTTCCCATATCTATTTTTTTCGTGGGGAGGTGATTCGTATAGAGCAAAATTTATCTTTACAGAATAATTTTATTCTAAATTATAATTATATCTTTCATTTTCTTTTATTAAATTTTACATTTCACTCATTCCATTAAAAAATATAACTGTCATTTGATACTAACTCTACGATAAATATTACTATTTCGCAAGAATCACCCCCTTTTCGTAAATGTTCTCAGAGCGTTATCGGACATTTAAAAAATTTAAAATTTGAAGCATTAAGAAGCCCAGCGAAGCAGAAGCAGAAAAACTAGGGTTTTAGACACAAGTACAGTAGAAACCATGGTTGCAGGATTAAGGTTTTTCACAGATAGAGCGGACGATGGCTCAACCGGTACACCTCTTCTCGATTCCGACAACGGCGAGGAGCTTATGCACGTCCAGCCGGCCGTCACCATTGTTCTTGGCAACCGCCGTCCCGAGTCTCCTGGCACGCTCTACATCTCTACCAAGTAAACTTCTTTATCATATAGCAATTGTTCATCTAAGTAAACATTTGGATAAATGATCGGATTATGTGGAATTTTGTAGACAAGTGATATGGTTGAGCGATACCGAGAAGACGAAAGGCTATGCCGTTGATTTCTTTTCAGTGTCACTTCATGCGGTGTCTAGAGATCCTGAGGCATTTTCATCTCCCTGCATATATACACAGGTATATGATAACTATCAATCACTCTTATTCTTTTTGGTGTATTATTTACAATTATTAGGATTTGACTTATTTTTGTTAGCTCGATTTGATCACTGGTTTGAATCTATTTTGTTGTGTTCTGAAAATACATGGAAATGAAACGTGGTGGTTGCAGTTTAAAGCAATCACTGGTCAGAACGTGGGAGTCTAATTCGATCTGAAACTAGTCAATGACTCTAGACCACATAAATATTAAAAGTTCGGTTAATTTTGAAATTTTCTTATTTTTGTTTATTTGAAGGATGCCTGTTTTCTTCCATAAATTGTACCTTATCGTAATTCAAGAATTTGGTGGAAAAAAGACCTTAGAACACATAAAATAGCATATTCTCTTTGTCATTGACTGCAATTGAGATTATGCGTGTAAGTTTTCAATTCAAATAGTTGTTTGATGCAAATATCAAACAAGCATATCACATATGGTTAACAAATGTTATAAGCACAAATGTTATCACATATCGGACAAGCATAATTCATTTTTTATATATTATAAACACTTGATAAAAATGTTCACCGATGCAATATTTTCAGATTGATACAGGAGATGAAGAAGATGATGAATCAGAAAGCTCCGATTCAGAATCCAATAACGAGACATTGGATTTATCAAAGATCAACGAGATGCGGCTAGTGCCTTCAGACCCAAATCAATGTATTCTTCTCACTTGTTTGCAATACATTGTTTCAATATCCGTATATTTTCTTTTTCCAATTTCTAACTGATAAACTTGTTTGGTTGATAGTGGATGCTCTTTTTGAGATGTTTTGCGAGTGTGCAGAGCTAAACCCTGAACCTGTTGAAGAAGGTGGAGTGCTTGCTGGAACAGTTTATTAATCATTTAATCTATTTTAAGGGTTTTTTTTTTTTAACTTTTTTCTATTTGTTCACTCATTTTTATTATTATTACTATTTTTTTGTTTCAGAGGATGAACAAGAGCAACAGGGGCATAATTGGATATTCAGTGCTGACCAGTTAGGACCTGGTATGGGAATAGGTATCAACACTTTTTATTTATGAGCTATTTTAATCCATATACTTATTAGTTAGAGGTGGAAAGTGTTTTGGGCTGTTGATCTTATATTTAAATCTTATCCTGTGCAATTTGAAGACATAATTGATTCGGAATGGGATCCTGATAGCAGCACAATTGGTCAACCAAATGGAGATGATGATCTAGCACGCAATGTGCTTGAGGTATGTTTATATGCAAATTACCTTCAATCTTCGTATTATTTTTATAGCAATTGGCTGACAGAAGACATTTGTAGCTTCAAATAAATGACCAGAGGTTTGAGGATGCTGAAGAAATGGAGAGGAATGGTAGCCACTAGTCATCATGTTTGTTTCTACATGTGTTGAGCATACACAACAATCAAGTTTGTAAACACATTTTGCTCTTATAATCTTACACTTTATGCAGTTATGATTTTCTAGAGTAGTTTGAGTATGATGTTTATAGACTATTGAAAATAGTTTTAAGTATTGTAGTACACAATTTATTGATCATAGTAGATGTCATTTGGAGAAAATAACCAATTCGTAAAAGATAGATGGTTTTTGATTCTAACCTACAACTTCCATCACTTATTACTTTTCAACTATCAGAACATAATTAGAGAAAAGAAACAACTAAAAAACTATCCTTAACAAAGTGCTTTTGCCGCTTCAATAACAGCTTCAACTGTAATCCCAAACTCCTGGTATATCTTGGGGGCCGGTGCACTTGCCCCAAACGTATCAATCCCAATGGCCTTCCCTTTACTTCCCACAATCTTTTCCCAACCGAATGTGGACCCCGCCTCGATGCTAACACGAGCCGTAACGCCACCTGGCAGCACACTTTCTTTATATTGGTCACTTTGTTCATCAAATAATTCCCATGAGACAAATGACACCACCCGAACCGACTTCCCTTCTTTCCTGAGCTCATCACCAGCCTTCACCGCAAGCTCCAGTTCAGATCCAGTCCCGATCAGAATCACATCGGGCTTGTTGTTTGAGGAATTATCGGTCAATATATACCCTCCTTTCTCCACTTTTTCAATTGATGTTCCCTGTAGATTAAACGGCAATTTAGACCTTTTTTAGTTAATCTTTTCAGTTTGTTTAAAACTAAAGGAGTGCTAAAGAGTTCATGGATCGGGTTGGGTTGACTTGCTCAAATTTCGTCCATTTTCTTTGAATTTCATGAATAATAAATCATATATATAATCATAATCGAACTTTTTGGAATAAATGATTTATGAGAGGTTTTTACTTGTAAGCATATAAATATATAATAACTTTTGACCTATCAGATACGTTGAAATTATGATTAGTTTAATACGTTAGATGCTACAAATTATTGTTTTAGTAACAAACAATAAGGGTTCGTTTAGTTGCAGAAAAAAATTCTAGAAAGTGGGAGGTGTTCTTTATCTCTAAAAAAAGTGGATATTTTGAAAATGTATTCAGATGTATGTATTTTCCAGTTCAAAAAGGAGTTCTCTTTTGGAAAGGAAAATAGTTGGAAACTACAAAAATCAGTTTTCAGAATTTTAGTTACAACATTCAAAAGCAAGTTTTATTGTTTTCATGAAGTTGTGTCCTTAAATTCGACTTTAAGCATGTTTTATGTTTCTCATGTTTTCCTTGAAAACTTATCTAGAAAAGTGTCCCATTTTTCTACTAGTAAACACACCCTAAATTCTTAAATGCATGGTCAACCGATCCAGTGTTGACCACTTTGACCTGTAGATTGGGAAGCTTTTGTCTAGAAAGAGCCAAAACCGAAGGGCGTTTGGTATTAAGAACCGCAACTCTATAAGCACCGGCAGTTTCATTCCCATCAGCAGGCCCTAAGCATGAGTATATTGGGCATAGCCCGAAAACTTGCAATATGTTCCACGGGCTGATGTGTGGGCCCGTCTTCCCCTAACCCAATCGAATCATGAGTCATCACATAAATAACTCTTGATTCAGATAATGCTGCAAGCCTCATCGCAGCTCTCATGTAATCAGTAAACACAAAAAAAGTTGCACAATACGGGATCAGTCCCTTTGTGTGGAGAGCAATCCCGTTACAAATTGCTCCCATCCCGTGTTCCCGCACGCCAAAACGGATGTTTCGTTCCTCGGGTGTGTTTTTTTGGAAATCTCCAAATGTTTTTAGGAGAGTCATGTTTGAGGATGCCAGGTCAGCACTCCCTCCTAAAAGACCGGGGAGGACTTTTGATAGGGCGCTTAGGCATTGTTGTGAAAGGTTTCGTGTTGCATCCCCCGGGGTTTCTGGAGTGTAAGTCTGCAAGAAACATGTAATAAATTATTGCATAAATTGTACTACAAGTTACTTAAATAGTTAAGTATGAGAAATGATATTGATTCCTACATTTTGTGCCTACTTATGTGCAAACTCACTTGATAAGATGACATGTGTAATCCACTAATTCTCTCTCATAATATTATCCATTAATTTTGACACATGTCTTGATCAAGTGGGTAGACACATAAGTAGGCACCAATACTTATTACTCTTGAAATATAAAGCAAGTGTAACATATACCCAGAAAGGACAAAATAGGCGGAAACTAACCGGTAAAGCTTTCTCCCAGCCAGATGGCAATTCACCAGTGATTAGAGTTTTGAATTCATTGGCATCTTCTTTGTACTTTTTCTCATATGCTGCAAACTTTGCATTCCATTCGTTTTCAACAACATTTCCTTGAGAAATGTGACGACTCCAATGCCTATACACAATTTAAAATTAAATCAATCATAATTTTGACATGATATAAATAGGACCCGAGCAATGAAAAGGAAAAAGACATTACTTTTTAACATCTTCAGGCACGTGAAAAGGCTCGTGGGCCCACCCAAGATTTTTCCTTGTGGCCTCAACTTCTTTAGCTCCTAATGCACTACCATGAGCACTATATGAGTTTGCCTTGTTTGGTGAACCAAAACCAATTGTAGTCGTAACCTGTATACACCAACAATATTTACAAAAAATAATCCAATAGTATTTTGAATTAAAAAAAACAGAACAAATTAAAATACCTTGATCAAAGTGGGTCTATCTTTAACAGACTTTGCTTCCTCAATAGCCTCACGGATTTCATCATAACCAGAGTTACCATTCTTAACCCAGATTACATGCCAACCTAATCCTTCAAACCGTTTGTCAACATTCTCAGAGAAAGCGATATCTGTATCTCCATCAATGGAGATGTGATTATCATCATAAAATGCAATTAACTTCCCTAGCCCCCAATGTGCAGCCAGAGAAGAAGCTTCATTAGAGATTCCTTCCATTTGGCAACCATCACCAAGAATACAATACCTAATTTAGTTTATAAGTAAATGGGTTGAAATTTCAACCACTAAGATATGAAATTAATGTCAAATGAAAAATTTAAACATAAAGTTGGTAATGGTGTTTTACGTGTAATGATCGACGATCTCATGTCCTGGTTTGTTGAACCGGCTTGCTAGATGCTCCTCGGCAAGGGCTAAACCAACAGCATTAGCAATACCTTGCCCGAGGGGTCCTATAATTAGAATACATATTAAAATTGGCCCTTTTGCTAACTTTTTTTACTTAACCTGTTTGACCCGTTACTGACAGCATGAAATAATCGGAAATACAAGTGAAAAACATGTGGAAAAATAAAAGATTTGAAGGGATTAATAATGGCAATGGTAAAAAAGTTGCATACCAGTTGTGACTTCAATTCCTGGTGTCTCAAAGTTTTCAGGTGTTTTGCTTCCCCATTGCCTGAAGCTTTTTAAGTCTTCTTCCTACATTGCAACTTTTAACTTAAATAAAATAAAATGGTATCCTCCACGTGTCCCAAAACAATTGCTCGACCCATAGTTTAAAAGAACAGTTATTGACTGTTATCAAGTATCCCACAATACACAAAAGAAAAAGAAAACTAGTATAAAACTATACAACTCAAGTTGGATCTTTGGATTCCTATTGTTGAGTATTGTCCCACATTGGACAAATAACAAACATGTAATGTGCTTATAAAGGTCCTGGGCTACTCCTCTTACAACTAATTGGTTTTAAGATGGAACCCCACAAACTTACATGGTATCAGAGCCACGGCTCACCCGTGGTTGGTCAAACGGCCACACGGACTCCACGTAACAAAGTGAATATCCATCTCCATCACTTTGTGAATATCCACAAAGTGAATATCCATCTCTATCCTCTTACAACCAATTGGTTTTAAGATGGAACCCCACAAACTTACACCTATGACAATTACAATTTTTACAAGTCATTCATTTCTGACAAAAATATGATAAACTGAATTAAACTGCAAATCAAATTAATGAAATTAAATTTGATATGAAAATAGATACTATAAATTACTGTAAAATTTATGAATTTGAAAAAATAATAGGTTTACTACCTTAACACTATCATAGCCAGCTAAATGAAGCAGAGCATAGTGTAACATGCAGCCATGACCAGCCGACAACACAAACCAGTACGGATTCTTGGGGTTATACTTCATCAAACAATATATGACCCATCGGAGCACAACCCATGGGTAACCCCGGGTGACCGCCTTCTCAACTGCATCTACAGCCAGAAATCGGATCGTGTTCACCGATTTCTCAACCAACGATGAGTCGGTCCCTTTCTCGACTGTTTGTGCAGCGGCTTTCACGATGGCACGTGATGATCGTGTGGGAGTGAGGGAAGCGGCATGACATAGGGCGGAGCCGGAAATGAAACTGAGGTTGACGGCGAGGTGATGTGTGTTTTGGTGGATATGGAGGTTGAGATTGAGAAATGGAAGATGATGCCGCCATTGATTTTGATAAAGAGAGAAATGATCGGAGCCCTAGAAGAGTATATAAAAAGTGTAGATGGAGTTGGCGGTGGTCAAAATCGTGCTTTCCGGCAGCTACCAGGTGTCTGCACGTGGATTTCTCCGCCGTTTATTTTGTACTTTTTGTCAAAGTGTTTGAAAAGTATATATCATCGTCTGTATCTTTTACCTATATGAAAGCTTTTAGAATTTGATGCCACGTCATCTACAAGGGCTTTTTCCAAATATCTTCCATCTAGACTTTACCTGATCTTTACACGTATTTAGGGGCTTTCTTCACAGGCTGTGACACGTGCCCATCCCATGCTTTCTTCGATGACCACTTATATCCTTCAATTGGACGCGTCATTTTACTCCTTTATTTCTTCTTCTTCATATCAGAATTCCTCGGCAGCGCATGGCCATCATCCACCGCCTCCATCAGCGACACTCGGTGTTATAAGTGAACGACAATTATCAGCGGAATGTGGCGTTGATTTAGGAAATCAATGATAATATTACAAAGGTAAACAATATTTATTCAAATCTATCTGCCAATTTATTCAATTTCGTTCATCAACGGGCGCCTGAATAACTAAAACTGATCTGCTGTTGTCGAGTAGTGACTGTAGGCGATGAATTAGGGTTTTGAGCTGGCGTTTCAAGATAACAATTATGGTTTTCTTCGGTTAAGCAGAGACAGGTTGTATGATTATACAGATTCCATATTTTGGAGCTTTTTCTTCGACTTTGAAAATATATGCAATTGGATTTTGAAATTCAGCTAGAAGTGGGTGGGTGGGTGGGTTGTATTCTGGAGCTACTTGTGATGATAATCACGAATATGTCAACCGCAGACAGTACTTTTTGATGCTGATGATACCGTGCCTCAAAAGGTAGGTTGTTGAAGATTTAAATTAGTAACCAATAGCTTATTTGATTAACATTGTAAGGACGAATTATAAAGTAATTAACCAATAGCTTATTTGATTATAACCTTATAGTATTAATTTTCGAAGTAGGTCTAATAAAATAATATAAATTGACGAAGGTATGTTTATTTGCGTGCAATTTGCTGCTAAAATTAATCCAAATGGTTGCTGACATAACTACTTTGTTATGATCTATTGTAGGTTGTTGTTCACAAGTACCATGCAAGAGGAATTCATTTTTGACGTGCTGAACCGGAGGTATGTTCTGATTTCGACACATTTACTTATATATGGACTGTATGTTTCATCTCTAATGGATCAAATGTGTATGATAAAACAAAAAGAAGCTAAAAAAGGAACGAGTTGAAAGTCACCCATAGTATATGTTTATTGCATACAGCTTCCTAAATTATTTTAGTTTCGTAATCACATATTATAAAACAAAGTGTTGAAAAGGATTTCGGCAAAGAGTGTTACGGGTCAACCCAACCAGGCGCTTTTAAACATTACATGTGTTGATTGATGCATGGTTTTTTTTGCACCAGATGAGGTGCATGTTGCAATTGTAACATGTGGTGGTTTGTGTCCCAGTTTAAGTACAGTCATCAGGGAATTGTTTGTACACATTATCACATGTATGGTGTCACCAAAGTTCTTGGAATAGGTGAAGTTTTTTTTCTTTTCATATATACATTTTTTAATGAACTAAATATTTTTTTTGAAACGGGAACTTAATATTAACCATAATATTCAATATTGCAGTTCATTTTTATATATTTACATATATACATTTTTATATACAATTCACAAGTAAACCATTTATTGGTTACTTTTGTTGTTGCAGGTATATATTATTGGAGGTGATGGAACTCAAAAGGGAGCAGTAGTTATTTATCAGACCCGCTTAGTTGTGAATGGGTCAATTCAGTTTATGTTTTATCTTGAAGGGTAAAATCCAAAAGGCTAGCTAAAATGGGGTGAAAGATTTTTACAATCTCATTTTTATTTTTGCAGGAAATAAGAAGGCAAGCTGTAGTGGCTGACATTCTGGTACTTGCATTCCAGTTTATTGATAAATCATTTGGTTTCGATACTGCTGTTGAAGAAGCTCTGCACAAGTGGAAACAAAAACTGCTGAAAATGGCATAGGAGTGGTGGGTCACTATAGTGGTATGCCTTACTTAATTATAAATGTGGTCAAACATATAAATTTTGATTTTGATTTTGATTTTAAAGGAATACACGTTTAAACTCCATAACCTAATTTGAGGTCACAATAACCACTTATTTACTTTTTTGAGGAGTAAGATTACATAAATCATCCCTGACCTAATTTTTGAAACTTGTAAGATGGATGTTCCCTAATTTTTGGAACTTGTAAAATCAATGGTCCCTAATCTTTTAAACTTGTAAAATCAACGGTCCCTAATTTCGAAGCTTGTAACATCAATGGTCCCTAATCTTTTAAACTTGTAAAATCAGCAGTTGCAACATCAATAGTTCTTAAAATTTTAACGTCTTTATTTGCTTTTGGGATTGTTGGTGCTACAAGTTTCAAAATTAGGGGCTATCTGGTATAATAAAAGAAGTCAATGGTCCAATGGACGGAATACAATGATGTGAAATCCAATCTTAATCAGATAGGTTATGACCTAGACATGCTCCATCAAATGGTAGATGGGTTGGTAAGTTTCATTTTATATTAACATTAAGGGATCTGAAACTTATTAATGATGATTAAAATAACAGGAAGGAAAGCAGGTGAGAATTATTCATAGTTCATGCTCTGTTTTACTTTTGTATTTTATTTCTTGTTTGATGATTTCAGGGAACTCTCGTAAACATAATCATTGGATCACATGTTTGGATATCCTAAAGTTGCATGGATCTACGGGGAGGTAATCGAAATCCAAGGCAACATTGCTACAATTGTTACCAAAAATGAAGAAAACTGTAAGTTCTCTTTTTTTTTAAGGAAAAAAAATCTTCACTTTTTATCCTGTATATTGTACAGTAATCATGTTATATGATTGAAGTAACTACAATAATAGTGTTGCCAATTTGGTATATTTTCCAATTAAAGATGATATAAATTAGAGGTGCTAAAATGGATGGGTCACGCATGTAAATAATGGGTCAAATGGGTATGTTTTGGTTTTGGCCCCAAACTGGTCAGTTGACATGTTCGACTTTTTTCCCAACTTTTATCAATCTAATCTTTGTATGAGCGATTTAGGGGGTTATGTATGTTAGAATACAATCTAGGCAACTTGTTGACCCGTTTTCTTTTTTTTCTTGGTACAGTTGACCCGTTAAAGATAAAAAAAGAAAGAAAAAGTAGCCCACATCGAGCAATTATTAGTAAACGGGTCGAAATTGCCACCTCTACCTAAAAGTGTATGTAAAGGTTTTTGTTTAATCTGATGTGTTTAACCCGTTAGAGATAAATCTAATAGCAAATGTTAGGTGCATGTGTAAAATATGAATATGACTTATTTAATTTACCTGATATATTGTAGGTATTTGCACATATATGAGCTTGGTCTCCCTTATCATCTAAGGTATTATTTTCAGTCTCTTTTATTCTTATGGGTTAATTTTTAGTAAGGTTGAATGCAGGTTTTGTTAGTTTTAACATGATTGTAAAACTATATATTTATAATAATATCTAAATTTCGAAATAGATCAACTTAGTTGGTTGTATGCTTTAAATATACGCTTTGGGCGACTTTCAGCCCGTTGTCGATTGATATACTTTGCAAGGCTCATATATTAATTTCATAATTTGCAGGTAAGTCATTTCATTTTGGATAGTGCAGCTCTACATAGTGTTAAAAGGCAAGTGAGATGGCACATTTCGGGATTGGTATGTTATTGCACCAAGACTGGGATAAAGTGATTCATACATTTGGAATTGCATTTTGTAAAAGCTAAGGTTATTTTTAACTTGCAAATGCCTTTGTTTTATATTGTTTTACTTCCATCATATCATGATTATCATCAATTGAACTATTATATTGGATTGTCCTCTACATAATTTTATATTATAAGAATTGTATATATTTGACTTTGGCAATAACAATATGTTTAAGTTCCATTACTGCTACATTAATAAATGTGGTCATTGGCTTTCGTCGGTCAAGGGTTTTGAATTTCTTCCATTAACATGTCGTTTCTACGTTCAACTTTTGCTATACACGTGGGCCGTGCTGGGCACGGCCTTAAAACGTCCCTAGTTTATCTATATGTGCGTAGACGTTTTTATCACCCACGTCGATGTCCTGCTTCCAATGGGGTGATTTCTAGCGCCTTGTTCTCCAAGTTTTGATGGCACGTCATTGACAAGGGTTTTCTTCAAAGTTGAAATTACCTAATCCCTACACGTATAAGGGCTTTCTTCGTCGCCCTTCCATCCACCACCCCAATCTATAATGCCATTGAAAGAACCCAGTATTAATTTCCATCATCTTCTCTAGGGCACCCCACAGCCTCCATATCTAGCATTTATAACAAAATTATAATCCCACATTTCTCTTACTCTTTCTTCAACTCTAATTACTCTTAGCCGATCAACAGGTCAATTTCTCTGATCCCTTTTTTATTCGATTCTAAAGCATTTTAACTCTTTTCTTGTATATTTTACACTTTTTAGTTTGATATTCTTTTACGATTAAGCTCGGTTTACTTATTTTTGCATCCATCAATTTGCGTTCTCAAATGCTCTGTTGTTTTGTAAGTTTGTATACGGTGAAGAAGATGATCGTTCGCGTTAATTTATAAATCTTATAATATTGGCAGAATATTGTTTACATAATGTTAATTTCATTTTGAATCACTGTTTAGGTTCCTTATTTTTGTTATATGTGAAGTTTTTTCGGTTTGTTGAAATACAAGTTAAATACATGTGAGATAATAACACTGCTAAAATTAGACATGATCCTTTTGGTATTTTAATAAATATGACATAATGTGAGCGGGATTTATGTTTTCTTAGAGAATAAAAACGAATTTCTCAAGTTAAGAAACTGTATTTATGATTGATATGTTGCAGTGAAAAGAGTTGGATCAATGCTGATGTCATTAAGGACACACAATTAACTCTTTTAAAATGTTATCTGATATGCAAATTGAAGGATTTCAACCAACCGAATATGCATTCGGAAGCTTAATAACCGCAACTTTTCACCCGAAATCGGCTCATTTTGCTCAAACAAATAACGCGCACAATTCAAAAGTCAGGATTTTACACGATTTGTATGTAGGTAGTGCTTTAGTGAATTTATTCATAAACCGGGCTTGAGGTTGAGAGAGATAATAGCTTGCGGATTTATTCATGCGGGATAAGTTAATGGCAGTCTTTATTTACTAGAGCTATAGGTTTTCTATATTTTCACCATCTATTATGGTCTTATAATTCTTGAGTAGAACATGTTTTTGTCAGCTGAAAAATAGATTGTAACTGCTAATCCTTGTGTTAACACTGTAAGCACTCTGGCCCTTGTACCTTCTTATTTCTAAAGAGTTTGTAACTTGTAAGTTTTAGTTTCTTTTCATTTTCTTTCTTCCTTATGTAGATCAATTTACATTCCAGAGTGTAGGGATTTACATTTTGCACTAAAATCTTATTATGGTGATTTCAGATAGTAATTACTGAAAGACTATCTTGATTACAAGGTTCACTTTAAAACATGTGGCAATAGCAAATGGGAGCATTGGAAGCCGGGTGGTGGTTGTTTTAGATGAAAGGTATGAAGAGGAAATTTGGTTTTTATTTTCGTATCAAATTTGGAAGAAAGTGAATTTTTTACTTCAAGATCATAAACTTGTTTCAATTAAGAAGAAAACCAACTAGGGTGTTGAATTAACAATCTGAGAAGCAGCAGAATTTATACATCAATTAGACAATTTATTGTTCTTAGTTCTCTTCACTTGACTAATACATGGGTAAGAAGATTTAAAAAGGTTTTGGAGTTCTTTAATTTATATTATTTAGCTGCAACTAAATCTTCATTGATGATTTGAATTTGTTTTGCAGTTTCAATATTATTTAGCTGCAACTAAATCTTCACTGATGATTTGAATTTGTTTTGCAATTTCAAAATAAAAGGTTATATTATCGTTTTAGGGGGGAAATCTGGTTTATTTTACTTCTGGAACAAGATTATTTGAAGCTAAATTTAATGCTTATGTATACTGTGTTTGGTACTTCAAAACATGCTGTGTATTTACACAAAGACAAATTCAATACATAAAGCTTATTTCTCCAAAACTTACTTCGTTCCAGACAACTTTACAGATCTATACCCGGTTAGCCCTCAGTTTTAATTTTCAGTTATTTTTACGAATTTGACATCGTTTCGTTTCATCTCATAAATGTATCCACCCAAATAACACATAAAAAACCAAGAATCATAAGTTCATAACATGTATGAAACTTCTTTCTTTACATTTATGTTGTAAAATTAGGGCGATGATCAACGAATATGTTTTGGTGAGTGGAGAGAGTGGAGCAGGTTAAACAGAGTCCTAAAAATGTTAATGAGATGTCTAATAACTTGCTTTCATAGAAGGAAGATCACCGTAAGTTCTAAAAGCCTTTGTAAGGTCAAAACTGTGAAGAACAAGAATTCCTCTGTTATTAAATTATTTTCTAATTGATTTTTGTAGGCTGTGATTATCACTAAAGTGGCAACTTTCAGTTAATGTAATATATAATTTGTTTATCTACAATGTTATATATTTGTATTAATAACATTATTAAAATTTAACAAATCATTTATAGTTTTCAGGTTAGCAGTCTCATTGGCATCAGCATATGCAGTAGAAAAAGGCATAGTTTTTTATGAGGGGTTCGATGATAGGTTATGCGCTTATGCTCGAGGATCAGTTTACCATTTCCCAACAGCAGTCAACGAGGTAAATATTTTCCCGTAACATTAGAAACACTAAAGTGGGCCTCGGTCAAACAAAGTCATTTTGAAATGAGTTTTAAATTGAAATGGGTTTGGCAGACCAAGAGACCTGCCGTGTAATTTTCTGTGATATTTATGTTACATTTCTCGGCAATTTTCCTAAAATAATAGTTATGTTTTAAACTAACAAGTTTTTTTTGTTGAGAATCTCGTTTTAAACAATAGTAGTTATGGTTATTGACATTGTTCCAAAAAAATTTGAATTCTTACAAATTTGTATGTTAGAAATTGTATTCTTATCGATCATGTAGTTGTCAAACATGCTACTAGACTATATATAGTTTGCACTTTCAAGCAAAAAAAGTGGTTCATACATGAGAAAATACATAAAAACATTATTATCGATCATGTAGTTGTCAATCATGTAGTTGTCAAACATTTGTATGTTAGAAATTGTATTCTTATCGATCATGTAGTTGTCAAACATGCTACTAGACTATATATAGTTTGCACTTTCAAGCAAAAAAAGTGGTTCATACATGAGAAAATACATAAAAACATTATTAGTATTTTATAATGAAGAGATTAAAAGCATTTAGGGTGTTTGGCATGTTGAAATACATGGCATGTAATGAATAAGAATACATGTTGAACATAAATCCAAATATGAGAAAATTTGGAAATTGGCAAGGACAAAAAAAGGAAATCACGATCGTGAAAATTGGTAATTGGGTAAAATTCGATAAAATGAGTTTTAAGTTTAGAATCTTTAACCCATTTAGTTGAGTTAAGTACTAAATTACAGAATTTTGACTGGGTTTAGTTTTAAATTTAGATTAATTATGTTGAATTTGAAAGACATGTTGGAAGATCAAATATTAAACTGATACATAAGAAGAACATCTTTTCAGGGGTATTCAGAAAATGAATATCAAAATCTTTATGATTATAGAGGTAAAGCAGGAAATAAGATTTGTGATGATAATGTTTTATTTACATACATTTCATCAAATTTAATTCTACGATTTTATTACTTGCTCATGTTTTAAGGAAACGATTTTGGGTAGTTATAGTTGATTTCTGCCTGAAGGAAAAAATTTGCTTAGAAGATTAGTTGAGAAGGGGTTGAATTGTAGCTATACACATTTAAAGTGTGTTGGTTATATTATGCATGAAGTTTCTAGAATATTTCTTCGGGTTGCTTCTGTTTTGAGTAATGGAACAGTTTATTCTATTGTTGGAACTGAAGAATTGCTCGGAACGTCCAACCATTTTGCCTAATTTTGTGAACGGTCTGTTTTTATTGTAGCATTCATTCGGGCATATGAAGTGTGTTTTAGGGAGTCAGAGTTAATATTTTAAAGCTAATGATGTCGTTTTAGTCTGATGTTATTCTTCTCCCTGTGATGCATTTGCTTCCACAAAGCATTAACTCTAACTTCGATCTCCCTTTCAACCATGGAAGTTTCAAAACCAATTCCACATGTACCCCTTCCTGTGAAAGAAGATGATGTTGATGAAGTTAGTAATCAAAGGCCAAGCAAAAAACAAGTAACAATGGTATGTTAAAAGCTCCTACCTATCTTCTTTGGTTGCAAATAGATTATACAGGTCTATAGTCTACACAATATGTAAATATTAGCTAGCT
Source organism: Calendula officinalis (assembly GCA_963853835.1). Lineage (NCBI taxonomy): Eukaryota > Viridiplantae > Streptophyta > Magnoliopsida > Asterales > Asteraceae > Calendula > Calendula officinalis. The sequence goes on from OY970822.1 coordinate 30,590,553, forward strand.
ATTGTAAACGTCTCTCTTTTGCTTAAGGGGATCTGTTGTATGTATGTTCACTTACTTTTATAAAAGCTTTTTGCATGTCCTCGGAAATTTAAAGTAGGTGTGAATTCTCCCACATCATAATAAACGGTTAACTGTTAAGTATTGGAAGCATACAAATGAAGGCCAAGATCAATAGCTCCCCGAATATATCATAAGACACGCTTCATCTATTATTATTTCTTTAGAGAATTAATTTGTAAGCCATATTTTTAATCCTTATAATATAATATTGTACAAGTATTATTGCAGAAGATGAAAATATTATAATTAACAAAGGTGTATAAATACATAGGACTATGAAAATATGTATATACTAGGTATTTAGGAGGGCCGTGTTGTACTAGCTTCTCTATGCCATAAAAAAGCTCTACCTCTGGGTATTGTGTATTTCTCGGTAATACTATCATGGTCCTCAAAGAGACAAGTGATTATTTCTCGCTCCATTGCCGAGGATGATGACCACCGCCTTGTTGCTAATGTGATCGCTGAAACTGCTTGGATTCGTAACCTTCTTCATGAACTTTATACATACCTCTCTCACAAGCCATTGTGGTATACTATTACAACATATGTGGTATACTATTACAACATTAGTACGTACATTTACTTATCATCGAATCATATTCACCGTCAATGTACCAATCACATAGAGATTGATATACATTTTGTTCGTGACGTCGTTGCCTTCACTTAAGTTCATGTGTTACATATTCCTTCAATATACCAGTATGCTGATATTTTCAAAAAAATCGTAAATCACATTAGCACTTAAGTTCATCTATTATTACACAAAGTTTAGATCTAGTTAAAGTATTCCCACTCAAACTACTGGGATGTATTAGCCCATTTATGTTTCGTTTGTACATTTTATCGTTGTGTTTAATAGAAAAGCTAACATATTATTCTGATGATACCCTTTAACTAATTATTTTATTTATTGATATTATTAGTATCATTTTTTTATCCGAAAGTCAACTCTTTAATTTCTAATTATTCAGATTAGCAAAAAATGAAAATATTAGCATGAAGCTAAAATTATGGTATTAGGCTATTCACTATTGCTAATTGGGGTGTTATTAGATTAGCAGTAAATAACTAATATTTGTAATGGGCCCGAGTTGAGTGGCCTTAAAATAAATATTCTTTGGTAAATGGGTTCCACATGTCTACTTGCTCCTTTGTGTCCTTTAGCTTGACAGTGGTTCCGACGCCCCCAAATTGAGAGGTCTCTGCCTCTTTCATCTACCATCATAAACTCCATCCACAACAGCGCGTGAACCGTTTTTGTTTAAACTTGAAACAAATTTATGCAACGTGATTTATATATCACAAAAATATAGAAAATAAAAAATATATCTGCTTCATGTATTTATTTCATAGGCATATAACATGTTAACTAAATAACATTTGCTTCATGAAACGGAAATAGAAAGAAAGCCAATTGAAATGAGCCGGTTAGATTGATAGTTACAGTTCGGTCAAAACCGGTCGTTTGGACATAAATCCTAGTTGGACATAAATCGATGTTGAACCGGCAGATAGCACCCCCAAGAAATCGGTTTTTTAATAAAAATTAGATAAATATAAAAGACATAGTTCGTATAATTTTTTATATAGATTTTGAAACTTAAAAATAGTAACTTAATTTGAAAAAGAAAATAAATTAGGGATTTTTTTATATTTATTTTGTATGTTTATAACTTTTTGACATTTTTACACCATTTACACAATTATTGAATCATAACAACAATATTTTCATTCGTTTTAACCGGCCGGCTAATCCGATCTAAACAGTTTAATTGTACTTATGTATGATTTAATGCAAAAACTAATTTTTAAAATATTGAAAAAAAAGCAATTATATTAGATGAGTGATGGAGAGCGACAGTGTGATCAGATTTGGTAAAAAAATAAAACTGCATTTTTACAATTTAACTTATTTATTGGATAAAATAACCTAAAAAATAATGATTAAAGTGGAAAAGAAAAAGAAATAATGGGAATGGGTGACCACGCTTATTGCTTTCCCCAATCAATACATTTTGTACGAGTCTCTCCAATGGTCTCTCTCAAAATGGTTAAAGTTTCTACTATAGTTAAACTATTATGACACATTTAAAGAAAATATAAACTAATAGAATAATTGAACCATCAAGCAACTCTTGAGGCCTGAGTTAGAATCGTCTAAACCAGACTTAAAGTCTTAAACTATTAAAAAAACTCTGATAATACTACGTAAATAGAGATCAATCGGCACCTCTAAAGGTCCAATACTCATAGACTGATTCTAGGAAACCACACATTTGATCCAAAGATCAACATCTCACAACCAAAACTATGAGAAAATGATCACAAATGAAGTGTGTTACTTGGGAATGAAATGAATTTTCATAACGATGATATCCTTCCAAACAACAACCACCTTAATGCTGATTTTGGTTTTTTGGCCAAGGACAAACAATGTCGCACGTCAAAATATAAGATATTAGAAATACCAAATATATACCAATCTAATTACATTTAGTGTAAGACCTACATATCGAACATTTTACAAGTTAGTTCAACATACTTGCATTATATATCTCGACTCATCTGGTAAAAAGACCCAATGAACAAGCCCATGGCGACAAACTCAACTTAGATAGACGATCAAAGTAACCTCCTCAGTAATCTGCAATACATCTTTACGTCAATGGCTAGAATCTAATCTAGATTCGAGATACTAATCAAAATGTGATCAATTAAATAATGTTTCATAGACAAAGAAAATCATATACATGTTAGAAGCATAGGGACCCGAGTGAGAATAGAGTAAAAATAGAGGGAGAATAAAGTAAATAAGAAACATGAATCGTAAGATAGAAGGGTGATGGCAAGGGGCCCAACAAGAAAAACAAAGACAGAAATAAAAATAAAAACAAGAAGATAAAGAAAACCGGGCCTCGACGGCTACACAGTCTACCTGTCGTCCATTAACCCCGCAAATCAATGCCACTTACGCCCCTACCAACTTTTCTTACACTTGAAAAATACTCCCACCTAAATATCCTCCCCATTTTAATTTCATTATATCTTTTTTCTTTCTTTTTTTCTCTAAAGTAATATACATATTTATATCTATTTTTGTGTGGTTGGAATAATCTTAAAAGTCTAAGAAGTTTTGAACGTGGTTTATCCAACACTTAAGACCAAAACTGACTCTCGTTTGGCGATTAATTTTATTTCGAATATATTAGAATATAGTTTCTACTCGTGTTTTTTAACAGTTAACTTCTATATACTGGTAACTAGTAAATAACTAAATATTTAATGTATTCGAAGTGTCTATTAACTTTTTAATAGCTTTATTAATTTAGAAATGCAAAGACATCTAGTAATGAGCTCATGATAAGTCACTCAAATGATTTCTTAAAAGTAATAAGTTTGATTCCTCTCTAAATAAATACTTATCAGGAGAAGGGTTTTAAAACGGCAACGACAATTATTAGAGTGTGTACATTACGAGCATAAGCTTGACCACAATTAACAGACTTTGTAACGGGTTAAAATAAATGTTTAGGAATTCAAATTTTCTAAAAATTTACTATTTTGCTACGACAATAAGTTGAAACATAAAATTATTGTTCGAGACTACTAGATTTTTAAAGGTGACTGGTTTCTTAATGAGGCTATACAAATATTACTGATATTTATTTCGTATAATTTATAACATCAGATTCTTAAAATAACTATTTACTACAAGTTATTTACTATTATGACCACCACTTTTGAAACCACTGTGGCTTTCTGAAGTAAGAAATTTATCAGCTTACTAAAAGTAGTCAAAATTAAAGTTATCACTGGATAAAAATAGAATCAGTTACGTTTTGAACTTTGATAGGGCTGTAAATGAGCCGAGCCGAGCTCGAGCACGACTAGGCTCGAGTTCGGCTCGTTTAATTTTACTGAGCTCGAACTCGAGCTCGGCTCGTTTCGAGCTTTATGTGTAAAGCTCGAGCTCGGCTCGTTTAGGTTTTTCCAGGCTCGAGCTCGGCTCGATTAAGCTCATTTAAGCTTCCATATATACGAAATATATAATTCTTTTAATTAATCATAATATTTAATATATGATGTAAATCTTTTTTATATATATTATTTTATATATGTATAACATATATACACATAAACCTTCCCGTCGATGTGAGCTCTTGGGGAAGATCAGCATGTTATCCCTAGAGTATCAGATAAATACGTAATATGTATTTATATTTTTTTATAATAATTAACTATTTTAGCTCGTTTAGGCTCGCGAGCCTAAATGAGCTCTTAGTATGAAGCTCGGGCTCGGGCTCGTTTATTAAACGAGCTCTAAGTTAAGCTCGAGCTCGGCTCGAACTCGTTTAACTCGAATTTTTATCGATCTTTTAACGAGCCGAGCTCGAGTAGCTCACGAACAGCTCGGCTCACTTACACACCTAAACTTTAATATTTTTATCACAAATTTAATAATGGATAAGTTTGACAATGCTATTTGAAATAGTTATTCTTTTTATATTGTAATAATCGTTTTTAAATTTATTTTATTTATAATGGATAAGATCCAAATGACATCACCATCAAGACTCAAATCATTAAGGCGACAAGTTTTTTTTATATTTTATATATATCAAGTCCAAAAAACTATAAATCTACTGATATATATGATAATTAATATATCAGTTTCACAAGTTATTATATCTAAATTTATAATTATATATTTATCATCAATTTTTTCAAAATTCAAATTTCATAATGTATCACAAAAAACTCGTGATAACGTGCACCTTATCACGTATTATGACACGTCTAGCACCACCGTTAATAAATATTTTGTAAGCTGGGGTCATATTTTGGCTCACCTCTTGTAACCTTGATAAAATGTTACAAATCATGTTACTAGTGACATAACAAATGCTTGATTCTGTACATATTAACAAAATAAATTTACTATTGCGTTAATATATTAGTAAAGTATTGACAGTTTGACGCTAAGGCCCGTGCCAACCCACGTTGTGAGGGACGTTAGCACCAAAAAAAGCCCCGTCGGTAGCCATCACCATTGGTACCCCCGTCATGGGCGTGCGTCACTTGGAACACGTCGAGGAGGCGACGCGGGGTGTACGGGCGCCGAGTGATCTCTGTGTGGGGGTGGTTTGGGATTAATATTGTAATAATTTTTTTTAAGGGGAATGAGTTAGTGATTGGTTTAGTGATGTGTTGTTGTTTACACGACCTCGTTAGTAACCCGTCGGTAGGGAATGATTTAGTGATTTGTTTAGTGACGTGTCACTGTTGGAAGACGCCTAATAAAAAGTAAGATTTTTTTTTATGAAAATATATTGTATTTGTAATTTTCTTGATAAAATGAAAAGTAGACAAATAGTTAATTCTAAATTACAAGGGTGTAATAAGCAATTAGATAATTTAATAAGGCAAATTCTGTAAAATTCCAAATCCAAAGGCTGAATTGTAAATTTAAGAGCAATTTCTTTTCTCTTCTGTATATAACACTGTCTCACAGTTGCACCAATTGGGCTACGCTCAGCAGCTACACTCCCTAAAAATATGAGTCGGTGGGGCACAATCAACCGCCGGTCACCAGCGCCACCGATCATTATCCTCGCCGTCATTTCCACTTTCCTTTTCATTTCCCCCTCTGTCGCATGGCGCCCGTGGTTTAACCAGAGAAACAACACGACGGAGCTACAATTCGGAACCTCAAAAAAGTACGAAGGCTCGTCGGAGTTTGTCAAACTCCGGTACCACATGGGCCCTGTTCTCACCGCCAACATCACCGTTCACATAATCTGGTACGGAACCTGGCCTAATGCTCAAAAACGCATCATCCGCGAGTTTATCAACTCCATCTCCGAAACAAGCTCCCGGTCGCCGTCTGTTTCCGGTTGGTGGAAAACGGTCCAGCTTTACACTGACCAGACCGGTTCAAACATCTCGCGAATCGTTCGACTCGGTGAAGAGAAAAACGATCGGCTCCTTTCTCACGGTAAATCTCTTACCAGACTATCCATACAATCGGTGATAAAATCCGCCGTAACTGCTAAGACAAAACCGTTACCGATAAGCCCTAAAAGCGGACTTTACCTCTTACTTACCGCCGACGACGTGTACGTTCAGGATTTCTGCCAGAACGTATGCGGATTTCACTACTTCACCTTCCCGTCGATCGTCGGATACACATTACCGTACGCCTGGATCGGTAATTCCGGAAAACTGTGTCCCGGTGTGTGTGCGTATCCTTTCGCCGTTCCCGATTACATTCCGGGATTAAAACCGGTGAAATCACCTAACGGTAACGTTGGAATCGACGGGATGATTAGCGTAATCGCTCATGAAATCGCTGAATTAGCTTCGAATCCACTTGTGAACGCTTGGTACGCCGGTCAAGACCCCGTGTTCCCGGTGGAGATTGCTGATCTTTGTGAGGGTATTTACGGTACCGGAGGTGGTGGGTCCTACACAGGACAAATGATCAACGACAAAGATGGTGCCACGTATAATATGCACGGGATCCGACGGAGGTACTTGGTACAGTGGATTTGGAACCATGTGGTAAATTACTGTACTGGCCCAAATGCGCTTGATTGATAATGGACATGTTTGTAATATTTTGTCGAAACGATGGGCTGATTACTCTTTTTATACCTTTACCCATTTTTCGAAAAATTTCTTTCTATTTGAATTTTGTATGTGGTATTAGTCAAAACATAGTATAATTACTTAATTAGTGAAGTTAATTAATTTTCGAGTAAATTACACGAATGGTCCTTATGGTTTACACAATGTTTTGGATTTGGTCTCTAAGTCTCAGTAATTACACCCGTAGTTACTGTGGTTTACACTTCGTATTGGTTTTGGTCCCTAATACTAACAACCGTTAAATTTGCCGTTAACTTTTTTTAATTGACAATTTTACCCTCATCATCTTCTTCTTTCCTCTTTCCTTCATCTCTACATATAAAAATACACCCAAATTAAAACACTAGAAAATGTTGGAAGGAGATGGTGAGGGTAAAATTGTCAATTAAAAAAAGTTAACAACAAATTTTAACGGCTGTTAGTATTAGGGACCAAAACCAATACGAAGTGTAAACCACAGTGACCACGGGTGTAATTACTGAGACTTAGAGACCAAATCTAAAACATTGTGTAAACTACAGGGACCATTCATGTAATTTACTCTTAATTTTAAAAAGTGAAAATGGTGATGTACGATTGTCAATGTACCTGGTACAACTCTTTTGTCTTTATCTGTGTTTCCCGCCATCCACTGTTAGATATTTTGGTCTCTTGCGGGTGAAAAAGAGAGCGTTTTTAATTCTGTGCAGTTAGATTTTTTACATATGGAGTAAAAAGTGGAAAGTAAAAAGTAATGCTACAGATTCATAAAGCCATACGAGAGAGTGCCAAAACGATAACCATGTCGGGTGCCTATGAAAAATCGGACAGAAAAAACCGTCCGACCCACATTGCGTAAAATAAAAAATTATAAGAAACTTGATACTTAACTATTTTAATCTTATTTAAATAATATTAGCTGAATTTATCTTTATTTAAGCAATGTTAATTATATCTACCTTTATATATTATATAAAAAACTTTCTTTATTTTATTTATAGTCGAAATGAGCTAAAATTTATATCATAACTTTTATGTTAACTAATTGATATTATTAGAAAAATAAAAAGCTGGAAAAAATCGAAATTAAGCTGATTTGTTAAAAATCAAAAGTGAACGGTTTGTAGTTACTAAAAGCTGAAATTCTTGATTTGAAATTTGATTTAATTTAAAAACACTCCAAACCGCTATATGTTCACCCTACACGACACACTTATTCAGATTTTATCTAATTTTGTAATTTACCCTTTCTTGATAAAGATAAAATATGACTCACGCTGCCACTTTGATTATTTTATGCATGAATTGACTGAAATTGTAGCTCTATACAGAACCGGCCAATGACAACCCATTCTTGCGAAATATAATAAAGAGGACAACAAAAGCAAACATTCATCCACAAAAATAGCGAAATTGCATATCCGTGCCAAACAAAATAATTATTTAAAGGATATTCCCGTTATAAAGGCTCTCCGGGATGGCCGAGCTTATACTCGTGATGTACGCGACGCAACAGTTGTCATTGCCGTTTTTGAACATTCTCCTGACCATTTGGTAATGTTTACCGAAGGAGGAATCGAAACATGACATATAGGAAATCATTCAGAAGCCATTACCGGTAGGTTATCACCAAATAGTGCAAAACAAAATACGTTCTTTTGCATATTCTTTACACGGCAAAGACTCGTACACTAATCACATACCTTTAATACACCATTTAAGACTTGAACTCACAGTATATTGCCTGTTGGACCACCTAGATACCTATAATTTCTAACGAAAGCATAAATACAACGGGTTTAAGTGTCATATATCACCTAATAAGATGCTTTAAAAGTTTAAACTAGTGATGCATGAACTAACAATAAGCACACGGATGGATATAACATACCAACCCAATAGCCGTCGTTAATCCTTAGTGAATACTAGTTTATCTTGCTAATTTAACAAGAAACTTATTACGAAGCTAGTCACAGTACACAAGAGACCAGTCTATTTTATCCATTTGTTTTTTTAACTTGTATTCTGAATCGTTTTGCGAGCCGACTAATCTCAGGACGACACCTGCTTTGAGGGTAGATTGAAGTCGGCTAGTACACCTACATGTGCACAAAGGGTTTTTCTTTTGTTCATACGGATTAATTGAACATTGAACTTATTGAGAGTTTCGCCCTTTTAGATACCAAATCCAACCACCAGGCCATCATAGTTCTTTTTAATCCGTTTGTAGGCACCTGTCCAACAATCCATGTGCTAAACTAACTCATGGACCACTTTTTCATCAACACACAATCATAAAACTCCAAAAATCATATAAGTGTGACAAAGAGAGATTTTATAAAGTTGTTGCAAGTTGACTTATTTGAGGAACTAAGGTGTCAATGTACATGGGTTGGGTATCATCAAATATGGAGAGAGGTTGGGGTTAGGGGCCCTCTGATCGTGTCAAATGGGAATCGACTAAATTTATATGAAAAGACATCAAAAGTTGAACAGTTCGGGCGATAAATATAAGATAGCTATTATGGGTAAAAAAAAAAAACATAAATGATCGCATATAAAAGACAAACACTGCTACTAGAAAAGTGTACTAAAAGTGTCATTAAAAGTAAAAACTAGCACAAAAACGTGACTAAGTAAGCATAAAAACTAACAATATCCAATTTGATAGAAGCCGGTTCGACATAACTAATCTCCCAAGAAATTAAGAAATAAACTCTTTTTAACAATTTTCTTCTCTCATTTTTTCATAGACTAAAATTACATTTAAATACTAAAAACAAATGAACTAACCTACTTGGAGCTAAAGAAATGAAATCATGGGATAATGGGTATTTCTATTTCTATAATATACATATTTATCATAGGTTTATGAACAGTAAAAGAAACTTGCGAGATTATTTAGATATAATGATAATATATTAACTGGTTCACTTAAATATAAGGTGGTGTAGTGGCTGCTTTTGGGTTTGTTAAGGCTCTATTGAAATGATCAACAGCACCCGTGCTCAAATCTTGTCTCATGTCATTTTCTTTTTTCAGTTTTTGTCATTAATGATTTCGATATATTTCTTGTAAAGACTTATTAGGGTCTCTAGATTATCTATATATATATTCTCCATTTATAAATATTTTTGTTTTAGCCCCTTGAATTTAATGCTATTTACAATTTAATGCTATTTAGAAATTTAATGCCATTTAACTGTTGTATATATTCTAAAGTAAATGAAAATGAGACACATGGTAACACTTGAAGAAATGATAAAAGCTTTTGTAATTATACGAAGGGAACTTTTTTATTTTAAATTAAAATTTTCTAACTTAAAAGTTTGTAATTTCATATTTGGCCTTCAGGAGATGGTTAGTATAAAATAGATCTCACTTTTTACTAAATAAAAATATTAAATGTGTATCATTTATTTTAGTCCACCCTAAATGAAAAATATATCACTATTTTGATACGGAGGTAGCATAAATATGCGTCTAAATTTATAGAAAATGAGTAAACAATAGTTTATACATATTTATATAAAATCATGTGTAAATATGTTTTTATTATACTTTTCTTTTTAATTTTAGATAGATTTGATATTTATAGTCTGATTTTAAAACTCGGGCTCAAAATCTATAAACAAAAAAAATCATATCAAAAAATTTAAGCAATATAAGTCCGCAGCGAAGCGCGGCCCTAACTGTACTTGTTAACTAACATACTTGCATGCAAACATAACTAATAAATAATTACTTTGACTTGGTCATGACTCATGAAGGTATCACAATCCCTTCAAAGGAGAGTATGTGAGAGGTAATATGTAGACAATTATACATTTACTCAGAGGTAGAGAGATAAATTTTAGGAGACATCCAGCGAAAGTGTCAGTGAAAGTATATGAGTGTGAAAAAAATGTGTGGGCATGCTATAAAAACATACACAGGTAACTACAGGGGAGAAAAATTTCGTATATGAAAAATGTGTGTGAGAGTGTGGCGAGTGTGCAAAAAAAATATAAATATATGTGTGTGTGCACGTAATAACCTGTATCAACCAAAAGCATCAATAAATAAATAGACATATAAACATGCAAGTATATAGATTATGCAATCTAGTGTATCGAGATGCTCCTAAACAAATAAGAGCAAAAAATCATGTAAATCTATATCTCGTGGAGATCTTATAAGCAACTATAAAAAAACCACTCATAAAAATATCCATCTGCGTTGCCTAAATGCCTATACATAGAAAAGCGTCTAAATGTGCAATGTGTATCGACATAAAAGTAGTGAGAATATATTTTAGTCTTTTGTGACATTTTTTTGTTGTAGCTATCAATAAAACCCAAACCTTATACTTTTTTCTCCCATTTTTTAAAATTGTAGATAAAAGTTAAGACTTTTTACCAATCTTTTTATAAAAAAAGTGTATAAAACTCATATATGTCACCCTTTTCAATGTGTCACTATATGACATTTCTTGTAGTTCGTAATTTACCCGCTAGAGTTATGCTAGTGGTGGAAGAGTATTATCCATTATATGGACAAATAACCCCTGAAGACTAACAAATAATATCGAGTATTTTTTATACAGATATAATGTTACCATAAATTTGACAATGATAGGTGAAAGGAAGAGTATCCATGTATCCAAAAACTAAATGGCATTTATATATGTTATAATCCACCTTCTGACTTGCTGCATTTTTTTCCCTATCAAGTATTCATAACTCCCACTGTAACTAACCTTCAAGGCCTCAATCAAAGCATCAATCTAACAAAAGAATCTTGCTGTTAAAAAAATCAATCTAACAAATCTTGATAAGATTTGTGTATGATGTACCAATAATTAGTATCGACGTATATCAGGAAGATGTGTCACGTAACGTAAGTATTCAAACGATTGTGATTATGTTTCAGTAATCAAAAGTTTGCTTATACTGGGTGTTGAATAAATGTGGCTAGTATGTTAATAATAGATATGTTTAAAAAGCTAGTTGAAGCTTTTATTTGTAGAGATGTTTGACAAACTAGTTGGATCGGAAAATGTAAAATGACAAAGGAAGACATATAAGAGATAATTTTGCTTTTAAAAGCTATAACTTCTTGTTGAAAGCTCCTTCAAGTAATTTTTTCGTATTAAAATCTTCTTCTTATAATAAAAACTACAACATATACATTCAAACAACTTTTTTTGTTATTAGGAGTGTCAGGATCGATTAACTATAGACAAGTTAATAAACACCTTAGATCTAATTGATGATAGAAGTTGCAGCGGATCAACACTATATCAATAATTAAGAACAATGAACTGTATGAACAATAAACAAGAATATTAAGAACACAGTTTCACAAAAAGCTTCAATGTATATTATTGAGTTAACAATACACACGTACGTTTACAATTCGTAAGGAACATACTTATAGTAGTCCTTGAAGCTAAACTATTTACCCTAGTTATTCTAGGACTTGATTTACATCGAATAATAATAATATACATTGATTTACATTCTATAACTATCTATACGAAGATCTCGGACTTGATATCTTCCAAAAATGCGTATCAGTAGTAACTGCAATCACCAGTAGTAAATAAGTAACATCAGTAATAAACTTGGTGATCAGTAGTAAGTCCATAATCAATCGTCAGTAGTAACTACAATGATCAGTAGTATCTTCAATAAGCTTGATCAGTAGTAACTTTAGTTATAGTTTACACCAGCATCAACTTCATCAGTAGTAATATGTTCTGCCCCATCAGTACTAAGTATGTCAGTACTAACTGCAGCATCAGTAATAAGTTGATCTGTGTTTTGCTCCAACAATCTCCCCATAAACTTATTGATCATCTTTTAATCAATCAAGTTTCTTTTGTTCCTCTTGTTCTTTTCTTCTTTTCTCAAGAGTTCTTTGATTCTGTTGAAGCCTTTGTTCAATAATATATCTGCTGTTCCTCTTTGTAAAATAATTCAGTTTATTTTGGAACATAACAGCATCATAAGGTTTCATCAAAGTGTTTATGAATATCTGATACATTGTCTTCTCAGAATGTGGATATTCTTTCTCATATAAGTACAATTCACACACTTTGCCTGATTTCTCAAAGAAGTACATATTTGCAGTAGGAATGACATTCCAAGCATACACATTACCTGGATTTGTAAATTGTTCTGGATAATTGTCTGGATAAAATGCAGCATCTATCATTCTAGTCAAATATCCAGCTCCAGATTCTTTCCATGATTTCTTTGTCATTCTTGGTTTCCCAATAATCAAAAGTTTGATTACATCACTTCTTGTACATGACCTGATTAAGGGTAACCATCCAGTGAATCTTTGTACTACTTTGTCTTCCCTTATGACTTCTATGACATTATTCTGCATCACTCTCCAGTTAAGAATTGGATTGTTCTGTAGAGGAGCAACTGGCATTTCAAGAACAGGTATAATTTGTTGTTTTGATTTCTTCTTGGAGCTTTGTTCTTGATCAACAGATTTTCTTTTTAGTGATTGGGGAGTTGAAGTATTACCAACAGTTGTAACACTACCAGCTTTGAGCAAATTTAAGCTGATTGTTACTAAAGTTTTGGCTTTGGCTTTCTTTGACTCTTCAGCTTCTTGTTCAGCCAAGTCTCTTTTCTTTGCAGTGCAGTATTTTTCAATTATGGTTATCATCTTCATTCTTCCAAAAGATTTTGCACTGTGACCTTTTGTCTTTAGAAAGTCTATCATAAGAGACTTCTGTTCAAATATATCATCTGGTAAATCATCTTTTGTTCTTTTGCATTCTGCTACAAGATCTTCTAGACAGTTTAGATGTTCCTCTTCTACTTTTCTAAGCCTTTTGAACTCTGCTTCTTGGGCTTCTATCTGAACATCTTTAATTTGAGCAGGTATTTGAACAGTAGTTGTACTTTGAACTTTCTTTTTCTTTTCTACTAAAGCTTGATACATTTCCACTTTCTCCAAAAATTTTCTGTGTTTAATTCTCCATCTGGATTGCTTTTCTGCTCTTACATGATTAATCTTGTTTACCATGTGATGACCAAGAGCTCTGTTTGGATAATCTTCATCATATATCTCTTTACCCTTTCCAATGTGTGCTGAAGGTGGAGGTGGAATATATTTCATGTCTGGCACTCCACTTATTATAACTGAAGGAGAAAATGTTCTAAGTTCATTTTGTTGAAGTATTTTTGGATGTGGAGGAAGTGAGCATTCATCAACCTCAAACCAATTCACATTATCATCAATGTCAGGTATGATAAGTGGTTGATCAGGTGTTGGTGGTTTGGTAATGATGACATATCTCTCTCTTTCAATAAGCTCTGGAAAATGTAGTTCTTCCTCTTCAGTAGTAACTAGAGTAGTTACTACTGGTGTTACTTCAGAAGTTAGTCCTTGAAGCTAAACTATTTACCCTAGTTATTCTAGGACTTGATTTACATCGAATAATAATAATATACATTGATTTACATTCTATAACTATCTATACGAAGATCTCGGACTTGATATCTTCCAAAAACGCGTATCAGTAGTAACTGCAATCACCAGTAGTAAATAAGTAACATCAGTAATAAACTTGGTGATCAGTAGTAAGTCCATAATCAATCGTCAGTAGTAACTACAATGATCAGTAGTATCTTCAATAAGCTTGATCAGTAGTAACTTTAGTTATAGTTTACACCAGCATCAACTTCATCAGTAGTAATATGTTCTGCCCCATCAGTACTAAGTATGTCAGTACTAACTGCAGCATCAGTAATAAGTTGATCTGTGTTTTGCTCCAACAAGGAGCTTATTTATAAAACTAAAAAATTTAAGCTTGTAAATACTTGTCACCAACTTAACATAAAGAGCATAACCATACACTGATACACATATACAGATAAGACAGTTCAATTTGTCTTTTGCCATCCAACTGTCCTCACGGTTTCCCTAAAAGGTTTGGTTTTAAGGAAGTTTGGTGAAGGCCACTCATCCAATAACTTGAAAGTACAAGTAAACTTTAACCAACTTATTACTCTATAATACAACTTATTTTAGCCCCTTAAGTTTATTGCTATTTACAATTATGGGTTTGTTAAGTACTTCCCTTCAAACGTTCAAAATAAAAAGTCCTTCCCTTCAAATGCAGCCAAGCTCAAATCTTGCCACATGTTTGTTTCTTTTTTCAATATTTGTTATTTAATTGTTTTTGCAAAATACTTTTTTTAAGTTATCAAACGTTTTTTATTTATTTTAGTGTCTTATTTAAGTTATTGTATTATAATCAACTGATATTAATATAATTTTTTTAAGAAACTCCACATATCACGATTAAGAAATAACATCTTATATCACGATTAAGAAATAACATCTTGATGTCAAAAAATAAATGTATTCATTAGGCTCCTTAGCAATATCTGGCTATACATTGTGTTGGAGAATTAAAGCTTCTAAGATAAACTTATTTTCAACCAAATTAATTATGAACAATATATAGAAGTTTTATTTTTCAAACCCGCAGCGAAGCGCGGACGTAACCATGCTCGTTTAGAACAAAATGGGTCAATGTAATCATATTTGGTACATTAATTATTTCTAAAATACGGAGTATAAGAAAAAGGGAGCCAACCCAACCCAAACCCAGCCCAACCCAACTCAACATGCTCTTTTGACCCATATCAAAGAAGCATTCCAGCCCAAACATGTTTCAACCCATGACCCAACTCGGCCAACCCGCCAAATTTGACACCATTACCTTAGTTTCCATTGGATGGCAAACTTGTAGCATGCTTATGGTCCAAATCAGATTCCATTCCGGATATAAACTATGGTATATCTGGCATAATAACTGGCGCAACTATTTTTAATAATAAAAAAGAACCTATGGTGAATGGTGATACAAATGGGGTACTTGGTTAGGAGATAATTACTACAATTAGTAGATATATTTGGATACGTATAAATAATGTTTAGATAAGTTTATTATTTATTAGATATCTTTATGCTAGATAAAGATTAGGATTTAGAGTTTGGTTAGCATTAGGAAATACTCCCTCCGTCCCACAAAAAAGTTCCCATTTCCATCTTAAATTTTATCCCACAAAAAAGTTCTCATTTCTATAAAATAATATTATTATCATGAACCCCACCACCTAACTATCTCTTAAATACACTTTCTCTCTCCAAATAACCTTATATTTTAATTAAAAATAATACCAAAGACCTCACTACCAACTATTGCATAAATACTTGTGCCCATATGAAATGAGAACTTTTTTGTGGGACGGAGGGAGTATTAATTAGTGATTTCATATCATTGGAGAGTTTGTTTACCTCTAGAATGCAAACCCAACGTCAATTATCCATCTTCTTATTCTATTATTAAGTCCGGTCATATCAAATTGACATAAGTTTTAGGAGAAAAAAGTAATCCGCATATAACCGACCGAAATCTATAGGGGTTATAAAAGGCGTCTATCAACAAGATAGAGTTCATAAATAGAATATTACATGTAGAGATCAATTTGAGCTATTAGGTTTCTCGTTTTCAAGGTACTTTGCAACTCCATAAACAACTGTTCCCGCAACAAACAAGAACACGGTTGGGGTGAATGAAGGATAAAGATACTTAACAAACAAAGCATCCCATTCTTCTGGGAGGAAACCTGTACATAAAAAAAACTTTCAGATTAAAATGAACATAGAAAAGTGACATAACCTTATGATATGATTATGGAAAAATTAGCATTATATTTAGGGCAGTGGATTTAGGCTAATGTAATACAGCTTGGCAGTTTCATTAGTTAAACAATGTTCGGCTTTCAAAAAGACTGCTTTAAAAATGAAGTGTCTGTTAAGCTTGCATCTTTGTACATAAGTTATCAACTAGTTAATATGGGCAGGAAAGGTAGCACGCTGAGACCGGGGGAAGACGGGTTTGGGTTGAAATGGGTCACCTTTTAGTACGGGTCAATTGGGTCAAAATGGGTCGGGTTAGGGTGACTTGCAAACAAACACTAATAAGCTTCAGTGCAAGACTACAAGAAAGAAATAAAGTACTGATGCCAATTAGTGTAATTTGCCATTGGTTTAATCTATAGTAACTGTTCAATTCATGAAGCAAATACTCAGTACTCAATCCAAAAATATGAGCATGATAATTAGAATTATTGAATTCAAATAAAAAATGAATTTCATCAATTGGAAACTGTAGTTAACTAAAGGAACAATTAATTATACCTGAAGCAGCTAGAGCAATCCCCTCAATGATAATTAGCGAACCTAACCCTAACCACGTGAGAAGAAAGGCACGCTCATTGCTTCCCGCCTCTTTTATCACATCATTTCCTTGTTCCTTTTGTTGAGAAACAAATTTGGGGGTTTCAACTGGATCTCTTCGAATAATTCTAGCTCTTTCTTTTTTACCTTTCTGTTTAGCCGACGAGCCAAACCCTAGGGAAGGTGAGGCGGATTTGGGGGATGAAGAGGTGTTAACGTTTGATTCGGTAGATTCTGGTGATGATGAGTTGTTTTGTGCTTTAATGGCGGTTAGATGGGGAAAATGATGATGATGATGGTGGTGGGATTTGTGGCTGGAAGTGATGAAGGTTGAAGATGAGGGGAAAATTAACGCCATTTTCTGTATAGTTCGTTAAACAGCTATTTTTGCTGATCATTTTACGGGCTTTTGTAATTTTCAATTTTCTCCCTTGGAGTTTTGTTAAGTTATGTTTTATACCCTTCTATCACTTGACATTTTTATGTCATTCTTCTAAAGAATTAGGAGGCAGTAGTTCAAACTAATTGGCGTTACACTAGGCTAAAAAAAAAGGTCAGTAAACAGTGTCGAAGGAATCTATTTGGTGAAGATGTAGGCATATTGGGACAATGTAGTATATTAACACTCCCTATAGCTATTTTTCTCCGAACGAAGTATATATTAAGAGAAATAGTGTTGGTTTCTATAATTTATGCCTATTAATTTGAGTATGACAAACATCAAAATCAAGGAATGATATGAGGGAAGAAAATTAGTGGATTACACATGTGAAATTTAGAAGTAGGTAGACATATAAATAAGAAGAAAAAATAGAAACAAATATCATTTCTCACATATTTAGGCTACGTATATTAATCTTGATACATTTTTTGTGTTTATGTTAGAACTAGGTTCGTGGAAAGGTAAAGAACAAGTTACATTGTCAAAATAGACAAGGCAGTTACCAATGTTATAAAACCCGGGTTGACCCGGTCGGTTCAACTGGGACCCGGTGGCTGGGGCGGGTCAACTCGGTCCGGTTAATTGTTGATTTTTCGCCCGGTGAGACTCGGCCGGGTAATCGGTTCAACCGGCGACCCGGCGACCCGTTACCCGCTAAAACCCGCTGAAACCCGGTAATTTAAAAAAAAAAAGTTAAAAAAACTGAGTTTTCTTAAAAACCCTAATCTCTTATTCTTAATCAGTCGTTTACGCTTCTGTATGCTCGATCTCACTCTCGAAGTTCCGCTTTCTGCTTCGCTCGTTCACTCATTCACAGGGACGTCACCGGCGGCATCAACGGTCAACATGCCGCCACTGTCACAAGGTAATTTATTTCCTCGTTCGTTCACATTCACCGTTGATTTGTTTGTTGCGATGATATTAATTAATTTTTGGTTTTATTTCTATAAAATTGTTTGTACAGATTAATTAAATGAGTTTTGTTTGTTGTTCGGTTGGATTTCTTAGCTGAGATTAATTAATTTCTGGTTTTGTATCTATAAATTAATTTCTGGTCTGAGATTAATCCTAATTTGATGCTTTAATGAACTTTTTAAGTATGTAATTTGATGTTTAAGAATGAATTTTTTTAGATTTAATGTTGTTTAAACTTTTAAGGATTTATTATTTATGATGTAATTTTATGTAATATTTTTTCTTATATTTTTCGGTAAAACGGTTGAACCGCAGGTTGAACCGGTTGAACCTTGACCCGGTCATCAGACCGGGCCGAGCAATAACCCGGGTTTTAAAACATTGGCAGTTACTATTCATCAATTGTTTATAATTTTTTTTATACACTTCAAAATCTTTCCTTATTTGACAAAAAAGTGGGACCCCTTCTCCACTAACTATCTACTTTAATAAAGTGAAATTACCCTGTTACCATTACTTTTTAACTTTAAACATCATTAATATTACTTAATTCAAAATAAGTGGGACCCAATTTTCACCAACTACCCACTTTAATCTATTTTAAACTATTTTTTAATCTTTTGCCTCAAAAACCGTGTTTCTCCAAAATGTATCACTTATAACGGTTGAACCGCAGGTTGAACCGGTTGAACCTTGACCCGGTCATCAGATCGGGCCGAGCAATAACCCGGGTTTTAAAACATTGGCAGTTACTATTCATCAATTGTTTATAATTTTTTTTATACACTTCAAAATCTTTCCTTATTTGACAAAAAAGTGGGACCCCTTCTCCACTAACTATCTACTTTAATAAAGTGAAATTACCCTGTTACCATTACTTTTTAACTTTAAACATCATTAATATTACTTAATTCAAAATAAGTGGGACCCAATTTTCACCAACTACCCACTTTAATCTATTTTAAACTATTTTTTAATCTTTTGCCTCAAAAACCGTGTTTCTCCAAAATGTATCACTTATTTTGATACAGAGGTAGTACTAATTTTATCAATTTAAACAGTTATTATAATATTTGTGTAACTTTTCATATATAATATTTTTCAATAAAAATAAATGCTTTAAGTATATTATATATGATTTGTATTAATACTTCCTCCGTATCACATTAAGTGATGCATTTGAAAGATCACGGAGTTTGAGGCAAAAGATTAAAGTAAAGTTAAAATATATTAAAGTATGATTAAAATATATTAAAATAGATAGTTAGTAAATGATGGATCTCACTTTTCTTAAATAAAAGGGTAAGTTACAGTTTTTGTCCCTGACCTATATCCGATTCGGGGTTTTTGTCCCTAAACTTTTTTCTTCTGTGTTTTTGTCCTTTAAATTTTTAAAATTCTGCATATTTGTCCTTCCGTCTATTTTTTACCGTTAACTGACGATTTTTTTTGTCTATTTACCCAAATTACCCTTGCATCATCTTCCTCATTTATGTGTTCTTCCCCAATTAAACCCTAATTCTAAAATCACTTGTTAAACACCATGAAATCTCAAATTGGTAAAAACTAAAGAAGAAATCAAGACTTAACATAAAGAAATCAGATCGAAAAGCGTACTACTTAATTGCAATGTTTTGAAGCATACCTAAAAGCTACAAGAAAAAGTACAAAATGGTGTCTGTGATTTGTACGACTGGAGCAAATTGAAGAACATCTGAAGAATGAAAACATGAAAACTTTGGGACATCGCCGGAAATCGTTGGCGTCTGTAGCTTGTACAGGGCAGAGTATCACCAAAACTGTGAAATCAAAACGAGATGAGGGTTTTTCCTTATAAAACGAGATCTGCAAGAAGATTTTTGGTGGCAAGTTATGGCGGGAAATCGTTTGATGGTGATGGCAATTTTTGGTGGTTTCTGTGGCGTCAATTTATCCGATTCACCTCCATTGTCAGCCTAATAACATGAAATTGAACCGTAAACAAATCAAGAACAGGAGAAACTAGAAAATTTTCAAACAATAATCCGTGAAAGAAAAGAAGAAGAACATTTGGGACCTTCTGGCGCTTTGGAGATGGAGGTTTGTTTTCAGAAGATGGTGACCGCTTATTGTTGTTACTGGGATGTAGATCCACTTCGACGTGTAGATACCATATCTTTGTGATTCTTCGTAGTGTTCTTCGTCTAAATTACAAAAACCCAGCAACAACTTCTTATAGGTAATTTCCGGCGGATTTAAGGTCTAATTTGTTTGTTGGGTTTTTCTAATTTAGGATTAGGGTTCATCAATTTGGGGAAGAATGGTCAAAAGGACCAAAATGCCCTAACATGCTTTGCATTTTTCGTCAGTTAACGGCAAAAAATAGACGGAAGGACAAATATGCAGAATTTTAAAAACTTAAAGGACAAAAAAACGGAAGAAAAAAGTTTAGGGACAAAAACCCCGAATTGGGTATAGGTCAGGGACAAAAACTGTAATTTACCCTAAATAAAATGATATGAAGTATTAATTAGTTTTAAAAGTAAAAGTAAGGGTATAATGGTAGTTTCAATTTATTAAAGTGGATAGTTAGTAGAGATTAGATTACATATTTTTGCTAAATAAGATAACTTTTGAAGTGTAAAACACAAAAATAGGTCACTTTATTGTAAAACACTCATCAATAAAAAGTGTCTCATTGTTATACGGAGGAAGTAATATGAATTAAAAAGTTAAAACGAACGTTGGCGATGAGTACATAAAAGGAAAGTGTCACAACCACAAGTTGCTTTGAGCCCTAAAGATTTAACTATACACATGTCCAATATCCATTGATGGAAATCGAGCTCCGTATCCATGGCGATTCTTGTTTCCCCCAGCATTCCAAACTTTTTGCACTCGCAATATCGTCGTAGCTCAGTTTACATTACTCCGGTGCGATGCTCTTCTCCGGCCACCGTCAATTTGCCCACTTCAAACGCAATTGCAAGCTCCAATGGCGGAAAAACCACCGGAGCTGCTGTTCTTTGGTACAAAAATGATCTTCGTGTCGATGATTATCCAGGCTTAGTTGCTGCCACACAACATACGATGGTTGTTCCTCTTTATGTCTTCGATCACCGGATACTTCGCAGTAAGTTTTCTCAATTGGAGTAGACTTTTTCAAATCCTAGTGATTCAGGTGTATGAGGTCAAGTAACTTTTGAACTTTTGGAGAATCATAAGATTGTTGTAGTAATGAATGGGGCAAATATATCGTATGAATTAAGTTTAAGATTATATGATTCCCTCTCTTTAGAATAATTAAATTGTTGTGAACAATGAATGGTGTAGAAATTGCATGAATCAAGTTTAAGTCTAACATGATATCCCCTTTTTCAATAACCACACTCAAATTTGCAATAGATTTGATTTGGTAACTTATAAGTTTCACCACAAAAAATAAATAAATTAATGTGTCATGTGTGTGTCCTTTTTATGGAGCTGATAGAAAGATATATACTAATAGGAGATGGTACCACAAAAATAGAATCTGAATTTGTGCTGTTCCTATTTCAGATTTCACTGAAGAAATGCTTGAACTGGTCCTGTTTGCTGTAGAAGATTTGAGGAAGTCACTGAAGGATTTAGGATCTGATCTGATGATCAGGTCCGGGAAGACAGAATCTGTTATTCAAGATCTTGTTAAAGAGGTTGTTAACTTGAGGTTTGCTTACTAAGATTTTTCTTAACGAGTAATTATATATATTTTCTAAGCTTCTTCCTAATGGACATTTGGGCAAAAAAAGTATGAATTCGTGAAGAATTTTAAAAAATAATATAACATTACTCTTATATAACTAAACCTGAGAGATGCCAAATAAATTCATAGTTAATTTATCACTTAGGGTTGGAACAGATCAGGGCTGCCAACATTTACACACAAGAAGAGGTGGAATATGACTTAAAATTGGTGATTGAGAACGTTAAAGAAAACATAAAAGATGTATTTCTTGAAGAAAATAGCCCAGAGATATCTCTATGGAGTACTCCATTTTATGATATAAAGGTATTATTTTGATTCCTCAATGGTTATTTGCATATTGGATTATGCTGATATAATTTAATTTTCCTAGAACACTATGGACCTTCCATTATCATATGATGAATTTCAATGATTAAAATTGCATGTGAATTCACCTGTTTCAGCCCTAAAATTACCTAGCTTAGAGACAGATTTGGCTTTGGCTTGGGGTAAGTAATATGGCTTCACTTGGATAAATTAACTCAAATTTTAAGAATTTAATTTGTAATTTTGAGATAAAAATTGATATTTATTTCATGATCCAGGTTCTATACCGACACTTGATGATTTAAAAGAACTCATGGATGAGAATCCATACAAACCGAAAGAAAGTTGGAATTTAATCAAGAACAGTTCTGCTGAATATGTATTGCAAAAGGCTAGGATTCTTAAGTCAAATGGTGCCACTAATAGTCAAACCGATTCGAATTCCCTTACTTCACAAATCAAGAAGAAAAGATTGAAAAAATCAGCATTTATTACAAAACAAGGAAATTTTGTTGGCGGTGGAACTAATGATGTGCTTAATGCGTTATTAGCATATTTAAAATATTTAGAGGGAACTACACGAGATGATTGGCAAGAGTATGTACCTAATATAATTTATATATGTATACATACTTTATTCTTTTTGTAACCGAATTGAGATTAATTTTAGTTGCTTATTGTTGCAGGTTGCATGAAAGATTACGTGGTGCTGAAACCCGAGAAGGAGCTTCATTTGGTGTTCTTTTTGGTCCCGCTCTTCAGCTTGGAATTGTTTCTAGAAGGAGAATATTTTATGAGGCTATTAAATATGAAAAAGAAAGAAATGGGGGGTTTTTGTCACCTTTTGGGTACTCAGCTGTTACTATAGCTTCAGCAGCTGATCATGTGTGCTCAAGAGAGGTGTGCTTCTCCATATTCTTAGTGGTGAAAAATTGGTCGGGTCGGGAAACGGGTCACAACAAGTTTGGGCCAAAAAAGAGTAATTTTTTAAAACGGGTGGGTCATGCTAACCCGAAGGCTCTTCTTTTTTTCTCTTTTTATAAATAATTGATTCTAAAACTATATCATTGCAGTAATAATCTAATTTTCAATAAGGTGATTTACAAGGTTTAATGCGTTTAAACTTTAAACAAATTTCGCATGATTTTCAAACCGTTTGACTTTTTTGACCCATTTGATTGTGGATGGGTGGGTGAGGTCATGATGGTGGATAGTCTGAATGCTATATCCCAACTATATAACTTCTTTTTTTAATTTATTTTTAATTTTTATAGTGGTACCGTCTTTTGGCTTCAAGAAGTCAAATGGATTCCACAAAAAGATATTCTACACGGTATTGGAGGTGGAAACTGGAAAGGTCATCTAATACAGGTTAGTATCAAAAAACATTTTACTTAAAATATATACAAATAAAAACCGAATCCATCGTTTGATTTCATCCACATATGGATTTTTTTTTTCAGTATGCTGTTATGGGTAGTAAAGGTCCTGCAATCCTTCTTGTACATGGTTTTGGTGCTTTTTTGGAGCATTATCGTGACAATATCAATGACATAGTTGAAGGTGGCAACCGTGTTTGGGCCATCACACTTGTAGGGTTTGGTAGATCAGAGAAACCAAATGTTGTGTATACTGAACTTATGTGGGCTGAGTTGATAAGAAACTTCATAGTTGATGTTGTTGGGGAGCCCGTTCATCTTGTTGGGAATTCCTTTGGAGGTTTTTATTTTTTAATTACGAAAATATATTGCAGGATAATAATATTTTTAATTTTGTTATGTTTCCAGGCTATTTTGTTTCTATTGTTGCTGGCTTGTGGCCCGCTTTAGCTAGGTCTGTGGTGCTTTTGAATAGTGCGGGCCATTATATCCCAGGATATAATTCTGTGCCTCCCTCTAAGGTACAAACACCTACACTCTTGATGACATCATCCTTTTTAAAGATGATGTCATTTAACTTGTTCATATGTGAAAATATATATGCAATTTGTATTTCAGGAAAGAAAAAGTACAGGAATTGCATGGTTAGGTGCCAGGGGGCTTTCATTCTACCTGAGGCTGAGTTTTAGGAACTTGGTGAAACGTTGCTACCCAACTGTAACTTTCCTTTCTGTTAAACTTTCTTCAGTAAATTACAAAAATCGTCCCTGTGGTTTTTTTATTACATGGATAATCCCTAATCTTGAAAATTGTAATTGAGTACGTAAATCTGTGCAGAAAACAGATCGTGCTGATGAAGGGCTTCTTAATGAGATGGTACGAGCAGTATCCTTTTAAGATAATTTTATACCTTTTTATATGATATAGACATAAAGTTTTAAATAAATATATTTGCATAAGAGTTTGTTTGTGTTGCGTTCCTTGATGGAAGATTAGTCATATGACCCTGGTGTTGTTGTGGTTCTTGAAAGCATCTTCACATTTGATCCTTCAATTCCTCTTAATTATCTTCTCAAAGGATTTGAGAATAAGGTTCTTATTATCCAGGTAACAACACATTTTATAAAATCAAATGTATATTCACCCACATTGCTATCCTTTTCATGTGTGATTAGGGAATGAAAGACCCGATTTCTGATTCTAGGACCAAAGTAAGTGTTCTCAAAAGGCACTTTAATGAAATTGAGATCAAGGAGTTGGATGCAGGTAATCCAATTGCACTCTTGTAACTGCTTCATCTGGATCACTTACCCGTTTACTTATGAATATGTGGATTCAGGTTATGTGTTATCTTTAACGGGTCAAAATAACTAATTTGGCTAATAAACAAACGGGTTGAGTCAGGTTATGTTCTGCCTTTAATGGGTCAGATATCTGTAAATAGTATAATTACTATAATGACACCTAATTATGTTTGACATTATAGAAAGTCATAAAAATAAAATGCTTGATTTGCATCTTTTAGAGGTGGCAGTTTTGGGTCATTTTCTTATAAATGGGTCTATTCAGGTTACATTTTATCTCAAATGGGTAAAATAAATAAATATATAAGTCCAAGGTGTATTTTTAATGCATAAAACCCTGCTAAATTGTTTAATTTAAAAAAACAAATCATTACTGGAACAATACAATATTTGTAATTTAACTTGGGTAATTATTCATTAAAAGATTAAAAAATGTGGAGACAAGTGTTACGGGCACAAAGAATTATCCATTTTGACCCGTTACCCAACCTGTTTGAATCCTACTTTTCCACATCTAGCATCAGTTTTTGTATTAACTTTGACTTAAATGATCTGATGTCAGGCCACTGCCCACATGATGAGGTACCGGAGGAAGTCAACTCTATCATCCGGGAATGGGTGGTCAAGATCGAAAGTAGAAGTGAGATCTTGAAAACAACATACAAGATGGAAGAAGCCTAAGAAAGTTTGACCAACCAAAAAAAGATGTTTGACTTGCGCCCCCATACTAGTGTTTTGACTTGTGTTATAGTAGAATGCTTTCTCTCTGCTAATATTACTCCTTCCTTATCTTACTACTATATAAAGCATTTAGGCCTACCACATTAGGCAAGTTTAAGGAGCTCCTTAAATTTAATTTTAAGGACCTTTCCA
This sequence comes from Calendula officinalis, assembly GCA_963853835.1. Taxonomy (NCBI): domain Eukaryota; kingdom Viridiplantae; phylum Streptophyta; class Magnoliopsida; order Asterales; family Asteraceae; genus Calendula; species Calendula officinalis. Next base: position 30,616,446 of record OY970822.1, read on the forward strand.
CTTTTGTTAGTTAGTTCTTTACCTTAAAAAATAATAAATCGCGGCTTATAAGATTCGAACCCAAGACATCTCCTAAGTTATCACTATGTGTTAACCACTTGCTATACATTACACTTTATTTCAAACCACTCACACTTAATACATTAGGCTGTTATTATAACCATTTATCCCAATAACATTAAATATATGATGGTGTAAATCATCAACTCTTACCAATGTCGGCACCTACCATCACTACGCACCACCACTCATCACCATCGCTATTGCCACCACCACCGTTACTATCGTCACTTTGAAATATAGTTACGGGTACCTGCCGCCGCATTGCGCGGGTACCCTGCTAGTATATATAATTGTAATTCATTTTAGCAGGGTGGGATTAGTTGAAATGAAAATGATAGTGAAATTTAAAATAAAAAGAAACTTGTAGAATTAATAATATTCCATCATCTTTTACAAAGATTATTCACAAATATCTATTCTTAAACCAATCAGTTAAAGTCTAATCACATGTGACATGGTCCGTGCCTTTTCCGGCAGCACTGTTATTTAACATTTCTGTTTGTGCACCGTCTGTTAACTCAGCTTACTTTAATCGGTTATATTCATTGTTTTTTTCTTACATCTTTTGCTGATTTAATAATCATAATATTTTTCTTCCAAGTTAAAATTGTTACAAATGCTTGTAATATGAGATTCCATCTCCAGCAAGAACATTAAGTAACTGTTTTGGTCTTTGGCTCCCCCATGCTGCAATAATTTGCTTCACACATCATTGAATAAACACTAGTGTCATTATAAAATTAAAAGTAAATCATCCTATGATTTGTATAGTCTCTGATGGTGGTGTTTTGATTCATTTACAGTTTTAAATCAACAACGTACATTTACACATGTTTAGATTTTAGGGATGCTATCATTTACGCCTGTTCATGAGTAAAGTAATAATTTGACATCTTGCTGGTATATTCGTAAATAAACATTGTTTGATCTAAACTTTTGTGCATTGTATGAAAATACTATGTCCGGGGTAATTGATTTAAACAATTGATTATATCAAAATTCTCCGTTCAGGGCATTACATGAAAATTCTCCTTGCTTTTATTTTATACTCCAATCCAAAGGAGAGATTATATCTCAAGAATTTAAGTAAAAGAAACATAACCACTTACCGATATCGATTGGTGTTGACTACCAGAGAAGGGTTGTGACGGCTGTTAAGGATTTGAAATATGCTTTTAATTAGAGGTGTAAAAGGTTGCCAAGAGGGGAGAAGGGTAGAATTGTCTTTTGTTTTAATATTGCTATGTATGGGTAAAAACTGCTTTGTACGAATCAACTTCCACTTTGGCAAATGAGAAATTCAATAAAACAAAAAAAATTGACCCAACTTGGTTTATAGTCCGGTCCCGTTAAAAATCGGCGGTTCAATTCGGCCACTTCTTGTTTATTGACCGCCTACGTCCTGCCGGCACCACACATATTTTCTGGTCCGACTGATCCGACGTGAGACCCACAAGCTTATTTCTTCTCAGAGCCAAACATGCGATTTTTTCTCGTCAAGCTCGCCAACTCGGATTCAGATAGTTGATTCCCGAATAGAGCCAAACATGCGGTTTTTTCTCGTCAACTGCTGACGGCCGGCCCGGCTGTTAAAACATTGCGAAAAAACAAAAAAACGTAAAGTCAAATATTGACTTTCTGGCCGCCTCTTTTGAGATTCCAACGGCTCCATGCACAATGTCTAAAAAGAAAGCCAAAACCCACACAAGATTCGTTTCCCGCGAATATCTTCTTTCTTGCCCTCCATTGTCTCAAAATTCCCCCAAATTCAACAAATTTTTTGATCCAAAATTGTACTCTTAAAAACCTTCATCTTTGAAAATTATCTCCGAAAATACTAGGAGACCACACTCCCGAAAATGCCATGAACAACAATAACAACAACCTTATCTCTTCTAATTCAATTCCTCCTTCATTGAACAAACCTCATACGAATCAATCGATCATGTTTACAGAAACCTTCATCAAAATGGTCCCATTCGATCGTCAGAGCCAGAGTATGGCTGAAAGAGGGGAAAACAACGGCGTTGCCTGCAGTGACGACGCAAACGCAGACGGTGACGGAGAAGGAGATGGAGACGGTGATAGCAAAGACGATGATGCAAATTACGAACGTCAGCTAGAGGAAGATTACTTACTCCATGCTTCCACCCTTGGCCTTAATCACATTCGCACGTGCTCTGTTCCTTCACCTCTTAGACCTATTTCTACACACCATCAACATTCGGTGATAATATTAATAATACTGTAACTCCACCTCGTGCAGAAGGAGGCACAAAGCAAATATCTAGGAGTGTTGATCCAGGTTAGGTCATCCGTTTCTCACAGATTTTTTATTTTAATTCGGAAAATAACACAAGAAAACAAAACTGAACATCATATACATGATAAAACTTGTTGTTAGTCCTTAGCATAATAGTTGAACTTCAACTTAATGCAAATTTCTTATAGTAAAGTTTGATATTTTCAATGATTTTCGTCTTTTGTAGGTAAGAAGGTATCATGGAGTCAATCTAAATCCTTACGAGTTCTTCCACCACCTATTGGTGGATTGGAGGTAATTTGTGTCTTACTGTATAGCTGAAACTGATATGCAATTTCCTATTATTTCAGTTTATCATTTTATTATGAATGTGGCAGGGTAATGCAACACTTTCCAAGGAAATGCAATCTCCAAGATTCCAGGCCATACTACGCGCAACAAGCCGTAAAAAACGAGTTCCAGATCTCAAATTCTCACATGAACTCAGTGCTAAAGGAGTAAGACCTTTTTGGAAATCTCGCGGTTTTGGCCATGTGGAGGTATTTTTAATCATTCAAATAGTTCATGTTCTTCTGAAGTCATATGTCTATCTTACCATTAACCTTTTTAATTCTATGCACTCGCAATATGCATCAAGTTTAGGAGATTTTGGCAATGCTTAGAGGAAAATTCGATAAATTAAAGGAAGAAGTCAATGCTGATTTGTGGGTTTTTGCTGGAGATTTGGTGGGCATACTTGAAGACACAACACTATCTCATCCCGAATGGCAAGAAAATTTGGAGGATTTGTTAATTATAGCAAGAAAATGTGCAAAAATGTCATCCGATGAATTTTGGCTGAAATGTGAAAACATTGTTCAGATGTTAGATGATCGAAGACAGGATTTACCAACGGGTATTCTTAAACAAGTTCATACTCGTCTCCTGTTTATACTTACTAGATGCACTCGACTTGTACAATTTCATAAGGAATGTGGTGGTTATGAAGAAGGCCACCATAATTTAGGTCTTCATCAACTTAGTGATCTTGGTGTTTATCAAAAAGTCATAGAATCTACATACGAAACTTTCAGTAGCATATTAGAAGAACCAGAAGTCAACGAAACACAAGTTGACCAGACAGAGAACCAGGAACAGAATCAAGACAATGTTAATTTAGATGGAGGAATTGAAAATGTTGAAATTAATACCGCAAAGAGTATTGATTCATCATCTTCAGTAGAGAAAAACCTTGATGAAATTCACACCCCAACAAAGGGTATAGATGTAATTGACCAATTAGAACCTAAAGATGAACATGTTTTAACTATCGAAATACCATCTTGTCCTCCTGAAGATTTGGAGCCACAATCAGATCTAAGAAGAGTTACATCTGTTGATTCAGTAGCTCAACATCATGCTGCTTACGAAAGTTCATTAATTTGTCGTATATGTGAAGTTGAAATTCCAACTGTCCATGTGTTGAAAGATGGTTTTATCCCAAATAAAGTGTTATACACATCTTTAATTAATCAATTTTTAAGAAAAGGCGAGCTCGAATTCGTGTTCAGATTAATTTATTTGATGGAAAAAAGTCAAATCGAGTGTGATCACATCACTTACATCACTTTAATTAGTGGCATGTGTAGAAATCTTCAATTTTACAACGGTACGTGGCACGATAACCATACAAAATCAACAAAAGAACGGGAAAATTTATACTCCCTCCGTCCCTAAATAAAGTTCCCATTTTGCCTTCAAATTTTGTCCCTAAATAAAGTTCTCATTTCTCAAACATAAGGGGCCCACTTAATATAATAATATTATTACGAATACTTTCACCACTAACTATCTCTTAAAACACTTTCTCTCTCCAATTAAACCTTATATTTTAATCAAAAGTAATAACAAATACCCCACCACTAACTATCTCCTAAAATGTTGTGCCAAACACAAATGAGAACTTTATTAAGGGACGGAGGGAGTATAATTTACTTTATAAAAACTCATCGTTTGTCAACGATACAAGAATTTCAGTAACAACTCATGAAGATCTCAAGCTATTAGCAATCAAATTAATAGAAGGAATTAAGGAATCTTGCTATATGCCTAATTTATATTTATATAGTGCAATATTATCTGGATTTTGTCGCATGGGTAAGTTTGAGCAAGCATATGATGAACTAGAAATAATGGAAAAACAAGGTGTGATTCCAAATCAAGTCACATTCACCATTTTAATAAATGGACATATTCAAGTTGGTGAAATTAGGCCTGTGCAGTTTGAACCGGGACCGACCAAAACCGACCGGGACCGGAAGAACCGGACCGAACCGGCGCCGAACCGTAGCTTCCGGTCCGGTCCTCGGTCCGTATTTTTTGAGAACCGACAGGTCCGGTCCGGTCCGGTTTTAAACCGGAAGAACCGGTAGAAACCGAATAAACCGGCCAAAATACAAAGCCTGCGATTTGTTACCGTCCAACCCATCCAATAAGCCCATGCAGCAGCTTTAGCCCAACATCCTATTAAAAAAAAACCCTGCACGTCTACACCACACGTATGATTACGACCGTCCGTTTCTTCAATTCGTTTCTGTTCAACTTCTTCGTTTGTTCGTTCGATGCAAGCTCCAACAATCGATCAATATTATGTCGAACTCGCTATCCGATAATAGTGATTCTCAATTCTAGGTATGATTGTATAACTATAACATGTCTTAATTCCGTACTTTTGTTAATTACAGAATGTTAATACGTGCATGGTTATAATCATTGGTATTCAATGGTATCAACCGGTCCTAACCGGTCCAAACCGGTTCAAAACCGAAGGAAACCGGAAGTTAACCGAAACCGACCGTCGACCACCGGTCCGGTCCTCGGTCCGTCGAATATGCTTTTTTCGGTCCTCGGTCCGGTCCGGTTCCAACCGGTCCGGTCCGGTTTTTTGATTCTGCACAGGCCTAGGTGAAATTGATATTGCGGTTGGATTATTCAATAAAATGAATAACGACAGCTGTTTTCCAGATAGAATTGTATATAATAGTTTAATAAAAGGGTTTTGTAAGAACAATAGGTTAGTTGATGCTTTATCTCTTTCACATACAATGTGTAAAAGAGGGTTTGCTCCTAGCAAAATTGCTTATGAATATATGTTAATTAGGGCTTGTGATTCTCGTTTGGTTAATTTAGGGTTGAGAATATGTGAAGATATGATTGGGAATAGTTATTTACCGTCTCGATATAATGGTAATTGGTTGGTTAGTTTGTTAGTTGAAGAAAATAAAGTGTGTGAAGCACAAATAGGCCTGTGCAGAATCAAAAAACCGGACCGGACCGGTTGGAACCGGACCGGACCGAGGACCGAAAAAAGCATATTCGACGGACCGAGGACCGGACCGGTGGTCGACGGTCGGTTTCGGTTAACTTCTGGTTTCCTTCGGTTTTGAACCGGTTTGGACCGGTTAGGACCGGTTGATACCATTGAATACCAATGATTATAACCATGCACGTATTAACATTCTGTAATTAACAAAAGTACGGAATTAAGACATGTTATAGTTATACAATCATACCTAGAATTGAGAATCACTATTATCGGATAGCGAGTTCGACATAATATTGATCGATTGTTGGAGCTTGCATCGAACGAACAAACGAAGAAGTTGAACAGAAACGAATTGAAGAAACGGACGGTCGTAATCATACGTGTGGTGTAGACGTGCAGGTTTTTTTTTTAATAGGATGTTGGGCTAAAGCTGCTGCATGGGCTTATTGGATGGGTTGGACGGTAACAAATCGCAGGCTTTGTATTTTGGCCGGTTTATTCGGTTTCTACCGGTTCTTCCGGTTTAAAACCGGACCGGACCGGACCGGACCGGACCGGACCTGTCGGTTCTCAAAAAATACGGACCGAGGACCGGACCGGAAGCTACGGTTCGGCGCCGGTTCGGTCCGGTTCTTCCGGTCCCGGTCGGTTTTGGTCGGTCCCGGTTCAAACTGCACAGGCCTAAGCACAAATGGTACGGAAAATGATGGTTGAAAAGATATCAAATCCTATGAGACAGAGAATTGTAATGGGATCATGAGAGATTTAAAATCGATGAATATGATCAAGTAATTCTATAAAACTTTGGTTAATTTTTTTTAACTTTTAATCTTTTACGAATCTTTCATGTGGTGTAGGAGTGTCTAATTATAATATAATGCTTTGTTATGCTTATGTAGGAAAAAGGTTGTTTCAAGTGTGGAGTAACGAGATGCTTGCATCAATGTGTTTCAGGTTATTTTTGCTCTTTTTACATTAGAAAGTTATGTTTTCTTTTTGTTGTATTTGCATTTTAATATACAAGATTCTGTTAGATTTGAGGTTATTTTTAGAGTAAATTACAGAAATTTCTACAAAAAAATTTCCGTGATTTTTGTCCCTAATTTTTTTTTTCCTGTGATATATGTTCCTTTAGTTTTCAAAATTAATTATTTTCGTCTATTTTGACATAAAATTACTAGAATACCCTTCCTTTAATTTTTTTCTTATTCTTTTATCTTTTGATTTTCGTGATTTTTTTTTATGTTTTCAGTGATATACATCGAATTGGTGTATTTTGGATGCTGACTGCAGGACTTTTGTTCACTTAACATCACCACAGTCTCACCAAAGCACCTACATTATCAGTATATTGATGTTCACAATACACCCTTATACTTTCAAGGGCATGTCATAACAGGTTTGGACTTATTTGTAACCACAATTGAGGGGGGGGGGGGGGGGGGGGGGGGGGGGTGGAATGTTGCTGCATTTTTTGGTAATTAACTCACTTATGTATATAGTTATGTAAACAAAGGTGCCAAAATGATACTGGACGGTTGCTGAAGTCTCACCATTTTATGGCGAACTAAATATATATTCATGAGAGATATATGCATTGCCTCCAACACACATTCAATAATCATTCATTTTGTAAGTAGAATTTAATTTCATTTGAAAACTTTTGATTAGTTATGGGTTGCTGATTCTAATAAAAGAAGATATTTTGTCCAAATTTATTCATTCTCTGGCATAATATATGGTTTTTGCAGGAAACAGATATGATCCATAAAAGAAGGCATATAGATTTGTGGTTATTTTTGGATTGCTGTAATTGGTTGATTATGTTAATTCACATTTACAAGGTACTTTTATTGTTTTTGTCTTTATTAAATTGTGTGGTGGACATTTTTATCATGTAAGTAATAAAATTATAAGTGAAGATATTCACAAGCAAGATAATCTTGTCTTTATTCCAATAAAATAGAATCAAATTAATAATGTAGACAAATAAATCATGAGTATATATATCATATTCCGGCAATGAACGGCACACCGGTGGCCGGCAACCACATCCTCCCAGCAATAAGCCCTCCCACCGTGAAATCTTGTACGTCAGTCAGACTCATATTATTATGGTAACCAGGCCAGTTCACACGGTTTTCCAAAGCAGCACCATCACCAAAACAACCGTATTCACCGTAATACAACGTCGTAAAAGCAAAATCAGTATTCCCCCACGGCAACCATCCTTTAGGGTTTACAAAAGGATCAAGGTATGTTTTGATGAAAACAGTTCTAGAAAATTCTTGCCATGGCCGGCCTAAGTAGGTCTGGACGGAATCTACCACCGGAACTAGGTCCGGAGCTGGCACTACATGGCAGTTGTGGATTGAAATGCCACTGTTTTGAAATGGATCACCGCGGCCTTGGGCGGTTATGGTGTTTGCTTGACCGGTTAACGGTTTTCTGACTAAGATTACGCAGTTTTGGAAAACCACGGCGGCGTTACCGAATATGAAATCAACCGTGCCGGAAATGTAGCAGAGTTTGTAGAATTGACGCTGAGAGACGGTGAATAGAGTGTCTTGGTAACCTTCAAAGCTGCAAGCATAGAATACCGAGAGATCAGATGCTGATCGGAGCGCCACCGCTTGAGCGCCTCCAGGACCGGCGGTGTTTCGGATTGTTATGCCACGTGCTATGAATCCGGAGCCATCAACTCCTGCGATATTAATTCCATTTAATTATAAAATTCTATGGACATGTGTTAAAAAATTATTGATCAAACTTGAATAATAAATATAGTTTCTACTTTTTAGATGTACTTGGGTTTTTTTTTTTTTTTAACGAAAAGATGATTCTTGAGTTTCTCCAAATTTAACGATGATCATTTATTTCAAAAGATTATAGTGTTAATTCTTTCTACTGTAGATTTTTATTATATAAACAGTTCTATACCTTAACATGTTGAATATTTCAATAGAAAATTGATTATCCGGTATAATTTTAAGGGTTTTGCTAATGACAGCCCTTAGGGCTGTCAATAACATGCATAAAAAGCTTGTACATTGATTAAAAATGTAATATTCCTAAAATTCAGGGGGTTGTCTTTTGTGTATTTTGCCTTCTTAATGACAGCCCTAACATTAGCATTTTCCTAATTTTAAAATAGTATCAGAATAATTTTTTAAAAGGAAAATATTAACAATGTTCAAGACAAATCATGCAAAACATGCATGAAATTAGGGAGCAGGGTTATAATTAAGTATCTTCTTACATAAGTTCACCATCCACTTTACTTCACTTTTAATTATAGAAATACACACAATCAATCTTTATGAAATTACGATGTTTATTTTCAAAGATTCACTAAACCATTTTCTATTATTAACTTAGGCATGACAACATCATATTAAGTCTCATCTAACCCTTCATAAATAATTTTACCACATATACAACTTTGGTCCTTTAGGTTTTGAGCAAGTTATTATTTTGAATCCAGGCATGGCAAGTTATAGAGATGATAAAATTAACGGGTTAATAAATGGGAGATGATTCGTACAGAGCAATTTTTATCCATGCAGAGCAATCTTATATCAAATGACATTGATGCCCTTAGTGGGATGGGTGAAATGAAAAATACGATAAAAGGAAAGTAAGGGCATGATTGTCATTTGGGACCAAATTGCTCTATATGAATAAAAATTGCTTTGTACGAATCAGCTCCCTTAATAAATTGTGCATATTTGAAAGAAAAAAAATTAAAATTGAAGAAGCCTAGATTTTAATTCATACTAAAATTAACAAATCGGTTCATGATTCGACAACACTTTCCTTTGGTTTTATAATTATACAAAGAGAAATTATACTGTTTGATACTAAATTTTAATATTTCTATCTTTTTACCCATATTTATTGTGGAATCCATTAACTGTTTTTCCTATCTATATAAGGGAAGTAATAATGACAATCGTGAGGCTTGTTAATAGAAAAATTAAAATAAATGTAAAAATAACCTTATGGATCATTATTCTATTAATAAATGTATGACTGTTATTAACAAAACATTTATACTATAATTTGTATTAATCAAATAAGTAGAAAGATAAAGTATGAAATTTTCTTACCTACGGTTGCTGAGCCATAAGTTGTGGAACCTCCGGCGACACTCCGGTTGCCAGTGATAATGGTGTATCTGATGCCATCACCCACGAACATGATGTTATTCAAATCGTTCGCAATCTGAATATTTTCATTGTATACACCTGCTTTAATGTATATTATAAATCTCTTATTCTGACGGTCAATACTTCCAGCATAATCAAGAGCCGATTGAATCGTCGGAAACCTACTCTCCGGTGCTTGAGACACCGTCACATTTGCCATTGACTGGATTGACACCGTCGCCAATAATCTCCGGTCAAGATGTGTAACCCACGTCGGAAAACCATCTGTTTGATCAGAACTCAAATTTTGCTTCAAGAAACCATGATTTATAGCCAAACTGTTGCTTATCATCTCCGTCAAGTTACTTGACTTGATCGGAGTTACAAAATCAGTCAAATTCAGTTCACCACAACCGGAAAAACAAGTCTGGAGGTTGGTGAGGGCGGCGCTCAGCCACGTTTGGGCGTCAAAATCAGAGCTCCGGTTGCTTTTCAGACCGATTAGGGTTTGGTTGAGTTGGAAAACAGTGTTGTTTAGAAGTTTATAGCAGTCGTTCCACACTGCTTTAGTTGCGGTTGTCCTACACATTTTCCCGAGGTTTTTCGCGCAACCCTGCGCCTCGTTGGCGTTATCGATTGCAGCCTGTAAGACTACCAATCGAAAATCAGACTTGTGTCGTGGCCTGCTATGTGGGCCACGACCTAGGAAGTACTTACATTGGTTAGGATGAGGAGTTGTGTGACACCATGTGTTAATGTCGCCACCCGACTCCTCATTTATTTGTATGGATAAAGTAATCAAAGAAGATGAGATAAACACGAACAACCATAAGAAAAGTAGGTTGTACGGAGACATTTTTGGTTTGGGTTTTGGTTGTTCTTCGTGAGTTGTTTATGAGTTTTGATTGTGTTCGGATTGAAATTAATGATTGAAAAATGTATGGTCGGGTGTTAGTTTTTATAATGAGATATGAAGATTTGAGCCGATAAAATGTGTAAGTGAAGTCTTAGTGAAATTAAGTAAAACAATGAATGAAGAAGGATATTAGATGTTTGCTTGATGAAGAATGGTAAGTGTTTTACGTCATTGAATTTGTGATGTTTATTACAATGCACGTGGTCGCCGTCGTCTTAATTGTTTTTTCAATTTGAGATTTTTGTTTTTCTTTAACAAAAAGGAAAATAGAAAATATATGTTTTTTTAAAAAAAAAATTTAAACTCAGATAAAACATGACAAGAATGCACTATTTAACTGAGGTTATATTATACACTATTTAACTAAGTCCACATAATGGAGCTAGGATTTTATGTTGGAGCTAGGCTTACTTTGTTGAAAAATAGCAACAATGATAATTTAAGCGGAAAAAAACAACAAATATTAGAGATATTCTAACGTAGTTAGAGCACTCGGTGCGGGTATACAAAAGGGCTCACCAAAGCTCTTTTGGCCGTGGCAAAATGTTTAATATCATATATAAAATCAGTATTTATTTGAAAAATAGCGTAAATATAAACACATTAGTATTCTAGAGGACATACTAAATTAAAACATAGATTTTGGCATCAATGACCAATGTTATATATTCACATTGATGACAATTTGACAACACCATGTGACCGTTATTGTGAAATAAAGCAATTGATCCTATTGGTTATGTGTACATAAGATGCTGTCGAGTTTAAGTGTTAATAAATTCTCTAATAAATAAAACTGCAAGCAACAATGTTGTGTTCGCCGGTTTTATCAACGTTTATGTTGAGTGAAATATTTTTTGATTTATTTATATTATTTTCATAGTTTTTAATCACCCTTTTTGAGGAGAAAGAAAATCAATCAGGATTGTTTGTTATAAAGATATGTGGTTTATTATGGTTTAATTCTCAACATCACTAATTTGGCGGTTTAATCTTTAAATTCTTTTCTGACATAGTTTTACTTCAAATAACTTTGTTATAATATAACTGATAATATTTAAATTACCATTAAATCTGAAGTTTGAATCCAAAGCGGAGCAACCAATTCTTGGGAGGAAGAGGAGGCACGCGTCTCTGATTAGAAAGATATTTGAGGGGAAATAAATGTGTGTCCATAAGCTTTAGACGGCTCACGGTCATAACACACATTGAAATTCAGTTTTGATCAAATTAATGCTTCATCACCTGGTATCAAATAAATCAAAGTTGACCTTATAACATGGATATAAACACAGTTTTCTTTTTATAAACATTTAAAACTTAATACCCCATGCTTATAGATAGGACACAAAAACAAACATACTACTATAAAAGATACAATGTAATAGATGATAGCAACTCCATTCATTACTAATCACATATTACCTCATTGTATTAAATTGAGTTAATTGTATAAGCCAAACGAACCCTAAATTATAACTTGATGAAAAGTTAAAATCAGCTAAAAAAACTAGACCGCCATCCGTGGGACTCGAACCCACGACCACGTGGTTAAAAGCCACGCGCTCTACCAACTGAGCTAGAACGGCTTTTGTATTTGTCCGGCTATTTATTATATCTATCCAATTATATTCAAAACAGATGGGTATGTTTAATTCCTCGGGATCGAGCACGAGACGATGAGCATATTAGGGCTAACAGATTGAAAACTGGTTTGGCCTCCCATCGATCTCGCTTTTGCTAATCAGGTCAGTAAACGTAATTAGCTTCCCATCTTGTTCAATCGTATCTCTTTTACTCGTGTATGCATTCCAATTTCGACTTCTGTCTTCTATTTTCAATCCATCTTTATCGTTTGGTGGACTGCACACTCCAATTATATTGTTCCAATTTTACGAACGGAAGGGTTATTGCAGCCACAACAGTCTTTGAGTGTTTGTTAGATTGAATGATCTAAGTTTAATTTCAGCTCCAATTTTATATCTTTTGTGAGCTTATTCATCATAACCTGCCTTTTGGAAACAAGCTTAATCCTACTAACTAAGCTAAAATAAACACCAACTGACGCTAATCAGATTCAAAACAGGGGGGGTTACGCCCAAAAGAGACTACCGGAAAGATGCAGCAGAGGAATTCCGGTAACCGGCGGCCATCAGGAACCGATGGATCCGATTTCTCATATAGAATGGTAGTTGATAACAGTATGTGTCTTTTCTTAAGTCTTTTCTTCATTGTAATTATAGTTTTATATCTTCTTTTTTTTCTTTTCTTTAAAATTTGAGCTCTTTAGTTGGATCTTAACCTTAGGATATACAAAGGTCGCCAAGGGGAAATCCACTCTCTCCAAAGTTCTTGTGATTCAGGTGCACACACATGATATTTTACTGCTTGATGATTTCATTAATTTGTTAAAATATTAGGGTTAATTTGTGAGAAAAGTTCTAGTATTTTGATTGATTAAATGAATGTGCATGTTAGGAATTTTGATTAAATCAATGTGCAACTCTTTATTTCTCAGTTAATATATGGTTATAGATGTAAATTTACTGTATATATAATTATATATACTAGCTTATGGGCCCGTGTAATTCGCAGGTTGCAAATATCCTATAAACCAGCAAAACAAACGAAGCTTTTTAAATGCAAAGTTAAGATTAGGAGAACCACTTTATACATACAAAATTAAAATACATCTGTTGAAGGTGGTTTAAAGAGCTGCATGAATGTGCCATTTACACCACTATGAGCACAATTGTAAAACCAAATCTGTTGATAGTTTTTATAATTTCATATTAGGTATTATATTATGTTGACAAGTACTGAGCGCACATAAATGACATTCAATTACTACAAAGTACCATCGAAATTTTTAACTGACATAAAATAAGATATTTGATGGTAAAAATGAAGGAAGGAGATAAATGATTGACTAAAAAAAGTCATGTTTTATAGGTGTAGAGATTTTGAAGATAATTTTCTTTCAAGAGCATATTGACTTCAAAATTAGTTTCATACTTGTGTAACAAGATATGTGTGTTGACTGCAGGCACTCGTACAGTTGGTAGGAGTACTTGAAATACTTTTCACACTGTTAAAGAAGGAGCCTCTTGAAATATTAGCTGTTGCGTCTGCTTCTTTAACTTTCATTTCAATTATAATTGGCGAATTAGGTAACCACTATTATTTATCCTTATGTTTGTTTATTTTATGAATTTAGTATGATTATAATTATCCTGTTATATTAAAGGTCGAAAGCGTAGCAAAGTGAGCCTTTTGAAATTATATATGCTTGCATCATCTGTTGGAATACTTGTATTAATTGTGTCCACTATCCAAAGCAATATCCAACTAAAGGTAAGCAACACTCTTCTCTCCTTGTATACATACGTTCTTATGATTATTTATTCTTGTTTTTTTTATATAAAGTATCATATATTGTATCTTAATTAGGTTATTCATGATCTGGGTAACTGGGAGACAGAAAAAGTTGCTCTATTGAAGATTGCTTTTGTTTTTGTTGGTGAGTTCAAACGTTTGTACCATTTTATTATATATAGCATATTATGTCGTTTTTTTTCTACAACAATGGAATGTTTTATTGTACGACAGGAATGTTTGTACAAATATTTTCCATCAGTACAACTACATCTCTCATCGGGAATATGTCACCCCCAAAAAGAGCTTCTTAACGCATTGTAATCATCATCGGTCTCCTGTATCCTGCTAGAGAAATAATTATCTTATTACTTAAATTATGTTCTTTAAATCTCGTACATTGTAATCCCCATGCAAGGGCGGTACTAGAGGGTGGGCATGGTGGGCCATTGACCACCCTCTGGTTGCAAGATATTTATTTTTTTCAAAGTATAAATTGTGATAGTTAAGTAGATGACCACCGTAATATAGCAATTGCCTCCTGTCGTCTAAGTGTTAATAATTCATCCATTCATCATTTATACTTTTATAGTATAAGAGATAAAGCCATAGAGAGGCAGAAAGCACGACCAATTCCAAAACATAGGGTGTGAATCGGAGGTTTTGTGGCTGAAGTTTGGTATCGATCGGTTGGAGTTTAAGGTAGATTATTGAACCAATCTCGAATATCATTGTATTATCTTCTATACATATTCGTGAATCATATTATCACTTTGACTGAAGTTTCTGTGTCCCGAAACATCACCGAAAAATGACTATTAATGGTACCACCCTATAACAGTTTGAGTTTTGCCCGTATAACATTTTTCCTGGTATCACCTCTGTCCCCATGAAAACTTTTTTAGATTCAACATGGTCAATGGTATATTGCTGAGCACATATCGAATGATTTTGAGATTTGAATTGAATAAAGACAACACATTGCCAAATGCTGGTCAACAAATTCTTCAAAAAATATGTTAGACAAGAAATTCTTAGAAATTACATTATAAAAGTTTAAAGTATGTTTTCAGGTATACATTAGCATTAGAAAAGTTATATAATAGGCCTTAGAAAAGTTATATAATAGGCCGATATTGAAATTGTCGTCGAGTCACAAATAAAAGGGTATATGAAAGTTAAAGTTGGGTTCAATGAGGTCCATTATTTTTACGAAGTCCTGACTTCGTAAATATGATGGTTGAGAAAGTATTGGTAATAATATTATTATATTAAGTGGGCCCCTTATGTTTTAGAAATGGGAACTTTATTTAGGGACAAAATTTGAAAGCAAAATGGGAACTTTATTTAGGGACGGAGGGAGTATTTTTTTAAAAAAAATTATTTATTTATTATTATTTTTTTAAAAAAATATTAATTTTTCATTAATAACACATAATGTGATTGAATAGTGAATCGCATATGATTGCATTCTGAGTCACATGTGATTTAACTAAAACATCAAATGTGATTAAATATATAATCACATTTGATTTTACACTAAAATCACATGTGATTAAGTTATGCATGTAATTATCAAAATAATATTATTTTTTAATAAAAAAAATAAAAAAATCAAAAAAATTCAAAAAAAATTAGAACAAAAAATAAAAAAAATCAAAATTTTTTTTAAGTGCCAAATGACCAAAATACCCCTTCATAATAAAAAAAAATTTATTTTTTAAAAAATGACCAAAATACCCCTCAATATATAAAATATGTGATTAATCTTGATCATTAAATCTTTTTAATCAATTATTGAGATTTGTTCCTTGGAACTTCATAAAGATGATGGACCTCCTTGAACGTTTCTCTAACTACAGGGACGACATCTTTTATCTACCACATGCCGCTTAAATGTTGCTGAATGTGTCGTCAATAAAAGAAGAAGTTATCTCGCAATAGAGTTTTAAGCATAGGGTTTCTGTGACGATATTATTAGCTACAACGTCGACTCTTTTTGTTGCTAAAAGAAGTTTTTGGTGTATTCGAGTCGAGACAACTTGTGAGTTACTCGAGACCGACTCGGAAAATACTCGGAATCGACTCGCTGTGAATTGAGTCGAGCTCGAGCTCGAGCTACTTGAGTAAGGATTCGAGTCGAGTTCGAGTATGAAAATACACAGCTCGCCAAGCTCGCGAGCCTTATTGAACTTTTAATATATTACCATTTTACCCATTTTCATAATTATATGCGGAATTGCCTCTAGGAATTAATTATTAAATCAAGTAAACACAATGTTATAAACCTGATCCAAACCATCGGTTCTGATAGACATAATTTTGGTTCGTTCCAAAACTAGAATTTCCGTTTACCTTATTTTGTGTATACGAATCAAAGCTAGTACAACGTAGTGTACGTTTGCTAATTTAAAAAAAAAGTGCATTAAAAAAAATCAAAAATTATCGAGCCGAGTCGAGTCGAGCTCGAAAGTGTCGATACTTTCACCGAGTCGAGTTCGAGCTTAAAAATGTAAGCTCGTCGTCTCGTCGAGTATCGAGCTCGAGTTTTAGTTGTCGAGTCGAGCTCAAGCTTGGCAGAGTTCGACTCGGCTCGATTCGTTTACACCCCTCTTAAACCAATCTCCATATATACTTGTTTTTAGCTTGTTAGTTGTTACAAAAACCTGGGCTTGAAACAGGACCATCAAAGGTCAATGATCATGTTAGTATATGGACCACGTGTACAACCGGAAACCCACCACTCATGGCCAGGGTAGACATGTGAGGTGAATCGATTTTATTTTATTTTTTATTTTCAATTCTTCAAATCATTTGTCTATAAAAAATCATTATAATAAACAATCATTCTCTTAAACATGTACCACATTATTGAGAATTCTAAAACATTGAAGCTTCAGGCACGTATACTCATCATAGATTTAAATAACTTTCAGAAATTTAAGTTAATATTGGATGGTTTATACTTTATGGAAATCATAATTGTTTTTCCCAATGGGATTTGTCCGCATGTAGCAACTATGTTTACAAACATCTTTATTGAGGCAGAGATCGAATTTAATTTATTTAAATTTTGTATAAGAACATACTTGAAAAGTATTACTCTTTCAATGCGTGTTATTCAGGTATTGACTGATTTGTGTTAGTACTTACACTCTTACTTACACTCATTAAAGTGTAAGAACATAATTGAAAATATTACTAGATCTAACAATGTGTGTTATTCATTTATTTACTGTTTGATTAAGTAAATCTGTTAGAATTTGAAGAAAGTGTGTTCAACCCATTTACACATTTAATACACTCATTGTGAGACTAACAATTCGGTAAACAAAGTGTTTTTAACAAGTAAACCCGTTCATGATCCAAACTATAGCAAAAAATTAAAACGCAAAATAGAACGTATTGAATTAAAACATAACCTAAGTTGCACGGAAACGGATACGGAACGGGGAAACGGATACGTAACGAATACAGGAAACGGCAAAACTTAAAAATTCAAGATACGGTAGAGATACGACACATAAAATATATATAAAAAATTACTTTAAAGAAATTCCAAATAGATATTATTGATGTAAAGTGTATAAACTCTAAAAATACTAAATCTTTCAAATGTAATTAATTATCAATAATCAAATTATTTTTTAAATCCGGCACGTTCATCTGGTGACAGATCGGCAACCTCCAGAACCCTACATCTTCCATTAAATCAAAAGCATCTCCACCTACATCCCACATCTTTATATCTTCCATTGAATCAAAAACCCATGACAATGTTTAAAAAAGCATATATACATTTCTTGAAACGACGAAGAAACTTCACAGATACGTTTCCGGCACCTGAGAAACGTTTCGGGCAGGTATCCTAGGAGTATCGGTTTCCCAAAGGTTTCCGATACGGGAGCGGCACTCTAGATGGAGTTTCCGTGCAACTTAGAACATAACTAATGGAAAACGCTATTCTTCTTTCATTCGTATGATCACAGGATTGTTACTTTGATTGACTAGACTGAAACCATACACGACTATAGTCATTTTATTTCCCTTCTAGCACTTTGCTAGTCAACCCATCTTAGTGAAATCTATGTTTACAAAACAAAAAGAAAAACATAAAGTGTTGGGATATGATTTTTTTTAATAACACATAATCTACTCAAATTCGTCCACAACGATACTTAAAGTCATGACCTATAAGTCATGTGCAACATCTTTACATATATGCATTGTTATATGTATGGTAATTAAGTAGCAACATACTTATAATCAATGTAAATAATGTATTAGTCAAGAAGCGTTTTCACAATTTTTTGGGATAGACATACAATCCAATGTTTTATTAGTATCGGATGTGATATGTACCATAAAAAGTTATTCATACATCACAACATATGTTTTGATATATTTATATAATATGTTTAGAAATTTGTATAATATAGTGAGTGAATAAATTTTGGTGGTATAATATCATGTTCCTTCAATAACCATAATTTTATTTTGTTTTTGAGCAGATATATAGTTTTCAAAATTATTAAGTGTCTACCAGATCGACGATGAACCAATTGTACATCTGTCTTATGTAATTAAATTTTGTATAATTTATGTCCTCACTCTAAACATTCGCATATGACAACAAGAAATGTCATAAAATGTTTTTAGCCAAACAAACAATTATTTATTTTGAAAAATCCCTACTATAAATTTTAAACAAGCTAGTCTCTCAACTTCATCATCACGATCGAGCTCACTACGTACTCCAAAAGAAACAGCAATGGAACAAACCAATCTCTTCTCACTTCTCTTCCTCACAATATTTATGGCCATTGCAACGGCAGTTGTTCTCACTTGATCTCTTCCTCACAATATTTATGGCCATTGCAACGGCAGTTGCTCCAGCGTCCTCAACCACCGCCTACACCAATTTTGTCAAAAGCTCATGCAACGCCACCACTTACCCATCTGTCTGCCTAACCTCCCTCCATCCATACGCCACGGCAGTCAAATCAAACCACCTTAGACTGGTCAAACAAGCCCTTTCCGCCACCCTTAAATCCGCCGCCACGAGCCGCTCCACCATCTCCAAACTAGCCAAGGCCAAGAACATCACCAAAGGCGATGCTGCAGTCATCAAAGACTGCGTTGAAGATATTCAGGACTCCATTGGCGAAATTAAGGACTCGCAATCTCGGCCCTTAAATCGGCTGCAGACAAGAAGCTTGTGATCTCTAATGCAGAGACTTGGACGAGTACTCCCTGCACTGACGGACTTTCCGATGAAGAGGTAAGTCCGGCAGTGACAAAGAAGATCAGGAGTAGTATTGTTACAATTGCAAGGATGAGTAGCAACTTTTTGTATCTCATCAATCACCTCCACGTTTGAAACGTTTACTATAATTAATAATTGCCATGGTTTTTTTCTTGTAACTTTTGAGTTTTTGTTATTTACTTCTCGAGGATCACTTGTAAACCTTAATTTCTTTGCAACGTGTTTAGAAAGAAAATTGCAACAAAAAATACATAAAATAAAAGTTCTCCAAATTGATTGATCTTTAGGTTATTCAACGATCACCCATATGAAAGATTTAACCTTTTTTTTTTATTAAGATAGATTTCTATGCATGAAAAAATAGCTAACAAGAGACACAAACAATGATGAAAAGATACACATGAAAAACAACCTAAACCTTCTTGGTAAACGTACATGTTCAATTATGAATCTATTTTAAAACTTTATATTTTTGGATTCATGTCCAGAATTTTTTAGTTTTTAGGTTCTCAATACAGAGTTATCTTTAAGGAGGTCCACCAAAATTTTAAAGTCTCAAAAAACAAATCCTAGCCATTGGATCAAAAGGATCAAGATCAAATCACATGTGTTTCAAACACATGTTTCAAGTTACGACCACCACCGCCGGTCACCACCACTGACCACCGCCGGCCGCCGCCTGGTCAGCCACGGCCGCCGGCGACGGATGGCGGTGGCTGACATTGAAGGTGACGAAAGCATGAGTTTCGATTGGCATGATGACGTAAGCAAAGTCATCCTAAAAAAAGGATGAACAATTTTTGATACCTCCAAAAATATCAAAAACATAAGAAAAGGGATCTATGTGGTTTAGAGTTCTTGTTGGTGGCTTTTATCGATCTAAGATTTAGACTCCATCCATCAACGGTCGAAAGATGATCCTCCATGCCTTAAGAGCCCTAGACAAATATGGGGAAGATAAGAAAAAAGTGAAGGTTATGCTTGATCTACCTGAACCCATGGAGAGTCGGTTCAAAAAATCAGATTTTTCTATTACACTGGAAAATGGTGAATTGATTGTGAAGATCAAGAACTACAAAAACAAAAAGTTAGATCTGAAAATTGAGAATGGGAATTAATAATACTATTAGTTAAACGAAATCAGATATGTTTTGATTTTAATATAAATTTTCGTTGAAATGAGTTTATTATCGATTTACTTAATAATAAATTCATTGCAACGGAAATCCAAATTAAAATAAAGACATATCTGACTTCATTTAACTAACAGTACTATTAGTTCTCATTCCCAATTTTCAGATCCAACTTCCTGTTTTTGTGGTTCTTCACCTGCACAACCAATTTACCATTTTCCAGTGTAATAGAACTGATTCCTTGAACTAACCCTCCATGAGTTCAGGCAGATAAAGCACAACTTTCACTTCTTTCTTATCCTCCCCATATTTGGTTGGAAATCTCAAGGCACAGAGGACTAACTTTCGGCCCTTGACGGATGGAGTCTGAATCTCAGACTTATAAAAGCCACCAATTGAAACTCTAAACCACATAGGTCCCTTTTCTTCTGTTTTAATATTGATGGAGGTATCAAAAAATACACATCCTTTTTCACAGTGACTTTGGTTTCATCACCATGCCAATTGAAACTCATGTTTTCTCTACATACTTGTTTTTCCTCTTGTGCATCTTTTTCTCAACCCATGGAACTAATCCAAGTTATAAAAATTCGAAAGTTAATACATAAAAATTAGTGTAAAAAAATAAATTAATTATTTTCATTACCATTATAGCTTGAACATTATAATTTGTATAAACTAAAAGCATTCTTAATTAAAAAAACACATACCTCGTTTTTCATTTTCTTTTTCTTTTTCTTTCGAGAACCACAGCCTGGTGGTGAAGCCGTTTTACTGCCGGAAATTTGTAAATGTCCTCCTTCCACCAACAATGGAGTTTCGATGCTGACATTGAAGGAGGTCTCTTCAACTTCCTCATAGCCATCGATCATGTGGTGGTTTCTTTGAATAAGAGCGGATTGCGCCTGAAAGTAACAAAACAATCATTACAAATTATAAAATACATATATAATAGAAAATAGAACATTATTTACATAAACAAAAAAAAGATGATAAAAATTAAGCATTCAGAGCACGTACATCTAAATCGGCTGTTGGTTTTGGATCCAGAACCATCATCAGCGGCTGGTGGTGAAGTTTTATCACCGGAATGTGAACCTTCTTGTATCTCCACCTTAAAGTAGTGGGGATTTTTCATTATTGGGGAACCGGGTGAAAAGCAGCTGACCGGAGTTTGAAATGAAAACTAGAAACGCTGAACCGTTCTTCTCGTCGGTTAAAACCAGAGAGACATTTTCGATCTATGTGAAATGACAATACCCTATGATAATCGCTCCAAATTCAAATAAACACACACAAGTCGCATACTTGTATTAATTATAAATGCTTATTAAACAGTCTAATTTACTTTTCCATAAAAATATTCACTTTTATTCACTATTTTCATAAACAATTTCCTAACATTTGAATATTAGTCACAATATGTGTAGCTCTGTCCTACAAGGTAAACATAAACAACAAATCTTGACAAAAAGTATTGTGTAGCTACTTCAAAAATCAATTTTGTGAGTTTTTGGTTTTATTGGTTTCTTTTCTTACTTTCTTCATTTTGGTCACAATTTGATATAATACATACAAGTCCAAAGTAGAAGACTTACAACCCGAAGTACCTTTTTCAGTATTTACTTGGTTTTAACGGCTTTTAGCAAGATTTTAACTTGGTATATGTTATAGATCTTGTGTTTAACAAATTTCTTTTTAAAGTAATTTTTTGTAAGTGAACTTTACTAGAATAAATATACAAATATAAAGATTAAAATGAAAATAGAGGTGCATTCTCACAAAAGCTTTTTGGTTTGGTGATTTATATCTTGGAATAGTTCTTTGTCCTTCTTCCAAGCATCAAATGGAGTGGTTCTCTAAATCTGCGGAACTTCTTAAAATGAAGTGAAAATGGGTATGCTAGAAGATCTAAGTATAAAATGAAGCAGAAGTCAAAAAATCAAAACTTACATAAGATGTTGAAGAAAAACAATTCTCAGCTTCAACTGACTTTTCGACTGTGATACAGGGAGTTTTTGGGTGATTTGAGGGTGGAATGTTATAGAGGAAGTTCTTATGGTGATTTGGTAACTTGAATCATCAAATTTGGAATTAAAATGAAAAAGTCATGGCTATTTGAGGTTGTATTGTGGAGTAGGAATTCAAAACCGGATTTTGATATTGGGAGGATTATCTTGAATGTCTCTTGAGATGTTGTAGGTTGGATTAATTGAAAAAGAAAGGTAAGGATGTTTATAGAAGAAAGAGAGTATGTGTGTGTAAAACAACTGTGGTAAATGAGACATTGTGGATTGAGTAAGATGTATGGTAGAGAGGAATCTTTCACCATATGGTGAAAGGGAAGCATGGGGAGAAGATAAAGCAAGGAAAGAAAACGACAATATTGTGGAATTGTTTCGGGGCAAAACGACAACATTGTGGAATAGAAATTTAGTAGCAATAAGTATAATAATAATTACAGAAACTATTATATAACAGATAATGTCAAAAGGATGAGAAAAGAAGCAAATTTTAAAAAGTGGATGCACTTGGAAAGGGGTATTCGAACTCAACACATCAAATTTGTGGAGTAGGTTGCTAACAATATGGATACTGCCATCTTTACTTCCAAGATTTGCAAGTTCGTATACATATTAAAACTAAAATTTTCAGAGACAAAATTTTACTAAATGTATTATAGTCAATGTCTTAGCTAATTAACTAAACTGAAACCTAACAAAATTTCTTTGCTCATCATTTTCTAAGATACTACGTACTGCATACAACTTTTTAAAACATATACTTCTATGAACAATTGAACATGTCGTGAGAGGCCCTAAAGAAAAAGTTACATCTTTTTGTACATGTTGTATATTTGCATTAAAATCTTACCGACCCTTTAACCAAACGACCCGTAACCAGGGGCGGATCCAGTGTGTTACAAGGGGGTGGTGGCCATCATTTGGTGAGCCACTCACATGTAGAAAAAAAAATTATAAAAGAAAATTAGTGATAATTTTTTTATATGACCCTCACTCAAAATTTTGTAAAAGCCTCTTTAAATTTAGTCATGGATTCGCCACGGCCCTAACCCATTCGGCCAAAAGAAAATCACCTAGTTTGTAAAAGCCCCCTTAAATTACAGTTTCATGCTAGATTTGTTGGCCAATTGGTCATTTATCCAATTCTTTCAATTGTAAAAAGCTCGGTACGTTCTAAGGCTCATTAAAAGCTTATCCAAGAAAAAGTACATACTAATAAAACAATTTGACCGTGGTCAATGTTATTCGTTCAATTGTACAAAGCTCGGTACGTTCTAAGAGCATCTCCAATGGTAGCTTTTTCTAAAGCTTATTACTATTATATTAAGTCCTTGAAAGACTTTTTACCATTAGAATACCTAGCTTTTTGAAAAGCTTATTGGAAAAACTTATTCTCTACATACTAACCTTTTAACCATCTTTTAATGTTTGTCTTTTTTAATCCTCATGTATAATAACATTTCATTTTAAACCTTAGATATGTTATATATAAATTATTTATTATATTTTTATTAGGTAATAAATAAATTATATAATATCTAATGCTAATTATTACAATATTTATGTATGAAAATATTTTAAAAAATATTATATTTAGTAAGATTTCAAAAAATTGTCAAATTATATATAGGGGTATTTATAAAATATTTGAGATAGATTAAGCTAAATTATAAATTTTGTAAAAGGAAAAGTTTTTTAGAAAGGTTAACCATTAAAGATGTTATTTAGGAAAATGTTTTTGGTTAGTGGAATGTTGATGTGACAAAAGTAATAAGCTTAACCATTTGGGATGCTCTAAGGCTCATTAAAAGCTGCCACACGACATTGTGGGATGCGTCCATCAAATGCCAGGCATTAAAGGTTTGACAGCTGACACCCTGTTAAACTGTAAAAAGCTTTTCTTTTTCCTTTTTCAATGCCAACCGCTACTATACATAAAAAAGAATTGATTTTGGTAACACAATTTTTAATGTTTATACCATACTATATAATTTTTACAGCTAACTATATAAGTATATTAAACATTAAACGTGGTATATACATTAAAAGTTGTAAGAAATCACCCCCTTACTGCCTTACATCAAACGGCTATATTGCCAATTTTTTTAAATTTGTTAATTATTTCCGTTTCACCTACAAATACTCATTATATATGTCACACCCCACCAAAATGGTTTGCGGGAGAAGAGAATACGACTAACATTGATAACATCACACATCGAATATAGTAAAGCAACGCAATAAAAAAAATTATCAATATCATTTACAAAATCAATAATTAAGGTTGAAAACACTCAACCAATTAAACGATGTTTAATATAAAAATAAATGTCTAAATCTTTGTTGAAAGTTGAATCAGTTTCTTTTACCTGAGAAAACACATTAGAAAAAGTGTCAACACAAAGGTTAGTGAGTTCACATGTTTTTTGAATCCGAAAGGTTTAGTATAAAAATTATCAACACAAAGGTTGGTGAGTTTGCAGGCTTTGCAACTCCAATATTTAATCTCATCAAAAATAGTTCAGTACAAATCATGCACACATTGAATACGTATTCTGAAATATAGAACAAAAATGGTTTTTCGTGCAATGCATAATCCCTTGACATGTTTGCAGGACATTCAAGTTAAAGTATAATCAAAGAGTCTATAATCAATCCGAAATCTAAATTGTTAGAATATAAAGCTCAAACCCAGTTGGGCTAGCGCATAACTAGCCATGAGCAGGGGATCAATCCCGATAGTACTATCTCTATATTCTTTGTCTAACACAAATAGTTAATGATTATTGTTAAACGAGGACTTGAATTGTGGTCCTAAACTGTTGGTACGTGTACACCACTAGAGATGCACACAAACCGGTTGTTGACCAAACCGGTTTCGGGTTTGACCAAAACCGGTTTTGGTCAACGCCGGTCATAACCGGTTTCTCCAATAACCGGTTCGGTTAGTAACCGGTTTCGACTCTCGAAAACTATAACCGTGTAATGGGTATTGTAACCGGATCGGTTCGGTTATAAACCGGTTAACCGGCCAAAACCGGTGTGTTGACCAAATTTGTGGTCGGTTATGGTCAAAACCGGTTTCGGGTAACCGGTTACTAACCGGTTCGAACCCTAAGAACCCAAACCGGTTCCTAACCGATCGGTTATTCAATAACCGAACCGGTTACGGTCAAAACCGGTTTTGACCGGTTACGGTTTCGGTTCGGTTACCGGTTTCGGTTTCGGTTTCGGGTATTTTGTGCACGACTATACACCACAATGATTATACAAAGATTAATTATCGCAAAATAGTTGAGTAGTATATGTTTTCTCCCCCAATAAAGTAGTTATAAAACACTAAAAGTGTGGCCATGAAACTCACCTTAGCGCAGCTACCAAATTTGAAACCACGAGTGTTGGAGTTTCCAACCAAACGGTCCTAGCGTACGTCCTAAACGCATAGGATTAAATAAATAAGCGAAAGTCTCAAAAGAACGTCTAATCTACATGATGCAATAATGTTTCTCTTAACACGAATCTAGACTTGAGCAATACATTGGTAACTAGATTGGGGTTGGTCTCATATTTTAAATACGTTTGTTTGACTTATATAAGTTTTGAATATAGTTACACTTTGATTTGAAAGTACCGAGTTTTGATACAATAGATAATTATAAAAATAAATTTAAGTCACTAAAATAATTATTAAATACTAATAGTTAATTAGAGTAATTTTAAAATAGCCATAATAATTATAACTTATTGTTTAAATAAATAATTAATTAAAAGAATTAAATAATTTTTAAATTAAATACAAATATCGTTTGAAAAAAAGTCATATTTTAATTATTAATTAATTAAATAATTATTATGAAATAACTAATAAAGTTTTAATTTAATTATTAAATAAATGTTTAAAAACTAATTGACTTTAAAGTTTAAACTGACTTTTTTTTTAAAACATCGTTTGGGCTTACAGAAACAAGCGGTGTTTTCATATGTTTCTGGGCTTCAATTTTCACTAGGCTCAAAATGGCCAGATGGTTTCGGACTTCGCTGGGTCAGCCCAAGGCCAAGGCCCAGCTCAATAAATAAACTAAATGGGCTCGATGACTTGAGGCTCACAACAGAAACACTCGGATACATTACATCGCAGGGAACCGGCTACGACTAATGTAGCTCGCCGGAATATACCACCGGTGTCACTTTCCGACCACACACTAACACACACACACACACACACTTACAATGGAAATAATATGGATATGAAAGAGACTAGACGACCGGAATACGACGATGTTGCCCTAAGGTGTGTGGCTAGAGGTGAGTTGTTTAATTGTTTTCATTGTATATTGATTGTTTTTCATTACGAGCGAAATTTAGTCCGCGCGTTGCAGCGGACTTATAAGCATTTTTTTCTTAAGCAAAAACTATAATTTAGTTTATATTTATGATCAAAATTTTATAGTATCGTGTCTTATAACAATATACATATATTATACAGGTATTCTTCTCAAATTAATATTTTGGATTAATAACATGTTGATTTAGGTTGTTTGGTGTTTTATTTAGTTTAAATTATTAGTAATATTTTAGACTATTCAATTATATAACTTATTAAATAAACTACTCCGTAATAAATTGTTAAAAGTTTAAGATGAAAGGGTTATTTAATAATAAAATGAAAAAAGTATATTTTAAAAAAGTTTAAAATCATTAATTTCAAAATATATGCGTTAAAAGTATATTTTGGAAGAAAAACATATATTATGGAATTCTATAAAATAGTGAAAGTTGCAAAATGAATTAAATAACAAAAATAGATAAGCAGGAAAATCAAATCCGCATGCAGCAAGGTTCGAACATTGGTCCTCTCGGAGGGAGAGCCTTTGCAACTCCAGACTTTTCGGCCGGGGCAAATTAACTTTTGCTAAACAAACCAAGTATATTAGTATTATATATTGGTACATTCGGGGCATTTTAGTCAAACATTTTACTGTTCATAACAGTATGATAAATGTATTTATAGAACAATTTGAAAAGTTTAAATAAGAATTTAGAATGTTTATTCTTGCCACATTTATATACAGATGGTTCAGCATTTAAGAATGTACCATGTAGACAAACTCATTCTGGGTTCTGTATGTATGCAGGACATCAAAAAGTTTATGAATTTTTTTTTGCAATTATCTCGAGACACTTTGGGTTACATATGTGACTTCGACTATGTTACTCACAACGAATAAATGTATTTTACAGGTATTTTATCATTCCGTCGTCATTTTAGACTCAATCTGAATTAATATTAAAATTCTTATTAGAATTATCAGACGTTTTTAATAGGTGAAATATAGGTGAAATAATCAGCGATATGGAAATTATCACACGTTTTTATTAGACTGAGTATTCTTTCTAAAAATTTGAATTTTATGTAATTTTTAGTACTAGATAGTAATCCGGATTTAGTTATTTAATCATGAATTTTCGTTCTTGTGTTTGCCGATAAAAAGCACCAAGAATAAAATTTTATTTTTTTGGTGTATATTTTCAGTTATTTGTTGCTTGGTGACTGGTGATATATGAACGAGTCGATTTGGGTTGTGTTTTATCTCAAACGGGTTAAATGGGTTTTAAGTCAACTATTTGTGTACTCAAATTGGTAAGAATTATTACTAAAAACAATAAATGCATTAAAAATACTATCATTTTATATCAAACTGGTAAAAATTATTAAACTTTTTTATGCATTTAACTGAATATGGTGTTGAATGGGTTGTACGCATTGCGCTTATACCACCTGATGTGCGATACAGACCAAAACGGGCTAAAAAGGAAGAAAACAAAACTTTGACTTTTTAGGTCAAACCTTATTCGAATCTATATGGAGTGTTTAACAATTTTGACTTCATAATTTTGGCTCTTGACTTCTTGTAGTATTTGTTAATAAGTTTAGTGCCTTACAAAGTTTTCATGAAAGTTTAAATCCTTAAACAGTTAATTAGATTCTTGAAGTTTACCACAAAAGTCAAAGTGAATTTGTATCTTGTATGAAACTAGTGTTATACTCTACTTTTAAGCTTTGTATGATGTATATATCATATTAATTGTAACATTTTGTTTTTAGTTACTTTTACAAGCAAATTAGCTAATTATTGTTGATGAATGACATTTTTAATTTTTTTGTAGCACTTTGTGATTTTTTTGATGTGGACGTAATGATGCCGAGAGGAAAATAAGTTGCAGTGGACAAACTGATGAGGTGAAAAGTCGACATTGGAGATTTATAGGGACACAATTCACAATGAATCAACGAGCACAATAATTTCCGGTAGTCTTAATTGGAAAATGGGAAGATGGAACATTGCAATAGATCTGCTGTAAATTTTCAGCCATGTTTATCTTGATCGTAGGGTTCAAATTTATATCAAGAACCTTAAATTTTGTTTATCATTTAATTTTGTTATTGGCAACTAAATAGAACCCTAGCCTGTTTTTCTCACCAGATTTTAGTTTCCAAAACTATAGATGTGTTTTGACTATTGTAGTCAATTTAAATCTTAATTCAGTATGGATATGCTTTAATTTTGAGGGAAACAGTGCTTCATTTACTCATTTAGTACTCAAAATGCAATGACATAAGAATAATTTGGATTTTAGTATTTGACCTTCTTCGAGTTAAAAGTCAAATGTAGTATGTTTAGTTTACCAAATGTCCAACAATAATAAAAAGTTTTAGTATTCAAAATGGCGTAATGTGAGCAATTGGATTTCAAAATTGACTTCCCTAATAAAAGTCACAGTGCATCCCAAAAAATGCGTTCCCATCAAAAAATGCAACTATTTTGGCACATAGTTGAAGAAATTGTCTGATTACTTAGGAAATGTCTTTTTTTTTTTTTTTTTATTGTTGTTACTACGTTATGTTGCTTGCTCTATAGTTCTAATTCCTAATGCTTGGAAAGTAATTTGTACAAATGAGCACCTTAAGGAAGCAAAAATGTTTTGAGAATGAATAATATAACGATATTATGTATAGGGTCTATGATTGAATGCTGGGATATAACCCATATGTAATTTTTTTTTAGCTCTGCTTAACTTATGTTACAACCTATACAAACTATTTAGTCTCTTTGTTGTGTTAAATGATTACAACTAAAGTTGGGTCATAGGTAGTTTAGGCGTATTAATTAGATTATTCACCTTTTGAGGTTTTGACATTTTGCTAGGTAGTTTGCAAGTATATTTGTAATGGTTCTATTTTAGTAGGGAAAAACGTATCACTTTTAAGTTTTACAAAATTATGACTACGGAATTATTTTTAAGGTACACAATTCTGAATAATAAAATATTTTTAACAAAGTAAAAGATTATAGGCTAGTACTCTATAAACTACAAGGTTGTCATGCTCGTAAGTACAATTGAAAATTTTGAAGTCCAAAATTATTTGATAATTGTGTTTATAAAATACATGCTCAAATTAAGTTTGATAATAAGCTTAGTAAAAAGTGCATATGAATTGTACTTATTGTTTTGTAGATTTATATTACTGTAAATAAATTTAATTTTACAAATATTATATTAGTAGAGTTGTATTCTAGGAAGTCCACAGGATTTGTCTAGTCCCAAGGGACAAATCCTAGTCATTGGATCAAGATGGTCAAGATCAAATCTTCCACCTACAACCACCGCCGGCCGCCGCCTCCGGCCACCTCCGGCCGCCGTTCGCCGCCGGTGGCCGGCGGTGGTGGTGGTGGCTGACAGTGAAGGTGCTGGTGCTAATGGGGGTGGTGGTGGTATTGATGTATCGAAGCACATGTGCTTCACTAAAACACAACATATTAATTCGAAGCACATGTGCTTCAGGTCACGAAACACATGTGCTTCAAGTCACTAAAAACATGAGTTTCTAAACACACAAGGGAGCATACGAAGCACATGTGCTTGACGTTATGAAACACATGTGCTTCACTACACATAAAAAAAAATCAAAACAAGTGACGAACATATCATTATGAAGCACATGTGCTTCATAAAGCCAAGCACATGTGCTTCATAAAGCCAAGCACATGTGCTTCATAAAGCCAAGCACATGTGCTTCATAAAGCCAAGCACATGTGTTATTGTTCCTGATCTTTTATAGGCCGAATGGGTGAAAAGTAGCCCAAACTATTTTTTATTGTGTAAAATCTCCTTAACTTTTTTATTAAGATTTTGTTATTTCGTAACCATATTGATCAAGTAATTCACCAACACCAAAGGCTTATTGTTTATCAAATGAAGTTAATGAATTCTTATATTGTTTATATGTTTTATGGTATGTTTTTTTAAATAACTTAAGTGAACATACAGGATGGTGCTGCAGTTACTGGGCTTGGAAATGCTGCTGCTTCATTAGTTGCTGTGAATATGACAGGAAATCCTATCTATGACCCTATTGGTTACATCATTGTTGGAAACCTACTTGGAGTGGTTCATTTTAATCTGAAATCTTAAGTTCATGCATTTTGTTATATACCAGATTATTAACGTGTGTCAATTTAATATTAGTTGAAAAAAAATCTAAATCCTATTTTGTTTAAATTAAATGATGGTGGCAGAAAATAAATACACTTAAGAAACATATGATCTACTGACATTTGGTTATTGCAATTAATATTTTACTAAAAAGTTAACGTAAAAACAATTGTATAAATATATGTTACATGCAAAAATGTGGACGAAATTGAATAAATTTAAGAGGGATATAGTTGGAAATTCCAAAATTAGAGAATAAGGTAATTGTTTGTTTTGTTATATAGTATAGAAGATTACTTGCTCCCTGTAAATTATTACAGTATATTTTTGTTCATTAGACACGCATTTTGCTCAAATTTTTTTTATGTTTGATCTGTTCTTGTCAATTATGCTGACTTAAGGGGTTGTTAATGTAAATTTGTTGTAGTGGAGGTGGCTATATTTTTTATCTAGAGAAACCGACATGCATTGATTGGTAGAGCAAATGATGATCATGATATGAAAACTATTCTTAACTCGTGATACAGCTTGACACCTGAGGTACAATGCAAACGTAAGTGAACACTAAAGGTTTGACCAAAATAAAATATAACTTTATAATTAGTCATAAAGTATGATATTAGTTAATATTAAATTAACTAATATTCGTGTTTTATTTGCATAAATCACCAGACATAAATAGTTTTAACACTAAAGTAAAACTTGGATCTGAGTTTTAATTATTTGGTCAAAACTGTATGTTAATAGTAATTAGTCAAACTTAAGTGGAAAATTTTATTTAAACAGTGAATGATAAACAGTTTGACTTTCTATATTTTTAATGAGTTTGACTATAATATTATTTAAAATTCCGGTAAATTCAAAACAACACTTAATTTTTTGTATATAAATTCAACATGTCCAAGCTATATTAATGTTTTTCTTGACAAGTATATAGATCGGGAAATGTTAACTTACGTTCAGTTGAACGTGTGGTTGATTTTCTAACTCAAATAAGTGGCATTCGACCCGTGACTTGAAAAAAGGTTTACCTTTTTTTTATCTAACTAATTAAGCCGTTTATATATTTTTGGTTAGAGGATTAAATTTTTTAATGATTTTACCATTTGATATATTTCCCATTACTTTGGAGAAATCAGCTATAACATCTGAGGAAGCTTAAGACGAGCAACGGGCATAGACTTGCCATTAATGAGGTAAAGAATTTTCTTTGTGCTATGTATTATAGTTGTGAGATTGTAGTTATGAGAGCTCTCTTCATTGTATGCATTCCTACATAATGCGTCAAGAAGCTGAAGCACATCTGTTTAAAATTTGAATTTTACATTAAAAGTGGAATTTTAAACACATGTGCTCCATGTAACTTTCATCATCTGTTTTCTGGTCTATTTTTGGAAGAATTCATAAACCCTAATTGGTTTGTAACTATTGAACTCTTATCATTCATGTGTATCATGTTCTTGAAGTTTAATAGCCCTTTATTTGTGTCCTTTTGTTACGAATGGCCCATGTATGTTAATAAA
This sequence comes from Calendula officinalis, assembly GCA_963853835.1. Taxonomy (NCBI): domain Eukaryota; kingdom Viridiplantae; phylum Streptophyta; class Magnoliopsida; order Asterales; family Asteraceae; genus Calendula; species Calendula officinalis. The sequence continues at coordinate 30,648,957 of OY970822.1, forward strand.
TTATGGTCAAAATATTAAACCATATGTCTCTGACTCAAGAACCTCGGTTGAATTAGCAAAAGTCAAACGTTTGACTTCAAACAGATGGATAGTCTTTTTTGGCATTCAGGCTAAAACTTCTTTATGCTTAAATATGATTAAAGGGCTACCTTTTTTAGTTATAACCCATATCATTTGTTTTGCAGGTTTTGACACCAATTGGGCTAATACCCACTTAATGAAACACCCTCCTAATCGAAGATGCATCAATTGCAACAACAATTTGGTATGTGTATTTGTGTATATACTTATTAAGTTAAAAGATTTTATTAGTTATACCAGCTTTGTGTTTCTTATCTTAATATTTTATTTCCAGTTTATGCAATTTCAGTGTAACAAAGATGTATTTGAGCCTCCAATGTATGGATCTTTAACGTGAATTATTGCTAAGATTAATTATTTATTTTTTGTTTTATTTGGCAATAGAACAAAATAATAAAGCATGGGTGTTGTCAAAAGTTTGACAAATTTACATATGGATGGGTTGATTTGGTTATTTTATATACCTAATGGGTCAAAAGGGCAAAATAACAATAAGAGCTAATAAGGAAACAAGTCAAATGGATCAAAATGTCTGGAAATTGTATATTTCACACATGGATATTGGATACTAGCAACTCATTTTTTCATATTATTAGATTGCTATTGAAATTATATAATTTATGTATAAGAAGTAATTTGGGTTATAACCCAGGGACCTCGGTATTACCCGTTTTGTCACCTTGTGGAACATGGGGCCATTGGTGGCGGTGAGAGGCAATTATACAAATTCAAAAATAAATGTTTACAAAAAAATCTTATTTTGTCTCTAAATTTCCTATAACATTAATTCATGTTTCAAAATTTGTACCAACTTATCATTATAATTATGGATTGTTATGTTATTTAAATGATATCAATATTTTTTTTTTCTACATATCTCTTGAAGCATGCCCGCCCAGTCGGGCGGGCTTTGAAGCTAGTGAATTAATATACATGTTATAAGAACATATATGTATCTTTACTACTTATAATGCATTTGGGATCTTTCCTCAAATAGTCGACTGGAAATTCAGCCAATTTCTTTCCATTTTTGGAGAAAATTGTGTCTATTAAAAAAGTATAAGAAGCAGGGTTCAAACGCTAGACGTTTAGACCATTAACTAACACGCTAACCACTGAGATAATAGATTATGAATTTCTATCGTTACTTTTCTTTATTATATCCTTAATATTTGTTGGGGCCTGGGGGAATTTCAAAGGTTGCAACTAAAAGGAAGTTGAGCAGGGTTCTTTGGGAATCAAAATTCACCAGCTATGTTTTCATCGGGTAAATACATTTCGTGTTCTCGATGTTTTCCTACATGGGCAGCGACTGAGGAAAATCTTTTCGGGAAAACCCTAAAATCTCTCTCTTTTGCAGCTAACGACTGTTGCCTACGCCCACCGGTGATTCATCTTCGACCGCCAGCCGGCAGACACACAATCCGTCGTCGGCCGGCCGTATCTTCGCTGGATCCCAGTCGTATCTTTTCCAGTTCACCGGATTCGAGTAGTATCTTCACCATTTTGCTACTGTGTGGTGAGCATCTATACCTATTCATCGTGTTTAATTGTAAATTGTTGAGCTATTGCTACTGTGACACAAAAATCTTGTTTAACCATAACAGTGCTCGATCCAAATCAAGGCAATGAAATCTCCATGGCCAACTCTCTTATGATGTTCAATCAATTCATTTTTTTTCCTATTTCATTTTGATTTCTTTTCATCATTTTGTATCTGTTGCAGAACTTAAAATCATGTCACAAGCTTAAATTCCTAAGTTGGTTGAATCTGCATTACTCAATTCAACTCGTAATACACAGAGGTACTATTCGTTTCAATCTGATTATTTTTTAGTTTGATATGATAATTTCGTTGATTGAAATCATGATTTTGTGCGTGATTTTTGTGCTATATTCGGCTGATTACCTTTTGTTGAAGTTAACGATCATTTATAAGTATTTCATCAATTGAGGATGAACAATTTGCACTTTAATGTATGTGATCTCCTATTCTATATCATGATTGACTACACCAGATTGAGCCATTTAATAAAATGAATGGCAATTGGATAAGTAATTGATGTTAATTTCATGACTGTTTTCATTTGGTGGTAAACAAACTTGATTCGGGGCAAATACAATCTTACATGTTTTTGGATGTTCAATCTCTTATATCATCCTTTTATTGGATAATACTTTTTACCGGTCCATGCTTGCAGACAGAAGCTTAGAAGTGCCTGAATGGTCGACCTCCTTGAATGAAATTCGCCGAAAATCAAGGGTTCATCTTCAATTCTCCCTAATTTGCCTCGGATATGGGTAACCATTGCACAATCCCATGCGTTGCACAACAAAATTCTAAAGAGTTTCATGTTCATGTTGTCGATGACAGCAACATCGATCGGAAAGTCAGCGAGAGGCTTCTCAAAGTCTCATCCATTAAAGGTACGATTTGTGGATTTTGATTTGTGGCTGAAGATCAAGATCAAGGCTGTGCAAACAGGTAATAAATTCTTTGTTGAATCCTAATATTGTATAATCATTACATTAACCTATTGGTTAATATAATTTTTTAACTCTAATTGAGTTGTATTATCTTGTTGTAACCAGTTGTGATCGCTGCTTTTAAGGCGGGTTGGTATTTTTTTTTTATGTCTCTCAATTTCGGTTTCGGTTTTATTGGTTTCGGTTTGGTTTTTAGACTGTGGTCACCCCTACTTCTGCTTCATTAACACAATGTTTAGCCAACTAAGCTACTAGCGCCTGCGCATAAGCTTGACAACAGCTTCATTCTTCTCCCAATCCACCTCGAGGTTCTCCTCTTTGTACTCGACCCCAGATTTTCCGGTAGCAGGATCTCCGCCTCCACATACCTTGCGGGAGTTCCATCAACCTCCTCCCTCCCCGCCTTCAAGGTAATTTTGCTCCCCTGAAGAGCACACTCCAAATCCTTTTTCTTAAATCCCGTCAATGGAATGGAGTAGGCCAGGTAGCCACCAAACTCCCTCACAAGGATCTCAGGTTTGCTCACAAACCTAACACTCTCGGACGGAAGACGGGTTTGTCTCTTCCTCCCCCATCTTGCAAACGCTGCCTGCTTCTTGAGACTTAAAAACACTTCGAGGTTTTCAAACTTGTGCATTAAGCTGCCAAACATACCAAGTTTTTTCTTCACATCGTTGTTAATCTTCACAACAATCTTTCACTCACTCCCACCTGGGGTAGCTACCCCAGCTGCGAGAGTAGCTTCTTTTGCTCTCGTTCTATGAAGCAAGCTTTGACTCATCCTCGCAACGACGGTTTTCTTGAAGGAATGGAGAAGTTTTGCCATTTAGGGTTTTTTATGGTTTTGTGCTTTGGGTGGTGAGTACTGTGCGTTAGGAGGTGTGCTTTTTATAACTATTTTGAAGTAATTGTTGTTAGGTGTTTTTTCTTTGGCTTATATAAGCCGTTCTCATTGTAATAGAAACATGTTGAATTTTTATGACAAAGTTGAAGTTTTGTGAAAATTGTTGTTCACTCCTAATATTATTCTTTGTGTTGAGCATATTTTGAAGATCATTTCCACAACATTCTTCGAATCAACGTGGTTTGGTTGGATTTTTCCCGGTATTCGTAAAATCAACTGGTCAATCTATTCTATCGTCCTTTTTACCCTACATTAGTTGGTATCAGAGTCCAAATTCCTGCCGAGTTTCGCGTTAGTTTCCTATCCAGAATTGTTGTTCAAAATCCTACAAAAAAAAAACAATATATCATGTTACGTAAACTACAATTTGAAGATGATGATGTAGTAGAGGAGAACACATACATCTACAGCAACGAATTTTTCTATGATTCAAAAGAGGATGTTGATAATATTTCATTTTCCGATCCACAAGAAAAGGATGATGAGACAAATTCAATTTATGATTCTGATCCCATCTACAACACCGATGAGGAAGAGGAATTTATTGAAGAAATTGAAGAAATTAATTTCATAGCCGGAAACGATATTGTTGAAGAAATTGTGGAAGAAATCAATTATGTTGATATGGACAAAATTGTTGAAGAAATGGTGATTTTGGTTGAACAACAAAAATCATTCCAAGAGCTTACAACCTCGAGAATCAATGAATATAAGGGCCACAAAAATTCAAGTTACCATATATATTTTATGAACACAATTCCTTTTCTAAACATCTTAAAGAAATCCAAATTCTAAGCTTAATTGATCAAGAAGGTTTATTCATTTTTCATTTCTATGTTCGTTTCAAAATGTGGGAATTTTTTACATTTTGGAAACCGTGGGATGATTACTCTTTTTATAAAATTGAAGGTTGTAACAAAGCTTTTTACTAACGTGATAAGGGATTATGGTGATGTATTAGATATCGTTGTTTATAATCTTACAAATAATGTTTTGGGTGGCTTTTCATTCATTGCTAAAAAAACATAAAAAGGTATTGCATAATGTTTTTGGAGAAAGAATGATATCCACTTTTGGCATGCTTGAATCTGCTCATAAGGATGAATATGTGATCTTTATACTTGTTAGTCACATGTACAAAGTTATAGATTTCAAGTTTGCTTGGAATTTGTTTACACCAAAAGAGAAGATGGTTGCACATGTAAACATAAAAATACATTCATCATTTGTGATTGATTATGAACAAGATGAATTGAGGTCAATTCATTTCAAAGAGGGAGGGAATGATGCATGCATGGATGTGGAAGGAGTTTTTTTTTTGGGAAATGATTTGTTTAAGGCATAATTTACTTATCTAAGGCAAATAAAATTATTTAAGGCAATTAAATTACTTTTATTTGCCTTAAATAACTTTATTTGCCTTAGATAAGTAAATTATGCCTTAAACAAATCAATTCCCTTTTTTTTTTTTTTTACTAAAATGGTGTTTTCAAAATAAATATTTACCAGATTGGTGTGATTTGAGAAATATTTACCTAATAGGTGTTTTTGCATCTTTTGTACCCCTTTTCCATCTTTAAGGGTTTTTCTTTCAGTTTTTTTTCTTCAATTTTTTTTTTCTAGAATTTATCATTATATAGTATAATGTATCATTTTTTTTCTTCCAGATTTTATCATTTTTTTTCTCATTATTTTAAACTGTTAAAAGTTATTCACCATGCACGAAAAGCTAAATAGTTCATAATAAACTTTGCTTCAAAAATGTGAATCTAAAAAATACAACAAACTTGAAGTTCCAAATAAGAACTTTGCAAACAATTCAAAAAACAATAAAAAAAAATCAAATAGTAAAGAAGGGACTATAAAAAAGCGAATCAGAAACTCGGGTTTAAATCATCTAAGATGTCAAAGGGGAATCTAAGTAGCTCATTATACGCTACAATGTAATTGTAATGGTAATTCAAAGCAAATAACAAAAAAATTAAAAACAAACAAAAGAAGTTAATCTTAAAAAATGAAAATATAATAGATATGAGTAAGTGGCTCATGTGCACTCTAGAATTGATCAAAACACAGACATAGTAAAAGCCACATGAACATTTTGAAAACTATAAAAAAAACCATAAATTGTATACACATAACTAATAAAGAAAGAACAAGTGCAAAATTATTCATGAAAATCTTAAGAACGACTTTCATTTTTTGATTTTATAAACCGTTTAATTATAGCCAATGAATTAATATACATGTTATAAGAACATATATGTATACTCTTCAATTGTCAATTAAACATTATTTACAATGTTAAAATAGAACAACACATATGTTATATGTGCTATGACGATAATTACACTCATGATTTATCGAAGATATAATGCTAACTCATTGTAATTTAAACATTATTTTGATTACTTGCAAGTTACCAATTATCACATAATATTTTGTTGTAGTTACCGTTATTATTTAAAGTATATCTAGAATTTATTTTCATTAATTGTAAATTACCAAAAATCACATTTGGACTATTTAATGAAATCTTTCCTTAATCACATTCGGACTATTTTGAAATATATTAAGGAAATGAATTTTAATATGTTACCAAAAATCTAATCTATCTAATACTAGTATATAGTGTAACACCTCATATTTTAATACCAAAGATTGGCCAAAATAAAACATTTTATAAATAGAAGAACATCCCCAAATTTGGATTTACAAAAACATTGGTATGAAATCAGAGTATAAAAGTAGGTGTTACAAAATAGATCATAACCAAGCCAAGACTAAATCCAATCTAGTGTTCTTCTAATCTAGGTCCCGCATCTCTATCCATGCGTACCTAAGCCTTCGATCCCGAACCTGAGTACATAGCAAAACAAAACAAGGAGTACGTGAGACAAAACGTCTCGTGAGATACATGGGTTTAGACCCAAAGTTGGTAATAACAACCGAATGGCAAACAACAAACATATAAGCGATCATCCATCTATCTAGTCACCCTATTGTGACTCTAATACTTTGCTTTCCTAGCAATCATATCTAGTTGTCGGGACGTCCCCAACCAACTAGAACCACATTAACTTATTAACCGGGGATCCCCCGCATTAACAAGCTTCAAGGTAAAGGCAAGAGGGAATTGCCCAATCTACCAATACCTGCCTTACTCACCGGACTACTTCCAGTTAGCAAGACTACTATCATGGAATGGGCCGATGGGGATCCGCCCAAATGCTCCCCATTCCATACCTCATGACCGGGGATCCCCCGCATCATCACATCATCTCACCATATCATAACTCGATGGTTATGTCAATCTAACTCTCGGCTATCACGTCTATCATCAAGCAAGTTAGTTCAATACAACTATCGGTATAACTAACTACTAGCTACTAGTCTACACAATTAAGCAAATAGACCATAACACAAGTAATAAAATATATTTCATAGGCTATGTACTCAGTAAAGTCCACACGTACTCACCTTAGCAATAATTGCTCCAACCGTGTTCTTGACACCAAAACTCTTGCTTCACAATTTCACCGACTTTCCAAGATGTCACCGAAAGCCTAAAACAATGATCATACAATGCTCAACATCACAATCTACTATCAATGTGTTCATCTACCTCTAGATAACACCCATCAATCCATTTCCCCCAAATATGGTGATTTACCAACCCTAGGTTTAACCAACCCTTAAGATTCTCACAAATCATAATCATACACTTGTTTCCTTTGTTAATATACCATCTATTAAGTGTATACACCATTTATATCACCATAATCCATAACCCCAAGAACTAGGGTTTCAAACCCAAGCTTCTAAACCCATAGATCTAAAGCTACAACTACAAAGGATTGAAGATATACCTTTAATCTTCACTTAGGAGTGAAATTTATCAAGCTTTGATGGAGAAATCGACCCAAATCAGCTCTTGCACTCCAAAATCGCCAATGGAAGGAACTAGGGTTTTAGAAATGAATTTATGGCTAAAAACCCCAATTTAATGCACTGGTCGGAAGAGCTCGCGCCCCGCTCGCGCCGAGCTCGCGCCGCGAAAGGACGCGGGTCTTCCCGCTGGTCGCCGCTTTATACCAGACTTCGCGCCCAGCTCGCGCCTGGCTCGCGCCGCGAAGTCGATGCGAAGTCGACGCGACTTTCTCGCGTTTCAGCTCTGGTCCCTCTGCTCAACCTCGCGTTTCGCTCGCGCCAGGCTCGCGCCGCGAGACTGCCTTTGCAGCAGGGCTGCACTTTTCGGTCTAGGTTTCAACCGGGTTTCGCCCATAACTTTCTCATACGGACTCCAAACGACACGAAACCAATTCCTACGGTTTTAATATGATTTATCCATAATTATCGTATTTTTATTTATTTTATTTATCTACAAATTTCGGGTCGTTACAACTATCTACCCCTTAAAAGGATTCCGTCCTCGGAATCACTCAAAAATTCCAATCCGCATTCTACCGAGTATCCATTCTCATTCTCCCGCGGTTATTACCGTTAAACTTTTCTTATCCCGAATTAGTCAACAATATGTATGTAAACACTCAATTAATCCCGTTAGATCCAAACGGGTCAAAAAATCAATTCTACCCCTTTAGTGCCCAAATGGGCCAAACTTGCACAATTTTGACCACAAGACTTTCAATCCTTTAACCGCTCATCTTATACTCGTAGAAATGACATGACCCACGCATTATAATCAACTAATTGACCAACACCAAAGTCAAAGTCTAGTTTCGACCAAGTTACCATATTCCAACATCGTCTAACCCTTGACTTAAGAACAAAGTCAACTATACTTTTACAATTTCCTTTACCATCGACCTCTAATTATGATTTATCAACCATTAGATACCAAATTCCAAATTCAAAAACGCCCAACGGGTCAAAGTCCCATAATTTTGACCATAACTCTTTTAATTATTTCATTACCCCTTTCTCATACACACAACTAATACATTATACTCTCATCATCGCGAGTCATTCGAAACGAAAGTCAAAACCCATCCTTAACCAAGTCAACTAATCACATGTTGACTAATCTTGACTTTTGCCTAAAGTCAACCATACCCCTTTTTTTTTTTTTTTTTTTTTTCCAGTTAACAGATTCCCTACCCTCGAGATATCATTCTCGACTTATCACTCCCAATCATACTCATAATTGTTCCCTTAACAATCGTTCATATCTCCAAATTTCAAATCTTTTCAAATTTCCCCAAGTTCTCACATTCCCTCATGGTCACATCAACCCTTTACCGTTTCTTAACTTTCATTTGGTCACCTATACCATTTCTTAGTACTATTTCAATCATCTTCGCCTCACATACCATAATTTCACACAAGCTGATCATATCCTGGTTCCCAATAACAATTGCTTTCTAACGACATCCTTTTTCTCATATTCTAGAAGTCGTAGGCATCCCATACCTATACATGACCTAATGCAACCCGCATTTCCAACCAAATTTTCATTTACCATAACATAATAGCAATACTCATTAACCACATGGTGTTATCTTCGTCATATAAACGCATAAGCATACACACCTACATATATATATATCACGCCAACTCAATCTAAATGTATCTATTGTGCACATATACGGACATGTGTATATGTCACCAATACCATCTAAGCATCATCACATGCGCGTACACAACCATATGTATATGTCACATCAATGTCATCTGACATCCATCTTTTCGCATCGCGTAGCCTTGCTGCTATCTTACCCATTCGATCATCAAATCGCTCATCATGCGCTCTAGCACCTCTCCCATAAAAATCGCATTATCGTTTTCTTCCCTATTCCTATGTCTCCCATCGAACATAGTACTTAGCACATTTCATATAATATTATCTTTCCATTATTATATGCCTTCCAAGGCCATCACGTAATGCACATGCATTGTACCCCGCGGGTATACCAATAAAATCTCCGATTGTCGTTTACCGTTTCACTTACACATCAATCACCCTTAACCGGTCCATTTCCTTATTACCGATTTCCAATCCTTTTATTACCACCGGGGTAACCACCAATCTATTCCTTTAACCAAAGTTCACCGGCCAACCCGGTCACCCTTGAGTCAACCAATCGACTCCGGTCTACACTTGTAACCCATGATTTGGCACCCATTAGCCCAATAACCCATGTTCCCGTCTTTCTACATCGCGATACCTTGGAATATTTATTTCCCAGTCGTAGACTCGCACACGCTATGTCATATTATACACATCATTATTATGACATTTTGCCCATAATCGTCGTCTTACCCCTAATATCAATACGATCATCCCTGACACGAAATTTGTTATGGCTACATGCCAATTTTATTTTATTTTATTTATTTTATTTTATTTTTTTTTTACTAAACCATTTCTAACAATTAAAATATGCCATTCCTGACACTTATTCTTTTCCACTTATGTTACATTTATTTGTTCCAAGGCATCACTATACCTTTAATCCTTCTTTTCTTTCCCATTTACATATATTAACATTACATTACTTATCCGGATTCACGCCAAATACTCAAGTTTCAATTCTAAGATTTCTATTTCCAAATTTCCATCCTTACTACAATTCTTACCAAAACTTAGTACTTCATTGTACTACTATCCATTTGTTGGGAACATTTACCGTCCTTGCGGTTCATCTTTTGATACCATATAATAACATCAACCCCTATATCCTTACTATCTGCGACACACCGAACCATATTCCTTCCAAAAAAAATATAATTTCCATACACATAACTAACCGGGAAAATCATTCCCCAAAATAAATATCCACGTCATACAACTTATTTCCAATTTCCTATAACCATCAATCCGTGCGATAATCCAACCATTAAGCTATAACCACACAATATCTTGGCTTGGTGCATACCCAACCCATCCATACCGATAACCACATCAAACACCTAATTCCCATGGGCAACAAATCCACCTTAAACTTTCTACCGTCTATTTCTATTTCACAATTTCTATAAACACATTCAACCATAGACGTTTTCCCGTCGGCTACTTCTATCTCATAAACCTCATCTAACATTTTGGACGGCACATTCAATTTACAACCGAACTCATAAGACACAACGAATAAGTAGAACCCGAATCAAATAATATAGAAGATGGCATGAAGTTAATGAATAAAGTACCTGATACTACATCGTGCACCTCTCTTGCTTCCTCTCGAGTCACCTGAAAGGAACGTCCCTTCACTTGAGCCGGTTCCTCTTTCTTTTGAGCCGCGGGCACCTTTGGCTCGATCCTCTTTTTCGGGCACGCATTGCTATAGTGTCCCATTTCATGGCACGAGTAACACTCCACCTCGGAGAGCGTCTTGGATCTACAATCCCGTGCTATATGCCCCGTCTTTCCACAAATATAGCACACCTTCGAATCTCCTCGGCACTCGCCGGCATGGTTCTTCCCGCATCTCTTGCACGGGGCAACGCTTCCTTGCTTGAAGGAATTTGATGTGAACTTCCCCTTTTTAGAAGTTCCCGAGCCACTCTCGGCTTTCCTTTTCTCGTTCACATGGGCCCTCACGGCATTCCTTGTCGCATCTACCTCTTCCACACCCCGGGCGGCACCAATGGCCTCATCGAGTGTGACCGCTCTCCTTACCTCCAATTGGTAATCCCAAGGTAGCCCACAAGCATACCGGACTACCCTCGATCCTTCCTCAAAATAAGTTCTTGCGACAAACGGGAGCAATCCCGTGAATTCCCTTGAGTACTCCTCAACCGACCTATCACCCTTCTTTAGGTTTACAAACCTCTCATGCATCTTCTCCAAATCCCTTTCGGGGCAAAACTTTCTCTTCAACCTCGTGGTAAAGTCGTCCCATGACATCTTCTCAATCATCTCCCTCCCGAGGGTCTCATACACGATATCCCACCACACCATGGCATCTTCTTTCAATAGTTGTGACGCATACGTCACCATATCGGCATCCTTACACTTACTACTACCGATAACCCTCTCGGTCTCTCGGATCCACCTCATAGTTACTTTCGGGTCCGAACTACCCGAATACACATTTGGCTTACAAGCCATGAAGGTCTTAAAAGAACAACCATAATTTTCATCGGGTCTCGCCCTTGCATCACTACAACCACCTGTGGAGGATTTCTCCACTCGAGTGCCACCATCCCTAGTTTTCTCATCCGGTCTAGCTTCGGATACACGATCTCCACCCGACCTCTCACGGTCCCCAATGATGCGGTGCACCTCATCGGCCACCACTCCCTTGAGTTGTTCAATAATAGTTTGGAGGTCCGCCATGGTCACCGGAGTTCTATTAGCTCCGACCTCCGAGTCACCCATCCGATGCATCGACGGTTGACTTTCCTGTTCAACCACAACCTCGACATGAGGTATTTCTTCCTCCCGGCCCTCCGGGGCTTTACCACTTCTATGCGTGGTCACCATTTCTTTTGATCAAGACTAAACGAAAGACATTAAACATTTAGTACCTTGTGTACAACCCATTAGTCTCAAAGACTCAATATCCATAATCATATCAATTCTCATCGGTCCCCTAGGTTCAACCACAAACTTAATATAAAGTCTCAAGGTCAACCTATGCTCTTAAGGAATCTTATATTCCTAATGCTACAGTCTAAGACTAGGATGGTCATCCAACCTAATTCACTTAAACTATAGCTCTGATACCAAGTTGTAACACCTCATATTTTAATACCAAAGATTGGCCAAAATAAAACATTTTATAAATAGAAGAACATCCCCAAATTTGGATTTACAAAAACATTGGTATGAAATCAGAGTATAAAAGTAGGTGTTACAAAATAGATCATAACCAAGCCAAGACTAAATCCAATCTAGTGTTCTTCTAATCTAGGTCCCGCATCTCTATCCATGCGTACCTAAGCCTTCGATCCCGAACCTGAGTACATAGCAAAACAAAACAAGGAGTACGTGAGACAAAACGTCTCGTGAGATACATGGGTTTAGACCCAAAGTTGGTAATAACAACCGAATGGCAAACAACAAACATATAAGCGATCATCCATCTATCTAGTCACCCTATTGTGACTCTAATACTTTGCTTTCCTAGCAATCATATCTAGTTGTCGGGACGTCCCCAACCAACTAGAACCACATTAACTTATTAACCGGGGATCCCCCGCATTAACAAGCTTCAAGGTAAAGGCAAGAGGGAATTGCCCAATCTACCAATACCTGCCTTACTCACCGGACTACTTCCAGTTAGCAAGACTACTATCATGGAATGGGCCGATGGGGATCCGCCCAAATGCTCCCCATTCCATACCTCATGACCGGGGATCCCCCGCATCATCACATCATCTCACCATATCATAACTCGATGGTTATGTCAATCTAACTCTCGGCTATCACGTCTATCATCAAGCAAGTTAGTTCAATACAACTATCGGTATAACTAACTACTAGCTACTAGTCTACACAATTAAGCAAATAGACCATAACACAAGTAATAAAAATATATTTCATAGGCTATGTACTCAGTAAAGTCCACACGTACTCACCTTAGCAATAATTGCTCCAACCGTGTTCTTGACACCAAAACTCTTGCTTCACAATTTCACCGACTTTCCAAGATGTCACCGAAAGCCTAAAACAATGATCATACAATGCTCAACATCACAATCTACTATCAATGTGTTCATCTACCTCTAGATAACACCCATCAATCCATTTCCCCCAAATATGGTGATTTACCAACCCTAGGTTTAACCAACCCTTAAGATTCTCACAAATCATAATCATACACTTGTTTCCTTTGTTAATATACCATCTATTAAGTGTATACACCATTTATATCACCATAATCCATAACCCCAAGAACTAGGGTTTCAAACCCAAGCTTCTAAACCCATAGATCTAAAGCTACAACTACAAAGGATTGAAGATATACCTTTAATCTTCACTTAGGAGTGAAATTTATCAAGCTTTGATGGAGAAATCGACCCAAATCAGCTCTTGCACTCCAAAATCGCCAATGGAAGGAACTAGGGTTTTAGAAATGAATTTATGGCTAAAAACCCCAATTTAATGCACTGGTCGGAAGAGCTCGCGCCCCGCTCGCGCCGAGCTCGCGCCGCGAAAGGACGCGGGTCTTCCCGCTGGTCGCCGCTTTATACCAGACTTCGCGCCCAGCTCGCGCCTGGCTCGCGCCGCGAAGTCGACGCGAAGTCGACGCGACTTTCTCGCGTTTCAGCTCTGGTCCCTCTGCTCAACCTCGCGTTTCGCTCGCGCCAGGCTCGCGCCGCGAGACTGCCTTTGCAGCAGGGCTGCACTTTTCGGTCTAGGTTTCAACCGGGTTTCGCCCATAACTTTCTCATACGGACTCCAAACGACACGAAACCAATTCCTACGGTTTTAATATGATTTATCCATAATTATCATATTTTTATTTATTTTATTTATCTACAAATTTCGGGTCGTTACATATAGTTTAAGGAAATAAATTAGAATTTAAGAAATCAAATTTCGAATTCAAATATTTAAAGAAGATATGGACCAAATTTTGAATTGAAATATTTAAGGAAGATCTGGACCCGTTGACCCGGGAAAACCCAGAAATTTTTTAAAGCCCTAATATCCCAAATCGAAATCAGACGTACTTTCTACTTTCGTTTCTTTTTCACGCTCTGTTTCCCCTCGTCTCTAGCTTCGAGCGACTTGGGTTTAGCTTCGTTTCAACCGGCGACGTTTCAACCACCGGCGGCATCAACCGGCCACCACCGACACAAGGTAATTTCATTTTTCGATCCGATTAGTTTGCTGCGATTCCATTCGATTTGTTTGCTGCGATTCCAGTCGGTTAATTAAATGAGATTTGTTTGCTGCTCGGTACCAGATTAAAACGTGTTTGTTATCCGATTTGCTTGCTGCTCGGTTAGATTTGTTTGCTCAGATTATTTAGATAAGATTTGTTTGCTGCTCGGTTGGATTGTTAGCTCAGATTAATTAATTTCTGTTTTTGTTTCTATAAATTTATTGTTCTTTATGGCTTTATGCAGATGCAACAAATTGATAGTCAGCAACCATCATCACAATGTCTTAATAATCTTAATTTGATGCTTTAATAAACTTCTTAAGAATGTAATTTGATGTTTGAAAAATGATTTTTTTTATTAGATGTTGTTTAGACTTTTAAGTATGTATGATGTAATTTTATGTAATATTTTTCCTATGATTTTTCCCTTTTCCGGATGAACCACTGGTTAAACGGTCATCACACCGAGCCGAGCAATAACCCGGGTTTTAAAACATTGCTAGGGTACGTATTGTCATTTCACATTAAAAAATGTCTCTCCTCTTTATGTTGTTTGCACCGACGAGAACCTGATTTTTTCAAACTCCTGTTGGGTTAGCCACTTCCCTTTACTACCACTGTTTTGGTAAAATTCCGACGAGCACTTCCGACGACTATAAGGTGGAAGAAGCCGGTTCACATTCCGGTCAACCAACAGCTGCCGATGCTGGCCCAAGCGATTTTTTAGTACGTCCTCTTAATGCTTAATTTATCAGCTTTTAAATGTATTTAATTTGTGATAAATGTTTTGTTATTTTCAAGCTTCACCGGGAATAGCAACGGTGCAAATCAGAACTTACTCGGAGTTGTTACCACTAGGCGATGGTTCCGGAAAGAAGAAGAAAATGAAATCGATTTTACTTGTCTTGTGATTATATTATCAAAATTGATAAATTTAAACATTGTCATAGTAAAATCTATTTTGAATCAAAACTTCTAGAGTGAACTAATCAAAATGATTATGGGGATTTTAGGGTTTTGATTTTGGAGAAGAAGATGAAGTGCAATGCATGGATAGTTGTACATGTGTCTTGTTTTAAATTAAAAATAAATAAATGGGAAAAGATGAAAATACCCTCATGAGAAAAGGTTAACATCAAGACCAAACTTGACAAGTTTCCATAATAAGAACTATCTTTGTCATTTTTAAAAGCTTGGGACCAAAGTTGCAATTTTATAGAAACCCATTTGTAATTAACTTTTTTTTAACGTTTGAAATTTTATAATTAGGTTTGATATCCTGGCTTGAAAAGGAGAGGAAAATTGATTTTGATTATGTTGGAGTGAACCCAAATTTGTCTTGGATTCCATGAAAAAGGATGAGGAGGAGGATTACTATTTGATGGTTTCAAAATATGAAAAAGAGGGATTTCAAAGTTCCTATTGGTGACTTTGAAAAGTCAGAGATCCAATACCAGTCATGGACGGAAAAATGGTCATACAGCTCCAACCGAGTCAAAAAGGAAATAAAGCTTGTTCTTGAATTGCCTCAACCAAAGGGCGCTCAGTTCAAAAATTCCGACTTCTCTATGGTTAAGCACTAGAGAATAGATTTGGAATTACAATTAAATGATTGTTAGTTGAATCAAAGCCATGTTTTTAATTTGAATTCTACTCCGTAATTTGGATATTGACTTTATTATCTACCTTAATGTTTCTATAATTTTCAAACACCCTTTAATGTTAATTTGATTTATAAAATTCATTTGTTTCTCTATTTTCTTAATAAAAAACGAAAATAATTTTTTAAATATGGCAAACAAAATAATTTCACGACTATGAGAATTAAAATAATTTAATAAATTTTTCTAACAACATTTATTATACTAATATAGTGAAATGTTTAAGGTGTCCATTAATTTTATCTAGTCCCAAGTGATATTTATTAGCCCTTGGATCAAGAAAAATTAATGGTCAAGATCAAGATTCAAAACCACCACCACCACTACAAGCCCATGTGCTTCTCCGGCGGCGATGGGCGGCGGCGGGCGGCGGCCGGAGGTGGCCGCCGGCGGTGGTGACCGGTGGTGGTGGTCGTGACTGAAAGCACATGTGCTTCGTAACTTGTTTTGATTTTTTTTTTTTTTTTTTGTGTAGTGAAGCACATGTGTTTCATAACGTCAAGCACATGTGCTTCGTGATTCAAACACAAATGACTTGCTTGTAAGTTACATGTGTTCATCTTAACCCCCTTAACTCGGATTGAGCCGCTCATAAGTAAATGTGCCGAAATGTACACCTCTAAAGCAAGCAATACAATCACTATGCTCGATAGGAAGAGTAAAACCTCAAAGCATGTGAAAACCAAAACAGTTGCACTTCAAATGAATTTACCTTTGCTAAGTAAGATTTTTGGTTCTTGCTCTTATTCATTTTTGTTTATGGTTGACTTTGCAATGACCTTATGACCCAAAATTTAGAGCAACATAGGATTAAATTTATCATTTAGGCTACCTCAAATTGTCAAATTTCAATTTCACTTACGTTGAAAAATCAATAATAACTCATGGCTCATTCATCTGATTAAATTAATTAAGTCATAAACTTTAAATACATAAAATTAGAAGTTTTGAAAACACCAATGTTAAACTTAACAAACAGTTAGGGTAATCAATTAAGGCCTATGTCATTGTTACCGGTTCTCAATTGGATGCCTAATTGACCCTATAAGTTGAACAACATGCATCACATATTGTACCGTTTTTGTACAAGTTGGTCTCAACTCTCAAGAATCTCAAACAAAAACTGAATCGTTCGTCACCAATTTTGCTTTGTACAATGTACCATAACTGGATATCCCTATGACTTCACCAGGGGCATATAATATATTAACACATGTGAGATCTTCACCACCATTAAACCTAATCAATTCCCCATTGATTTCCATTTTCTTCTACACCTTTTTTCAAAAAAAAAGAGCACTGCTCATAGTGCCATTTAGTGGTATGGTAATTGTATTATGTAGTAATAGTAATACATATACCCTTTAAATTCAGATTTATTTCATATTGAAATTATTAATAAAAAAAAAAAGATGACATTTTTAGCTCTTTTTGCCTTTTAGAAAAAGAAAATGATCATCTATAACTCATAAGACCAGATTAAGATTTATTTCATACTGAAACTATTAAAAAAGAAGAAAGAAAGAATATATGTCCGTACATGCTTTCAAAGAAAACATACGGTTCTTCAACAAAATGGTTGTTGATTCCTATGATGCAGAAGATTAATATTAACGTCTACCTATCCATCTCATGACTTTTTCTTATCGTTACTTTGCTTTGCAAGCTCTCATTTCTTTTCCTTTTTTTAAAAAATAAGGAAAAATAAATAAACAACAGATTGAGGCCACCTTTTGCTTCTTAGGGTTTTGAACTTTCTATGGAGTCTTGAGCACTCTTTACCAGCACATCATAATTGATAGAAGCCAGCTGAGACAAATTCTGATCATCCAAACAAAACAAACCATTAATTAACTAAATTTAGAGAATATGGCTAAAAAAAGTTTGCAATCATATAGAGGTGTGTGTGTGTGTGTGTGTGTTTCTTGATATAAAGAAAGTGTTACCTTATAAGAGAAATTACTGAATGAGTAATTCACATTGAAATTGGAAGAACCAAATTCTGCCAGATTACCACATTCATCACCCTGTTTAGAAATGCAAACAATTCCATCTTTTTTAGAATTTATTTCATTTGTAGATAATTTGGCCCGCTATAAAAAAGAAAAAAAAAAGAAATGAGAAAGTACCTCTTCATCTAGCATGTTTCCATATGAGCTACCATCACATGTGCTGCCTGTATCAGACATGTCATCAAAGTCACTACCTCCATCAACATGGTCATCTTCTGGATTCCAAATATATCGACTCATAAAATAACTCGTGTCAAGTGCTTCAGCAGATGGTATAAATGCCGCCTGCAAATTAAATCAAATATATAATTATGACTTTATTCTTCACAGCAAAAGGATTTAAATTAAAGGGTTTTGATAATGACAGCTGTCTCTAAATGCATTAAAAGTGGTACAAATGATCGGGAGTCGGTTATACATGGATGTACAACTTTTTTATGCATGTCTTAGGGCTGTCATTTAAATCACCTTCTGCCTTGCAAGTGTGTCCCAGTGGATATTCCTAAAAAACTGGTGAGCCTTTACCTGTGTATATAAAAAAAGAACACAAGATTTATGCCGTTATTTTTTTATAAAATATATGTATTATAATTGGAGAAATATTTACTTCTCCAGCCCCCGATGCACCAAGACGCTGACCTGTATTTTCGGCCAGCAACCTAAAGCAAAAAGTTAATTGAGGTGATATCAAAATAAGAGATTAATATTATTTTGATTTTGGTAAGTATAGTAAGAAGATGTGATTTTAATTCTTTAAACTTACTTGTTAATCAGATCATATGCTTCATAGCTCATCTCCTCCGGAATCTTGGGCCAAGGAATATCTCTGTTCATAATGTTGGCAAAAACTTGCTGCACATGGTAAACTAATGTTAAAATGTAAACCTTAGAAGATCATAACTGAATAATGAATTAAGCCCAAAAAGTAATGTTAAATGTCCCACAAATACTTTCAGTCGTATTAAGTTTTAGTTGTTAGTTTAAGGGTTAATATTACAAGTTTGGAGACTTTAATATTGCAAGATTTGGGTTGGGGGACTAATTCTTGCAAAATGAAAAAGTAGGTTTTATGAGGTAAAAAGTGAGGGAGGATAATACCGGTGGAGATTCTGCATTAAATGGTGGAATTCCTACAAGTAGTTCAAAAAGAATAGCACCAACAGACCACCAATCAGCTACAACAAGGAAAAGAAAAAAGAATGAATTAGTCAAAAAAGGGTATAATTGTAATTTGGGCAACAAAAAGTTCTAACCATGGCCCACTCCAAGTAGTATTTCAGGAGCTAAATAATCAGGAGTACCAACAACTGCATGTTGTTCTCCTGAAGCTGAAGCTGTTGTAACTTCATTGTCTGTGTAAACAGGGGTTTTGCTTTCTGATAAGTCCTCTGTGCTGTTTATCAGACCCACTTTTGATAACCCAAAATCTGATAACTGTAACAATCAAATTCAAAATTCTCAGAATTAAATTATTCGCATTAAGATCACATCATTAATGAGAATAGAAATCATGACCTTGATATGACCATCTGGACCAATTAAGAGGTTATCCGGCTTCAAATCTCTATGAATAATGTTCAAAGAATGTAAATACTCCAATGCAAGAACCTGAAAATAATCATTTAACATACATAACCAGCATCGAAGCATTTTATTAAAAAAAACTTACAAGTTCAGCAATATAAACACGTGCCATATCTTCTTCTAAACAACCTAAACTTCTCATCAAAGAGAAAAGATCTCCTCCATTTAAAAACTCCATAACCAGATACAGATTTTCTTTGCATGTGAATGAGTAGAAAAATCGAACCTGTAAAGTCAAACAACTTACAGTCAACTCAAGTCAAACATTTTTTATTTTTATTTTTTTTATGCATTTCTCACCACAAAAGGATTGCGAACTGATATCAGGATATCACGTTCAGCCAAAATGCTTTCAACTGCATTTTTGCGAATCATATCAGCCTTCTTCAAAACCTGCAATACTTTTTCCAGATTAACTTCTTAATAATATAAATAAATAAATTTTATTATATGGATAATAAAATACAATTCCTTGAATAAAATGATTTATGATAACTGGAGAGTGTTTACCTTTATGGCAAAAACATCACCTGTAGCCCGTTTTTTGGTGAGAAAAACTCGTCCAAATGCACCTCTACTAATTGGTCTAATAATTTCAAAATCTTCAATTGATGTTCTATCTTTAGAAAATGTATTTACAGGGCTGGCCCGCAGACTACGGGCTGTATCATCTTCTACTGAACTATCTTCATTACCCATATTACTTGATGATTCTATTTTATCATCATCTATCTGCCCACAAAGAAGTACGTATTTCTCCCTGTATTTTGTCAAAAAAGGAATTTTTTTAAGATGTGATCAATAACTAAACCAAGTCCATAAATTGGTGATGCATCTTTCGATTTGGAGTTCAGTAAAAGATTCGTAAAAGATTAAAAGTTAAAAAAAATTAACCAAAGTTTTATAGAATTACTTGATCATATTCATCGATTTTAAATCTCTCATGATCCCATTAGAATTCTCTGTCTCATAGGATTTGATATCTTTTCAACCATCATTTTCCGTACCATTTGTGCTTCACACACTTTATTTTCTTCAACTAACAAACTAACCAACCAATTACCATTATATCGAGACGGTAAATAACTATTCCCAATCATATCTTCACATATTCTCAACCCTAAATTAACCAAACGAGAATCACAAGCCCTAATTAACATATATTCATAAGCAATTTTGCTAGGAGCAAACCCTCTTTTACACATTGTATGTGAAAGAGATAAAGCATCAACTAACCTATTGTTCTTACAAAACCCTTTTATTAAACTATTATATACAATTCTATCTGGAAAACAGCTGTCGTTATTCATTTTATTGAATAATCCAACCGCAATATCAATTTCACCAACTTGAATATGTCCATTTATTAAAATGGTGAATGTGACTTGATTTGGAATCACACCTTGTTTTTCCATTATTTCTAGTTCATCATATGCTTGCTCAAACTTACCCATGCGACAAAATCCAGATAATATTGCATTATATAAATATAAATTAGGCATATAGCAAGATTCCTTAATTCCTTTTATTAATTTGATTGCTAATAGCTTGAGATCTTCATGAGTTGTTATTGAAATTCTTGTATCGTTGACAAACGATGAGTTTTTATAAAGTAAATTATATAAATTTTCCCGTTCTTTTGTTGATTTTGTATGGTTATCGTGCCACGTACCGTTGTAAAATTGAAGATTTCTACACATGCCACTAATTAAAGTGATGTAAGTGATGTGATCACACTCGATTTGACTTTTTTCCATCAAATAAATTAATCTGAACGCGAATTCGAGCTCGCCTTTTCTTAAAAATTGATTAATTAAAGATGTGTATAACACTTTATTTGGGATAAAACCATCTTTCAACATATTTTCAAGATACTCCACACCTTTTTCCAACTTATTTTTCTTGATAAATCCACTAATAAGTGATGAGTAAACACGTGAATTCGGTTGCACACCATCTTTCATCATTCGGTTAGATAAACGATTAGCTTCAATTACTTGTCCATTTTTCGAGTATATATTAATAACTCTAGCGTACAAAACCTCATCCGGATGAACACCGTTTTCAACCATCTTTTTAAACATACAATGTGCATCAAAAACTCTTTTTTCTCTACTTAAACAACCAATAACACAATCAAATATAGCAACACTAGGTTTCATTCTCCTATCATCCATCAACCGAATAACATCAAAAGCAGACACTAAATCGCCTTTTTTACAAAATTCATTAACCATAATCAAGAAAGTTGTTGAGTCTGGAACCGTACCCATTCCCTCCATAAGTTCAATCAAAGATTTAGAATACTCAACAGATCCTTCTTCACAACAACATTTGATCAATGAGTTATAAGCTGAGATTAACGGTTGAAAACCGAGAGTTATCATAAAAACCATAGAACGCAATGCATCATCACTTTTTCCTCCCAAACATAATGCAATTATGTATATACTGTAAGCCATATTAGCCAAATGAGGTTTGATTTCCATTATTCTACCTAAAAGATGATCACTTTCATATTGTACATCCATTTTAGGCCAAAAAGTGTTATAGGTATTACACGGGTCAATACCACAACCGTATTTAGCAATTGCATTCAGAATCTTGAGTGCAAGAACAACTTCATTCCCTCTTGGGTACTCTTTTAATAGTGAAAAAAACAAAACTTGATCGGGTATCACTCCAGAATCAAGCATTTTTTGGTATATCTCATCAACTTCAACCCTGTTTTCTTTGCAAAGTAAAGGGATAATTGGTGTATAACAATGGACATTAGGAGTTAGGTTCATATCACACATGCTATTCAAAAGTGCTAATGCAAAATCGACTTTATTTTCTTTACATAATTTGTTGATCATAATTTGGTATGTTGTTACATCAGGTTCAAGCCCTAATTCAATCATGTGCTTATGTAAATCCCATACTTTATCGAATAATCCTGAATTAACAAACCCGTGTATCAATGTATTGTAAGTATAAGTATCCGGCTGACAACCCATTTTGAGCATTTTATAAAACAATCTCATTCCCAAATTCATTTTCCTATGTTTGCAATAACCATTAATAAGGCTACTGTACATAACCTTATCGACATAATAACCGTATGATTCCATCTCCATACTCAGCAATTCGGCTTCCTCAATTCTCTCAGTTTTACAAAAACCAAACACCAGTGACTTGAACACATGAGATACAGGTGGCACACCTCTGTCAAGCATTTTATCAAACACTTGGAGTGCTTCATCAACAAGCCCTTTAGATGACAAACCAGCAATCAGCTTATTATAACATGAAACTTCAAGTAAAATACCAGAATCATTGATCCTGACAAAATAATGATATGCATCAAAGAATCTATTTTGTTCCAAAACCTCCCCAAGAAACTCGGAACAACCTCTTACACTAGAATATGTTTTTGAATATGAATTCAACTCAACGAGCTTCTGAAAATGGCTGTTTTCTTCTTTGAGTTTTCCCAATTTGCAATAACAGATCATCATGGAACCTAATAACCGTGCATCAGGTCTGAGCCCAAGGTTCAGTATCTTATCAATGTAATAATTTTCAGCTATATGGAATTCACCAGCATTCACAAGTCTACAAATTAGGGCGGAATAAGTGGACAATTCAAGCTCAACGCCTCGAAGAACAACAAAATTAACGATAGAAATCTCATCAATGACGTTGGGTGACTGATAAATTAGTCGTTGAATAACTCGTTGAGCAGACGATAAAAGCCCCCGGTTAATTAGGTTTTCCGCAAGGGAAAAGCACAAAGATTTATGATCTTCTTCACAAGTGTAAACTGTTGAAAATGAAGGTGAAGTTAAGGGGCTCGTAGCGAATGATTTTTTTATTGAATTGAAGAAATATATGAACTTATGAGGTTTATGATGAATACGATTTCTTTTAATCATGCTTCCATTTGGTAGAAATTTGTGGTTCTGCAATTGAAGCGATAAATTAGTAGGACCAAATGAAGTGATCGTGTATTAACGACAATGATTGAATTGAGTAATTGAGAGAGGGATTGAAGGAAAAACCTGGGGGTGTTGTTGTACCGGAAAAGGGAAAACCGGCGCCGGCCAACTGTAAAACCCTAGAAATAAAATTAGGGTGGCGGGTAATATGCTTCAAAGTTCAAACCGCACACCACCTCTTCTCTTGCATCTTAGCTTAAAATTGATTTTGTAACTTGTAAAATTGAAGAAGGAATTTTATTTGATCGTTCTATCTAGCTAGCAGGGCCTCCCTGAGAATTTGAAGGCCCTGTGCAATTTACCTAAAAGGCCCTAAAACTTGTAAATTCTAAAATCATAAATAATATAATTCAAATTTGTATTTAATCTAATCATATATTTAAACGTATATTTTGTTTTTTCTTAATTTTTCATAAACGATTCATGCGTTTTAAATTCTAGGAGGTATATGTGCTAAAATACAGAAAATAATCAAAAGATCAAAGGAAAGAACATACCTTATTGGCAAATTCTTTTTTAGCATGTTCAGAGCAACCAAATCAGATGAATATAGTAAGTACTACAATTAATATAAATTACAAATTATAAACAAAACTGAATCACAAAATAAACTATTCTTTTGAAAAAACTTAATGATTCAACACTCTGAAAACCAAAATTAAGTCTAGAATCAATTTTATATTCTTAAATGGTTAGTTGATTACCTCCTTACAAAAATGAATCACCACATCAATACATCATTAGGATCACCATATAAAACCAACAATCGTGAACCCAGCTTTTTGTTAACTAAAATCAAACTATAAAAATCAAAAAGAGAAGAGATGTTAGAATCACAATCACAATTGTATTTTACATTTATCTCTTAAAAAATCAATAAATGAAATCAGTAATAATAAGAAAACCAAATACATTGTGAATTCAGGAGGAAATCAAATTTTAAATAGCAAATAGAGATAAATCGTGAACTCAGGAGAAATCAAAATTTAAATAGCAAATACAGATACAGAAACGAAGTATCGCACATAAGAGTGAAAACCCGAAGTCGAAGAAGACTGTGTTCGGAGACTTGAATCGTCGCCTGTGAATCTGCGATTATGTATTACGCTTGTATGATCGAGGAGGTAGCCGAAAACGTTTGCTGTTTGCAATGATATTCCTGAATCCTTGCCTTTGATTTCTCGATTTCTTGATCGATGTGGTATGCTCGATGGATAATGCCGTAGTGTGTTATTGGGTTGCATTAGTAATTAAATTAATTGTATAACCTATTTTAGAATTTGGGCCTAATGAGTTATGGACACTAGTAAATATTTTGGGCCCTTATTTACAAGTGGGCCCTGTTCCTTTGCACTTGCTGAACCTGGCTGTGGCCGGGCCTGCTAGCTAGATATTTTTATATCAATAAACATTAGTTTTACAAGGTCGTCTAGTTAATGTGAAGTCGTGGGTGTTTGCTCGAATCAATTAATTTAATGTAGGCATCGCTCTTTAGAGTTGAGGCAGGGAACGGTGCTGGACGTCTCGGTAATTCTATCCTACCTTTTTCCCTGGATATGATTACTGTGTTATTTTGCTTATTGTATCTAAATTATTTTTATCCTTAGTTATTATGTAAATTTGTATACGTCAGCAGCGTGGCGAGTGTTGCCGATGATTGAGACGGGCCGACATGAATATAAATTACAAGGTTTTAAACCTTTAACATTACAAGGTTTACATGAGAGTTTTTTAACTTAGCAATGCTAGGAATACAAATTGGAAACAATTGTTAATGGGTATTATAGAATCAAGCTTATCAAATGGACCGATATATTTTAATGTTTATCCAAAAATAAACCAAATATTTATGGCAAAAAAATGAATAGGCCATGGGTTAAAAATAAACCAAATATTTATCCAAAAAATGAATAAACCAAATATTTTAATGAATATGCTATACCAATTAACTTAATCGGCTCATTTTCATTATATACGTGAATCACCGAATGACTGGTCACACGTCCATTGTCCACACATAACCTTAGCTATATCAATTCTTCCTTTAATCCTGGTTCCACCCTTGACCTTTCTCATTTGATACGTGAATCACCCACATATATTGAGCAACGAAAACATACGTTAATCTGCTCGCATGTATCGACACCCTACTTTGAATCTTTGGGTACTGTTATGTCAAGAATTTTGCATATATGATCGTAAATGTCCCAAAATGTGTTTAATGTATAAAATGGTTTATCATTTTCGAATTATAACTATTGAACTTAATATTATTTTATGTTATATACTTTTGTAGTCTTATGAAATATATCAATGAAAAACCAAACGGACAAAACTAAACCATCAAAATTGTAATTATTGTTCGGATCGGTTCGGTTTTGAATTAGTTGGACGGTTCGGTTTCAACTTTTAAAAATCGGATTATATTTGGTTTCATCTATTTGGTTCGGATAAAACTAAACTGTCCAAACGAACACTCCTACCGAGAACCGAGGTAATTTCTTCGACTATTTCGGTTCTTTCTCAGTTTTGGACTGAACCGAGAACCGATTTGACATAAAAATTAGAACCGAAAACCGTACCGATGTAGCTCGGTTCGATCCAGTCATGTTCTGCAGTACTGGTTAGTTCTTGTCCAATTTGTATAGGCGTGTTGTAGTATGAACAATGGAGAGAGAGATTTTGGTGAGAATGAATTTGTTATCCTTCTCATTAAGCAATCACTCAAAAATATACAAGTAGAAGGAAATGCTAATTACAACTTAACAGCTAACAAACTAACTAACACGTCTTAACCAACTAACATAATATAATTAAATTACTAAAATACCCTTTAATCAATATAAAACACAAATAAACAAAGAGTTGTTTAAAGATCGTTTTTAATAAAAATGTGTTAAAGACGATTTTTTTAATTTTGTAATAAAACCAGATTTTGTTTAATAAACATCTTAGTTAATAATATATAAACACTTTTAAGAAAAATTAAGTTATAAAGAGTTTTTTTTTTGGAAAATAATGATGATGACAAATGCATAGTAAATCAAGAGACCGACACGTATTTTAATAATATAATTTTAGTTTGTACATAATGCATTGTTGATTGTATATCTCTTTTATTTACAAGGTGTTATCCTTGAATATGGAGGTGTTCATCTCACACGAAACCTCACAAAAACAAAAAGCAACAAATATGCTTCGCCTTTCCTCCTTCGTCCAAAAAAATATCGTTGTAGCTCGGATCGATCCAGTCATGTTTTGCACACTTTGAATTCGGTAAGTCAAAACTTTTTGCCCACCTTTGATTTCACAATTTGTCCTGTATTCTTTAAGATTTCACAATTCAAAATTTCGTCGAATTCTTTAGGATTAATTCATTCTTCAGTCTACTCTTCAATACATACTTTTCCTCAGAATTTAGTTACAAAGTTTTTTGAATTTTCAAAGAAAGAACTCGTTTTCTTGAATTTGATACAGTTTTTCGAAATGACTGAAGTAAATATTGCTCGGAAGTGGCATTTGGCTGATTTGGCGGCGGGGGAGATTATCAGGGAACTCATGCTAACAGTTATCTTAAAAATAAAACGATGTGAAATTATCCAATTCTTGCGAGAATTAATTTGGACTATGAATAGAGAAAAATATTAATTTGGATTATGAATGTGAAATTATCCAATTCTTGCGAGAATTAATTCTTACGAGATTATCAATGATATTATTTTTGTATATGTGGAAGAGAGAGAAATTATTTTTATAATCAATAGTTGAGTTACGAATGGGAATAGTCTTAAAACGTGTGTTGAATATTTAATCTTTTTTTCATTGAAGTTATTTAAGTACAGTACATGTCAAATCAATTGTTTCATATAAATTTTTATAATATGTTTTTATATTATAGCTTAGGGGTACTACAGTAAATTACCACGAAAGGGGAACCACGGTATTGTTATAACAAATCCTTTTCGAAACCATACATTTACACTCCCTCACCACTCTCTAGGGTATTGTCATTTCAGTATGTCTTTTCTCTCGAAATTGTTTGCACAGAGAACCGTCGTTCACCCTTTTCGATTGGGGTGCTTGAAACCAGCCGTACCCTACCGTTGTTTCAGTCAAGTTCCCAAGAAAACTTCCAACGACCATATAGTAAAAGCAAGCAATCCTCATTACGGTTCCAAAAGCAAGCAAGTTTTTAGTACGTGCTCTGCTCAATTTATCATTATCAGCTTTTAAATGTAAATTTTATATGTAATAATTGTTTTTTATTTTCAAGCTACACCTGGGAAAGGAAAAGTGCAGATAAGAAATTACTCGAAGAGATGCTTTAATGGGGAGACACCATCACCAACAAGCAACGGCAACGATTCCTGGATTATCGACAAAATAAGTTTAGGTATGCCTTTTTTTTTGGAAACTATCAAAAATCGAACTATCTCCTTCACTTAACAAAACTATCTCCTTCACTTTTTTTTTTTAACAGCTGAAAGATAGATCATCACAAATTTAGATAACAAAACTATTTTGAAACAAAACTTGAGATCAAATATCTCCTCCACTTAACAAAATAAGTTAGGATTTCGCCTTTTTTTCGGAAACTATAAAAAATCCAAACTATCACCTTCACTTAACAAAACTATCTCCTTCACTTTTTTTTTTTGAACTACAGAAAACATTATCACAAATTTAAAAAACAAAGCTATTTTGAAACAAAACTTGAGATCAAATATCTCCTTCACTTGACAAAATAAGTTACTACTTCCCCTTTTTTTTTGGAAACTATCAAAAATCGAAACTATCTCCTACACCTAACAAAACTATCTCCTTCACTCTTTTTCTTTTTTTGAACAGCATAAAACATCATCACAAATTTAGATAACAAAACTATTTTGAAACAAAACTTGAGATCAAAAATCGAAACTATCTCCTTCACTTAACAAAATAAGTTACGATTTCAGAGGTTTGCCCTTTTTTTTTTGGAAACTATCAAAAATCAAAACTATCTTCTTCACTTAACAAAAGTATCTCCTTCACTTAACAAAACTATCTCCTTCCGAAGTCAAAACTATCTCCTTTTCATGTTGTTTCAGGCTTTGTAGTTGGTTTTAAAAGCAGGATTTATCAGATGGAGATCTACGCCACCGTACAACTGAGCTTTAACTTCGGAAAGTCGGCGAGGGCTGATTACCGTCAACCCGACAGTGTGCGTTTCGCAAAGAAACCTCAAATCCTTGTGAGGGAAGATGGTCGGTACCAAGGGATGGGCATCTACCTTTCCCATTTTTTGTTGGAATTATGTGCACAGTTAGTCAACATATGGTGATACATCCATGCCTACGAAACACTTAAGGGTCATACATGTGAGTGCATGTAATACGAGCAAGATATGCAATGATACTACGAAAAGGATTGATTCATAATAGTTATTATGAATCTGTTAAGTATTAGGTTAAGTTTAACTTATTACTTATTTTAGTTTAACTAACTAATTAATACAAGTATGAGACTTACGGGCTACGGTGTGGTCCCTTGCGGTAGGCAATATTTAAAAAATCAGTTATACAATTACAATTGTGATTTGTGTATCATAAATATCCTAATGTAGTTGGTATGTGATTCTTAGAGGATGATAATGACTTTTTTAGTTAATACATACGTTAAGCATGCAATTTTTTTTTAGCGATAATCTTAAAAAGTAAAAACTATGTTAAATAAAATCCTTAAAAACATTTAATATAAATCCTAACATGTAATATTTTATGAAATAATATATTTGGTCTTAAATTTAACCCGCGGATGGCACATCCAATTGATTGTTATAAACATGTAGTCTTATAGCATTAGGTACGCGGGCTCAAACCAGGTAAAGAGGCACATAAGGGCCACCTAGCACTCATATTTTTCATATTCACAAATCAAAAAACTATTTCACTCAAAACTTAAATCTTTATACTAAAAGAATAATACCCTACTCATACCATCCAAAAAACAAGAATAACTTATGACATCCGTTTGGCGTAGAGTTCGGCGCACAAAGATAACGTCATCGTGGCGCCAAATTGAGATTTAACACCCAAGAATTAGATTTAACATATGATCACCGAAATATGAATTAACCCAATTGATTAAATGATTAACTCAAGTACATAAAACCATACATATTAGATTACGCACACACAAGAACTCAAATATTGACATAATATCATTGCTATAACTCTTTCTCTAATCAAAGGATAACCCATATATCAACGACATCTTTTTACCCTACGGTGACAGTGTGTTGTCAATTAAATCTATCCCGACGACAAGTCATCACCACATAATGATAGCTTAATATTTTTGTCGCGATAAACTCAATAACACAAGTTCATCAGAAAAGTTATTAATCAAATTAGTATTAGATGTTTAATTCCTAGACAATTAATTATATAATCTTAATTAATCAAAACAATACTAATTAAACTGTAT
Source organism: Calendula officinalis (assembly GCA_963853835.1). Lineage (NCBI taxonomy): Eukaryota > Viridiplantae > Streptophyta > Magnoliopsida > Asterales > Asteraceae > Calendula > Calendula officinalis. The sequence continues at coordinate 30,678,930 of OY970822.1, forward strand.
TAAACAAACATTTTTTCATAAATCAAGTAGGGGTAAGAAAACCGTCGTGTAGTTGCTTATTGTCAAAGTAAGTCAACAAACTTCCCGTCAATACTGCACTCACCGTCGTGAAAACTGCCACCATACTCCACCACCGCCGCCTTCGCCGCCTCTTACCACCACCAGTATTCTCCGGCGTCTCCTCAACATCTTCCAGATCACATGGCGGCATCATCGATTCATGGAACACCTCCGGTGGCGGCACCGCCGCTTCATATAACATCTCAGGAACTTCATACACACTCGAAACATCGCTCACAATTCGATCTAATTCACGGTCACTATTCAAACACGATGAACAAACGGTACCGTTTTCGCTATCATTGTTTTCATGACCAGTCGCTAATTGCAAATTCGATTGGTAAAATTCGGCTTGCAGTTGCCATAATCTCCCTTCAATGTTTGACAAATCTTCCGGCAGTGAATTATGAGAAGCAATTTCAGCGGCTAGAAAGTTTCTGAAGAAGACAAATTTTGTGTTGATATCTTGGGCGAGATGATCGAGGCCGGGAGTATCGAAGGGTAAATTGGTATATTGGATGACTTCTACTTCAATTTCTTGAAGTTTTCTCTGTAATGTCAAATATGCGTTGGTGATTTTTGTTGGAATTCGTTGTAATGACGCCATTGTCGTCAGGGGTGGTTATGGAGGAACTTCTTGTTGTTCGTAAAAGTTATGGTGAGTTGGTGACGGTTAAGGGGTTTTTCAATTTTAAAGGGGTATTCAGACCGGCCGGTTTTAGCGGCAATTGTGACACGATTTATTATTAGCAAATATTTTGTGATTTCTTTACCAAAATGTATTTCTGATCAGATTTTCTACCATTATGTGTAATGGGTGACCGGTATGATATTGGTTACCTCTAACATATCAGCGTCACATCAGCCCGACCAAATATATAAAAAATCCCGACCAAACTCACGTAACCAGACGACCAAACCATTCCCCTTTAGAAAAACCCCTTCCCCTTGAAACAGACGACCCATGGCCGACCGTTAAGCTTGTTGACGCGTCCTTCGATCGATGGTGTAACAGGTTTGGACGCGTCGCAGAGGACGAAAAGTGGCGCCCAAAGGGGTCGCGAACTTTGGGTTACGCCCAGCCTAATATCCTCAATTAATTAAGTTATATGTTTCCACCACTATTTCAAGACATTAATTACGTTTTTTTTTTTTGGTAACCTGATTTTGACCCCCTTGTGAGTAGTCTGGAGTCGGTGTAGGTGAACCTCTATGACTACATGGGGTATACTTTTTTGCTCTTATAAATTGATTTTGGAACATGTAAATTTAACATTTTATGAAGATCAAATTTTACCACTAAGCTACCATCCTGATTAACATTAACTTTGTTTCAATATATTAATAATTTTTCACCTTGAGAAGAGTTAGCGTTACCCCACCATCTTCGAACTCATGGTGCGGGTCTTGTAGATGTTATATGGTAAATTATACATGATGATATAATCTTTTCATATATGATCCTTGTGCACGTTGACTTTGAGGACTAAAGCGAGTTTCTATACTAATGGAGTAATCTAGGAATAAGCATAGGCCTTCATCACTCACCTTGACCTTCTTTATTCTGGGGAAACATTATATAGTTTGGTCAAAGAGACTTTTATATAAAAAGATGTTTGGGGTTGCGTTTTTTATCTAGCTTATATAACACTTTTAAAGATACTCTATATATAACATAAGCACTAAAAATATGCGATTTCACACACCCTCATATTACCCATTTATTTATATTATTATTTACTAAAGTTTTGTTATTATCCCATTTTCACTAGAGTAATTAGGTGTTTGGGATTGAAAAAAAATAAATAAATATGAAACTGGGACAAAATTATAAAGATAAAGACCCACTCACTCAAATATTACGAAAGAAAAAACAATTCACTAACTAATACTTACTATAAGACTAACACTTTTTGTTCTTATGAAGCCTTACAATTGAGGTTGAAACCTCTATCTATACTTGAATCCCATCGATGCTCTAAGCCTTTGATATTCATTTATTGTGTCATGGTGTGAATGTTCGAAGTTACAATATTTGAATCAAGTTTGTCAAAAAAAAAAACTTTGTGTAAGTTTAACTTAGAAAGTCACATTACGTTTATTCTTTTTACCCAATTACACACCCGTATACCTTAATAATGTTAGTTAAATCGATGTTATATGGGTAAACACAAATTAAATAAGTAAAAACCAATCACGTACTACTCGAGTTAAAGTATATTTAAAGTTAGGATTGAAACATTAGCAACATCCATTGTCGTCCAGCGGCTAGGATATCTGGCTTTCACCCAGGAGACCCGTGTTCGATTCCCGGCAATGGAACTTCTTTTTGTGACCTACGGAGAATTTTTTCTTTTTTGACCGTACTAATCATAATAATCCTTTTTATCAATGTTTTAAACCGAGTTTTGAATTGGTCTGAAAACGGTTGAATCTTAATCATTTTCAGTTTTTTTATTTCGTATTTTATATTCTGTTAGCAATTTTATCTGCTAAAGGAAACTTGCTAAGCCTAATCAAATTGCTATTAACCAACATTCGGCCAACAAAAGGAAGAAAAAAACATGTCTGCATACTCTTGGACTCATTCTGGTACAAATACCAGATTAACCACAATCCGTTTCGATTTCCACCAAGAGATGAAGTGATAACGTTAATGATGTTGAATTGTAGACATTGTGTGGATATCGACATAGAGAAAGATAATAAATTGACAAATACATAACATGATAATATTTGTCTATAAACTAAACTCTTATGGAAACCGATAACCTAAAATAAAAGAGCTCTGGATCGACTCATGCATGTGCTCTTAACTTCCACCTGTTTGAACATTGCTTCCTTTAGAGGCAGATGATATACCTTGCTCAATACACTAGACAAAAAACCATCAATTTTAAAAAAGCAATTAAAAATATACCAAAATAGGCTCTTTTTCTTATGAATAAACGAATAAAAAACAATCAAATATACCTGAAGAAGATGATTGTGCAACCAGTCAAGAGTTTGAGGGAATGTTGTTGCAGATATATTAGCAACTGTTAATCCCTGTTAATAAATTCCACATCAACATAATCAGATTTAGTTTTTCCATTTAATGCCATTAATCTAAAGAATAAGAAATAATGCAAGTGTACCTGTGACTTGAATGAGCACAAATAGTCTTGAATAATTTTTAAGTTTCTAATCAATTTATCTTTTTCCTGAAAATTGTTTAAAAAAATCATTATTATATATATTTTTTATTTGCAACGTACAGTTAATATAATACCTGAATTGGATACTTATCACTGAATTTTCGGCTAGATATCCATTCCTCTAGTAGTGCCTGAAGATAAGAAAAATAAAGGAGCAGATGAATTTAGAGAATAATTTTCATTATTATTATTATTATATGTAAGTATTAAATTGACATATCATATTTTTTTAACCTTATGATCGAATTCCGCCATCTTTAAGACTATTGGAATTATTACTGGTTCAGTGACCCCGGATTTCTCTCTTCTAAGACTAGGCTTCTTATCTGTCGCTTGATCTTTTGTTTTTTCATCTGAACGATCAAATAAAAAATTAAAAAGGTGGCATCAATAAACCCTTTGAAGAACAAAAAAAATTTAAAAATTATAAAAGTAAATCAGTTGTTAGATTAAGAGCTAACTTTGACTAACAGCAGGATGGTCATCAATATGAACAGACTTAATTCCATTTGATATGTTATTTGTTTCATTAGAAACTACTGTTTCTGTATTGGGATTTTCAGCACTCTGGTTAATAATACTCTCACTTTGAGCAGTTAAAATTGAAGAATTAATTTCCGTGTGTTTTATGTCAGTTTCTGAAGACTTTGATTCTTGTGCATTGAGTGGTGCATTATGTGGTGATTTGCTTTCTTCATCCATTAAGTATATACTGGGGTCCACATGCATCCCCTGCAAACCAGAATTAGAAATTGTTTTACTTTTCTTTTTCAAGGATAAAATTGTAAATATGTAACTTTTTTGTACCTCAATGATGATTGGTTTCCCATCTTTCATTGCTTTTTTCAAATCACCAGCCAAACCTATGATTAAATTTAATTTAATCACTTGATAATTAAATTCTGTTAGAAACGCTTTAACAGCTGTGCACAACTACCTTTTCGAACAATTCTGCATTCTCTGCAAAATTCAGTGATTAATTCCTCTGAGGAGTTGAAATCGCGTGCCCAAATAGGTGATGATGTCAAAGGTGCACTGCAAGAATGTAACACTCCTTTAATTATCTTCTATTATTTCTGAGAAATATATTTGTTAAAATAAGAAGGAAAAAAATGGATATGTTACATACTCTGTAGATGTCCTAAGCAATTCATAGACCATATCTGTCTGTAATATGAAAAAAATTGAATGTCAGTATTAAGCACAAAAATGATTTAATAATGTGTTTATGTATAAATACATGCAAAATAAAGACATTCACCTGCAAAACATTTGGTAAGTTTAGCCTTTGTGCAAGCTGGGTTGCAATTGTAGATTTTCCAACACATGCTGTACCACATACAAGAATAACCAACGGTACTCTTTGATGGTGAAATCTACACAGATAATAAAAAAAATAAAAAACTATGCACCATTTATAGAATGTTATTAATCTGTTTTCTTTCTTAAATATGGAAATGGTGATCCAATGCCTTATACATAAAAGATAAGCATGATCAATCATTAAATTATGTTGATCTGAACATCCCACCTTACTGATGGTTATAAGAAATTCATTCCAACTGCATTTCAACAACTAACTACTTTATATCAAAAAAATATGGTTATTATTACAATATAATAGGAATTTTGAACATACCTTGTCATCATCTTGTAACGGTTTATGTACTCTTGCCCATAACCTCGTCGTTCCATGAGCTGCAATCATAATAACAACAAAATTGTTCACAAGTAAAGAAAAACAACCAACTTGGAAGATAACTAAATCAATTTACAACTTTACAAAAATACATCTAGTAAAGAAAGGTTATATATACAGTAATATACCTTAAACAAATTAGCTTCCAGATCAGACTGAGATCTGCAAAAAAACTAATATATGTCTTAGAAAAAGTATATAATTGACAGATAGAACAAAAGAATAATAGTTGTAAGACGTGATAATATGACATACACATCCAGAAGGCTATTATCTATGAGCAGCTTCTTGAGTTCAAGGGCAATTTTTAAGGCCACATGATTAGGAATCTGAAAACAAAAACATTATCATGTTTAACTTCAGTATCATTATAGCATGGAAAATATATAAACACAAAAAGAAAGAAAATAGGTAACAAGTAATCTTTATTGAGCAGAAATTGGGTACAAATCTACATATGCTTTAAAATCTTTAATAAAATAGTGTAATTTCCATTTTGTGAATTATAAAATCTGCTCCTGCCTCTTAGATACAACAATCATTTCCATTATAGGCAATATTAGGCAGTTTCTTTGTATTGTTACCTAGGGGAAAACCTCATATATGTTAGATATAGTGCATCATATGAGTTTGTCATCTTTACAGATTAGGTTACAATTACCACTTGTAAATGCTGATAATTATCCAACAATTATCATTACTCAGCACAATGAGGCAAAATTCTTCTAATTTTATAAATGACTTGAAATCAAAATCAACAACTCAGAACAAATAAATTGAACTTTGAAGCAAATATATAATAGAGTAGATCGATAGAAAAACCTTAGTAACAGTCAGCATTCTGCTAAGCAAGAATCTAGAGAGGACATAGTAATGATCGGCATTATCACCCAACCATACTTTCACCTGAAAACAAAACAAAATTATAATCATTTATTTGCATGCATAACTAAGGAGATTAATCCATGCAATTGTAATACTCGATTTAAATCCAAAATCAGGTTACATTTCAACTTCCCAATCGATATTGATTTTAATATTTTCAATCACAAAATCGCCAATTTCACATGACGATCACAAATTTGTACAAAATGATATAATATGAAGTACGAATTTAAAAATTACAGAGACGATAAATAAACCTTGACGAAATCGTATTTGGAGGAACCATTACGAGTGGCGGTGGGCAAAGGGAAATCATTTGCTGTTAATTGTTTCTCCGATTCTTCTTCTGCGTCTTCTGGAAGGAATACTTTGTTTGAGGAAGATGAATTTGCATCGGAAGTTCCGCTAGGGTTTGCTATCAACACTGATTTGTCCTTCTTCATGTCCTTCGGGTTTCTAGCTCTTATTTGCAACAGATAATGGAATATCGAAAAAAACGATGGGGTATTACTGATCAGAATAGCTTGATTTGCTTATCTTTATTAGAGTAATGAAGTTGATTTATATTAATACAGTGAGATCGAGCACATCGTCAAAGGAGTACCTCTGAAGCTGGTCTGAGATGAGTAATGGCCACTTACGGGAATTTGAGACGGTGAACAATTTGCGTATTATTTTTGTACTTTGGCACACAAATTTTAAGTGTAATTAACCCATTTATTCTAACACCTTAAAAATATCAGCTAAGACGGGTGCCAACGGGCACCGTCCCTTTGCCGCAGGTTCTCATCAGTTTGGTGGTACTGTTGGCACCATTCCGCCAGTGGTACCGCCACTTTACCTTCGCCGCTTTGGAGACGGGGATGGAGGGTTGCGCCGGTTTGTTGGGTGTGTCCAAAAGGGGTATTTTGTGTGTGTTTTGTAATGGTGGGTCCTAAAAAATTAAAGGGAAGTGGTATTGTTGGCATTGGTACGTCAGTTTAGTGTCGTTGGAGGGTGAGCTAACGTGGCGCCGATTTGGCAACAACTGACAGTATCAGTTTGTTTTACCATTGGGAGCGGTCTAACACTTGATCATGCGACTTATATGTTACGTCTTCCTAAAATAAGTGAATCATTTTAAAGTTTACACATTTTCTAAGGCAAAATAAGGTAATGAGAGATTAATGAAATTAAATGAGATAATTAAATTGATGAGTCTCACACCTTTTACTATTTTATTGCTTTTTCTAAATGATAAAAAAGTCAAATACAAGATGTTTAAAGAAAATAAGTAAGGGTATATAGGTAATTTCAAATATAAAAACTTACCAAATAAGCTAAATTATTAAAGTGATTCACATATTTTGATACACCCCGAAAAGGAAAGTTATTCACTTATTTTGATACGGAGGAAGTATTAACTAACTTAGCTACTTGAATTATCTTTATCTTTATTGATCTTTAAAGTTAAAAATAAAATAAAATTACGACCGCCACCATCACTACAACCACCACTAGCCACCATCAATCACCAACTCTACCACCAACATCATCTACCAATTCATCGTGGCAAAATATAGTTATAATGTATCCGCCGCCATAATTTGCGGTATACTTCTATCTACTAGTTAACGTATAAACTAAACTAGGTTGTTCGGAAAATGACTAATTTGATCCGATGAACACTATTACACATTTATAACTCAAAAATAAAATGGTTATTCATCGTTTTGTGATAGTACTCATCTAATGCATCATATTTGTAGCTTTGTATATTGTCAATTATATTTGAATTTTTCAAAATGTTTATAAATTTTTTGTTTTAAAATTTGAAAGTTTATTAACAATAATTTTATTTAAATCTTGATTGACATAAATCACTTAATATTTAGCCTTAAACTTTTGTTTTCGCCATTTTGTTATTGATTAAATAGGTCATTTTGTATCTTTATATAACTTTAAAATCATATCAACTATATTATTTACAACGGCTAATTTGGATGGGCTAGTTAGGGTTACGAGCATCAATCTTTTTGTAAACTTTTAAAAATTGCTAACTTTTTCGATCCAGGGTAATTGATTCTTCCAATTTTTCGAATATGGCTTCATGTTACTCTATATACTACATATGTATCACAATAAATGATACACTTTTCAAAATAAATAACAGGTTTTAAACTAATTGAGACTTTAGCTGATCATCTTGAATATTGATTTTCCTTAATCTCTTTCTTAGCTTTCCAAGTTTTTATATTTTTATTGAAGGCTATATAAAATGTTTGTTTTGAGAAAATATACCATCTCCTTTTCTAAGCTATTCGTGATGGTAACCAAACTCAAGGTTTGGTCACCGATGTTACTCATAGCCAAACCCCCATAGTGGTGAACAAACTCACGACCAAACATTACAATTGATTTTGTTTATACATGTACCATTTACCATGCATAATGTACACGCGACCACCATCGGTCGTCTGCACGACCAAACTATAGGATGTACGGAAGGGTGTCACGGTTCTCAGTTGTCACGTAATGGGAGGGATGCGTCCTTAGTGGGACCATTACGTTCAGTTTAAGGACTTTTACTTTTTGTATATTGACCGAAGTTTGTGCCCAAATGTCGATAGCATCTCGCAAGCTTTAATGTAACAATATAAACTGCACGAACTTCACCCTTTCAAATAACTTGATCCAGCAAAGCAGTTGCAAATTTTCTTTCAATAGTCATTGTATAAGAGTGGGACAACAGATGCCAAACTACAAATTTTAAGCACCTTTGAACCTTTAGGCCCCGTTTATTTTGACGTAATCATCTGTAATCTTTCATAATTGTAATTCAATTACATTACGGAGGACGTTTGGATGAACTTTTTTTTTTCGTGATTCAATTACGACGTATATTTAAATTACGATATTCGTTGTAATTGAATTCCGTCCTAACACCCTATGAATTCAATTACGGTCCTTTAATAAACTAACAAGTTCGAATATTTTATATGCTTCAGATTTTAAAATCGATTTAAAAATTTTTTTAAAAAAAAGAAAAATTAAAAAAAATTAAAAACATTAATTTTTTTTTTAAATAACTAAAAAAATTAAAAGATAAAAAACATCTAAATTTTTTCTAAATTAAAAAATATAACTAAAAAAAATAAAAAAAATAAATTAAAACAATAATAAAATTTTAAAAAAGTTTTTTAGAAAATGTATAAGTATTGAATTGAATTACAACTCAAAATTTTGATAACCAAACGTGTAACTGTATTCAATTACAAATGAATTCAGTTCCAACCGAATTTAATTACAACTGATTTCAATTACATTACGTAGGATTACGTCGAGCCAAATACCCTTAGGATACAATGCATCTTTTAAAGCATCTTTAGGGTGACAGTGGCCCCAAATTTGCACCTCACCTATAAGCCATAACCTTGTACACTAAAAAAAAACTAATAATTACAACACCGTTAAAAGAGCAAGCTAAAGATCTGAAAGCCCAACCGATGTATGGGCCCAAAACAAGCCCACTTTTTGAGTAATGTTTATCTTGACGCAGTGTTTTATTTTCTTTCTAATCTATATTTGGGTTTAGATTTCTGAATTCTGATCAAGTGATTAGAAATTTTTCTTAAAAAAAACGATTAAAAACTTTATAAAAATAACAAATTTTCATCAATCAAACATTTACTGTTAACTATAATTACCATGTCATACTTTGGGATCGGATGGAGCTATACCTATATCTTATACTTTCAAGTTTCGATTCCATCATCCATATCCAAATCGATTGGATGGAGTATGTAAATGGATGTCTAGTCTAGTGGATATAGAGATCAACGTAACGTTTTTATGTTGACAAATTTTATGAGATTAAATCATAGTTAATTACAATACATCTCTAAGTTGTAGAAAATGGAGTTCTAGTTCAAACCAGCAACTTTGGGGCAACCTTCGAACTCATATTCTCCCAACGCAAACGCTCTGGTAAGGCCAGAAAATGAGGACTTTTGAAAAGTTAGGTTACATGTTCGATCCACAGGGTCGACTTACTCCCCACAGAGAACAGGTGAACATTTCATGAGGAATGGTCAGTTGGTGTGTCTAGAGGTCAATGTTCCTCCGTCATTCTAAACCCTTTTAAGAATGTCTTAAAAGAAGTAAGTATTTCTTATAATTTGATGTTTATGACTCAATTGATTAGTTCATTTACATGAAAAAGTATTTAATTGGATGCTGTCATATTATTTGCTTAATTGCTGTCAAATTGCTATTAATTGCTGTTTCCAAATGCAAAATATTCCACATTGACATGAATGTTAACAATTGTGTCGAGTTTTAATGCACAGCTGTAATATTATATAATTTGTATCAGTAGCACATGCATATCAATAGGCAATAGTTTTATTTAAGTAAATATTAATTGTTAATCATAAGGGAAAAAATCTAAATTTTCAGTTCTACTGGTTCTAAACCCGAACCCTAGTCTAAAACAAACCATAATTAAGGCCATACTTAATTGACTCATTAAGAGCCCATGAACACTTACATCCATTAAACTCATTTAATTCAGTCCTAAGGTGTTTTTCTCTAAGAGCCCTGAGGTGTTCTGATCAGTCAGTTGTAATCAAAAGCAGGGAATTCTAGATTTTAGGTGACCGAACAATAAAGAAGGGCCAAATTACTTAACAGAAAAGTTAATAAAATCATCTTTTATATATATATATATCTCAGATATAATGATGTCTATAAACCATGAAAACTCACTCCAAATTAAGCATTAAGCAGAACACATAAATCGTAAATTCAATATGATAATAATATTACATTACCAGACTACTAGAGTTAAAACATCTCCAGTTTCAAATGTCAAAATTTGAAACTTGTCTAAAAAATAAACAGAATCTAAAATTCCCAGTTTCAGAAGCTCAAATCTGAAACTTTCTAAAAAATTTAGCACCTCGTTTTCCCATATCAGAAGACGAGAGTCTTGTAGACAAAAGAATCGTGTTACCTGGACACCATTTGAAATCTTTAAGGTTATAAAATAAAGCAGATAATATAGGAGTGACTTCATCGTCTTTTATGTTTTTACATGATACCACTTTGAGACTTTCAAGTTGCTCCCATGAGACCACAACAGTTTCTAGTCCTTGTGTTGTTAGCCTTGAGCATCCTTCTATACTTGCAAGTTTCACACTCCTGTAATCAAACAACAAATTAAAATGTACAACATCCTGAAGCCATGGTACAAACCAGTGATGCATGTACTTTACGAATTAAGTGGGTACCATTATAGTGAAAGTAGATTCCAAAAATTTGGCAACAATATGTGAACATAATGTAAATGAATACAAACCTGCATAAACTTGCACTGAAAAACATGGCATCATTTAATCCCCAACAATTCTTAAAAACAACTTCCCCCACAGTTTGACAAACATGAAACAACGCCCTCACACTTCGTTTATCTCTTAACTGACACCTGTCCAAATATAATCTTTCAAGAATCGGGCAAACCCCCAAATGTTCATCAAGATCACAATTTCGATCAATACCTTTACACGAAACAAATCTTAAAGTTTTCAAATTTTCACAGTAAGAAAGAGCCGATAACCACCCATCTTCCATCCTATGATCGCAAAAAGTCAACTCTTCAAGCATTTGACAACACTCACCAATTGCTTTGATTCCCTCATACCCACCTTCAATTTCTTGAAGCTCAAGTTTCACTAAGCGTTTACACCCTTGTGCTAAGATGGTCAAACCTCGGTCAGAAACTGAAGAATTGTAGAATCCTTCAGCAACCCCAATTAGCTTAAGTATTTGCAAATTTGAAAATGCAGCTAACCCCAATTATTTTTTCGTTTTAGCTAAACAAAATATTTATTATATATTAGCGATAACTAATGCAAATCATATCTAACCTCTTACTTGCACCAAAAAAATTTGCACACTTTGAAAAAATTCGGTAAGTCAAAACGTTTTGCCCATCTTTGATTTCACAATTTGTCACGGATTCTTTAAGATTTCACAATTCAAAATTTCGTCGAATGCTTTAAGATTAATTCATTCTTCATTCTTCATACATTTACACTCTCTCACCAACCTCTAGGGTATTGTCATTTCACTATGTCTTTTGTCTCAAAATTGTTTGCACAGAGGACCGTCGTTCACCCTTTTCGATTGGGGTGCTTGAAACCAGCTTACCCTGCCGCTATTTCAGTCAAGTTCCCAAGAAAACTTCCGACGACCATATAGTAAAAGCAAGCAATCCTCATTACGGTTCAAAAAGCAAGCAAGTTATTAGTACGTGATTATCAGCTTTTAAATGTAAATTTTATATGTAATAATTGTTTTTTATTTTCAAGCTACACCTGGGAAAGGAAAAGTGCAGATAAGAAATTACTCCAAGAGACGCTTTAATGGGGGACACCATCACCAACAGGCAACGGCAACGATTCCTGGATTAACGACAAAATAAGTTAAGGTATGCCTTTTTTTTTGGAAACTATCAATAATCGAACTATCTCCTTCACTTAACAAAACTATCTCCTTCACTTTTTTTTAACAGCAGAAAGATCATCACAAATTTAGATAACAAAACTTGAGATCAAATATCTCCTTCACTTAACAAAATAAGTTAGGATTTCGCCTTTTTTTGGAAACTATCAAAAATCGAAACTATCACCTTCACTTAACAAGATTATCTCCTTGACTTTTTTTTAACAGCAGAAAACATCATCACAAATTTAGAAAACAAAACTATTTTGAAACATGATGCACTCCCCTGAAAAACATCGACGCGCGTGTAAACGAGGTGCTCTACCAACTGAGCTACAGCCCTTAGTGCTTGTAATAAATATTTTATTATGTATATAATTTCTTGTCAAGAAAAATATTCTCAAGATGACTATTCCAGGATCCAGTCTCATATTGATCGGTATTGCTTCTAAGTAATATGATATTTATAATCCATCGATGGGATGAGTCCCTTTTGGTTTTCTTTTTGAAGATAAATGACCTACTTAACTCAGCGGTTAGAGTATTGCTTTCATATGGCGGGAGTCATTGGTTCAAATCCAATAGTAGGTAGAACTTATTAGATACAACTTGAGATCAGATATCTCCTTCACTTGACAAAATAAGTTACTATTTCGTCTTTTTTTTTTTTTTGGAAACTATCAAAAATCGAAACTATCTCCTACACTTAACAAAACTATCTCCTTCACTATTTTTCTTTTTCTGAACATCAGAAAACATCATCACAAATTTAGATAACAAAACTATTTTGAAACAAAACTTGATTAACACTTTCACCTCTATTTTTATGTAGATGGTGAGATGTGTCAATCGGAGTACTAACTTTATTAGTGTCTCCCCCACTAAAATTCTCAAGAATTTTATCAACATAGTGTTTTTGAGTTAACACAAGTCCATCATGGGTGCGTACAATCTTGATTCCAAGAATGACATCCGCCAAGCCCATGTCTTTCATGTCAAACCTTGACTTCAACATATCTTTTGTAGATTGAGTCATCTTATCATTGCTTCCAATGATAAGCATATCATCTACATAAAGACATAAGATGACATATCCATGACTTGTGTTTTTCACATAAACACATTTGTCACACTCGTTAATTTTAAAGCCACTTTCTAGCATGACATTGTCAAACTTTTGGTGCCATTGTTTAGGAGCTTGTTTCAATCCATACAATGATTTAACGAGTTTACATACTTTTGCCTCTTGACCGGGAGCAATAAAGCCTTCCGGTTGTTCCATATAAATCTCCTCTTCTAAATCACCATTTAGAAAGGTGGTTTTCACATCCATTTGATGAACCTCTAGATTTCTTATGGAAGCGATCGTAAGTATCATCCGAATTGATGTTATTCGCGTTACCGGTGAGTAGGTATCAAAGTAATCTAGACCTTCTCGTTGTCTATATCCTTTGATCACCAACCTCGCTTTGTATTTATCAATGGAACCATCCGCTTTCATCTTTTTCTTAAAAATCCATAGGTAGCCTAAAGTTTTTCAACCCGGAGGAAGATCAACTAGCTCCCACGTATGGTTTTGTAAGATAGAAACTATCTCGCTTTTAATGGCTTCTTTCCATTGAGGTCCTTCCGAAGAGGTTACCGCTTCACGGTAGGTCCTTGGTTCACTTTCTACCATATAGGTGACATAGTCCGAACCAAAGGATCTTTCAATCCTTGCCCTTTTACTTCTTCTAGGCTCAACCTCTTCTAATTGAGGTTGTTGTTGTCTCTCATCATGGACAACTTCGTCAACACGTGTAGACGAACTTCCTTGTTCTTTGTCTAAACAAGGAAACACATTTTCAAAGAATGACACATTCCTTGATTCCATAATCGTATTTTTGTGTATATCGGGAATCTTAGATTCATGCACAAGAAAACGATAGGCACTACTATGATTTGGGATCGGATGGAGCTATACCTATATCTTCTACTTTCAAGTTTCAATTCCATCATCCATATCCAAATCGATTGGATGGAGTATGTAAATGGATGTCTAGTCTAGTGGATATAGAGATCAACGTAACGTTTTTATGTTGACAAATGTTATGAGATTAAATCATAGTTAATTACAATACATCTCTAAGTTGTAGAAAATGGAGTTCTAGTTCAAACCAGCAACTTTAGGGCAACCTTCGAACACATATTCTCCCAACGCAAACGCTCTGGTAAGGCCAGAAAATGAGGACTTTTGAAAAAATAGGTTACATGTTCGATCCACAGGGTCGACTTACTCCCCACAGAGAACAGGTGAACATTTCATGAGGAATGGTCAGTTGGTGTGTCCAGAGGTCAATATTCCTCCGTCATTCTAAACCCTTTTAAGAATGTCTTAAAAAAAGTAACTATTTCTTATAATTTGATGTTTATGACTCAATTGATTAGTTCATTTACATGAAAAAGTTTTTAATTGGATGCTGTCATATTATTTGCTTAATTGCTGTCAAATTGCTATTAATTGCTGTTTCCAAATGCAAAATATTCCACATTGACATGAATGTTAACAATTGTGTCGAGTTTTAATGCACAGCTGCAATATTATATAATTTGTATCCGTATCACATGCATATCAATAAGCAATAGTTTTATTTAAGTAAATATTAATTGTTAATCATAAGGGAAAAAATCTAAATTTTCAGTTCTACTGTTCTAAACCTGAACTCTAGTCTAAAACAAACCATAATTAAGGCCATACTTAATTGACTCATTAAGAGCCCATGAACACTTGACATCCATTAAACTCATTTAATTCAGTCCTAAGGTGTTTTTCTCTAAGAGCCCTGAGGTGTTCTGATCAGTCAGTTGTAATCAAAAGCAGGGAATTCTAGATTTTAGGTGACCGAACAATAAAGAAGGGCCAAATTACTTAACAGAAAAGTTAATATAATCATCTTTTATATTTATATATATATATATATAATGATGTCTATAAACCATGAAAACTCACTCCAAATTAAGCATTAAGCAGAACACATAAATCGTAAATTCAATATGATAATAATATTACATTACCAGACTACTAGAGTTAAAACATCTCCAGTTTCAAATGTCAAAATTTGAAACTTGTCTAAAAAATAAACATAATCTAAAATTCCCAGTTTCAGAAGCTCAAATCTGAAACTTTCTAAAAAATTTAGCACCTCGTTTTCCATATCATAAGACGAGAGTCTTGTAGACAAAAGAATCGTGTTACCTGGACACCATTTGAAATCTTTAAGGTTATAAAATAAAGCAGATAATATAGGAGTGACTTCATCGTCTTTTATGTTTTTACATGATACCACTTTGAGACTTTCAAGTTGCTCCCATGAGACCACAACAGTTTCTAGTCCTTGTGTTGTTAGCCTTGAGCATCCTTCTATACTTGCAAGTTTCACACTCCTGTAATCAAACAACAAATTAAAATGTACAACATCCTGAAGCCATGGTACAAACCAGTGATGCATGTACTTTACGAATTAAGTGGTACTTTTGGTACCATTATAGATTCCAAAAATTTGGCAACAATATGTGAACATAATGTAAATGAACACATACCTGCATAAACTTGCATTGAAAAACATGGCATCATTTAATCCCCAACAATTCTTAAAAACAACTTCCCCCACAGTTTGACAAACATGAAACAACGCCCTCACACTTGGTTTATCTCTTAACTGACACCTGTCCAAATATAATCTTTCAAGAATCGGGCAAACCCCCAAATGTTCATCAAGATCACAATTTTGATCAATAACTTTACACGAAACAAATCTTAAAGTTTTCAAATTTTCACAGTAAGAAAGAGCCGATAACCACCCATCTTCCATCCTATGATCACAAAAAGTCAACTCTTCAAGCATTTGACAGCACTCACCGATTGCTTTGATTCCCTCATAACCACCCTCAATTCCTTGAAGCTCAAGTTTTACTAATCGTTTACACCCTTGTGCTAAAATGGTCAAACCTCGGTCAGAAACTGAAGAATTGTAGAATCCTTCGGCAACCCCAATTAGCTTAAGTATTTGCAGATTTGAAAATGCAGCTATCCCAATTAACACTTGATCATTACACATGTGCAAACTCAGTTCTTGCATTGTGGGACATTCTTCAGCAACACTTAATAACCCGATCTCACTACAATTTACAACCACAAGTTTCCTTAAATTAGGGTACACACTAGCTATAACTTTTAGCCCAAAATCAACTTCATCAACCGGTAATAAATTATTTTCATTTGATAAAAACTCGTCAGGACCTATGCGAAAGGGTCCGATTTTGTGACTGATTAAAGCACCCGAATTCAGAGGATTACAATTGGAAAACATACCTCCGTGAAGTAAATCAACATGTGTTAGGTTAGGAAATCGTAAGAACATACGACCAGATATAAGGAAATCCCAATCGAAAACCCTAAGTGATCTCACCAATCGGCCTTGAAGATTCAACCACCGTTTAGAGACTAAACAATTCGAGTCCCTTTGTGTTTTTTCCGGGAGTTTTGATAGGATATGGAGCAGGATTTCATCGGAAATGAGTGAGGTGAAATCATTAGATACAGTAATTTGGGGGAAATCAAAAGCTAAGGTTTTGCTGGTGGCCGGCGATAGTGGAGTGAGTGAGTGGTTGCTGAGTATGGAACGACGGCGAATGCCGGAGGAAACAACATGATTGAGAGCTAAATTGTTCTTCAACCAGAGACTTGTGAAATTTAAAGGTAAAGAATTGTTAGGGTTTTGATTCTCTACAGAACAGGACGACATTTGCAAGGGTTTTTCTTGTATTTCAACTACAGCCAGCTGCCAAAATTATCCCTCCTTTGCATTTCTTGCAAATTTCTAGAATCTATCGTCTGATTTAAGTTAAAATTGACTGAATCACTCGTGAAGAAAGTGGTAGTGGTTGTTCAAGATTTTATTAATTACTCTGATATCGGTTTCTGGAGTAGTGGACTCAAGACCTTTTCCGTTTCTCGATTTTGAAGGCAACGGCCTTAAAAAATGGGACCCAATGTTTGAATCACATTGCATCTGTTCGTTTCGTATTTAACATTATTAATTATTGATTGTCTTGTTTATTTTATTTTAAATAAAAAAACACGTTTTAAATCTAAATTCTAGCAACATTTTTTGGGTTTGGTTAACGATAGATTTTGATCGGTGTTATCAGTGTCGTTGGTCCATTGGGTTTGCCTACTCATTACTCATCTAGTACCCATTTGGTTCGATTGTTGTCCAGTACGTTGTAACACTGTATTTTTTTTCGTTTATTTTAATGAAATGACATTAGGACTAATGTTTAAGTTTGGTTCAAAATTCGATTGAACTGATTCGAAACAAGTAAAAAGCTAAGACAGAATCGGTTTCACATGGTTACATTCATGGGCTTTCTATTTCAAAACCAAACTAGACAAAACTTAGTGCATCAAAACTCGCTAATCTTCTTGTTTTGGTAAAAATTATATTTGTTAAGATTTTTAAGAAAGACAATAAAATCTTACATATTTGTTAAAAATTGCTTCTTATCCAAATTTAACTTTTTTTCCTAAATATAACATTAAACATAATAAAGCAAAATTGTTTTTAAAATAGGAAAGCTACATTTACGTTAAAGTACTACTGATTCAGTTTTACTTTTTGGATTCAATCTAACTTTTTCTTTTTTAATTAAGAAAACTCAAATACATATTTATCATTAACAGACCAAACAAAAAAAAAGGAAAAAAGGATAAAAATGAAAGACTACTTCTATACCAATCCCCACCACTTAGCAAAACAATCATCTATTAACATTCAAACACTAGACTTTTGTAACGGAGGTTTACCACCACCACCACCAACCACCATTTTGCCACCATCCTCTGGTGACTTTCTTTTAGGCTTAGCTTCTTGCAACATTGTTACCACATCTCTCATTGAAGGCCGGTCCACCGGGTTTCTACTCGCACATAACATTGATATCTTCAATACGCGCAACATTTCCTCCCTTATTGAGGCACATGAACCACCAACATTTTGATCTAACACCTCGATTGTACCTTCTTCGCTCTTGATTTTTGATCTCACCCAATCCACAATACTATTTCCTTCCCCAAATTCAGAATCCACCGATCTCTTTCCGCTGATAAGTTCCAGTAAAAGAACTCCAAAACTGTATATGTCACTTTTCTCATCCACTTGTAAAGTGTAAGCATACTCTGCACAATTAAAATTGTGTATGTTAGAAAAACAAGTCCAGTAAGTTAATAACAATATATACTAATTAATTCTAAATAATCAGTTTGTAAAATATGTGTCTAAGACGGGTGCCAAGCATGACAACTTTTAAAAATCCATTAACCTCATATTCACCTGACAACTAAGTTACTAAGAGAAAAACGAACGATATGAACAAAAGAATTAATGTAAAAATATACCTGGAGCGATGTAGCCATAAGATCCGGCAATCACCGACATGGATTCAGCACAATGGATTAACTTAGCGACCCCAAAATCCGCCACTCTCACCTCCATCTCAGCGTCCAATAAAATATTGCTCGGTTTCAAATCACGATGGACAACCACCGGATCACAATCATGGTGCAGGTAACAAATCCCTTGTGCCACCCCTAGTGCAATCTTGTATCTTGTTAGCCAATCACCCACCAAATTGTCACTTTTGTTCTTACCGTGCAGTAAATCATCTAAACTTCCATTAGGCATGTATTCATATAAGAGCATGGTACATTCCCTGTTACTGCAACACCCTAACAATCTCACTATATTCCTGTGCCTCACGTTACCCAACACCTCCACTTCCGCCAATACCCCTTTCCTCCGTCTGATTGTTTCCTTGTGTTTTCCCCTTAGTTTCTTAACGGCTATGATCTCGCCACCTGGCATTTCTGCTTTGTACACGGTCCCAGTTGATCCTGTCCCTATGATTTTACCTGTCATAGATAAACTCTCCGCCACGTCATCAGCTGTGAAGTTTAACCTTTGGAAGGCGGTTAGTTTCCATGGTCCGGCCTCCATTTCCTCTGCCACAAACCGTTGATGGTAGTTTGTTCGGAAGCACCGGATTCCGGCGACGAGGATGAAAAGTCCGACGCCAAATGCTGCCGCCATGATCCACATGAATGCTCCGGCGGTCTTTTTTGGTTGATGTGGTTTAGCCTCTGTTTCAATTTCTCTCCGGCAAGGTTTATGAATTAAAGTGCCGCAAAGTCCTTCGTTTCCGGTGAACGACGAAGGATGAAGACTTGAAAAAGCTATTCCAGATGAAGGCACCGGTCCGGTGAGTTGATTATACGAAACGTTGAATTCTTCAATTGTACGGGAACTACCGAAACTAGAAGGAATAATTCCAGTGAGTAAATTATGAGATAGATCAACTTCCGTTATGGAAGGAAGAGACGAAATCTCTGACGGAATGATGCCTGATATCGTATTATGTCTTAAATTTAACGAAATTAGCTTCACACAATGATCAATATCGAAAGGAATGTTGCCGCTCAATTCGTTCCCTTCGATTTCGATTTTGTAGAAGTTTTCACAGCTTCCAAACTTCGGAATTCTTCCTTTAAGTTTACTATTTCTTGCTGAAAATATCTGTAAACTCGGAGAGCTCCAGATATTTTCCGGTAATACATCGTCGAACGAATTTGCAGATACATTCAAGTATTGCAAATTAGGCGCTTTTGACAAATCGGATGGAAACGGTGCAGTGAATTTATTGTTATTCATCTCCATGTAACTGATGTTAGGTAAACTTCCAAATCCGATAGGAATAGATCCGTTTAATCTGTTGTTTTGAATGCGAAACCTGTATAACGAAGTACAATTCACTAGCGACGGTGGAAGCTCACCGGAAAACTTGTTTGAAAACAGAACGAGTTTCAATAAGTAGTTTCCTGAACAGAGATTCGGTGGAATTGGACCGGAGAGAGAATTAGAAGAAACGTCGAGTCTCTTCAATCGTGAATTTGAACCTAATTTCTGTGGCAGAATTCCGGTAAGAGAATTATTCCAGAGAAACAGATATTCAAGCCTTGGAAGCTGGCCAACACCTTCAGGTATGCTTCCGGTTAACTTATTGTTCATTAAACTCAAATCCGTTAAGTTCTTCAATGATGAAATTTCCTCCGGTATACTACCGGAGAAGTTGTTATCAGACAGATCTAGAATCTCTAGGGATTGCAATTTGCCGATAGCCGCCGGAATTTCACCATGAAAACTATTTTTAAAAATTAACAATATCTCGAGTTTCGACAAGTTCGTAACACAAATCGGAAATTCACCGGAAATATTAGCGTTAGAAACATCAAGGTATGACAAATTCGTCAATAAAGAAAATTTTACCGGCACTTCACCGGAGAATGCATTGTATCCGATTTCTAAATGTTCGAGAGAAGTTAAACGACCTAAATCGGCCGGAATTTGACCACGAAGATTGTTCCCGGCGAGCTTTAAAAACTTCAATTTCTGAAATCCGCCATAACTCTTGGGAATTTCACCTTCGAAATAGCTTCCACCGAGATTAAGATGCTCGAGAAACCTCAACCGAATAAACTCCGTCGGCAAAGGTCCGATAAAGCTATTACTGTATGCATCAAAGAATGTGAGATACTTTAGCTTCGAAATTCCCGGCGGAAACTTAGAGCCGAGAAGATTATGATTGATATCAAGAACTTGAAGAAAAGGAAGCTTAAATATTGCCGTCGGGAGAGGTCCGGCGAATTGGTTGACACTGATATTCAAATAACGTAAGCTGGTTAAGTATTTAATCTCTACCGGAATCGTGCCGGAGAGATTCCGGTTGGAAATGTCTAACGAAATAATCTGGTATGTGTCCGGGTCGCACTCTACACCGGACCATGAACACCAAACGGGTTGTGTCCCGGGTTCGGATACTTCCCATTCTTGAAATGTATTGAGTGGATCGTTAAGAGATGATTTCAGTGAGAGAAGTGAAACAAGCTGTGACGGAAGAGCAACGGCGGATGAGGAGAAAAGGAGGAGGAGGATGCACATGAGTGACGGCGGAGGAGGGTGGCGGTAATGGTTGTCCATGGTTGTGGAAAATTTTCGGTGATTTTGGATGAAATTTGAAAAGGTGATGAGTTTATTTAAGGGAGGAATGGATTTTGATTGCTGCTTTTTAGGAGTGGTGAGTGTTAGTGTGATTTCAGAGGATGTTTCATGATGATTGTAATGTTGAGTGGGGTTTGTTTGGTGTGAAGAAAGAAGCAGAGAAGGCAAAGACATGCATGCTCTCCCAACTGTATGTCTTCTTTCTTTCCTTGCTTATTATCACCACTTATATTCACACACCTTGCTTTTTTCTTTACCTTTTCTTTTTTTCCAATTTTCTTTTTCCTTTTGTTTTTATTTTCAAATTTCATTTTTGTTTTTTTGTATATCGTGGTATCGGGTATCGAACGTCTTTGACATCGCTAGTGCGTCGTGGTTCATGCGGAATTCTCTTCACGTAAAGCGTGTAATCTCTTGCTTTTTTCAAAAGACGATCATGACATAATCACAAGTAATGTTACTAATACGATACGTACACGAGTTTCTTAAGACGTACGTGTTATAAAGTAACGTTACTGATACGATACATACTCGATTATTTTCTTAAGATGGACTTGTAATAAACGGATAATAAGTGTAAGTGTAGTTATTAAAGTATAAACTAAATATTAAAGCATATCTAGTTATTAATACGTGTAATTAAAACATTCGGATGATGGGTGTAAGAATTAAGGTGTTGCTAATGACTTATACATCATGGGTTTAAGTCCCCTCGTGGACAAATGGAGTAGATTAAGTACATTAAAGAAAAACATTCGGATGATCTTAAAAATGTAGATAAGTGTTCATGAAATTTAAAACATTTTATAAGTAATGTTTTTAGAAAATTTACTAATATAAAAAAGTAAAGTATAAAAAGTTAAGGCTATAATCATGTTGGTAATAACTGCGATAGGGAATTCAGGAGATGGATGACCGAAAGGTGCATGAAATGGGAGAAGAGAAAGCATGAGACTCATGTGCGAGAGTGTAACCGTCTCCTATTTAATTTTTACTTTTGTATTCCTTCTAGACACCTTATAAATTTATGGATCATATATATCATAGCCTAAGATTTTGTCTTTCCTTACCATAAATTTTGCCAGGTAAAAATAATGCTTAAAATAAATATTATTCCTTAATTCGTCACGAAAAGCATATATGATATTATACATTTAATAAAGTAAAAACACAATTTTCTTGATTTTTACCAAATAATACTATAATTTCCTAACTTTAATCATGATTTACATGTTCTTATGAATTGTCCTTACTAGCATGTTATTTGCTTTTATATTTTTTGTGTGATATAAAGTATTTAAAGTTGTCAAAAGGTCACAATCACATTATAACTCACTGATGGTTAAAACGATTAATTTATTAAAGAGTAATTTACACCGACGATTCTTTAAGTTTATAGCAAATTTCACCAATAATCCTTTAGTTTAAAAAATTACACTGATGGTCCTTAATTCTGAAACGTTTTTCACCGATTGTCCTTTACACTAACTAACGTTAATTGTTTTTGTTAACTTACCTCATGAACAATACATGAGGGTAAAAAAAGTCATTTTTCATTTCATTTCTTTTTATTTCTTTCTTTCATCCCCATCGTTTACATGCAAGAAAAAGATTTATAAAAAATAATTTAAGAATGAAAAATGACATTTTTACCCTAATGTGCATTGCACATGGTGTGAGTTAACAGTTAGTTAGTATAAAGGACCATCGGTGAATAATTTCAGATTTAAGCACCATTGGTGTAATTTTTTAAACTAAAAGACTATTGGTGAAGTTTATTATAAACTTAAAGGGTCATCCGTATAATTTATTCTTTTTAAATATAGGGGATTAATTAAAAAGATTATTCTATTAATTTAAATGTTTTTTAGTTAATAAATTAAATTTGAATTAATGTATTATTTTTTTAAGGGCACATAATCTACTCCACTTGCCCCTATCGGGACTTGAACCTATGACCTTTAAGTCCATGAGCAACACCATATATACTAGGGGTGAACATGGTACGGTACCACACGTATTTTCCCACATACCATATACCGTACCAACTATAGTTGGTACACTAATTTGACTACCGGTATCATACCAAGTATTTTTGGTATCAATTTATTTGACTACCAACAATGTTGGTTGGTACAAATTGGTACTGCATATCAAGATTACAAAGTAATATGAAACTAAAAAATATTAACATGATATGTTTCATCCACCATGTAAAATATATTAATAAATTTTCCAAACTCGAAACGAAGGTAAATAAAAAGATGATTTATTAATGCTATATATATGTAACACCTCAATTTTTAAAACAATATTTAAATAACATTTAAACCAAAATACATAACGTTGTATCGGTGTCAAATACCGGTTTTACAAAAACGAAAAGGTTTCTTGTTCGAGATTATCAGAGTTTACAAAAACGGTGTGACAAATTATATCTTAACCACAGGATAAGGACTCTAATCATCAACACCGAGCTAATCTCAACAAGGCATCTTCTAACGGGCCTCCTAGATCTTCGATCCCAAATCTGAGTACATAGCAAAACTCAAACATAGTACGTGAGACAAAATTGCCTCGTGAGATACATGGGTTTAGACCCGATAAAAAACTAGTCAAATAATATCATTTATACTTAAAATAGTATTACTAAGTTCGTTTGGGTCACTTCATTACTTTCATCATTGGCAAATGTCAAGATAATCGGAATGCCTCCAATCTATCAAGACCATCATATCCACGGTAATCGGAATGCCTCTAATCTACCGGGACTCATAGATAGTGGGTAATCAGAATGCCTCCAATCTACCACTAACCTTAAGGTACCGTAATAACCGGAATGCCTCCAATCTACCACTAACCTTAAGGTATCGTAATAACCGGAATGCCTCCAATATACGGCCCTAGGGACATCAACATCATCATCATCATCACTTATCTTTTTATCATTATGAGCTTATAGCTCCACCATTTCTCAATCAGTTCATCGTTTCATCATCATATAAACAATTCATCATAAATCACATAAATAACTAAATTACTTAAAGACTCGATAAAACATTTAATCATAAAACATTAACTAACTATGTACTCAGTTTTGAAAGTTCACATGTACTCACCTTAGCCAAGCTTATCCGAATGTTGTGTTCCTTGAACACCAATATCACTTCTCAAGATTTGAATGCCTCAAATCCTTCAACAATAACCTATTATCAAAACTAATACAATGGTTTGCATCAATCATCAATACTAAATATATAATCCATGACTAGTCAACTACTAGCACCATTTTCCCCAAAGTTACCAAACCCTAATTCCATAAATCACCATCTTTTCAAAGATTCATATTATGAATACATTTTCCTTGTTAAAATACCATAGATCTAAGTTATACCACTTCCATTTAACCATTTATGTACAAATCCCAAAACTAGGGTTTATGATTCAAGCTTCCCCTACTTGAATCTATGGTCTACAACATAAGAGAGATGAAGATTTACCTTTGATCTTCAACTATGAGCAAGAATCTCCAAGATTTGATGAAGATTAAGCTCCAATCGTCACTTTACACTCAGAAATCGCACACACAAGTTGGGAGGAGAAAACTAGGGTTTATGTGTGTAATAAATGAGAATATCCCGACTTTAATGCTGGTGTCGGGCGAGTTCACAATCGTGAATAGAAGTTCGCGTCGTGAACTCCTTCACGCACGCAAAGTTAGCGATCGTTACCTGCTCGGGAACTTCTTCACGATCGACTGCCCAAATCTCTGCCTCATTGTGACAATCCTCGCAATTGGGTATTTGACACGCCAATTTTTATAACTCGTTTTGTCTTAGTACAATAATGTGACAACCCTCGCAATTGGGTATTTGACACGCCAATTTTTATAACTCGTTTTGTCTTAGTACAATCATCTCATCTGTTTTGAACAATCATAACATTCATTGTTGCATTTAAGTCTAACAAAACCATACCTTTTGTGTTGTTAGTGCACATCATTAATTAGACACGTGTTAGTTGCCTGCATTTTGGTACAGTTAAGCCGTAATTTAGCGAGTTGGTGACTCAACGAAATCTCAAATCAAACCAACAATTATAAAAAGTTTATAGGTTATAAGGATAATTTAACTCAATTAAACAAATAAACAAACTATGTGAATTTCCTTCCTAGATAAATAAGTTAATATACGTGATCTAGTAAACAAATAAACAAATTAAATAAAATGAAAAGTTTATCTAATCTCCTCCAAAACCCCCACTTGCCCTCACCGAAATTCCATAAGACTCGGTCAATTTCCGTTGGACTTCATATCACAATGAATGTTTATTAAAATATTAGTATAAAGCTCAACTCCCACATTCCCGTATTAACCTTCATCATTCTTGTGTCTCTCTCTTCAAAGGAACCAAGAACCACCACCACTCCATCTCCGATCATATATATCTCTCTCTCTAACAATTATGTTACCTCCTGTAAGAAGCAACAACTCCGACGTTTCAGGGTACTTCGGACGATGACAGTATGCGACCGGCGAACTCCACCTCGATCCCAGTCTCGTCTCTCTCGGCTCTCTTTCTCTTTGAAGGTATATCAATCTCTCTTTCTCTCCTTTCGATTTTACGTTCGAACCGATACGTTGGTGTATGAATGTGAGTCTCGTGTTTTCCGGCGACTACGCTATTGGTGACACACTGTGTCGGTGTGTGTATCTCGCCGGTGTTCTCGGTATAATATTTGGTCATCCCGCCGGCGAGAGCGTCGACTGCTCTTGTTTTATTTTTAAGCAGTTATATATACGAGCCCAGCAACTATGTTAAACCCAAAAATCAATTTAATCCAATTTGTTTTATTTCTAGTCCAAGCCTAATTCTAAGACCACGAGCCCAAAATGCAATTACTTTTAAATTCAGATTTACTAAACCTTAAATAAGTTTATTTAACTAATATTATTTATTATTAATCATTTAATTTCTATTTAACTATTAGTTAATAAATCTCTAACTTAATAATTAATTATTCTATAATTATTTAAAGTTGTTATTTATATTTAAATAGTTATATATGACACAACTACTCATTCATTTTCAATCAAGGAGTACCTAGTTTGTCAAAACTTATGAAATACCATCAAACATATTTCAAAATACGAAACCATTCCACAATGTCACCAACGTATCGCTCGAATCAAATTCCCGTTTAGGGGGTCATTTTGCATTATTTAGTAAAGACGAGTCATTTAGACCGTCACTCATTATTGTTATTTCTATGCATTTAGGAAGCTAGAGTCGTTTAGTTGGAAACTACACTTCATTAATTGCATTTTGGGAAGCATTGTATCAGGTGAGTCCACAGCCCCATTTTTTTTTTACCGCATTCAATTATTGTGTTACAACTTTGGGGTGAAAAACATATCAACTGATTTTATAAATGTTTACATTTCTAACATTGTGTTTTGGTAAAGCCTACTGTTATATTTATTTTACTTGTGATGAAACATATCTTAAACCATGACAATCAATCTGTATGCTCGGACTAAGTTTAGATGTAGTTTACATACCATAATCATTAGCTAGTTTCGACTAGACCCTGGATATGCAGATGGTACCATTGGCTAAGACTCTTCCTCCCACAACTTCGAAAATCAGGGAGTGCATATCTTAGATTCATTATCATTAGAGTTGGAGTTTGATTATGGGCTTAGGGTCGACATTTTAACTCGAAGGCCTTGCAAACCTTAGGGGGATATCAGTCATGCTTTTCAAAACACTTACATGTTTCAATATTTCAACAAATCAATTATTATCAGATTACAGCCTGTGGCGGCAAATCATTTTCAAATATTATTTCATCACACAATTTATGCCATGGTTGGCACATGAACATTTTAGATTTCTCTATATCATTATACAATTTATGTCAATATTGGCATACATAAAACTTTGGATTTCAAAACAAACTATAAACCTGTGGATTCACTCAACAATTTTGTTGATCATTTTTCATATGTTTTTCAGGTAGCTAAGTTGAAGCATGAGTCTTAGTAGCATTGGATTGCGAGCATGCATGTGTCAAGATGCCACGATTTGCTAAAACCATTTTCTTTTTACATTTCAAATACTTTGTCAACATTAAATTTTGTGATCTACTTTATTTCAAATATTATTTAGATCTTTAAACACTTATTGTTTACGATAATCATATGCTTGTGTTATTCATGATAGTCGCACACCCGTTCTTCCGCAAACCCTTTTCTTTGAAAACTATTTTTGGCGGGGTGTGACAGATTGGTATCAGAGCCATTGGTTATAGTGAACTAACGAGTTTAGTCTATAACTACAAAAAGATTTTTGGACAAAATTATTTTGAGTCAAAACGTTATCGTGGCATCAACAGTCTTATTCCATATAGGCTTGCATTTAATCCATAGTTTCATTTCAAAGGAGTCTCATTTCATATAGAGTTGCATTCATATAGAGTTGCATTCATATAGAGTCTCATTGCATATATAATTGTATTTCATAACATTCACAAGATATATGCCTTAGTAATAGGTTTTGTTGCTGTTACACTTACCTTAACTCACATTAGATAGATTGCCTATACTTCATCAATCACTTACACCGAAATACGAATTCTATAATTTTTACCAAATGACTACAAATAACAAATCTCCTTATTTCTCTACTGGAAAAGGGAACGAGCATCGTGACACGTCAACAGTTGAAAATGAACCGGAAACACATCTACACGTGCACCACATGTCTCAAGTCACACACTATATATTCCCTTCATACATTATACCTCACGCGAGTATCATCACCTTAACCCTAATTTGGCCGCCCCCTGATCGTGACATTCGAAAGATTCGCTGCTTGACTAAATATTGAATGGCTATCCATCAACCTCTAACACCACGAAATAAAAGCAAGGTGTCACACGTCATCCATAAGATATCTCTAAAATAAATTCTAAGCACCACTCCTAAATTCATGTGATCTTATATGAAGAAAAGATTTCAAATTTTTCTAAAATCGATAATACAACCCATGAAATTTCGCATACAACAAAAATACTCATATTAAAGAATGAAGATATGAAGTAACAATGATGAGGAAACATTATATCATGATATTATAAAAATGGGTGGCCAACGTGTTTATAATTACATAATACAATGTGGAATTATCAAAGTTATGGATTATTGAAAGGAACCAATGAATAACCATCTTTAGCATGCGTGTTAGAAAAGTAAGCGATCAAACGACTAATCAAAAACGTACCTACTATGTGAACCTGTTAGAAAACAATCTTAAAAGACTTACTAATGTTTTAAAAGACTTACTTAAAGATTTCTTAATAATAATCATTATCCTTAGGAGAAAGTCCAAAACGACCATGACAATGATTAACTAACATACATCATGAGCAAAACTCGGTCACCCAAAAGAGATTCGTTATAAACAATAATATATATATATTTTTTGAATAATAAATAAAAGCAATAGGGGTGAAATGCATCAATTATGATTTTTTTTTTCTCACTATTGTGTTGTATGATATATATTTAATTATTTTCTATCTTCTTAGCAATACTTATCATATGAAGAACATAACGTGAAAAAAAAATCCCAATAATTAGTATACTGCTGTACTGGTACACTTGCAGAACGCAATGATTTTTTTTATTTTATTTTATTTTCTCCGAACTTGAATATTCTCAATTTTATTTACATAGTTTTCACTATATCTAAAATATGAAAAAAATAAGAAAATAAATAAATAAATTATATTGATTCCCTTGAATCCTGTACTTCATTCTCATGTCCATAAAATGATTAACATGTATAATCGATTAATTCTATTTCTTAATTTTATCATCCAATTTAAATACGTATATTGATCAAATGAGTAATGATACAAGTAAGAAAATTTAATAAGATACAATATAATATCTGTTAAATATTGTCAACATTATACATCTAAATTTTTGTTTAATATTTACTTTTATAAAAGTATAACATAACTGCAAGCATGCGTGATATTCATATGAAACTACATGTCTAGAATACAGAGAACGGATAAAATAAAAATACTTTTATAATATAAGAATACTTATAAGTCATTAATATATAGAATCATAGAATATAAATTTTTGAAAGACTTTTAGTTTAAAAGGAAGAATAAAATTACAAAACATTAATATCCCTTCCAACTATTGACATCATAAGTATAAATTTGGATATTCTTAAATTAGCAAAATTTAATTTTCAGTCAAACGTTAGTTATTATAGAATAGAGATGTATTTGAAATAAAATGGTACCTACAAGTGTGAATAGTTTATCAAGAGCTAATTAAAGTAGCTATCAGAAACCAACACTCATTACCGCTAATGAAAGACTAATTCGACCAACTACAAAATTATAATTTTTACATGTTTACATCTCGATAACTCTCAACAAAAGTTCAAAGTGAAGATATTCCAAAACACCAAAAAATTTTAAAGTTGTTATGACCACTACAAATTCCAACCCACGTCTTCCACAACAACAAACATGTGAACAATATTAACTGACCTCATAAATAATGCTTTTTAAATGTCATCGGACGAATTGAAAACTCTGTTAATGCAAGAGTATAATCCCTAGTAACGAAATTCACCAGAAAATGAATTATGGAACCTAACGATGGAAAGCTATGATATTGTCAACTACACCACCAGATTTAGCAAACTAGCATGAGTCATTCCTCATCCCGAATCTTGATATCTCCTAAATCTAAAAAAAAAAAAAAAGTAATAATAAATAAGTTAAACGAGAAGTGTATATGGGAACTGGCACCCCAAATCAAAGGAATGAGCAAAGCGTCCTAAACCCTAAAGTATAAATTATGTACCACTAATGGTAGCTATTTTCAAAGTAACTACGCAACACACCGAGGATTAATTTACGTATCGAAAAAAAAATGATGATAATAAGAAACCTAATGAACGAAAGTATTCAAACCTCTTTCTCGATTCCCAACCAGTAGTACGTTGTCGTAAATTTCGGGACGAAATTTCATTAACGATGGGAGAATGTGACAACCCTGGCAATTGGGTATTTGACACGCCAATTTTTATAACTCGTTTTGTCTTAGTACAATAATGTGACAACCCTCGCAATTGGGTATTTGACACGCCAATTTTTATAACTCGTTTGTCTTAGTACAATCATCTCATCTGTTTTGAACAATCATAACATTCATTGTTGCATTTAAGTCTAACAAAACCATACCTTTTGTGTTGTTAGTGCACATCATTAATTAGACACGTGTTAGTTGCCTGCATTTTGGTACAGTTAAGCCGTAATTTAGCGAGTTGGTGACTCAACGAAATCTCAAATCAAACCAACAATTATAAAAAGTTTATAGGTTATAAGGATAATTTAACTCAATTAAACAAATAAACAAACTATGTGAATTTCCTTCCTAGATAAATAAGTTAATATACGTGATCTAGTAAACAAATAAACAAATTAAATAAAATGAAAAGTTTATCTAATCTCCTCCAAAACCCCCACTTGCCCTCACCGAAATTCCATAAAACTCGGTCAATTTCCGTTGGACTTCATATCACAATGAATGTTTATTAAAATATTAGTATAAAGCTCAACTCCCACATTCCCGTATTAACCTTCATCATTCTTGTGTCTCTCTCTTCAAAGGAACCAAGAACCACCACCACTCCATCTCCGATCATATATATCTCTCTCTCTAACAATTATGTTACCTCCTGTAAGAAGCAACAACTCCGACATTTCAGGGTACTTCGGACGATGACAGTATGCGACCGGCGAACTCCACCTCGATCCCAGTCTCGTCTCTCTCGGCTCTCTTTCTCTTTGAAGGTATATCAATCTCTCTTTCTCTCCTTTCGATTTTACGTTCGAACCGATACGTTGGTGTATGAATGTGAGTCTCGTGTTTTCCGGCGACTACGCTATTGGTGACACACTGTGTTGGTGTGTGTATCTCGCCGGTGTTCTCGGTATAATATTTGGTCATCCCGCCGGCGAGAGCGTCGACTGCTCTTGTTTTATTTTTAAGCAGTTATATATACGAGCCCAGCAACTATGTTAAACCCAAAAATCAATTTAATCCAATTTGTTTTATTTCTAGTCCAAGCCTAATTCTAAGACCACGAGCCCAAAATGCAATTACTTTTAAATTCAGATTTACTAAACCTTAAATAAGTTTATTTAACTAATATTATTTATTATTAATCATTTAATTTCTATTTAACTATTAGTTAATAAATCTCTAACTTAATAATTAATTATTCTATAATTATTTAAAGTTGTTATTTATATTTAAATAGTTATATATGACACAACTACTCATTCATTTTCAATCAAGGAGTACCTAGCTTGTCAAAACTTATGAAATACCATCAAACATATTTCAAAATACGAAACCATTCCACAATGTCACCAACGTATCGCTCGAATCAAATTCCCGTTTAGGGGGTCATTTTGCATTATTTAGTAAAGACGAGTCATTTAGACCGTCACTCATTATTGTTATTTCTATGCATTTAGGAAGCTAGAGTCGTTTAGTTGGAAACTACACTTCATTAATTGCATTTTGGGAAGCATTGTATCAGGTGAGTCCACAGCCCCATTTTTTTTTTACCGCATTCAATTATTGTGTTACAACTTTGGGGTGAAAAACATATCAACTGATTTTATAAATGTTTACATTTCTAACATTGTGTTTTGGTAAAGCCTACTGTTATATTTATTTTACTTGTGATGAAACATATCTTAAACCATGACAATCAATCTGTATGCTCGGACTAAGTTTAGATGTAGTTTACATACCATAATCATTAGCTAGTTTCGACGAGACCCTGGATATGCAGATGGTACCATTGGCTAAGACTCTTCCTCCCACAACTTCGAAAATCAGGGAGTGCATATCTTAGATTCATTATCATTAGAGTTGGAGTTTGATTATGGGCTTAGGGTCGACATTTTAACTCGAAGGCCTTGCAAACCTTAGGGGGATATCAGTCATGCTTTTCAAAACACTTACATGTTTCAATATTTCAACAAATCAATTATTATCAGATTACAGCCTGTGGCGGCAAATCATTTTCAAATATTATTTCATCACACAATTTATGCCATGGTTGGCACATGAACATTTTAGATTTCTCTATATCATTATACAATTTATGTCAATATTGGCATACATAAAACTTTGGATTTCAAAACAAACTATAAACCTGTGGATTCACTCAACAATTTTGTTGATCATTTTTCATATGTTTTTCAGGTAGCTAAGTTGAAGCATGAGTCTTAGTAGCATTGGACTGCGAGCATGCATGTGTCAAGATGCCACGATTTGCTAAAACCATTTTCTTTTTACATTTCAAATACTTTGTCAACATTAAATTTTGTGATCTACTTTATTTCAAATATTATTTAGATCTTTAAACACTTATTGTTTACGATAATCATATGCTTGTGTTATTCATGATAGTCGCACACCCGTTCTTCCGCAAACCCTTTTCTTTGAAAACTATTTTTGGCGGGGTGTGACACTCGTGTTCACGAACGTGAGCATAAGTTCACGCCGTGAACTTCCTGAGCAGCCAAGGCTGCACTTTTTGATCTTTGGCTCAACCCGGTTTCGCCCATAACTTTCTCGTACGGTGTCCAAATGACACGGAACCAATTCCTACGTTCTTTAAACGATTTATCCTTATTTATCATATTTTTGTACAATTTATTTATTTACAAATTCGGGTCGTTACAACTATCTACCCCTTAAGGAGATTCCGTCCTCGGAATCTCATCATAGTTCACGAAGTTCGGGTATCTTTTCCGAATTTCGTCTTTGACTTCCCAAGTCAAGTTCGGTCCAAGGGAATGCTTCCACTTGACCAACACCAATTCAATCTCTTTTTTCCGAAGTTTCTTGGTTTTTGACTCTAGTATGGCTTCGGGTTCTTCAATCAATCGGTTCGGGGCATCAACCCGCAACTCTTTTAACGGAATTATGTTTTCAACTTCACCCACGAACTTCTTCAAATAACTTACATGAAACGTATCGTGAACACCTTGAAGTTCGGGTGGCAGTTCTAACTTAAAACCTTGCAAACCGACCCGTTTCAAAATCTTAAACGGGCCAACATATCTTGGGCTCAATTTGCCCTTCTTTCCAAATCGCATTACGCCTTTCCAAGGCGATACTTTCAACAATCGGTTCGGGGCATCAACCCGCAACTCTTTTAACGGAATTATGTTTTCAACTTCACCCACGAACTTCTTCAAATAACTTACATGAAACGTATCGTGAACACCTTGAAGTTCGGGTGGCAGTTCTAACTTAAAACCTTGCAAACCGACCCGTTTCAAAATCTTAAACGGGCCAACATATCTTGGGCTCATTTTGCCCTTCTTTCCAAATCGCATTACGCCTTTCCAAGGCGATACTTTCAACATCACCATGTCACCAACATCTAAATCATATGGTCTTTTTTTCAAACCCGAGTAGCTTCTTTGTCGATCTTGTGTGATTTTCATATTGGTTTGGATTATTCCAATCTTTTCATTGATCACCTTCACAATTTCGGGACCCGTGAGTTTCGTCTCACGCGCTTCAAGCCAACATGATGTAGTCCTACATTTCCTTCCATACAACGCCTTATAAGGCGGCATCTTAATGGTCGAATGATAACTATTATTGTAGGAAAACTCGACTAACGGTAAGTGTTCATCCCATTTACCTCCAAAATCTAGCACCCACGATCTTAGCATATCTTCAACCGTTTGGATGGTTCTTTCACTTTGACCATCGGTTTGCGTGTGGTAAGCCGTACTCAACCGCAATTTCGTTCCCAACTCTTCTTGCAACGATCTCCAAAATCTCGAGGTAAATCTCGCATCTCTATCGGACACAATCGACAACGGGACTCCATGAAGTCTTACTACTTCATCCACATACAACTTTAACTTCTCAAGTGGCATGGTTTCCCGAATTGCCAAGAACAATGCACTTTTGGTCAACCGGTCAACTATGACCCAAATGGAGTCGTGGTTCTTGCTCGTCTTTGGCAACCCGACAATAAAATCCATTGTTATATCTTCCCATTTTCCGGCCGATACTTGTAACGATTGAGCTACCCCATATGGTACTTGATGTTCGGCTTTTACTTGTGCACACGTGGCACACTTCGAAATATACTTTCCCACTCTTGCTTTCATCCCGGGCCACCAATACGTCTTCTTCATATCTTGATACGTCTTTGTACTTCCCGGGTGGATCGAATACTTAGACTTATGAACCTCGTTTAGCAACTCCTTTCGGGTAACCCCGAACTTGGGAACCCATATCCGACCACCTAAGGTTTTTAACCCTTGCTTGTTTTCCACAAAATGTTGGTTCTTCCCTAAACGTTCTTGCCTCAACTCTTCTTTTTCCATCACTTCTCGTTGGGCCTTCTTGATTCGTTCTATTATACTCGAGACCACTTCAATAAGTGTTAGTTTTCCTCTATTCGGTGCTTCATACACTTTTCGGCTTAGGGTGTCGGCTACCACGTTGGCCTTCCCCGCATGGTATACAATCTCACAATCATAATCATTTATCAATTCGATCCATCTTCTTTGTCTCATATTTAAGTCTTTTTGTGTGAAGACATATTGAAGACTCTTGTGATCCGTATATAACGTGCACCTTGTGCCATATAAGTAGTGTCTCCACAACTTCAAAGCAAACACTATCGCCGCCAATTCTAAATCGTGGGTCGTGTACCTTATTTCCGTATTCTTTAGTTGTCTCGAGGCGTAGGCAATCACCTTTCCTCGTTGCATCAAGACACAACCCAAACCTTTATTCGTGGCATCACTATAAACAACAAAGTCTTCCATTCTTTTGGGTAGTGTGAGAACCGGGGCGTTACACAACTTTTCCTTCAATATGGCAAATGCCTTTTCTTGCTTTTCTCCCCACACGAACTCACTACTCTTTCGGGTCAACAATGTGAGTGGTGTCGCCACTCGAGAAAAGTCTTGGATAAATCGACGCTAATATCCGGCAAGGCCGAGAAAACTTCTCACTTCGGTTGGAGTTCGTGGCGGTTCCCACTTCATGACCGCCTCAATATTCGACGGGTCAACTTTGATTCCTTCTCGCGATACGACATGACCGAGGAATTGGACTTCTCGAATCCAAAATTCACACTTAGAAAACTTAGCATACAATTTTTCTCGTTGTAGCACTTCTAACGTTTGCCTTAGAAGATTCTCGTGTTCTTCTTCGGTTTTCGAATAAATAAGAATATCGTCAATAAATACGATAAGAAACTTGTCGAGGAATGGTTTGCAAACCCGATTCATAAGGTCCATAAAAATGGCCGGTGCATTAGTCAACCCGAATGGCATTACCAAAAACTCGTAATGCCCATAACGTGTACGAAACGCCGTCTTCTCGGTATCTCCTTCTTTCACTCGAACTTGATGGTAACCCGATCTCAAATCGATCTTTGAGAAATAATCGGCTCCTTGAAGTTGATCAAATAAGTCGTCGATTCTAGGCAACGGGTATCGGTTCTTAATGGTCATCTTGTTCAACTCTCGGTAATCGATGCACATTCTCATCGAACCGTCTTTCTTTTTAACGAACAATACGGGCGCACCCCATGGAGACGAGCTAGGACGAATGAATCCTTTCTCGAGCAATTCTTGCAATTGCGATATTAATTCCCGCATTTCGGTGGGAGCCAAACGGTATGAGGCACGAGCTATCGGCGTCGCTCCCGGAACTAAGTCGATACGGAATTCTACTTGCCTCTCCGGTGGCAATCCCGGTAAATCGTCGGGAAACATTTCGGGAAAATCCCGAATCACCTTCACATTTTCCACCGTCTTCTTCTCTTTCCTTCCATCTAATACATATGCTAAAAAGGACGAACACCCTTTTGCTAAATATTTCCTTGCTTTAACCGCGGTCATAAGACATGGCAAATGGTGTCGTCTCTCCCCATACACATAAAATTTTTCGTTATCGGGAGTCTTGATCGAGACTATCTTCTTACCACATAAAATCTTTGCTTGATGTTCACCCAACCAATCCATACCAATAACTATATCGAAGCCCGTAATTTCCATGGGCAATAAATTCACCTTAAACTTTTTCTCGTCTATTTCTAACTCACAATTTCGACACATATGTTGGACTATGGAAGTTTTACCATCCGCAATTTCTATATCATATATCTCATCAAGAAGCTCTAAAGGCACTTTCAAAACCACAACAAAATCATGAGACACAAACGAATATGTAGCACCCGAGTCAAATAAGATCCGGGCGGGAATAGAATTTACGAGTAGGGTACCTGAAACGACATCGTGGACCTCCT
Source organism: Calendula officinalis (assembly GCA_963853835.1). Taxonomy (NCBI): domain Eukaryota; kingdom Viridiplantae; phylum Streptophyta; class Magnoliopsida; order Asterales; family Asteraceae; genus Calendula; species Calendula officinalis. Next base: position 30,715,754 of record OY970822.1, read on the forward strand.
TGGCTTCATCTCGGGTAAGTTGGAAGGACCGTCCCTTGACCTTTGTCGGCTCCGCTTTCTTTTGAGCGGTCGACACCATGGTCTCGCTTCCCTTCTTCGGGAAAGAATTGCTATAGTGCCCTTTTTCATGGCACGAGTAGCACTCGATTTCATCCAAAGGTTTGGCCCGGAAATCCCTTGCCATATGCCTCGGCCTTCCACATTTAAAACACGATTTTGAATCCACCAAACATTCTCCCTTGTGGTCCTTGCCACACTTCTTACAAGCACCAACACTTGATTGCTTAGAAAAGGTCGGGATGAACTTTCCCTTCTTCACGGATCCCGCGCTCCCCTCAAACTTCCTCTTTTCAAACTTTGGCCTCTCATTGATCTTTCGTTGGCCAACCTCCTCAACATTCCTCGCCGCACCGATAGCCTCATCGAGTGTGGCGGCCCTTTTTACTTCCAACTCATACTCCCACGGGAGTCCATTAGCATACCTAACAATCCGGGACCTCTCATCCGGATACAATTTGATTACAAACGGGATCAATCCCGTGAACTTCTTAGTGTACTCATCGACACTCATTCCTTCCTTCTTCAAGTGGACAAACTCTTCTTGAAGTTTCTCCAAGTTTCTCTCGGGAAAAAACTTTGCCTTCAACCGTTTCACAAACTCATCCCAAGTCATCTTGTACACCGCTCTCTTCCCCAATGTTTCATACATGGTGTCCCACCACACGAGGGCTTCATCCTTCAACAACCGAGAAGCATAGATCACCATATCACATTCCTTGCATTTACTAGCTTCAAGGACTTGTTCGGTTTCTCGGATCCAACGGATCGTGACTTTCGGTTCGGAGCTACCATAGTAGTTATCGGGCTTAAAAGCCACAAAGTTCTTTTACGTGCACCCTTTCCTTTCTCTCGGCTCGGGGTCACTTTCCTCTTCTTCCGTCGAAGATCTCTCGGTTTGAGCAACACTACTTGACTTGCTCTTAGTGCGGGGTGGAGATTCCTCCCACCTTTCACGTGCCTTATGCTCATTGAAGATTCGGTTCACATCCTCGTTCACTATGTCCCTCATTTGGTTGAACATAGTTTGGAGGTGTTCTACGGTGACCGGGGTGTGAGTGTTCCTTTCAACACCCGAATTTTCCTCCCCTTCCCGAGGTTGAGGACCAAACACCGGTTCGACAATGTTATTCGAATCTTGCCCTTGATCAAATGGGCCTCTTGCACTTCTAGTTCTCACCATTTTTCTATAATAAGACATCGATCATTTAGAAGTCAATTCATCAAAGTAACGGTAACATTGACCGTTCCCAAAACCAAACATGACCTAATCCTTCAAGGTCAACCCTATTGAATCTACACTTAAGGTCTCAATAGTCAATTCATAAGTATCCTATGGAACCTATGGTCCTACTAGCTCAGTTTAAGTCTAGGATGGTCAACTCAACCTAGTTCACTTAAACTATAGCTCTGATACCAAGTTGTAACACTTCAATTTTTAAAACATTAACATTTAAACCAAAATACATAACATTGTATCGGTGTCAAATACCGGTTTTACAAAAACGAAAAGGTTTCTTGTTCGAGATTATCAGAGTTTACAAAAATGGTGTTACAAATTATATCTGAACCATAGGATAAGGACTCTAATCATCAACACCGAGCTAATCTCAACAAGGCCTTTTCTAACGGGCCTCCTAGATCTTCGATCCCGAACCTGAGAACATAGAAAAACACAAACATAGTACGTGAGACAAAATTGCCTCGTGAGATACATGGGTTTAGACCCGAGAAACAACTAGTCATATAATATCATTTATACTTAAAATAGTATTACTAAGTTCGTTTGGGTCACTTCATTACTTTCATCATTGGCCAATGTCAAGATAATCGGAATGCCTCCAATCTATCAAGACCATCATATCCACGGTAACCGGAATGCCTCCAATCTACCGGGACTCATAGGTATTGGGTAATCGGAATGCCTCCAATCTACCACTAACCTTAAGGTACCGTAATAACCGGAATGCCTCCAATCTACTACGTCCCTAGGGACATCAACATCATCATCATCACTTATCTTTTATCATTATGAGCTTATAGCTCCACCATTTCTCAATCAATTAATCGTTTCATCATCATATAAGCAATTCATCATAAATCACATAAATTACTAAATTACTTAAAGACTCGATAAAAACATTTAATCATAAAACATTTACTAACTAAGTACTCAGTTTTGAAAGTTCACATGTACACACCTTAGCCAAGCTTATCCAAATGTGTGTTCCTTGAACACCAATATCACTTCTCAAGATTTGAATGCCTCAAATCCTTCAACCAATAACCTATTATCAAAACCAATACAATAGTTTGCATCAATCATCAATACTAACTATATAATCCATGACTAGTCAACTACTAGCACCATTTTCCCCAAAGTTACCAAACCCTAATTCCATAAATCACCATCTTTTCAAAGATTCATATTATGAATACATTTTCCTTGTTAAAATACCATAGATCTAAGTTATACCACTTCCATTTAACCATTTATGTACAAATCCCAAAACTAGGGTTTATGATTCAAGCTTTCCCTACTTGAATCTATGGTCTACAACATAAGAGAGATGAAGATTTACCTTTGATCTTCAACTATGAGCAAGAATCTCCAAGATTTGATGAAGATTAAGCTCCAATCGTCACTTTACACTCAGAAATCGCACACACAAGTTGGGAGGAGAAAACTAGGGTTTATGTGTGTAATAAATGAGAATATCCTGACTTTAATGCTGGTGTCGGGCGAGTTCACGATCGTGAATAGAAGTTCGCGTCGTGAACTCCTTCACACACGTAAAGTTAGCGATCGTTACCTGCTCGTGAACTTCTTCACGGTCGACTGCCCAAATCTCTGCCTCGTGTTCACGAACGTGAACATAAGTTCACGCCGTGAACTTCCTGAGCAGCCAAGGCTGCACTTTTCGATCTTTTGCTCGACCCTGTTTCGCCCATAACTTTCTCGTACGGTGTCCAAATGACACGAAACCAATTCCTACGTTCTTTAAACGATTTATCCTTATTTATCATATTTTTGTACAATTTATTTATTTACAAATTCGGGTCGTTACAATATAGAAATTATATATGTTAAAAAATCAATTATACATATTGTTTGGTGGAGAGATTTTTAAAGATAAAAATTAGACCACAATTTATGTAAGTATATATTCTAAGAATTAATTTATATATGTGTATATATATATTGGTTGGTACGATACTACCGTGGTATTTAATAATTTGTACCATTACCGTACAATGAATACTCGATTGGTACGGTAACTACCAATCAAACATGTTGGCTACCAACATATTAGCTACCAACTTTAGTTGGTTCGGTTGGTAGCATGTTAGTTGGTTTTGTTCGGTACAAAATTTGACACCCTTAATATATACTAATACCACTAAACTATAATGTTACATATATGAAGTATGGAACAGATATATGAAATTTTCCTCTGATAAATTGAATGTTTTACTTAGATGTGGTCTAAGACTCTAACCGGAATATATTAATGTCATTTTCTAATTTTACACTAGTCATCCACAAGATCTTATTACTATCGAGGTTTGGATCAAGACTTACTGTGATAAGTTCAGACAAGTTTAAAAGCAGATTTTTTTCTGATACCCAAATTTCAGTCATTTTTTTTCCGGCGCTCCTAGGGTTCTGGGCGATTTTCGGCGCTCCTAGGGTTCCGACAGTCGTTTTCGTTCTCCGGCTTCCCCCGACGGTGGGGGGGGGGGGGGTAGGTTTGGGTATCTCGATGTCTGACATCAATATGCAACGGCGACAGAAAAGCACTAGTGCGAACCAGAGTTTCAGGCTGCGTAAGGAGGAACTTGACCTAAAAAGAATCGCAAAATCGTTTTATGTCACAAATTTCCCACGATTGTGGGAAGTGGAAGACCTATGGAAGGCAATGCAGGTCTTTGGGACGGTGGCGGACGTGTTTATTCCCCGGAAAATGTCCAAAGTTGGACGCAGATTCGCCTTTGTCCAATTTCTGAGGGTCGAGAATGTTGATTCTCTTCTTGCTAAACTGAACGCTGCATGGTATGCATCATACCACTTGTTTGCGTCGATCTCCAGATTTGAACGTAAAGCTAAAGAAGATGTGCGACCGGAGTTTCATAGCTCCGGCACCTCGTCTGGCAAACTGCGTGAGGGTGAAAAACAGGTTAAGTATGCTGATTTTTTCAAGCCAGCTCCACATAAACTTAACCAGGCGGATAAATCTAAGAACACAACTAATATGGAGACAGAAGTGACAAAGGCTAAGAAGGCGATTTCTTTGGATAAATCGGACGTTATGCAAATTAAGAATGAAGGTACAATTCTGATCGGTAAAGTTAGAGAACTATCGTTGACAGAGAATATTAAAGTAGTGTGCGTGAAAGAAGGTTTCTTTGATGTCGACTTTCACTATCTTGGTGGGTCATTGATTTGGTTGGAATTTGATAACAAAAAGGCGTGTAACAAATTCAAACATCACGAAGATATGCTATTTTATTTTACCCAGTTACGTGACTTAGATGAAAAGTTTGTAGTGGATGATAAGGTAGTGTGGGTGCAGGTTGATGGTCTTCCGTTAGTGGTAGGTACGGTCAATAACATTAGAAAGATTATTAAAGATTGGGGAGAGGTGATGTTTGTAGATGGGGAAAACGAAGAGGGAAGTACGGGTAAAGTTTGTATCAAGACCAAGATTGGTGCAAAAATAAATGAAGAAATTGAGGTTCTTCTTGATAAAGTTCGATATACAAACGGGTTTATGAGATTGCTATTTGGCAACCGGTCATCCGTAGTGCAGATTTGGAGAGTAAAGGAGAGGAAGACGACGTGTCTTTATCCAATGATGGATCAATGGGTTCACATGGGGAAGAAGAGGATAAAGACTTGGGTAATGAAAATTTTACTTCTCCAAATATGCAGGAAGGAGTAGAGAGAAACAGTGAAGTGGACGGCTGGACGGTTTGCCACAACCTAGGGCAAATAATATGGATAATTCACAGGAAAAAGGTCCAGGTGATGAAGTGTCGGGTGAATCTCCGGTTGTTGTAGGAAACAAAGCGGGTGAGAAGTTAACAGGGGACAGATTGAAAGGGGCGAACATTGAAACGGACCAGATTATTGTGAATGAGGAATCGGTGTCAAGTCCACCGGGTTTTGGAAGAAAAGCAGGGAATCAGGTGGCAGACAAAGAGAAGAATGGGCCGGTGTTATCAAATTCGTGTGAATCTACAGGTAATATGCAGAAAACTGTCAAAATCGTTTCTTTGATTGATGACTTGAATAGGTATATCGATATTGGTCTAGCCATTGGTCATAACATGGAGGGGTGTCAAGCCTCGCTTGAATGTATGATTAGTAGCATGGGAGGTGGGAAAGGTCATTTATGAATATAATGTCCTTAAATGCATGTGGAATTGGAGATGTGGTTAAACGTAAAAGGATTGGCGTTATTTCTAATAAATATAAAATTTCTTTTTTGGGTATTCAAGAAACGAGAATTTCTAAGGTGGATGTGTCTATGATTAAACAGTTGTGGGGGAATATGTCGTTTGATTTTGCGTTAAATAGTGCGGTCGGATCGTCGGGTGGTATTATTTCTATATGGGATCCGAATCTTTTAAAAGTTCGCGAATAGTTAGTCTTCAGAATGTGTTGTTTGTTCATGGTGAATGGAAACATAATAGTATGAAGTGTGTGATGGGGAATGTGTATGCTCCTCAAAGTAATGTGGACAAGAGAAGTTTGTGGGTTTCTATTGTCGAGTATATGCAGTCTAATGATGGGGAGTTTATTATCTTTGGATATTTTAATGCAGCTTGGGATGAAGGGGAGCGGTGGGGTTGCGGTATAAATGCTAGAGAAATTGTTGACTTCAATGGTTTTGTAGATTCGGGAAGTCTTATTGAAGTGCCAATGGGGGGTCGGCATACACTAGATTAAGTTCGGACGGTAGGAAAATGAGTAAATTAGATCGCTTTTTTTGTTAATGAAGGGGTGTTTCCGAGATGTTCGGATTTGGTAGCAAATGTGATGTCGGATATTGTGTCGGATCATAGACCGATTGTTTTGGCTCAAGAAACGGTGGATTATGGTCCTCGAGTTTTTAGGTTTTTTAACTCGTGGATGGAGGAAGAGTCCTTTGAAAATGTGGTTAAATCATCTTGGGCCGTGCAAGGGGAGTTGTCTAGTAGTAGCCATTTCATTAAATTTAAAGATAAGTTAAAACTAGTTAAAGAAAATTGTAAAAGATGGTGGAGATGCAAAAAAAACCGAACAAGGGGACCAAAAGAAGAAGTTGACCGAAAAGGTGCTAGCTATTGAAAAGAAGATGGATGATAGTGTCGTGTCAGATGATGAGTTGGTTGAAAGGCAAGCCGCCAAGGTAGAATTATATAAGTTAGACGCGAAAGAATGGAAGGATTTGGCTCAAAAAGCTAAAGTCAAATGGAGTATTGAAGGCGACGAGAACTCAAAGTATTTCCATGGTATCATCAATAGTAAGCGAAGACATTCCTTGATTAAGGGGGTTAAAAAAGATGGTGAATGGATTACTTTACCGCAGGATGTGAAACATATATTTTATGATTTTTATGCTAATAAGTTTCAAAGGGTCCCGGTTATTCAAGTGGCAAGGAGAAGTGACAAATTCAAGCAGTTGTCTGAGAATCAATCGGCGATGTTGTCATGGCAAGTGACGATGAGCGAGCTGAAAGTGGCGGTGTGGAGCGGCGGAAGTGATAAGGCCCCGGGCCCGGACGGTTTCACTTTCGCTTTTATTAACAAAAATTTGGGATTATTTAAACTTGATATTTTTAACTTTGTTGTTGAGTTTTTCGAAACAGGTTTTATTCCCACAGGGTGCAATGCTTCATTCATCACGCTGATTCCGAAGATCAATAACCCGCTAGCGGTGAATGATTATAGGCCGATTAGCCTTATTGGTGTGCAATACAAGATTATTGCGAAAATTTTGGCGTTAAGGCTTGCTGGGGTGGTGGCGTCGGTGGTTAGTCAGGAGCAAACGGGGTTTATTCAGGGTCGACAAATACTGGACGGACCGATGATGGTGAATGAATTAATTTCGTGGTATAAACAGAAGAAGAAGAGTGCTATGGTGCTTAAAATCGATTTTGAAAAAGCTTATGATTCTATAAGCTGGGAATTTCTCGATAGGATGTTGGAATTTATGAATTTCCCGGAGAAGTGGCGGAGATGGATTACAGCTATTTTACATTCTTCTAAAGCTTCAGTTATTGTTAATGGTAACGCTTCTAAAGAGTTTAAGCTCGAACGAGGTCTTCGTCAAGGTGATCCATTATCTCCGGTTCTATTTATTATAGCCATGGAGGGTCTTCATGTGGCTATGGAAGAAGTGATTTCTCAACGTTTGTTCAAAGGGGTGAAAGTTAACGAGAATTCTTGCTCTATTTCTCACTTTTTGTATGCAGATGATGCGATTTTTTGGGAGAATGGTCTCTCAATAATTTGCAAAAGCTTCTTATTATTTTGCACTATTCTCACATGGCTTCGGGTCTGAAGCTAAATCTGCATAAATCTAATCTTTATGGAATTGGGGTGTCGGATGGGGAGGTGCAAAATATGGCGGCATTGCTTTGTGTGTGTAATGGGCGGTTACCCTTCATTTATTTTGGGCTTCCGGTCGGGGCTTGTATGTCTAGAAAAAAGAATTGGGACCCGTTAGTTGATAAATTTAAGCAAAAATTGTCGGGGTGGAAAGTTAATACCCTTTCGGTTGGTGGTAGGTCTCTTCTTTTAAAATCGGTGCTTGGCGGTATGGGTATTTATTATATGTCTCTTTTTGTCATGCCAAAAGGTGTGGCGCATGATTTAGAGAGATTGAGAGATTCGTTCTTTTGGGGAGGCACCGAGGATAAAAAAGAAGATCCATTGGGTTAATTGGGATTCGCTGTTGGCAGCAAAACAACATGGGGGTCTTGACATTGGGAGCTTACATGCTTTTAATGTTGCTTTAGTATTAAAGTGGATTTGGAGGTTTAGATCAAATGCTAGCGGGCTGTGGGCCACGGTTGTTAAATCCATTTATGGCGAAAACGGGGCGTTGGACCTAGTGAATCCGCATCGGCTAGGACCGACCCCTTGGGCTCAAATTATAAAATTGTTGCACAAGTTTAAAAGTAGCGGCATTGATTTGTTAACTCACTTGAAAAAGAAGGTTGGGGATGGTAGAAGTACTCGATTTTGGACGGACAATTGGTTAGGTTCGACCTCCTTGGCGGTGGATTTCCCGAGGATCTATTTGCTTGATGTTGATAGAGATTGCTCGGTGGCGGATCGGTTCAATAATAATGTGGTGTGATGGGCCTGGATCCGTGACATTCGTGGGGGGAGAGAAGAATCTCGAATGTCGGAATTAAAATGGTTACTAGAAAGTGTGACGTTAACTAACGATCTGGATACGTGGGTGTGAGATATTGGTAATGAAGGCGTTTTTGAAGTTAAGAGCACGAGAAGGTGGTTAGATGATCTTTTACTTCCATCTTCGGTGTTATACACAAGGTGGAACCCGTTAGTGCCTCGAAAAGTTAATATTCTTTTTTGGAAGGTGAATTTAAATCGAGTTCCGTCTAAAGTTAACTTGTTGATGAGGGGTATTAGTTTCGAGAATTTAAAATGTGTGATGTGTGGAGATGGGGTAGAGAATGTGGATCATATATTCTGGGATTGTGAAGTGTCTAAGAGTGTTTGGAGGGCTATTGGTAGGTGGCTTCAAGTGGTTGATACAAATGTTGATAGTTTGGATGAATTGTTGACAAATCTGGATGCTAGCTCAATGAACACGAAAGGGAAGACGATTATTGAAGTGGTGGTGTTTACGGTTATTTGGATTATTTGGCGGTTTAGGAATGCTATCACTTTCATTAGTGGTAACCCTCGGCGGAATTTTATTGTAGAGTCAATCAAAGAAGTGTCGTTTCTTTGGATTTGTAACCGTCGTCCTAAGTATAGAGTTAGTTGGGCCGAATGACTAATTTTACCGTGTAATTGTTAGACGTTGTGGTTTTCTAGCCTTGTGCTAGTTTTTTTGTGTTAATGAAAGTTGTTTCCAAAAAAAAGTTCAGACAAGTTCTATGCAATCTATTCGTGGTTATATGGAATACGATACTAAGTAAAATACTATAATATAAAGTGAGAAATGATATTTAGTTCTATCATTTTTATATCAACATTCATATAACATCTCACTTTTACCCACAAAAATATCATTTAACCAGCGTTACTTGCGTACCCGCCAGACCATTTAACGCCACAAGTGGTGTGGGTTGGCGAGCACGACACCCTTTGTCGACATGCCCCTGATACTCAGTTGGATGTAGAATCTTGCCCCTGATACATATATCTCTTTCTTCGCTCCTCGTAGAGAATGCCATCGGCCCTTCGCATCTTGTGGCTCCTTTTTCCTTTAAGTCTTTCAGATTAGCTCTCGTGACACGCTATAGTATAGTTACTTAAACAAGAAAAATAATTAGATATTTAGATGTGTTAAGTCTTATTGTAAAACTATAATTAAATAGATAAAAATATAATCGTAACGAAGTGTTTTTTTTTTAAACGGCAACGGGGAACCCCGAGTGGAAGCTTCGGCAAAGCCATCACGGGCATCACCCCCACCGAGGAACCCAAACAGAAAATATAATTAAAAAAGAGGCTAACCAACAACTAGCTAAAAATATAATCGCAACGAAGTGTGATACTTGTTATGTTGTAAAAGTGTATCTTTCAGTTATACCGCGTGCATCCCTAAATGGTACTAATAACAATAAATTTATGAAGTATTTCCAATATATGTACCTCATACGAACATACAATTGTAAGACTTTAATAATACTCCGTAGTATTTAATTTATGGGGTAAATTACAGTTTTTGTCCCTGACCTATGGTCGATTTAGGGTTTTTGTCCCTAATGTCTTTTTGTCGGTTTTTTGTCCTTTAAGTTTTTCAAATTCTGAAAATTTGTCCTTTCGTACGATTTTTTTGTCAATTTTACCAAATTACCCCTGTTCTATCTTTCTTCTTCCTTCAATGAACCCTAATCTCCCAAATTGATGAACCCTAAATACTAAATCTTCAAATTGATGAACCCTAATCCCCCAAATCATTCCATCTTTAAACACAAAACTGAACCTGAAAATAAAGCTCAACGATGTATTTAATTGTAATAACAAAAACGAAATGCGGTCGTGTTGTCGGTAGAATGTTTGAAAGGAAGCTCAAAAGCAGAAGAATGGGCCGGCGACATGTTAGAAACCGGCGATATTGTGGAAGAGATTAAAATCGGGAACATGAGCATGACGACGCCATTTAAGAACGGGAAGAGCGGAGTTCAGAAGATTCTTCATAACTCATTCAAATCGAAGGAAACGTCAATCCGAGTTCGGATCAGGCGTGGATCGGACGAGTTTGCTGAGTTGATGGCCTGTATTGTTCCGAACAATGGCTCCACCGGCGGGAAGAAACAGTACATGTTGCGGTCAACTGAACCTGGTTGCAGGTTGTGAAGAGGGAAGAAGATGAAGAAGAGGGAAGAAGATGAAGAACATGAAGAGTGAGGAAAAAAGACGAAAATACCCTTAATTTTTTTGCGTTTTTAGTCACTTAACGGAAGATTTTGGACGGAAGGACAAATTTCCAGAATTTGAAAAACTTAAAGGACAAAAAAACCAACAAAAAAATTAGGGACAAAAACCCCGAATCAGCCATAGGTCAGGGACAAAAATTGTAATTTACCCTAATTTATATTTATACAATTTCTGATTTCCTGAATCTTTTATATTTGTTGTAAATAATGGTAATGAAATCAAAATACCAATTTCTTACACAACTGTGCCATAAAATTATTCGAATATGCTATGAAATTCAATATATTGTTCATCATCAAAATACCAGTTCCTGGTTTAAACCCAATTTGAAGCAAAAAAAAAGGGAAGTTTTCAAGGGTTCGATATCATTCTTTTAATTGGGCACTTCCAAACTTGTATTGACCCCATTTTCAGTCTGAGTAACTAGTTTTGAGCTGAATATTAAAATGTTGCTCTTTCGATTCATTCAAGACAATTAAGAAACACGATAAAAGGTAGGAAAAGTATGGTTGACTTCAATAGTGAGGCTTGTTAATTGTTATTACTGAAAATCACAAATTTTAAATGCAATTCTTTCCATTCGGCCATTTCTATATAAAGTGCATCAAAGCCAAGGTTGACGTTTAGGAACCATAAAAGTTACTTAAATATACAAAAAAGTTTACTTAAAAAACGCAATTACAATTGCGTAATAAATGAACAGAGTATGTATTTTTTAGATATATTATTCATGTAAGGGTTTGGCTAACAAATCAAAAAATGTATTAAATGGAGTTTAATTTTTACAACTATTAAATACAATTTTCAATATAAATGATAAATGTAACTTCAATCGATGCTTCTAATCTCATACCCCTAAGGCACGAGTTAGAAAAATCATTCTTGTAATTATATAAATATATATTTGCCCACACCGTGTGGTGAGTAAGTAAACACACATTAAAGAGGGGTTTTTTTTTTTTTTTTTTTGCTATATATTGCGACAAGGTCTTAAAATTTATGTTTCTCTTAATATTAGTTAGTTATGCTTAATGATGCGTATTTATGCGTGTTAGTTGGATCAAAAACCACAACCCTACAGGTTTGATAAATTTTGTGTAGTAATGAGTATAACAACAATTACCATAACAATCGTTAGGATAAAATGAACTAACAAGAGTATACACTCTTAGTCACAAAGAAAATGGTAACATAAAAGAAATTAGAACAATGATACGAAATAACTAAGGGTGCGTAGAAAAAACGTGTAATTGGAATTGAAATCTGAAGCAAGTAAACAAATCTCCAGTTTGAAACGTGCTAATTTCGTATGGTTCGATCGTTCATTATAAACCGACTTTTGTTCTGGATCCTGGTTCAACTGGTCGAACCAGCCAATTGGATCCGATTTTAAAATATTATACAACAAGTATTTATTACTGTTTTGTGTGGATAAATGCTAATATTAATAAATAAAACTCCTTAAAAGAATAACAAAGATTTTGTTGCCGAGATTTTTGTATAATTGAGGGAGTTTGAACTGTAGCATGTGGGCCAAGCGACTGAACATGAAAAATGTTATTGTTTGGCTTCATCTCAGAAATAGAAACCCGAACGTTGTCGTATTGGTGCATATATTTCGCGTGACCGAAGCAAATCATGCGTGACATGACACATGAGTGTGTATTTCACCTCCCGCGTGTTTTTTGAATCCTTCTACCAAATTTCAAAATAAAGTTTTTCTCCAATTATCTTACTCATTTAAAGGACTACTAAGTATATAAATTCTTAAACTTAATCTTATTTTTATATTTGGTAACATTTTAAACACCACAAAAAAATGCTTATATGATTCGAACCCAAAACTTTTTGCGAGTACGGACTGTGTGTTAACCAATTGATCTACTTAATATTTTGCTTTATCCCAACAACTAATATATATAACCTTTAACTTCAACATAACAAAAATGCTCATATTTTAAAAAAACGCCAATTTCGGATTTAAGGAAACTTATGAGATATTCAACATAGATAAAACGGTCCATATTTAAAAAAACGTCAATTTCGAATTTAAGGAAACTTATGAGATATCTTTATTAATCTTTACAAAATTAAAATTAACATTACCCACCATCTGCACGACCACAACCAACAACCGCTATCACTACCGTCGTCACCACCCACTACTTGATCGTCGTCAAATGTAGTCGCAGGGTACCACCGCCGCATTACGCGGGTAACCTGCTAGTAATTGTAATTCTTCTAAAATTGTAAATTTTAAATCACAATTGTGTTTATTTGTTTATTTATTACCATCTATTATCATAATCATAATATATTATAAGATACTTGAAATAATGACTAGCATCTAAAAGTTTTTTTTTAACGCTAAAAAAGTAGGCAAGAGAGAGTTTCGACACCGCCATCTAAAAGTTATTACATATTTATTATTTTTTTACATTAGGATTTGGTGATGAACATTGTTCTATCTTGTTTTTGGTAAAAAAAAAAAAAAAAACTACATTATACCTTTTGATAACAACCGCCAACAGATAGGTTTAGATTCAAAGTTGGCAGATAATCTAAAAAAGAACCACGCTATGTGTATTTGTATCGGATGTGGTCAACAAAATCTCTCACGTTGCCAATACAAAGGAGACACTCAGACACATCTATATATCAGACGATTAAAGAACCAACATATCACCATAGTCAATCACACATCACAATGTCACACGCCTAATAGACCATGGGTAGGCCTGTAAACGAATTGAACGTTCAATGAACCGTTCGGCGGGAGTTCGTTTATGTTCGTTCGTTTAGCTAAACAAACGAACACGAACAAGATTGTGTGTTCGTTTAGTTAAACAAACGAACACGAACAAAGGCCCGTTCGTTCGTTTACGTTCGTGAACATCCGTTCGTGTTCGTTTGTTTCCGTTCGTTTGTTAGTGTTCGTTTAAGTTTTTTTATGTTCATTTGTGTACGTTTGTGTTTGTTTATTTTCGTTTGTGTTTGTTTTGTGTACGTTTGTGTTTGTTTATCTTCTTTTGTGTTCGTTTATGTTTGTTACGCTCGTTCACGAACCGTTCGTGAACACTAAATTTTCTTAACAAACGAACACGAACACAAAATTTCGTTCGATAAGTGTTCGTGAACGTTCACGAACTTTTTTCCCTTAACAAACAAACACGTACAAGGCTCCGTTCGTGTTCGTTCGATTCGTTTACAGGCCTAACCATGGATTAAGCATGAGCCATAAATTAGTTAGTTGATTTGACCGATTTCAGATCAGTTTATGTTCATCATTAACAATTTTTTTTTACCGAAATAAAATATATTAAAATGCTCACCACTAAAGCCCTAGAAAATGTTTACCACTAGTCTTACACGTGTATATAAATTAAAGGAAAATAGTGTATTTTAACCATAAAAAAACTATTTTCTAAACACTAACCATCCAAGGGTGGTTATACTTCAATAGTTGTGCATGAACTAATTAGCTAATTTTTATCCATTACTATACCAGTTGATTTGTGAGTTAAAAAGTGTCAGTTAAAAAGTGATAATAAGGTGAAACTAAATAATAAAAGAAGAGCGAATTGATAGGAAAAATCTCTAATAATAAACGGTACGATAACAAAAGCTTCAAATTGACATCTAAGCATCTTATCTAACTATCAGTAATAACAACATTCAAACTTAGTTTATTTGTGGCAAATTATAATATTCTTTTGATTTTTTCACAGACAAAAATAAAACAATATGAAAATATTAAAAGGCAATAGTTTTTTTTTTTTTTTTTTTTTTTAATATAAAAAAGATCGCTCCCTTTTACAACATTCGGACATGATGGAAAACATAATCATTATTGTGTTGAAACCCACAGAAATGTCCTTGTGTCCAATCTTCGGGCAATTTATATCTTTTTCCATAAATGCATTAACATTTTATTTTAGATTTGGAAGATTATTTTAAACAGAGATTTGATAAATTACTATATTCAACTACAGGTACAACATTATAAGCATGCTATTTATTTTTAAAGATAACATAAAGTTGTATTACAGTATTAAACTCATTAATAAAATCTTTAATAAAATGTAGGAGCTAATACCAATTTTCATTAATAAAATACAATTACAATAAGGGAAATTGACTAATACGTTTACAAAAGATTGAAACAAACTAAATAGAGCAAATAAGTACAATGTTTTGGTTGAGTCTCGTGAAATTCACGATCCCCTTAAAATAGATTCGTTGTCTATTTCCCAGGGTAAAACAACCGAGTAGTTTTACACTACCGGATATAATCCAAGCCAGAACAATACCGAAATTGAGAGTGGTTTTCTTGAGAGAAAGCTATGATTGAGAAGAAAGATGGGTGAATGTGTGTCTACAAATGAGACCCAAGGTCTCCTTTTATAGTGTAGAATGAAGACTAATGTTTACTCAAAACATTAAATGCATTCATTATCATTAAACAAGAAATCAAAACTGCAATCTGCATTTATAGCACATTTTTCGTAACTGACTGCTCAAGTCAGTCCTTCTGGTCAGTATTGGAGGTCAGTCCGAGAACTCAGCGCTGCAACTCAGTATTGGAAGTCTGCTGCGCAGGTCAGTACTGCAGCTCAGTATTGGACTGCAGGTCAGCGCAGGAACTCGGTATTGGACTGCAGGTCAGTATTGGAAGTCTGTTGCGCCGGTCAGTATGGGACTGCCTGCTGCGCAGGTCAGTACGCGTCGAAAAACTCAGTACCGAGGTGGTCGGTATTGACCCGTCAGTACAGAGGAGGTCAGTATCAGACTGATCAGTACTGAGGCGGTCAGTACGAGCACACTGCAGTGTCGATGAGGTGCAAAAATTGACCCGCACGAGCCCGGAATTTCGGAGCTGCATTCGTGCCCGCAGGTCGCTCGGGCGTACACGAGTTCAAGCCATTTCGGGCAACTCAGTCCAAATTATTTGCACCCCCCCACCCCTCGCGCGTAGGCGTGCGGGTAAAACCCATGTATAAGGTTTTAATCTTCCATACAACTTCCAACCTTATAAACCAACAATTGGTTTCATCTTTTTCCTACTCTCCCACATCCCCCACTTCCAAGATTTCTTGTATCAGACACCCTACTTTGAGAGTCGATATCTCATTCACCACAACTCGACTTTGGACACGCTGTATACCGTTGCGTAGCTCTCATATAGGAGAACACATAGCTACCAACCAATAACTATATATAACACACACACACACACACAGATATATATATATATATATATATATATATATATATATATATATATATATATATATATATATATAGGTCCAAAGTTGGTGAAAAATCATTTTATCACAACTTTTTCCAACAATCCCCCACATGAATAGAGATCGATTGAAAACACCACAAAACATCGATAAATTTTCAACAGTCAAGTCTTGCAAAGGATAGGTAGGTGTTAGCCTTTGAACATTCCCTTGAGAAGCACACTTAGTCTCCTAGCAGTCAGTAGACGCGATGTCCTTGAACTGAATCCGCCTTTTGTGTAGACGACGGTATACATTCTCACAAGACTCTCCCTAACTTGTTCATATCCTCTTATCGTGCCCGTCTTGGTCATGGACACTGCCTGGTTCTGCGAGAGCTACTAAGAATTGTGCCCAACAATTCCATTCGAAGCGACCCCACTTCTTTCTCACATAGGTGATTCTCTACCACGAATCATTAAAAGCCATAGTGCTTATCCTCATTGTCACTGAACTAGGAATGGACTAGGAAGTAGTACATTGTACTCCCTTTAAGAATGTTTGGAGGAATTTCGTTACCCCCACAGTGACATCCCTTCATTTATACAATTAGGCTGTCCTATTGAACCTAGATCTTAGGATCTCCAGTCAACTAGGTTAGGTTTCCTTCGCATAAACTTTTATTCCAAGGGCTTTAGTCCCATTCCATTCGACGACTTATTAACTAACTCTTTGCTTAAGCCTTTGGTAAGCGGATCCGCGATGTTATCTTTTGACTTTACATAGTCAATCGTGATAACTCCAGTTAAGAGTAGTTGTCGTATCGAGTTATGTCTACGTCGAATATGCCTTGACTTACCATTATACATTGCACTCTTGGCTCTACCAATGGACGATTGGCTATCACAATGTATACAAATGGAAGACAAAGGCATAGACCAATTTGGAATACATTCCACAAATTGGAGTAGCCATTCCGCCTCTTCACCACTTTTATCCAAAGCGATAAACTCGGATTCCATTGTGGATCTAGCTATAACCGTTTGCTTGGACGATTTCCAAGATATATCCGCACCTCCAAGGGTAAACATATAACCACTTGTAGATTTGGAATCCTTTATATCCGATATCCAATTTGCATCACTATATCCTTCGATCACAGCGGGATATCTAGTATAATGCAATCCATAATCTCTAGTGTACCTCAAGTACCGAAGTACTCTAGTAATACTTTTCCAATGTTCGACACTTGGATTACTAGTGTACCGACTTAGCCTACTCACCGCATAAGCTAAATCCGGTCTTGTACAACTCATTAGGTACATTAGACTACCAATAATCCTTGAGTATTCTAATTGATTCACACTTTCACCTCTATTTTTATATAGATGGTGAGAGGTGTCAATTGGAGTACTAACTTTATTAGTGTCTCCCCCACTAAAATTCTCAAGAATCTTATCAACATAGTGTTTTTGAGTTAACACAAGTCCATCATGGGTGCGTACAATCTTGATTCCAAGAATGACATCCGCCAAACCCATGTCTTTCATGTCAAACCTTGACTTCAACATATCTTTTGTAGATTGAGTCATCTTATCATTGCTTCCAATGATAAGCATATCATCTACATAAAGACATAAGATGACATATCCATGACTTGTGTTTTTCACATAAACACATTTGTCACACTCGTTAATTTTAAAGCCACTTTCTAGCATGACATTGTCAAACTTTTGGTGCCATTGTTTAGGAGCTTGTTTCAATCCATACAATGATTTAACGAGTTTACATACTTTTGCCTCTTGACCGGGAGCAATAAAGCCTTCCGGTTGTTCCATATAAATCTCCTCTTCTAAATCACCATTTAGAAAGGCGGTTTTCACATCCATCTGATGAACCTCTAGATTTCTTATGGAAGCAATCGCAAGTATCATCCGAATTGATGTTATTCGCGTTACCGGTGAGTAGGTATCAAAGTAATCTAGACCTTCTCGTTGTCTATATCCTTTGATCACCAACCTCGCTTTGTATTTATCAATGGAACCATCCGCTTTCATCTTTTTCTTAAAAATCCATCGGTAGCCTAAAGTTTTACAACCCGGAGGAAGATCAACTAGCTCCCACGTATGGTTTTGTAAGATAGAATCTATCTCGCTTTTAATGGCTTCTTTCCATTGAGGTCCTTCCGAAGAAGTTACCGCTTCATGGTAGGTCCGTGGTTCACTTTCTACCATATAGGTGACAAAGTCCGAACCAAAAGATTTTTCAATCCTTGCCCTTTTACTTCTTCTAGGCTCACCCTCTTCTAATTGAGGTTGTTGTTGTCTCTCATCATGGACAACTTCGTCTACACGTGTAGACGAACTTCCTTGTTCTTTGTCTAAACAAGGAAACACATTTTCAAAGAATGACACATTCCTTGATTCCATAATCGTATTTTTGTGTATATCGGGAATCTTAGATTCATGCACAAGAAAATGATAGGCACTACTATGATGTGCATAACCAATAAATATGCAATCAACCGTTTTAGACCCAATCTTTTGAGTCTTAGGAAGAGGAATGGCTACCTTAGCAAGGCACCCCCACACTCGTAAGTACTTATACGAAGGTTTTCTTCCAAACTAAAGTTCATACGGTGTTTCATCCTTTTCCTTACGTGGTATCTTATTTAAAAGATAATTAGCCGACAAAATGGCTTCCCCCCACATTTCGTGGTTTAACCCCGAACTTATAAGCATGGCATTAACCATCTCTTTCAAGGTACGATTCTTTCGCTCGGCAATACCGTTTTGTTGTGGCGAATAAGGATCAGTGAATTCATGTCTTATTCCATTTTGAGAACATAATTCCGCAAAAGGAGAAACATATTCACCTTCTCGATCACTTCGTACAACCTTGATTTTCTTATTAAGTTGGTTTTCCACTTCATTTTTATACAAAATGAATTTCGCAATTGCTTCATCCTTACTTTTAAGTAAGTACACATAGCAATATTTAGTACAATCATCAATAAATGTAATGAAGTACTTGTTACCACCCATGGTAGGAATTGATTTCAAATCACACACATCCATATGAATCATATCAAGTGGTTCGGTTTTTCTTTCAACCGATCGAAATGATGTTCTCGTAAGTTTGGCTTCAACACACGTGTTGCATTTGTGATTTGAATCAATATGGAATGTTGGTATGCTATTTAATTTAATTAAACGACGAATTGAATTAAAATTTACATGGCCTAAACGACCATGCCAAACATTTGACGTTTCAAGTAAATGAACGACATTAGTAACATTTTTATTAAAATTTCGTTTAAAATTTCTCAAATTTAATTTGAACATACCATTAAGGGCATAACCCTTACCAACATCCATTCCACAGTTTGATAACACAATTTTATCAGATTCGATCACAACTCGAAATCCAAACTTAGTAAGCAACCATCCGGACACAAGATTCTTACGAATCGCCGGAACATACAACACATTGCTTAATGTGACATCATTTCCGGAAATCATCCTTAAGATGACATTTCCTTCACCTTTGATATCCGCGGTAGCCGAGTTTCCCATAAAAAGTTTTTGTCCATTTTCAACATCTTTGAAAGTGCTAAACAAACTTTTATTGAAACACACATGACGGGTTGCACCCGTATCGACATACCATCCACTTGAATCGTTTCCCACCAAATTAACTTCCGACAAGTCGGAAATCATAGCCACAATATGCACATCTTCCTTCATATGCATTTCCCTATTAGGCAATGTCACAACATTTGTCATTTTTTATCAATTAAAAAAGGCAAATATTTGACCAATAAGCCTCAACAATTATACTTATTTCGATTAGAAGTAAGATATATTTCAAGTGTTAACTCAAGAAGTCTATGACTATCTTGTATCTTACAACCAATGTCAACAAATATAAATTTTTAAATCCAAAATTGTTTTAAACAATATATCAAGTTATTTAAAATCAAACTTTAAAAACTTGATATAATGAACTTTAAATCCAAAAATTTGATTTAACAAATTTAAACAAAACAAAATTGAAAATTTTCAAAAAACTCAATTGAACCTTTTTGTTCTATAAAACGTTTCAATCACCACTTTTTCCGAATCTATGCTATTAACAAGCAAAATCCGAAAGAAAAAAAAATTATGTATTTTTCCAACCGGTATTAGCAAAGAGAGGAAAAATCTATTTTAAGTTTGTAGGAGCTAATACCAATTTTCATTAATAAAATACAATTACAATAAGGGAAATTGACTAATACGTTTACAAAAGATTGAAACAAACTAAATAGAACAAATAAGTACAATGTTTTGGTTGAGTCTCGTGAAATTCACGATCCCCTTAAAATAGATTTGTTGTCTATTTCTCAGGGTAAAACAACCGAGTAGTTTTACACTACCGGATATAATCCAAGCCAGAACAATACTGAAATTGAGAGTGTTTTTCTTGAGAGAAAGCTGTGATTGAGAAGAAAGATGGGTGAAGGTGTGTCTATAAATGAGACCCAAGGTCTCCTTTTATAGTGTAGAATGAAGACTAATGTTTACTCAAAACATTAAATGCATTCATTATCATTAAACAAGAAATCAAAACTGCAATCTGCATTTACAGCAGATTTTTCGTAACTGACTGCTCAAGTCAGTCCTTCTGGTCAGTATTGAAGGTCAGTCCGAGAACTCAGCGCTGCAACTCAGTACGAGAACTCAGTATTGGAAGTCTGCTGCGCAGGTCAGTACTGCAGCTCAGTATTGGACTGCAGGTCAGCGCAGGAACTCGGTATTGGACTGCAGGTCAGTATTGGAAGTCTGCTGCGCCGGTCAGTATGGGACTGCCTGCTGCGCAGGTCAGTATCAGACTGCAGGTCAGTACGCATCGAAAAACTCAGTACCGAGGTGGTCGGTATTGACCCGTCAGTACAGAGGAGGTCAGTATCAGACTGATCAGTACTGAGGCGGTCAGTACGAGCACACTGCAGTGTCGATGAGGTACAAAAATTGACCCGCACGAGCCCGGAATTTCGGAGCTGCATTCGTGCCCGCAGGTCGCTCGGGCGTACACGAGTTCAAGTCATTTTGGGCAACTCAGTCCAAATTATTTGCACCATACAACTTCCAACATTATAAACCAACAATTGGTTTCATCTTTTTCCTATGTGGGATACTCTCCCACATCCCCCACTTCCAAGATTTCTTGTATCAAACACCCTACTTTGAGAGTCGATATCTCATTCACCACAACTCGACTTTGGACACGCTATATAACGTTGCGTAGCTCTCATATAGGAGAACACATAGCTACCAACCAATAACTATATAACACATATATATATATAATTATATAGGTCCAAAGTTGGTGAAAAATCATTTTATCACAACTTTTTCCAACATAAAACACAAGTTGATAGAAATTAATTTTCTAATAATGAAATACAAACTCAAAGTTAAATCTAAATGTGTAACACCACATTTTAAATATTATTCCATCCATTCCATATTAATTGTCTAATAGACAAAAGACATACAATTATAAAAAAAATTGTAATTATTGCATTGTGCACCAATTTCTAGTAAATTCCAGTGAAATTTACCGATGTTTAATTCTCTGTTTGTATTTAATTATCTTGTTGTTTGTAGGTTGGTGTTGACCATTATGGTTGTATGTTTCTATTTTGTATGTTGGACTCTATTGGAGTAGTTTTTAATACTACCTCCGTATCAAAATAAGTGATACATTTGAGAAATTGCGGTTTTTTGAGGCAAAAGATTGGAAAGTGATTTAAAATAGTATAAAGTTGATAGTTAGTGGATAATGGGACCCACTTCTTTTGGATGTAGTGAAATTAATGATGTTTAAAAGTAAAAGTAAGAGTAAAAGAGTAATTTTACTTTATTAAAGTAGATAGTTAGTGGAGAAGGGGTCCCACTTTTTTGCCAAATAAGGAAAGATTTTGAAGTGTATCACTTATTTTGTTCCACCCCTTTTAGGAAAGTGTATCACTTATTTTGATACGGAGGTAGTATATCTCTAGTGGGCTAGTGTTGGGTGATAACATTGTCGAAGATTCGAAGCTCAATTTCTAATCTTTTAATTTTTTTCAAAATAATTAAATAATTAAATAAATAAATATATACTATATGTTTCGGTGTTAAGACTCATTTTAGAATTTTCAGGGTCGGATGCGATTTCATATCGTTGGACACTGCTAGTTCTAGGGTCATTTGTATCTAGATTCTTTCTTTCAAGGAACGTGCCTCTTGTTGTCGTTTTCTCTTCCTTTGTTAATTTAAGCAGGTTCTTAGTTTGGATCTTGTTATACATACAATAGTTATTGTTCTCTTTTCTATCTTTATAAGGGGTTTTATTTGGTATATATATTGTTGTTAAAAAGAAAGGTGAATATCCATTGAAAGAGGGCCGAAGGGAATTTCAAGATGTGACGGGAAGATTTAATTTTGGACCCGCTTCATGATGACATGTTAAAAATAAAGTATGGATAATTTTGCGGGTGAAAACTTTGTTTTTCTTTTTGTATTATTAAAGGTTATTGTAGTTATTATTTATTAGGGTTCTTCAAGGAAGCTGAGTTTACACTCGTGATATACGTGACTTAACCGTTGTCATGACAGTTTTTGAACTTTTTAGTTATAAAATGAAACAAACACACCGCTCATACAATTTGATATTTTTGTTATAAATAATAATATAATTTTAAATTTTCTCTTTTTTTATTAGAATGTTAAAATTAAAGTTTCAATTAAAATACAGTAGTCAATAGACATCGATGTTCTTATTTTGTACGAGAATATTTGTATTTTTTTTAATGAAAGAAGTTTTTTTTTTTTTTGAACGGCTTTTAATGAAGGAAGTAAATTGTCAGATCCTAATGATTGATATGTGACTTGCGAAAAGAGATAAATAATTTATGGAAAGGAATGTTTTGGGAGTTCTCCCAAATTAAAGTTGGTTATGAAGATTGCAGGCAATTATATTATGATGGATTGATGGGAATGGAAAGAACAACACGGGCATATAATTCTACCAAAATTGAACTAAAGGGATGATATCTCTTTTCTGATAGTAGAGAAACTACTTCCTAATGAACCTTTAAAATGTTTGTGTGTGGGCAAATTTGTGGCACAACAATCTAGTAACTACATACAACGAATAAAAAGACAAGTTCTTTCCGTAAAAATAACAATAACTCACACCAATTGATGCAAGCCCAACCCGTATTAGATCCGTATCAAATTTCATAAACGAGAAAATGACACTTAAACTTATAAGCTACCATCCGATTTCATACTTATGCCATGTGTGAGATCTTAACAGAAATCAGATCTTGAAAAATGGAGGGTGTTTGATGGGTGGTGATTTTGGGAATGGAAAGAACATATGAAGTTACTTAGGCACCTAATTTTGCCATTCAAGAAGTCATTGTCATATTTGACATTTACCCATTTTCGTCAAATGAAAAATAAAAATAATGGAAACTATATATGCACAATCATATTACAATTACAAAGTTGTATCGTTACTCTGTCGAATACAAATACAAATGCAATTGGAATCATGCATTTATAAGTTTCAACCAATGTCAAAAACCATCATGACATATGATTGTTATTTGGTATCCAACACTTTGATTGTAGTCAAATAAAACTCGACCCGACATCGTTAGTTCTAACCCTCGTTAAAACTTGTCATCGGATGCCATCCTATGAGGCATCATGAGCTTTAACCTACGTTAAAACTATTACTCAAAAAGGACTTTCGTTCGACATAATGACTTATTAACCTATGTTGGAGCCATAATGTCACAAACATGGTAATACTTAATAATGACAACGACTATAATAACGAAAACACTACAAAAGAAATTCAATCAAGTTACATTGTCCCACCATAACACGTTTAAAAAATCATCCATTTCTCTCACCGTCATATCAAGTTCTCCATCTATCCTACAAGAATTTAGATTGACTCTAATTTGAATCGTAATATATATAAGTAACAAAAGGAATCCAACGTTTAATCTAAGAAGTGATATATACAGTACAAAAACTTAATCACACATCATTTATGTTTTCGTATACTTGTATAGTTTACTTTAAAACTTGTACAATGTGGTGAGTGAATAATTTTTGTGGTGTGTCTTTAAAGCAAATATCAAAGTATGATGTTGTTTTAGAATATTTGAAGTACTTTGTACACCTTTTTTTGAAACTTTTTTCACTCTTGGATGTTTGTGTTGAGATAAAAGGTCAAAAGCTACACCCAAAAACATGCCTTCTTCTAAATTATAATCATTCATCACTTTGATTTATTGGTTTCTCCTTTTTCAAACCTCCAAACATCTCAATTGCTTATAATTAGAAAGCGCATGAGTTGTTTGACAATGGATGGCAGTCCCCTTCATCTCTCCTAGATGCTATTAGATACTCAACCATAGTGTACAAGTACAACTGTATATGCACATATTACAACAGCGGACAGCACATTGTATTTGCTATATGTAACATATCATTCAGCAACAAAGGCTCTGTTACAACTACCAATGCATTGAGTTGTATACATTGTGGCAATTTAATTGTAAAATTTAATTAAATAACTTAGGCTGTATATAATTTCATACATATTGTCTATAAGGGTATATGTATCCTCAAGTAATTCTCTAGCAAAACAGTATGTTAGATTATACACTTTGGCTTTAATAGTATTATTATGACAAACCTCAAGGACAAAAACTGTAACTTACTTAATTATAATTACAATACTAACATAAATATTTGAATTGAACGATTCAAGAGGTTTTATGGATTTAAAACAAATTTTGGGGCAACTTTCAATCCGTTTGACCTGTTTGACTTGTTTCAGTCAAAATGTTTACAGAAACGAACAATTTTGTTGATAAAAGACTCTCCCCCTGTTAACTGCTTGAACATAAAACCAAAAATAAAAAAATTCAAATGTAATGTATATGCAAGGTCTTCACTTTGTAAAAGAAATATGCCAGCTGGCAGCAAGAAAACTTTTTTTAATGTAAGCACAAAATTTTCCAACCACTTGGTAAACAACTGTGGGAGGAAAATGATGAAGAATCCTGTTTCAAGACAATACATTAAATTAAATTCTGCAAATAACATTTCACAAACACTGTATATTTTAGTTAGGGGGTGTTTGGGAGGGCTTATTTAGAAAACTTTTTGGCTTTTAAGCTTATTAAGTTAGATAATCCACTATAAGTATTTGGTTTAGCTTATAAGTTATAAGCTTATTAAGAGTGGTTTAGCTTATAAGTTATAAGCTTATTAAGAGGGTTTTAATTATAAATAATATATAATCTATCACCACCATCCACTTTTTTTATCAACTTGTTGATAACACCAAAGTTTAACAGATTTCTAGGTACATTCTGTCTTGCTTGACGAACTGCAGAAATTATAGTTAGCATGAA
The DNA here is from genome assembly GCA_963853835.1 of Calendula officinalis. NCBI lineage: Eukaryota > Viridiplantae > Streptophyta > Magnoliopsida > Asterales > Asteraceae > Calendula > Calendula officinalis. The sequence goes on from OY970822.1 coordinate 30,741,141, forward strand.
TAGATAGATATAACAAGAGGACAAGAGATACCGTTTGACTTTTAAGTCAAACTGAGTAATCAAATACAAAACTAAAACCTGGTTTTCAATAAATATAAACTTAGGGACCAAAAATGGCGACTTATGAGTACTTGCTTTACTAATAACAACAGATCGAACTTCTGGTTCAAATCCCATATCAAGCATCCGATCTGCTTCATATCCTACATATTATTATAATATAAAGGTCCTGATTCTGAGTTTTTGTATAGGATTTCAGAAGACAGTTGTAGCATGCAAGATGACAACGTTGTTTCCAATTTTCTTTGTAACAAACCGCAACAATAACACATCAACACAATCATATATTTCAAAGTTAACCATTTCATACAAAACGTTTAACAAAGTTAACAAAACGAACATGTTTCAAAGTTAACAACATTAACGTTTAACGTATCAAATACTGGGCAGTTAATATAGGTGGGATCTCACTGGGATCTCAGTGGGATCTCGGATCTCGGAGATCAAAATAATACAGGTCCCAAATACAGGTCCCAAATACCGGTACCGAGAATATCGGCGATATTGACCGGGATCTCACCGATATTTTGAAACCGGGATCTCGGTTTTTTTCCTGTATTTTTTTTGGATCTGTTGCTTGACTTGGGCAAGAACTTTTATAATATCTAACCTAGTTTTTTTTAGCCCATTAAAACAAGTTGATGCTTTAGACGATATTGATTCGGATGCCGAACCTGTGGATTGCAATTAAATTCTGTTTGTGCTATGTTTGTTGTTTAGTTTTTTATGGTTTAGACAATATTGACTACTTTTTGGGACCTTTTCGGACTTTTTATGCTATGTACATGTCTTTAACTCTTCATATGTAACTATATATATAATATATAATTTTTACAGTACAATATAAAAAAACCGATATCCCACCGATATCTCACTGAGATAAACGATATCCCAGATCTAGGACCTCGACCTGTATTCGTTTTCTGACCTGTATAACTGCATAGATCAAATATTATAACAAACTAGTTATCATCATTGCTATCGCCGTGCTCTTCATCACGAGCCAAATCAGTGGTAGGAGTGAATTGAGAAGAGGAAGAAGGAAGATCTATGTTAAATCCTGCTTTAGATAAGGCTTCACGGATTACTCGGCGCTCATCTCGTATAATACGTAATTCATTTTGTACTTGCTGTAATTGAGAATGTTGAGCCGCAAACATGGCATCTACCTCAGCCTGTGTGTACATGCGTTGGCTAGTTTCTGAAGCATCCCTCAACTCGACCACAGGGTGCTGTGTAGTTATAAGACAATGATAGTTGTTATGGCATATATTATTTCGTATCTTAAGTATAAAACAAGTATAGCTAATTACTTACATGATTTTCAGCAAGAGACTCATCAGTCTTTTCATCAAGATTGGCCTTCGCTGCTGGAGGAACAAATGGTTCCCCGTGAAACGTCCAATTCGTGTAGCTTGAGCTAAACCCATATCGATGTATGTGAGCCCTAATTCTACTAAGCGGGGCAAATACATGGTTATCACAATTCTCACATGGGCAACGACAGTTACCATAACTATTCAAGTGGGCCTTACACATATTCAAGTCAAAACCTAAAGAACCCGTCGAAATCTGGTACCAGTTAAATACCAATTAAAAAACCAGTTAAATAGTACCCAGCTATAATACCAGTTTATAAGGAATGCAATGGAACAAACCAATGCAAAAAGAAGTAATTCAAATTCTGGTAATTGGAACTGAACTGCCTGCAACAGAGACATGAAAGATGTTAACACCATTTAAAAATGAGCACAGTTGCATAAATTTGGAAAGTGTAAGTATATGTATTCAGTATTCCCCACTCCTAATTTCTCTTTTACAAAACAGAGCATATTTCCATGTAATTAACAAAAAAAAATTCTTCATGTAATTAGCAAACAGAAACTATGAAATCGGTTCAAAATAAAACAGCAATTTGCTATAATGCCTTGCGAAGAGATGAACAGGCGAACCTGTTTAGTAAATTATCGATAACACATTAACATTCATTATGAACTATGAAGAAACTGAAGTATAAAAAGAGCGCTTTAAACTCCAACTTCCGCCTAAAATCTGCAAAAAGCTACTACACGAAATCGAAATCGATTACAACACTCAAACACTAAATTGAACAGAACGTGAGGGAATATGAGAGAGATGATGTATGGTGGTGTTCTCGTCTCTGCTGCTGGTGCGTAAGAAATATTGGTGTAAAAATGAAAGAAGGAAGTTAAAAGGAACCCTAGATCTTTTGCCGCGTTTTTGCAAATTGTCATCGTCGCAAAACACCAATTTTTCTTGTAGAAATATATGGTGATTGAGGGGGGAAATATAAATATTGTGCCAATATAATGTATCGTACCACTCAATTGATATAAACTTTAATACAAAAAACTCATCTTAAAAAAGAATCAAAATATTAACTTTGCTATTTTTTTATTCAGAAATTTGATTCAGAGTACTTGTAGGTTGTGTCCTGCGTTCAATACGTGTGCAGAAACTTTACTATACCATGACTCCATCCTAGAAAGTTTCACAAAGGAAAAATAAAATCAAGAAATTATTTCTTTTCGGATAGCTAAGTTTGTGTTCTAAAACGGCTCAAATTTAAATAAATAAATAAACTGCTAAAATGAAAAGAGGTGAAACGGGTAAAATAAGTTATCAAGGAATCTAACTTTTTACAAATATTAAATATAAGCTCCTACATCATTTTATTCAATGATTTAAAAATTAAAGAAATAACAAGACAGCAAGTGAACAAAGACTAAATTGACGTGGTTAATAGAATTACAGAAATAATACATGGTGGTTATTCAGTTGTGAAATATTAATCAAATAACTGGAACTATATATATTTTTATACAAGTAATTAAAGGGTATATGTATCCTGAAGTAGTTCTCTACTTGACTAGCAAAACAGTATGCTAAATTCTCTTGATCAAGATTGCTCCACAATTGGTTCATCTTCTTTCTTGCCTAAACATATAAACTGAACAATAATTAACAAGTGAGTGGGTCAGGAAACAGGTCAAAACAGGTTTGAGTTGAAACGGGCCATTTATTATGTTTTTATAATAAATATAACATGTTAGTTATGAACTTATGATTACATAATTGTTACAATACTAACTAAAATTTATGAATAAAACGATTTACAAAATTCTTTCAATACATACATAGTCTTTGTTTCAGTCAGAATGTTGACGGAAACGAACAACTTTGTTGATGAAAGATCTCTCCCTCCGGTAGCTGCTTCAACATAAAACAAATAACAAAAAATATATATAATTAAAGAAACAGCTGTCCTGTATATGCTATTATATTTTACTTTAATATGACAGCTGGCAGTCATATAACTTACATTACAAATGAAGCAATGCAGAAGCAAGTACATCCAACCAAAGGACGTAATCGATAATGACATGGTTGACTTATTGATTAACTAGACAGCTTAACAATCACTAACGTTTTTTTAAAAGAACAACCACCTAACATTAATCTTGGATTTGCTTGTTTAATTCATATTGAATTTCCATCTCATTTGGTGGAAAGTGTCTGGAAGTTTCATTCGGTCACTCGTAAAACTAAGAGCGAGAGCGTTTATTTATAACACGTAAATTCTTAGAATTTAAAGAAACACAACTTGTCTCGAAGAAAGCCTTACGCCCTAATCCTTCAATATTTATCTAAATGGTTTGAAATATTACCACTATTTTAACTCTTTAAGCCTACTTCAGATAAGCTACACAATCTTCATAAAATAATGGTTCCCTACTCGATAGACGCTTATCTACAACTTCAAAAAGATCTGGCATCTTGCACCGAGCTTCCAGACAACATTTTTTCTACCTTGTCGATGTTAATGTCCAAGTCGATACTGCAAGACCAGTTCGGCAAACCTATGATCTGGATCGGGATATATATCGCAATAGCTTCTCTTTTTTGCATTCTACCAATGGTGGCTGATCTTTTACATGGTTTGAAAAACAAAAAACTATGGTTTCCGTGTAAATATTTCACTATGAATGCTGCTTCTCTCACACTGATAGCAGTTGCAATGAAGCTACCCATGGATTTAAATAGTTTAATGCCGAATGATGTGGACCAGGCTGCAAAGCATGGCCTTTATGTGCACCATGATGGCTAATTTGTTGCCTTCAATTCTCTAGCAACCATGAACACCAAGGAACTCCTCACTAACACCATAGCTTTGTGTATTCTAGTAATCACCTTGGTTGTGAATGTATGCATTCAAATTAAAACCGGTGTGGTTACCAATAACAATGGTGATTATTTCACTCTAATCGGTTATAAAAGTTGGTTAATAGCAACAATCTATGTTACTCGCATTGTTGGTAATACATACGTGTTCAACTTTAACGATTCTAAAGTCCAAACAAATTTTGGAATCGAAATACCAAGTAGGTCATGAAACATCTTTGAATGACCTAGAGTTGCAACAACCAACTGTTGAGAAGCTAAAGCAACATGTGAGCAACCATTGGATCATGGTAGGAACTGGTAGCCCACAATTCATAACAGTTGGCTTTGCTACAACCTCTGCCTCTGGGGTAATATGTCTTTCTAGCACTATCCTATATAATGCATGCCACAAGACCGTATATGAAGTATTACGGGTCGGATTACAAGTGGTCAGTTTCGGTGATTCTCATAACACAATTTATAGGAGTAATATTGCCCCTCTTTCTAGGTGTTTTGCATCCTTAAGCTTTAAAGTTTCCATAAAATGGACTTGGAACCATATTAGGGTCTTTAAAGTAGAGAGCTATTATACCCAAATATTATCCGATTGGAAACAAAGTAGTATACCGTTCATGTTCAGCAGCCGCAGATGCAAGATTGTCATCCATAATCTAAAGGTCCTGATTCTGAGTTTTTGTATAGGACTTCAGAAGACAGTTGTAGTAGCATGCAAGATGACAACGTTGTTTCCAATTTTCTTTGTGATTTGCATCTTGTATGGTTGGAATTGGTTAAAGACTAGATTTAGTGCCTCAAGTACCAAGTTGGTAAAAGAGCCTCAACAACTTGACCAAGATAAAGAACTTGGTCAATATGTTTTGCAACTTCAAGATGATATGGAGCTTGCTGGGAGAACTTTAAAGGGGATTTCGAAATCTATGAATCGCTTGATCCAAAAGGCCGAAAAGCAACAACCTAACAATCTTATAAAGCTTCTAGAGAAATCCAGTGGTCGTTTTGAAGGAGTTTGGAAGTATGATAAGCGTCATATTGTTCCATCTTCACCCGCCAACGAATATGTGGATTGTTGGAGCTTAACGGTGGTAACCCTAACAACCATTGCAGTTTCTCTTCCTAGTATTCAAAACTACATAGTTGATGAGTTCCTAAGTAGTGTGAGTGAAGGTCTTCGATACGTCACACTTGTGGAAGAAATCTTCAATGCTAACTATGTGACCAATCAGAAGGCGGCTAGATCGTTGTGGCTAGAAGTTGAAGTTTACCACAAATGGTTTGGACACAAGCTGCGAAACCCTACTCCTCGAGTGAATACAACAAGAGAGATCCTTCAGTGGTTCACAAATACAGCTGAAGATATGGTGATTGAGGTGGAAAAATTGAATACTAGGGTCCCAAATGATATTTCCATCTACAAGTCTATTTGTGCCAATATAATGTATCGTACCACCCAATCGATGTTGCTATGCCAATATTGACAGTATTAGCCAAGAGGAAGTATTTATGCAATTATCGTCAATGATCTCTGATATATTGGCCGCGTGTTTCACAAACTTACCCCAAGTTATAGCAACGAAGTGTCACACAAGTGCCATTGAAAAAAGGGAGGCAAATGTGCATGTTGCAGCCCAACTTCTTTATGCAGATAATCAACAACCTTCAAGATCATCAACTTCCTGGCTTAAATCCAGATGAGTTGCCGTTTATTGACAAGTGGCGTGATTATTTTAAGGGGCCCTTTCCGTGAAATGGATATAGAATAAAGGAAAATGCAAAGAAATGTAATATTCTTTAAGAAGTTTATTTAGGGGAATGTAATTTACATTTGCATAGAAAAGGGTAGAGAAAACCAAAAAAAGTTGTAAGATGGTTGATGATCCAAATTCTAGTTTCTATTATACTAAGAAAATAATAAAAATAAAAACAATTTATATATTCACGTATGCGAATGAAAATGGATTTAAATTTTACTATATAAAAAAAAAAGCATCTACTTGTAGCAGTAGTACTATAGCAGTAATACTATACCATCTACTCCATCCCAGAAAGTTTCACCAAGGGAAAATAAAATTAAAATATTATTTCTTTTCGGATATTTTGAAGCTAAGTTATTGAGGTTGTGTTCTAAAATGGCTCCAAAAAAAACTGCCAAATAAAAGAGGTCAAATCCAAAATCTAACTATTTTACAAATATAAGCCCCTACATCATTTTATTCAATGATTTAAAAATTAAAGAAATAACAAGACAGCAAGTGAAGAAAGACTAAATTGACGTGGCTAATACATAGTGGTTATTCAATTGTGAAATATTAATCAAATAGCTGGAACTATATATATATAATTTTTATACCATTGTTTACAAGTAATTTAAGTGTATATGTATTTACATATACACTTAAATTACTTGTAAACAATATGCTACATTCTCTTGAACAAGATTGTAAACAATATGCTAAATTTAAGTGTATATGTAATACATATTATGTATCACGAAGTAGTTCTCTACTTGACTAGCAAAACAGTATGCTACATTCTCTTGATCAAGATTGGTTCATCTTCTTTCTTGCCTAAACATATAAAATTAACAAGTGAGTGGGTCAAGTAACGGGTCGAAACAGGTTTGAGTTGTAACGGGCCATTTATTATGTTTTTATAATAAAAATTAACATGTTAGTTATGAACTTATGATTACAATACTAACTAAAATTTATGAATAAAACGATTTACAAAATTCTTACAATACATACATAGTCTTTGTTTCAGTCAGAATGCTGACGGAAACGAACAACTTTGTTGATGAAAGATCTCTCCCTCCGGTAACTGCTTCAACACAAAACAAATGACAAAAATATTTTTAATTAAAGAAACAGCTGTCATGTATATGCTATTATATTTTACTTTAAAAAAGTTAATATGCCAGCTGGCAGTCATATAACTTACATTACAAATGAAGCAATGCAGAAGCAAGTACATCCAATGAAAAAGTGAATGCAAAATGTTGGCCAGAAATTATCACGGTCCAAAAATATTTTCTCAGAAATAAGAGTAACTGCACTTGAAAATAATAAAATCGTCCAACCACCAGGTAAACAACTGGTGAAGGAAAATGATGAAGAATCCTGCTATGTAAACCAATAATACATACATCAAGTTAAATCCTGAGAATAATATTTAATTTAAAAATATTAAAGATTTAGTTTAATATAGAAAGTTGTTTCTGGTATATACCTGAAAGTAACGCCTGATAAATATGGCAGAGTAAATGATACGAAAAATCATATCTAACTACCAGTCAAGGAATATTAATATCAACTTTAATTGATTAATTGGGTAAAATAACATAACAGCTAACGGGTCAAAAGTTACCCGTTTGACCAGTTTCCCGACTAGGCTGACCCGCCCGTTTTGCCAGACAGGACTAGAATGAAGGATACTGAGAGCATTTGCAAAAATTAATCCAATTGCACCAGCTGACCGAATGAGCATGATGTTGAGTACTACATAAATTAATGAAAACAAAACCAAGGAATTGTTTGAACGTTTTAGTTCATCTGCTGTTGCAACTGCGTGCAAGAAGGCTTCAGATGTTCCTATAATTAAAATTTACAAAAAAAAAAAAAAAAAACTGAAAGAGCAAGTTCATGTACAGTTTGTAGCATTAGGGCATACATACTTGTAACCACCATATAGAAAATTGATTAAAAGGATACTTGTGATTTTTTTTTGTGGTAAATTACTGTTCAGTTAAGAGCTTAAATTAAAAAATAAATTACCATTAATGGCGTCAACAACGAGATACAAACAGTAATATCGAAGAGCAGCAGAGGCTTCTCCATCACTCCATTTTTGACCATATAATAATCTTATCACAGAATAAGAATAGCTCGGCCCAAATGCCATAAACACCAATCCTATCAAAAACATCAAACCAAATAATAAGGATATATGTATATGTATATGTATATGACAAAGAGTACCAATTAACGTAACAAGCTTTAAAGCATCTCTTAGAGAAGTCTGTAATCTTCTTATTTTGTGCACGTCTTCTCCTACCAATCAGAAATGTATACAGTAAGTATCATTTTCAAAATTATTACTTACAGGCATAATATTCGTGACATCAACAGAAAATTTGCAGAACTAAATTCAATATATTTACCATTCATAATGACCTAAAGAACTTTAGAAAGTAAACATTTTCTTGACACCATTAGAAGGTTGTGTTCTAAAGGTTTCGACCAAAACCATTTTTGTACTTTAGTGGATTACATATATATTAGCTACAAAATTAATCAAATTATAAAAAAAATAAAATATGAAGAGAATTAAACCTGATGCAGACCTTGCAAATGTTGTATAAGAACTTTCTTCAAACGGAAGCAACACTAACCTCACAACTAAGCTACCTAAAAACCACAAAAACATGATTAATTAGGAGAATTTACAAGACTTAATCCTTCTATTTCTAAATCAATGGAACTTTGAAAAAATTATTTTGGAGAAAGATAAAAAGATATATATATATATATATATATATATATATATATATATATATATATATATATATATATATATATATATATATATATATATATATATATATATATATATAAATTGATGAATACCTAATTTGTCGACGAGCCCATATACAGCTTGATTATATGTTGTATCAAACCACACAAGAACCATCTTTTCTCCTTCTTGAAGGATCAATTTTTGGAACGATTGAAGTGTAAACAATGTACACATTTTTGAAAGCTGTTTATCATAGTTTCCTACCCTGAATACATTGTGTCTTATTTACTTATTTAAATGTAAAAAAAAAAAACATAGAAACCGAACGTAAAAGATGATTATTTTTTTAAAACGGATTACTGATACCTGAAAGGAAAGATAACTGAAACTTTATATCCATGAAGAAACAGGAAATAACCCCAATAACAGAAGAAAATGCAAGCTCCATATGCAGTTTGAGATAATGCAAATACAATAGCTCTTTCCTGCAAGATAATAACAAATCGTTAAATTTGGGTCAAAATGGGTGTTTTTATACGGGTCGGGTTTGGGTTGACCCGAAACTGTTTCTGTCCAAAAATTTTGAAATTTGTTAAAAGTATTCACTAAAACTTCCTTACTGTTTTAATTTGCATGACAAAATAGACGTAAACTGTTAAGCATCTTAAAAGTGTTGCTGCAGTTTGAACCACTAATCGAAGTTTGAGTAGAAGCAAATTCTGTGAAAGAATATACAACGGTTCTGCTAATAACTCCAATATACAAGCAAAAGCTGCAAATTAACATCAGATTTCCTGACATTTACCATCTTATTTACAAAAATAAGTATTTAAATTTTTAGAATATAATTCACATATTACCGTTAATTAAGATAGCTTGCCCATACGAGTTTGAGAAATTTAAATCTTGCATCCAGAAGACAAATACAGAGCCGATAATTGTAATAATTACTCCCCATGGGATAGTTATCCATGCTAACTTCATAAGCATTTCTGTATTTTCACCATTTAAACCACCTTCACTGCAAAAGTGAACTTTTATGATTAAAATATACATAATGATGCACAAGCACAATGGAGTACAATAACTAGATATGATTATTTTTGAGAAATATATAAGTATGTTAAATACCATATAATGTCTGCCCTCATGCATGCTTTCCGGAAACCCTCTCGGCTAAGGAACAATACACAGATAACGAATAGCTGAAATTGCACAGCATACAGCTGCATTGTTCAAACAAAAAATTGTGACAAATCTTTTGAAACAGTAACCCCAAATATTGACAAAAGGAAAATAAATCGAAAAATCAGCCTATTTTTAAAAAAAATGGGAATATAACAACTAAATATTTATCACATAGATAGTTGGTGAGGAAAACCTTACAATATCAGCTACTGAAAATTAGCAACATATTTTAACCTAAAGGCTTTTTGGGGTTATACAATTTGAGATTGAATAGCAAAAATTAAGTACAGCAAGTAAACCTAAAATAAGCATGTTAATCTTGAATTACAGTAGCAGAGATACGAATTGCGCAATATCTAACATAAGTTGATCCAAGTAAACTGTTTAATAGCAGTTCTTACAGCGTAATCTTCCTCCGTTAAATGTCTGACAATCCATGAATTAAAGATGAAGGGAATTCCCCGAGACAAAAACTGTGTGGCTGAAAACAGAAGATTTTTAAGATGGAGAAAAATACACTAGTAAATTAGATGATGATGATGAAGAAAGAGGAAAGTAACCTAATAAATACTTGAATGTGCGAGGAAGATTAGAAGCATCTGTCATTTTTCACTGCAATGGGGATTCTAGTTTCAAAGATGATTCCACCAAGGTAAACCTTGAAGGCTTCAACCCTTATTTGTTTTTTTTGTTGTTTTTTTGTAAGAGTATGAGTTAATGGTAACAATGTCTACTTTTTTTTTTATTTGTCTATCAACTTATCAAAATATGTGTTAAAATTAAAAGATAATATTATGAAAGAAAATTAGTGAATTATACATACTATCTTATTAAATGGATACACATATAAATAAACACGAAATTAAAAAGATAATGAATCAATATCAATTCTCCTTTTTTAGACTCTAGTTCGGTTTACAGACACCACTGACATTATCATGTCGGTGAAATAGCTTTAGTTTGGCGACATATTGGTATTTCGTATGTATATTTATATATTAAATATATTAAGTGAAAAAATATAGTTGGCATGTTAGTTAACGTGACATTGATTTAATAAAGACAAAAGTATCAGACTATTAGTGATAATCATAGTTGGGACTTGGGAGCGGCCCAAATTTCTAAGGGTGGTGATATTGAATTTGGGAAAGAAAGTATTTATAAGTTTATTAGCTTATATAAACTTATACTTCGTGTATAAGCTAATAAGATTATAAACACTACTATGAATACATTCTGACCATTCAACATTTGGGGGGCGTTTGGTTCGCTGGAATGTTTCTGATGGAATTGGAATCTATGAGGGAATTGGAATTGTCAGGAATTGGATTCCAATTCCGTACTCTGTTTGGTTGGCAGGAAATGAAATTGAAATTCAATTCAATATTATGTTTGGTTGCCAGGAAATGGAATTTGAATTTTGTAAAAAGACGAATTTGCCCTTATTCGTGTAGGTGGTGGTGGTGGAGGTGGTGGCGGTAGTGGTGGGTGGGTGGTGGAGGCGGTGGCGGGATTTTTGGTGGAGGGTGGTCGTAGCGGTGGGTGGCGATTGTTGGTTTAAGGTTCAAAGGTGTTTAAGGGTAATATGGTAATCTGTACATTTCTTCATTCATGGGATTTCAAAATCCTTCCATCTTTAGATGGAATTCACATTCCCTTGTTTGATGGAATGTTTTCCAACCAAGGATTCCAATTCCATCCAACCAAACATAGGAATGCATAGGAATTGGATTTCAATTCCTGCAAATTCCCAAGGATTCCAGCGAACCAAACACCCCCTTGGTTCTTTCTATCAGGGAAAGATATGGCTTTATGAAATGGAGTTCTTCATGAATAAAAAAGACTTAAGTTTGTTTAAAACGCTTTAAAATTATAAATAAACCAATCTGATGCAACTTTTCAAAGATTTATGTAAGAAAATTAATTGTTTTTACTTTCACACTTTACTAAATCCAAGAAGCTGAAAAGCAACAACCTTGTGAAGATAGATTTAAGGCCCTAGAGAAATTCTATGGCATATGACACATAGGTTACTGCAAGTCATAGCGATGAAGTGTCACACAAGTGCCATAGAGAAAAGGAAAGCGGATGTGCATGTTACTCAGCCCAACTTCATGGTGAGACTAGCAGATAATCAACATATAAAGTTAGAAAACAAAAACACCACAGCCAGATGCAATCAAAATCGACAAAAACATCCTTAATATCATCAATTCTCAAAAAAGCAAAACTTAAGAACAAGTCGACAAAAAGAACACAAGAGTCTTGTAGGACAAGTTATCAACGGTAACGTCGAAGAGACAAAGTGTTGTTCCTCTTCCAAGTAGCCCTTCTTGAAGGGCGTTGCTTGTGGTTCAAGTGACCCTTTCCACGAAGCCCTCTGTACTTCTTTCCAGCTGATGTCAGCCCTCTTAGCTCTCTGTGTTTGTGCACAGGGTTGCAAATCCAGTTGATTCTTGGATCATTGCGGATAGCAGTGTGTGCGGGGTCCACCAAGATTACCTCAAAGTACTTGTAAGTCGAGTCCTGCATCATATAATTGTTCTCAGCGCTACAAAAACTCTACTCAACCAACAAAAAGATAGAGATGAATACCTCATTGAGCCAATAAGAGTTGAGAACCTTGAGACCACCCAATTTCCTGCCAGCTCGTTCTTCAGCAACAGACCTTTTGCTTCTTTGAAATTTCAGTTGAGTCACACCCTGGTTTGTGGGCTTTCCATAAACAATACCCTTAGGAACAGGCCTCTTTCTTCCACCACGTCTCACACGTACTCGATAAATCACATAACCCTATATATGTTAATCATAATTTAGCATTACGTATAAAATACCCAACTTATATATACTAAATTAACTTATCATTAACCTCTTCTCATCGTTGCAAACTAATTGATGCTTAAATAGTTTTAGCACACAAAATGAAACACGTCTTTTTTCATATGAACATGCAATTAACGAATATTATGACCTCAATACAATCAACTAAATATATCAGTTAATATGTTAAGCAAGAGAAAACTACAATTGATTCCTTGATTAAACAAAAGCTGCAGCTCCTTCAAATATAATAAACCATATTGATTTTACCAGCTGCAAATGCTTGATTTAGTCATTAACACTAGGTTAAACTAAGACTGACATAAAGCAAGTTACATAACCTCCCAAGAGTAAGATTTCATGAATCATGTTGTATGTCAGATATCAGTTATACCACATCAATTAAACAGCATTAGTATCAAACAGAAAACAGAATTGAGAACAAAATAAGTATGAATATATGAATTTCTCGTTGTATTGAATAATCAAAACCGCAATGAAGTAAAATGTAGTCAGGGTTAGTGTAATATCAAAAAGGTTACCTGCTTGGCTTTGTAACCCATACGGCGAGCCTTATCAGGTCGGGTTGGGTGAGTAACCCTAACGATGGAAGGAAGCTGACGGTACTCCCAGCACCTGACCCGCTGCATAAATCTCATCACATCCGACTGCTTCTTCCTCCATAGCTCCGATACGTAGGTATAAGCTCCTGTGACCACAATCCAAATCACATAGCATTTCAGCTAATAAAATCGACCTTATCAACAAATCAAAATGACAAATACACAAAAATACGAACAAATCACACGAATTTACATCATGTTCGTATACAATTGTTAATGGCTCATTGACAGAATTGAGAGACGTTTTACCCATTTTTGCACTCTCTTCCGGCTTCGATCTGCAAAGAGATTGCTGGCTGCTATTTCAGAGTGGAAAATATGAAGCAGGGTCTGAATTAGGGTTATAGGAGTGATATCAATAATGCCTGCGGGCAGTATTGGCCCATTATGGAATGGACTTGGGTCTATTTAGACTTAAGTTAGCCCATTTTATCGGCACCCTGCATACAAAAAAATTCACAAATTTGGTATGGGTGATCGGTGTTAAATCTAATAGATTAAGTAAAAAAAACAAAATAAAATACGTATTACAATCGATAAAATTAGTTATATTGGAAGATTGAGTCAATATATATACAATGTGCAAGATTAAAATATATACTTGCATAAAATACTTTTAAAGGATTTGGTTCTGATTCTGAACGGTTTTGTTCGGTTTTGAAAATAAAAAAACTGGAATCGTTGAATCTTGAAATAGAGAATCATGGGTGAATTCGTTTGGTTGGTTCGGTTCCGATTCTGGTCCCTTTGCTCACCCCTACGTGTTGTTGACGTTTTATTTTATCATAATAATAAAAGGCTAAAAACAACCAAAAAAATGAATGATGGTAAAGAAATAAAAGTACTCCCTTCGTCCTAAATTATTGTCCACTGACAAAAATCACACGGTTTAAAAATAGTGCGTTTATTACACTGTGCAACCAATATAATTTTATCTTTATCACCTAAGTGTTTTTTAGTGGTTGAATTTTTAGATAGACAATAATTTTGTGACGTTTAAAAAAGGAAACATGGATAATAAAATTGGGACGGAGGGAGTATTATTTAGTCTCATCGATGATTAACTTACATAAAATATAATAAACTAATAACACATATGATGAGTATAATTGAGTTGCAAATTAGATTTTATAACCGCAAAGCCAGTATTACACAATAATGGGAAAATATACCCGGTGCAAAGAGCAAGGCAAATAAGCCTTAAGCCTTCGTCTTGTATCTTTTTTAACATGTCGATCTCTCATGCACAACCAAATTAGATGGATTCGCATTTACTTTATTTGGATGATCATAACGACCCGAACCTATATTTCCAACAATTTAACTTTAGCTCGGCTGGTTAACATCCTAATTTGGGACCCCATGCTAGTCTATCAAACTCATCATTCATCAACATTTACAACTAACTATAAATGTACATGTTGACCTAGAACCATGTGTATAAGGACCCATCGTCCACAACAAACGGAAAAAGGATAGACTCAAACGCTTAACCAGGCTGAACCAGACTGTTTTTTAGCGGTTTGGCTGTTTCGGCTAACCAAGTAGTGCTTTCGGTTTGGTTTGACATTTTATGAAACCTAGGTTACCAGTTCGGCTGAGATTTTCAACCAAAACCAGTTGAACTGTAACATGTACACTCCTGATGCTAGTTAAAAATCAAAACGTGCAACTAGAGGTGCACATAATATACAAAAAACCGATTTTGTGCAAAAACTATCTGAAACCGAATTTTTGAAAACCGGACCGAGTTTTAGAAACCGAATTTGAAAAAAAAAATATGATTTTACCTAGGGGCAGACCTTAGAGGTGCCCAGAGGATCCCGTACTACCCCTTAATTTTCGACTAAAAGTGTAACACCTCAATTTTTAAAACATCTTTTATAACATATTTTTAAATAAAAATATTACAATGTCCAATATCCCAAAATACGGTTTAACAAAAACCATTAAAAGTTTATCAGAGTATTAAAACCGGTGTTACAAAATAATATCATAACCATAGGATAAACGGGATCTACCTACGAGCTCCCGAGCTAATCAACACTAGGCCACCTCTATCGCGACCTTCTAATCCTTCGATCCTGAACCTGAGTACATAGCCAAAAACAAAGTAGTACGTGAGACAAAATAGTCTCGTGAGATACATGGGTTTTCGACCCATTCTCAAAAGATTTATAAAATAATATTTATATCAATATCAATACTTATCCTCATCATTTCTATTAATTTATAACTCTTCTCCTATTCGTTAATTCGCATAAACTAATAAGCTTACCATAAGCTTATCCATCATTTAATCACATATTTGTAAGCTATCTCCAAGCTTACACTTTCTTTATCACATATACAACGGACCTCTCCGAAGCCAACTCTCCCGATATGGGACGTCATAGGTAAACTATCAAGGTAATTGGGAGCCCCCATCTTACCGAGATTCATAAGCTCTCCCCGTTCCCGGGTCGTCATTGTAACACACCAATTTTTCAACCGAATTTAAAACTTTTAAAAATATAAAATATATGTCCTTACAAACCGAATATCCAAAAATGTAATTTAGATAAAACACTTGGAGTAATAGCTAGTATCAAAAATCGGTGTTACAAATATATCAAAACAATGTCTAGGGAATTAAATAAGTACACCGAGCTAAATCACTTCCAAATGCTAACTACTACGGGCCGCCTAGTCCTTAGCTCCCGAACCTGAGTACATAGCCAAAATAAACGTAGTACGTGAGACAAGATTGTCTCGTGAGAAACATGGGTTTTAGACCCGGTTAGAAATAATTTGCAATAAAATAATAATCAAATAATTATCAAATTGCATATAGTCAATCAAACTCTAAGGCTTGCCATAAGCCAATCACATATGTAACGGGCCTCCCCGAAACAACTCCCCCGATATGGGTTAACTAGGTAAACTCCCCCGTTTCCGGGTTATCTATTTGCTCCCCCAATTTCCGGGTTATCTCAAACTCCCCCATTTTCCGGGTTATCTATTTCTCGACACACTACCCTTGCGCAGGGTGGTACCGCCCCAAGTAGGTGTCACTAATTCCCCCAACTTGTGTGGGTTATCTAGGATCCAATCGATTAGCTACCAAATAACAAATCATCAACTTGGGTCAAAGCCCATATCACAACTCAATCATACTAGCGGTAACTAAGAAAATCAATTTACAATTCAATTCAATTCAATTAGATTCATACTCTATCAATTAAATCTTTTCTTTATTAAAAATATTTATCTGATAAAGACTCTAAAATCATTTCAATTCATACAACATGGTTTACTATGTACTCAGAAAGATCATATGTACTCACCTTAGCAATGCTATCCAATACTTGTGTAAATCAACACAATCTCTACTTCTCAACCAAAGAAGTACTCCCAATCTCAACTCCTCCTTGACCTATTATCAATATTATCACAAAATCTAGTCATAACCCATAACTAGCTACTAGTTAATCCATCTTAACATTCCCAACCACCAAGTTCATACCACTTGGTGGAATCTCAAACCCTAGTTCAAGAGTTCTATCCATAAAACTAAAATCAAGCTTATACACATTGATCACAAGCTTACCATAAGTGTTTTACACTCATGATAGATCATCTTCCCCAAAGATGATGTGGTTGGTTCCCAAAACCACCATTGATACCCATGAAAAGCTTGAAACTAAGATAGGTAAGCAAGATAATCAAGAATCCTTACCTTTGATGATAAAATCTCCAAGATTGATGAAGATTCAAGCCCAAGAACACCAAGAACGAGCTTTCTCTCTCTAAAAACGGCTGGTAGGTGAGTTGGGTTGTTGGTGCCTAAAACCCTAGGCTAAACCCATTTTATACAGAACCAAACAGTTCGCGATCGCGAACTCAAGTTCGCGTCGCTAACTCTGCGCCTCGTGAACTCCTCGCGATCGGTAATGGGTCGTGAACTCCGATCGCCAAAAACCCCAATCCCTGTTTGATGTTCCCGATTGGGAACACCAGTTCGCGTCGCGAACTCCATCAGCCAGCAGGGATGCACTTTTCGGTCTTCGTCTCGACCTGGTTTCGTCCATAACTTTCTCATACGGTGTCCAAACTCAAGTTCGCGTCGCGAACTCTGCGCCTCGTGAACTCCTCGCGATCGGTAATGGGCCATGAACTCCGATCGCCAAAAACCCCAATCCCTGTTTGATGTTCCCGATTGGGAACACCAGTTCGCGTCGCGAACTCCATCAGCCAGCAGGGCTGCACTTTTCGGTCTTCGTCTCAACCCGGTTTCGTCCATAACTTTCTCATACGGTGTCCAAATGACACGAAACCAATTCCTACGGTTCTGAAATGAATTATCCCTATTTATCATATTTTTGTACAATTTATTTATTTACAAAATCTCGGTCGTTACAATTATTTACCCCTTAAGAGGATTCCGTCCTCAGAATCGCATCATAATCTACAAAGTTCGGGTAGCGTTTCTTAATCTCATCTTTGACTTCCCAAGTCAAATTTGGCACAAAGGAATGCTTCCACTTGACCAACACCAATTCAATCTCTTTGTTCCTTAATTTCTTTGTTTGGGCCTCCAATATGGCCTCGGGCTCTTCAATCAATCGGTTGGGTGCATCGACCCGCAAATCTTGAAGTGGGATAATGTTCTCCACTTCACCCAAGAACTTTTTCAAATTAATAACATGGAAGGTGTCATGGACACCTTGTAACTCGGGTGGGAGTTCTAACTTAAATGCTTGTAAACTGACCCGTTTCAAAATCTTAAATGGGCCAACATACCTTGGGCTCAATTTACCCTTCTTACCAAATCTCATCACGCCTTTCCAAGGCGACACCTTTAACATCACCATATCACCGACATTCAAATTATAAGGCCGCTTTTTCAAACCCGAATAACTTTTTTGGAGATCTTATGCCACTTTCATATTCTTTTGAATTATTCCGATTTTCTCATTTGTTATTTTCCCAATATCGGGACCCGTGATTTTCGTCTCACCCGCCTCTAACCAACAAGAAGGCGTCCTACATTTTCTCCCATATAAAGCCTCAAATGGTGGCATCTTAATTGTTGAGTGATAACTATTATTATATGAAAATTCAACTAACGGTAAATGTTCATCCCATTTACCACCAAAATCTAATACACACGACCTCAACATATCTTCGACCGTTTGGATCGTTCTTTCACTTTGACCATCGGTTTGCGGATGGTAAGCCGTGCTCAATCTCAACTTAGTTCCCAACTCTTCTTGGAGTTATCTCCAAAATCTCGAGGTAAACCTTGCATCTCGATCGGATACAATCGACATTGGTACCCCATGCAATCGAACAACTTCATCAACATACAACTTTGCCAACTTTTCGAGTGGCATAGTCTCCCGAATAGCTAGAAATAACGCACTTTTCGTTAACCTATCGATAATCACCCAAATGGCGTCATGATTTCTACTAGTCTTTGGGAGACCAACAATGAAATCCATCGTGATGTCATTCCATTTCCCGGCCGGCACTTGCAACGATTGTGCAACACCATAAGGAACTTGGTGCTCGGCTTTCACTTGTGCACACGTGGCACATTTTGAAATGTACTTTGCTACCCTCGACTTCATCCCCGGCCACCAATAAATTCTCTTCAAGTCTTGATAAGTCTTTGTACTTCCGGGATGAATCGAGTACTTAGACTTGTGAGCATCATTCAACAATACCTTTCGGGTTCCACCGAATTTCGGAACCCAAATCCGACCATTCACAGTTTTCAACCCTTGACCATTCTCTTCAAACACTTGGTTCTTTCCCAATCTCTCTTGTCTATACTCGTCTTTTCCCATCACTTCCATTTGTGCGGTTTTTATACTTTCAATAAAACTAGATACAACCTCAATCCGCTTTAACTTAGCCTTAACCGGTTTTTCATAAACTTTTCTACTCAAGGCGTCGGCTACCACATTGGCCTTTCCTTCATGATAAAAAATTTCACAATCATAATCACTAATCAACTCAATCCACCTTCTTTGTCTCATATTCAAGTCTTTTTGTGTAAACACAAACTTAAGACTTTTGTGATCCGTGTACAAAATACACCTTGTGCCATACAAGTAATGCCTCCAAATCTTTAAGGCAAAAATAATCGAGCCAACTCCAAATCATGTGTTGTATACCTTTCTTCCGCATTCTTCAATTGTCTTGAAGCATAAGCTATCACTTTACCTCTTTGCATTAAAACACAACCGATACCTTTATTCGAGGCGTCACTATACACCACGAAATCTTCCATACCATCGGGTAGAGTGAGGATCGGTGTATTGCACAACTTCTCTTTTAACAAGGCAAAAGAATCCTCTTGCTTTTTCCCCCAATCAAACTTCACATCTTTTCTAGTTAACCTAGTGAGTGGAACCGCCACTCGGGAAAAATCTTCAATGAATCTTCGGTAATAACCGGCTAACCCAAGATAACTTCTAACTTCGGTTGGAGTCTTCGGTGCTTCCCAATTATTTACCGCTTCAATCTTAGACGGGTCAACTTTTATCCCGCTTCGGGATACTACATGACCAAGAAATTGAACTTCCCGCAACCAAAATTCACACTTTGAGAACTTAGCATACAATTTTTCTCGTTTCAAGACTTCCAAAGTTTGCCTCAAATGTTCTTCATGTTCTTCTTCGGTTTTGGAGAAAATAAGAATATCGTCGATGAACACGATGAGATATTTATCGAGGAATGGTTTACAAACCATATTCATGAGATCCATGAAAATAGCCGGGGCATTCGTCAAACCGAATGGCATAACCAAAAATTCATAGTGACCATAACGAGTTCTAAAGGCCGTCTTTTCGGTATCACCTTCCTTAACACGAACTTGATGATAACCCGATCTCAAATCGATCTTGGAGAAATAGTCGGCTCCTTGAAGTTGATCAAACAAATCATCTATCCTTGGCAAAGGATATCGGTTCTTAATCGTCATCTTGTTAAGTTCTCGGTAATCAATACACATCCTCATCGAACCATCTTTCTTCTTCACAAATAAAACCGATGCACCCCATGGTGACGAACTAGGACGGATAAAACCTTTATCAAGCAAATCTTGGAGTTGAGCCATCAACTCTCTCATTTCGGTGGGAGCTAAAAGGTACGGGGCTCGGGAAATCAGCGTCGCCCCCGGAACTAAATCAATACGAAACTCAACTTGTCTCTCCGGTGGCAAACCGGGTAAGTCATCGGGAAAAACTTCGGGAAAATCCCGAATAATCTTCACATTCTCGACTGTCTTCTTTTCTTTTCTTCCATCTAGGACATAGGCGATAAATGATGCACATCCTTTCGACAAACATTTTCTTGCTTTAATGGCGGTTAACAAGTTTGGCATGTGATGCCTCTTTTCCCCATAGATGTACACCTTTTCATTTTCGGGAGACTTAATCGACACTAACTTCTTTCCACATAAAATCTTGGCTTGGTGGATTCCCAACCAATCCATCCCGATAATCACATCAAAAGCCTTAATCCCCATAGGCATCAAATCAACCTTAAACTTCTTACTGTCGATTTCTAACTCACAATCCCTATAGACATGTTGAACCATAGAGGTTTTCCCATCGGCTACTTCTATTTCATACAAATCATCAAGTAACTCTAGTGGAACCTTAAACTTAGCACCAAATTCATGAGACACGAAAGAATAAGTAGAACCCGAATCAATCAATACGTATGTGGGTATGGAGTTTATGAATAAGGTACCTGAGACGACATCATGAGTCTCCTTTGCTTCTTCACGCGTGAGTTGGAAGGCACGCCCTTTGACTTTCAATGGCTCCGGTTTCTTGTGAGCGGTTGACACCAACGTTTCGGTTCCCTTCTTTGGGCAAACATTACTATAATGCCCTTTATCATGGCATGAGAAACACTCCACCTCATCAAGGCTCTTAACTTTAGAATCTTTAGCTTTGTGGCCAAAACGACCACACTTGAAGCAACCGTTGGAATCCGCCTTGCATTCACCTTTGTGGTCCCTACCACACTTTCTACAACCACCCACACTACCTTGCTTTGACCCGCTCGGGGCAAAATTGCTTTTCTTGGATGGTCCCGAAAAACTTTCAAACTTCCTCTTCTCATTACCAACCGACCTCTCTTGCACCCTTCTCTTACTAACGTTTTCAACACTTCGGGTGACATTGATCGCCTCATCAAGAGCGGTCGCCCTCTTCACTTCGAGTTCATACTCCCATGGTAACCCATTAGCAAACCGAACCACACGACTACGTTCGGTTGGGTAGGTGTTTGACACGAACGGGAGGTATCCCGTGAACTTCTTGGTATACTCATCCAAGGTCAAATTGTCTTTCTTGAAGTGCAAAAATTCTTCCAACAACTCTTCCAACTCCCTTTTGGGACAATACTTCTCTTTGAGTCTTCTAGTGAACTCATCCCACGACATCTTGTAAATGGCTTTCTTTCCCAAAGTTTCATACACGGTGTCCCACCATGTAAGAGCGTCATCTTTAAACAATCGTGAGGCATAAGTCACCATATCTTCCTCTTTGCACTTGCTACTCTCAAGCACACGTTCCGTCTCTCGAATCCATTGAACCGTCACTTTCGGTTCCGTACTTCCAAGATAGAAGTCGGGTCGGCAGGCAAGGAATGTTTTGTAGGAACATCCTTCACGCTCAATCTTTCTCTCCTCACCACTTTCCCCATTGGAGAATTTCTCAGTCGGGTTGGTGTTTCCCGTTGAATTAGTCTTAGTGAGTTGAGGGGAATCTTCACTTTCCTCCCTCTCTTCCTCATAAAGACGTTCCTCTTCCTCCATTTCATCATCATCACCTCCTAAGTTCAACCGATCATTTATGATCCGGTTAATATTTTGTTGCATCACATTTCTCATATTAGTGAGCATGGATTGAATGGCCTCCATTGTCACCGGGGTATGGTTATTCCCGATACCCGAATTGGCCAATCCATTCCCATCTTGATTCAAATTCGAAGCTTGTTCCCCATCCAACAATCGACCACTTCTCGTTCTGGCCATCTTACTATAATAAGATATCAACCCAATTAGAATCCAATAAGTTGACTAAAAGTCAAAATTAAACATAAGAATAGCTCGATTTAAAACAATTCCCTCAATGGTCAACCCTAATCCTTAAAGGTCAACCTAACTTCCTATAGAACATAATGTCCCAAAAGCAAAGTCTAAATCTAGGGTGGGTAATCAACCTAATTCACTTAGACTAATGCTCTGATACCAAGTGGTAACACACCAATTTTTCAACCAAATTTAAAACTTTTAAAAATATAAAATATATGTCTTTACAAATCGAATATCCAAATATGTAACTTAGATAAAACACTTGGAGTAATAGCTAGTATCAAAAATCGGTGTTACAAATATATCAAAACAATGTCTAGGGAATTAAATAAGTACACCGAGCTAAATCACTTCCAAATGCTAACAACTACGGGCCGCCTAGTCCTTAGCTCCCGAACCTGAGTACATAGCCAAAATAAACGTAGTACGTGAGACAAGATTGTCTCGTGAGAAACATGGGTTTTAGACTCGGTTAGAAATAATTTGCAATAAAATAATAATTAAATAATTATCAAATTGCACCTAGTCAATCAAACTCTAAGGCTTGCCATAAGCCAATCACATACGTAACGGGCCTCCCCTAAACAACTCCCCCGATATGGGTTAACTAGGTAAACTCCCCCGTTTCCGGGTTATCTATTTGCCCCCCCGATTTCCGAGTTATCTCAAACTCCCCCGTTTTCCGGGTTATCTATTTCTCGACACACTACCCTTGCGCAGGGTGGTACCGCCCCAAGTAGGTGTCACTAACTCCCCCAACTTGTGTGGGTTATCTGGGATCCAATCGATTAGCTACCAAATAACAAATCATCAACTTGGGTCAAAGCCCATATCACAACTCAATCATACTAGCGGTAACTAAGTAAATCAATTTACAATTCAATTCAATTCAATCCAATTAAATTCATACTCTATCAATTAAATCTTTTCTTTATTAAAAATATTTATCTAATAAAGACTCTAAAATAATTTCAATTCATAAAACATGGTTTACTATGTACTCAGAAAGATCACATGTACTCACCTTAGCAATGCTATCCAATACTTGTGTAAATCAACACAATCTCTACTTCTCAACCAAAGAAGTACTTCCAATCTCAACTCCTCATTGACCTATTATCAATATTATCACAAAATCTAGTCATAACCCATAAATAGCTACTAGTTAATCCATCTTAACATTCCCAACCACCAAGTTCATACCACTTGGTGGAATCTCAAACCCTACTTCAAGATTTCTATCCATAAAACTGAAATCTAGCTTGTACACATTGATCACAAGCTTACCATGAGTGTTTTACACTCATGATAGATCATCTTCCCTAAAGATGATGTGGTTGGTTCCCAAAACCACCATTGATACCCATGAAAAGCTTGAAACTAAGATAGGTAACCAAGATAATCAAGAATCCTTACCTTTGATGATAAAATCTCCAAGATTTATGAGGATTCAAGCCCAAGAACACCAAGAACGAGCTTTCTCTCTTTAAAAACGGCTGGTAGGTGAGTAGGGTTGTTGGTGCCTAAAACCCTAGGCTAAACCCGTTTTATACAGAACCAAACAGTTCGCGATCGCGAACTCAAGTTCACGTCGCGAACTCTGCGCCTCGTGAACTCCTCGCGATCGGTAATGGGTCGTGAACTCCGATCGCCAAAAACCCCAATCCCTATTTGATGTTCCCGATCGGGAACACCAGTTCGGGTCGCGAACTCCATCAGCCAGCAGGGCTGCACTTTTCGGTCTTCGTCTCGACCCGGTTTCGTCCATAACTTTCTCATACGGTGTCCAAACTCAAGTTCGCGTCGCGAACTCTGCACCTCGTGAACTCCTCGCGATCGGTAATGGGTCATGTACTCCGATCGCCAAAAACCCCAATCCCTGTTTGATGTTCCCGACCGGGAACACCAGTTCGCGTCGCGAACTCCATCAGCCAGCAGTGCTGCACTTTTCGGTCTTCGTGTCGACCCGGTTTCGTCCATAACTTTCTCATACGCTGTCCAAATGACACGAAACCAATTCCTACGGTTCTGAAATGAATTATCCCTAATTATCATATTTTTGTACAATTTATTTATTTACAAAATCTCGGTCGTTACAGTCATGCTCACCCAACACCGGGTGTCATAAACTGTGACATTCTACTCTTTGCGCAGGGAGGTACCACCCCAAGTAGACGTCTCATGCTCCCCCATTTCTGGGCGGTCTTATTCCGGATATCTCATTCATCACATATGGGCATTAGCTCCATTCATCTTATTCCACAACAATTAGAATACACATATTCTAATTATCATATCATTCTTTTTAATTAATCATTCTCATTACCGACTTTACAACGTCCTTTAATAAATATAATATATTTATCATTTATCAAAAATCATATAGCTTTAACTTTACTTTTACGAGAAACCTATCTCTTACTAGTCACTTTATGCATATACTCTTAGCAATTAAATCACTACTCTTATTAGTATAATTTTACTAATAAATACTTATTAATTATAATCATCATCATTGGTTTTATTAATGTATTTACTAATAATACTCCATATCATATACTCTCAATCATTACCTTGTTAATAAAAACTCATTAACAATTTATATAATCATACTTGCTTATCAAAATAGTCAATTATTTTAGACAAACTTAAATAGTCTATTATTCACATTTTCTTATATTTTCAATCATATCTTTATTAAAAATATTTATTAATAAAGACTCATAAAACATCATGGTTTTCAAAATCATTTGCTATGTACTCAGTAAAAGTCTCATGTACTCACCTTATCTAAGCTAACTCCAAATCGTGTCTATTAACACAAATCCTTGCTTTCCAACTTGTGAAATGTCACCAATCTTTAGGTCTTCTCGACCTAACATCAATATCATCATAAAATCTAGTTATTATCCATAACTAGTTATCAATAACTTCATAACAACATTCTTAACCACCAAGTTCATCCAACTTGGTGGAACCCAAAACCCTAGTTCAAGATTTCCATCAACAAAACCCAAATCTAACAAGAACACAAGGTTCTTAAGCTTACAAAGAGTGTTCTACACTCATCTTAGTCATATTCCCCAAAGATAACTTGGTAGGTTACCCAAACTACCATTTTTCCCAAATAAAGTTCATAACTAGCTAGATAATCATCAAATCCATATTATGAACACATTTTCCTTAACAATATGTTGTAGATCTAAGTTATATAAACTCAATTTCATCACCCATTACAAACCCTCCAACTAGGGTTTGCATACTTCACCATTTTCACCCAAAAACATCATCCATAACTAAAAGGAGTAGAGATTTACCTTATATTTCAACAATGGAGTGAGAATCTTCAAGGTTGAGTGTGAAAATCGGTTCCAATCGCCTCCTTACACTCAAAATCGTATACTCACACTTGGGGAGGAGGTTCTAGGGTTTGGAAATGAGAGAAATGACAAAAAAAAAACCCGATTTTATGCTGCCAGCGACCAAAATCGCGTCGCTGTTACCCAATAGCGTCGTTATTTCCGACTTTTTCCGTCGCTATCTTAAGTCGCGATCAAACCCCCAAACGCGATTTCGATTTTCTATTTAGGGACGAAAAATCGCGTCGCTATCTCCTAATAGCGACGCTATTTTGGCGTCGCTAAACCAGGCTGCACTTTTTGTTGTTTCCTTCGACACGGTTTCGTCTATAACTTTCTCGTATGATGTCCAAATGACACGAAACCAATTCCTACGTTCTTTAAATGATTTATCCTTATTTATCATATTTTTGTATAATTTATTTAATACAAAATTTTGGGTCGTTACAACTATCCACCCCTTAAAAAAGATTCCGTCCTCGGAATCAACTCAAGGATTTCCAATTCCCATTCCGCTTCCATTCTCTCGTATTTATTACCATCAAACTTTTCCAATCATGATCCAATAACAATTATACATTTAAAGACACTTAACACCGTTATGCCCAAACGGGTCAAAAATCCATCATAAGCCCTTAATACCCGAAACGGGTCAAAGTCACATCCTTCGTCTATAACTCCTTCCTTTATTCAATTAACCATTCTCATATACATATAAACGGTACAATATGTTCTTATCATTGACTAACCATTCTAAGCGAAAGTAAAAACCCAATTTTGACCTAAGTCAACAATCTACTAGTTGACTCACCTTAACTTATGAATAAAGTCAAGCTTACTTTGCAAAATTCACATATTCTTTATTACCGAGACATCTCTTCCCAAGCTTTTCATTCCCGATTTCAAAAATAAAATTTCCTTTCTCAATTGTTTCTCCTTTCTTCGATCTCAATTTCCTACAATATGTCAACAATTTCCACCTAGCAATACCGATTTCTATTATTCTTTAACTTTCATTCAAATTCTTATACCATTTATAATTTCCTTCAAACATCCTTATACCATACTTGAACTTCCCGATTACCGGCTTTAGAGCCTCGATCAAAACCAATTGTGGCCTAACCACCCATTATACATCTTTCGCCACTCATTGGCTACTAACAAACTTTGCTTCCTAAAAGCATTCCTTTTTCATATACCATGAACTTGTAGGCATCTCCTACACACACTCTTACTTAAACACAACCCGTGTTTTTAACCCAAGTTCTCACTTGCCATAAATCATAACAGTAATTAACCATACCGTTCTACATACGTCCGATACAAACATCATATCCCTTAAATAACAAATTATACTTTGACTATCTTATCGAGATGATCGGAGAGCCTCCAGTCCATCTCGACTCCAAACTGTCACAATGATCGGAAAGCCTCCAATCCAAAGTGGCTCATCAAATCTCGTTAATCGGAAAGCCTCCGATCTAACAAGACTCATACAATACTATTCCGTCTGGCATACAATTCATGTATGCATCATTACACTTAGCATCATGCTATCATTTTCTTTCATAATTGACCTTCAATTTTCCCACTTATACATTATACCACACAGTATTCATATAATCATTTCTAGTGCTTTCCACCAATCTACTCATTTATCAATCGTCCTTATTCGATTCATTCTCTCATTACTAAAACTTCTAATCTTTCTTTCACCCGGTCATCTTGAGTCAACCAATTGACTTCGGTCGGTACCATACGTACACTATCATACTTTTTCTATAAACCTTTACCAAAAATAAATTATTCACACTTGATGTCACACCCGACACCCTTGACACAACATTTGCTATGGCTATTTGCCAACATTCAATTGATCATATCCAATATCTAAGGTTCCGCTTTATATATGCATATATTTTTTGTACTTCACGATTCTCACTAATACTTAGTACTTCATTGTACTACCATCCTCTTGTTGAAAACGTTTACAACACTCGTGTTCCACCTTTCAATATTCCATGATAACATGATCCTTCCTATCCTTATTTCTCGCGACGTACCGGTCGCCAACCCATTCGACTATACACATAATAACCCGGGGAGATTATCTCCCAAACTTATTTTTTTTTTCACATCATACATTCCATTTATAATTATTTTCACACGTAGATCACATAAGCACTAAATTGTGCGACATATATGCAATTAAATCCTAATCATATATCAAAAACCTCATAAACGAATTACCTGAAGCGGCTCCATGAGTTTCCTTTACCCGATTCCCGTTGGCGGTTGATGCTGACGTGTCGGTTCTTTTCCTCGGGCACGCACTACTATAGTGTCCCACCTCATCACAAGTGTAGCATATCCACTTCCTCGAGGTTCCTTACTTTGCAATCCTTTGCTGGGTGCCCTACTCATCCACACTTAAAGCATATAGCCGTATTTGCTTTACATTCCCCATGGTGATTCATGAAGGAATTATGTGCACAGTTAGTCAACCTATGATGATACATCCATGCCTACGAAACACTTAAGGGTCACACCGGTGAGTACATGTAATACGAGCAAGTTATGCAACGATACTACGAAGAGGAATGATTCATAATAGTCATTATGAATCAGTTAAGTATTAAGTTAAGTTTAACTTATTACTAGATTAGTTTAACTAACTAATTAATACAAGTAGTTATACATTTACTAGTTGAGTAAATATACAATGTGTTAATTATAGATTATCCATGATGTGATTTAAAGCTATTAAATCATATAGTAATTGGATAATATTATTGTATAAATTATATAAAGGTTATTATATAATTAACTATTAAAAGTATAAATACAAGTGTATAATTTCGTGTATATGGGTACCGAAATTATAGTGTGTTAATACTAGACATTTGATAGTTAAGTACAATAATAATAAACTAGTTAAACTATAAGGGATGGAATTGATAAAAGGAAGTTTAATTAAAGTTCTAATATTAATTAAACTAGAAGGGTTCTAAGCGTAACTTATTTGTATATAAATAAGAGGCTTAGGGTAACCCTAAAACCCCTTACAACACCTCACGAATTCCTTTCCCCCTCTCCTCTCAATCTCGGCCGAAACACAAGAACACAAGTCTTGTGTTCTTCGTGTTCTTCGTGTTCTTCGTTCGTTCTTCGTGTTCTTCGAGTTTCGAAGATCAAGGATCGTTGCAAGTGATCATCTAGAGGATCGTTCGTTGTGTTCATCATCAGTGGACTTATCTTAAGCATTAACCTAAGGTATGATTCATGGAACACTCTTTCTTCCTCTCCTCTTGTTCGAAGTCGTACCAAGAACCCTAGGGTTCTTGGTAGTAGTCGACGAACACACAAGTATGTGTGTGTTCGAGTTCTTCGTACAATGTTTCTTTCTTGTTAACCTAATCTAGTTCTCCAACATCCCAATCCTTTAGGGTTTAAGGATTAGGTTTAATCCCAGTTCCGCATTTAGGGATTAAATCAGTTAGTTGGTTTTAACCGGTCAAGAACAAGTTCATGTTCTTGGTCAGTATGGTCGAACCAAGTTTACTAGGAGGTTGACCCAAGTGGTCGATCAATGTTATATGAAACCCTACAGTGGTATCAGAGCGTTGGTTTAGAGATCTAGACTAGATTAACAAAGATTGTTTGTTTGCTTTAATTTAAGTTTTTTTGTTTCAAGTATTCTTTCTTCTTCTTCATATTTTTCGAAAAAGGGAAGAACCCTAGGACCAAGAATATTAAACTAGTCTAAGTTTAATTGGTCAAGAAGGTTTCTAGAAAACCCTAGCAATTTTCGAAAACCCTAGGATCAAGTATGTTAAACAAGATATGTTTAATTGATCAAAAGGATTCTTTCCTTACTTCCTTGAATTTTTCGTGACCAAGAAAGATCCCTAGGATCAAGTATGTTAAACAAGATTTGTTTAATTGATCAAAAGGATTCTATCCTAATCCCTTAGAGATTTCGAAAATCTAGAGATTACTTGGACACCAAGTTTATTAAACTAGCCTAGTTTAATTGGTGGAGAAGTTTCCTAGGCTTAAGAATTTCAAAACCCTAAAGAACCCTAGAACATTAAACTAGTTTAAGTTTAATGGTTTAAAAGTATTAATTAGGATAATAATCTAAAACCTAGTTAATTAGACAAGTTTATGTCTAATAGGTTTAATTATTATTTTGATAAATTTATTATAGCTAGTTCTTTAAACTTAGTAATTTAGACAAAGTTTTATTGTCTATAAGGTTTAAATTAAAAAGTTTAAATGAATATATTAAAAGTTATAATCTATCTTAAAATTTAAACAAAGTTTATTGTTTAATATGATTGATTATAATTAGTCTTTTAATTAAAAAATAATGTCTTTGATCAAGAAAGTCAAAACTCTAGTTTTGATTGGTCAAAAACAAGATTGGGGTTCATCTAATTAATTTAGGAAATTGTTAAAGTGGATGTTAATTTTTAAGTTCTAAAATTAACAAGGTGTATTTAATTATTTATATATATGTATTAAAATTTTCGGAATTTTTATTTATTATGTAAAATTGAATTTTAAAAGGACATAATAAGTTTATACGTATTTTAATTAGATTAAGTTAAAATACACATGTATAAGCTAGATGTAATATTCTTATTAGAATGTTACAAGTTTATTATAAAATATACATATATACGAATACATTAAAAACACAAGATAAAACAATTAAAAAGGGTAATGTCATTTTGATCTTTAAGAATAAATATTATAAGCTAGTTATTGTATAAGTTATAATATAATTAAAACTAGAAAGTACAAAGTTATGATTTGATTATAACTAGAAACTGTACAAGTTGAAATTATATGATTAACTAGAAATATACAAAGTTATATATATATATATATATATATATATATATATATATATATATATATATATATATATATATATATATATATATATATATATTAAGATGTATAAAAGTTATAAGTTATTATAACTAGATAATTATACAAGTATAATATAAGTATTTTACAAGTCATGTAATATACTAGATTAATGATCAAGTATAAATAACAAGAACCTATATTTAACTAGTTCAAGTAAATATAAGAAATGTTTAAACAAACTAAAGAATTATTATATATAGTCTTTATATAATAGGTTTATTAGTTTCACCAAGTATAAACCGGTGATTGTGTTAGCTTAAGTTTCATCATGGTTGTTGAAGCTAGTGGGAGCTACACGAGAAAATCACAATGTTTATAAGTGTGTCGTTAAGACATGAGTTTTGGTCAAATCTAATAATTCATAACAAATGTTTGATTTCATTATTAGACATATGAAAAACTAGATGTGTTAAACTAGGTTTATGTTTCAAGTTCATGAATCATAAAAGTTTTAAAAGTTTAACATAAGTTTTATAAGTTTTTCAAGTAATATAAAACAAGTAAGTTTTATTAGAAATAAGGTTTCTCACAAAACCTAGTAAAATGTTTTGTACACCTCGTTTTAGGTATACATGTAAAATCGTGCAATTCTTGAAACTATAAGTTTTAAAGAATAGTTCTTATGTTTTAAAAAGGTGTCTTGTAGAACCCTTCAATTCACAAGTCACACATTTTAAACAAGGATTAAGATTGGAATAAACGTTTAAGTTTAGTCTAAGACTTAAATAAACCCAAGAAAATCTTAGATCTAAGTACTATCCACCTAATGGAACACCTCACTTGTTAAACGATATTCATATTGTAAGGATAAAGAACCTTAGATATGGATTCAAATCATTGCGAGTGTCAGGGTGCGTAAGGTTCTGTGATAATCGGGAGTCCCGGCGCAGCGCATCGCACTGTCTTAGATGGTCTGATCTACTTTGGTGATAATCGGGAGTCCCGGCCCAAAAAGTACTTGAGTAGAATAAACATACTAGACTTTGTTGCTAACTTAGAAATGTACAATTATATTGTAATAAGTTATAAGTCTAAAGATTCTACGACCCCTAGGAATCGTGTCAAGTCTTGATACGATCGGTAAGGAAGTTACCAACAGAAATAGCATGTCTCGTCGGGAAGTGCCCAAACCTTGCGGCGAGAATGTGACATATTGATCCTAGGCCTAAAATATTAATTATGGGTTTATAATATATTTTAGAGAATGTTTATTGATGATTACTAATTAAGCTGGGTTTGATTTGTAGATGGCAGCAACAAACGCAATCGCGACAACAAGTACCAACAATCTCTCACTTCGCTCAATCCTCGAAAAAGACAAACTGACCGGGTCAAACTTTCTCAATTAGGAGCGCAATCTTCGTATTGTGCTCAGGCATGAGAGAAAGTGGTATGTCTTGGAAAGAGCAGTACCAAACACCCATGTTGTTAATGCTAGAGCTGAAACGAGGCAAGCTTATGATAAGCATGTCAGTGATGCACTTGATGTGAGCTGTTTAATGCTAGCCACTATGAGTCCTGAGTTACAAGCGGGACTTATGGATGTGCCTGCATTTGAGATGATCCAGCAGCTTAGGGATTCATTTCAAGAGCAAGCTCGCACTGAGAGGTTTGACATCAATCGAGCCTTCAACTCTTGCAAGATGGTCAAAGGAACGCCGGTGAGTGCCCACGTCATGAAAATGAAGGGACACATGGATCACCTTGCTAGACTTGGTCACCCCATACCGTTGCAAATGGCAACAGACACTATACTCAACAAGTTGTCTGATGACTACAAGTCTTTTGTGGTCAACTACAACATGCATAATATGGAGAAATCCATTGTTGAGCTACATTCCGTGCTCAAGACAGCCGAGTTGAGTTTGGGGACCAAATCTAAGGACGTTCTCTTGATTGGTAATGGCGGTGGTGGTGGAAAGAAGAGAAAAGGGCATGGTGGTAAAGGAAAGGGTAAAACCTATCCTAACCAAGGAGTGCCAAATGGTAAAGGTGTCAAACAAAAGGTCAAGAAGGTTAAGCCTAACACTGCGAGAACCGAGAACCGGTGCTTCAAGTGTGGTGAGGCTGGGCATTGGAAAAGAAATTGTCCAAAGGGTGCAAGTGGTATTGGAGGAAACGCAAGTTCCTCTGGTAACACAACCACACTTCTTAATCACTTTAAGATACTTGTAAAGTACATTACGAGTAATCTAACTTTTGCAATCGTTTATTGCAGGAGGAGATGGAAAGTGATAGTGACCAGCATGAGATGGTGATGATCCCACGAGCACCAAGTTTTTATAATTCACTATTTTGTGGATTCGGTTTTAAACAATTTTAGTTTATTGTTTTTGCATAATTTTATTTTATGTTAAAACAAGTTTTATTTTGGTTTTAAATAAATTTCGAATCCATGTTTGAATTATATTGAGTGCATGTGTGATAATTACACTAGTCAAGGTTTATGACTAGATTGTAAGTCAAGTTTTGATTTACTTATGTTTCATGTTTATATATATATATATATATATATATATATATATATATATATATATATATATATATATATATATATATATATATATATATATATATATATATATATATTTGTTTGATTGTTGTATAAATAATGTCTTGATAACTTAAGGTACTTAGATGCTAGTAATTAGAAAGTTTTTCTAATGAAAGTATTTAAGAGTTTTATGGAAGCATAAGGTTCAAAAGTCATTGAACTTAGTTATGGAAGCATAAGTAATAGTCATTACTTTTGATAGAAAGTTTTAAAGGTATTAGTATTAATATAGTATGATTATATTGGATATAATCAAGATAGACTTTAAAGAATATTATTACAAGTCTTTTATACTTGTAGTAAAGAATTTAATGAAGTCATAATTCCCTAATAGGAATAGTTGGATATTCGTTTAATCCAAGTAAAATGACTTAGACATTAAATGAACTCTTAAAAGAGATAAACTATATTAAAGTATTTAAGAATTAAATGGTATTATTGCAAGTCTTTTATACTTGTAATAAATACAATATTTAATCAAGTCATAATTCCCTAATAGGAATTATGGATATTTGACAAATCCAAGAGATGACTTTGGCATTAAATAAAGTTCTTAAAGAATACTAATGTATTTAAGAAGTAATAGTATCATTCCAAGTGTTTTATACTTGCTAGATACAGTAATCAATAAAGATCATGATTCCCTAAAAAGGAATGTTGGATATTCGCAAATCCAAATAATGATCTTAATTATTGATAGAATTCTTAATAGATTAAAATACAAGTTATTGACTAGGTCAAAGTAGTAGTTTAAGAGATGCTTAAGTTCCATAAAAGTAAGTGGGAGCTAAGACTAACATAATTCATTAAAGATGTTAATGAATTTAGTAAGTTAGTAAGACATTAACAACAAGGTTTTACCAAGTCGTTAGCCAAAGAGTTACGAGAAATAATAAATGATCGTTGATTAGATTATTGCAAACCTAACAGCGTGATCACAAGTCTTGTGATTAATTATTGCATATCTAATAGGTTGTTAAACACTTCAGTGGATAACACAATCATTTAAGGAAATTTCTTTAACTAGTAAGAATATCTACAAATCAAGTAACTAAAAGAGGCTTTAGTTGCAAGGATGATTTTATGAATTCAAGAAACTAAGGAGTTAATTTCCAATCCTCCTATGTTTACCGAATTGCATAAAAGGCAAGACTAGAATATGTTCTAGATTGTTGCAAGAACAATATCTAGCAAAGACAAAAGTAATAGTATTCCTAAATACTCGTCTTATGTCTTTAGTTTAATAGAAATGATTGGTTTAGTGATAAAGTTACAATTAAGTTTGTGAGAATCATTAAGTAATCAACACAAACGAAAGGGATAAATAAATGATCCAGTAATAATTCAGTATCTATGTCCAGTGAGGAATAGTACATGAATTAGTATCATTCTTATTCAGACTTTGTATGTTTTACATCACCCATGAATAAAAGTCTATTTATTCAAAAAGATATAAATCCGTGACTACTCGTCTTGGTGGGAACCTCGATGAGATGTTAACGTCATCACGGTATTTGGTGGTAGATTCGAAGTTCTTCGAAGATAGCTACACATGTTTTGTGTAAACCAAATATCGGTGATATTCTGTTGGAGGCTCAACGAATATCGGATTGACCACCATGACAATACTTCGTGGTTGAAAAGTTCAAAAGTATTGTTCACTAGGATTGTCCTTAAGCCCGAGGTATTTGGTTTAGGATACAATGACTAATGTGCTTTGGTTCAACTCAGACAATTCTGAAATACGTTTGTCATACGAGGCGATACTGGGTACAGAGGAAGATGTATTTTAAATCGGAATATAACAAGATGGTAATTGCAGCTCCTCTTTAGGAGAGATATTTATAGGTCCTTTGACTTGATAAGAAACTGGCAAGTGCACGGCCGTGCCCAAACGAACTGATCCGTTCTTTGTCGTTTATCACAGCAGTTTGAATCAAGAAGTCATAAAATGATTTCGAATACAGGAGTTGATAATTTCTACCATGCTCGTATTCGTTATCACAAATATCGTGCTGCAAGGGATAAGCCTAACAACGTTACCCAAGAAGTAAAGACAGAGTGTTCTTTACTAGGAGACACTATTAAGAGTTTTTCATAAAACTATACCAAGGGTTACATAAGCTGTTTTTACGGGGTTGGTTACCTACATGCCCATCTAGAAAGTCCACTGTAGCTCGTATCATTAAGACAAAGGTTACAAACTTGCACAAGTGGGAGTCTGAAGGAATTATGTGCACAATTAGTCAACATATGATGATACATCCATGCCTACGAAACACTTAAGGGTCACACCGGTGAGTACATGTAATACGAGCAAGTTATGCAACGATACTACGAAGAGGAATGATTCATAATAGTCATTATGAATCAGTTAAGTATTAAGTTAAGTTTAACTTATTACTAGATTAGTTTAACTAACTAATTAATACAAGTAGTTGTACATTTACTAGTTGAGTAAATATACAATGTGTTAATTATAGATTATCCATGATGTGATTTAAAGCTATTAAATTATATAGTAATTGGATAATATTATTGTATAAATTATATAAAGGTTATTATATAATTAACTATTAAAAGTATATATACAAGTGTATAATTTCGTGTATATGGGTACCGAAATTATAGTGTGTTAATACTAGACATTTGATAGTTAAGTACAATAATAATAAACTAGTTAAACTATAAGGGATGGAATTGATAAAAGGAAGTTTAATTAAAGTTCTAATATTAATTAAACTAGAAGGGTTCTAAGCGTAACTTATTTGTATATAAATAAGAGGCTTAGGATAACCCTAAAACCCCTTACAACACCACACGAATTCCTTTCCCCCTCTCCTCTCAATCTCGGCCGAAACACAAGAACACAAGTCTTGTGTTCTTCATGTTCTTCGTGTTCTTCGTTCGTTCTTCGTGTTCTTCGAGTTTCGAAGATCAAGGATCGTTGCAAGTGATCATCTAGAGGATCGTTCGTTGTGTTCATCATCAGTGGACTTATCTTAAGCATTAACCTAAGGTATGATTCATGGAACACTCTTTCTTCCTCTCCTCTTGTTCGAAGTCGTACCAAGAACCCTAGGGTTCTTGGTAGTAGTCGACGAACACACAAGTATGTGTGTGTTCGAGTTCTTCGTACAAGGTTTCTTTCTTGTTAACCTAATCTAGTTCTCCAACATCCCAATCCTTTAGGGTTTAAGGATTAGGTTTAATCCCAGTTCCGTATTTAGGGATTAAATCAGCTAGTTGGTTTTAACCGGTCAAGAACAAGTTCATGTTCTTGGTCAGTATGGTCGAACCAAGTTTACTAGGAGGTTGACCCAAGTGGTCGATCAGTGTTATATGAAACCCAACTGATAATGTCTACATTTTCAAAGTTCATATCCTAAATCATCAAAAATCACAAATTAAATAAAACCCAATAACCATAATCACAACATCATCAGAATTTTTGCTATTTTCGATTCATTTTTTCTTTTTCTTTTTGGGTAAAGAAAAATGAAGACCCAATTTAGGGATAATAACCATAATCACAACATCGTCAGTTTTTCTTTTTACCCTGTGTTATATGCGATACTACATGAAGCAATTAGAACTCATACCACACCTCAACTGATAATGAAACTTGAAGAATCTGGAAAAAAATTGTACACAAATCGAAGAACTCGTAACCAAACATTAACCCTAAAACAAAATTACCTACACAGCAACATAAATTGATAGTGTTATCTGAGGAAAACGACGGAGGCGGCGTGGCGTGGCATCGGAGGAGGAAGGAAGAAGAAGTTGACTTTGATAACCCGGCGAAGGAAGGAGGACCGTACCGTCTGTGGCTCTCTGATGCGTCAAAGGAGTAGGGAAAGAAGAAAAACAGACCGAGTCTGCTCTGTTTTTCAATCGGACTGAAACAGCGTTTTGGGTTGGACTGGGTCTGGATGTTGGACCGAGTCAGAAAAATCTTATGAAATCAAACACTCCGATCAGACCGGGTCTGTAGTTTTCGGACCGGGTCCAAAAATTGAATGGTAATCAAACAGGACCTTAGTCATCTTCCCCAAAGATAATTTGGTAGGTTACCCAAACTACCAATTTTTCCCAAATAAAGTTCATAACTAGCTAGATAATCATCAAATCCATATTATGAACACATTTTCCTTAACAATATGTTGTAGATCTAAGTTATATAAACTCAATTTCATCACCCATCACAAACCCTCCAACTAGGGTTTGCATACTTCACCATTTTCACCCAAAAACACCATCCATAACTAAAAAGAGTAGAGATTTACCTTATATTTCAACAATGGAGTGAGAATCTTCAAGATTGAGTGTGAAAATCGGTTCCAATGGCCTCCTTACACTCAAAATCGTATACTCACACTTCGGAGGAGGTTCTAGGGTTTGGAAATGAGAGAAATGACAAAAAACCCGATTTTATGCTGCCAGCGACCAAAATCGCGTCGCTATTACCCAATAGCGTCGCTATTTCCGACCTTTTCCGTCGCTATCTTAAGTCGCCATCAAACCCCCAAACGCGATTTTGATTTTCTGTTTAGGGACGAAATATCGCGTGCTATCTCCTAATAGCGACGCTATTTTGGCGTCGCTAAACCAGGCTGCACTTTTTGTTGTTTCCTTCGACACGGTTTCGTCCATAACTTTCTCGTACAATGTCCAAATGACACGAAACCAATTCCTACGTTCTTTAAAAGATTTATCCTTATTTATCATATTTTTGTATAATTTATTTAATACAAAATTTTGGGTCGTTACAGAAAGTATAATATTTTCACACTTAGATAAACTATATGTCGGTACTACCCATAAAAAAGCGTTCGGCTACCCTTCACTTATAGTTTCAGCAAAAAAGTAGCCCAAACTTGAGAGTCCTAAATTGGTTTAGATTAGGGGTGAACATGGTACGGTACCACACATATTTTTCTCATACCTTGTACCGTACCAACTATACTTGGTACACTAATCTAGATACCAGTACCGTACCAACTCTACTTGGTACCAATTTGTTTGGCTACCAATAATCATGGTTGGTACGAATTGGTACTGGTATATACCAAGATCGCAAACTTATTTGGAATTATTACTAAAAACAAGTCATTTTTCTATACTACTATATTCAGTAATGGTATATGTTAAATGTTATATAAACATTATGTACGATAAAGTATAAACTATGTAGTATTCTTGTCGTAATACACTAGCTTGTAGCATTCTCGTCTGCTTCACACGCTTAATTATCAATGTTATATACAAACACAATAACAAAAATGTAATATATTGATATGTTAGGCTAAGAAGTTATAACTTGAATGTTTTCATGGTAAGATATCATAACTTTTATTAAAAAAATAATACATACTTAGTTTACCTTTCTCGAATTCTTCTAAATAATTATATATGTATATATAATTGGTTGGTACGGTACTACCATAATATTTAAATTTTTGTACCATTACCGTACCATAATTACTTGATTGGTATGGTACTACCAATCAAACATGTTGGCTACCAACATATTGTCTACCATCTATTCTTGGTATGGTTGGTAGCATGTTGGTTGGTTTTATTCGGTACAAATTTGACACCATTAAGTAGCTCAAATTTTAATTTAATATAATAAATAAAGTTCATTTTCAAACTTTATGATAATTTGAACAAAAAAAACTCAATAGCCTTTTTGTCTCTCTATTGGAATCATCAACTACACATGTCGAACAATAGAGACAAACTGATTTGTAGTGTAAAAAAGAAACAACTTATGGTGGTTACGGATGTAAATGTAATGACTCGTTTTCGGAAAACAGATCAATGAAGAAGACAACATTAAAATGTATTATCTAGTTTGTCGTTTTGTAATGTTTAATTAACCTGTGTTTTAATATTTACGTTGAAAAAAAATGTGCTGCCCCTAAACATTCGGTCTGGGTCCGCCATTGATTCCACCAGTTAAAAAATCTGGTTTAATCCGAACTGAACCAATTATACTAGTTACACATTTTGGGGTTGTTTGGGAAAACTGATTTAGAGGGCTTGTTGTTTATAAACTTAAATAA
This sequence comes from Calendula officinalis, assembly GCA_963853835.1. NCBI lineage: Eukaryota > Viridiplantae > Streptophyta > Magnoliopsida > Asterales > Asteraceae > Calendula > Calendula officinalis. Next base: position 30,780,572 of record OY970822.1, read on the forward strand.
TCCTTTTAAAAATAACTTATTTATACTTAATATAAGCTCAAAAACTAATAAACCTTCTAAATAAGTTTTTCCAAACGCCCCCTTAAACTGCAATAACCGGATAAAAAGTCGATCAGATTTTCATAAAAACAAAACCGGGTCGTATTAAAACCGTTCTGGATCGGATGCAAATTCTGTTTTGTGGAACTCTCTCCGTTTAAATTATTATCTGTGAACAAATTGGGTTCTGGCCCAGAAAATCTTACTATTATATAAAGCATTTAGGCCTACCACATTAGGCAAGTTTAAGGAGCTCCTTAAACTTAATTTTAAAGATCTTTCCACTTTTGTTAGTTAGTTCTTTACCTTAAAAAATAATAAATCGTGACTTATAAGATTCGAACCCAAGATCTCTCCTATGTAATCACTATGTGTTAACCACTTGCTATACATTACACTTTATTTCAAAACACTCACATTTGACCATTTATCCCAATAACATTAAATATACGATGATGTAAATCATCAACTCTTACCAATGTCGGCACCTACCATCACTATATTTGACCATCACTAATGTCGGCACCTACCATCACTACGCACCACCACTCATCACCATCGTTATTGCCACCACCACCGTTACTATCATCACTTTGAAATATAGTTACGGGTACCCACCGCCGCATTGCGCAGGTACCCTGCTAGTATGAAATAATGCACTTTATATTGGGCTGGATCAATTACGATATCAAACAATAGAACTTATATCCAGTAGGCCCATCTCCTCTGACAAGGCATCACGTAATATTGATGATGGTGGGGGAAAGGTGGCCAGGTGGCATATGAACAATACGAGGAACAAAAAGGCCGTAACTTTATTTGGATGTCATACGAAATAGCCGAATTAGATTTCATCACTACAACCAGAAACGGAACGTTATCTCCTTTTAATTTTTCAAGGTAAATCTGAACCCATTGCTTTACTATCTCGTTTCAAATATTAAAGACACCATAAAGCAATTTTATCAACTTTACAACAAGATAACAATATCTAAATAACCATAATCTATTTCAAACACATTTTTAATAGTTAAAGTGATAATAAAATCTAATATATAAATAGGGATTTAATAATGATATATAAAAATTATCAGTAAGAATAGATAATTATTTGGAAAAAATTAAAATTAGTTATGTTGTAAAGAAATCCAAAAGTAAATTTATATTGTAAATGATTAGCCTAAATAAAAGGAATGGAAATTAAATTATGTAGACAAATATGAGTAATTGTATGAAGTCTAGTTAGTTTTATTTTTTAAATTAGATCAGAAGAAATTATCTTACATTAAAAATTTTTAACAAATATACGATATTAAAGAGCAGAGGTGTTTTTGAGGAGGTGCAGGAGGTGCAGCCACACAGGGCCCATATTTTGTAGGGGCCCAATTTTTATATATATCTTATTTATATAATTTTAAAATTTAAGCCGATCTAATAATTTAATAGAAAAAAATTCAGAAAGTCCAAATTTTTATATAAAATTTGTATATAAAGGGGTCCATTTTCATCTATTTTCATAGGGCTTTCAAATTCTCGGAGACGCCCCGGGAAAAAAGAATACGATTTGCAATAGAGGGAAAAAAGAAATTAATAACTTTAACAAGAATACGATTTGCGAAAGAGGAAAAAAAGAATTGGTTACGGATAAATAAAAAAGTAACTTTTCTTAAAATTTATCCGTATCATTCCACTTTGCACGGGCTCCTAAGATATCTATAACTTCCCACAAACACAGTCGCACAAGGAATCAGTAAACGGATAATTTCAGTTCCAGATGAGGAGGTCGTTTGGACCGGGAATGGGCGGCGGTGGTTGTGGCGGCGGCGGTGGAGGAATCATCAAGACCGTTCATAGAGCCGTCAGGACCGGCATCAGTGGTGGTGGCCACGGTGCATCTCCAGAACCCTTTTCATATTCCGCCGCAAGATCAACCACCAACAGCCAACCCAAAAACACCGGTCTGTTTATATCATCTAAAAATAATAATTCTTCATCACCTTGCTCTTACCTCAACCAACCTGTTCCGGCGGCACCACCGCCGCCACCCGACTGGGATTTATTGACACCTCCGGCCACCGGCGACGAGTGTGATTGGGAATACGTTGACGGTTTTGGTAGCGATGGTGAGAGTGTATATGGAGTTTATGATGATATAGTTTATGGTGGGGTTCCATCTGAAGATGAAGTTTATCATGCAGTCTCTTCTCTTCAAGAGTAAGTATTCAATTTTAAATTTTTTAATAAGTATAATTTATGTTAGATTTTTTAATTTTTTGAACCGCTCATGTTTCTTATGAATGGTTATTTTTGTAACAAAGTTTTTGATTGATCATGTGATTATATTTTTACTTTTATTGATCATGTAACAAATATAGAGATTCCAATCATTTCACTTGAAATTAAGATCATTCTCTTTAATTTTTCTCAAAAGACCTTCTAATAATAGTCATAGCTTTTGATCAGCTACGTATGTAGTCTATAAGATTTTAAAGAAGATTTATAAATGATATTTGTTTAGTAAAATATTATCAAGAGTAATAAAATATTTCGTTTCGGTGTATACCGACTTTGAATAAAATAGATCCCATTCAAAACTAATATAGTAACTTAGTAACGATATATCATTGTTATAAGTAGGGGTGCCCAAAGGGTCAATCGGGCCCGGTTTTTATCGCGTCAGGTCCGTCGGGTTTGAGGTTAAAAAAATCCCATCCCGAAACCCGACTTGATAAGGATTCGGGTTTGTCGGGTTGACCCGATCAGGTTGAAAAAATTATTTAATATATTAAATTTTATGATATTAATTAATTTTTATTGAATACCTTATCATATAATTTATCAATTAATTGATTTAAAAGTAAAAATATCTTAATATTTATACTTTTTGTAGTGGAAATTGATATTCTTTTTTAATAGTGGGTTTTGAATTTATAGTCCATAATTTGTCCATGTATTCACATACTTCTCATATAACAAAATGAAAATGTTAATATGATTGTTATATATGGTGGTTAGATATATGTGTATTATTTAACTTAAGAGTTTTGTTTCATAAACATTAGGGTTCTTGAACCGGTTTCCTTTGCCCAATTGATCGCGAATCGGGGGACATATGGTTCTGATGAGGATGAACTCGAAAAGATTTTAAGTCCAACCAGTTTTCATAAATCCAGATCCGATTTAGACTGGATTGAGCCGTCATTTCAAGTATGTAACTCAACAAGCACATTACAAGTTCATAGCTCGGAAAATGTGTATGATGCTTTCCATCTATTACAAACCGAACCTTTGGTTCAGGTATTTTGATACACCATAAGTATTTGAATCTATATACTTGGGATAAAAAGGTTATGTTTGTTGATTTAGTTCAAATTTTGATGGTGTAGAGAATGGTCATTTCCTTATCATCAGACAAGGCTGTTTGGGACGCTGTTATGAACAATGAGGTGGTTCGTGAGCTGCGGGAATCTGTCAATAAAGGTTCATATAAACTAAATTAATTAGTCTTGTAATTTTTTTCCTACTAATTGTTTTTGGGTTTATTTACAGCAGATAAAAGCGTTTCTGAGGGACCAGAGGATAATGTTGAGGACTCGAATCCAGTTACACAAGTTCTTGGTTGGATCTTTGTGAATACAAAGGAAAAAGTGATTGAAATAGTATATAAAATAACAAAGATTGTTCATGATTTGGTTCAACCCATGAACAAGGGTGAGAAGCCCGAGAGAGATGTCAATGAAGGCCACAACTCGTTTGAGAAGAAGCTTAAAAGTTCTTTCTTTCTTTCGATTATGATACTCCTGATTGTGGTTGTGAGTCGAGCCCGCAAGGGTTGATCATGATATATCTCAGTCCCTTAACCAAGCCCACAAGTATTGATCATGATCTTAGCTTTGATTTAGGAAGTGATCATGATCGTGTTTATGAGCTTGATCCATGTTTTAATTATGATCTTAGTTACGTGGTGTTGGGTCGGGCCTAGAGGCGTTAGTCATCAATTTGTTGACATAACAAGCTAGAATAAGATTCACTTCATAGACCTTTATGATGGATTGTGCTTTTGCAAATTTCGAATATGGGAAAATGGAAAATTGATTGTGAACTTATGACCATGTTAGCTAATTTTATAGATAATTATGTACACACTCGTATTTATATGTATTGGTATGTATGTCATCGCATGATCTGTGTAGATTGGTCATGTCATAGCTAAGTGACACGAAAATAAACACAAAGCAATTCTTTTTTCCATATTATATAATACTACATTCAGTCAAAATTATTGTCTACAAATAAAAATCACACTGTTTAAAAAAAGTGCAAGTATTATTATACTGTGCAACCAATAAAATTTTAATATTTATCACTTAACTGTTTTTTAGTTGGTGAAAATTTCAATATGATAATAATTTTGGGACATTGTATTAAAAAGGAAATATGAACAATAAAATTTGGACGGAGTAAGTAAATGAGTAACAAAACTGCCACACATCATTGAATTGCAATTAAGAATGTGCATGGTCTAGTTTGCCTGGTTTAAGTTTAAAATCTTGACCAAACCAATAACACTGGGTTAACGTTTTCCCAAACCAAACCCGCCGAGATTGTTACCAAGCTAGCCAAATTTAAAAGCTCGAAATTTTTCTTTAAAAAAGGTATCTAAAGTTTTTTTTTTCTTTTTCGTTTTATAGTTTAATAAAAAAAAGAGTAACAGCTCTCTCAACTAATAAAACTTTAATATTCATATCAGATTATATAAAAATTTAATGTTTTAAACTCCTAAAACGTGTGCCCAAACATACTCCTTAGTTATTAAGTAGAAAGTTGAAAAACATGTGGTTATCTTCTTATTCTTTTATAATGTGTTTAGGACTACTAAATATAAAATTACTTAAACTTAAACTCATTTCTACTTTTAGTAACCTCTTAAACACCACAAAAATAAAAAAAATATTGCTTACAAGATTCGAACACAAGACCTTTTGTGAGTACTGACTATGTGTTAACCAATTGATCTAAATGATACTTTGTTTAATCCCAACAACTAATATACGTAGTATATAACATTTAACTTCAACATAACTAAAAGACTCATATTTTAAAAAACGCCAATTTCGGATTTAAGGAATCTTATGAGATATTCAACATAGCTAAAACGGTTCATATTTAAAAAAAAGTCAATTTCGGATTTAAGGAAACTTATGAGATATCTTTATTAATCTTTACAAAATTAAAATTAACATCACTCACCATCCGCACGACCACAACCAGCAGCCACTATCATTACCGTTGTCACCACCCACTACTTGATCGCCATCAAATTTAGTCACGGGGTACCCGCCGCCGCATTGTGCGGGTAACTTGCTAATGTTTTTAAAAGGTTTATGTTTGAAATATGAGCATCGACTATTATCAGAGGTAGTTTTAAAATCTGGAAGTACATTTAATTGTTCAATTCAGTCAGTACATTTGGCAAGTTCAATTTCAATAAGGAGCTGATTTTGAGACCACAACTTTTCATTCTCTTACCACAAACTTTTTACTTTGACTATTATACCCTTATGTTAGATATTTTATAATTTGTCAGACGACCATACATTCGAATCTTCTCCACCCTCTTTTCATTTCCCCTTTTTCATTTATTGACTCCCTCCAAACCCTTTGTCTCGTTAAATTTATTCGAATCTTCTCCACCCTCTTCACGCTTTTTCAACTGCGTATCTTCAAGCTTGCTCCGCCAATATCACTGACGCAATCGGTTTCATGAACCACGTAAACTATGGATTCTCAGGTATAATCATTCTAATTATCACAACTCATATCTCTATTTTAAGCTTGATAATAGTTTAAGTGTTATTTTTTTTTACTTTTCATGAGTTTTTCATCTTAAGTGTATAGTTCGTCCTCAAATTATAAAATGTAAAATTTAATATTTGTTTGATGCCCAATAGATTTATAGTTGAAGTATGTATTTAAGTGGACTAAAGAATCTGAGTTGGGACATTAAAACGGACATCTTAGTTGGTGAAGAAAAATTAGTTTTTGTTTGGTATTTGAGTTGTGATAATATCGACTAATGAATATGACATTTGATTTGTGATAATTCTCACTCATTTTTAACAAAGTGTTTTTGAGTCATTATGCAGATAAACTCAACCGAATCACCAAATGAAGAATTTTATTTAGCAACCTCCAGATTTGAATCATATGATGAGTTAGTAAAAAATGTGCGTGCATTTTATTGTAATAAAGGATATGCACTATCTATTCGCAATTCAAGAAAAGATAAGTTTGTCATTTTGAAATGTGACCGTGGCGGTTCCTATCGATATGCACAATGTATTGAAGATAAACCAGAAAAGAGCACTTGCACTCGTTTAATTGAGTGCCCTTTCAAAATTGTAGGTAAAAAGAGGAATGATGGTGCTTGGGTACTTCATGTAAAAGACTTGACACATAACCATGAGCCATCTTCTGATATTTCAGGGCATCCATCGTTTCGCCGGTTACCACCGGATAACATTAAAACTGTCAAAGAAATGACCTTGTCTGGAATACCCCCGAGACAAATTATTTCTTCTCTACGACAACAAAACCCAAATCTTCTAGCGACCCCAAATCTTAAGAGATGTTTGTTATGATTTCAGATAAGTTTAATATTTCTAGACTCTCATCAACTAGGGATCTAGCTTGTCATCTAAACCGGTTGGACCGTACGAATTTAGTCAAACCTAAGGGCTATCCAAGATGGGATGTGATGGAGGACGCTAAAGCACTCTACCTACGTCGCGACATGTCTGGACTCGGGGAAAAAGATGTAACCGAATATCTTGATTTTCCAAGGGGTGACCACGCCTGCTTCCTTGACTACAGTATGTTATAACTTCGATCTCTTTTGTGTTACAACTGCAAACACTATTTTTTTTTTACAATAACTAAATTCGATCTACTCTTTTTTTGTTTACAGAATTTGATGCACTTGGCTTTAAACGTGTATACCGCGTAATGCGACATCCACGGGCAATTTTGGTTATCAAGAACATGGAAGAGAAGACAGACAGGGACGGTCTGAATCATGTATTATGCATTATTTTAATTGATTTACCGGGTAGGTTATACAAGACCTTGGATATCAAGAGAGATAGATAATGAAGTCTTTTTGGTAACTATTCCAAAGTAGAAAGGGAATAGGATATGTAGACTCAAGTACACACATGCTACATTATTGTTTAAGTCAGAGAAACAAGAAAACCCGACACTCCAAGAGATATATAATAGCTTTCCTGACTTACTTTAAAATATGACGATAGTCTTGGGATGTTGATCGCAAATATAAATGTGAAAAAGATCATTTTTGTCTATAAATGTGAGGAAATAAGACATTTTATCACAATTATTACGTTTATATACTTGTAGAAAAAAATGTTAGCATTTATTTGTGAAAAAAATGTTAGCGTAAGAGCATGGGGTGTGGGGGGTATTAAACCCCCGTTATTGGTGAAAATCCCCCTATAACGCCGTTAATCCACACCGTCCCTTCCGTTATTTTCTCGCCAAATGATTTTCACCATGGCTAAAATGATTCGCCAAAGAAGGAGCTGGGGGGGGGGGGGTTGCGGGGGGGGGGGGGGGGGGGGGGGTTGGGGTGGGGGTGTACAACCAATCAAAATACACTAAATAACAAATGTGGGACCCCTATAACACCACTTTAACAATAACACCAGGGAGCCACGTTTTCTTCCCCAAGTTATCGCCAAGTTATAAGCCCAAAATTTCTATAACATGCCTATAACATATCTCCCACACCTTGTGCTCTAATGTTAGCGTTTATAACATTTTATCACAATTATTACGTTTAATCTTGTGAGTGGAAATTATATTAAATTTTGGTTGGATGATTGGATCGAATCACAACCTTTATGTATTAGATTCAATCGTTTATTTCGACTGGATTTACAAAGTAATTGTTTGATAAAAGAAAGGTGGAATAATGGAAGTTGGAATTGGATGTGGAGGAGACAAATAAGAGGTGATAAAGATTAAAGGGCAAGAACAAATGGAGAATCTGATCTTGATGTTGACAGGGATCCATTAACAAGATGGTCCAGATAAATTATGTTGGAGTTTAGAGGTTCAAGAAGATTTTTCGGTAGTCGGAATGAGAAGAATCATAGACTTGAAGCTGCATTCAAGATCAAATGTTATCAGAAGTTGGTGCAATTCGGTACCAATAAAGATAAATACATTCTTTTGGCGTTTCAAGTTGTTCGGAGGAAATTCGATCGGTAGAAGAATGGTTGGATTATATAGTGTTTCTATTTCTAACAGCCATAATCCACGACTTAAATTTCTTGTTTTCGGGATTACCTTTATTTGTAAAATAGACATGATTGATTATATTATCTTGTTTTCAATTTCTTGGTTAACCCAAAGAAATCTTAAGTGTAAGATTTCTTGGGATGATTGGGTTAAATGCCAATTGTAATGTTTTTTTAGTCTAATGTTTTGCTAAACTCTAGTTATCTAAATGTCGTTAAAAAAATCAATATTTAAACGTTTATGGTCAATTTTAACACTTACTAACACTTCCTCGTTACTTTGTTTGTCTTAAAATATATAGCTCAATACCTTTAATAATTGCATGTAAATGCATATGAGCCAAGTTAGATTATAGCATAGGTCAAAACTTATACGCCCAAGACTTAAATTATGTCATGACGGTATGGTCGAACCTCATACTTTAAGGAGTCATGACGAACCAACCCGAGGTTTTTAAAATTATGTTATCTATGTACCTTGTATAAAGAAACACAAATGAAAACCTAGCATTAAAAGTACCGTGGATCCGAATTACAGATTTGTGAGGTAATATATTTTTTCCTTTTTTTATCAATTAAAAATAGGGATATTGGTGGATTTCGTCGTCCACAACTGGGTAGTGGTACTAACTAATATGATGTGGATGTGACGGAAAATTGTAATGTGGTAACATACCATGTACTCTTACAAAGAATTCGAAGTAAAAGAAGTTATTTGGTGAAATATTACACCGTAAAAACTCTCCAAATTAATACTTGGTAAATTACTAAATTTATTCAGTCTTAACTTTGGCCAATGTAAAAAATTAAAAAAAGTCGATAAAATTATATGATAATTATTAATTTATTGGTAAATTAATAACTCTATAATTAATAAATATCTTTGATCCTGACATTATTAATTTGAAGAGTTTCCACTGTACTATTTCGTTATTTGGAGTTCCTTCGTGTTAGGATGATTTCTTTTAGTAAATGGCTGTCCTTTGAAATTACTTTAATATTACTAAAATAGAAATTAAGCAACCTCTAAATACGACATTTGTGGAGAACACTACGGTAAGATTACTATTTTCTTCTTTGAAACACAAAGCTAAAAACAAGGGTAAAGGAAGTTACTCTTAAAATAGATTTTGGTACAATCTCTTTATAATTTTGGCCAGTTCCTCGATAATTTTTCCTATAACAGGAGATGGCTCTTAAAAAGCTCTTTGCTTCCAATCCTCTGACCAGATCCGTCGTCTCATTTCGGTCGATGGCAGCATTTTCTTGTTATTTTAACACCAAAGGTTTCCCACAATATGAAGGCGAGCACGTGATAGAGGTTGATAGCTGTGGAGAAATTGTCTGTCATCTTGTCAATACTGCTTTTTATTCTTTCCTTGGTATATATCTCAAGTCTCAACGTAGCTTATACACTGAATTTGTTTGTGTACGTTTTGTGCTAGATCTAGAAGTATTAATCTAAACACTATGTGAGTTTGCCCACCAACCAATAAGTTATGGATTGGAAACATTGTGTGGTATTTAATTGACTGAAAAACTTGGCCTAAAAAGGAAAGGTACAATTATGAAATATGTTTAAGAGATGTTTGTTATGATTTCAGATAAGTTTAATATTTCTAGACTCTCATCAACTAGGGATCTAGCTTGTCATCTAAACCGGTTGGACCGTACGAATTTAGTCAAACCTAAGGGCTATCCAAGATGGGATGTGATGGAGGACACTAAAGCACTCTACCTACGTCGCGACATGTCTGGACTCGGGGAAAAAGATGTAACCGAATATCTTGATTTTCCAAGGGGTGACCACGCCTGCTTCCTTGACTACAGTATGTTATAACTTCGATCTCTTTTGTGTTACAACTGCAAACACTATTTTTTTTACAATAACTAAATTCGATCTACTCTTTTTTTGTTTACAGAATTTGATGCATTTGGCTTTAAACGTGTATACCGCGTAATGCGACATCCACGGGCAATTTTGGTTATCAAGAACATGGAAGAGAAGACAGACAGGGACGGTCTGAATCATGCATTATGCATTATTTTAATTGATTTACCGGGTAGGTTATACAAGACCTTGGATATCAAGAGAGAGATAGATAATGAAGTCTTTTTGGTAACTATTCCAAAGGAGAAAGGGAATAGGATATGTAGACTCAAGTACACACATGCTACATTAATGTTTAGGTCAGAGAAACAAGAAAACCCGACACTCCAAGAGATATATAATAGCTTTGCTGACTTATTTTAAAATATGACGATAGTCTTGGGATGTTGATCGCAAATATAAATGTGAAAAAGATCATTTTTATCTATAAATGTGAGGAAATAAGACATTTTATCACAACTATTACGTTTATATACTTGTAGAAAAAAATGTTAGCATCTATTTGTGAAAAAAATGTTAGCGTAAGAGCATGGGGTGTGGGGGGTATTAAACCCCCGTTATTGGTGAAAACCCCCATATAACGCCGTTAATCCACACCGTCCCTTCCGTTATTTTCTCGCCAAATGATTTTCGCCATGGCTAAAACGATTCGCCAAAGAAGGAGCTGGGGGTGGATTTGCGGGGGGGGGGGGGGGGGGGGGGGGGGTTGGGGTGGGGGTGTACAACCAATCAAAATACACTAAATAACAAATGTGGGACCCCTATAACACCACTTTAACAATAACACCAGGGAGCCACGTTTTCTTCCCCAAGTTATCGCCAAGTTATAAGCCCAAAATTTCTATAACATGCCTATAACATATATCCCACACCTTGTGCTCTAATGTTAGCGTTTATAACATTTTATCACAATTATTACGTTTAATCTTGTGAGTGGAAATTATATTAAATTTTGGTTGGATGATTGGATCGAATCACAACCTTTATGTATTAGATTCAATCGTTTATTTCGACTGGATTTACAAAGTAATTGTTTGATAAAAGAAAGGTGGAATAATGGAAGTTGGAATTGGATGTGGAGGAGACAAATAAGAGGTGATAGAGATTAAAGGGCAAGAACAAATGGAGAATCTGATCTTGATGTTGACAGGGATCCATTAACAAGATGGTCCAGATAAGTTATGTTGGAGTTTAGAGGTTCAAGAAGATTTTTCGGTAGTCGGAATGAGAAGAATCATAGACTTGAAGCTGCATTCAGGATCAAATGTTATCAGAAGGTTGTGCAATTCGGTACCAATAAAGATAAATACATTCTTTTGGCGTTTCAAGTTGTTCGGAGGAAATTCGATCGGTAGAAGAATGGTTGGATTGTATAGTGTTTCTATTTCTTGGTTAACCTAAAGATAGACATGATTGATTATATTATCTTGTTTTCAATTTCTTGGTTAACCCAAAGAAATCTTAAGTGTAAGATTTCTTGGGATGATTGGGTTAAATGCCAATTGTAATGTTTTTTTAGTCTAATGTTTTGCTAAACTCTAGTTATATAAATGTCGTTAAAAAAATCAATATTTAAACGTTTATGGTCAATTTTAACACTTACTAACACTTCCTCGTTACTTTGTTTGTCTTAAAATATATAGCTCAATACCTTTAATAATTGCATGTAAATGCATATGAGCCAAGTTAGATTATAGCATAGGTCAAAGCTTATACGCCCAAGACTTAAATTATGTCATGACGGTATGGTCGAACCTCATACTTTAAGGAGTCATGACGAACCAACCCGAGGTTTTTAAAATTATGTTATCTATGTACCTTGTATAAAGAAACACAAATGAAAACCTAGCATTAAAAGTACCGTGGATCCGAATTACAGATTTGTAAGGTAATATATTTTTTTCCTTTTTTTATCAATTAAAAATAGGGATATTGGTGGATTTCGTCGTCCACAACTGGGTAGTGGTACTAACTAATATGATGTGGATGTGACGGAAAATTGTAATGTGGTAACATACCATGTACTCTTACAAAGAATTCGAAGTAAAATAAGTTATTTGGTGAAATATTACACCGTAAAAACTCTCCAAATTAATACTTGGTAAATTACTAAATTTATTCAGTCTTAACTTTGGCCAATGTAAAAAATTAAAAAAAGTCGATAAAATTATATGATAATTATTAATTTATTGGTAAATTAATAACTCTATAATTAATAAATATCTTTGATCCTGACATTATTAATTTGAAGAGTTTCCACTGTACTATTTCGTTATTTGGAGTTCCTTCGTGTTAGGATGATTTCTTTTAGTAATTGGCCGTCCATTGAAATTATTTTAATATTACTAAAATAGAAATTAAGCAACCTCTAAATACGACATTTGTGGATACACTACGGTAAAATTACTATTTTCTTCTTTGAAACACAAAGCTAAAAACAAGGGTAAAGGAAGTTACTCTTAAAATAGATTTTGGTACAATCTCTTTATAATTTTTGCCAGTTCCTCGACATTTTTTCCTATAACAGGAGATGGCTCTTAAAAAGCTCTTATTAGGATTAAATATATTGTATCAAATAGTATAGGGACTAGTTATGTAACATTGTCTAAATAGTAAACTAGTCATAAGCCTAAAACAATGTAATTAGGCTTAGTTAGTGTTTAGTTAAGCATGTTTAGAAGGGAGGTATAAATACCTTTAATGTTGACTTAATGTGTAAGCTTTCCTTTCATTAACAGAGATTATCATTTTGAAAGCTAAAACTCCCTCCATCTTTCTCTCTCAATTACACACACTCACACCAAGAACACACACACACAAATTCTTCAATTTCTATCTTGAATTGTCATGGATTAGCTCGATCTTAGTGAATTACAATCTATCAAGTGGTATCAGAGCGAAATCTCTCTTTGAGAAGATCCAATTTCAAGCTAGTTTGATCAAGATCTGGATTTTGGAAGAAAAGTTGTGTCCGTGCTCTGTGAACATTATTGACGAATTTTTCGTTCTAAATCGATGAATTGAGTGCAGAATAGTGTGTCTCCATTGTTTCTAAGAAGAATAGGATCAAATTCAGATCAATTCCATCAACAATTGATTGAGATTTGATGATTTTAGAGAAAAAGGTGAAAAAGTTCAAAAGTTGCTGTAAATCGAAGAATCTAAGCTGTGTAGTTATGGATTGAAGAAGATGATCGGATCAAAGTATTAGCGATTTGATTTCGAACAGTTAGCAAAAAGAATCATTCAAATTGGTTAAGAAATGAGCAAAATTGAATCATAACAGTGAAGAAAAGTTACGTATCTGATGTTCGTCACAAGTTCGGCTGTATGAACAATCTCGGCCCGAACTATGAAGTTCGGCCCTATCAGTAGTTCGGCCCAATATCGACGTAAGTAGTTCGGCCCCTAAGCCCAAGTTCGGCCCGAACTGTTAAGAAGTTCGGCCCACATAGAAGTTCGGCCCGAACTGTTAACAACTTCGGCCCAGAAGTTCGGCCCAGTTTCTTTCACCTAGTTCGGCTACACACCCAGTAATGAAGTTCGGCAGAAATTTTGTTCAATCCTAAGTTCGGCTTCAATCTTCGATCAAAAGAAGTTCGGCTCACAATCTGGAACAGCGTCCATCTCTCAATTAATTCCCGACTTCCGATCTTCGATCAAATCTTCGATTGCATCTGATTTCCGTCGATCTATCAATTAACGACTTCTGATTTAAATCAATTACTCCTACTTCCGATCAATTAAATCAGAATTTCGAAAATTAAATCAATTCGTATATCAACAGTTCGATCAATTAAATCAAGGATTCAGACTTCGACTCTGAATAATTGATTTCCGTTCTCAATGTGTTTCGATTTGTCTTGACTGATTTGTTTCAATTTGTTTCGATCTTATCTCCTTGCTTCCCATTCACCAGTCAATCTTCGGCCAAAGAGTTTGACTTCCGATTTCTTGCTTCCACTGTTGGACTGTTGATATCTTCCGCTAGAGTCTAGACTGCTCAGGCCCAAAGTTGGATTTGGCCCAAATTTCGTAAAGCCCAAACTAAAAATTATAACCAGTTTACTTTTTCAAGCCCGATAAATCCAAATTCGAGATTATACCAAATTTCGTTTAGCCCAAGATTATAAAACAAGCCCAAAATATCAAAAGCCCACTACAACTTAAATCATTTTGAAACGACGTCAAGAGATGCACTGTCAATCGAAACCGATCTCAAACCTCCGGTTTTATACCGAGGTGAATACGCACAGTGGAAGAAACGATTCCTCCACTTTATCAAAAATCAAGAACTGGCAACTGATATTCTTGACTCACTAGAAAATGGTGTCGCGGTATTTTATGAAGATGTAATAGCTGCACCAAATGCAACTCTGCCAGTTCTAGGAGGCCGAACTCCGCTTCCTCAAGCTCGATACAATGCTCAACAAAAACAACGAGCTAAAGAAGATCTACAATCGTTTTCATTTGTTCTTCAAAGTTTACCGAATGAGATTTATAACAGTTTGGACAGTTTAGAAACCGGTAAAGAGATATGGGATGAAATTAGAAAACAAATGGAAGGCACGGTTTTAGGAAATAAAGCCAAAATGGTGACCACTTTGAATGCATACCAATCATTTAAAGCTTCCACCGGGGAAGAATTAGAGAGCACATATCATCGGTATTGCAACTTGTTGAATGAACTTAGAAGGAATAATTTGAAGAAGGAAAATCTTGAGATCAACATAAAGTTCATCAATAGTCTTCTTCCAGAGTTGGCCACATTTGGAAACAGTGCCATGCAACATAAAGATCTGAGCTCAATTGATGTGCATGAACTGTATGAGTATTTACTTCAAAATGCTCCAATGGTGAAAGACATAGTCAAAACGAAACAAGAAAATGCAAACACTCTTAATACTCTTGCTCTTCTTACAAGACAATACCAGTCTAATTCATCTGGTAAACTGAAAGAAAAATCAGAAGCACCTGTAAAAGATACAAAAGAAGAAATGGAGAACGAATTAGAACAACTGTTGAAAGCTATGTCTTTCATCTCAAGATATGAGAAGAAGTATTACTCAACTCCTACAAACAACAATCAGAGATCTTCATCCACTTTCAAGTCTCCACCATCTGCGTCAAACACATCTGACAAACCCACAATCACACCTTTGGATCCTACAAAGAAATGTTATAACTGTGGACTTCCTGGTCATTTCTCCCGAGACTGTAAGAAACCTAAAGTTCGGGATTCTGAATACTTTAAACGCAAGATGTTAATGGCCAAGCAGATTGAGTCAGGCAAGGTATTATTAGCAGAAGATCTTCAATGGATGGAAGACTCAGAGC
Organism: Calendula officinalis; assembly: GCA_963853835.1. Classification (NCBI taxonomy): domain Eukaryota; kingdom Viridiplantae; phylum Streptophyta; class Magnoliopsida; order Asterales; family Asteraceae; genus Calendula; species Calendula officinalis. Next base: position 30,796,157 of record OY970822.1, read on the forward strand.
CTGAGGATGAAGAACATTCGGCAAATCTATGCTTTATGGCACGTGAAAATGCTGAGTTTTCTGAATGTTTAAATGATGATGCCAACAAAGAAATAGAGGTAATTAATTCTTTCTTATCTCATTCTTCACATTTAATTGATTCTGAAAATTGTTTTGCATCGAACCAGATTACTGAAATTGATTCTTTAAAACAGAACCTTTTAAAGGAAAAAGAATAAAATACTATACTCCAACAAAATTTATCTGATTTAGAAAACGAAAATGAACAAATTGTTGATCATAATACACAACTTGTTCATCTTATTAAACAAAATAAAAATTTTGAGAAAAAGAATCTGACGTTACAAAATCGAATTTCAGAATTGACTGTTAAATATGAGACTGATATTCAACATTTGTCTCATACTATTTCTGACAAAGAAATTGAAATCACCAATCTTAAAAGTACACAAAGTTCCACATCTAATACAGACAATGATAAATATTACAATTTATACATTGAAACATGGAATGAATATCAAATCACTAAAAACTGGTTGGAACGTAAACAAAAAGAATTTGATGATAATGAGAATCAATTTAAATCCTTAAACACACAAATAAAAGAATTATCAGAAACCCTTCATGAAAATGACATTCAAACATCACAAGAATTAAATAGCAAACAGAATGTCATACATCAACTTCAAAATGATAAAATTCAATTTTCTTCACACATCAAAAATCTTGAAGAAATAATTGCTAAACAGGGACAAACTGATCAAACTATACACTTGAACAAGCCTAAAGATTTCAAATATTTCAATTCAAGAGAAGGTCTGGGGGCTAACAATCCTGAATATCTGAAGATGGCTTCCAATGTGCTTCCAACACTGTATGATTGCAAATACATACATGTTGATGTTTGGCAGAGTTTCCTTCGCATGACAGATGAGGAAGAAGAAATGGAAGCGTTCAACAGAGCTAAAACGGAGAATGCACAAATTAGTTTCAATTATAATGAATTAAATAAAACATATGAATCTAAAAAGGAAAATTTTAAAAATGATGATTATTTTCCAATTATTACACCAGAAGAATTTGAGATCAAGGGTAATGCTGTGCTTCAATAAAAACTAACACGCAAGATTTATATACCCTCTCTAATTCTTGAAAAGAAAATCTGCCAGCTCGAAACTGAAATAGATGGAACTCATAAGGCATTTGACAATGACAAATCTGCCTTACAATAAAAAATTCATAATTTAGAAGATAAAATTGTGGAATTAAAATCAGTTTCCAATCAAAGTGCTTCTCCAAAGCCAACATCAGTCAAATGAAAATTTCTCTACACCTAAAATTCCAACTATTTTAAAAAGACATTCTAATTCCACTGTTTTAAAATTTTCAGATAAAAATTTAAATTCCAAGCTTAAGATGCCGATGCAAGACAGGATGAAAGAAGTTGAGCAGTCTCAGAAGTCTAAGTCGTCTAAGTCTAGTATGCTTAAGTCCAATGAGCTTAAGAAGTCTATATCTTCCTCGTTTTTAGCTTCTTCTTTTTCAAATTCTAATAAATGTAATAACTCAACAACATTTATTTCTCCTGCGACACGTTATGGAATTGTCTTTGATTCAGCAATTTATCGTCCTGTTAATTTTGCTGTGAATGGTGTTAATTTGATTGTTAAAACAGATAAAAATGGTAATAAGGTTTATTTTGATAGAAAAACTGATACACAAATTTCTCAATATGATACACGATATTTTGTTAGAAAAGATGCTCCTTGTGGTCGACGACATGATGTTCTTCATAAAAATGGTTCAATCATTCATTCATGTACCACTTGTCCAGAACCTTGCAAAACAATGCTCGCTCGATCTCACACATCTTCACCTACACGTTCGTCTCCTAATCCTTCAACATCTGTTTATCGTGTAGTTTCTACAATTAAATCTCCAAAATCAGTTACTCCTGTAGTCTCTTCACCAAACTATTCAACATCTGCATCTAAACCACAATCCGTTTATACATCTAAATCGACAAAATCAGTATATCGTGTGGTTTCTACACCTAAACCAATAAAATCATTTTATCGTGTTGCGACTCCAACTAAATCATCAAAATCCGGTTCTTCGATTTCCTCTAAAAAGAAATCCAAATTTTTTAAATATACATGGATTAAAAATGAACATTCAAACTGGATTTTACATTCTCCAGATAAATCTTTTAAATGGTCTATCAAATTAACACATTCAGAACTGCCTCCTTGCAGTTCTCCAAATCTCTAAATTCAAGTCATATCAACTAATTCTTCATAAAACATGTTTTACTAATCGTATAGGACCCATATCTGATTGGGTACCTTTTTGTTTTAATTGTTTTATGTAGAATTTATGGTATCTTGATTCTGGTTGTTCAAGACACATGACCGGAAACAAGAATTTATTAACAAATTTTAGAGACAAATATTTGGGTACTGTTAGGTTTGGTAATGACCATTTAGCTGCTATTATGGGTATTGGAGATATCATTCGACACAATTTAATCATCCGAAATGTGACCTATGTTGAAGATCTAGCTCATAATCTTTTTAGTATCGGTCAATTTTGCGATAAAACATTAGAAGTTAATTTTCGTACAAAGAAATGTGATGTTCGTACATATGATGGTGAAGAACTTCTTACTGGAACTCGTGAAACAAATCTGTTTACTATCAATCCAAATGATGTAGTTCCACTTGAAGAAGTTTGTTTAATGTCAACAGCATCATCAGATGAATCTTGGTTATGGCACCTTCGCCTCTCTCATCTTAACTTCAAAACCATTAATAAGTTGGTGAAAGGTGGACATGTATTTGGTCTTCCAGATGTTAAATTTGAAAAAGATCATCTATGTTCTTCGTGCGAGATGGGAAAAATGACAAAGAAACCTCATAAGTCTAAACCTGTTCAAAGTACTTCAAAACCGCTTGAATTACTTCACATGGACTTATGTGGACCTATGAGCGTTCAATCTTTAGCAGGCAAACGGTATGTGTTGGTTATTGTTGATGATTATTCTAGATACACTTGGGTTCATTTCTTACGTACAAAAGATGAAGCAACTAATATCATCATTTCCTTCATCAAGAAAACTCAAACCAATTTAGATTTAAAAGTAAATACCATTTGCACTGATAATGGAACTGAATTTAAAAATCAAGTTTTAGATTCTTTTCTTGACTCACATGGTATAACCCATCAATTTTCCGCTGCCAGAACACCTCAACAAAATGGGGTTGTTGAACGAAGAAATCGAACTCTCGTTGAAGCTGCTCGTACCATGCTTTCATATTCTAAACTCCCATTATCTCTTTGGGCAGAAGCCATAAGTACAGCATGTTTCACTCAAAATCGTTCAACAATCAACAAAGCATGCAATAAAACTCCCTATGAACTGATCAATAACCGCATTCCAAATATTAAATTTTTACATATTTTTGGGAGCCGGTGTATCATCTTGAATGATAAAGATAGGTTGAATAAATTTGATGAAAAAGCTGATGAAGGAATCTTTGTGGGATATTCAAGAGAATCCGCTTCTTATAGAGTATATAATCGGACGAAAAGGATGATTAGAGAAAGTGTTAACGTTAATTTTGATGAAAACTTTCCTATCGATTCGTTAAGTTCAAATGTTGAAATTCCTTCACCTTCGTCGTCGCCTTCTACATCTGAAAATGACTTAGATATCTTATTTCGACATTTTTATGACGATATCATAATATTCGTCATACTTTACTTGAGGAGGCTGGCATTCCATTTCCAATAGTAGCTGAAGTTCAATCTATTTCTGTACCTGATATTCATAATTCAAGTTCAACAGATTCTCCTTCTCCTACTTCTGCTACTCCAAATAACGATTCTTCTTCTTCACCTTCTGTTTCACAAAATGAAACCACATCATCTCCAGAAAATTCTTCACTTTTGCCACATCATTCGTCTCAGGACAATTCTACACCCACAACTAATCAATCATCACCTTCTGGTCCACCTGCTACTTCTTTAGATTTATCTTTAGTACCAGCTCAACCTCCACCTTTGGTGATTGATTTTTCCAAATTCAACGTTAAACGGGTTGATCCTCCACCGTCTACTTCAACTATTCAAACTGCCAAAATTCCTCATCCTGAATTCACTGATACCTCAAATATCAATCCAGGTCAACTTCCACTTCCTCATTCTCTTTATTGGACAAGAGAGCATCCTTTACATCAAATTATCGGTGATCCTGAATCTTCTGTTCAAACCCGTCTAGTTACTCTGATGAATGTCAGTTTATTGCATTTTTAAGCTCGAATGAACCAAAGAAGGTCAGTGAAGCTCTCTCTGACCCAGACTGGATTCTTGCTATGCAAGAACAAATAAATCAATTCGAAAGATTAAAAGTTTGGCGTCTTGTTCCAAAACCTCCTGGCAAATCTGTTATTGGTACAAAGTGGATTTTCAAAAACAAGAAGGATGAAAATGGAATTGTAATTCGGAACAAAGCACGTCTAGTTGCAAAAGGGTATGCTCAGCAGGAAGGCATTGATTTTGAAGAAACTTTTGCTCCTGTTGCCCGAATAGAAGCCATTCGAATATTCTTAGCATATGCAGCACATAAGAATTTTACTATCTATCAAATGGATGTAAAAACTGCATTTTTAAATGGCATTCTCCAAGAAGAAGTGTTCGTTCATCAACCTGAAGGTTTTGTAGATTCACATATGCCTAATCATGTTTATATTCTCGACAAAGCTTTGTACGGTTTAAAACAAGCTCCTCGGGCGTGGTATGATGTCTTATCCAAATTCTTAGTTGAGTCTGGTTTTTCTAAAGGGAAAGTCGACACAACTCTCTTCATCAAACGTCAAGGGGAAGACATTGTTCTTATTCAAATTAATGTCGATGATATAAATTTTGGTTCTACAAATCCCAAAATTGCAAGAAGTTCTCTGCTCTTATGGTTAAACGTTTTGAGATGAGCATGATGGGTGAAATGAATTTCTTTCTTGGTCTTCAAGTTCGCCAATTACCGACCGGGATCTTCATCAATCAATCCAAGTACATCACTGATTTATTGAAGAGATATCTTATGGATGATTGTAAACCAATTTCGACGCCGATGTCGCCTGGTTCTAAATTGCATGCTGATCCGGATGGCAAACTTGTTGATATTACACATTATCGGGGGATGATCGGATCCTTGTTATATCTGACTTCGAGTCGACCAGACATTATGTTCTCTACTTGCATATGTGCTCGGTATCAGGCAGCTCCTAAAGAATCCCATCTTCAAGTGGTCAAACGAATATTTCGTTATCTGAAGGGCACTCGAGATCTTGGTCTCTGGTATCCTAAAGAAACTTCTTTTGACTTGACTGCATTTTCTGATGCTGATCATGTTGGATGCATGTTGGATCGAAAGAGTACGTCTGGCAGTGTCCAATTTCTGGGAGATAAATTGGTGAGCTGGTCTTCACGGAAACAAAGTTGTGTGTATCTTTCAACTGCAGAGGCAGAATATGTTGCTGCTGCAAGCTGCTTATCCCAGGTAATTTGGATGCAATCACAATTAAAAGATTACGGCTTTTCATACAGTCGTATTCCTTTATAATGTGATTCTCGAAGTGCAATTGCAATTTCATGCAATCCTGTTCAACATTCCAAAACTAAACATATTGATCTTCGATATCATTTTATCAAAGATAATGTTGAACATGGTAATGTGGAATTGTATTTTGTTTACACGGATTATCAATTACCTGATTTGTTTACCAAGGCATTAGACGAAAAACGTTATAACTTTCTTGTGTCTAAACTTGGTAAGCTAAATCTAAAAGCTTAAACCGTTTTATTTTTCATAAAACAATGACTTATACACAATTCAGTGTATAACTCGCTTTTCAAAATAATGGCTTTCAAGTACATCAGCTTGAAACCCGTTCCTCAATGATTTATATTGGTTGAGGGGGAGAAAATGAATATTCACTTGTTAAGGGGGAGAAAATTGACATTCATTCGTCAAGGGGGAGCATTTTTATGAAACTTCATCGATAAAGGGGGAGCATACTCCTTGTTAACCCATTTCTATTCATTATTCAACTTTTTCAGAAACCCAATCTCAATATTTTCAAAATTTTATTCACTTGAGTTTTATTATTTCAGTTCAACAATGTTTTCCTCACTTATATGTTGTCTACGTAGGATACAAATTTTTTCCAAATTCGTCGATCTCTCTACTAGTTTCTATTAGTATTGATTGCATCTGTTTATGACATGCTTTTGTCTCTTGCGTTGATGACATCATCTCCTCAGTTTTGTTTTTCAAACTTAAACTCAATATCTTTCAAAATCTATTTGAGTTTCGTTGTTGTCATTCCGTTGACACAACTTCACATTATATTCAAAATTTTTACTTAAACTCATATGTTACCAATGTAGGATACAAACTGTTGTCAAATTCGTCGATCTCTTTACTATTTTCATTAGTAAAGATTGCATCTGTTTATGACACCTTTTTGTCTCTTGCATTGTTGACATCACATTCTGATTTTTCATATTCCTGTGAAACTCAAATTTTTCTACTAAATTCAACATTTTGAGTTTCGTTGTTGCTTCAACTTTAGCACAACTCATTCTTAACTGTTAAATTTTTTATACTCAAAATCATGTGTTAGTTACGTAGGATATAAGTTTTTGACAAATTCGTCAATCTAATTAGTAAAGATTGCATCTGTTTATGTCAAACTCTTTTCTCTGGCGTTATTGACCTCACTTTCTCTTACAGAGTTGACATTATATGCTCAACATCTGTATATTCCTCATAAAAATTTTACTCATACTTTGTGCTCACAATGATGTGTTCACAACGTAGGATATAAATTTTGGTCAAATTCGTCGATCTCTTTACTAATCTAATTAGTAAAGATTGCATCTGTTTATGACTAACTTTTTTCTCTTGCGTTGCTGACATAATTTTTCAAATCATTATTCTGATTTTGCACAATCTTTTAAATTTTCAAATATCTGTTTGTAACACTCAACACAAGCTATTGTTAAATTCATCGATCTCTTTACTAATTTCGATTAGTGCTGATTGCATCTGTTTATAACAACTTCTTGGATTAATTGTTCTTACCATTTTTTCAAACAATTTTTACAAACCGATATCCATTAGGAAATTATTTTAATTTTTCTCCACATGATTCAGATTTCATTCTGAATTCTTCATTCGATCTCACACACAAAATCATTTTTGTGCACTGATCTTTGATCCACTTCAAATTGATTTCTTTTAAACCTCAAATCTTTGCTTAACAATGTCTTCAATCATCTTGTCTGTCATATTCGTCGATCTCTTTACTGAAGTTCTTCAGTAAAGATTGCATCTGTTTATGACTTCAGGTGATTCTTGACACTGTTATTCTCTATTTTTCAAATATTTTTCTCAAAGATTCTGGAAAATCAATTTTAGCTGGATACTTCATGAGTACTACATGTTATTGGTTCTTGATTCCGAACTGCACCGTACAACTATCCTATCTTGGCTCTCGTATTTTAAAGACATGCAATTTCCTCAATCCGTTTCCTCAAAGCATATATTCATCGTTAACATGAGGCTCCTTTTCATGATCCTCATGAGGGGGAGAAATGAGCAAGAAATAAATGAGCAAGAAATGTACAACATTAAGAAGAACCACAAACATCTCATCAACGAAGAAAATTCATGTCTAATGTACTCAACTTATCAGCAAAATCAGATATAGTTTATTTCAAATAATTCAGAGGAAGAGAAAGTGATTAACAAAGTTTAAAAAGAAAGATAAGTGAAGAAGAAGAAGAAATCGACATATCTACAGAAATTTCTCTTAAAAATCTCAACCATTACATTAAAAACTCAACCATTTCAACCCGAAACTTAATCGTATAAATCCTTCTATCCAAACCACAAATCCACATCCATTTCCATCCGAATCTTAACCATTTAAACTTTTCTTTTCAAATTCCGTAACAATCACATACATTCAAAAGCTTAATCATTTAAACCATTCTTTCCAAGAATTTCATAACATTCATTATCCATACAAAAGCTTAACTGTACAAATCTTTTGTCCTATACAAAATACAAATGATCCACATTCATCCAAATCCTAAATGTACATATCATTCTTTCCTACATACAAAACTTACATACATACACATTCAAAACCTTTAACTTTCAAATCATTCTTTACATAATTCAAAATCATCATCATCCTATCCAAACAAAAACCTCTACCTCAACATCTCAAAATCCCAGTCAACTCCTTATCAAACTGATGTTTCATTTCCAGAATTTTTTAAATCTTTAATATACTCCTTTTGAAGGAAGACATGGATGTAGTTCTAAAGTTCAAAAAGAGGGAGATTGGATAATGATCAAGACATATTAAGTCTAACAATTCATGAAATCTTCTAAGATACTTTATATTGGTTGAAAAGCCAATTAAAAGTTCTATTCTTATCTGATTATCCAAATCTGAAGCTGATACTTTATTAAATCTACTCAACGGATATTTTAGTTTCAGATTTTGCTCGAAAAGAAGATTTCAAGAACATGCTATCCAAACTATTGATACAAAGGGGGAGATTGCTAGGATTAAATATATTGTATCAAATAGTATAAGGACTAGTTATGTAACATTGTCTAAATAGTAAACTAGTCATAAGCCTAAAACAATGTAATTAGGCTTAGTTAGTGTTTAGGTAAGCATGTTTAGAAGGGAGGTATAAATACCTTTAATGTTGACTTAATGTGTAAGCTTTCCTTTCATTAACAGTGATTATCATTTTGAAAGCTAAAACTCCCTCCATCTTTCTCTCTCAATTACACACACTTACACCAAGAACACACACACACACAAATTCTTCAACTTCTATCTTGAATTGTCAAGGATTAGCTCGATCTTAGTGAATTACGATCTATCAGCTCTTTGCTTCCAATCCTCTCACCAGATCCGTCGTCTCATTTCGGTCGATGGCAGCATTTTCTTGTTATTTTAACACCAAAGGTTTCCCACAATATGAAGGCGAGCACGTGATAGAGGTTGATAGCTGTGGAGAAATTGTCTGTCATCTTGTCAATACTGCTTTTTATTCTTTCCTTGGTATATATCTCAAGTCTCAACGTAGCTTATACACTGAATTTGTTTGTGTACGTTTTGTGCTAGATCTAGAAGTATTAATCTAACACTATGTGAGTTTGCCCACCAACCAATAAGTTATGGATTGGAAACATTGTGTGGTATTTAATTGACTGAAAAACTTGGCCTAAAAAGGAAAGGTACAATTATGAAATATGTTTAAGAGATGTTTGTTATGATTTCAGATAAGTTTAATATTTCTAGACTCTCATCAACTAGGGATCTAGCTTGTCATCTAAACCGGTTGGACCGTACGAATTTAGTCAAACCTAAGGGCTATCCAAGGTGGGATGTGATGGAGGACGCTAAAGCACTCTACCTACGTCACGACATGTCTGGACTCGGGGAAAAAGATGTAACAGAATATCTTGATTTTCCAAGGGGTGACCACGCCTGCTTCCTTGACTACGGTATGTTATAACTTCGATCTCTTTTGTGTTACAACTGCAAACACTATTTTTTTTACAATAACTAAATTCGATCTACTCTTTTTTTGTTTACAGAATTTGATGCATTTGGCTTTAAACGTGTATACCGCGTAATGCGACATCCACGGGCAATTTTGGTTATCAAGAACATAGAAGAGAAGACAGACAGGGACGGTCTGAATCATGTATTATGCATTATTTTTATTGATTTACCGGGTAGGTTATACAAGACCTTGGATATCAAGAGAGAGATAGATAATGAAGTCTTTTTGGTAACAATTCCAAAGGAGAAAGGGAATAGGATATGTAGCCTCAAGTACACACATGCTACATTATGGTTTAAGTCAGAGAAACAAGAAAACCCGACACTCCAAGAGATATATAATATGTTTCCTGACTTACTTTAAAATATGACGATAGTCTTGGGATGTTGATCGCAAATATAAATGTGAAAAAGATCATTTTTATCTATAAATGTGAGGAAATAAGACATTTTATCACAATTATTACGTTTATATACTTGTAGAAAAAAATGTTAGCATTTATTTGTGAAAAAAATGTTAGCGTAAGAGCATGGGGTGTGGGGGGTATTAAACCCCCGTTATTGGTGAAAATCCCCCTATAACGCTGTTAATCCACACCGTCCCTTCCGTTATTTTCTCGCCATATGATTTTCGCCATGGCTAAAACGATTCGCCAAAGAAGGAGCTGGGGTGGGGTTGCGGGGGGGGGGGGGGGGGGGTTGGGGTGGGGGTGGGGGTGTACAACCAATCAAAATACACTAAATAACAAATGTGGGACCCCTATAACACCACTTTAACAATAACACCAGGGAGCCACGTTTTCTTCCGCAAGTTATCGCCAAGTTATAAGCCCAAAATTTCTATAACATGCCTATAACATATCTCCCACGCCTTGTGCTCTAATGTTAGCGTTTATAACATTTTATCACAATTATTACGTTTAATCTTGTGAGTGGAAATTATATTAAATTTTGGTTGGATAATTGGATCGAATCACAACCTTTATGTATTAGATTCAATCGTTTATTTCGACTGGATTTACAAAGTAATTGTTTGATAAAAGAAAGGTGGAATAATGGAAGTTGGAATTGGATGTGGAGGAGACAAATAAGAGGTGATAAAGATTAAAGGGCAAGAACAAATGGAGAATCTGATCTTGATGTTGACATGGATCCATTAACAAGATGGTCCAGATAAGTTATGTTGGAGTTTAGAGGTTCAAGAAGATTTTTCGGTAGTCGGAATGAGAAGAATCATAGACTTGAAGCTGCATTCAGGATCAAATGTTATCAGAAGTTGGTGCAATTCGGTACCAATAAAGATAAATACATTCTTTTGGCGTTTCAAGTTGTTCGGAGGAAATTCGATCGGTAGAAGAATGGTTGGATTATATAGTGTTTCTATTTCTAACAGCCATAATCCACGACTTAAATTTCTTGTTTTCGGGATTACCTCTATTTGTAAAATAGACATGATTGATTATATTATCTTGTTTTTAATTTCTTGGTTAACCCAAAGAAATCTTAAGTGTAAGATTTCTTGGGATGATTGGGTTAAACGCCAATTGTAATGTTTTTTTAGTATAATGTTTTGCTAAACTCTAGTTATATAAATGTCGTTAAAAAAATCAATATTTAAACGTTTATGGTCAATTTTAACACTTACTAACACTTCCTCGTTACTTTGTTTGTCTTAAAATATATAGCTCAATACCTTTAATAATTGCATGTAAATGCATATGAGCCAAGTTAGATTCTAGCATAGGTCAAAGCTTATACGCCCAAGACTTAAATTATGTCATGACGGTATGGTCGAACCTCATACTTTAAGGAGTCATGACGAACCAACCCGAGGATTTTAAAATTATGTTATCTATGTACCTTGTATAAAGAAACACAAATGAAAACCTAGCATTAAAAGAACTGTATGCAAGCTACTAAGCTAGAGGACATGTGCGCTACTCGCTAGCAACAGGACAGAAAATATTCTAGTAATATGTTCGCTATAAAATTGTAAATACTTTAAAAAATCAGCTGCGAGTTAAAGAAAAAAAAGGAGGGCAGCTGGGACTTGGACCTTAGGGTGAGTAAAACACCGCCGATTTCGACTGGAACTGAAACCAAAACCTTTTATACCGGTTCCTCAACTTTTGGAACTGGCACTGGAACCTCCAGTTACCCTATCTCTACACTACTACAATAAAGGACTTTTTATAACACAAAAATTCATTACATAATGGGCAAAAATCGTTACAATAGATCTGCTGTAACGCTATTTGGACCATTACATTCGCTACCATTACAATAGATCTATTGTAACGCTTTTGTAATGGTTACATGGCTATTGTGACGCCTTTGTAACACTATTTTGCCAACCTAATGTACCGTTACAAATTGTAACATCTAACCTACCTGTTGTAAGGCCATTGACAAATGTAACACCCATTTCCTAATTTGCCTATTGTAACACCTCTAACGGATATATATTGTGAACAATTGGTAACAGCAGAGTAAGTGATCACAAAAGGAAGGACTTTGTTGTATCTAAAAAAATAATAGAAAAAACGATTCATTTTACATGTGGATATTATACATGTATTTAACTAAGAATTTGTTAAATCCTAGTCTTCTGGTCATCTGTTAGTGATGTAGGGAAAAGAACTTCAACGTAACATACAAATCGCCCTTCTTATTGCTATAATACAGCGGCACCCCTTCACCTTTAAACTTCCTCAGCTCCTTCGGTTTTGTAATTCCCTGAATAAAATGTTTCTTTTAATGTAACAAAATTAGTTGTTGAATAATAATGATTAGATGATGGGTTACCTTAATTTGTGCCAATATTCACTAGATGGGGTGTTTAACTGTCTTTTCAAACCCAACAAGTGCTGGTGCCTAATCAATGTCACTAATTACATCATAATGTTTTTTTCTAACTTCTTGCTAGTTTTTTATTGAAAGCCGTTTCCAAAAAAAATTACATCACAATGTTATTATTATTTATAAAAGAAAGAAAATGATATAATACCAAAGTTATTGTGGCGGTTGTATGAAGAAAATTGCCTTCCCTCCTTTCTCAATATCCACTGTTATAAAGTTCCCTTCCCTTTGATTATTTACAATAGGATACTGACCTGAGCAACAACATATGTAATGATTACAAATTTAACAAAAATAAGAATTGCATTTTGATAGAGAACGTCCTGATGATGAGCCCGTTATGCCTGACCAGCCCACCAGGCCCACTATATGGAAAGTTTACCAACGCAAGGGGAAGACACGTGTAGAGGAGTAATTGGAATTGTTAATTCTGTTAGGGAAGAGAATATATATGTAATGATGTGTAATAGGCTGAGCATCTTTTGCACTTTGCACGTTAGTATTTCGGCCATTGTGGCTTGGGCAGAAAGCATCCATTGTTGGAGCTCTCTGAATTGTGTTTCCTTTTTAATCAATTAACAGCCTTCTTCCCTGAATCTCTATTTTGTGAATTCAATACTTATCAATTGGTTCCATTGCCCTTTGCATCTAACAATGGTGCAAGCTGAACCTGCTAATGTCAATACTCGATTACAATCACGTTTAGATGGTCAAGAAGAAAAGATTAATGCTCTATCAGGTCGTGTGGATGAATTATCATCCATGGTGGTCGCCATGAAAGGCATCATGGAAAAGGTTCTCCACAACCAAGAGAAAGCTGAGGGAAAGAGAACCCAGGAGGAGGATGACGACGCCGGATCTGGTTTCCAAACTCTCGAGAATCTGGACACCGACGGAAAGGCTACGGGACCACTATTCTCTCCACCGATTATCACCGATAATCATTTTGAGGCCCCGATATTCAGCTTACCCAAAGTTAAACTCCCACAATTCGATGGTACAGATCCACGAGGCTGGCTAACAAAAGCTGATTTGTATTTCCAGGTAAACAAAACTCCTCAATCTCAAAAGCTCAATCTCGCTCAAATGTGTATGGATGGTGTTGCTTTGAATTGGTTTACCACTCTATTGAATCGACTCCCTACAACCGATTGGAATCAATTTCGTGCTAAACTCATGACTAGGTTTAGTGGTACTAAATTTCGGAATGCTCATGAAGCATTAGGGTCGTTATTCCAGGAAGATGATATTGAAGATTACATCGAGGAATTCGAAGCTCTGTCAGCTCTAATTCCCGATATTTCAGAAGAACAATCTATCGGAATGTTCTTGAGAGGGCTGAAAAACGAGGTCAAAAACTGGGTAAGAGCTCTAAACCCACAATCGTGCGACGAAGCCATGGATTATGCACGACACGTCTGCATCGCCACCGCTCCTTCATCGGACAAATCAATTTCCAGAGGCGGAAACTCCTCCGTATGGAGAAACCCAAATCGATTTGACAAACCCTCTTACTCAAGCCCAATTTCATCAAAGCCCACTTATACCACTGGGCCAACTCAGTCACAAACCCAATCTAAGCCCACTTTCCCCACTAAATCCATGTCCTCGAGTGCCAGCAATACCCGTAACCTAACCAAGCAGGAATGGGAAGATCGTCGGAGACGCGGCCTATGTTTCAGCTGTGGCCAACGTTACTCCCCACAACACAAATGTACTGAAGGCAAATTGAGAGTCCTTCTCCTTGCCGACGGGGAAGACATTACCGATGACGGTGAGATATGCCAAATCGAAACGTTGAATGATGAGGAAGAAGAAATTCCTAAAGGAGAATGCCAAGCCCTAGAATTGAGCGGGGTATCTCAAATTAACCATTCAGATTTAAAAACTCTTAAGCTAATGGGCGAGCTTAATGGATATCCGGCCTTGATTTTGATCGACTGTGGTGCATCCCACAATTACCTTTCAAGGAAACTAGTGTCTGCCCTTGGAATGGAGTCCACCGAAATTCCCCCGATCAGCATTAGACTCGGTGATGGCAACCGGGTCCGTATGAATGAGTATTGTACTAATATTTCCCTCAAGTTCGGTATGTATGAATGTCAAGTAGGTGCTTTAATCTATGATCTCGGGCCCCTTGATTTCATTTTGGGAATAGCCTGGTTACGTCCATTGGGCGATGTGTTATTTAATTGGCAGACTCATGTGATGAAATTCTGGGACAAGGGAAATCGCATCACGTTACGGGGTATAAATTCTCCATTTTTAAACCAATCTTCCCTCCAAAACTGTTTAAAGGGTGAACTAGCCACAATTACAGCCACACCACAACATTCTAGCAATCTAACTTCCACCCAAAATTCACTCTTGGACAAACTATTGCAACAATTCGCAACACTGTTCCAAAATCCACAAGGGCTTCCCCCTAGCAGACCAATTGAACATAATATTACCCTTATGGATGGTCACGGGCCGGTATGCGTCCGCCCTTACCGTTACCCACACATTCATAAAGACGAGATTCAAAGGCAAGTTCAAGAAATGTTGGCTTCTGGAATTATCCGCATTAGCCAAAGCTCATTTTCGAGTCCGGTCATTTTAGTGAAGAAAAAGGACTCGACATGGCGATTGTGTATTGATTATAGAGCTCTCAACAAAGTCACCGTCCCGGATAAATTTCCGATTCCGGTAGTTGAAGAGCTATTGGATGAATTACACGGGTCCGTATTTTTCTCCAAAATAGACTTGAAATCAGGTTTCTACCAAGTCCGCGTTCGCGAATCAGACATTGAAAAGACGGCTTTCCGAACACACGACGGGCATTATGAATTTCTCGTCATGCCCTTTGGATTAACCAATGCTCCCGCCACCTTTCAAGCCCTCATGAACGAGATTTTCCGGCCCTTACTAAGACGAGGTGTATTAGTTTTTTTTGACGATATATTAGTCTATGGGCACACTTGGGAAGAACACATGGAGTTACTTAGCACTGTTTTACAATTGTTGCAACAAAATCAGTTGGTCATTAATAAAAAGAAAAGTTCTTTTGGCATTCAATCGGTTGAATATCTAGGTCATGTAATCGACATGCACGGCGTGTCTATGGACCCGGCTAAGATCAAATCAGTCCTCGATTGGCCCGCCCCCTCGAATGTGAAAGGAATACGTGGGTTCCTCGGATTGACAGGGTACTATAGAAAATTTGTCAAAGGGTATGGAAAAATAGCACAACCATTGACTGAGATAACAAAAAAAGATAACTTTTCTTGGGGAATACAACAACAAACAGCCTTTGAAGAACTTAAATCACAGATGACTTCCGCTCCGGTACTTGCTCTTCCGGATTTTTCGAAGCTTTTTGAGATCGAGTGCGACGCTTCCGGGAAAGGCATCGGGGCCGTATTAATGCAACAAGGTCGACCGATCTCTTATTTCAGCAAGGCTTTATCTGCAAAAACTTTGGGGAAATCGGCTTATGAAAAAGAAATCATGGCTTTGGCCCTTTCTATACAACATTGGAGGCATTATTTATTGGGTCGTCAATTCGTGGTACACACAGATCAAAAGAGCTTGCGCCACTTATTAGAACAACGTATCACTACAACGGACCAACAAAACTGGCTTGCTAAACTCATGGGCTACCGTTTTACGATACAATATAAACCCGGCAAAGATAATCGTGCCGCCGATGCCCTCTCCCGCATACATGAAGGAGCTGAGCTAGCTACTATGTTGTCATTTCCTAAATGGCTAGAGGATAACAATTTAACAGAAGGAATACAAAATGATCAACAACTACAAAAAATTGTTAACAGTTTAATCACCAACAGCAAGTCAAAACCGGGTTACACTTTAATTGAAGGGAAATTATTTTACAAAGGGAAATTGGTAATTCCAGCTTCCTCCCCTTGGGTACCGAAACTTCTTGAAGAATTCCACAATGTACCGAGCGGCGGCCACTCCGGTTTCCTCCGAACCTACCGCCGTTTGGCAGCCCATGTTTACTGGATTGGCATGACCAAGACGGTTCGTGATTACGTCCGCGCTTGTGATGTTTGCCAACGTTATAAAAGTTCAACTTTATCCCCTGCCGGGCTCCTTCAGCCACTTCCCATTCCATCTAATATATGGGAAGACATCTCCATTGACTTCATCACCGGCTTACCTAAGTCAAAGGGATATGAAGCCATACTCGTAGTCGTGGATAGGTTATCCAAGTATTGCCATTTTGTTCCGTTGAAGCATCCCTATACGGCTCATTCCTTGGCTGATATATTTCTTCGCGAGGTTATACGCTTGCATGGAGTTCCTAAATCCATCCTAAGTGACCGTGACCCCATTTTTATGAGCAAGTTTTGGCGAGAAGTCTTCGCCTTACAAGGCAGCAGGCTGAAATTTAGTTCTGCGTATCATCCCGAAACAGACGGGCAAACGGAGGTAGTCAACAGAAGTCTCGAGACATACCTTCGCTGCTTCGCAGCAGAACAGCCCAAACAATGGGCCCACTGGTTATCATGGGCAGAATTTTGGCATAATTCAACATTCCACGTGTCTACTAACACTTCCCCGTTCGAGGTGGTTTACGGCCGGCCACCGCCCACAATTTTTCAGTTCGTTCCGGGAGAGGTTCGTTGCGTGGCAGTAGCTCAAGAACTGAGTGATCGCGATGAAGCACTTAAACAGTTAAAGTATCACCTGTCTCGAGCTCAAGAGAAGATGAAATCCACAGCCGACAAACACCGGAGAGATATCGAATACAATGTTGGTGATTGGGTATTCCTTAAACTTCGTCCCCATCGTCAACAATCCGTTATTCGCCGCATCAACCAAAAGCTGGCAGCCCGTTTTTACGGCCCGTTCTTGATTCTGGAACGCATTGGGCAGGCAGCCTACAAGCTCCAGTTACCCGATTCCGCCAAAATACATCCCGTCTTTCATGTTTCCCTGCTAAAAAAAGCTGTGGGCCAAGCTCCGGTGGAATCAAACCTGCCCGAAGGTTTAGAAGTTGAACCCATCGATACCCCTGTTCCACTGAAATGCTTACTAAAACGCACCATTACTCGTGACGGTAACCGTGTTCCCCAATGCCTCATCCAGTGGCATCCTGCCTCCACAGAAACATCTACTTGGGAAGATGTAGCTACTTTCACAAACCGTTACCCCGACTTTAGGCTTGAGGACAAGCCTAATTTTCAAGAGCCGACTATTGATAGAGAACGTCCTGATGATGAGCCCGTTATGCCTGACCAGCCCACCAGGCCCACTATATGGAAAGTTTACCAACGCAAGGGGAAGACACGTGTAGAGGAGTAATTGGAATTGTTAATTCTGTTAGGGAAGAGAATATATATGTAATGATGTGTAATAGGCTGAGCATCTTTTGCACTTTGCACGTTAGTATTTCGGCCATTGTGGCTTGGGCAGAAAGCATCCATTGTTGGAGCTCTCTGAATTGTGTTTCCTTTTTAATCAATTAACAGCCTTCTTCCCTGAATCTCTATTTTGTGAATTCAATACTTATCACATTTTAATGATATACCTCTTCTGTCATCTGTTGGAATTTGCCTGTGATAAACCTCATTCCGACAGTTGCACTGTCTTTTCCAGGAGCAGTGAGTTTCTGTCATAAACCTCATTCAGGCCTGAATTCTACTTCTTGTCATGTTAGTTCATTTTTGAATTTTTCTTTTAAAATGAATGCAGTTAGTTGCTGTCTACCTGATCAAACCTATACAAAAGTCGCGTCAAGTTGTAGTATTATATATACATAGTTTTTTCTTTAATATTTTATACTCCGTATTGTATATCTACAGGAGCATGAATTTTGCAGTGTTACTTGTCTAAATATCGGTTGTAAAGAATGCTTAAAATGTAACAATAGTTAAAGAGCATGTAATTTAACAAGTTTATATACTAATGCATTGTTAACTAAATGTGGTCTAGACACTTGAGTACCTGTTAATTTCGTTAAAAAGTGATGGCTCTGTTAGACTTCAAGGTACACGAAAGTACCTATTAATTTCGTTAAAAAATGTTAACTAAAAGAGTGTTATGTGTTATGATCTTGTTCTAACGACAATATAACATTTTTTGTTTGAATCCAATAAAGTCATTAATGTACACGATCTCCAACTTGATGGAACCCACAAAATCAAGGTATATTGATGTGTTAATCAACCACAATCACCTAATAAACCATCAAGTAGTTTAAGATTTGACAATATAAACAAAGATAGGCAACATTATTGATATTCAATATATCTGATAAATAAAAAATGGTTGAAGAACACATACTCCCTCCGTCCCATTTTTATTGTCCACTATACTATTTTAGTTTGTCCCATAAAGATTGTCCTTTCCTAAATTTCAACCAATAAAAAAACATTTAAGTGGGAAAGAGAAAATTTGATTGGTGACATAGTATAATTAATGTACTTTTCTTAAACTATGTGCTTTTTTGTAGTAGACAATAAAAATGGGACGGAGGGAGTAATAGGCAACAAATTAAAATATTTAATAATGTCAAAATAAAAGGTGTAAATGACGAGACTACCCTTGGACATCCTATAAATAGACGGCACCTTTCCCTATAAACCCTAAAAACCACAAATCAAATCAAAATGTTGCGCTTATAGGCTAAAAAACTTTCATGCGCTCCGGCGAGCACTTCGGTGATCCTACACCGAAACTTGTGATTTAAACGGAAATAAACTGCAGCTGCCTGATTCCGTCAAGGGAAGGGTCAAGGTGAAGCTTTAACAGTTCCGGAGATGTGAAGTCACAAGTTGGTATGTTGTTTAGTTTGATTTCCATGTTGTTTTCCATTTATTTCATTCGGTTTTCTCATCTAATGCATTGTGGAGGCCATCAGAAGCCGGTTTGAAAACTTGGGCTTTTGTACGAACATCCAAAGGAGCTTGGCATTTTTGGAGTCTTCAAAGATGGATTACCCCCACCCCGTGAGCGTTAGATATCTCAATATGATGGTTGCCTCTGGTACTTCATACCCATGCCGGGCATGTTGGTTGCTGCCCTGAAGAGCTTCCTCAAAGGGAGGAAACTTATGAGGAGGGTGAAACCAAAATAGTAGGTGATTATTACATGCATTAAAGAGAAAGTAAATTGGAAAGATAACCAAATTAGTTAGGTGCTTATTACATGCATGAAAGAGAAAGCATATAGGTGGCTAGTCGTACACTCGTACTACATGTCCTCGACGTGGATGGAAATTTGCTTCTTTTGATAGTTGCACTATCACCTCCCCTTTTAGTATCCCAACTTTGAAGTCACTGGCGTCGTAGTCCCGGTGAAAAGCACTTCGGCAACAACATTACGCCCGAGAGTTTCACCATCCTCATTGCGGTGGCATCTAACAATGAGTTTCCTCCCTTTTAAGAAATTCTCCAGATCGGCGCTCATCATGCCAGGCATGGGTATGAAGTACCACATGCAAGCCTTGTACTCTTTAACCAGAATCTTTGGTTCTCGGAGATATCTCACGCTCACAAGGAGGGGGTAGTCCTTCGTTGAAAAAGGAAGAAATGCCAAATTTCTTTGGATGTTCATGTAAAAGCCCCGGTTTTCAAATCGGCTTCTGAAGGCCGCCACAATGCGTGAGATGAGAATACTGAATGAAATAAATGGAAAAGATGATTAAAATCTAACTAAACAACATGGCAACTTGTGCCTTGACATCTCCGCCACTGTTAAGCTTGACCTTAACCCTTCCTTCGACAGAATCCAACAGATGCAATCTGATTCCGTTTTCATCACAGAAGTTGCGGTGGAGGACCGCCAGAGTGGTCGCCGGAGCGCCAGAAAGTTTTTAGCCGATAAGCGCAACATTTTGATTTGTGATTTTTAGGGTTTATGGGGAAAGGTGTCTGTCTATTTATAGGTTATCCAATGGTAGTCTCATCATTTACACCTTTGATTTTGATATTATTAAATATTGTAATTTGTTTCGTATTACGTATTCTTCAACCATTTGTTTATATCTCAAATGTATTGAATCTCAATAATGTTGCCTATCTTTGTTTATATTATCAAATGTTAAACTAGTTCATGGTTTATTAGGTTATTGTGGTTAATTAACACATCAATATACCTTGATTTTGTAGGTTTCAAAGTTGGACACAGTGTACATTAATGACTTTGTTGGATTCAAACAAAAAAATGATATATTGTCGTTAGAACAAGATCATAACAAGTAACACTCTTTAGGCTGCTCGGAATGGGCCTTTTGGCCGTGGTTTAGATAATATTTGATGAAAGGAGTATTTTACCGGATGACAGTTTTGTTTCATCTTCAAGAGATTCTATAATGCTTAAACATGCTTTGTTGTTATAATTCCAACTTTTTTGAGTTGTTTCATTCGGTTTCGAGTTAACCCTAATTGGTAATTTCCAAAAGTTGAATTTGACAAAATTTTGAAACCCAAAGGGGAAGTGACGCTTCTAACTGAATCAGATTCTGAGTTTTTAGGGCTAACCCTACAAATAGACCACTAACACTGAAATAGGAATCATGATTCAGATTATGAGTCTGACCTATGTTTTGTTGATCTGCGTCTCTTCCACGACATTTTTAACACAGCCTGACCCTGTTAAAAAAAACCAAAATAAATAAATAAATAATCATTAGTTTCACTTGATGTTTCAGAATATAGATTCAAATGCAAAGATCTAGCAATCATCATTTAATTCTAGCAATCAAAGTATAGTAGAAAAATACCCCAATTAGATGCAGATTTTAGATTACTATTGGAAAATTTAAAATCAAACATGATGGACCATACATAACTCATGAATTATTTTCAAGCTTCAGTCATCCACAATCATCCTCATCGTAATGCAAATAAATACAGGAAAGATATTGACAAAACCTAAACGGTATAACATTTCAGTGATCT
Organism: Calendula officinalis; assembly: GCA_963853835.1. Lineage (NCBI taxonomy): Eukaryota > Viridiplantae > Streptophyta > Magnoliopsida > Asterales > Asteraceae > Calendula > Calendula officinalis. The sequence continues at coordinate 30,817,587 of OY970822.1, forward strand.
TTCTTAAGTCCGAAAATGTATCATTTATATTTATAGGTAAAATATTAAGTTTCATGTAATTTAGCATTTGTATGAATTTTTTTTAATATTGACCAGATATTAAATCATTTGCGTCAACTGTAGAAATATATATGCCATGTATTAACATATCAAATTCCATCCATATATTAAGTCTAGTAATTTATTTATCCATTTATTATAGCTTCAAAGATAGGTTTTTACGTTTGTAAATGAGTGTTCAACCAAGATCTTTTCATGTGTATAGTTGAAAATCGTATAGATACATATTTTGAGTACCATTTCATTAGGAGTGAACAAATTAGCATAAAATAGCTGATCTATTGTGAAAATCACAAGGAAAAGGTATACCCACAAGATTTTGGTTTGGTGTTGTTGAGATTTTCAGGTGCTCTTTCTTCTTCTCCAAAACACCAAGGAGGACGATTCTTCTTGATGAACTTCCCAAAATGAAGTAGAAATGAGTATATAATAAGATCTAAGCAAGAAAAATGAAGTAGAAATTTCAATATATAAAAACTTACACAAACGAGATGAGATTTTAATTTCCGGGACAGCAGCTTAACATCCAAAATTGACTGTCTTCAATGGCGAGATATACATTTTAAGAGTGAGATGTTGTAGAGGAAGTTCCTATGGTGACTTGGCAACTTGAATTACTCAATTTGGACTTAAAATGAAGAAGTTGTGATGTTTTGAAGGTTGGTTTGTGAGTGGTGAATGCAAAACCGGAAATAGTGTCTTGTAAGGGTTTTCTTGAGAGGTTTGTGAGTTTCCAAGTGTGATGTAATTGTAAGTAAAGGGTGGGTAGGTTGTATGTGTGTGGTGGACATTTAGAGTGAAAGAGACAAGGAGGAATGAATCAAAAATAAAAAAAGACTCAACTTTAATCACCATTTGGTGATTCAAAAGTGCAGGAAGAGTTAAGCATGGAAAAGTTGTCCTTTTGACATTATTAGTCGAAGGAGGGAAAAAATGGATTTATTGAGAGTTGGTCTAAAGAGGAAATGTATAGGAAATGGATTTATTGAGTGCAGGGCTACATTGGCGTGAAGGTTGGCAAGCACAAGGGACAAATTTGACTTTCAAAGATAGTTCTTTGGAATGAGTGAATGGTTGTGTATGGGTATAAACTGTATTTGATTTGATTTACCCTTCAACCGACCCGACCCGTTCTGCAACTTCAGAAACATTTCCTTTTGCATCTTTAGCAACCCCGCCCACAAATGTTCTTGCAGACTGACCAGCTTCTTTCAGCTTTGTTCCTGCATCATTCAATTAAATTGTTAAAAAAATTGAAAAGTGTAATAGGACAAAAGTTATACTTAATACAACCAAAATCAACCACTCGCCTTTTCTTGCCACTGAGGTGAAACGACTGAATGCATTAAGCTTATTTCAGAGCACAGACACCGATTAGGAAACTTTTTGATAAGTTAGTATTGTTTAAGGGTACTCCTTTGTGATTAGAATAGTACAATGCTAGCCCTGTATATATTCAAAACCTACATTGAACAAGTGAGAAAGTTTTTAATTAATAAATTCTAAGAATACAAATAGATGGTAGTTTGACCATTAAAATCATTCTAGTATATGGATTTCATTCTTTATAAGGTGAAACACTGAATTCTACCATTAGCTAAGTATTTCTTATTGCTGTCAAACACTTAAACCCATAATCATTGATGTAAATGTAACATAAGGAGACGATAGTGCATGTCAATCGTGTCATTTGCAAGCCAAGGATAAAATCAGTTAATTCACATATTTGATGCAAAATTAACCAAACAAATTAATCCAACAAGATTAATTTTTGATTTTATTCACAACTTGAGTGTCTTTAATCTAGAAATAGAGTAACATAGCTAAAAACACATATTTCTTATCTAAAACAGCATCAAACAGATTAATAGCATCAACTATTGCTAAACAGAATCAAATTCCGGGAAAAAGGTCAATAAACAGAAGAACTGAATACTCGCTAATTTTATTCTTATATAACGATGAATACATGTGTATAAACAAAAATATATACCGAAAGCAAACGATCATTCATTCAGCATACATTAAAAAAAGCGTTACGAAGAATGAAACCCTAGAGAATTGCGAAACTGCATCAATGATTTTAGATCATACCTTCTGATTTGCAGTTAACCGATACGAGAGTTTTGGCAGCCGATCACGAACACGGAAGACCAACTAAAAATAAAAAATTTAAAGGGTTTAGACTTTAGAGAGAGAATAGAGAGATGATGATTCGACAGGGAAAGTGACAGTAGGCCCGAAAAATATACGATTGACTAACGTATATTTAGTCAGCTGAATCAACTACTAGATTTAAGCCACGTAGGATGCTGCTGTAGCAGACGTCGGACTACAGCGTATGGTGTGATATAGCTATATTTCTGGATTTTTTCAACAGAACGGTCTAGACTTTAAATTATTATAAAGATTAAAAATAATTTTTTTTGAATGGATTCATTCATTAAAACTAGCAAGAAGCTAGGGAAACAAATACAAACAAAAAACGGAGGAAAGCAAACAACAAAATTAAAAACAAGACATGAGATTATTACACCATTCTGACCAACGGTTATTAAGCTTCTTCGATTTAGACCTACTTTTGATCCAAAAATAAGAATTGCCTCGAATCTCACAGAAAATAAGATGATTTTCTGTTTCCAGTTCAGCCCCGCACAAATCGCAATTTGTTGAGATTAGAGGAATATTACGATGTTGAAGGTTATGCTTGGTAGGAAGCCTGCCATGGTAGGCTTGCCACGCCTTCAAACCGACCCTTGCGGGAACCCATTTGACCCACGGGAAATCTCCTTTGTCAGCACTAACTTCAGCGGCATCGAGTCCCGGCATTGGAACGAAAAATAGTAAGCGCCCATCATATTCCCTCATTAGGATTCGAGGTCTCTTTGTGAAACGCACACTGTCGGGTTGACGGTAATCAGCCCTCACTGACTTTCCGAAGTTAAAGCTCTGTTGTACGATGTCGTACAACGGAGCTTTAACTTCGGAAAGTCGGCGAGGGCCGATTACCGTCAACCAGACTGCGTGTGTTTCGCAAATAAACCCCGAACCCTGGTGAGGGAATATGATGGGCGCTTACTATTTTGCGTTCCAATGTCGAGACTCGATGCCGCTGAAGTGGGTGTTGAATTTAAATTAAGCTGACTCTGCGTGGCGAGGGAAAGGAGATCGACGAAGTTCCCGGTCGTATCATTCACGCAGAGGTGTTGTTTTGAATTCCATAGTCGACTTCGAGGCTAAGGTGAAGAAGGGTGAAGCCATCGTCACGCTGCTCAACTATCCGACCAAGAAGGTCTCGGTCCCCATCCAGAAGAATAGCTAGTATGACCTAAATTGATATGATGTTATAGATATATACCATTTTATCAACTTTTTAGTGACATCATTTTTGTCTTCGTTTAATGATAATTTTCATTTGCTTCTTTTTAATATATTCTACCACTTCTCTATCTAGTGTCACTCACGCTCCATTTTACACGCGCCACTTTTCTCACTTCACTCCCTCACCCATTTTTTTTCCATCTCACTTCTCTCTCTCTCTCTTTCACGTCACTCACGCTCCATTTTACGGACAACCTTACCTAGTGAAATGAACCACCTAAAAAAGGAAAAACCATTTTATCACGCTGCTCAACTATCCGACCAAGAAGGTCTCTGTCCCCATCCAGAAGAATAGCTAGTATGACCTAAATTGATATGATGTTATAGATATATACCATTTTATCAACTTTTTAGTGACATCATTTTTGTCTTCGTTTAATGATAATTTTCATTTGCTTCTTTTTAATAGAATCTACCACTTCTCTATCTAGTGTCACTCACGCTCCATTTTACACGCGCCACTTTTCTCACTTCACTCCCTCACCCATTTTTTTTCCATCTCACTTCTCTCTCTCTCTTTCACGTCACTCACGCTCCATTTTACGGACAACCTTACCTAGTGAAATGAACCACCTAAAAAAGGAAAAACCATTTTAAGGCTACACTTGCACGCTATAAATAGCCTCCCAATGCACAAAACTCACCAAAACAAAACCCTAAAAAACCCTAAAAAAAGGCAAAACTTCTCAAGTTGTATTCCGTCAAGAAAACGACCGCTCTGGGGAAGATCCGTCAAAGTTTGCTGCATGGAACCGGAGCAAAAGAAGCGACTCTCTCAGTTGGGGTAGAGAACGCTACTGGGAGTGAGGGCAAAATTACTATGAAGATTAACAACGAATAAATGAAGAAAAAAGTAGGTTTAGTCGACGGTTTAATGTACAGACTTGAAAACTTGGAGGTGTTTTTAAGTCTGAAGAGGCAAGTTGCCTTTCCAAATGGGGGAAGAGATATTCTTGTATACCATGAGAGAGTGTTCGTTTTGTGAGCAAACCTGAGATCCTTGTAAGGGAATATGATGGCCGCCTTCTCTACTTCATTCCAATGGCGGGGTTTGAGCAAAAAGATGTGAGTTGTGATCTTAAAAGGGGCAAAGTTACCGTGACGGGGAAGACGGAAAAGATGGACAGGATTCCTGGCCGCTACGTGGAGGCGGAGCTCCTGCTACCCGATAACCTTGTGGAGGAGTGCAAACGGGAGGACATCAAGGTGCAATGGGAAAATAATCAAGCTACCGTGAAACTCAAGAGGTGCCCGGACGACAGGAAGATTTCTCTCCGTATCAAGATGGCTTAAATGAATCCAGCAAGCACCTAACGAGTAGCGTAATTTCCTTCCATTTCCATCTCGTAATTTCCTAATTTGATTTGATATACTAGACTATCTTATATCTACATCGATCATCTCGAAGACAAAAAGCAAAAACGAGTATGATTGAAATAGATATAAGATAGTCTAGTACATTAAATCAAATTAGGAAATTACGGAATGGAAATGAAAGGAAAATACGCTACTACCTAGCTGTTTGCTGGATTCATTCTTCATTCAGGCACTGTTGATATGAAGGAGAATCTTATTGTTCGGGTACTTCTTGAGTGTCACGATAGCTTGGCTATTTTCCCACAACACCTCAATGTGTACGTACTCGTTTGGGTTATCCGGTAGCAACAACTTAGTCTCCACATAGCGACCCAGATTGCCATCCATCTCTTCCCTCTTCCCAAACACAGTAACTTTCCTTCCTTTGAGGCTACACCTCGCATCCTTGTGCTGAAACTCAGCCATGGGTATGTAGTACCCAAGGTAGCCATCATATTCCATAACGAATATCTCTGGTTTGCATACGAAACGGACACTTTCAAATGGTAGACGATGATACTTCTTCCCCCATTTGGCAAATCATAGTAGTTAGAAAGACCTCCAAAGTTTTCAATTCGATATTATACCGCCGAATAAACCTGACATATAAAAATATGTGACATAGAACAACATAAATCAAATGGAAAACAAATAAACAGTCCTTTGAAATAACAAACTAAGATCAATAATGGTTATCTTACAACCTTAAAGATTGTAATTGTATCTAAGGTTATCTTCCTCAAGCCGTGACATGGGGATGAAGTACACTGTAACCCCATTGTACGCACGAACCAAAATCTCTGGTTTGTGAACGAACCAACAAACCAAAGAAATTTTGAACGTTATTAGTAGTACTTGTTGCCCCACCTTGCAAATGCATGTTTCCTCTTTATACTTAAAACAAGCTCAAGATTGTCCCTACGACTTCTAATACGAGCAAAGAAACATGACGGGAATATGCACACGTCATTAACATTATTAAAATGGAATAAAAAGATAAATATTTGAAAATTAAACCAAATTTACTTGTTTAGGCAAGAAAGCATCTAACTCAAACTCAAAGTATAACTCAAATGAAACAAGATTTACCTCATCGAGAGTCGCACGTTTTGCTAAAGCTCGACCTATGCTCGACTTTTGCTAAAAAGCCCTAGAATGATCACCCGAGTGGCGGATTCTTGAACCAAGTAGATGGATTATTGGAATGTGTATGCCCAGACAACACATAGAATTTTGGTCATACTCAATTTGATTCGGCCGAAAGGAAAACTAGGGTATAAGTGATTTTCGCCTTGTGGTGGTGGAGGGTGGTAAAACGACATCTATTTTGGTGGTGCTACTGCTACATCTTCATTCTTTTCTGACACAACTTTTGTATTTTTTGTATTCTTTTTGTGTCTGGGTAATTAAGTTTGTGCCAGCCTTGGGCTTTCTTCTTTCTGAGTTGTCTCCTCGGTGTGTACTCATACCAAAATGTACATATTTTCAATTTTAATTTGAATCTTGATACAATATATCTACTATTTTGTACATATGGCATGTTTGTATTCCATATGTAGATAAATGGATGCAGAATACAAGCCAACTCGTCAAGACATTAATTAATACTATGGTTTATTTTAGACATTGTCATACACATGCATTCATGCATGAACCCTCAACCATTCTTACCCTTATATGAAATATAAAATTTGATTCTTAATATTATACTCCCTCCGTCCCTTAATAAAGTTCTCATTTGTGTTGGGCACAACATTTTAGGAAATAGTTAGTGGTGGGGTATTTGGTATTACTTTTGATTAAAATATAAGGTTTGATTGGAGAGAGAAAGTGTTTTAAGAGATAGTTAGTGGTGAAAGTATTGGTAATAATATTATTATATTAAGTAGGCCCCTTATGTTTGAGAAATGGGAACTTTATTTAGGTACAAAATTTGAAGGCAAAATGGGAACTTTATTTAGGGACGGAGGGAATATTAATTTTTTTTAAATAGTGATTTATTTTAAAAACATCAAGAATCTCTTTTGACCAATCAACAAATGCATGCTAGGAATTCAAAAATATGCAGGTTTCACCTTTAAAAAATTACAAGATGCAACTTCTATATTCTTAATGCATGTTCTAAAGAAATACAACTTTTTCAGCTTTAAAATGTCTAGAAATATGTAAACGAGAATTATTGATATGGTTAAACATATTCAACAAAACTATCAATTTATAATCATATAACAAATTTAAGTATGAGTTACAACTTTTAATGAACAGTTCATTTATACCAAATGTGTGTTTTCTAAACCACTTTCAAGCTGAAAACAAATTAGTGTAGCAACCAAATGTTTATTAAGCGCATCTACATACTATTTTTGGTCAATTAAGACTCTACATGTTATTAATATTTCATATCTCAAAATAAAATACTGGTGTACTAAGCATTCCTTAACTAATATTGATTCTAACTAAAATTAACTTCAATTCTCAAGCACAAGAAATAATTGACTTTAGCTTGTACATAATTGAACATTAATCGATTAACATACCTCTATAGAAGTATGAACATGGGTTAAAACTAAAGAGATGGGCTTCTTTCTTTTTTGACACAATAAGTTTAGAATTCATGGGTGCTATGGGCCTAATAATTAATGCTGTAAAAGGTTCATAAATTAGTTTGGGTTTGAGTGGTTGAACATATATTTTTAAAATTTATTATTTTAAATCATTTATATATTCTAAAAGTTTACTGTAGAAGTATGTATGAACTTTACGTATAACTTTAAAACATATAAAATTTACCTGTAAATTTTATTTAACAGTCTAGGTCCACCTAGACCAGCTATGACCTCGGAAACTATCTGTCTTCTTGAGGAAATTGGAAAATTACCTTTCTTGCATTTTTCCTGCAAAAGAAAAAAAGTCATATTTAAATGATCATTTCAGTAAACAATGAAAAATCAACAAACTGTTACATTTGAGAAGCTTAAGTTATCAACAAAATGTTACAAATATCCATCACTGTCTTTTTGGGACTCTTCTCAACAAGTTCAGAAACCACAATAGCTTCACTTGGATCTTGCTTATTCTTTGATATTAACTCCTCCATCTCCTTGTTAATTATAAACACAATAGTCTAATTGTTTCAGAGATCGGCCGAGGTTCCCCGCCGCTATAATCGGAAATTTAGGCGCAAACGTCGGTCACAAAAAAGGGCAGCAGCGCACACACAAAAACAGAGGTATGCAGCTGTTTGTTGGTGGTGGTGCCGGAGGAGATGGCTGCTTCTTGTGGTGCAGATGCAAAGAAATGAAAGAAAATGTGCAGAGATAAAGAATGATAGGTTTGGGGTTTTTTATTATAATTCTTCACTTGGGCCAGTGATACCAACAGTCAGTAACATACATCACCACAACATCAGACGCAAATGGCCCAGATCCAGAGACAAATCAATACGCCCAGATCACACTTAATAGGCCCAATCGAAACAGCAATAAACCGGCCCGATGGCAAAAGGATACACTTTCACAGCTTTGAAAATACTCAATTATGCACGTTTAATTTTGTTATCTTTTAGTTATTTACTTACTCAAGAAGGCTATAATGCCAACTAGTGTCGCATGCATGAAAGTAGGGATACTCCAACATGGAGATCATGAGTATAGATAGACGTTAGTTTTTTTGCATTATAAATTCATTGTAATCTTTTCATTTGGATAGAGCATCAGAAAATTACCCCAAGTCTTTTCTTCTCTATTTTTCTTGGAGTGTAACCAGCTCCAAATAGGTTGTATCAGCATGGTAAATTTTTGACATATGGGCTTAATAATATTATTAAATGGGTTACATATTTGTGTATTTATGAAAATAAAAATCAATAATTGATCAAGATAAATCACGTATTTAAGTATTAAAACTAAGAATATCATTTACTAATAATAACTTTATATAAATAAACACAAACACATTACATTGAACTCAATAGAGAAGTTGAAATATACTCATCCAAGTATTTTGTAATACCTGATGCCATTTTAGTAAACCAACAATACTAACATTATTCTTCAACCTAAGAAAGGGTGACTTAACGGTCAACTGTATTTCACAATTATAGTGAAACATATATCCGACTCTCCTTATGCCGCCTCTTAATATGGCATCAAATAACCCCTTTAGAGGTAGTTGACAACAGACCTATATGTCAAACCCGGTGTCCATCCTTTAGGAATCACATTTTTTGCCACTAAAACCTTCTCGGAATATCGCGATATCAATCGTATCGAAAATGGAGGGTGTAACTCTCTCCCGGGGTCGACTTTCCAGACCGCACCCCATGATTGCACCATTTCCAACCACTCGTTACTGCCTTCCTCTTTCAAACTCACTCCTGCTAAATCTCCATCCCCTTCTTCAAATTCAACCACTGTTGCAAAGTAATTAGGGTTCGACCCCTGGTCTACACGGAACACTATGTTCGTGCTTGAATAATCACACTCAACTCTGAAAAGGAAAAATAAATAATTATGGAAGATTATAAATTATGATCAAATGAGTATCGATAATAGAAATAATTACCGTGCATATCGGATTTGCAACACTCCAGCATCACGTAAATGTTTTTCTTGTCCTGGTTTTGCCATAGCACCGAATGCAGTTCCACTAAGATCAAAATGCGCATGGTCAGAGGCACACGAACCTCCCGGGCAAAAATCAGTAATCACAACCCTAGCAGCCTTGCCAGAACATGATGGGTGATTGGTACATTCCACCTATGTTACAACAAAATTTGTTTTAATCAAATAGACATATTTGAACTCATAAATTTTATAAGAATAAGAGTAATGGTATTTAGTCCTACTATTTGGTCATACTCATATTTCTACTCATTAGATGAAGATATGTGTCAAAATCAAAGCATAATATTAAGAGAGAGAATTAGTGGATTACACATGTCATCCTATCAAGTAGTTATTAGGACTATGAGTTGGACTAAATATTGTTTTTCTTTTTATAATATAAACATTTTTATTAACATGGGGACCACTAGCTAGCTACCTCATAGCATGCCCCGCATTCTTTTCCTGCATTGTAAAGGGATGGACCTATTCCCGTCACCATGGAAGAAAATGGTGCTTGTGACACTGCATTTCCATACCCACATGAACCCCCTGCATTGTTTTTACCAATTTAACCTTGCATTAGCACTATACAAAATCAACATGCAACACACGTAAAAGGGCAATTTTGGAAGAAAAAATAAATACCGCCAACTTAAATTCTTGTTCAATTAAATGGTAGTGCATGCATATACTTACCGTCACTTCCGGCACCATCGGGGCTGCCATACCATGTGGCGCCAGCGGTGGACCAATGGGTGGCAATGGTTGATAAGTTGAAGTGTGTTGGTCTTATGGCAAATGACAATGTGAAGAAGGTTAGAAGACATGAGAACAAGAAATGAGATGAATTAGTGGTCATTGCTATGCGAATTTACCTAATTTTTGCTTTTTTAGGGGTTGCAAAAGTGGTTTTATAGAGTGATTTGGGGAGCCTTGTTGCTTTCAAGTCCACGTTTGCCATGTTCCTAATTTGTCATGTTTGGGTTATTTAAGTCAAATTCGTGCAATGTCAATCGTTTAATATTTTAATCATTAAAGATAGCTCACAGCGACATGAACTTGGTAACAATGTATTTTTCCATGTGTGCCCAATACCTCGATCATATGCGATTAAATGGTTAATGCATTCTTAATGCGTATATGATTCGTCATGATTATCTCACCTCATATTTGTGCAAAAATGGTATTGGGATATACAATCTAAACGACAAAAAGACGTGTAATAGCTAAGACGAATAAAACATGGACATGTTCTATGACAAGATCAACGTGTTTGCTTGTTTAAAGGGTTGTTTGGAAAAGTTTATGTAAAGAGTTTATAAACTTATTTAAGCTAAAAATTGCTTACATATAAGTTTATAAGCTAATAAGCTGCTTACATAAGCTTTCCCAGACAACCCTTAAGTTACGATTATCACGTTCGAATTCAATCAGTACATTTAATTGTTCGATTCTATCTCAAATACAAGTGACAAGTTGATTTGAAGATATTGACCCTATGTTTAACTGTAAAGTCTAAACATATATTTTGAAAACCAAACACGTAACACGAATTTGAATTCAGTTGCAAATTTTTGGATGTAAATAAATATGTCATTCTCATCACAATTGTTCAAAGACAACGGAAAACTTATAAATACAAATTGCCAGCAGTTGGTATCGAACTTGCATATAATTATTAGCTTACAAAACTTTGGAGCGGTTTGATATTTGATAACTGAGTAATGTTGACTGAGTGAGAACTTCCGATTGAAACTATGTTATTTAATTATATCTCTAACTAACTGCCGAATGGTGAAAGTTAAGTTAGCATCGAGTCAGAGACAAATTTGGACCGAGTCCACCCTTTTTTTGTTCGAACTATATCAATAGACAAGTTTGGATCAATTAAAACTGATGAAATATGAGCAAAGGAAACATTTTTGGACCGAATCCGAAGTTGAACCGAGTTTGAAGTTATACCCCATAATCAAACAGGAGCTAGGTTATTGAAAGGTTTCACTATTATCATATAAAATCGCTACTGGATTCGTTATTTCAAAAGATCATGTTTAAAAGTAGATGTAAGAATATTAAGAACTAAATGAATTTTGAAGTATAGAAAGTTACTTGGTGAAATATAACAATGACGTTATGCCGCCCATACTATTTCATTATTTGGAGTTTCTTCATGAAAAGGTTAGGACGATTTTTTAGTAATTGGTGGTTCAATTAAATTATGATACTTATATTAAAAATAAATTAAATAACCCCCAATGATCCTGCCGTTAATGGTGGTTATTGGTCGTTGCCTTTATACTCAACGCATATGACATTTTTGTCCCTTTTATAATTATATATTTTTTTTATTTTTTTTATTTAATAATTGATCTTATTCAGAAAATGAGTTTGATGTGAAATTTGTTTTGGACTTTCATGTATAGATTCGATTATTTAATTACTTATAATAAATCCCACTGAGAAAGATATTTCACCCACCGAATCTGTTTTGCTCTCTTCGTGCAAATAAATCATTTATATTTATAATTTCATGGTGGTATTCTGGGAAATCTTTAACTTTTATGAAGTTTCAAATAATAAATTTTAGTCATTGGATCAAAAGATCCTTTAACCAGTACAATTATCAAATCACATATGATTCAATATATAACCACCACCGCCGGCCATCATTGCCGCCACCGACTACCTCCGCCGCCACTGCCTCAGCCGACCTCCTCCGTTGCTGCCGACCACCTCCGGCTGCCATTTCTCTATAAAATCCTTGGTGGTGTTGATATATTGAATCACGCGTGATGTTGGTGGTGGTGGTGATTTGAGTATTGTTTAATCCAAATATTGAGATTTGTCTCTAAAGAGTTTACAAAAATAATGTAACTTCTAGAACGTTTCTTTATAATTTCGTACGATTTCTTGTACTTCGACAAGAAAAATAATGTTCTCAAGTTTTTTAGTACAAGCTTTGCTAACCGGCAACACCTTTAAAAGATTGTTACATATTTTATCAACTTGTATTTTTATTATTGGAGCATAAATTTCTAAAATACAGAAAGTACTTACTTCATCCGATTCAAAATAAGTGATACACTTTTACTTTCACGTTTTTTGATGCAAAATATTGTAATAGGGATTATGATAGATTAAATGGGGTAATTGGTGAAGAAGGGTCTCATCTTTAACTTTATTGAAGAAAGAGAAAGTAAATTAGAGAATCTTAATGATGTTTAATAAAGTTAAGGGATAAAATGGTAATTTTATAAATAAAAATTTACCAAATAAGGAAAGTGTAACTTATTTTGAATCATCCATATTAGGAAAGTGTAACACTTATTTTGAATCCAAGGAAGTATTAGTTAATACACACTACTGATACATATTCTAACATTTTATTGATAACCTAAGAATTGTCATATGAATGTGTACACGCAACTTAAACAAAAACTTTTACTAATTAACCGCACGATTTGATTCTTTTTGTCTTTGTTTCTAATCCATATGAATATGTTTAATTGTGTTCCAAAGAACACGTCCAAAACCCCTATATTGAGATCCTTAAACACCTTAATTAGCTTAGAGATTTCTTTGAGCATTTGAGCATAATTCATAATTATGAGCGTTTTTTTCATCAACTCTTATAATTTACTCGTATTTTAAAGTTATATTACAATTACCAAAACATTTTTTTGTGAAGATGATAACTCTATGATTTTTTTTTTCTTTTCTAAAGGCACCTAATACCCCACTTGCTCCAATCGGGGCTTGAACCCATTACATTTAGGTCCATGAGCAATACCATATACACTAATACCACTAGACTACTAGCGTTGGATAACTCCATAATTGTTTTAGCTATTACGAAAGTGACATCCCCCTAGTTTTTGCCTTGTTTTGATATATAATCAAAGAGTGTAATGTCTACGAGTACCCGTTCTAAATTTAAGTTTTTGTATTAAAGTAAAACAACGAATTAGTTAAACTTTTTGGAATAAGAATGTCATAATATAATATAATTTATTTTCTTATCGTCTTTAGCTACAGTAATTTTTCTAAATATTAAAATAAAACATAAATTATTTTAGTATAAATTTTTAAAAACCTTTTAAATTTTTTTGATGCTTTCAGCTTTTAAAATGACCCAAGAATCTTAAAAAACAATTTTTAAAGAAGCCAAAAAAGTAGGAGACGAGTTTTGAAAAAAAAAAAAAGTTCGTACTAAAGTAAGAGTACTTTTGTTTAGATATGAGAACTTTTAACTTTTGTTATAGGACCCGTTTGTTGTAATATACTAATCTTCCTATATATATACATCTACACATGATTCAAGTTTGACATCTCACCTGCTTCAAGTTTTTGATTAGCTAATAATGTCACGTGTAATTTACTGGTTGGCCCACAATTTCCTCACAAACTTCCGTAGACTTCCTAAGATGCAGTTAATTCTATGCGGTTTTAAAGGAGACGAGATCTTCCCTCTTAATCAACACATCCTGTCAAATATGGTTTTAACAAGTATCTCGCCCCTTTCTTTATTTACTTCCTAAAATTTGGTGACAGCTCCAATCAACGATTCAACATGTATCTCGCCCCTTTCTTCATTCTATTCACCATAATCTTGCTCATCCTCTTTCTCGCTCTAAAGCCATCACCAAATTCCATTCCCAAAACCCTATCAAACTCTAAATCCGCCACTGCTTCAACTTCCATCTCCGGCACCGGCAACAACTTGTCGGAGGTTCCTCGATTCGCGTACTTCATTACCGGCACTAAAGGAGAAGGAGCTCGTCTGGACCGGTTGCTTCGAGCGGTGTACCATCCGCGAAATTATTACTTATTGCATCTGGATCTGAAAGCTTCAGAGTCAGAGAGGATTGATCTCGCGAAGAATGTGAAGATGCTGAAGAATGTAATGGACCGGTTTCTTATTTGTTGGGTTTGATATTGAATTATCAATATCAAATACTGTTTTAATATCTTAATTATCTATTTATATAATCACCGAATATATAAAGTTTACAACAATCTTTAAGGTTCTTTAAGTTATATATTATTGTGTATATATACACATATTTTCTTTATATATATTCTGTGACTAATAAAATATTAGACAAATGGAAATTGAGATATTATTTCAATGGTTAATATATATATTTTCCATCCACCTCCTCCCTCAACGTACCGACCCGGAATTCCATCCACCTCCTCCCTCTTCGCCGTCTAGGTAACTTTGCTCCCTTGAAGATCACACTCCACATCCCTATACTCGAACCTCGCCAATGGACCGAAGTAGATCTCGGGTTTGCTCGCAAACTGAACACTCTCGGATGGTAGACGGGAATGCCTCTTCCCTCATTTGGCAAACGTTGTTTGCCTCTTCAGACTTAAAAACACCTCCAGGTTTTCAAGTTTGTACATTAAGCCGCCGACTAGACCTTGTTTTTGTTTCATTTGTTCGTGACCGTTGTTAATCTTCACAGTAATCTTGCCCTCACTCCCAACAGCGGTCTCTACCCCAGCTGCGAGAGTGGCTTATTTTGCTCCGGTTCCATGAAGCAAGCTTTGACTGATCTTCGCTGCGGAGGTTTTTTTTTTTGAAAGGATGGAGAAATTTTGCCATTTTTTAGGGTTTTGTGCTTTGGGTGGTGAGTTGTATGCTTTGGGAGGCGTGCTTTTTATAGCCTGCAAGTGTAAATGTATTATTTTTAGTAAATTTTGCTCACCTATGAAAAAAATTCGCAAGTCAAAATTTTTTGCCCACCTATGAATAAATTTTGGGTACCATCCCTGATTACTTGTGATATGGAAATAGACGCATTAAGTTATATTTATTACTTACAAATAAAAATGACATTTTATGTAAACGCTGAAAGTTTTGTGATGAAAACGGAATAACAAACTGCAGCTGTCGGATTCCGTCAAATGAAGGGTCAAGGTGAAGCTTAACAGTTCCGGAGATGTAAAGGCACAAGTTGGTGTGTTGTTTAGTTTGATTTTCATCTTGTTTTCCATTTATTTTATTCGGTTTTCTCATCTCAGACATTGTGGCGGCCTTCAGCAGCCGGTATGAAAACGGGGGCTTTTATACGAACATTCAAAGGAGCTTGGCATTTCTAGAGTCTTCAAAGAAGGACTACCGGCAACCCGTGAGCGTTAGATATCTCCGAGGACAAGAGATTACGGTGAAGGAATATGACGGTTGCCTCTAGTACTTCCTACCCATGCCGGGAATGGTCGCTACTGATTTGGAGACATTCCTCAAAGGGAGGAAACTTACTCTTACGGGCCCCCTAACCGTATCACAAATTTTAGTCTTAATTAGAGTTCAAAACAGAGATTATATATTTCACAAATTTTATTATTAATAAGAGATTATATGGTTGGTTTTTGGTCAAACACAAACTTATATTTTTGTGGGACAAATTTAATAAAGTCCTATCTTCACTTTTACCTCGCATGAGTCATTAACTCGACTTTATTCGTTAAAACTTAAAACTCTAAAGATGACTTGAGTTTCTGTTCCATTGTAAGTAGTGAGTATTATGAAAGAATGTTCAACGAGTAAAAACCACCAAGTTGAAAGTTAATATGACATTTTTTATATATGAAAAAATACCACATATTTATATATGAAAAAAAAATACCACCATACTTTCATAGTTTTTCCGCAGGCGTAAATAATATTAGTCAACATTTTTACCTCCTCAATCAATTATAAAGTTAACAGATGACTAATATCAAGGATCACAGCATTTAACTATTTATAACGTACGTAGCTTGACACAAAAGTAAATATAACAACTTATACGTAAGTGAAGTAATTAGAGCAAGAGATGTGGTGACTTTTTTTCTCGTGATCAATGCCCATGTGGCAAGTGCTCACGACACCCTTCATTTTGTGATGAATTATGGTTTCAAGTGATACATAATGGTATATTGGTGTCTTTTTTTTCAAATTATAAAAAAGAGGATAAATGGTTGATATGGATCATAAAAGCGTACTTGTGGTGTTTTGTGGTAGTGGATGAAAATATGATGTGGTGTAGATATTACACTTAGGTGCTGTTTGTTTTTTGCAAAAAGATCTTCCTGAGGTCTTTTGTCTTCGCCACGCAGATCACGGGCAGATAAGGTGTTGTGCAGGTGTTTGTTTTTTCGAAGCCCGCAGACAAAAAAATGTCTGCCTACAGCCCTTTTCCCACAGACTTGGAACAAAGCTTTTTTTATCTGCCAAACTTAAATAAAAAAACGTTGGCTTCCTCCTCCCAAAAACCCTACCCAAAACTTCCGCCTCTATCATCTTCTTCCCCTTGCCAGCCACATCTCCGGTCACCGTCGATTTCTCCCTCACCGGTCGCCTCCTCCGTCGACGTCACCTCACTGGTCTCCGCCGCCGTCGAGATCCTCCTCCTCCGTCCTTTATCTTCTCCGATGAGAAGGAGATTGAGAGATTTGTGATGACGATCCATGCCGCCGCCTCCTCCTCCGTACTTCATCTTCTCCGACGAGAAGGAGATCGAGAGATCTGTGATGACGATCCACACCGCCGCCTCCTCCTCTTCCTCCATCCTTCATTTTCTCCGACGAAGAGGAGAGACATCGACTTTGATGTCGAAGCCACACAACTGCCATCTCTAGCCTTCATCTTCTCCGGGAAAATAACGTAGATCTCATGTAGGTGTTTGTATGTTATTAATCTGTTATGCAGAAAATTGTATTAATTCTCTATTACGCATATCTCAAATTTGATTTATTATGCAAAAATAACTTCTGGCAAGAAATTAGCTTAAATTTGTATGTTAATGTAAGAAATTTGTGTGAAATTTGTATGAACTGATGCAGACAATTGTTGTTGTATGTTATTAATCTATTATTCAGACATTTGTATGATTTTTTATAGAAATTTGTTAAATTTTATTTGTTAAAAAATTGATCTGCATATGTTAAAAACAAACAACTGTTTCTTGCAGACTACAGACCTTTGGTCCGCCTTAGAAGTTATAGCAGTTGGCAGATGTGGTCTGCAGACAGCAGATCTTTTTGCTCTGAAAAAACAAACAGCACCTTAGTGTTCTTATAGTTAGGTTCAAATGGATGTACCTGCACGATCGATCATAAAACTTTATTTTTCATGATTGAAAATATTAATTTTCTAACATATATTAATTTTCTAACATATACGCCGGTGCATATATCATAGTGCATGCATTTAATAAAGTAGTTAGTTCATAAAAAAATATTGAATAACACAAACTAACTTAAACGTGTATATCGCATATACAGAATTTTGTTTTATTTTATTTTAAATAATTTGATGCCTTTGGCTTTAAACGTGTATATCGCATGATTTTGGTTATCAAGCATGTAGAAGTGAAGGGACGCAAGGACGGTATGAATGTATTATACATCATTTTTATTGATTTACCGGGTAAGTTATACAAGACCTTGGATATCAAGAGAGATAGATAATGAACTCTTTTTTTGTAACTATTCCAAAGGAGAAAGGAAATAGGATGTGTAGACTCAAGCACCACGAGATTACATTATTGTTTTGGCCAAAGAAGCAGGAAGAAATGACACTCCAAGAGATATATATTATGCTTTCAAAGTCTCCTTCATTCAATGAAAATATGTCAATAATCATGTTATCGGTTCGGTTTCGGTTTTTAAAATTCAACATTCTCGGTTTTGGTTCTATTGGTCTTGGTTCGGTTCGGTCCTTAGATAGGAATACGCATCCGAGCTAAAAAAACTGAACATGAACCGAACCCAAACCGAAAACATGTAACCGATTCAGTTCCAGTTTTAAAAATTCATCATTATCGGTTTCGATTCGATTTTCGGACAATGTTCACCCCTAATTTTAACTGTATGGTAGACGGTGATTTGAGTTGAAAGACCAAAAACATAACAATGGATATTACTTGGGAACAATTTGTTTAATACATACGCATACATAAATTAAGATTGACTTATTTTTCTGTTTGAATTAAAGAATTATAATTTTTTTAATGGTAAACACGCCTTTCCTAATTTCTACACCTTTATGTTTACACCGGGACTTGAACCTATAACCTTATGAGACAATTAAAAAAATTATATAATTAGTATGTACAAAAAACAAAATTTTCGTGTAAACATGAGCTAAGGATAAAACCAAAGTTTAACAATCAGTTAATTCGCATATTTGATGCAAAGTCAACCAAACAGATTAATCCAAAAAGATTTTTTCTTGACTTTATTCACCAGTTAAGTCTTTTTAATCTAAAAATAAAGTAATAAAGCTAAAAACACATTTTCCTTATCTAAAACAGAATCAAACAGATTAATCACATCAGCTATAGCCAAACAGCATCAAATTCCGCATAAAAAGGTCAATAAACAGAAGAACTTTATTCTTATCTAACGATGAATACATGTGTATAAACAAAAATAAAAATACCTAAAGCGAACGATCATTCATCCAACATACATATAAAAATTAAAATAGCGTTACGAAGAATGAAACCCTAGAGAATTGCGAAACTGAAACAATGATTTTAGATTATACCTTCCGATTTGCAGTTAATTGATGCGAGTTTTTTGGCTGCCGATCACGAACGAAACATGGAAGAACACGGCTATACGGTATGAGCAAGATGGCGTGGTAGTGGTGCTGAGGTGGAGCCTATGTGGAGTGGACCACACCACCGGGAGAAAAAAGGAACACCATTGTTAAGATCATTATCTATTGTGTGTGTTAAGATCATTATCTATTGTGTGTTGCACATGGGTGATTTTAGCAGTGTGTTGGACTATCAAAAGCGTGACAAGGGATAATACTCGAGGACAATTAATACTCTTTCCGTCCCAAAATTATTGTCCATATTTGAATATCACAGTTTAAAAAAATTGTATTTATTACATTGTTCAACCAATAGAATTTTATTTGATTGGTTGAATTTTCAAGTGGACAATCATTTTGGGACATTTAGAAAAGGAAACATGGACAATAAAAATGGGACGGACCAACGGAGGTAGTATAACTTTTAAAAATTTAAAAACTAAATGTGACCTCTAGACAACCACAAGAACCATTGGTGCATATTACTCTAAAATTAACCTAACCACCGTTAGCCAAACAAGGATTTTAAATATATATTTTTATCATATTAAATTATTAATTGTTAAACGAAGTCAACTATATACAAAATACTATGATTTATATAAGATTGATCTTGATTTATCAATGATTTAAATGGTTTTTAAAGCATACGAAGGATCAATGTGATGTAGGATTGTACACTCTGTGACTACCATATATGGGGGATGTGGATAATTGTCCAAGTGTCTATGGTCATATTAAAAAGTCTAGATCATAACTAAAATCATATTTTTTGAAGTTAAGTTAATTGAGAATACTAGAGGCCAATGGGTTAAAATTATGCTGTCAAACAGTTTAATTTTACATGTTAAATAAGTGATAAACAAATGGGTTAAAATTGCCTCTACATATGTTTTCCAAAGAATATGCTAAAGAAATGCCACATCATCATCAACAACAATCCGTGATCTCGAATCTTGACCTTTTAATGCATCGTGACAACAATCTTTAAAATCTTCAAGATTGTGGGCTAGCAGAATCGTGATCATAATAATGTGATACGATCTTTATATAAAATTTCTTCAAGTTTCCCACAAATCGTCTTTATATCAGGCCGAAGAGAAGGTGATGGAGAACAACAATCCATTGCCAACCGAAAAAATTCCAAAACGCGTTCTTCATTAATCAAACTTCCCTCACCACCATTGTTTTCATCATCAATTAATATATCCGGATGATACAAATCAGATATCCTATGATCCAATATTGCATTCCTCAACGTATTTGCCAAATAAGAATCATGATCAGTGTTTGTTTTCTTGTTAACTGCTTCTTTGCCGGTAATTAATTCTAGTAAAATCAACCCAAAATTGTAAATATCGGCCACCTCATTAATATCGTCCATTTTGATCAATTCGGGTGCTTTGTAACCCTCAATTGAAGCTGTTTCGAGCATGTCTTGAGCTGCAGTCGGATTCAAGAACGCGTGTAGGCTGAAATCGGATATAAATGGCTGCTGATTTTGGTCTAAGAGTATGTTTTTTGACTTTAGATTTCCATGGATTATTGGTTTGTCAAGTTCGGTATGTAGGTAATGTAATCCTTTAGCAATGCCAGTTGATATCGTTGAAATAACTGTCCATTTATGGCATTTGTCCTTTCCATCTGCACATAGTTTAAAAGATAAAAATGTTATTACAAAATATTCTAATTTGTTGAAAATAAACAATAAGAGGATGTATTTATTATAGTTACACTTGGGCATCTTTCAATTTTAAGCCTTAAACATATTCCAAATCAAATACTTAAGCTATAGAATCCACATATTGTAACGACCCGAGATTTGTAAGTAAATAAATTGAATAAAAATACGATAAATAAGGATAAATCGTTTAAAGAACGTAGGAATTGGTTTCGCGTCGTTTGGAGACCGTATGAGAAAGTTATGGGCGAAACCGGGTCGAGACAACAACCGAAAAGTGCAGCCCTGCTGCACGTGTAAAGTTCGCGCCGTGAACTTGGGGTTCCCGATCGGGAACTCCGACCAGGGAGTTGGGGGTTTTTGGCAATTGAGGTTCACGCCTAGGTAACGATCGCGAAGAGTTCACGAACATGCAAAGTTAGCGACGCGAAGTGGGTTCGCGACGCGAACTCCGGACGACCAGCATTAAAATCGGGTTTTGGCTCATTTATGTCTTTGGCAAACCCTAGTTTCTCTCTTGGGCGATTTTCGAGTGCAAAGGCTGGTTGAGGTCGATTTCTCCATCAAAGCTTGGTAGACTTCACTCCTAGTTGAAGATTAAAGGTATATCTTCACTCTTTGATCTTTGTAGCTTTAGATCTATGTATTTTGATGGTTGGGTTTGAAACCCTAGCTATTGGGGGTTATGGTTTATGGTGAATAAACGTTGTATACACTTGATAGATGGTATAGTAGCAAAGGAAACAAGTGTATGATTATGATTCGTAAGAATCTTAAGGGTTGGTCAAACCTAGGGTTTGGTAAATCACCATAATTGGTGGAAATGAGTTAATAAGTGTTATCTAGAGATAGATGGACACATGGGTAGTAGAATGTGATGTTGATAATCTTGTGATTATTGTATTAGGCATTTGGTGAGGTCTTGGAAGTTGACCGAATTGTGAAGCAAGGAAACTGACGTAAAGAATACGGTTGGAGCACTTATTTGCTAACGTGAGTACATGAGACTTTTAAACTGGGTACATAGCAAATAGTCCTGAAAGTACATATGATATTGTATCGGTCTTTATTAACAAATATTTGATAAAGATATTAATTGAAAATGTATGAGAGTATGTAGAACGTGATACTAGAATGTGTCTAGTATGATTGATGAATTTGAAGTAAATTATGATAGATCCAAGTAATTATGGAATCTATATTAATGAACAATAAATATGTAGTAAGTGATTAAAAGAATGTATACGGAGCCTTTATTAATAAATATGTATTAGTAAAACAATTGGGAATGATTTTGTAGTAATGAGTACCTATTGGTAAGATATACTAATAAGAGTAAAGAACGAATATATATGAGAAAGAATATGATGTGACTAGTAATAATTGTCTATTATAGTCAAGGGAGAGATAAAAGTATTATGTGATCGATAAATAAGAAATGTATCTTATGTATAAAGTAAGTATGGACCTCATAGGGTTCATAGATGTAGAAGTAACTGTGGTTGCTTATGATCGGGTCCATGGGACCATACAGGTACATTCACACTGTGGTGAACTAATTATATGTCGTTAGCATTAGATGACTAACTTGTTTGATATTGGATGTGATAGCCGAAGGCTTTGACTGTCATAACTGTTAGGTTATGGTAAGAGATAGATGGTGGTGACGCGGGGGACCCCTGGTCACTGGACGGTGGTATATATGTTTATACACCGAGTGTATATATGTTTATACACTAAGCACACGGGTGCTTCTAGTACGCATATGTTTGGTACTAGGTATGTTAGGTTCTAATACATATATGTTTATGTATTAGATATGTTGATTGGACGGTGGTATATATGTTTATACACCGAGTGTATATATGTTTATACACTGAGCACACGGGTGCTTCTAGTACGCATATGTTTGGTACTAGGTATGTTAGGTTCTAATACATATATGTTTATGTATTAGACATGATTGGGCTTCTGGTACATATATGTTTATGTACTAGATATGATTGGGCTTCTGGCACCTATACGTTTAGGTACTAGATATCTTTGCTAGGAACGCAAAGTAGTTAGAGTCACAAAAGGGTGACTAGACGGTATTTATGTAGTTTATATTTATGTTTACATATTTGTGAAATGTCTATTATTGGGGTCTAAAACCCATGTATCTCACGAGACTATTTTGTCTCACGTACTACGTTTGTTTTGTGGCTATGTACTCAGGTACAGGTTTGAAGTGATAGAAGGTTGCACTAGAAGTGGCCTAGAGATGCTTAGTTCGGGAGCTCATAGGTAGATCCCGTTTACCTATGGTTTTGATATACTTGGTGACACCGTATTTTTGTAAACTCTGATAAAGGTTTTAAAGTTTTTGATAAACTGTATTTTGGACAATGTGTCAAATGTTGGGAAATTGTATTTTAAATGATTTAAACGATGTTATAAAAATACGGGTGTTACAACTTGGTATCAGAGCTATAGTTTAAGTGAATTAGGTTGGATGTCCATCCTAGTCTTAGACTGTAGCATTAGGAATGTAAGATTCCTTGAGATCATTAGGTTGACCTTGAGACTTTATGTTAAGTTTAGGGTTGAACCTAGGGGACCTATGAAAGTGATGTGATTATGGATAATCAGTGTTATGAGACTCATGTCAAGTACACGAGGTACTAATTGTTTAATGTCTTTCGTATAGTCAAGATCGAAAGAAATGGTTAACACTCGAAGAAGTGGGAAAGCCCCGGAGGGCCGGGAGGAGGATACACCTCATGTTGAGGCTGGGGTTGAACAGGAAAGTCAACCGTCGATGCACCAGGTGGGTGAATCGGAGGTCGGAGCTAATAGAACTCCGGTGACCATGGCGGACCTCCAAACTATTATTGATCAACTCAAGGGAGTGGTGGCCGATGAGGTGCACCGCATAATTGGGGACCGTGAGAGGGCGGATGGAGATCGTGTATCCGAGGCTAGATCGGATGAGAAAACCAGGGGTGGTGGCACTCGAGTGGAGAAATCCTCCACAGGTGGTTGTAGTGATGCAAGGGCGAGGCCCGATGAAAATTATGGTTGTTCTTTTAAGACATTCATGGCTTGTAAGCCAAACATATATACGGGTAGTTCGGACCCGAAGGTAACTATGAGGTGGATCCGAGAGACCGAGCGGGTCATCGGAAGTAGCAAGTGCAAGAAAACCGATATGGTGTTGTATGCATCTCAATTGCTAAAAGAGGATGCTATGGTCTGGTGGGACATAGTTTATGAGACCCTCGGGAGGGAGGTGATAGAGAGAATGTCATGGGATGAGTTTACCGTGAGGTTGAGGAAGAAATTTTGTCCCGACCGGGATTTGGAGAAAATGCATGAGAAGTTTGTGACCCTAAGGAAGGGTGAGATGTCGATCGAGGAGTACACGAGGGAATTCACGGGATTACTTCCGTTTGTTGCTAAGACCTACTCCGAGGAGAGGTTGAGGGTAGTTAGGTATGCTAGTGGGCTACCTTGGGATTATCAGTTGGAGGTAAAGAGAGCGGTCACGCTAGATGAGGCCATTAGTGCCGCCCGAGGTGTGGAAGAGGTGAACGTGGCAAAAGTTGCCGAGAGGGCGTATGTGGGAGATAAGAGGAATGCCGAGAGTGGATCGGGTACGGTTAAGAAGGGGAAGTTCACGTCGAACTTCTCTAGGCAAGGAAGTGTAGCCTCGTGCAAGAGGTGTGGGAAGAATCATACCGGCGAATGCCGTGGGGAACCAAAAATTTGCCATGATTGTGGAAAGACGGGACATTTGGCCCGAGATTGTAGATCCAAACCAATGGCCGAGGTTGAATGTTACTCGTGCCATGAGAAAGGGCATTATAGCCACGTGTGCCCGAAGAAGAAAATCGGAACGCTTGTGTCAGCGGCTCAAAAGAAGGCGGAGCCGGCAAAGGTGAGAGGACGATCCTTCCTACTCACACGGGAGGAGGCGCGCGATGGGGCGTCAGGTTCGGGAGCTAAGGATTAAGCGGCCCGTAATTGTAGTATTGGATGATTAGGCCGGTGTGCCATTTGTTTCCCTAAGATTTTAGTTTTGGGTATTATTGTAATCCTTCCGAATGCTATGGTTAAAAACATAATTTGAATGGTATGAATTTTATTGTTAATTTATTTACTTGAAAGATTTGAATTAGCAAGGTTGAATAATTGTCGAGGAGAGTAGTGGCATTTGGTAAGACCATTGAGATGGATTGGATGATTATGCACCAAGCCAGTTTGTTGTGTGAGTATAGCCATATTGTTAGATTGTTGCCCAATTTGGTGTTTACGGGAAATAGTAGATGAGTTGTATGACGTGAATAGTCATCGTGGGAATAATCTTCCGGGTTGAATGAATTCGTATTATTTTTTTTTAGAATCATAGACCGGAGTCGGTTGGTTGACTCAAAGATGACCGGGATGACCGGTGAAATTACGGTTAATAGAATTGAGTGATAGTTACTTCGGTAGCGACAAAAGATTTGGAAATATGGTAATAAAGAGATGAACCGATTAATGATGGTTAATGTGTAAGTGGAATGGTAAATAACGAATAGAGAATGTTATTAGTTACCCGCGGGGTACGATGCATGTGCATCATATGATGACCTTGGAAAGCATATAATTGTGAAAAGATAATATTATGTCATATGAATTGTGCTAAGTAATATGTCATATGGGAGACATACGAATGGGAAGGAAAACAATGAGGCGTCTTGTGGGAGAGGTGCTAGAATGCACGATAAATGATTTGATGATGTTTGTATGATATTGGCGTGACATATACATATGTTAGTATATGTGCATGATGATGATGTTTATTTGATATTGGTGCGATATATACATATGTTTGTATATGTGCACAATAGAGATGTATTGATGGTATTGGTGACATATACATATGTTTGTATATGTGCACAATAGAGGTAGTTAGATGGAATTGGCGTGATATACGTGTGTATATCTATATGTGTATATATGTTTATGTGTTTTTATGATGAATGTAGAACCATGTGGTTAATAAATATTACTATTATGTTATGATAAATGAGAATTTGGCTTGAAATGCGGGTTGCATTTAGGTCATGTAAATGTAGGGGATGCCTACGATTTATAGAATAGAAGGAAAGAGAAACTCCTAGTGAGCAAATTACCATGTGGTAACCCAGACATAGTACGCCGTATAAGGGTGTGGGATGTATTACGGTAGCGGGCCTAGTACCGATAATTTAAGTTGATCAATGTGATACAAAGATGGTTGAAAGAATACTAAGTGATAGTATGAGTGACCAAGTGAAGGTCAAGAAACGGTAAATGTTATTGTGACCTTATGTTAAGGTGTGACCCTTGGATTAACGGGGACGATTGATGAGAAAGTGATAATGGGTAGAACTGAGAGTGATAGATTGGTAATGGTACGCCGTGTGTACGGAAATTGCTAGTTGGAAAAGGTATGGTTGACTTTATGTAAAAGTCAACGTTAGTCAACCCGTGATTGGTTGAATTGGTCTAAGGTAGACTTTGATTCTCGTTTTGATTTACTAATGAATATTGATAGCATAATGTGTCGATTATGTGTTTGTGAAAAAGTTGATGAGATGGTTGACTGAATTGTAGTCAGTTTACACGACTTGACCCGTTTGGGTGATTTCGATGTTGAAATTGGGAATCAAGTGTAAGACTGTAGTTGAACCATAAATTAAAAGTAAATTGTAAAGGAAAGGAGGATTTATGAAACCTTTAACGAGAAGGGAAAATGTTAAGGTTTAGTTGACTTTGTGCTTAAGTCAAAGGGTAAACAATGTGGGGATATACCAATGTCGGGCTATATCGGCTTGGTCAAATTGTGAAATTTTGACCCGTTTAAGTATTGTGGGTTTTAAATTGAGTTCTAACCGTTCGGGCTCGATAAAATTGAGTAGATGTTGTGAAGCATAATGGTAACGGGGAACGGAATAAGAAATGTTGTTGGTGACGACCACAAGGAAATGAGAGCGTAATGCTCGGGTGTATATAGGTGGAAATTTTAGTAATTCCGAGGACGGAATCCTTTTAAGGGGTGGATAGTTGTAACGACCCGAGATTTGTAAGTAAATAAATTGAATAAAAATACGATAAATAAGGATAAATCGTTTAAAGAACGTAGGAATTGGTTTCGCGTCGTTTGGAGACCGTATGAGAAAGTTATGGGTGAAACCGGGTCGAGACAACAACCGAAAAGTGCAGCCCTGCTGCACGTGTAAAGTTCGCGCCGTGAACTTGGGGTTCCCGATCGGGAACTCCGACCAGGGAGTTGGGGGTTTTTGGCAATTGAGGTTCACGCCTAGGTAACGATCGCGAAGAGTTCACGAACATGCAAAGTTAGCGACGCGAAGTGGGTTCGCGACGCGAACTCCGGACGACCAGCATTAAAATCGGGTTTTGGCTCATTTATGTCTTTGGCAAACCCTAGTTTCTCTCTTGGGCGATTTTCGAGTGCAAAGGCTGGTTGAGGTCGATTTCTCCATCAAAGCTTGGTAGACTTCACTCCTAGTTGAAGATTAAAGGTATATCTTCACTCTTTGATCTTTGTAGCTTTAGATCTATGTATTTTGATGGTTGGGTTTGAAACCCTAGCTATTGGGGGTTATGGTTTATGGTGAATAAACGTTGTATACACTTGATAGATGGTATAGTAGCAAAGGAAACAAGTGTATGATTATGATTCGTAAGAATCTTAAGGGTTGGTCAAACCTAGGGTTTGGTAAATCACCATAATTGGTGGAAATGAGTTAATAAGTGTTATCTAGAGATAGATGGACACATGGGTAGTAGAATGTGATGTTGATAATCTTGTGATTATTGTATTAGGCATTTGGTGAGGTCTTGGAAGTTGACCGAATTGTGAAGCAAGGAAACTGACGTAAAGAATACGGTTGGAGCACTTATTTGCTAACGTGAGTACATGAGACTTTTAAACTGGGTACATAGCAAATAGTCCTGAAAGTACATATGATATTGTATCGGTCTTTATTAACAAATATTTGATAAAGATATTAATTGAAAATGTATGAGAGTATGTAGAACGTGATACTAGAATGTGTCTAGTATGATTGATGAATTTGAAGTAAATTATGATAGATCCAAGTAATTATGGAATCTATATTAATGAACAATAAATATGTAGTAAGTGATTAAAAGAATGTATACGGAGCCTTTATTAATAAATATGTATTAGTAAAACAATTGGGAATGATTTTGTAGTAATGAGTACCTATTGGTAAGATATACTAATAAGAGTAAAGAACGAATATATATGAGAAAGAATATGATGTGACTAGTAATAATTGTCTATTATAGTCAAGGGAGAGATAAAAGTATTATGTGATCGATAAATAAGAAATGTATCTTATGTATAAAGTAAGTATGGACCTCATAGGGTTCATAGATGTAGAAGTAACTGTGGTTGCTTATGATCGGGTCCATGGGACCATACAGGTACATTCACACTGTGGTGAACTAATTATATGTCGTTAGCATTAGATGACTAACTTGTTTGATATTGGATGTGATAGCCGAAGGCTTTGACTGTCATAACTGTTAGGTTATGGTAAGAGATAGATGGTGGTGACGCGGGGGACCCCTGGTCACTGGACGGTGGTATATATGTTTATACACCGAGTGTATATATGTTTATACACTAAGCACACGGGTGCTTCTAGTACGCATATGTTTGGTACTAGGTATGTTAGGTTCTAATACATATATGTTTATGTATTAGATATGTTGATTGGACGGTGGTATATATGTTTATACACCGAGTGTATATATGTTTATACACTGAGCACACGGGTGCTTCTAGTACGCATATGTTTGGTACTAGGTATGTTAGGTTCTAATACATATATGTTTATGTATTAGACATGATTGGGCTTCTGGTACATATATGTTTATGTACTAGATATGATTGGGCTTCTGGCACCTATACGTTTAGGTACTAGATATCTTTGCTAGGAACGCAAAGTAGTTAGAGTCACAAAAGGGTGACTAGACGGTATTTATGTAGTTTATATTTATGTTTACATATTTGTGAAATGTCTATTATTGGGGTCTAAAACCCATGTATCTCACGAGACTATTTTGTCTCACGTACTACGTTTGTTTTGTGGCTATGTACTCAGGTACAGGTTTGAAGTGATAGAAGGTTGCACTAGAAGTGGCCTAGAGATGCTTAGTTCGGGAGCTCATAGGTAGATCCCGTTTACCTATGGTTTTGATATACTTGGTGACACCGTATTTTTGTAAACTCTGATAAAGGTTTTAAAGTTTTTGATAAACTGTATTTTGGACAATGTGTCAAATGTTGGGAAATTGTATTTTAAATGATTTAAACGATGTTATAAAAATACGGGTGTTACACATATGAATCTAGAAAAATAATATATCTAGGTCTAATTCCTATTACTTTTTGGTTGGATTATTCGTAACTGCATATTTACAATACAGACGCGGCGATCAGTTGGATCTTTGATTCATTAACATCTCTTTTTTATTGACTTCCTCAAAGAAAAATTATATTATTTACTACTAAATCTTTCTATCCATAAAATAATTGACATGTGTCATCTACTAATTATCTTCAATAATTCTATCATTTGATTTGAAATATTTATATTTATATTTCTATTAATTAAATGAGTATACAAATTTAGTCGAAAACAACACCATATCTCATGTCAAAATCATAAAGAGAACGATGCATAAAAGGTTGTGTCTTTGCTTTATAAAAAGATGCAGTATGCACACAACAACATTGTCTTTGCTTTAGAAAAAGACATGTGTCCCACAGCATTAAATACTTGTACAGTACAACCACTCAAAGTGTTTATATGCATGATATGCTGCAAGGGCATATCAGTGGCCTTAAAAAGCTACCACCTCAACACAACACCTATCATTGAAAATTGAACAACCCAAATGAACTGTTGACAGCTTTTTTCTCATAAATGTTTTCATTTTCTGACCCTTTTTATATCTCAATTGGACCATATCTTAAGAGAGAATTGTTTTCATGGAAAAATCAAATCTTTTTTCCTAAAAACATATTGATTTTTAGAGTCAGAATATATTTTGATAGCATGGTTAACAATAATAATCATGAAAGATAATGTTGGTGATTTGTATCACCAATAGTATTTAAATGTAATGGGACAACTTGTTGACCAAATGTAATCTTAATAAATATTAAACAAGTAAGGATGGTGCGGAGTGCACACTTGTTTAAATTTATTCTGATTAAAATACACCGACTGAACGAGGGTCCGAATTCTAAAATAAAATCCGGTTTTTTCAACCCGTTCGATTTGACCCAATTCCAACCCGGTGTTGGGCGGTTTTGGCCAGTTTTATACGGTTTCCAAACTTCCATTAGCAGTTCAATTCAGTTTTCCACAGAATGTGGATTAAGGATGATTTTGGTCATAATAATCTGGTACGAAATTCTCACATCAAATTCATAAATTCTCTGTTCTTGAAGTGATTTTATCCGATTGAAGATTTCGTTGTACCAACAAAATACTTTGATCTGAAAGTGTTTCACGACTTCACAATTTTCCAAGTAAACGAAATCATCACGAAATTATCTAACAGATAACATAATGAAAATTACCTTTAATAAATTGAGCCAAATTTCCACTCCCATAGAAAGGATGAACAAGAAGCTTCTCACCTCTAGGCCCAGCATAAAACCCATAAAGAGGGACCAAATTAGGATGCCTAATTGACCCCATAAGTTGTACCATATGCATCACATCTTGTACCCTTTTTGTACAAGTGGGTCTCAAGAACCTCAAACAAACAACTGAATCATTCATCACCAGATTTGCTTTGTACAATGTACCATAACTAGATTTCCCTATAACTTCACAGGGGCATCTAATATATCGACACTTGTGAGATCTTCACCACCATTAAACCTAATCAATTCCCCATTGATTTCCATTTCTTGTACACCTTTTTCTTTACTTTCAAAGCTTGCCTCTTTATCCCAAGATTCATCCTTTTTGGGCCCTTTTCTTTTATAGACACAAATTAAAGCCAAAATGATGAATAAAACAAAAGAAATTGATAAACTCACAATCAGTATTATAAGCTTGTGGCTGTTCTCCATGTGGGTATATGATCAAAACTTCAGAGAATCAACAAAAGCCAAACCTTTATATTGTTTTTTTAATCAAGATTCTTGATGAAGGTGAAAAACAAGAACTTTATTTACAACCTCAATTCTCATCCATTTGGGTGATTTGATCAAGAAAGTTGGATAAAGTGACAATGAATGTAAGTTTGTGGCTATTCTCCATCTGGGTATATGATCAAAAGCTCAAAGAATTGCCGTTAAAAAAAAAAAGCTTAATGAATCAAGAAAAATTGAAACTTTTCTGGAGGTTCTTAATGGGTATCTGTTGGAACAAATCACAGTTCAACTTATTACTGATGCTGCAGTTAGTACTGATCATAGTTACTACTGATAAAGACTATGATTACTACTGATGGGGCAGAAACACTTGTTACTGATGAGTTGATACTGGTGAAGTCTATAACTAATTTACTACTGATCATGCACATATTGAAGATACTACTGATCATTAGTAGTTACTACTGACGTTGGTTTTGGACTTACTACTGATTACCAGAGTTACTACTGACGATACATATTTACTACTGGTGATTGCAGTTACTACTGGTACGCGTATTTGGAACATATCAAGTCCGAGATCTTCGCAGAGTTAGTTATAGAATGTTATTCAATGTATATCTTTTATAATTCGATGTAAATCAAGTCCTAGAATAACTAGGGTAAATAGTTAGGCTTCAAGGACTGCTATAAGTAGTTCCTTACGAATTGTAAACGTACGTGTGTATTGTTAATCAATAATATACATTGAAGCTTTTTGTGAAACTGTGTTCTTAATATTATTGCATATTGTTCTTACAGTTCATTGTTCTTAAACATATTGATATAGTGTTAATCCGCTGTAACTTCTATTATCAATTAGATCTAAAGGTGTTTATTAACTAATTCATAGTTAATCGATCCTGACAAGTGGTATCAGAGCTATTAGTATAATCAAAGTGCTATTAGTATTGTGAATAATCCAGTAAAACACTCTAAAACCAAACACATTGAAATAAGATTTCATTTTATAAGAGATTGCAATGAAAAGAAGTTAATCAAAGTAGTTAAAATTCATACTGACAATCAATTAGCAGACCTTTTTACAAAAGCATTTGATGTAGGAAGGTTCAGCTTCTTGGTTAGCAGTATTGGAATGATTTTAATAAATTAATCTCTCACTCAAAATCATGTGTAATATTTCTCTGTTGTAAAAAGTTATTTATTTTCATAAGTGTTTTACTACTGGTAGGTCATTACTACTGGTAAACAATTGTACTCACATATACTACTGGTCCCAAAAAATTTGGTGGTTACTACTGCTAGGGTTGGTAAATTAGGTCAGTATTAAAATTCATTAGTTACTACTGATGTCTACAGTTACTACTGATGTCAAAATCCTTAGTTACTACTGATGTTCATAGATACTAGTGACGTTTTCTACTGGTATCTAATTTACTACTGGTCTTTAAACTATCAAATTACCAAACTAACCCCCATGAAAATAACCGTTGTGTTATGATTCGAAGGACAATTTAGTCTTTTTGCAGATCAAATCGTAAGATATAAATAGCTGAAGTCGATTAGTTTAGCATTATCCTCACATCGATTTGCTAAAACCTCTCGATAAACCCTAAATCGCGATACTAACCCCTGCACCAGTAACAACATTCATACTTGTTCTCTCAAATCAAACGATCAAAATACAAAATCAACGACAATGGCAACTCAACAATCACTCAACGTTAATACTAATCTCAAATACTCAGAGTTCCACAACATGTGTGCATTTCTACGCAATCCAGACGGAACGAAAGATTTCCGTCCGATCGTACAATTCTTGAAGAACTCATACATAAAGTTTGCATTAACAGTAAATCCGAAAGCATATCAACAACACTTGGTTGATTTCTGGACCAATGCTGAAAGAACCGAAGGTGCAACTATGTCTATGATCAAATCAACAGTGGATGGAAAAACTATCACTATAACTGAACAATCCATCAGACACCATCTACAACTGCATGACGACGAAGGTATGTTTTCTCTTCCTAAGGAACACATTGTTGAAATTTTAAATAAAATGGGATATGAGGGAAGACTTGACATTGTCACTTTCCAAAAAGGTCTTCTCTCCCCACAATGGAAATTTCTTGTACACAATATTCAACATTGTATTTCTCCTAAAAGAAGCTCTTGGAATGAGTTTAACAAGTCAATAGCATCTGCTGTTGTTTGTTTATGCACAGACCAAGTCTTTAATTTTTCAAATATGATTTTTGAGGGAATGTTGGGAAATCTTTCTACTTCAAAATTTTTAATGTATCCCAGATTTCTTCAGCATATTTTAAATTGTGAATTACAAAACTTGTCAACTCCTAAAACCATTTTTATAACTCCAGAGTTGAACAAGAAAGTTTTCTCAAATATGAGAAAACAATTTAAATTTTCGGGCAAGGAAACCCCTCTGTTTCCTAACATGATCAAAGATCAACAAAATCTTGGAGAAGGTTCAATCAAAGATGCAACCCCAATTGAACCTCAACCCACTCCATCACCCCCAAATGCAGCCCAAACACCACCCCAAACAGTCACTCAATTATCCACCCAATTAGATGTCCTGAATGTGTCCCAGGAACATGAAATCAATCTGCAGAGTGCTACTCTTCACTCTGTAGAAGACCAGCCTTTAACCAAATCAATCCAGAAAAGCTATAAAAGGAAGAAATCTTCCTTAAAGGACACCAGGGGACCCATTGAGTCACACCCCAGGCTCAAAGAGTTGTCCTCCAAGGAGGAGAGAGGACATGAGGAAAGGGCTCTCACTACTGATGCCCCAAAGGTGGGTGCACAGGACAGTGAGAACATCATTAGGACCCAGACCTTGGCAACTCTTAGTGATGACTCTTTTGAGGAAGCACTAAGAGGACCCCGGTGCCAAGAAACCACAAGGGGGGGGGGGGGGCACTACAGCTTCTTCTAGGAAGAAGAGAGTGTCCAAACAACCCATTTCATCACCAAGAAGTGATGAGGGTAGAACTGAAACCATTGAATTGACGGAAAGGATGGAAAACCTTAAAGCCAATGTAACTGTTAGTGAGCCCGATGATCTTGCTAGAAGGAGTGAGGGAAGTATTAAACAAACACAATTGACGGATAGGATGGAAAACCTTGAAACCACTGTACAAGATTGCCTGACATATTTAACAAATCAAGGGAGAACCATGTCCTATATGAAGAAGCACATTAATACCATCAACAAAAGAATGAAAATGTATGAGCATAGGCTTCTTCAACAAACAAAGATTATAAGGAGATTGAAAAAGAAGATTGACAGTAGTGATGCTCCACCAGTTGAGCTCACTAAGGGGGAGAAGGACAACATACAAAGTATGATAGATGAATCCATTGCAGCAGCAGCAACTTCTCTCCTCAATCTCAAAGAAACAAAAATTGATGAAGGCCAGGTTAATGATGAAGGCCTAGAAAACATGGATGTTACTACTGCTCCTATGGAAGAACAAGCTCAACAAGAAGTATCAGTAGCAACTCCTAACACTACTGATGAAATAGCAGTAGTAAATCAAGAAGAGGAAACAACTGCTCCAAACACTACTGATGCCCTATCAGTAGTAACTCCTGAAGATACACCAGTAGTAACTACCTTGGTTACTGCTGAAGAGGAAGAACAAGAAATCCCAGAACTAATTGAAAGGGAACGTTATGTCATCATCACCAAACCACCAACTCCTGATCAACCACTTATCATACCTGACATTGATGATAATGTGAATTGGTTTGAAGTAGATGAATGCACACTTCCTCCACACCCCAAAATACTATCAGAAGATCAACTTCATTTATTTTATCCAAAGTTTGAAATTCCTGGTATTCCTGATATGAAATACACTCCACCTCCATCTGTACTTCCAGCATGTATTGGAAAGGGAAAGGAAATTTATGATGATGATTATCCCAACAGAGCACTAGGTCACCACATGGTGAACAAAATCAATCATGTCAGAGCTGAAAAACAATCAAGATGTAAGGTGAAACATAAGAAATACTTAGAGAAAGTGGCTATGTATCAAGCTCTTGAAGAAAAGAAAAAGAAGGCTGAAAAGGAAAGATCAAAAACTCAAAAATCTCAAGAAGCTGAAATACCTGTTCAAATAAAAGATGTTCAGATAGAAGCTCAACTAGCAGAATTTAAAAGATTTAGAAAAGTAGAAGAAGAACATCTAAATTATCTTGAAGATCTGGTAGCTGAAAGTAAAAGAACAAAAGGTGATCTACCAGATGAAATTTTTGAACAAAAGACACTTATGATTGACTTTCTCAAGTCAAAAGGGCACGGTGCAAAGTCTTTTGGCAGAATGAGGATGATCACAATTATTGATAAATATTGTACTGCCAAGAAGAAAGAATTGGCTGAACAAGAAGCTGAAGAAGAAAAGAAATTAACAGCCTTAAAAGCCTTAACTCCAATAAGTCCAAATTTAATTCAAACTGGTAGTATATCAACTACTGGTGAATCCTCAACTCCCCAAACAAAGAAAAGAAAGGATATTACTCAAGAACAGAGTGCTAAAAAGAAATCAAAGACAGATCAAATTATTCCTGTTCTTGAAGTACCCGTTGCTCCCCTTCAAAATAATCCAATCATCAATTGGAGAGTTATGCATAATAATGTATTAGAAATTGTAAGGGAAGACAAAATTGTTCAAAGATTTACTGGATGGTTACCATTGATTAGATCCTGTTCAAGAAGTGATGTAATCAAACTTCTGATCATTGGAAAACCAAGAATGACAAAGAAATCATGGAAAGATTCTGGTGCTGGATATTTAACAAGAATGATTGATGCTGCATTTTATCCAGATAACTACCCAGAATTATTTACAAATCCAGAAAATGTATATGCTTGGAATGTACTCCCAACTAGAGATGCACAAAAACCGGTTAGGCCAAAAACCGGTTTCGGTTTTGACCGTAACCGGTTTTGGTCAACGCTCGTAATAACCGGTTTTCAGTTAACCGGTTTCTTTGGGGACTCGAAAACTCTAACCGGTGTAAGGGGTATTGAAACCGGTTCGGTTTCGGTTACAAACCGGTTAACCGGTCAAAACCGGTGTGTTGACCAAATTTGCGGTCGGTTTCGAGTCAAAACCGGTTCGGTTAACCGGTTACTAACCGGTTCGAACCATAAAACTCCCAACCGGTTACTAACCGATCGGTTACTCAATAACCGAACCGGTTATGGTCAAAACCGGTTTTGACCGGTTTTGGTTGCGGTTCGGGTACCGGTTTCGGTTTCGGTTTCGGTTATTTTGTGCACGGCTACTCCCAACTGCAAATATGTACTTCTTTGAAAGATCAAGTAAAAACTGTGAGCTTTATTTATATGAAAAAGAATATCCACACTCTGAAAAGGTTATGTATCAGATATTCACAAACACAATGATGAGACCATTTGATGCTGTAATGTTCCAGAATAAATTGAACTATTTTACAAAGAAAAACAGCAAATACATCATTGAACAAAGAAAGCAACAGAATCAAAGAACACTAGAGAAGAGAAAGAGGGAAGAAGAAGAACAGAAGAAACTTGATTGATTGAAAGAGAATCAATAAGTTTAGGGGGAGATTGTTGGAACAAATCACAGTTCAACTTATTACTGATGCTGCAGTTAGTACTGATCATAGTTACTACTGATAAAGACTATGATTACTACTGATGGGGCAGAAACACTTGTTACTGATGAGTTGATACTGGTGAAGTCTATAACTAATTTACTACTGATCATGCACATATTGAAGATACTACTGATCATTAGTAGTTACTACTGACGTTGGTTTTGGACTTACTACTGATTACCAGAGTTACTACTGACGATACATATTTACTACTGGTGATTGCAGTTACTACTGGTACGCGTATTTGGAACATATCAAGTCCGAGATCTTCGCAGAGTTAGTTATAGAATGTTATTCAATGTATATCTTTTATAATTCGATGTAAATCAAGTCATAGAATAACTAGGGTAAATAGTTAGGCTTCAAGGACTGCTATAAGTAGTTCCTTATGAATTGTAAACGTACGTGTGTATTGTTAATCAATAATATACATTGAAGCTTTTTGTGAAACTGTGTTCTTAATATTATTGCATATTGTTCTTACAGTTCATTGTTCTTAAACATATTGATATAGTGTTAATCCGCTGTAACTTCTATTATCAATTAGATCTAAAGGTGTTTATTAACTAATTCATAGTTAATCGATCCTGACAGTATCTAATGACATAAACTTTCTTCACAATATCAACGCTCACCCATTTGGCTGATTTACACTAAAAACAAGAAAAAGTGAGATTAAATGCAAGTTTGTGGAAATTTTCCATTTGGGTATACGATCAAAAGCTCAAAGAATCAAGAAAAAATGGAACCTTTTAGGTGTTATTAGAAGGAGATGAAATTTGTTGAAAGGTTCTAAGTTTCATTGAACAAAAATTAATGTGAGTTTTTGGGTGACATGGGGAGAGAGAGTGAGAGAGAGGGAGGAAGAATTTGAGAACATTAATAATTATAATTATGTTTGTAATGTGGACTTTTCGTAAAGAAGTCTTCTAAGGGAGTTATGAAGAGAAGAATTGAAGGAGATTCTTGGCTTGTGAAGAGTTGTGTGTTGTATATGTGGAATAAGGTTAAGGAATTTCTTTGACTTTCAATTAATCCAAAAGCCATAACCTAACTTTTCCTAATATGACTTAAAGTAGGTATGCCAAAATTGGACCGTGAATCAAACGGAATTGTCAAATCAAACCGGACGGCATCGAACCTAGCTATATCAGTTCTTGGTCTGTTCGATTTAGTTCCGAGCAGTTCTGTTTGGTCCAAAACCGAGAAAAAATCGAAAAATCCGAAGAAACTTTCTCGGTTCTTGGTTCGGTTCGGTTCCCGCCGGTTCACGCTTCAGTTTGGTTTGATTCCGAACATCATTGATTCGGTAGTATTCGGTCCGGCCCAAACTGTTTTCTCGATTCTCAAGTTAGTTTGGTTCCAGGTGATTCAGTTGTGTACATGGTTAAAGTCTCCTTAATTATACTTTTGATATCAGTCTGCATCTATTCAGACAAAAATGGGTTAAAACTTGTTTAAATGTCGGCTTGTTTTTTAATTAGCGATTCACAATTTGACATTATGATGACGTTACAAAACATGCGATAAAACACCCTTTTGTTGTTTATTGATCTGTATCAAGTCACGCATTCTACTTTATATCTATTTTATTATCAGTAGTTAATCTTGTTTTTGTTACACTTATATTTATGTATTTTAGAAGATAAATATTATGTTTTTCCCTATAATTTGTGTCTACTTCATCTTATTATTCATTATAATATGACATTTGTAATCTACAATTATATTTCCTTATATTATTCTATAATTTTGACATTTTTCTTGATGATTAGAATAAATAACACAAATTGGATGAATCAACAATATATCTCATTTTAGAAACTAGTCTATGTATGAATTTTTTGTGTCACTAAGCAATACCAATAACTTTTAGTCTGAAAAATAATACACATGTGGATGTGCATATAAAGTAGTTGAAACCTTTTAGTTTAACTTTCTTATGAATAGTGGTCGAGTGAGGTGTTGTTTGGTAAACCTCTTAATGATACAGTTAAAAGGTCAACCTCTTAATCGGACAGATTTAGAGTGTTTGGTAAGGCCTCTTAATCAGCATCTAAATCAATAATTCAACATGTTCTGTCTCTTAATCAGACAGATATCAGGAAGTCTGGATCATTCAGACCTCTGCATCATTCAGATATTAATCATTCAGATGCTACCAAACAGCACCTAATACGTAAAAATTATTCATGTTTTTCAATTCGACATATACTACTGTTTGGATGGTTAGATTGATAAGAAATTAATCAAAGGGCATTTGACCTAGTAGTATAATGTTTGTCTCTCATCCTTGTTGTGAGGGTTTAAATTTCGTTGTGGATGTAAGTGATATTTATAAGTAGATTATGATTTGATGTTAAACAAAGGATTGATATAAATTAGGCTTACAAGAACCGAAACGCTCGGAACTGAACCGAGAACTGAGAATATGGTTTAGGCCGGACCGAGAACCAGTTGGAACAGAACTGAGAAAGTTTCTTCGTCTTCTTTTTCCGATTTTTTCTCGGTTTTAGGTAGAAGCGAACTGCTCGGAACTGTATGAAAAATAAGTCGAGAACCGAACCGACATAGCATGGTTTGGTCCTCTTCGGTCCGATCCTACCCGAGAGTTCCGGTCAATTCTCGGTATAGTTTACACATGTCTAATAAAAACCGAGTCAATTTATACGAATATTTGACATAGACAAACATTTTAAAAAATATTACCATGATCAAATCAGCCAATAATTAGTAATTAAAGGAAATAATATATTTATTCGGACGTGTTGGAAAATAATATCTTTAATACACAAATTGGAATAGTTTATAAAATCAAATTATTGATAGAGTCAGATGTTTTTGGAGGTTCGGCAGGTATGAGAGAGGGTAGTTGATGCCATGTTTTAGGAACTTGGTTGGTCAACGAGTATCATCATATGATTCGTCGAAGGATTCCAAGATGGGAGGTGAAGTTGAAGCTACCTAAAATTATCATATATGCATATAAAGTACATTTATAACATTATTAACTGTATATACAATCACATTTATTCCAAGATGTTGTATTGATTTTAAACTTTTTTCCTCAATTTGGCCCGTGCTCGATTTGGACGAAACCAAATAAATCGTCCAAACAAAGTGATTTGGCCAGGTTGACCTTCATAATTCGGCGGACCATTTTAGGTTTACTCTCAACTGTCATATGTAGTTTGGTAAGCGATTCCAATATTCAAAAGATCGAACCAAATTGTATTTTATTCTATTCTATAAATATAGAACATGTCGCATATTTGAAGGTTGCAATTTTCTTATAGGAATTTTCGGAGTTAAAACATATATATTGTTGCTAACAAAATGTGCCACTAATCGTATAATATTGTTTACCTAATGCTTGTAGCCTAGAAGTAAAGGCGTAATATGTAAGGTGTTGCTCATGACATATAAGTTATGAGTTTAAATCCCGTCGTGGACAACTGGAGTAAATTAGGTATCGTTAAAAAAAACCTAAGTAATATTAGTTTATATTGTATATTTAATATTTAATTTCTCTCTATAAAAAGATATTAATAATATTAGTTTTTTACTTTTGATCGTTAATAAAGTTATATCTTTGTTTTTATAACTTTATAAACTATGTTTATTATATTAAAAAGACGTATACATCCCGTAAACCAGCGGAACCATTTTGGTTTGGTCGGATTGGACTTTAGACGATTTGGTTTGGAACATTAATACTGCCGGTTTGCTTTGAAATCATGTCAAACCAAGCTAGGTTATATTGGTTTCGACAAGATTTTAGGCTCATATTGGCTAAACTGAACCACGCGCATCATTATTTCACAAGTATGTCAACATGTACAATCTTAGCAATCTCTCTCTAGTTACGTACATCCACAAATTACTAATCTTATCTTTTTAGGGGCAAATGAAAACCAACAATATGTTGAACTTACAAGAAACACTTCAAGCCGTGTAGGGAAACCCTATGAACACTAAACCCCCTGCTAAAGCAATATAGACAGCAAACCACGGACAACCACAACACTTGATCCCTTCAAAGGAGGGATATGAGCGAAGTAAGGACGTAAGGTGCAGATAGTTTTACTTCTACTTGAGGTAGAGAGACTGTTTAATTCTAGGATAGATATAACCCTAAACAACCATCTAGCTGACCTTGATCATCAATTAGGGTACGAACGCTCATTACATTGAATGACATGGTACGAAAACCCAACAATCGGTTATGTCAGTTAACCCGATAGTTGAGAGAAGCCACTCCAGATTTTCTAATTCATCGACTTATAGTTATGGCCTGTAGCGTAGGTGACCGTTTCCAGGCCCAAATCCCAATATATGGTAGGAGGCCCAACAGCAGCAACAGTGGAAACCCCGATAAAGGCTTGGACAGATACTTAAATCTCTACGCTTTTAATTCTAGGCATATATTGTTGTTAATCTTAAACTTTTCAACATACAACGTACGATTTTAAGTGTGTTTCGAATCTTATTTGTTAGACTTATGGGTGTCAAATAGTTTTAGAATGATGAGTTCCTATCTTTTAATCCTACTCATATGCTTATATACTTCTAAATTTGACAAGTGTCATCCACTAATTCTCTTTCCTCATATCATCTCTTAATTTTCACACTTGTCATGATCAAATGAGTAGAAATGGTGTACTCATTTTATAAGAGCATCTCCAATGGTTCACTTCACAATAACTTTTTACTTTTGTCATATCACATTTCTATTATAAAAAGTCTCTCTAATGGTTAATCTTTTCAAAAGGCTTTTTCTTATTAATATTATTAATTTATATTTATACACCTTTGATGTTTTATAAATACCCCTCATATATATAATTCAACAATTTTTATTGCAGTTATAAACCTTAATATTTTTATAAAATGTGTCATACAAAAATATTATAATACTTGACTTTAATATTGATAAAGTTATCATTTATAGTTATAAAAATAATAAATGATTCACATATATTATTAGGGGTGTTCACTATTCGGAAATAACCGGATTGTCCAATTGGACATTTTGGATCAGACTATTTGGATTGGTTATTTGGTTTTCTGTATCGATTTGGACTTGAACCAAACTAATAGTTTGGATTTCGGATTGGATTTGGTTTCCGTTGTGAAATCCAGATTGTCCAAAAAAACCGAATAGTAATATATAGTAAATTGATTTATATACTAACACTTGTTGGTTTCCATTGTAAGCAATTATGGTTTCCCTTTTCATTACATTTCTTATAGTAAATTGATTTATATACTAACACTTGTTCCGTTTTATTTTGTATTAGTTGGTGATGTACCAATCTTTTTAGAGTTTTTGATAAAGTTGATGTCAGAATTTTTGCATATATGATTGTAAATGTCACAAGCTTTGAATTAGACCAAATCAACCAAATTGTTAATTGGTTCGGATCGGTTTGGTTTTCGAATTAGTTTGGACGGTTCGGTTTGAACTTTTGAAAACCGGATTTTATTTGGTTTCACCTATTTGGTTCGGATAAAACCAAACCGTTCAAACGAACACCCCTATATATTATATATAGGTTTAAAATATAAAATTATTAAATAGGGACTAAAGAAGATAAACATTGAAAGTTGATTGAGTGGTTATGGAAGAATAAGTGGTTGAAGTGACATCTTAAAAAGGTCATGCATCCCAATGGTAAAAAGTTATTACAAAGGTTATTCAAATATAAATAACCTTTTAAAAAACCTCACATATTGGAGATGTTGAGCATGAGATAAGACACGTTTAATAAACTATAAATTTCATAAAATTACGTAAATAACCATTAATGAATTCTATCTTTTTAATTAGTTTATGAGATGCATTAAATGTATTTTTAATTATTTAGGAAATTTTCATTTATTAAATATATTAAATAGGTTAAAATTAAACTTTCTTAACTATTGGTTTTATGAAATGATGTTGGAAAGAATTCATAGTATTGATTTTGTTGCAGGCATTATGAACATAAAATAAGCTTGTTGTGGACTTGGCAACCTAAGAGCCGACATACCTTGCACCCGGATTTCGATCTATTGCTCCAAAAGATGTGATACCTAGTCTCTTCTGGAATTTTCACCATCGAACAGAAACAACTTACGTGAAACAACTTGTTAAGAGCACGGTAGGAGCTATTTGGCTTGAATTGAAGTTCTAGCGGGTTACATCTCACGTGTCGCGTTCATGATCAGTTTGTAACTCGGTCCATGCTTTACATTGGATTATTACCCTTAGTGATATTATTTGGGTACGTGACAGATAAGTGTTTGGGGCCGTGGTTAAGTTTGTGTCGAAGGGTCCTAGTGAACGCCACTTTTTGTTAGTCAAGTTGTTGGTTATTTTAGTGTTACCTATTTCAATTTTAGTATAATGAAAATAATGTGTATTGTCATGCGATTCATACTTTGACTCTAGTACAAGTTAGGAGGTGCGGTGAGCACACTTGTATAAGTCCAAGATGATGTTGATATGGTCTATAACGCGAACGCACAAAAGGCGGGGGTCAAGGGGACCTACTGTTGAATATGAATTTACTCAAATCATCTATTACCGTGAATTAGAAATTGTGTCTAATTTTCAGTTTGATTCTTACGAATTATCTATATAATTATAATTTCGTGAAAACCAGACATATGTCGAAATATGTAATTAGAAATGTGTCATTCACGATTTCACGATACCATTACCAGAAAAGTGCCTTGATACCATTACTCATTTTTGACTATTTTCATTTCGGGTTAAAGTCTTA
Organism: Calendula officinalis; assembly: GCA_963853835.1. Taxonomy (NCBI): domain Eukaryota; kingdom Viridiplantae; phylum Streptophyta; class Magnoliopsida; order Asterales; family Asteraceae; genus Calendula; species Calendula officinalis. The sequence continues at coordinate 30,860,887 of OY970822.1, forward strand.
TTCATACTGTTATTTTTCTTTTTAACGCAATTGCTTTTGGAAGAAAAAAACATATATGGAAAAAACTCTCTTTTTGTTTGCAGTATATAGACACCGTATGGCTAATACCTAAAAATTCGACCCAAACAATAATAATAATAATAATAATAATAATAATAATAATAATAATAATAATAATAATAATAATAATAATAATAATAATAATAATAATTATTATTATTATTATTATTATTATTATTATTATTATTATTATTATTATTATTATAATAATAATAAGTATAATAATAATAATAAGTATAATAATAATAATAAGTATAATAATAATAATAATATATTTTGATTGGATATACATTGAAATATAATTTATAATAATTACAAAAACTTGTATATCAGATAACAAATTCACCAATTGGCGATAATTACTATAGATTTATGATAACTCAAGGTTGTAACATAATGATATTAGTGTAAGATGTAAGATGTTGTTCATGAGTTTAATTCTACTCATGGACACATTAAAATAGACCGATTAGATACCGTTCAAAAAAATAATATAGATTTGTGATAAGTAATAATAATAGATGGACAGATTGGCCATTAAATAATGAGTTTTGATAATAACATTCCTCTTAGAGCTGTCAATAAACGCATTAGAGTTGTACATTCTTTTTTAGAGAGAACTAGTTACTTAAATTCAGAATGTGATTATAGATTGGTGTACAAATTTTTAATGCATGTCCAACATTATCAAAACCTTTAAATAATACTTACTATTCAAAAGTTCATGCTCATAAAGCGCGCAAACAATAACAGACTGAAGATAAATTTGGACTTATATTTCCCATGTTTTACTCTTTATTTATATTTTCTTAAAAACCTGTAAACCCTCATCAATTAATCAAGTAGCTGACTCCAGATCTCCAACCAATGGCTACATCCATCAATAAAATTCCTCATAAATTCATTACATCTTTATTTTTCTGTGCTTTATTATTCGGATCCGGTGGTCAGTGTGTTTCAGTTCCTGGGATTTACATATTAGGAGACTCATTGGTGGACGTCGGAAACAACAACTACCTTAATGATACCATTCTTAAGGCTGATTTCCCTCACAACGGTCTAGATTTTCCTACCGGTAATGCCACCGGTCGTTTCAGTAACGGCAAAAATGCCGCCGACTTCCTCGGTACGTTCGTTCTGCTCATTATATATCTATACGCTTTTATGAATTCAGAAAATCTAACAACTTTTTTATAAAACTGGTTGTTAAAAGGTTATTATTTGTTCCAAAATTTTTGTAGACATACAAGAATCACACATTTTTAAAAAAAGAATTATATTTATTAAAATTCTGTTTTTACCATCTTACTTTTTTTAATATGTGAAGTTTTCACTTTTCAAGTTCACAATAATTTTGATACATAAAAATGAGTGAACAATAAAATAAAGATGGAATACTGTATTAAAGATTTGTTTTGTTCGGAAGTTAATTAAAATTTATTGTGTGATTTAACAGCTGAAAAGGTGGGATTACCAACGGCGCCACCGTATCTATCTTTGGTGTCCGAAAATGAAGACTTGGATCGCACCACAACGGCGATCACCGGAGTCAATTTTGCATCCGGAGGTGCCGGTATATTGAGTGCAACAAACGAACTCTTTGTAAGGATACATATATTTAAAATTTATGAATGTTTATGATAATCAGAAATATCAAATTTGAGTATTGAGGGATACAATAAATTTCCTCTCTCATTAAAAGTGACTACATATATAGGCTAATCGTATAACACAATGATAATTATTTCTTACAATTTTCTCTTAATCATATTCCTACTTATTTGATAATCACAACTGTCAAAATCAAACTTAAATTGAACCTATACAAATTTAATGATTTGGGTAAAATTTTCAGCTTACTCCGACCTTCATTTGTAGCAAAAGTAACACAAAACAAATGTATTTCCTGAATTTTTAGGGAAATTGTCAAGAAAAGTTTTCAAAATAAAACTTTTACTCCTAAATTTCTCTAAAATTAAAGTTTAGAGAGAGAAATTTGTTGCACCAGTCTATTGACAAATTTAGTACTTTTAGTAGCTTTTCTATAAAATTATGGTCACATAATAATTCTAATTGTAGATTAATGATGAAAAAACGTCATAAAAACACGATTCTTAATGCTATATATAAATGCAGGGATCAATTTCATTAACACAGCAACTAGAATACTACTCTTTAGTGCATGACACATTGGTTCGAGAAGTTGGCTCAACTCGAGCCCAAACCCACTTGGCCAAGTCGCTATTTCTAATAGTGATCGGAAACAATGATCTTCTTGGATACTTCAACAGAGACTCCCAAGTCTCAAAGCAATACGCCCCACAACAATATCTTCTTCTCATGTCCTCCACCCTCAAACAACTTATCAAGGTAACCCCTTTTTTTTAGGCATTGTAGTTGGATATTATAAGTTGCAAAGATATCATCATCTAGAACAAACAAACCACATTGCAAGGATGAATGGTGTTAAATAATAAAAATTTGGAGAAAATAAGTTTATGTTCTGTTTTCATGGTTCAAAATTTCAAATCATTGTGTTTTATTGGTTTATAAAAGATAATACTTTCTATCGGTTTAGCTCATGAAATTGCTATCTTTAAAAGATTATTATACGTAATTTCAACATGTATTTTTAAAAAGACATGCAATGGTTCAGAACATGAAATTCTAAAAACAAGTTGCTTTTAAAAAAAAAATTTAATTATGTTGCTAATTGCCGACAGAGGCTATACGGGGTTGGAGCGCGTAAATTTATAGTAACTGGAGTTGGAGTGATTGGTTGTTGCCCGGTACAAAGAATACAAAACACCACCAACGGATGCAACGTGGAAGCAAATTATTGGTCAACAGAATACAACATTCTCCTAAAGACTCTGTTAAACGAGTTGAGGTTAGAGTTATCGGACATAAACTATTCTTACTTTGACACATACCGTGCCATGAGTGACCTCATTCAAGATCCTCAAAATTATGGTAAGTACGAGTACCTGACTACAATTTTCATCCGATTCAAATGAGAATTATTGGATCTTATCTAAACAAAAGGTCGTGATATTGATTTTTGTAATAGGAATTGTGGAGATAAAAGAGGCTTGTTGTGGAATTGGGAACTTGAAAGCTGATATCCCTTGCATACAAATTGCTAGTTATTGCTCGAATAGAAGTGACCATCTTTTCTGGGATCTCTACCACCCGACTGAAACTGTGGCTCGCATGTTTGCTGACCTTCTATACAACGGATCGCCACAATATACTCTTCCAATGAATGTACAACAACTTGTTGATATTTAAAAAAAAAAACTACTAGGATCTATCTATAGACAAGCATCTTCTTTTTTTCTTTTCTTTTTTGTCAATGCATGATATTTAAAAAAACAGTCATGAATATATTGCTACTAGTATCAATGCTTGAAAACAAGTTTTGCCTGAATATGTCTCTACTCTCAATTTGCACAATTTGTAGGACCAAAAAGAGTGTTACATGTCGCGATCTTGTTTTAATGATATATAAATTTTTTTTGTTCAAATCCAACAAAGTCAATGGTCCAACTTAAACCTGCAAAAACTAGATTTACCCAGCTGTTTGATCCAAGATGAATTCAAGTAAAACCATGGTAACCTGCTAGAGTTCCGTATTTGATGTATTAATCAACAACAATCACCTTTTAATAAACCATCAAGACCTAATAATACACCTAAGTTGCCAAATCCAAGAGTACATCATTCCTAACGCACAATAAAACGAAATCAGCATCAAGGGTAAAAACGGAAGCCTATCACCAACAATCAAAGGATGAAGAAACTGCCCCCATACCTCCACAACCACAAAACCAAGTAAATAAATCTTTTCTATCCATCTAATAACAAAACCACCTTTTTTGGTTCTTGTCTCGTAAAATTGACAAGAAAAACCAAACCACATTAGGGCCACATGTAAAAGAAGCAAAACCACTTTTATCGGGTATTCTTGAGCTTCATACAGAAGCGGGAACAGCGAGTAGATACAAACTGCATGAAAATACAAATTAAATTTGGTTGATTATGTTTTAAATTTTTAATTCTCAAACTTTTACTGATTTGGCGTTTTAACCCTTGAACTTTCTTGGAAATAGCTTTTATCCTATACTTTTGATGACTTGACATAGTGTTTAACCCTTTTGTTGACCACTTACCAGTCATTTTGTATTGCGGTCTAACTTTTCATAGGGTTGCAATGTGGTTTAATGAACACTATTCCTTTGACTTATATTAACGCTATTATTATTACTCTTATAACTATTAGTTAATGTTATAAAAAATGCTATACAAGTTTATGTAGAAATTAAGGGACTTGATCTTTGAGAGAAAAATATAATTAGGAGTAAATATGGATTTTATAACAAGTTAGCCAAAGCTTAGGGACTAAATCATGCGCAAAAAGAGTTTTTAAGGGTTAATCTCTGTATTGATGAAATTTTGAGGACTAAAACATAATTAATCCATCATATTATAGCACTTAGTTGAAGAAGTATACCTATAGATAAGATAAAATAATGGCATGCATCTTCGATGCTTTGTAGTGCAACAAGTGCAAGTGGAATTAAGAAATGAAGTGATGCCTTTTCATGCACATGCCATCCAAATAAAAAGCCACACGTATACGCATACGAAACCCATCTAACCACCATTTTTGGGTCAGGATTTCTCCAAATCTTTACAAGACAAGGAAATATAGCAAACAAGACAACCCCAAACGCTACCAAAGGAGTAATCTGCATATAAAATAATAACAATCAATTCGTTACAACGCTTAATTCACAAAATGACAAAACATGAAAGATGTGTGATTTGTCAAATGACTAAAGTTGTACCGTAGGTAGTATGGAAAAAGGAGACGAGTCCCCAACAAGACCACCAGTGAATGAAGCAGTTGGTGGTTGAATATGGAACCCTAATTTTGTAACCATAAAAGCCACCATTTTATCTGAAAGAATATAAAACACCCAGAAATTTGGAGCCCAATAAGCATGACAAAGTCCCCTACCAAAAGGAAACATCCGTCTCAAAACTTGTTGTATCTGTAAAAACAATATATTATGTTAACGTATAAAAAATAATAATATTACCAATATATAATACGATATATATAAAATTACCTGTCCGTAATACGCAAATGGTCCATAAGCTGAAATGAAAACACCAACAACCACCACTCCCATTGTAACTAACTTACTAAAACCCCTTAAAAACCCTCCACGACAGTAATGCCTTAATAAATAAACAAAATAAACAGGACCCGCAACAGCAAATAAATGCTTGAAACACAACAAAACTGCAAAAACAAACCCGCCGATTAAATCATCCCCTTTCTGTAATGCTCCTAATGAAATTAATAAAATTCCCAAGAGAAAACCGTTGTATTGAAAATGCACATGATCAACAATCAACAACCCTGGTGACCAAACAACCAGAATCCAGATTATAAACTGTTTCTTTGGGTTGAGATTCTTGGTCAGATTATAAATTGAGTAAATCAATATTGTATCTGATGCTATTACAGTTATTCTTTGGAAGATAATGACCGAATTAGCCTTGTAGTTTAGGCCATTGTGGAGGTTTGTGATTGTGGGGTCCACAAATGATGCGAAATAGGATAAAAAATGTTCAAAATAAGCGAAAAAAGGTGGGTAATCAAGGGTCCATGGGCTGGTTTCATCTGTGTACCATTGGGATAATGGTAAGGTGTGGGTGAGGGCTAGCCAGTTACGGTGGACCTCAAAATCTGTGCTGTGATAGGCTGGGATTAAGAGAAATTTGAAAAATGTAGCAATGAGAGAGAACCAAAAAAGGTGTTTGGTTATGGGGTTATGTGGGGTTTTAATCTGGGTTGATTGTTTTGGGGGTTTCATGGTTTTGTGTTATGAGCAGCAGCTCATCTTCTATTAATCATCCTGACACATTCAACCTAATTGAACAAAAATAAATTCTTTTAGGGAAGGCATATTATTAGTACAGATAAAGAAAAATGAAGATAACTACAGCAAATATTCAATGATAGGTAACACTTGCATCTACTAATGCATGTGGTACAACTCTTAAATGCAGTGAAACCAAACTTCTCTGGTTCATACCATCTTTCTTGATATACAACTATTAACGCATAAGGTACAAAACCTGAAACGCCATGAAACCAGACTAGATCATATCTTCATAAGCAATCAAATGCATAAAGAAGCAACAATTTCGAGTAATGTATATAGTATAAAGACTTAATCTCACAACTTAACATATTAAAAAAAAATTAGATATGCCAGTAACAAATCAAGCACAATTACAAAATACTGAACTTAAAAGACGCACTAAAGATCTATTAATATAAAATTCAAGCACGAATACTAATAAAAGTTAATTAACTGGTAGAAAATTATGATCTTGATCAGAAAATAAACAGAATTGAAGAGGAAATTGAACTGAAAAGCAGTAAATGAATCTAAATGAGTGATGAAATGGAAGAATACCTTGAAGAAAGAAAGAAGTAGAGCGAGGATGGAGGAAACCCTAATTTCAGTGGTGGCTGAAGTCGGAAGACGGCGGTGGTGGTTGAGGTAGGAATGGCAGTTGCGTTTCATCAAACCCCTCGTGTTCATTGAATCGTAGATTTTTTTTAGACTATGGGGTATGGGTCATGTGGTGTGGTGGTGGTGTGGTGTTCATGTGGCAACCACCACCCCGTTAAAAAAAATGGAACACCATCTCCCTCACAAGTGGTGGTGTGGTGTGTTGATGGGTCCCACATTTTGTCTCTCAATGCTCACCCCTCGCTCGTTACCACTCGTTCCCGTGGCCATCGTCGAGCACCACACACCCCCACGCCGTGTAGGGGGCGGTGTGCCCCTCTCCTCCACACCGTTTCCCTCCTTCCACCTCAGCTCCCCCCACGCCACACAGGCCCATACCGTACAGTCTTACTGTTTCTTAATATTGTAAAATCATTTAATATGAAGAAAAATGACATAATAATGAGAAAAATAATATACCTTTTTCTTAGAAAACTGAACTATTAAAAATCCCATGTTAGGGAACGACCCGATCGATTTATGGATCAACTCAAGTAAAGACCATATAAATTGCTAGATATTTTGAGTCTATCTTTAATTATTTATCTTATACTCCCTCCGTCCCTTAATAAAGTTCTCATTTCTATCAAAATATTTGTCCCAAAATAAAGTTTTCATTTCTCAAATTAAAGGGACCCATTCAATAAAATAATATTATTATCATATACTTACCACTAACTATCTTTAAAAACACTTTCTCTTTCCAAAATAACCTTATATTTTAATCAAATTTATTATCAAGACCTCACCACTAACTAACTCCTAAAAACTTGTGCCCAATTGAAATGGAAACTTTATTAAGGGACGGAGGTAGTAATTAGATTAGATTAGGTCTGATTAGATGACAATTCTTCTTACTCTCGTCTTGTTGTCATAATCTGATATCGATTTAGAATATATCACTATTAATTTTATAGGTTTTGCTAAACATTATCCTAAGAATAATGATTAAGAGTTTTTAAAGTGATTAATGTACTAGTATTATGCATAACCACTCATAGATGGTTAGTGAATTTTAATAGGTGGTTCTTTTTAACTAATGTACAAAACCTTTAAACATTCAAAATATTTTTAAATTAAATCCCAAAATCAAAACAAGTTTCCACACTTTCAGTCTACACTATATTCCTTATCATAGAAGCAATACAATATCGTTATGTTTAGTTAAGATATCAATTGAAATGTATGATTATGTTACCGAATTATTGAAACATAACTCAAAACGACTTCACATACTGCATTTTACATGTTTAAATTCGAAACTACAAGGATCAAGTAACATTGCACTAATTCAGTGACCACCCACTAACCTCTGATCTTATAACTTTTTAATTCTATATGCTAAAAGTAACCAATTGTACTAAAAAAGTCAAAATCACATATAGGCAAGTCAATAAATGCAAAACATTTTTACCCGATAATAACGAAACAAGGACATCAGAAACTATAAGAAACCGAATTAAAATTGCATACTGATATCGACAACGAGACTCGAGAGAGGAATTATATAAGAAATGTTGTTAGGTCTACAAATAAACATATACACATAATGATGACACTCGACAAATTTGAAAAAGGAAACGAGGGAAAGGAAAATGAAAAAAAAAACACACATGTCATTACATCATTTGGTATGTCTACTTAATTACAAGTCGTTTGTAGGACTATAAATATCATTTATATTCTAATATTATTCTTAATATGGGTCTAAGGGGGTGTTTGAATTTGCTTATTGAAAATAGATTATGCGTTTGAAAATGGATAATCAAACACAGCGGTTACAATACGTGATATGAATAATAGCGTTTCGATTTGATTATGTTGTTTAAAATCACAATAATCAAATAATAAGTTTTTAAGTGTTTAACAAACATAATTATTTGTTTAGTAAATATGTAAAAAGACTAAACCGGACATTAAAATACAACCGTAAACAATTGAAGTCATGAGTTTGAAATGTGGGGAAATAAGGGTAGTTTGGATATTTTATAATTTGAAGGCATTTTTTTCAAATGACGTAACGCACGTATCTCTTGCTTTTTCAAAATGTGGTTTTAAGGGGAGAGAAACACAAATAATAAATTATTAACTTTTCTTACCCAAACACCATAATCTAATTTATCTCCATGTTGAAAACGTGATAGATTGTGGTGGAGAGAGTAATTAAACAAGATTAAAACTAAATAAAAATGTTACAATATCAAACTTGTGACTAAAATGTTTTAAAACTAATTTTGTCACTGATTTTTCCAAAAGCCATTCTTTGTCACTAAACATAGCTAAAATGATAAATCCTTTGAAAAAAATTTAATATTCGATTTAACGAGATGGTTTGTGTGTATTTGCTTCAAAATTTTATAAATGTGAGTTTTCCGTACTTGAACTTTATGTGTTTTACATGCAGTATATACAATTTAGAAGAACATATAGTTTTTCATCTGTGAACAAAATACATGTTAGAATTGTGTTGGATGAGAATTAAAGATATGTCAACATTTTAGGTTTTAAGTGCCTATATCCCTCTAAAACTATGCGTCATAAGTAAAGGTGTTAAAGTGTATTAGAACTGAATGATTTGACCAAACGGATTATGCTTCAAGCTAAACGTACGTGTTATCATGGATTTTTGGCACTTATTAGTTAAATCATTTATATTAAAACTTACATGATTAAGCTCTTAGTTATGGTACTAAAGTTTCGAATTAAACAAGATAAAGGTTATACGTGTTATTATTATTTTAAGTTTTTATATTTCAGTTTTTTTCATCAAGTAATCGATATTATATAAATTAACTAGAGTGTCAGTGTATCACATAATTTTAAACATGTATATCATATAGTATGTTTTAGGGAATGCGATGAAAAGATTGGAAGTATGTAAGGTAAAATTGATTCGGTAAAAATAAGATTCGTTAAAAAGATGTTACATGGAGTATTTACTTTAGTTTTTAGTGGCAAGTTTATTCTTCATCATCATTTCAGTTTTTTAATCTAAACATTTTCTCAATTTGCGGTTTATTTTAGGGTTTAACATCTCCGAGAGAATTTGAAGAAAAATCTTCCAGTTGCCAACTGCTTTTGCGACAACAGCTACACGTAATGCATTTCTTCACCGTGTGTATAATTCATAATCTGTTGCGTATACATCAATCTCTTCCCATTTCACTGCGATTTTGATTTTATTTAATCAGTAGGTTTCGTGGAGACCGCAATGATTCGATGGAGCAGAACCCTAGCTAATGTTTACAGACACAGTAAATCAGATATCCCCAGGGATTTGTACGTATTACCGTGCCGAAGAATTTCTAGGGTTTCCGCCGCCGTTGAGGCGCCAGCAGCTTCAGATGATACCGAGAAAAGATATGCTGCTAAATCAGAGGTACTTGATTACCCCGTCTTTTCAGATTGGCGATTTCTTATAATTAGCCTGATTCAGATCATAATTCATTAATTTGAGCGTTTGGTTATGTTTCGGAACTATAATCTAAAGCTAATTAGTCCAACTAATACGATTCCGAATTGAAATCTGCAGTACTAAATTATCATCTAATTAATGCTAAACAGGACTCTGGTTTAAGTAGACTCTGAGACTAAGGGGGTGTTTGGGAGAGCTTATTTAGAGGGTTATGAGCTTTTAAGCTTATTTAAGTTTAATAAGCATTACTAAGTGTTTGGTTGAGCTTATAAGCTTATTTAAGGGGTTTTAAGAAAGCTATTTTGGAGGGGATTATGAGCTTATTTACGATTTTTACCTCCTTACCCCCTCATTACATTAATCAAAGATATTTTATATAAGCTCAACTAAACCAAACAATTGAGCTTATTAACATATTAAAAATGGTCTTTTTAGTCATTTTACAATAAATTTATATAAGCCCTCCCAAACACTTTATTTAACAAAAGCTTATTAACTTAATTAAGCTCATAAGCTTATAAGCATAAGCTTTTTAAATAAGCTTTCCCAAACACCCCCTAAGTACTACTTATAAGTTTTCAGATTTTAGTAGATTTTGATCCAAAACCTGTTGTAGTATCCACTTTGAAATTGTGCTCTGTGATCCTAAATACAATCATGTTTGTTTTTTTAATTGATTAAATCCCTCGTGAGTTTTAGATATTGCACTGATTTCTGCAGGTAAATATGAATAAAATGTTTCGTTCTAAGCCTTATTCTTTAGCATTGCCACCTGAATCCCCTTTGAGGATTGAAGAACCAACTTATGTGGGTCTGCGCCATTTTCTCCTGAAAATGATGCTGTTTTATAGCAAACAGAGCAAATCTATTCGGCAAGCAAATGTTATTTACAGACGTGTTGTATCTCAAGTTGATAAACCTGCCATTTATGATGGTTAGTATTTCTATTGTTTGATTGAATATTTCGCCACATCCTCATTGTTTTCGTTAACACAACAATAATCTTTGATTTTTCTTATCACCTGACTATATATTGATTTTACTTTGCTTTATCGTATACAGTTTTTCAGAATGTATGCATTCTAATTAATAAACTTTAATTTAATATGCAGTTTTTAGCTTGGAGAAAACATTTAGAACAAATTTCTCCATGCTTGTAGTACACATGTGGCTTTGTTTGCGTCGTTTGAAAGCAGAAGGACAAGAAGGAGTTGAATTGGGGCAATACGTTTATGAAATCTATAATCATGATCTAGAGACAAGAGTCTCGAAAGCTGGGGTTAGTTTTGTAATTTGTTGTTAATTGACCTCTTAATCCAACTAATTTTGCTTTTATAACTCTTTTCTCATTGGATTGAAGGTTAATTTGCTGTTGTCCAAATGGATGAGGGAATTGGAAAAAGTATTTTATGGAAATATTGTTGCTTTTGATACCGCAATGCTTCCGGAAGCTAAACAAGATGATTTGCAGACCGCCATATGGAAGTAAGTAATTAACTGCTGGTAAAATACCTAATATGCCCCTCAATAAGCGCAAATAAAATGCTAATGTATGTTGAAATTAGAATTTGTAGCTGATTTCCTATTAAATTCCAGGTTAGTTTTTGTTTTTTAATCATTTTTACATTTTCTGTAGGAACGTTTTCTATGAAGATGGTTCATCAAAGCTAGATCCAGCTGCATTGCTAGCTGTCATGGTATATTCTTACCTTTGGTTTAATATATATCTTTTTAGAGTTGGCAATTTCGACCCGTTTGTTTCTAAACGGGCCGATTTGGGTTATGCTTTATCTCTAGACGGTTAAATGCGTTAAGTGCTAAAGGATTTAACTAAAAGGGTAACGGGTCAAATATATTGATAATCATCCGAAGAGTATTTAAATGCATAAAAACATCTTTAAATAGCCTTATTAAAGATGTTAGATTTTTTATCAGTCTTTTGACCTTATTTTTAATAAAAATTTCAGGCTTTCACACGATATGTTAGGCGAGAATGTACTTGTTTGTCATTAACAGGTACCACATTTATTTATTGTTTTAAATTTACTTGCATATCCGTATATATTTTATATCTGTTTTTTGGATTTAATATGTAAATAATGTCTAATATGATCACACATACTATATTGTCACCTTTGAATTTAAATTTAAATAAAAATTGAGCTTGAGGTTAATTTTAATACTACCTCCGTATCAAAATAAGTGATACACTTTCTATTTAGGGGTGGAACAAAATAAGTGATACATTTCTAAAACTTACCTTATATGGTAAAAAAGTGGGACCCCTTATCCACCAACTATCTACTTTAATAAAATGAAATTACCCTTTTACTCTTACTTTTACCTTTAAACATCATTAATATCACTTTATTTAAAATAAATGGGACCCATTTTCCACTAACTATCCACTTTAATCTATTTTAATACATCTTTTAATCTTTTAACTCAAAAACTGAAATTTCTCAAATGTATCACTTATTTTGATACGGAGGTAGTATGATTTTTGGATATGCAGATAAAGAAGCAATGTTCTCTGGAAACTTCATGTTTAGCCCTCTCGACAACCCAAAACCCTAATTTTATTATGATTTTCGAATGTGTTTGTTTTATTTACAACAAATATAAAGCTCATTCAAATAGTATTTTAGGCGAATATGTATTTTGCCAAAACAAAGAGAAGAAAGATCGTTCGTTGTTAATGAATGGAATGGATCTATGAGCGAGCGTACAAGTGAAAGAAAGTACTGAAATTTATTTGATTTACATCTCAATAAAATTTATTTGATTTACTTCTCAAATTAATTCAAATATCTGTTTACTTAACTCTATAACTATGAATATTATAAATATTGTTATTATAATCAACTTCATTACCTAAAATTTCAAAGTTGATTTAAATCTAAATTTGTAAAAGCTGGTTTTCAACATTTAAGATGCTTATTTATAAAAACCAAAAAAAGCCATTTTCGTGGATAACAATTTGAAACTATAAAGAAACTGAAAGATTTTAGGAAAAAGATACTTATAAACTTATTAGCTTATATAAATGTTGAGTAAGCTTAAATTCATAAGTTGATGTCAAACTTTGACAATCTTGAGTAAGCTTAAATTCATAAGTTGATGTCAAACTTTGACATTAACTTTTTTTCTGGCATCAACAATTTGTTTACAAATTCAAATTGGTTTGCTTTCCAAAATGATAAAATGGGTTATTTACTATTCCATCCGTTCCATAAAGAGTTGTCATTTTCACTTTAAATTTTATCCCACAAAAATACTCTTATTTTTATAAAATAATATTATTATCATGAACCCCATCACTAACTATCTTTTGAAAATATTTTCTCTATCCAAATAATATTATATTTTATTAAAAAATAATACTAAGGACCTTACTACTAACTATTCCCTCCGTCCCATAAAAACTTCTTATTTCACTTAGACACAAGTTTTAAGGTGATAATTAATGGTGAAGTCATTGGTAATAATTTTGATTAAAATATAAGACGGTTTGGAGAGCGAAAGATAGTTAGTGACGAGGTCCTTAGTAATAATAATATTTTATTATGTGGAGCCCATCAAATATATGAAATGAGAAGTTTTTTATGGGACAAGCATGTAAGTTGAAATGAAATTTTTTTTGTGGAAGAGAGGGAGTATCTCCTAAATATTTGTGTTTAAAAAAAATGAGAATTTTTTTTTTTAGGACGAAATGAGTATTACATAAGAAATCAATTATAATAGTCTCATTATCTCTTTGGTTTTGCGGACAATTGAACTATGTGGAACTACATGGAGTGATACATTTTGGGTCCAATGAAGAGATTGGTCTGGTCCTATTATGAGTATTATCGATCATTGATCACTCAAAAAAACATAATTTAACTTCACATGTTTCTAATAATTTGTTGTTCAAGAATCTTGTGATAATAACTCTCAAATTACTTGTACATTAACAAATTTTTATGACTCATACGTGATTCATCACGGATTATAAATTAGTGAAATTAATATAAAAGATTTTTTTTATATTTCACTGCCATTTTTAATAATTTTGGTGATTTGAAGCTCAAGCACACATGTAAACGCTAAAAACCTCACAACTTTTGATATAGAGCTCCAAATTTGGTGATTCAAGTTGCCAAATCACCATAACAACTTCCTTTACAACATTTCATCCTTGAAACACTCACAAACTCACTAGAGGACAGTCGAAATTTCAGAAGAAAGGCTGTCCAGATTTGTGCATCTCACTTCTCCTTGCGTAAGCTTTGATTTCTTGATTTCTTCTTCCTTCTTACTTAGATCTGCTAGTATACTCACTTTCACTTCATTTTAATAAGTCCCAAGAAGAGCCACTCCATTTGGTGCTTTCAAGAAGGACAAAGAACTCAACCAAGTTAGAAATCACCAAATCGAAAAGCTTTGTGAGAATACATCTCTACTCTAGTCTAACTCTTTACATCTATATATTTCATGCTAGTAAAGTTCACTCAAGGTAAACATCATAAAAATGTTTTAAACACAAGATCCATAACATTTTCAAACTTAAACCCGGATTAAAACCATCAAAACCGAACACTTCACAAAAATGAACTTCGAAATGCAGATTTACCATTTTGTTTGTGTTTAGATACTTTAAATATTTAAATGCATATATTATAGTGTATGACAAAATTTTATCAAGAGATATAAGAAAAACATAAAAGTAAACTAAATAAAATCCTACAAAAGAAAAACAAAAGAAGAACAAAAGAAGTATAAGTTGGCATCTACTGTCTAGAGTCTAGACCTCGTGTCCGAGTTTTTGTCTGAACCTACTCCTTTTTAATTTTATAATAATTTTATACCAATATAAAGGAGGTTAATAACAAATAAACGTGTTGTTTATATGACTGTCACCCAAAGACTTCCACATCCTTAGCCATAAGTCCGAATCGTGCTAGATATATCTTTTTTGTTGTTGTGCACACATACTTATACATCATATATTATTAAGAAAACTATCACTAATAATTAGCCTGGTAGAAGTTGTTGTGCTTGAGACTCGGGAACAACCATTTTTGTTTCCTTTCGAACTTTTTACATATAAAACTACATATCATTTTTGAAAACATATAAGAGTGTTACATTATATCAACTTTGGACCCAATAAGGGTTGAAAAATAACGTCTTTAATAAGCAAAAATACACGGCTTCTTTTACAAAAAATGGGTTAATTGACAATTTAAATCTATAATAATTATAATAAAACAAGCTTTTAGGATGACACATGTCGTTTTCTTAGAATGCCACTTGACATGTGGCAATCTTCTATTGGCCGAACACTTTGTTTTCCCGCCTAAATCATCCAGCCTTTTTATCAAGTTACAATATTTCTACATTAATTCGGATATTAATTACATAGCAAATTTGAGTGTGCTGTTTTAGGAATGATTTTGAATTCTATGATAGGTCAACATAATATTCATCAACTTCTAAAAACTTCCATATTGTAAACCTTAGATTTAAAAACTTCCATTCGTAAATATGGAAGTATAGACAAGCAAATTACTCGAAAATTCAAGAAAGTTCACAAATTCTTGACTTGGACGCGATACTTGAAAAATGCTTTAACTAATTACAAGAAAATTAAGGACACAATATATTGCTTACAAAAATTTTCCATATATACATCAAAATTTTCACAGACAAAATTTTTGTAAATCAATATGGTCAATTTTAGTTCTTTACATCAATAACTCAGATAATTCCCCAGTTTATGTACTAAACCAGTCATAATATTCTATATTGGAAGATAAGTCTTAATCGGATTCCAGTTCCCCGGAAAGTTAATATTCTATATTGGAAGATAAGTCTTAATCGGATTCCTACGAAGGTTAATTTATTGATGAAGGGTATCCATTTTGATGATATGAAATGTGTTATGTGTGGGGATGGAATTGATGACACGGATCATCTTTTTTGGCAATGCGATGTTTCTAAGGCGGTATGGCGGGCGATTGGTAATTGGCTTCAAGTTATTGACACTAATGTTGATGATTTAGAAGAGTTTTTTTACTCCTTGGATTCGAGCTCTATTAGAACAAAAGCAAAGGTGGTAGTAGAGGCGGTGGCTTTAACGGTGGTGTGGATGCTTTGGCGTCATAGGAATGCGATCACTTTTAATAATGGTGATTCTCGGCGAAGTTTTCTTGTTGATTCTATAAAAGAAGTTTCGTATCTTTGGATTTGTAGTCGTAATGCTAAGTATAGAGTTAGTTGGCCGGAATGGCTTATTCTCCCTTGTAATTAATATTTTTGTTTTTGTGTTCGTCTAGCTTTTAGCTAGTTTTTTAATGAAAGCCGTTTCCAAAAAAAAATCAGTCATAATACAATTATTCGTGAATCAGTCATAAAAATCTCGAGTTTAATTACTTACATAAATCACGTAACTATGGTCAATTTTTTATGAGTTTAATTCGTAGGCAATATACATTCGGGGTTGGTGTATTATGGTAACATGTTTATTTTTTCCCCATTTAAACCATACCATATCAACCATCAAAATCTAAATTGTTCGAAAAACTTACAACATTAAGCAGCCTTAAGGAGCATCAGCAGCAGCATCTCTGGTACGAATTTTGTTTCACACAATAGATACTGATTTGCATAATCTCTTTGCATCCAATCTTTGTAGAACACGATTCATGTATGATTATCAGTCTCAGTTTGACTGTAAATCTACTAATTTTGGATTCTTAATTTTGAAATTTTGGATTCAAAATATGATTTGTGTATCATACATGATTGTAAATCAACATAATATGTTTCACTGTTAAACTCTATAACTGTAAATACAATCTCTGTATTAACCTTATATTTTTCTTTTTAGGGATAATTTCATATACGTCCTTGTAAACCTCCAATATTACGTATATATCCTTGCAAACTTCATTACTACGTATATATCCTTCCAAAACCTCAAAATTCTCATATATATCATTTTACCTAATTTAATAATATTTAAATCTTTTTAAATTTAAAAAATACATAAATTTAGATATTTACCCTTGATGAAAAATAAAATAGTTGTCAAGCTTGGCAAAAAAAAAAAAAGACCCTTGATGAAAGAAAAAACCACTGATATTTAAAGGATACTTAGGGCATTTTACCTTTAATTTATATTAAGATTTATGTTTTATAAATTTTAAATGATTTAAATATTATTAAATTGGGTAAAAGGATATATGTGAGAATTTTAAACCTTTTGAAGGATATATACGTAATAATGAAGTTTGCAAGGATATATACGTAATATTGAAAGTTTACAAGGACGTGCATGAAATTATCCCTTATTTTTAATATAAGCTCTTTGACTTTAAATACAACCTCTGACTGCTTAAAATAATCTGTTTATATTTCTTAAAAATAATTTGATTTTAAATGATTTTTTTTTATTCAAGCTGGCTACTAATATTCAAATCTGACTATATGGTGTGCAATACAGTCAATGTTTAACAAAATGATCCGAAACCATTATTGCAGGTATGTTAATATCATACTACGTGGTCGAATGACTTGATATCGTAGATGTTTATGTTCTATCGGGCCATGAATTGAGGGTTATATTGCTATCGTGTGCCATTTTTATTACAGGTAGTTTAGAAAGAGTGGCTTGATCAATAATTCACTGGTGACATCTAAGAAATCTTATTATTAATCTTACCTCTTGAAGTTTTTATTACAGAGTCATATCTTCTTTTTAATAACTCTCTTGAAGTTTCATAAAATGCATCTTTACAAAATACATAGAAATCTTATTATTAAACTTACCTTTGCTTTGAGTTTATTTTAATTATTTCATATGTCACATTATTGTTTGCAGGTTGAAACTGCATATGACTTTGGAAGAATATGTAGAATGTTCAATTTGCCAATGTAATTCGAGGTTGGAAGAATGTGTAGCTTTGAGCTTGGTATATATGTAGCTAAATCTCTGTTAACCCACATTTATCAACAACAAAAAAATGTTGATGAAAATTGAAATACACCTTAACTAGGCCAAATTAGTAACCCAAAAATAATCCTATAATCCATTTCCCTTTTTATGGTAGCCATTATTATGCTATTAATAAATGTTCAACCATGATCTTAAGTTTTACTATAATGTTAGGTTTCTAATGTTAGGTTACTGTATTTTAACAAAATAACTAAGTAATAATTCATGTATATGTTTGTGGGTAAATAGGTTGGTTTATATTGCAATTGATTCAATGATTTCATTGCACATGCATTAAGAGTTGCAAGATTTTATCACAAGGCAAACATGAAGATCAATAAAGATGATAATAATAAAGTCTTTATTGCTAAATTTAGCCAAGTTCTCTATGATATTGAGGTAATTGTCTTTTGTCATTGAAACATGTACATAGAAGTATATTTAAGATGTTGCTTCCTTAGAATTGTAGAAAATGTGCAATTGTGTTTAAATATTCCATATCAAGTTCAAAGATTTATTAAATATTGTTTCCACGAGTTGTTTAATTGGTATTTTATCATTCATTTTTATATTCTTTATCACCAAAAGTTTATAGTTCATCATCATATTTGTAATAATCTTGAAATTAACGATTGCTCTTTTGTATTCTAAGAAAATTACGTTCAACAAGATTATTGAGCACCCGTGATATTTCACGGGTTATAACCTAGTATACATATATATTTTAACATACTAGAAATATATATTTAGTATCAGTGTTTTCCGTCCCGAATACCGTACTGTAACCCAACCACGTACTTTACCAAAATACCATATTAAAAACATAAGAATTTTGTTAAATAAATTATGAACGTTTTCTGAAACTTATAACAATATAACCGAACATATTTTAAAATACAAGATTATTAGTAAGTTAAAACCTATGGTTTTTCTTTATAAATTTACCAACGACCTGCTCGCGCTTAACGACGTCTAAAAACATCATTTGAGTGAACCACTAGCATAGACGTGCCGGTAAAGCCGTCTACTTTATTGTGTTACTTATTGCTAGCTTTTGGACTCAGGTGAGTTTCACAGTCCCACTTTAACTGTATTTTAACTGTTTTGGGGTGAGAAACATATTACTCTTTTATAAATGCATGTTTAACTATATAATGACACCAAAAGGATATTAAATGAATGGAATTGGGATATGGATGGAATTATGTATCTGGTGAATTTGATGAGTCATTCACAACAATATTTTGGTACAACTAGTCTTTTGAAAAACATTTATGAACAATATTTTGATACAATCAATCTTTGCGAAAATTGGGATAAACAATCCTTTTGAGATAATTGGTCATAGAAAAGACATACTCAAACAAACATTTTTACGAAAAAGGTCTTAACGAAGACATGTATGATAAAAACTATATTTTGCGACAAAAATCTTTGTATAATCGTGAGTTGATAGACGCCCCTATCGCCAAATCGTTTAGATCTAACATTATTGTAATCATTAACTATAGTTAGCCAACGAATATATGAGTAGTACTATTCGGGTTTGATCCCCCGCTCATGGCTAGTCGCTCTAGCCGTGTAACATATGAGATATATATTCTATTAAAACGGCGTGGATTCGACATGTTTGGGTAAATTGGATTTAGTTTTGATTACAAGCTCATGAACTTATACTTCAACTTGTATGCCTAGCTAGCTTATAAGGGATTACGCACTAAATTAAATAATTAGGTTTCATGGATTCGAAACAAGTGAACTAGAACGTACATGGATTTGTATTAAACAACTTACCTTTATAAAATCATGTCGAAATGGTTTTACGCACCGATAATGTGCAAATTGTGTTTTATAGAGTTAAAACAATTTACAACAGGGCTTTAAGCACTGAGCATGTGCAATTTGGTTTTATAATCTGAAAACAGTATTTCGAGGTCATTTTATTTCAAAATTGGTACCAACAAACCTTTTAATGTAAATCAAGTATATATAGAGTCATTAAACCTGTGAACTCACCAACCTTTGTGTTGACACTTTTTCTAATATGTTTTCTCAGGAAATAGAAGTTGAAGCTTTATTAGCATTCAAACACATTCTGATTACCATTTTGAAGAAATCTTTATTTATCAAAAACTACTACTTTTGTTTGGGAAAGTTAACTATTGGTAATCCATTTTGATTTGCGTCGATTTACTATTATCAATTGTTGTAATTTCCGATGTAAGTCGCACGTGCGCTCTTCCGCAAAACCAGTTTTGGCGGGGTGTGCACGATTCAAGTGCAACCAAGCTACCTCCTTTTGAGCGTGACTTATGTAATATCGGTTGTGATATTATGGTAATGCTGGAGAAACATAAACTCGGGAAACAACACAAAAAAATTACAAGAAGAAGGCGATTCAAGTGCAACCATGCTATCTCCTTTTGAGTGTGACATATGTAATATCGGTTGTGATACTATGGTAATGCTGGAGAAACATAAACTCGGGAAACAACACAAAAAAAAAAGCAAGAAGAAGGTGATTCAAGTGCAACCATGCTACCTCCTTTTAAGTGTGACATATGTAATATCGGTTGTGATACTATGGTAATGCTGGAGAAACATAAACTTGGGAAACAACACAAAAAAAATTGCAAGAAGAAGGCGATTCAAGTGCAACCATGCTACCTCCTTTTAAGTGTGACATATGTAATAACGGTTGTGATACTATGGTAATGCTGGAGAAACATAAACTCGGGAAACAACACAAAAAATAATTGCAAGAAGAAGGCGACTCAAGTGCAACCATGCTACCTCCTTTTAAGTGTGACATATGTAATATCGGTTGTGATACTATGGTAATGCTGGAGAAACATAAACTCGGGAAACAACACAAAAAAAATTGCAAGAAGAAGGTGATTCAAGTGCAACCATGCTACCTCCTTTTAAGTGTGACATATGTAATAACGGTTGTGATACTATGGTAATGCTGGAGAAACATAAACTCGGGAAACAACTCAAAAAAAAATTGCAAGAAGAAGGCGATTCAAGTGCAACCATGCTACCTCCTTTTGAGTGTGACACATGTAATACCGGTTGTGATACTATAGTAATGCTGGAGAAATATAAACTCGGGAAACAACACAAAAAAAATTGCAAGAATAAGGCGATTCAAGCGCAACCATGTTACCTCCTTTTGAGTGTATTCTACTAATTAATCGTTAAAAGAAAAGAATATATATTTTTTTTGTATCATAAGTTTTGATTTTGTTATGTAATAGATATCGACAATGAAAACTTGATAAAACAAAAAACTGTAGAGACCATATTAATATTAATTAAAATAAATAAGGAGTTAAAAATAAAATACTCCCTCCGTCCCACAAAGAAATTTACAATTCTTTTAGGCACAAGATTTTAGATGATAGTTAGTGGTGGGGTCACTAGTAATATTTTTGATTAAAATATAAGGTTTGATTGGATAGAGAATGATAGTTAGTGAATACTAATGATGGGGTTCTTAGTAATTATAAAATATCTTATTACGTGGGGCCTATCAAATATAAGAAATGTAAATTTTTTTGTGGGACGGAGCGAGTAAAATAGTGGGAATGGAAATGGTGAGTTTGAGGAAAGGGACACAGTTAGAAGGGGGAGTATGAAAATATTTAAAGCGTAAAGATATTTACAGAGCAAAATTTTGTAATCTAGAGCAATTTAAGTTAAAAGGACAACTATGCCCATCTCCCCCATTTTGCTAACATTTATCACGCCCAATAATACCCTTTCTTCCTATGTTCCCATCAATGGCCCTTTACACATCCACCATCATCGGGAAAATGGTAACATCACCACCTACGGATAAAGGGGCGTCTCCGAGATTCTAAGTGCCTGTGCGAATAGACGAAAATGGGCCCCCTAAATACAAGATTTATATAAACAGTTGAACTTTCTAATTTTTTTCTATTAAATTATAAAATTGGCTTAAAATTTTAAGGATATATATATATATCAATTCTCAATGGAACCCTCCCCTATATATATATATATATATATATATATATATATATATATATATATATATATATATATATATAGGGGAGGGTTCCATTGAGAATTGATATATTAGGTGAGAATGTGAGAATTAGGCAAAAAGACGCGCGGTGGCATTTTTGTAATTAAGTCCAACTTTTCTGTCCCACACGCGGTGACATTTTTGTAATTAAGTCCAATTTTTCTTTAATCATCGATGATTAAACTGGGTGTAGTGTTTAATCATCAATTATTAAACTTTTGAGATTGTTTTTAATCATTGATGATTAAACCCAACCCCAAGTTTAATCGTTAATGATTAAACACATTATCAAGTTTAATCATCGATGATTAAAGAGCATCTTATGATTATTACACAAATAAAGTTTAAATCATCGATGATTAAACACTACACCCAGTTTAATCATCGATGATTAAACCCAAACTCAAGTTTAATCATCGATGATTAAACCCAACCCCAAGTTTAATCGTTAATGATTAAACACATTATCAAGTTTAATCATCGATGATTAAAAGAGCATCTTATGATTATTACACAGATAAAGTTTAATCATCGATGATTAAACACTACACCCAGTTTAATCATCGATGATTAAACCCAAACTCAAGGTTAATCATCGATGATTAAACCCAACCCAAGTTTAATCGTTAATGATTAAACACATTATCAAGTTTAATCATCGATGATTAAAAGAGCATCTTATGATTATTACACAGATAAAGTTTAATCATCGATGATTAAACACTACACTCAGTTTAATCATCGATAATTAAACTCAAACTCAAGGTTAATCATCGATGATTAAACAGTTTAATCATCGTTGATTAAAAAAAATGTCAAGGATTAATCATTAGTAGTTAAAGAGCATTTTATAAAAAATTCAGACTAGTTCAATCATCGATGATTAAAACCAAACTCAAGTTTAATCATCGATGATTAAAAACAATATCAAAAGTTTAATAAAATCATCGATGATTAAAGAAAAGTTGGACTTAATTACAAAAATGCCACCGCATGTGGGACAGAAAAGTTGGACTTAATTACAAAAATATCACCGCGTGTGGGACAGAAAAGTTGGACTTAATTACAAAAATGCCACCGCGCGCGTGAGGGCTGGAAGGAGATGAGAGGCTGAGATCTATTCTCACATTCTCACCTAATATATTAATTCTCAATGGAACTCACTTATATATATATATATATATATATATATATATATATAGGGTGCGATTCAGCGCAGAACCGATTTAAGCGACAGAACTACAGAACCAGACGAGGACCAATCAGATTGCAGCAAATATATTTATTCTGTATTTAATATTATTATTCTAAAAGGGCATTTTAGTCAAAATACACTAGTCGGTTATCTATGGAATGTGCGCTGGTTTTTCCTTAAAACATGGGGATTAGGTTTTATCTCTTTATCACGTAATTAAACCCAAGACAGAACTTGATTTAAACTATATACAGTGAATGACAATGTCGTTGAATAACATTAGATGTTTTTTAGTATTATACAAGGAGTATGACACTAAATGTATTACATAGAATTTGCATTCTATGTCAACGACATTTATTCAATACATTGCATGATTATGACACTGAATGTTTCTGAGATTAGTGAAACATATGATGTTTCTGAGATTAGTGAATGCGTATGATACAAGCATACTTTTACATTACATTGCATGATACTGAAACTAAATAAAGTAAGTTAAATGTACATTAGATGATGCTGACATTGAATGATTTACAACATAACTATTAAATTCAATGTAAAAATAGACAATGTTTCAATCGGTTTAGGCCTCCGACTTTCGTTGTAATTAAATGATCTCGCCTTCTTCCTACCACTTCTCCTAACACCTGAAAACATAACATAACACAATATAAGTTGATTTACTTACAAAATCATGGAATGCCAGATAACATAACAATGATAATTACCAGATAACATCTAATGTTGACTTGTAAAACATCTAATGTTGACTTGCAAAACATAATTTCCAAAAACACAAAAAAAAAGAGTAACCCAACCAGGTTTGACCCGTTCAACCCATACCAAAAACACAGAAAAAGATGGAGAGATTTGACCTTGCAGTCATCAATTCTATACCAATTCCAGAAAAGTCCTTTGTGTAACAAATATAATGACCAAAATATGATGCATTAAGCATATCCACATGTACAACAACTGCATATAGCTTGTATTTATCATTTCCATCTGCACTCTCACTTATATAAGGACTAAGATCTAAAGTTTCTGGAAACGTCACCCTTTTATTAAGTTTCCCAAATCTCCCACTCTGCACACAACATTATAAATTATACTACGTATAATAGTTATAATGAAAGATAATAATGATCCAAATATCAATCGTCAGACATCATTTCATAAGCAAATATGTATTTGCAACTGTAAGTGTACTAACCTGAAATCTATTCAATGCAATGGTAAGAACATTTGGAGCCATGTGAATGTTTAGTCGTTTCCATGCTAAAACATAGTCATTACATCTGCAAAAAAAATAAAAAAATAAAAAATAATAATAATAATAATAATATGTAGGTAATTGATGAATAAAATGAAAAGAAAATGAAAATTACCCGTCACATTTGTATTTATTATCTCCATCAAGCCATTCTTGGCTGTAAATTGATCTAAGCATTCCTCAAGTGACGCAGCATATCCTTGAATATCTGAAACTTCATAAACATCGAGAAACTCATTACAACCATTATTTATTCCAATTACAGCCAACATAAGTAAAAAAAGGTGGGCTTTACCTCAAACGCCACAAAGTTGTCTGATTTACTCATGATCTTCATGGACTCTGTGAACAAAATTAAGAAGAAAAACAACAAACTTGCAAAAATTTAAAGAAAATAAGATCTGATAAATCAAAAACCCTAAAATGAAAAATAAACGAATAATCAAATCAGATAGAAAGCAAACCATTTTCTTGATGGTGGATCTAACATCATCGCACGTGTATCGTATTGTTCCTCGTCCCTGCAATAAAAACCCTAAATCGAACGATGGTGACTTGTGATTCGAGTTGTATCAGTCGTAATTGCAAGCGATATGGTATAATAACTCATATATTGTAGAAGATTTGGAAGATTTCGTTTACAATTTTGAAGAATCAGTGAAATGGAAGGAACGTGAAATTGGGAGAATTTGGTACGTGATCTCCGAAAAATCTGCACACGAATGGGTTAAATATTCAGTTTTTAATCCTTTTCAATTATCATAATATGTCAATTTACGAGTATACCCTCACTTAAATTAAATATCCGGTTTTTTAATTGAATATAAAATAGAAAAAAGGATCTTTCCCCTCACCCGTCGATCAGAATCATCAAGGGCCAAGATTAAAAATTAAAATGGTTCTGTGGTTCTGTCGCTAAAAATGGTTATGCGCTGAATCGGACACTATATATATATATATATATATAGTGGAGAGTTATATAGAGAACCCATAATTTCGTGCAGAACCCGTAGAACCATTATTAACCAATCTAGACCATTGGATTTCAAGTTTAACGGTTAAGATTGGTTATGGTATTTTTGAAAATAAATAAGAATTTATTTTTGGAAAAATTAATTGAAAAGGGTAATATAGTAATTGTGAAAAAATAAAATTAAAGAATTAAATCAATTTATATTATTATCAGAAACAAACGGAAATATCTCCCCTAAAATTAGGAGATGTGGCTGGCATTTATTCTTCAACTTCCTCATAACCCATTTATTCCGTAACTACCTCATCTCCGAACCCTAGCCCCCAATTGTTCTATGGTCGACTTTTGATGTTCAAATATCCATCATCGCCGGTGGTCGTCTGCCGTAATTAGCATTTTCCTCGACCTTATCGCCAGTGGCCGTTCGACGTTTGTTATCGAATCTGTGAACCATCGCCAATAACACAAGCATGATTTAAATGTAAGTGGTTTTGCTTATTGGTTCTACAATTCCAATATCTGGTTAATAAAAAGTTGTTTCTTTATTTTAAATTAAAATTTTCAGTGGCTCCATTAAAATTTGACAAAAGTTTTTTGAAAATTCTTCAAATATATTTGCAAACTGCTGTAATAATTTACTCTATTTCTCAAAATACTTATGGAAGTGCTGAGTTGTTAGCGGGGACAAACAATGGAAGTAGGTGTATTAGTCAAATATTTAAGTTATATCGTATACTATTAAGACATTAAAATTAATACTTTCGAGTCGAAATTACTAGTTTTATTGACCCAAAGATTCGAAATGCTAAACTTGATTCTGGTAAGTAAGTGTATAATACTTTAAGTTATTGTGGAAGTAGTTGTAGGGATTTACTACGCACCATGCGACTGATCGACCACTTGGGTCGACCACCTAGTTAACGAGTTCGAACCATGACTGACCAAGAACATGAACTTGTTCTTGACCGGTTAAAACTAACTAGCTCATTTAATCCCTAAATGCGGAACTGGGATTAAACCTAATCCTTAAATCCTAAAGGATTGGGATGTTGGAATTCTAGATTAGGTTAACAAGAAAGAAACCTTGTTCGAAGAACTCGAACACACACATGCTTGTGTGTTCGTCGACTACTACCAAGAACCCTAGGGTTCTTGGTTCGACTTCGAACAAGAGGAGAGGAAGAAAGAGTGTTCCATGAATCATACCTTAGGTTAATGCTTAAGATAAATCCACTGATGATGAACACGACGAACGATCCTCTAGATGATCACTTGTAACGATCCTTGA
Organism: Calendula officinalis; assembly: GCA_963853835.1. NCBI lineage: Eukaryota > Viridiplantae > Streptophyta > Magnoliopsida > Asterales > Asteraceae > Calendula > Calendula officinalis. Next base: position 30,887,725 of record OY970822.1, read on the forward strand.
TCTTCGAAACTCGAAAAACACGAAGAACGAACGAAGAACACGAAGAACACAAGACTTGTGTTCTTGTGTTTGAGTTCGGCCGATCGAAGGGAGAGAGGGGGCAAGGGATTTCGTGATTAGGGTGTAAAGAATCAACATCTAGGGTTTAGCATAAGCCTTCTATTTATAATAGAAGATGTTACACTTAAAACCCTTCTAGTTTAATTAAGATTAACTTCTTAATTAAACTTCCTTTTTACACTTCCATCCCTTATAGTGTTAACTAGTTTATTATGATTGCACTTAACTATCAAATGTCTAGTATTAACACACTATAATTTCGGTACCCATATACACGAAATTATACACTTGTATTTATACTTTTAATAGTTAATTATATAATATCCTTTATATAATCTATACAATAATATTATCCAATTACTATATGTTTTAATAGCTTTAAATCATATCATGGATAATCTATAATTAACACATTGTATATTTACTTAACTAGTAAATGTACAACTACTTGTATTAATTAGTTAGTTAAACTAATCTAGTAATAAGTTAAACTTAACTTAATACTTAACTGATTCATAATGGCTATTATGAATCATTCCTCTTCGTAGTATCGTTGCATAACTTGTTCGTATTACCTGCACTCACCGGTGTGACCCTTAAGTGTTTCGTAGGCATGGATGTATCATCATAGGTTGACTGACTGTGCACATAATTCCTTCAGTAGTTTGCTCCTTTTTTTCATTTTTGACATCTTAATACGTTATAGATAAACAAAATTCTGGTAAGTTGGAAAGATATCATCATTTCATGGTCAAATGTCTGATTAATATCCATTGTTGTTGTCCGGTAGCTTCCTTTTAATTCCAAATATGTCACACAATATATGAATTGTGGATTCTTTTCTTTTTAATATTACGGTTGTGTTTCTGACATTAATGTTTTTCTTAGATTACATATATGTTCTTGAGTTTGTATGTTTTTTCTCCAGCAAGCTGATGATGGAAGCCAACATTTGGATTTGTCAAAGACAACTCTTGCTAAAGGAAAATTGGAGGATGCAATTAGCTTTGGGACATACATGTTTTTTCACGTTGCATATATGTTTTATTATTGTTTGGATGTGTAAATGTTATTCGTAAAATTCTCATACATCGATGTTTTTTTGTTACATATATGTTATCGGTAAATCCATTTCGATTTTAGGGATTTATACATCGATGTTCTCTCAAACACATATATTCAACTACTATATAACGATGATGTACACTAATTATGGAAAAAACATTCATTACAGGAAAAGTAACATATCCGCAAAACCACTGCGTCATATATGCACATCCTACATTTAACACTAATTTCAAAAAAGAACATATATGCACAACTGGTTAGACAAAAAAAAACAAAATAACAATAAATTTAAAAAATAATTCCTAATTTTTAGGATATTTTCAGAAAAGGAAAATATTATTTATGTGTAAAATGTCGTAAATACACTTGAATAATTAATATGAATTAAGTAAATTAAAATTAATTTACTAAATTCTGATTGGTTAATAAGGGTTCTACGAGTTATGCACGATATATAGGGTTCGCTATATAACTCGACCCATCTTCCCCTATATATGCAGGTAGACCTGATTTTAATTCGCCACATCATCACTTTGCACGCTTCTGATTCGTCGTTTAATCCAGGTGTAATTCACCCATTGGTCCACTGTTTTCATATCAATTCCTCACAAAAAAAAAGCATGCGACCTGGAGCCAGTTACGGTAAGTCCGGATTTTCAGCACAAAAATATCTCCATCCTTTCATTCGACACCTTGTAATTTCAAACGTAATTACAAAATTAATTATGCACATTTTAAATTAGCTATTTTCATTCTTTCCTTTGATTCTTTGATTCTTTCCTTCAAATTAGCTATTAACAGACTTTGATTCTTTCCTTCAAATTAGCTATTAACAGACTTTGATTCTTTCCTTCAAATTAGCTATTAACAGACTTTGATTCTTTCCTTTAAATTTTAAATCACGGAATTTTTTTCAATTGTAAATATTCAAAACATAAATTCAATATTTTCAATTGATTACTCAACCAAAATTCCGTAAATCCCATGATTTAACTTATCTTTACCATTTTTAAAAATATGGTATTTAACCATTGACCCCTATATAAACCATGCAGGGAATGAACGACATACTTACAATTTAACAGCCTCATATGATCCCATGCATCAAAGAACATCATCAGGTAAACTTTACTCAGTCCTTGATTTTTCGAGATTCATTGGTATGTTTACTCCAGTGTGAACTGCAGTCAACATCGTCTCCACAGTGATTTTCATAGATGTCTCTCACTTTCATAGCACGAATCATCATCATCAAAAAACAATTATTTACAACACGATTCATTCGAATTTGACTGCAGTTTTTTTATTCTATTTCCCTTAATTAACTGCAGACAATGCTATTTTTTTTTAATTTATGTTTATTTAAGAACAGTCTACTCCAGCGTGAAAAGACTAAAAACTTCACTAGATTGTTTTATAACAGTCTACTTCAGCGTGAAAACTTCAGTTTTTTTTTCTTCTAAAAAACACAGTTTAATAATAACAATTACTCTGCTTATTTAAAGAGTAACTCTTCTTCAAATATTGTGTTACTTTGCAGGACGTACTGAAGTTTGCAGCACCAAAAACTCCTCTTCAAATACCAGGTATTAAAAAAACCTACATGAAAACTTCATTAACATATTTTTAGGGTTTTCATTTTTAATCATATTTTAGCATATATGTTTCCATGTCAAACATTAAATACAAAACATTAAATACAATATTTTTCTATAATATATCTCACGCGGTTCTGTGTTATTTTTATTTTTAGCCAATGAATGGATTATATTTATAAAAACAGTATCATAATTACAGTTTGACTTTAAAAAGTCAAACTGTCCAATATGTGTATCTTTTAATTCAATGAATTTTTGTGTATTTTTACTATTTTTTAGATCAAAACATAAAATTATTATAATAAAATTCATTGGTTTATAACTATTTTGGTAAATGAAGATGATAATTGATAATATATTTCCAAAGATTATATTTTTAGAACAAAATAACGGTGACAAACTGAATCCCTATAATTAATTGTCATTAAATATATAACAGAATCCTGTTTTTAAATTTTTTTAGAAAGTTTTTTCCTAATTTTTTTAGAATTTTTTAAAACAGAATTATGTTGCTTGACATTAGAAGCAGTCAACTATTCATAAGAAACATTTAACCATCCAAATGGTTACTTAGTTTACATCAAAGGTTAAAATTTTATGTTTAACCCAATTTATCTAGGTTGACTGTGAAAATTAATTATTAATTAGGGTAAAACTGATTTTTGCATATTAAATTGCTTTTTTTTTTTTAAATTGCTTTTACATTGTGACTTTTTGTGCTAAAAAATTCAAAATAAAATGAAAAAAATCTCTAAGAATGTTAAATATAGATGATATTAGGTTTTACTATTTTTAGTGATTTTATGATATTTTTTTGAATTTTTTTAGTGTTATCCTTATCGGCCCAGTTAGAGACGAAAGGATACGCTAAAACAATTCAAAAAATATCAAAAAAATCACTTTAACATTTTTAGATATAAAAACAATTATAAATGGATTGATAGATAAAGCCAATTGAATTTTTTGCTATTATATTCGACCTTAAATTTTATATTAATTTAGATTTTAAGACATTGATAATTTTGTATACTATTGGTTAAAAGACTCAATTTATATTGTTTATAAAAAGTAATAGTTTGCCAAGATTAATTCAATGTATAACTGTTTATTTATACTATAATATGTTGGCAATTATGAGTGCTTATTATCCCCAAACCCTGATCATATTATGTTGACTTTTTAAGCCTAATATTATGTATTGATATGCCTTATGGTGACTTTTATTGTAAACAGTTTCAAAAAATTTATTTACTACTGTCATTTTGATATCAAAACTTAGCAATAGAAAGTAATGTATCTAATATGAGTATCTTATATGCGTTAGTTATAACAGGTGAGGTAAACTGCATATGAAACTTTTATTTTAATGCTGACTAAAAAAGTCACCATAGAAATTCTATGTAACTTATAAATGAAAATTATATGCAATCATTCATTAACATCAATTTCATTAACCGAATTTTATAAAGCAAATTATAAATTTTTTTGTTTTGGATAAGAACCCTAAATGCTTCCCTTTAACCCTAAATGTAAACTTGATAAATCCACTAACTCTAAACTGATTAATCTGGGGAAACACTACTTTATTATTCTCCAATTTATTTATAGTGTGCAAAGGTACAAAATACTAACCCTGCAAAAATTTCAACTTTTTTATCTTTTTAATTTAAAATTTATTGCAGAATACAAAAGCCACCAAAAAGTTATCCAGTAGATAATCGATTCGGAGATTGTAGAAAAAAATCGATTCACAGTAACTTACTCGATTTGCAGCTGTAACGCTCAACTCGAAGAGAGGAAGAGCGAACTGCGAAGGGTTGCTGGATTCAAAATCGTCGTGCAGCACATGTGTAGGGTTTCGTCTATGGTTTATCGTCGACGTCGTATTGCGTACACTAGAGTACGAGGTGAACTGGTGATTTGGTGAAGCCGTGAAAATAAGTGTAATAGAAATGGGGGTACATTACACGGTTCTTTCGTAAATTGGCCGATTAGTATGTGTAGTTTAAAGGAGGTCTTATAAACAATTAAAAAGCTTGGGCCAGGTTACATGGTAATATTTGATGGCCCATTATTAAATCTGAAACAAACTTTCATAGGGAGGTGTTTAATACTGCTTTGAATCCCTACAAATGGCCCATTTTAACATAATATTACAAAATATTACACCCCTGAGACTCTGAGAGTGCAATATTTGTACATAAAAACACGTAAAACAGAAAAATATATCTTTTTGCAAAAAAAAGTTAAAAAAAAAAATTCAATTTCCTATTTGTGTTTTGTGACGTTATTTAAACAGTATCAATATTTTTATTATTTTTCAAAATATCTCTCGAAGCATGCCCGCCCAGTCGGGCGGGCTTTGAAGCTAGTATATGTATATATATATATATATATATATATATATATATATATATATATATATATATATATATATATATATATATATATATATATATATGACACATATAAAAATGGGCCCTAAAAAATGAGGGCCAATACAAAATCCTCCCGGATCGGGGGTACGGTCGTGTCTACAGCGTTGTGGCCGTCAACTTTTCATGCTCCGTTCCCGTCAAGAACAACGACAGTGGTGGCCATTTACTCGCCCACGCCTCCACCTCCGACAACGGTGTGCATCCGGAAGTTATGGAGGTTGTACGACCATGAAAAGAAGAGGAGAGATTTGATGGGCATTATCATAATCAATTTCTAATTGGGAATGATTGTTTGCATAGATACAGATTCATGACGAAATGGATGTTTTTCTTCGACCTAGCCCATTTTGGCAAAATTGAACACGGAGACGTCGCCAGAGATATTAGTATCTTCAGGATTGTTAATTTGTTAATTTTGAATCTTGTGAAGTCTTTGTCTGGGCGTAATTTTTCTGAGTTCGTCTTCAATCTTCGATAACTGCTTTCGATTGTGAAGGCTTTGTCTGGTGCTTTTGATTTTTTATAATTGCTGTCGATTGTAAAGGCTTCTGGTGCTTTTGATGTTTGATAAATGTTGTCGATTGTGAAAGCTTTGTCTGGCTGCTTTTGATTTTTGACAACAACCCATTGTTTAGAGATTAAAATTGTTGGTAAAAGTTATCGATGAGAACTTAAATGTTGGGAAGAAAGACTTTTAATAAAAGGAATAAATTGTTTGTAAAAAAAATAAGGGTATAATTATCTTTTTGATTAAAATTGCTCTGTACCACTAAATTTTGCTCTGCAAATTTAAAGGTAATCAGAGAAGGTAACGTGTAGAATGCTGATACGCATTGTAATAATATCAAAGCAATAAATGTTATTAGAAGGGGGAAGTAAGAAATGTTACCATTTGTAACTGTTAGGTACACAGCAAATAATTAAATACCAATTCTGCACAATATGATGTATTATTTATCAAAAGTAAGTAAAATGTTACTTGGCAAATTTAGATTAAAAGTCGGTAGTGCATGTGATGTGTTTTTACCTTTTCCATGTGGTTTTGAATTTTTTATGGATGCATATCGATTAAAAAATTAAATCCATTGTACTCTTTTTAAACTTCATTAACTAATATGGCATAAATAAATAAAGCCACATAACCAGAAAATTATATATACTTATCAAAGTCTCCAATATTTTATAGTCTAATACTCTGTATATTTTATCCAAAGTTAATTACTAGGTATTCAACTCTATAATGGCATTTTGCGAATCGAAAAGATATATCGTAAAATCTAAATTTGCAAACCCATATGGATTGCTTTTAAATACAAAACATTCTATAAAGTAAATAGATTACTATTTGTGGTATGAAACTATTAGTAGGTTTCACATGCATGTAATTAGTTAAACAAAATTTTTTATATATTAATTGGTAAATACACCAAATGGCTTATAGCCCAGTAGTATCCGGTGTTTATGGTGTCCAACAAGATTATGAGTTCAAGTCACGATATGAACAAAAAGGTATAGAGTTAGGGGACGTGTGTTAGCCGTTTAAAAAAAACTAGTAAATACTTATTACTATTTGTGATTAATGAATAGCTATTTTATTAGCTATAATTTCATTAATTAGATAGACATAAGTAAATAGTGTATTTATTAACTTGCAGAAAGTGCAATTTTCTATACTTGCTAATATTGTATAATGCAACATTTGTAATTACACGGTACAACAACGACAACGGTTACGTGGTGTATATCAACTTCAGCCATCCATCATTGAAATGACGGTTTTTAATGATTTAAATACATGGACATAAAAGATATTTAACATGCCCCTAAGAAAATCCCTAACAAAATGTTACTAAAACTAAACTGAACCAATCAGTTTTATATACTACCCTTTGCATCTAGAATGTCCGTGTTCAATTAGGGAATTAAATTGTAGATGGATTCAGCATTTAGTTGTACCATAAAAGCTCTTTAAGAAAAAACCATTGTGAATAGAACCAACTTTCAGCACATGCATTTTCTCAACACCCTGATTTAACCAAGACATGCTGATTTGGAAACACACTGATTTAACCAAAACTTTAATTCTTTGTTGTATAAAGCAAACAAAATCTTAATCAAATGATAAGGACACCTAAACCCTAACCCACTCATAATGCAATCTTTTAAAGTACATAAAATAAACAAACGTTACAATATCCAAAACAAAACTACATATCAGGTTCAAAATTTCACAAGTATTCGCGAAGGCTTTCGCCACTTGTAGCTTCCATTTCTTTTAGAATTTCTTGAGCAAGTGATTTGACATTGGGGTCCACATCTTCCAACAATTCACCAAGGTAAGGTATCGTTTCGGGTAATAACACCAAATATTCCTCCCTTAGGTTTTCAACTAAATACTTGACTATCTTCAACCCTAGTATTCGGGTACGCACTTTATCACTTCGTGTTTGCATCAAAACCTCGTGATTGAGCGGTTTCCATAACAGATCACTACCTGAAGTAACTGCCATTTGTCCAATACAAGAAACCAATATATCATCAACCTCATTCACAGATGGTACGTTTGCATGCTCTTCAAGTGAGGTAGGTGGATCAACACCAATCTGTGAAGTAACAGGTTTCAACAACACCTGCACCAACAAATTTAATTCAGTTTTTTAAAAAAGTATATATTTTTAAATGCTACATATATAAAAATACTTACTTGGAAATTTGAGGAATCAAGAAACTCGAGGTTTCCAGCATCGTAAAGAAAACATTTATGTAAAGATGACAAAACTAATGCTCTCACGTGCCATTTTCCAACAGACAAATTACTAGAATCTTCTTCACTTTTGTTTGTATCAAGTTTTGCTTTCTTCTTTCGAGAGGGACCCGCTTTTTCAACTTCATCGCTTAAATGTCGTACCAACCCGTTGAGAATGTATTTAAAGTATGGAACAAACAAGGATCTGTAGAATTACATTAAATAATGTGAGAATAAACTAAAGAAAAAAAATTATGAACGTGCAACTAATTATTTAAAATTAAAGGTAACTCTATAGTACATGTTGAAACTGGTTGGGTCAGATCCGGCTGACCCAAAAAACCTTGTGTCTACTTTTCTTAAGTAATCAAAAAATATATTATTTATATGATAACCTAAAGCTTTCTTAACAAAAATGATTGAGAAAATTTAATGCTTTAAGAATTCACTTTGGGAGACCTTTAACCCGTTCAACCACTTGACCCATTTCCTTTTGGGCTAATCGCACAAGAAAGTAACAAACTTTCCTCATAATTATATTTTGGGGTTAAAAAATGTTCTACTTTTTAGGAGAGAAAATACTAATTATTACCCAGAATTGAAACTTGGGGAAATTTGGTTACCGTTTTAGCTTACCCACTAGAAATACAACATAACCCGAATCAACCCATTCATAAATAAACGGGCCAAAATCAAAATCACATTCAAAAGACCCCTGAAAACAAAAAAGAACTCACCTGTGGCTATCAACAAGCTTGTGCACCAAAGTGAAGAAAGAAATTGCCCTAGAAATACTTGCACGACCTGAATCGTTATTTTGCTCTGACCAGTCAACACACCTAATAAAAAGAGGCTTAAACATGTTCTCTGTCAGTTTCATTGTAAGATTCACCATTGCATTTATAACATCCTTTTCAACAGCTGTAATATTCTTGACTGAATCAGATTGAGGTTGTTGACCACGAAGATCAAGAGCATTTAGACACGTGTCAAAAATATTTAAATAATAAGCAGATATTGACGATCGGTCCATTCTGGTAATGAAGTTTGCTAACATCTGAAAAGTAGTTGATAAGCCCGAATCCCCAAATTTAATTGCAGAAGAATATATCTTTAATAGAGGTGGGAGTGACAGTCGAACCTGATAAAAAAAAAGTAAATTATATTAAAATAATATTCGGATAAAAAAACCGGTATGAAAAATATTTAAAAAAAAAGAAAAAAGTTGAACTTACAGGAACTTTTTCTGTTATAAGGTTGCGTACAGTATCAGCTTTCATCTTCAACTTCAAACTAGAATCACTTGCTGCATACTCAGGTCTCAAAATTACTAATTCCAAGATTTGACCCAAATAAGGATTCAAGAAACCACCAAGTTTATCAATAACTGCCTCAACAGTAACAAGAATAGACATAAACAGAGATTCTTCAGTCATGCTGACATCATCACTCGAGCTTTTACACCTTTGAAAAACATTATCCATAATAGTAGGGAGCTCAGGTAGGGCCCGCGGGCCAAGAACGTTAATTAACGCTCCAACGGTCCGGAAACATCCGGAAGAAACTGCTAAATCATCTGAATGAATATGCTTAATAACAGTTGCTAAACATATGTTGAAGATCGAGTCGCAAGAAGGAAAAACTGTCACTAAAACTTCAAGTGTGGAAACTGCTGATAGTCTTAAAGAAGCATGTTTTGAGTCATCAACTATTTTTAAGACTTGTTGACACATATTTTCAAACCGTTGTAACGTGATGTCATCAAAACGAATCCATGAGTTTCTTATGTTTGGATTTAATACTTTCTTATTATTCTTTTGAGTTAATGTGCTGCATTCTTTTGACATATCACATAGAAGCCCTAGACCCTGTTCAAATCCAAATATATTAGTCAATATAAGAGGGTAAAACAGTAATTAGTGAAATTAGTTACCTTTTTCCTCAAGTTTTGGTCTGAATGAGTCAACAATTTGATGATTACTTGGAAGTAAGTTGAGGGCAAAAGACCTTTTCTAACAGAAACTAAAACAGCATGCATAATCTCCTTTAATTCTTTTGATAATGAAGCTGGAATACCAAGTTCTTTTCTTTTCGACCCAACCAGTTGCAAGTATGCTGCAACACGCTCCATTAGTTCCCCACTTGTTGCCTGCAATTTCATAACGGGTCAAACGGGTCTGTTCAAGAAAACGGGCCGGGTCAAACTGGTCTAAAAGTAACAGTTTCAGACCTGAATGGTGTCAATATCTTCACCAGATTTAAGCTTGAATGCGAATTCAGGAGCTTGTAATTTGTCACTAATAAACTGCATTGCAACAAAGAGTTGTACAGCGAGTTGTGGGTCCCATGTGGTCTGTTCTATCTTTTCAAGCATTTTGACAAGTGAAGGAAGCCATACAATGCATGGATATTGCTCAGAAATGTGTAGAGCAAAAATGTATTCCCATTGTGTACGGTGCCCATTTGTGTTATCTTGTTTTGAAGCAATTGAGTGAAATAACAGAACAAGCAATGAAGCTAAGCTGTTACTTTCTCCAAGAGTCCTGTAATGTAAATCAAATTAGGCATATAAATAATAAAATTCAGTTTAAATTCATGGTAAGTACCTCAAAAGGTGCACAACAATGGAAATTCTTCGGTTTTGATCAACATCAGGCAATATATTAAGGAAAACCTGCAATAATTCCTCTTGGTTTTCATTCTTTGATAACCAACATGGCACAATAGTCGATATCAGATCCTCAAATACTTTCTTTGACAGATTATCCCACTACAAAACAGGACAAAAGTCAGACATTTGTATTTAATTTTCGCAAAATTTATAAATATGAAATACAAATGAAGTAATATATATACCTGTGTTGCAGCTGATTCAGCCATAACAGTAAGGATATCAAGTATATGAACCAGAGTTTTGTCTGGTAAAACCTTTGCAACTGCTGACAACAATGAAAACACATGATTCCGTGTGGCTGCATCATCAGTAGCCCTAGCACAACTAACCAACAGCTTTATGTCAACAACTCCACCCTGCAAATTACATAATTAATAACTAACAAGACATATCAACGGTTTTTATTTATATTTTTTAAAAAATAAAAAAAGAAATATAACCTCGTTAGAAGTAAGGGAATGTGTGATGATATCTTGGAGAAGTGAGAGTAGGTTTTGTTGAATGTAACAGATTGTGGTGGCTGAAGCTTCTTCTTCATCTTGTTTAACAGCTTCATTTATCCATTCTTTGTCCATAAAAACTATTTTAAGATGCTTAAATAGTGGCTCTATAAGAGAGCTCCTATTTTCTATGTCTTTCTTTAGTAGCAAGATATCAAGTAATGATGTCAGAAATGAAAGCTTGCTGCAACGCCTATGGCCCACATCAGATTTCAGTAGGGCAGTTACTTTCTTTTTCTTCTTCCCATGTGGTGTACCACTTGAAGGAACTGCTTTTTCCAAAACAAAATCAAGCATCTGCTGTACAGTACGGCTAGAAACCTGCAATAATTGACCATTTATTAATATATGTGTGTGTCAGTGTGTGTGTGAGGATGAAAAAAAGTCAAACCTTGATCTGTAATAAAGCTAATCTGGCAGCATTTTGAATGTCACCATTATTGCTTCTAAACAAACACACAAGTTCTTTAAAGAGAATTTCCTGCATAAAGTCGGTATGTCAAAGTTAATATTTCAGGACAGAAAGAACAATTAATAAAACTTAAAAAGAAGAAAATTACCTGTAATTCAGGTTGTAAACCTCCATACAAAGAGCTACTAAGACATTTTAAAACAGTTACACAAGGCTGTATAACAGAAACATCTTCAGAATATGAACCATCAACCTGCCAGGATGACAAAAACAAACCAAAATGGGTCAATATTCAACTCGTTTTACCCACATCAACACATTCATTAGTAAAAAAAAAGTCAAAATTGACTCACCTGAAGTGCCTTCAGATAAGATGACTCAACAGCATGTCCACCAGATGCAGAGGTACAGCACTAAAAAGACATAAGGGTACAAAAGTCAGTTCCACAAAAAACATGAGAATTTCAACTTTAAAGGCATTATAATGTAACCTCTTACCTCCAGTAAAAGACATAAGATTTTGACTTCAATCTTTGACAATGTTTGACTGGACTTATTGCGTCTGTCTAACAGATCATCTAACAAAGAACTAACTTCTTTAACTTGCATAACTTGGCTACCCAAACCTTTGACCAAAGATACTACTTTCATCTGAACCATAAAAAAAATAAAAAAATTAAATCCAACATGGATAAAACTAACTAATTTGAAAATTCAGCTATCATTGTGATGAACTTACCATTCCATATGGAGGCAATGATAGTGCAGAGCCCAAGATAAACTTCAGTATACTATCTCTTGTGGGACGATCAAATCTGATTATATTTCAAAAGGACAAAGATTAAAATGTTTTTATAAATAACTAAAATCATAAAAGAAAATACCTGTCTCCAACACTTTGTGGGACCAACAAGCTATTATGATGTGTAGAGCTTAACAATGTTGTAAAGAACTCGACAAGAAAATTTACATCTGATAAAATAAGCTTCTTTTGTTGAACAATCATTGCCAAAAGTTCTCCAAGAAAATGACTCCATACTGCACTTCTCCCTATGCAACATTAAATGTTATAAACCAACTCAAAATTTATTTGATTATAATAGAGATAAATAAAATGAATAAATACCAGTTTTGCTCCCGATGTGTGGCCATAAAGTATATAGCCCTTCAATGCAGCTCACTGCTGCTGACCGTATCTCCTGCAATAGAAAAAATATTAATAATTGAATAAACAAGGGTAAAAATGTAAAAACCTGGTTATGAAATTGACCTGGTTATGACTAGATAATGGAACAAGAATTGAAGGAAACTCAGCGGGTGGTTGAAGAAGTAAGCTTTCATCTATTTCATTTTTTAAACGAATTCCTTCCTCTAACTCACAACAAATATATGCAAAACAATGTAAACTCTCTTTTTGTACAGAAAAACCAACACCTGCAATAACACAAAGTGACAAAACCATTTGCATAAAATAAAATGTTGGGATAAATATAAAATATTTAAAAAAAAACAATGGCTTGCCTTCATCTGTGAAAAGTGAGGACAAAAACCGAGCTGGTTGTTTTGCAACAACTTGGTGAAGATGCTGCTTGAATACAGCCCTTGAATGACAAGCATAGAAGGAAAAAAAGTTCTGAACAATAACTTCTTTCTTATCCTGCATAAAAAATAATTATTTTATAATTACTATCTAATCTTTTAAATAAAATGATTCAGTATTGAAACATAACTTTTCATATAAGTAAACGGGCCAAACCTTAGAGGTATCCTCATGAGCTGTTGCAATAAAGGCTTCATGTAATCTCCAGAATATGCATTTCAATATCTCAGCATTCAATTCCTCAAACTTCACATCATACATTTCTTCAAGGAATGTATTGCAGTCTTTATCCTTAATTCTTCTGTTTGACTATAAACATAGTAATAATCGTTTAGTATAAAAGCTTAAGATTTAAGTAATTATGTTGTTGACAGGTGTACCTCTTCATTAGCTACTCCAAATCCAGATGTCTCTAACCGTTCCCACTCTTTTGTAACAATGGGAAAACAGGATTCATACAAAGCAAAAAATTGAGAAAAATCTGCAGCAAAAATGGGAGAGGAAATTAAGTAATTAAACTAACAAACAAATTAAGCACAAAAAAAAAAATATAAGCTGAATTGACAAATGTACCTTTTTGCGGCTTCATTAGGGATTGAAACAAAATCAAGAAAAACAAAGTTTTGAACAACTCCAAATCATTGCAGAATTCAACAAACCACTGCACATATTCATCAGAGTTTGACAAAAAGCTTTCTGCCATCACATTGATATTATCCATATTAACTGCACATGTACTTTTTTGTGCCAATTTCTGTAACAATTTCATGACAAAAAAATTTAAAAAAAAAATCAGTTATTACGCCTCACTTTTCTGTCAAAAAATAAATGTATGAACAAAACAGCCCTTTGTAGACTCAAAAGATCATTAAGCAGAATTTAAGTAAATTAATTACTCACCTGCCCAGTGGTAGGGATGGTAGTTAGTTTCTGGTAGAGAGGCCACTGTAACTTCTTTGCTGCATTTAAGGCCTTCAAATTTATACTCTGACTCTGATATTATTTAAACAGAAAGAAATGCATATTAAATCAATATTGAGTAAATGAAAATAAAATTGCAGGAAAAAGTCAGTTAATAAAATGAAAACCTTTGGTGTGACTAAAACTAAAGGAAACACAATTGCAGCAAGCTCTTTTGTATATCCTTCTTGGTTAGGAAAGCTTGAATTTACATGCTCTAGACATGATAAGGTGACATCAGCAGCTAAAGTTGTGTTATCAGATGCCTCTATATATATAGGAAAATAAAAAAAAAAAGTTAGTTAAAAAGATCAACTGCTGGATATATACACATTGAAAAGGTAACAAATGTTATGAAACTTACTTGAATTTAATATATTGATGCATCTTTTAACCACCTTTTGAAGGCCATCAAGAAGATCTGAATGCTTAATGAATTCAGACAACCTTCCCATACTTAACACTGCCTCAACCACACTTAAATCATCATCATAAAGCCGTCTTAACAATGCATCATTTACAGTTTGAAGCTTCTGAAAGCAATGGCACAAAATATTAGCATTTGCCTATAAATATACAAATATATATAATAACATATCACCTGTGAGTTAACAGACTTGTCTCCAAGACTCAGATCTGCATCCAAACTCACAACTGTGGCCCGCCTCACCCTAGCCTGTGACATCATACAAAGATAACGATTATTCAGAAAATGAGTACCAAAACAAGATTTTTTTTAATTGGCCCGTTTGAGATTAAGCATAACACAAATCAGCCCATTTGTAAGTACCTTCGGATGTTCCAGCCCGAACCAAATCTTTGAATCAGATAATGCAGATGAAGAATCCAAGCCTCCATCTAATATCTTACACAGGATGTCATATGCTGAACTATCTTTCTTGGATTTCACTTCAATATCCTAAAATTATGTAGAAGAGATATATTGGATTTTCAACAAAATTAAAAAAATATATATATACAAAGCAAAAAAAGAAACCTCAAGAGACTTTTGAACAGCTTCACGTAATTCCAGTGAATTATGATCATTTATGGAAACCAAGATTTCTTTCACCTTGTTTCCTGCTACTTTTTATTCCAAAAACAACAAGAATGAGAAAAGATACATAGCCGATTTCTTTTTGTAATGATGATGTCAATTAACTAGAGGTGGCAATTTCAACCCGTTTACTTATGAGCGGGTCGACTGACTCAATTTATCTCTAACGGGTCAAACCAGTAAAAAACAAAGTAGCTTTAAAGAACAGTTCAGTTGGGTTAAAACTTAAAAGTCATCAGAAGTGTAGTTCTAACGCATAAACCTCCAAAATCATTTTATTTGTAAAATTAAAATGTAAATGAAACAACAAAGAAAAAAAACATATTTTACAAGCTACTATAAATTTATAAAATTATACATGAAGTGTTTAGGGTCAACCGCCTTTTACATTTACCAGACCCGCCCATTTTGCCAACTCTAAACTACAATAAATTAATAATGATCACAGAAAATAGAAATAAGGACTTGTAAATTTACCTTGTGATGATAATGATGCTTCATTCCCTTTCTTATATAAAGTCTTGGAGATAGAAAGAAGTTTCAAGACTAACCGCCCAACTAGATCATTAACAGGAACATTTTTTATTATCGAAAGCAGCATCTGATGACAGCTGTCATCATCAAGACTATATTCCATAAAAGATTCCAAAATAACCGCCAAAAACTTGTCAATGTTGAACTCCTTGGTCAACCCAGAAAGAATTCCCGTAAGATCCCTACACCACAAAATCAAAACCATGCTCATAAAATATATACAAAAAAATAAAATTAAAAAGGAAAAGAATATAACCATTGAGGCATACCTAATTTCCTTCAAGATATCCACAACTTTTTTGGGAAGCAATTCCACCGATTGCAACTGCCATGTAAACAATATTTAAATTTTTAATATTATTCTGCTCACAAAACCACGCAATATCAAAACTTTAAACATATAAATTTATTAATTTGCAGAGTAATTGCATGCAAAAAATACCTGAACAACATTGACCAAGGTTATTAATGACACTCGAAATAACTGTAAATCAGTGGACTGTTGTGCATCCTCACGTGCCACATCAGCAACAGAACGAACTAAGGTTTTGGTTAGATTAGGAGATAATGCTGATCTATTAGCTAGTAAGCCAACAATCATCAACGAACCAGCCTGATAGCAAACAATCAAAGAAATGTTAATATTATAATTAAACTAGTCGATATTATTAACATGAAATGTATATATTAGAGTTTGAAGTCAAATGCCTAAAATGCCCTTAACAAAAACAAAACAGCTGACCTTATGATCTATGTTTCCTTTTGAAGGAGTTTGAAGGCCAGAAACCACAAAAGGAAGAATTCTCTTCACAACATTACTGTCAATAACAGAAAGAGAGCCCAAGACCTCTATAACAACAGCAGTACAGAAGCTTATCACGGGCCTCAACGCGTGAAATTTCTTGGTAGGTGAGGCCTAAATAAATATAAATATTAACTCCAATAAAAAATATGAAAAATACAAGAAAAATGAACAAGTGGAAGTATGGTATAAAGACTTACATAGTTGCATAAAGCTTCTAAAACTCCCATATCACGCGTACATTGCTGCACGATAACCTTACGGGGTGGCGGTGCACCAGATAATTTAACACCCTCAAGAAACTTCCATTTTCCATTTCTAAAACATAACAAGAATAAAGTAACAATATAAACACTCAATTATAAATTTATAATACTAAGTTTACCCCAAAAATATTCTTACCCTGTTTCGATAAGTTGTACAATCCGGACAAAAACATGTGTATCATGGTAAGGTAAAGCACATAATATCAGTTCATCGGTGTTGTACACGTGGACCCTACATGCCAAAAGAATAAACACATGAATAATGATACACGAGTGAAAAATATAACATTTTTTCAAAGAAAATATAATATTCAGAGTGGAATAACATGAGTGTGAATGAAAATACATACTTGTATCTGCGGATTAAATACTCAAGTGTCCGTAGGGCTGCAGGTAACTGGAAATATCCTGACAACAACCGCAAATAAGAACTAATTGAAGCATTGATTTGGTTATTTTCTTCAATTCCCATCAATTCTCTGTCCATTTCTCTACTCTTGTGTGAGAACAAATCAATCTTGTAGATTCCAAATCTTTCATCCTGGCCCACAAGAGCCTCCAACCCTAACAAAATCAAATTTCATATCATTCAGAATTGCAACAATATTGAACCTTTTGACTAGATAAACATATAATTTGTATTTTTTAAACTAAAAAGTCAGAATCAAGTACATCAACAGTTGAACCATGGTCTTAACATTCCTCCACTTCTGACTATTACATCATTATTGAAATTTATTGTTTAAGAATAATCTGTCATATCCCCAGCCAGATTACTCTAGACGCAGATGTTAAATTACAATTGCTAGTTACGTAAAGCTTACTAATTACAACGGTTGCATCCTTTTAGAAACAAACGGCGTGCAGTTAATACAAATTTATTCATATCAGTACCTGATAGAGCAAGGTTAAAGAGGGTATCGAGGTCGATATCAGCTGCTTCTTTGGCATCGAACAAGATTGAGGGTCGTGTAAACGGTCTTTTGTGAGGGTCTGTGTCGGCTTTAACAATTGACCTAATTGCTTGTAGTTGTGAGGCGATTGAAGTCGCCATTGTTGTTCAAGATGATTGAAAAGAGATTGTTGGATTAATGGCGTTCTTGTTTCAACTGGAACTGAAAAACCCTAAACCCCAAGAGTAGTAGTGATTGCTGTCAATAGTGTAGGAGGGCTACCGAAAATGAGGGTTCAAGCTTTCTAGGGTTTATGTTACGGTTCCTGCTTTTCACACCAAACGGTGTATATATATAAGTTAAAAATAACCCTTTACTTTCAATAATAATTCATTTTAACCCCTAAGTTTTTAACATATTTCCAATTGTTTTTTCGCATTTTGTATTTTCACTTTAAGTTTGAAGATAACCCCATGGTATTTTTAGGCATCTATTTATTTAATATTGAATTTAGTTTTTCATAACTATGATATTGAAGAATTAATATAATTGAGAATTTTTTTATTATAACCAATTTGCTTTAATCAACAATTCAATATAATTTTTAACGTAATCAATATCGTTTTTATCAATACTTGTTTTAACCACCTTATTTCAGAACCAATTTCTGAAATAAGAATGACTAGTATAACATACTAATTCTTTATCATGCAAAAGTAACTAAAGAAAAACAAAATTATATGTAAAATGAAAAAAATTTAAATAACTTTGTTTAACTATTTGATAAAAAAAGAAGAAATATCACCTTATTATTGGCATGATTGTGCAGATGTGTACCTACAATTAGGGGTGCCCAACGGTCAACCCGACCCGATCCGGCTCTTATCGGGTCGGGTCTATCAGGTTTGAGATAAAAAAAAATTATAACCCGAAACCCGACCCGATAAGGAATCGGGTTAGTCGGGTTCGGGTTGGTCGGGTTTCGGGTTTGTCGGGTTGACCCGATCGGGTTGGTCGGGTTAGCCATTTATAAAAGTTTTTTTTTTTTTGAGAAAAAAGAGAAATTATATATACTTTGAAAATGTGATTTCAAGCAATTAACAAATGTGATTTTTCATAAAGGAGCATGGAAGCAGGCTGTTTCAAGCAGCTAACATCAAACGTGGACTTTGAAGATTAGTAAACATGCTCTCTTGTTCTCTGTGTATACTTTGAAAAAAAAAACGACGCTAATAGGTAATCAATCTAGGTAGGTAATAATTGTGACTTTTGGTTTCCTTTTCTTTTTATATATTTTTGGTAAAGATATTTAAAATTTTTAAAATTTAAATTTTGAACTCAACTCTAATCGGGTCAATCGGGTCAACCCGAAACCCGAAAATAATAATAAGCATAACCCGAAACCCGACCCGATAAGGAATCGGGTTAGTCGGGCCGGGTCTAAAAACCTCGATATCATCATAGGACCCGATTGCACCCGACCCGACTAGTGTTATCGGGTTCGGGTCGGGTCGGGTCAACCCTTTAGGCACCCCTACCTACAATATACACACACCAGATAAAACAATTACATTTAACATTGCATTCTACTATCGTAGTTAATATGTAATACTACAATAATTCGAGATGTAATTTGAACGTGTGACACTGAAATTGCTAAATATTTTATGTGAAATTGTGACATAAATAATATGGCAATATATAGAATAAATAAACTTCAAATGGTATTTGCCTAGTGGTAAAATGTGTGCGCTACATTCTTGTGGTTAAGAATTCAAGTTACATAGTGAAGATAAGTGGTATACTGGTATGTAAGAGTAGAACTGAGGTTTGCAGTTAAAAAAAAGATAATAATAAATATGTGTCAGTATATCTATTATTTTCACAGACAAATAAATTAATAAAAGTTACAAAAGAAAATCCAATATGTATTTGAAAGAAAAAAAATATTAAATTAGTATTTCATATTATTTGGTGCATATAGGAATTTTAATGGTGTGAATAGAATCACCCTTATGGGACCAAGCGGCAAATTATATATGTCAATATTGGTCCCTCGTTATTGCTCGATCTACACTTACGACAAATTTAAAATGAAGACACGTCTCCCCGCTTCGTGTGACGGATTTGCAAAGATACATACTACCTCCGTATCCAAATAAGTGATACATTTGAAGAAAATACGATTTTTGAGGCAAAAGATTAAAAGATAGTTTGAGATAGATTAAAGTGCATAGTTTGTGGAGAATGAGTCTCACTTATTATAAAACTCAACCCGACTCCCTTCCTTTCCCATCATCCTCCACACACGCTTCGATTCTCTCTCCTTTATACTCTCTCCCTTCCCTCTTTGGTAAATCGCCGATTCACACTCAGGGCACTGGTGTCGGTGGACCGACGAGCCAAAGAAAATATATTTGGCACGAGCCTAATGTGTGAATGTGCTTGCATAACTCAAAAATTCTATCGATGATTCTTATAATGTGGATCACTAACTTATATATTATTTTCAATTAGTGCGAGATAAACAGATTCAATTTAAAATATCATACAATTTTTCCGTAAACTATTATAAATATTACATTTTAAAACAAATGCAATTTAATACTTATAAGTATGCTTAAAAAATAGCTATATTACAGAAAAAATAATCGATTAACATAAAAGATTGTGTATTCTCCCCTTTAATTTAGTTGTTTTTATATTATAAGGGCTATGATTATAAAGAAATCTAAAATGTATGCATGTGGAAGTCAAGTTATTTTATTTATTTTATATGGTTCTCTTATTTTGTTGTAAACGAGTGAAGCTCGTTTATCAGTAAAAGAATATGGAGAAATCATCCACTATAAAAAACTTAATTCTCTATAAAGTGCAAGGAAATTAAATTTCAACGGAAGGGATTTCCTTGTGTTTCTCATTTCTTCGACCTACCAAACAAAGAAAATGAAAACCATTTTTATTTCTCTCATTTCATTTATTTGTACCAAATATGTCCTAATTTATATTTACCAGAGATGATTTTAACACGTACATTGAAAATAGATATTATGCTCTCGTATGTTTTACTCCATTTGTTCCCTTTCACCCGCAATATCATAACTCAAAACCATTGTTCACCTCCTATGTCTTCCACTTTCAAAATCACTTTCACTGATTTGATGTCAACCATAGTCTAACACCTTTCATCAACATTGTTGTCTCACTTCACTTTCGTATCCTCACACCATTCATCCCCAATTTTAGAGCACTATTTAAGCAATACATCAATATCAGTCTTCTAGAGCCAACAATAAAATTGAATCTACAACATATGATTCGTCAAACCCGATGATGTGGCCTTGTTTTAGCCATAACAATAGTTGACTTTATACTGAGTGTCGACACTTATTTTTTATAACCGCATTAATAATCAATTATCTTTTTGCACATATGTGCTCAGTTAAGTGACGCCAACAAGTGAAACATCAAGGATATTTGAAAAAGGCCAAGAAACGTTCACCGACATTAAAACCAGTTAAACTGGTAAGCGTTGTGGGGAAATGAATTTAAAATTCTGGACTTTATTAGTTAAAGAAAAGTAAAAAAAAAAATAGATAAAAGCATGTGAAATATAATTATCTTAATAAATTTATTTTCAACTTATAGCCGCAAGTACATGTACCTTTATTCATAATCAAAAGTTTTACTATTTGATCATGTAATCGATATCAACAACATATACCATTAAACTTTTAAAAATAAATTAAAATAAAATTTAGCACTTCTAAAATTTAAATTTTAATAAACGTTTAAAGAATAAAAAAAATCAAGATATTTTGGTTGTACCTTTTTCTATATGTCTTCATTTTTTATTCAAAACGGGAAAGGGCAGAACATTCATGTCGATAGGTTGTTGTTCAATAAAATACAACCGCCCCGTTAAATCCTTCCGTCACCGCCACGTCTTCTTTTCATCCTCTTTCACTTCTAAGCTTTTCGTTATGTTTATTTGAACACTCACACGTGATCATATCCTTATCTCTTTTAATTTTGATATATTTGCAAAGATCTTATCATTCAAACAATAATTTCCGAATTTCACGGTTCAATTGTATAACATTCTGTACTAGTAGAAATCGGATGCGTAAAGGATGAAAAACGGCGATATTTGCTCATCGGAGGCGGTTGCCGGCGGTGAAAATGTATTCAGTTGTGATGCATCTGATGTTTCATCTGCCGATCATCTCGTTGTCATGGTCAATGGAATCCTTGGAAGGTTAGATACTTCAATTATTATGATATACTGCTATTGATAACTTGTTAATTAGTGTTATTATCGACTATTGGATTATTAGATCGGTGAAATTGCTGTTTATACCGTATATTTGGAGAATGTTTACCGTGAATGTTGAGATTAGGTTTGTTTCACGTGGCTTGATAAGTGTGTAATTACTTAATTTTTAGTTGAGTTTGCAAAAATATTTGGAGTTTTTTAGTAATAACAGCTCTGGGCCCCTATTAGCTCACTATCATGGAATAATATTCTAATACTCCGTATGTTCTGATAACAGTGTTCGTCAACATTATCCTTAGTCCCAAACTGTTTTTATATGCAAATATGTATAAGCTTAACAAATCAATTTGGTTACATCAACATGTTTGAAGCAAACTTAATAGTCATGATCATTATACTCACAAGTTATTACGGACTTTACAATGAACTAAGCTAGATGTTTAGATTAATAATATAACATTATATTAGTGCAACATTTATAAAACTTTTTATTTGATATGATGTTAAACGGAACACATGAACTGTGATTCATTTTTCTACACATGGTAGAGTATGTTTAATCATTTGCTAAGTAATGTAATAATTTGTCTTCTTATGCATCATGATTCTGTCCCTCCATTTTCCGAATGCAAATTTTGTCAGTGGGAATTGATTTTTTACCCTGTAATAAGTAAGACAAGGGTTATGGTGTCTATTTTGAAGATCTTGTGACTTTATAGTAGTGTTTTAATACGATATTTTCAAATTTCTAAAGTGAAATGCTTTATTGTGTTTCAGTTCTGCAGATTGGAAATTTGCTGCAGAGCAGTTTGTTAAATCACTACCAGACAAAGTCTTTGTTCACAGTAAGGATCAATTTATTTTTCACATCACCTGGTTAATATGCTGTCATTCGACCCGTGTTGAATAATATTACTCCTGAGTACACTTTATTGCTAGTATCAACCGTTCTTAGTTTAGGTTATATTATTTTCGGTTTGTGCTTTAGTTAGGGGTGGCCAAATGGCTGTCCCAGGCAGGTTCAGCAGTCAAAACAGGGTCAAGGTTGTGCTGACCCACAAACACTATTTTTAAATAGTTAGTTTGATTGTAGATATACATATACTTGAAGTTTACATTTAAATAAGCAGTAATTAATTAATTACTATGGATAATTGATCACCTGCAATTGTTTCATCTGTTACTTATGTAATTCAGGAAGTGAAAGGAATGCAGCATCTCAAACATTGGATGGTGTAGATGTAATGGGTGAGCGATTATCTCAGGAGGTTAGTTTCTCATTAGCAATATAGTAAATTACATAAATCATCCCCATGGTTTGTATGAAATACCGGACTTCGTCCCTTGACTTTTCTCATTACACACATAGTCCCTAAGTTCAATACTTGTAACATCAATGGTCCCTACATTTAATACTTGTAACATCAATGGTCTCTAATTTTGAAACTTATAAAACTTAACAACCTTTTTTGCTTTAGGATTCTCTTTATAGTGGAGTGAATGCATTATACTTGTCTTTCTTTCAAATGGCATATGTTAATCATACAATTTAGCTTAATATTATACTAATTTCAGGTTCTTGAAGTGATTAAACAAAAGCCAAATCTTTGTAAGATTTCATTTGTTGCACATTCGGTGGGAGGTTTAGTAGCAAGATATGCTATTGGGAGATTATATAGGCCACCAGGAGAGGATTTATTAGTTGAAAACTGTGAGGAAGCTAAAGCTACAATTGGTGGTTTGATTCCAATGAACTTTATTACTGTTGCAACACCTCATCTTGGTTCAAGGGGCAATAAGCAGGTACTTAGTATGCTCTAAGCAAGAAGTTGACTTTTTGACTTTCTTTCCACATTTTTAAGTAAATTGGTATAAATTCCATTTGCAAGGTGCCTTTTCTTTTCGGCGTATCTGCCCTAGAAAAAGCTGCAGTTATTGTTATACATTGGATATTTAGAAGAACAGGCAAACACCTTTTCCTTACAGATAATGATCAAGGAAAGCCTCCACTACTTAAACGCATGTTGGAAGATGATGGTGATTGTTATTTCATGTATGTTTGCCATAACATTTTAACCACATTATTATTATATCTATAATAATCTATCTTTGCTACATTTGACATTACCATTTTTCAAATTACAGGTCAGCATTACGCTCGTTTCATCGTAGGGTCACATATGCAAATGTTGGCTATGACCGTATCCTTTTTGTGTAGCTACAGTTGGTAAATTGGGCGGGTTTGGTAACGGGTCAAACTGACCCACATACACTTCTTCGCTTTTCTTTTCTTGAATTTTATGAAGAATTAATGCTCTAGATATGATTAAAAAAGGAGATAATTGTCAAGAAAGGTATATAATCTACCATTTTTTGGCAAATTTTCCTTCAAAAATCTATGTAGTTACAAAGATTATATAGTTTTTGGGAAACAGTTTAGGATTTGAATACACTATGGGTGGCATCATGTAACCTAAATTGACCCGTTCAACCATAAAACAGAGGTTAAAGTCATTAGTGAGATAAAGTTTGTTGGTTAACAAAATTAGATATTGTTGGGTGGAGAACTTCATCAATTAGGCGTAACATAGAACTGCCAAAGGTATATCATAAACTTTGAATATATATATTCATCATCTTTTGCATTTATTTATATTTGAGACATATTTGTGGTTGCAGTGGGAAGACTCAGTAAATGAGAAATATCCTCATATTGTGTATGAAGAACGATGCAAAGCATGCGATATTGAGCAGGATTCGACAGCTGGCGATAATACAGATGATGTGGAAGGTTTGTTACTCTAATCATTAATGTCCCACAAGACTAGGGATATATATAAATCTGCACGGCGTTTTCACTTTCTATATTATGAAAAGCAAATTGTTATAATTAAAGGAATAATTTATTCGGTTTTTATTTATGATATGGATATTTTGTTGTATGCAGAGGAACTGGTGACGGGTCTTTGTCGTGTATCATGGGAAAAAGTAGATGTGAGCTTTCACAATAGTAGATCTAGGTTTGCTGCTCATAGTGTTATTCAGGTATTTTTCTTCTTTATTTGTCTATAGTAAATTGTAAAGTTAAAAATAAGAAATTTTGATAATGATTTAGTAAATTATGATATGCAGGTGAAGAAAGACAACCATACAGACGGTGCAGACGTTATTCAACATATAATTGATCATTTTTGTCTTTAGAAGTCCTGGCTCACAGTCACTGTAGAGGTAAAATGGCTCATTCAACATGCAATGTTACTGAAATATATACAAGTCTTGTGTGTTTTCTTAATTACAAAATGCTACTTGTTCAATCCTAACCTAATCTGGTCATGGTCTAGTGGTAAGGGGTCGCGAATAGAGTAAACATTTATCAATGCCAATGGTTTAATTGTACCGCCTTCACCTTAACATAGCAATGCTCCTCGTCTGGGTATAAAAAGCAACACTTACATTACATGTAGAGATGTTTGCCATTGATCTCTCACTAGTTTAAGCTTTTGTTTCAACGAACAAGCATAACATCTTTGTACTGAAATTAAAATGTCAGATTAAAAATGTTAAAATTAAAATAAAAGTTATACAGTGAAATTCAAATTTGGGTTCAAGTTTGATTTTTTTCTAAAATAATATTAGTCGAAAAATACTCCTTATTTTGGAACAAACTAAAATAGTAAGATGGTTACTTAATTCAGGACGAAGGGAGTAAATGTTGAGATAAAGATAATAGTAACTATCCACAGTACCGCTCTTTTACAATTTTTATTTTGCTATTCATGTGTATAAAGTTTTTGAATCTAATAATAATAAGGGTCTTGTTAATTAGGTAGTTTTTAAAAGAATATTATATATGTATACAAAATTATATATTTTTAAAAAAATGGTATTTATATTTACTATTTGTGTCTATTTATTTGATCAAGAAAAATATTAAAATTAATGTATGATATGAAGAAAGGTATAAGTGGATTAAAGATGTCATTTTGTGGTGAGTTGCAAGATCAAATAGGCACGCATAGTAGACATCAATACTATTTATCTTTTTTAATGGAAACATATATAATTCTTAAAATACATAAGTTGATTATCGATTAATGATTATCTTAATTATATTAATATATTATTACTATTAATAATCGTTATTATTTTCCTAATGAGGCCGAGGAAATAGATGAATTATTATTACTAATTTGACGTCAATTAACTAATAGAATGAGTAATTGACATATGGTATGTGATTTATATAAATGATGGCAAGTGCAACAATGCCAACAACGATTCTTTTCAGCGGGAAAAAATTAATGCATTTAACAAATATAATGTGTTAACGTCTTACATCTTGTCGTTTATCTACACTGATTTAAAATTCAATTTAAATCTTTCAAGGTGGAGAGAACCAAAGTTTTAATTTAAAAATTGACAAATTATCGTAAACCAATTTAGAACCCCATAAAATGATATAGTAGTACATGTTTTAAATAAGAAATTATAGTTCGTGTGTTAGCTGTTGGCCTGTTGTTACGCTAATTTGACAAAACTCGATGACATCAATTGTGTCAATGTTGGTATCAGTCTTATATAATTTAAAATGAAACAAAGTTTATTATATCCCGCAACATCACTATTATTATTATTATTATTATTATTATTTCTTTTGACAAAGGAGTAATTGTTTTTAAACGAAACAGAAGTATCACATGGATTTAAAAGTCAAGACACGTTTGTCTTATTTTCTAAGGAGTTGTTAATCTGTCTATTTTCATCATGAATAAAATATCTTCAGTAATTATGTTTTTAACAATTTATCGGTCATTTCATATTAATTTTACATCTATTCTACTACTATAATAAAACAAACCCCGATCCCGATCCGCGTAGAAACAAGCAGATGAGGCCAAATCGATGAAAACTTTTACAAAAGCCCTTATTTCGCGACTGTAACAAGTACCACGTGTCAATATTTTAGCTCTTATATTTCTCGCTCAAATTATAAGTATAGATATTATATTTCTCGCTCAAATTATAAGTATAGATATCTATAATTACTACGATTATAAATAATATAGATTTCAATAGATATCTATAATTAATATATATATACTACGATTATATATAAGAAAAGTAGCTATATGATAACTACTACGATTTCTATGTCTATTATTGATAACTAAAATCCTTAATTTGATAATATACAGTTTATTGAAAATTATAAAAAAATATATATATTAATATACAATCATCTCTATTATGTATAAGCAACTGAATTTTTGGCAACTTAATATGGCCTGATATTTGAGTAGATTATCATTCTTTTTTCAATTAATTTTTTTTCTAAAGAATTGAAATCATTCATATATGGAATAATACCTATGATATTTTAGCTCTTTTTAAAATAATTACAATTACAATAAAAGATTATACTCAAATTTCTGTACAGAGACAAAAAAACTGAAAAAAATATAGGGATAAAAACGCATAATCAAGTATACCACATAGACATATTCTGTAATTTACTCTTAATATAATTAACCTTCATTATCATATTTTACATCAATAACCGCGAACTCTAAAGTGTTCACTTATTTTGAAACAGAGGAAGTAGTATTTATTATTCTACTACTTCAATATATTTTTGCCTAAAGTTATTATATGTGAACCTAATCAACTTTGTCAATCGATTTCCTGTGTTAGGGTTCAAAAATCCATGTTTTAATATATAACAGGATTATGTCAAAATTCTAAAAAACAATTAAAGATGACAAAGCTTATTACTTATCTAGAACTTCTATATGTGAAAATAGATATACTTTCAAGTATACTGAACACCACCGCAAGATTAGCTTTGCACCTAGCACAAAAGTTGAGGAATGTTTAGACTTTGTTCAAGTGGGCCATGGTTTTCACTTTGCTGATTTTGATAAAATTTGTAAAACCAGTATAACCTTGATCAATCACTAAGTACGTTCATCACTACTTTAAAAATATATTTATTTTTTTATATATTGTAAAATTAATTTTTACACGATATCTTATAGATCTAATTGGAGAGATCGTGCAAATTGAAGATATGCGGAAATCAAACCCTCATAAAAATAAATATCTACCGAATATTATTCTCCACAATACAGAGTATGCATAGTTTATTTTAAAAACATTTTTATATAATATTTAAAATAAATATTATAAATATATAAATATACAATTTTCAAAATATTTTAGGTCTATCAAATTAAAGCTTACTCTATGGGGCGACAATGCGTATAATATGGAGAAATACATCACTGATGACAAGAGCAATTCTTCAAAAACCATCATTGTCCAATTTGCTAAATTAAACTGGTATAATGGTATGTTGTTTCAACTATTGCATTGTTAATTAATAACTAAAATTATATATAAACAAGTATAGGTTAATGATATCTTCTAATTAGGTGTAATCAACATTACAACTTACTTCGGAGCGACTAGATTATTTATCGATGCTGATCTGCAAGAAATTAGAGATTTAAAAGAGAAGTAACTTTCTTATTCAAAATACTTACTATTTTTCTCATTAATTTTTTACAGAATACTAGCAAAATCGGAAGTATAAAGCCCCACAACTACCATTAGTAAAGTGCATACCAAATTATACTCTATCAATGATGATTTTTTTTTTTAAATCACGAATTTGTTAATATTGCCGACATTTTGGTCCCTGTAGAGGTATAATTTTTTTAACAATTATTTATTTCTCGGTTTTATAATAACACATGTAGCGTTGGATAGAACATTTAAGGATATTTTAAAAGATGGTATTAATATGAACAGTGAGCTCCCATTTGGAGGAAAAGTAATTGTATTTGGAGGTGATTTTAGACAGATTCTACCTGTTGTACTAAATGGGAGTAGACAGGATATAGCAAATGCATCGTTGAGTTCTTTATATATATGGGAAAACTGCAAAGTGAAAAAATTAACAAAAAACATAAGGTTGACAGTAGGAAGTGATATAGCTGATATTAAAGAAACCACATCATTTGCAAATTGGCTTTTGGATATTAGAGAAGACAAAATTGGTCTACAAAATTGGTAGACCAAACGATGGAAATGAAATTATTTATATTCATCATGATCTTTTAATTTCTAAATCTGCAGACCCGTTGAGTTCGATGATTGATTTTGTTTATCCTTTCTTACTTGATAATATAAATACTCCTGGTTAATTCCAAGAAAGAGCAATACTTACACCTAAAAATGAAGTAGTTAGAGATATTAATGATCAATTTTTAGCAATTTTTCCTGGAGAAGCCAAGGAATATTTAAGTTCAGATAGCATTTGTACTGAAGAGGTTTTTGAATGAACAATTTGATGAAAATTTATACTCACCGGATGTGCTTAATGGTATTAAAGTTGGTGGATTGTCAAATCATCAGTTAGTTTTGAAAGTGTGTGTTCTTGTCATGTTATTAAGAAACATTGACTAAAAAATGGTTTATGCAATGGTACTAAACTTCAGATTGTCGCTATGGGTACCCGTGTTATATAAGCAGTTGGTATATCTGGAAATAAAGTTGGATATCGTACTTTTATATCTAGATTATCTTTGACGCCTTTTGACACCAATATTCCGTTTAAGTTTAAAAGACGACAAATTCCACTTTTTATTTGTTTTGCTATGACAATAAATAAGAGTCAAGGATAATCAATATCAAAAGTTAATCTATATTTAAGAGAGCTCGTTTTTCCACACAGTCAACTATATGTAGCCTTATCCAGAGTAAAAAACAAAGAAGGACTGAAGATTTTAATAGATGATAAAGATGAAGATCTAACAAATAAAACATAAAATGCTGTATTCAAATGATTATTTTTATATTAAATACTTTCTTGAATTTTTTTTATTTGATGTTGTGTTTCCTTTTGGTTGTTATTAAAGTTTTTATTTAATATTAAATATGTCAACTCGTGATTTTTCACGAGTAAGAACTTAGTATCAATCATAAAACGTAACGTCCAAACATTAAAGTCATTCATTACGTGACAATATTATTTACATTTTTAATTTTTCTATCAGCAAAATAAAGATATGTGATTTTTATTAATATTTTATCTACGTTCCCTTCACATTAGAAGTAACACCAAGATTGGTCCAACAACAAAATTCGATGAGACTTAATGTCACATAAAATAGTTGGTGATATCAATTTTTTTAAGAATATTTTGGTAGGTAAGAAGATTAAATTCAAATATGTGGTAAAACTACTTTTATTTTGGACATTTGAAAAATATTGTTTTTCTTTTTAGTGACTTTTTTAGTTTATTTTTATACAATCATCAATAAATATAATATTGTTGAAGAAACCTTCAACTTTCAAGTCATGCACTCATACGTAAAATAAAGATCCAACATCATCATCGAACCTCCAAAACACCCTTGTTGTCATAGAGTTTTCGATTTGATGGAAACTTCTCTTGGCTATCTTTTCTAAATGTAAGATTTGTACCCATTTGAAGATTAAATACTTTTTGAGGCATGTGAATGAGATATAGTTTCTAAACCATAGCTTTTTTCTAACAGTTCAATGGATTCTAATTATACTATTATCTGTGTAAACAAAATTAATCTTACATTTGAGGTTTATTATTATGTATGATCATTATGTTTAACATGAAATATATACTTACAGTATTATTTATGTTAAAATTTTTGATATTTCTTATTAATTTTTTAATATTTTAAAACTATGTTTTATAATATTATTATAAGTTTAAAAGCTAGGCGGTGAGTGATATATTATCAAACGAGAGTGTGCTGATGAATAAGATAACGATGTACATGGTATGATATGATAAAATATACGTACTTCGTAGTATAAAAGAATCAAAAGACAAATACATCTTATAATTTTTGATAAGGATAAATTAAAAAAATTTATCATCACCACCTAATACTGATGCCTTATACAACCTACTTTTTAGTTTATAATTATAAAATTATATTTATTTGTATTAAATATTCACACTTCATCTTATTGTTTATAAAATTATTAACATATAAAATTTACTAAGTTTATTTTCTTAATTTCATAGTTAATTTAAATATTTGCATTAATAATTAATGAGAAAATAAATATGAAGCGATACTATTAAATAGTAATTAAGTTGATGCCGACAATACACTAATGACTAATCTATACATTAACTACTCGTAATTTACAGTTCAAATTTCACAGAGTAGTAAACTAATAACCGCCGTTTGATATTTCCAAATTTAGTAAACGACGTCAAATAGACGTTATGTTACCATACAACTGGATGTAAAATCCATGTTAGGATAAGTTGTTAACGGTGGGACCTCGAATATACGTTTAACGTTAACGTCGCCGTTATCGTTACCACAGTCGTCGACCACCGGCCCTCTGGTCTGATCACCGCCGGAATCAACCGTCTCCGGTTCTACTTTCACTACTTTCCGACTTTCTTTCTCTTCAGCCTCAGACTGTACTCCGGCAGCTCTTTTACGGCAATTACTCCTTACCACTGTCGTCTCCGGCGATTCATCTATACTTCT
Organism: Calendula officinalis; assembly: GCA_963853835.1. Lineage (NCBI taxonomy): Eukaryota > Viridiplantae > Streptophyta > Magnoliopsida > Asterales > Asteraceae > Calendula > Calendula officinalis. The sequence continues at coordinate 30,919,163 of OY970822.1, forward strand.
GATTTCGAGCGGGAAATTCAATATCGCTTTATGTCCACGAAGCTTAAACGCTGCCTTATCATAAGCTTTCGCCGCCTCTATGGCGGTGTCGTAAGTTCCAAGCCAAACCCTAGCTCCTTTCTTAGTTGGGTCACGGATCTCCGACGCAAATTTCCCCCACGGCCGTTGCCTTACTCCTCTGTAATGTTTCTTATTATCTAAATTCGTCTCCTTCAGTACCGCTGGATCAGATTTCTCGATTGCAGGTGTATGAAGCGGAAATGATATTTTCTCCACTTTTTCCGGTGAATTTGATTGATGTATTGATTTTGGTTCTATGATGACTTCAAATTGGTGATCGGAGACAGTCTGACTTTTTTGAATAACAGAGGACGTACAAGTAGTAGATGATGAGGAGGAGGTTACCGGAAAAGAAACGGGGGATTGATGGTGGTGATCGGAGAGAAGAGTATAGGTTTGAAGGAAGGATGAATCATCGATAAGAAGATGGTGGCGGATGAGATCTAAAGCTGAAGATTCATCAGGTGACGTCATTGCTGAACTCAGAGTGAGAGAGAAGTAAAGAGTAGTTGTGATTTGTGAAAAAAGGATGGAGATGAGGGGGACTAGTGGAGTGGATATATATACGGGTATTTTTGGAAGAATTAACCGTACCCGGTAGTTGGACCTCTGTTTGTGCGCAGTAAAAAACTGAACTCGATCATTTGGAATTGAACCGAACGATAATTAAGAAAAATGGTTTTTGGCTGAACTGAGGATTCGTAATCAGACTAGACAGAGAATCGGCCGGAACCGATCGAGAACCGCAATTTTATGAAAATTTAAATAGAGGACTGGACCGATATAGCTAGGTTTGGTCTGAGTCTATTTTTATCTACCAATCTGATCGGTTCTCACTTCAGTTTAAAGAGACCTAACTGGAGCTATTAGTTCATAGTTAAAACTTATAAATTGAAAATATTATTTAAAACTAGAAGCTACATTTTTATCGGTAGAAAAATGCTTAATAAAGTATAAAGAGTTGGAAATGCAAAACATAAAATGATATACAAAGACAAAGACATAGATACATATAATATGGCAATAATTTAATTATTTAAGTGTGTAATGATAGTTTTTCCATTTAAAGACTCGAGCTTTTTTTATAAACAAGACTACTTTTTAATAGAAGTATATAAAAACTTAGCTTTTTTATTTTAGGTTCTTTGAGATAAAAGCTGAAAGCTCTCACAACCAAACAAACTATATTTTTACTGAACCTTTTATACGAAGTATTAGTTATAATGTTAAAATACAAGTTTAGAAATTAGTACCAAATCATATCACCTTAGTTTTCTCTGTATATATCAAATACATGAATAACTCTTGTATTGATGACCAAACCGTGAACAATTTATTTATTTATTATTTTTTTAATAATTAATTGACATTAGATTTACCTTAATTTGGAATTCTAGTTGTACTAAGATATACCTTGAAACTTGGTCCATGAAGTATTTTTGTAAAGCATGGACAAAGAAATGCAATAGACTTCTACTTGAATTTGAAATAACCATATTACTACTATTAAGAATTTGAAATTTAGCCCATTACTTTGATCATAGCATCATCTAACTACAAGTACTTTGGTAATATAACGTTAAACATTCGTGAGAGTTGGGTAAGTAAACATCTAAAAAAATGAGTGTCATGTGTATGAGAAGCCCAAGTGGGTAGGTGAAATTCTGAAGCTTAAATGGCCCAACAACAAAAGACCTCAGTAAAGTATCTCCTTGTAAATAAATTTCATGTCGGAATATATAAGAAGCTTAAAAACGTCATTTACTTGGAATCTTTGCTTCTATTTGTCGACTTACGACTCTAATCATGGCCAATTGATGGACTAACCACAAATGTCAAATGTCGGAATTTGGATCACAAAGGCGTATGCTTTCTGCTGGGCAATGCATGATCACAAATTAAGAAGCAGTTTGCAGGAATAATGCTATTTCCATACAGATTACATAAATAATGTTGTTTTTAGAGTCTTTGCAAAATGTTAACTTATTATGCTATACCCGGATCCCCTAGTATCACATCGTGCCATACCCAGGTCCCCTAAGACCAAGATTCTTGTACTTTTTTTTGTACATTTTGTGCTTTGTGTGTCAAAAAGGGGACACCCAATTGCTATGCCCGGATCCCCTTGGAGGATACCTTATCCTTACATCCGGATCCCCTTAGTCGAGATGTCTATCTATATAAACCAACTCTAGCATTGACCAAGATTCAGGGGTGTCTCCGAGATACCGAAGGCCCTGTGCGAAAAGATGAAAATAGGCCCCCTAAATACAAGATTTATATAAAAAATTAGACTTTGTACTTTTTTTTTGTATTAAATTATTAAGTTGACTTAAAGATTTAAGAACATTTATATACGCTATATATAAAATTGGGCCCCTGTAAAAAGGGGGCCCTGTGCGGGTGCACCTCCTACACCTCCTCAAAGACACCCCTGCCAAGATTGTTTCTTTAGAATAAATTGGTCCGCTTAAAAGTTAAGATTTTTGCTGAACAAAAACCCCCAAAACCACATAAAAATTTGCCAGGTGACAATGTTAAATTCTACTTGTTTTGTTAGATTAATAGTAGGGAAAAAATATAACCTTAATTTGGGACATCTGGACTAATAATTCTCGATCAATGTAACTGTTTGTTTTCTTTTTTACTTCTTGCTTGATGTTTCTAATATAACTTAGTCGTTAAAAACTATATTTTTTTGCACACTTTTGTATAACGACCCAAATTTTGGCCAAATACAACAAGGGGGTCGTAAATGATAAGTTTCGACCCTGATTCGATCTGAATTCGCATGAATTATATGAGTATGAATCATAGTTTATATTTGTTTATCTGTTAACGACTCATACCCGTTGACCCTTTTACTAAAAGTGTCGGGTGTGAATCAACACCAATCCGATCCGTTTATAACCCGCCCTACATTTAATTTAAAAAAATAATATATATTTTTTATATTAAGGTATGCACTCTATCAAGGAAAAAACAAATGAGTTTTTTATTTAGGGCTTTGTGGCTTGTTTATGCCTTACTGCCACTAGTCTTAAAATAGCTAGCCACAGATGTTTAATCATCTTCATGGCAATAAACACACATATGTGTTAATGTGTATTAAAGTACATGGGGATCCGGGTATAGCAATAGGGTATTCCTTTTTGACACCAAAAGTACAAAGGTACAAAAAAATAAAGGTACAAGAATCTTGGTTTTAGGGGATCCGGGTATGTTACGATGGGATACTATGGGATCCGGGTACGTATAGCATAATAAGTTAGCATTATTTTTGCAAAGGCTTCAAAAAAAGCATTATTCGTGCAATCTGTATGGGAATAACATTATTCCTGCAAATTGCTCTAAATTTTTTCAAAAATAATGCAGATATATTGAAAATTTTCACAAATAATGCAATATTTTTTTTGTTTTTCACAAATAGAGTTTATGGACTTCTAGAGTCTGGATTTTGGCCTAACACAGACTCCTGGAGTCCAGATTGGTACACATTAGAATGGCGAAGTACAAAGTACAGTGGCAAAGTACAAATTACTATAATTTGTACCACGTAATTTGTACCAATCCGGACTCCAGGAGTCAGTGTTAGGCCAAAATCCGGACTCCAGAGTCCATAAACACTATTTATGAAAGATAAAAAAAATACATTATTTGCGAAAAATTTTAATATATCTGCATTATTTTTTTATTTTTTTAAATATATATATAGTATATGCTAGAAGGCCAGAACGTACGTGATTGCTTTATATATACACACGTACGCAGTACGCTAGCTTTATATGGCTTGAATTACATTGACTAAGACCGATTGGTATGGGCCATAAAATGGCGTTAGGTTGCTGAGGTGGAAGAGGAGAACGACGTGGGGTGGCGTTGGCACACCGCCCCCCCTAACGGCGTGGGGTGCGGTGGTGCTTGGAGGTGGTGACGGTAACATGCGTTAACGGGGGTTGGGAATGCTTTTTTTTGACCGTTGGCGTATTCCAACGGTAATATTACCGTTCAAACATAAAAAAAAAAAAAATTATTATATAATATATATTATATATATATATATATATATATATATACCCCAATCACACACCAATATAAATACCCATCTTATAACACAATATATATATCATTTCATCACCTTTCTTAATTTATCATCACTACATTAATCATGGCTACATCATCATCATCGTCTTCATCGTCGTCGTCTTCATCATCCGACACATACGATACGGCTCTGTTGGTGTATTGCGCGACGCGCCTGAATCAGGTAGCGGAGACTAGTAATGCCCGCTTCGACACCAGGACGGCGAAGCTGAACCGTAATCGTGCCGCTGCACACCAACGACTTTATAGAGATTATTTTGCGGATGACAGTGTTTATAACGACAAAGATTTCAAACGACGATTTCGGTTGAGCAAAAGTTTGTTTATGCGCATATGCAGTGCATTAGAAAACAGGTATCCTTTCTTTCAACTTAAATATGATGCTAGAGGTAGGCGGGGATTTTCACCATTGCAGAAATGTACGGCAGCGATCCGATCATTGGCTTACGGGGCGTCCCCTGATTCTCTTGACGAGTACCTACGCATGTCTGAAAGGACTGCTAGGGAAAGTATGTATAACTTTGCCCAAGGGGTTGTAGAAATATTTGGCCCTATTTACTTGAGGAAACCAACCGTCACGGATGTTCAAAATTTATATGCTGCACATGAAGAGACATGGTTTTCCTGGAATGCTTGGTAGCATTGATTGTACCCAGTGGGACTGGAGGAGTTGCCCTCAAGCGTGGAGGGGAGAGTACACTGGAGGTCATCATGGAAGACCATCGTTGGTACTAGAAGCAGTTGCTTCACAAGATCTATGGTTTTGGCATGCCTTTTTTGGGGTTGCAGGTTCGAACAATGATGTCAACGTCCTTGATCAATCACCAATATATAACGAGATCTTATCAGGAAGGGCACCAGATGCTCCATTCGTTGTGAATGAGCATCAATACCAATTCGGTTATTATCTTACCGATGGAATATATCCTCGTCATGCTACATTTGTGAAGGCTTACCGGCATCCGTCAAACCCAAAACAAATATTGTTTACCAAAAAACAAGAATCGGCACGTAAGGACGTAGAACGTGCTTTTGGGGTTTTAAAGGGAAAGTGGCACGTTGTAAAAAATGTGGCGCGTACCTATCAACTAGATAATTTAAGATCCATGATGTATGCATGTGTCATAATGCATAACATGATTGTGGAAGACAAAGGTCGCGCCATTTCACATTACTTGTCGGACGGCCCCCGTCATACGTTGTATGTACCGGGAACCGCTGAATATTTGCATAGGGTTGTTGACATTCGAGACAATGCAACACACGATAGACTTCAAGAAGACTTGGCGGAACATTTCTACAATAACGCAATTCACAATGCAAATGAAGACGAAAATGAAGACGAAGATTAAAATATATGTTATTTGTATTATTTTTATTAAGTTGTTATTTGTATTTTTATTATAATGTAATTTGTGTTTTATTTAAAATAAATGGAAAAAAAATGATGAGTTGGAAAAAAAATGGTGTGGTGTGGTGTGGTGGGTATTTCCTGAAAAAAGTGGTGTGGTGTTGTGTGGTGGGGTTGCTGAGGTGGCAGATGATGTGGCAGAAATTTTGGTGTTAAGGTGAGGCCCATTCCTAATAGCCTAAGATGATACCTTCTAAAAGATCTATAATCCAATAAAAAGAATGTCATCACGTACCCTAGCTAGTACGAATTTGGCATAACCTTTTATTTTCCGAAAATCTTAGTTTTTTCACATTGCCAACTTGAGGGTAATACTGAAGGCTAACCTCGTCAATGCCCTCTGACACCCCGTTTTATTTCTATTTAAGATCTAAGAAAAAATTCAGGAGTGTCTGAGAAAACTTATTTCGAGGTGTTTACATGACTTATGAGCTTATATAATTAAGGCTTAATAATCCCTTTTAAAAGGGATTATTAAGACTTATATAAGCTCATAAGTCATAAGTCCTGTAAATAAGTTTTTCCAAACACCCTCAATATCAACTTTGCTGAAGCTTTGCACTATCAACTTTGTTAAAGTTTTGCACTAATTAACGCTGAAATTTGCATGGTCGAAGTGAAGTAGGGAAGTTCAAATATATATTAAGTGTAATTTTAATCTTATAAAATAATCATCTAATTTATTTTTCTAAACAATAATAGAATAGATAATAACTTTTATTAACGACATCTAATTAATTTACTCATATTACAGGATTTGAACCCATAACTTATAGGTCATAAGCAATACCTTACACTTTCCATCAATACTACTAAATTACAAATCTTGAATTAATGAATAATAATTAACTTTCATTCTAATTCTATTTCCTTATATTATGTAATTTTAATAAAATAATCATACAGTTTATATTATTTTGCTAAACAATAATGGAATGGATATTAATTGACTTCCATTCTAATTCTGATTTGATCAAACTCCTAGAAATGATGATGAATCTTTTTTCCTATAGCGTGACTGAAGTTTACGCATATTAAAATTTATGACAGTGAAATATAGTCGAAAGTCGAAACAGAGATATAGCACCTACCCAATGGATAACAAAAGTAAAACTTAACCTCCTCATCTATCTGATCACGTGGCATTTTCAAACCAACATTCGCCACGAAACACCCACGTGTCCTTCTCATTGCATGCAACCATTGCATGACAAGCAGCTCTCATACACGTGACACCACCACGTGCCACTCCACCGTCACATCCTCTACCTTTTTAAATCCCCGACCACCACAATCCCAGTCACAATCAACAATCTATTTGTATAATCACCAGAAAAATGACTGATATTCATCAAGGCTACAACCCACAACACCTCGGCGGAGGCGGAGGAATGCACCACCAACAGCACAACTACAACACCCCACGAGCCCACCAAGTGGTGAAGGCAGCCACCGCTGCCACTGCCGGCGGCTCGCTCCTAGTTCTCTCCGGTCTGACTTTAGCCGGAACTGTGATTGCACTGACGGTGGCGACTCCACTACTGGTGATATTCAGCCCGGTGCTTGTACCGGCGGGGATCACTTTGTTTCTTGTGGCAACAGGGTTCTTGATGTCGGGAGGATTTGGGGTGGCGGCAGCGACGGTGTTGTCGTGGATATACAGGTATGCTACCGGCGGACATCCGCCAGGAGCTGACTCTTTGGATCACGCGAGGGATAAATTGGGGTACAAGGCGAGGGAGATGAAGGGTAGGGCGGAGCAGGCTACTGGAATGGGCCACCACCAGACCACCGGAACAGGCCACCAGAGCTGATATGTAATTGTAGCTGGTGTATGAATTAATTAAGGAGTCCATGTGTGTGCTTTAATCTGTTTTGTTTATGTCTTGAGAAAAAAATAAATATAAGCTATGTATATATCACTTCTAAATATTTATTGTTAATTGCTGTTTTTTTGTTGTTTCATAATCTGACGTGCTTAATTTGTGCTTCCGAACAACGACTTCCATTGGGTTTAAGACCTGCAGTTGCCTTTTAAAATAGGACGAGGAGGTGTCGGCCTATATTAAAGTCAAGTATTAAAAGTCAAAATGACTATATGGTTTGGTTTTAACAATTACTTATCTCCTTTTATATTCCTACAACATTCTTTTGGACTAAAAACTCAAACCAAAACCAATTACATGCCCAAAAAACAAGTTTGTCCAAAATGTATATAGAAGGTTTTATATAATATTTTATCACTAAATTGTAATATTTAATGAAGCAATAAAATTAATATTAACTTTAGTTATGTAGAAATCCATGCAAAATATTTTATTATAAATTATAGGAACTTATATCACTAATTAATTAATTAAATATAATTAAAGTTTAAGTTTTTTGTTTGAAAAATGAATCAAGGTGACATGATTAAATAAACTAAATTATTTTATATAATTTAAAAAAATACTTGGTACTACAATTATTAAATTAATTATTTATTTATTATATATTTTGATAAACTAGTTGGTATTACAAATGTAACCAAGTTACATTAGATATTCAATAACATAATAACAATAAGAAATATACTTCTAGTTATGATCTAGTAATTAAATACTACCTCCGTATCAAAATAAGTGATACACTTTCCTAAAAGGGTAGAACAAAATAAGTGATACACTTCTAAATCTTACCTTATTTAGCAAAAAAATGGGACCCCTTCTCTACTAACTATCTACTTTAATAAAGTAAAATTATCTTTTTACCATTACTTTTACCTTTAAACATCATTAGTATCACTTTATTCAATATAAGTGGGACCCAGTCTCCACTAACTACTCACTTTAATCTATTTTAAACAATCTTTTAATCTTGTACCAAGTTCAGGCGATGAATTAGTTTGAAATAACCGTTTTATGTGTGTCAAATAGCCACTACAAATGGTTAAAAACCTGGATTTCGATGTAAACCAGTTTCGATCCGGTCCGAACGGATTTTAACCGGATATACATTTCACTCCCAAAAACTAGTTTAAAACCGAATCAGTTTTGACCATGTTTGACTGAAACCAAACCGGTTTTTAAACCAATCCGGTTCAAGGCAAAGCTTGGCTAGTTATATGTGTCTAGTTTATGGTTCGATTGTTGGACATAATTAGCTAAACGGGTTAAGGAGATATATGAACCCCAAATACCAACACGAATACCCAGCCTTACTTGGTCCCTAGATTTGGTGTTGCACAGTGGTGCCAACAATCATGTTGAATAAAAACAAAAAAACAATAACATAAGCCGAAAAACTAATTTTAATTTAGTAAAAGTATAATTTATGCCACGTATCTTAACTTGAGATGTTATACATTGTTAGATTACTACTGTAGTAGATACGGTTAGTAGTACCATACATAAATACCTGACCATTATAGGAAAAAGAATATTTAGATCACTAGAATATTTGTTACTTATCAACAATAATAGGATCTATCTCTTGGTTTTGGTTTTGGTTTTGGTTTTGATATTGTTCCAGGATCACATTACAGTTATTTAATGTCCGTGAGTCCAGAAGACCATGATTCCATACTTTAATCATGAATAATCTCCAACACCTGCCACCCATTACACCAAAAATTTCACATGGTAAAGAAATGCTAAAACATCAGTAGTTTGACTAAAGTCGATAAATAAATATAATTAATTATGTGGAAAAGAAAAAGGGTACCAAAGTAGTGATGGGGCCTGAACAAGGTCTTGCCCATGTAATCTAGAAAACGCCTCACATGCCCATGAAATATGCCCATCTGCAAGCACCCTGGACACCATCATAAACAACAAAAAATGGTTATTATTTTATAATATGATTATTTCTTTTATTTTTTCTTTGTTCAAATAAATTACCGTTGCTTTCTCACAAATGAATTCCACAGGTGCATCATTTGCTTCTCGTCTTTGGATACATCAACAAAGTCATCAAGCATCTGAAAAACATTAACAATTAGGTTAAACTTTGGACATATGTTCAATAAAATTGAGGTCAGATTAGGTCAAGTCAAGTACTCTCCGGTCTTCAAGATCAGCCACGTCATCATCAACTTCATCTTCGCTGTCCCTCTCAGCAAACACTTGTTCCAATGCCATTGGCTTTTAAATTAAAAAAAAAAATTAATACCATAAATTATAAAATAATTTAAAATAGTTGCATGCAAGTACAAAATGAAACTCTTTATTAACCTGAGCTCTATGTGAATGGAAAAACTGCCGCTTTTGCAACATAGCTCGACTGCAATAAAAACAAAACAAGATATATTAAAAGAAGACTTCACACGCAGTATTTTAAACAAAAAGATAAAAGAAAAATGCATACTTTCTAGGTTCGGATCGTTCAACAGATAACTTTCTTGTTTTTGCAAACTGAAGCATAGTAGGAGGTGTTGTTATGTTGCTTTCAGGAATCGACTCAGGTTCAACGAATGAGTGACATGTGGCACTTGCATCTGGACTGTCTGTATCACGTTCCATGGGCTCAGGTACAGCTGGAATCATTTAAAAAAACATAACTAGAAGATAATTATTAATGCATTATATGACCGAACAAAGAAGAAAGTCATACAATCAGTATTGTCTATGAGCTCATTGAGATTTGCTGACATGGCGGAATCCAGCACAAGTGGATGCACATGATTTGCATTTTGAGTTACACTCTTTGGTTTCCTACGTCTTGCAGATTTATGGCTGTATAAAGTGGGCCCCCATATATTCAAACTCATTATCACTCAAGCACACAAAATAAAAACTAAAACTAAAAAAAATTAAAAGCTTACCAATAGAAAAACATTTGCTGTTTAGGATCAACATTTTCAGGAATTATCTGAGAAGAGCATGAATATTTTAGAATCTTTATAAATCTAAGAATATATGTGATGCCTAAATAATATATAAATATAAATTTATGTATAATTTAGTGTTATGTAGGCATATAATATTACATACCAAGAAATAAAATTATATTGTATAGATTATATCAGCAAGCAAGGAAGTTGTGTGCTAACCTCAGAGCTGCATATATCAGTCCTCATAGATACAATCACAACCTGATAATCATCAGTAACCTACAAAATAATTCAATTTTATTATCACAGTAATTGTAATTAACTAATTGTTTCAGTCAAATAATTTTTAACAATTTTACAAACCCAGAACTCATAGCGGAACAGATCATGTGATGAAGTTAAGTGAAATCTCAAGCCCTAAAAAACAACAATTTAATGAATTATATTATTCTCTGCAAGTGACATAAGTGAATTTGAGTGAATGAAGTTTAACTTGTTTATTTACCTTATAACTTGCACATTTAACCAAACAAAATGGACATGAAAATTCCTCCGTGACTGCAATGAATTTATAAAATCAGTGAATTTAAAAACAAAATGGAGTTAAGATATCTAAATATAAAATACCTTCAGTTCTATGCAGCATATTATTGTAATACTTGTAATTAAAAATGACATTTCCAGACCTTAACCTGAAAGTAAAAAAAGCTCTTTTACAATATTAGTTTGCCAAATATAATTTATTAATTTACTAATAATTTAATTTTTAAATAAAAGTACCTCATACCACCAGGTCTAGGATTATCATTGTTCAAATACGTGTCATATGTTGACATATTTTTAGCTCCAACTTCTTGAGCAGAAATGATGACTGGTATTTGCTGCAATATGCTCTTTTGGCAACCATAAAATATGAAACTAATCAGTTGGAATATAATATAATTAATTATAGAGTGAACAATTTATGTCATGAAGCAACGTACCACAGCTTCTGAATTATATGGAAAATGAAAAGATACACATTTCTCCCCATCCAAACAACTCAACTGCAAAAACAAATTACAATTTATTCAAAAATATTATTTTTTCATCTGTTTTCACAAAATAAAAAATAAAATACCTTCATATAGCAGGACTGCATAATAACAGTTGACATCATCTCAGCTCTCCCCCCTAAACTTAATGTTGAAGAATGAACTAAATCCATTGGAATTTTCCCAAACAAACAGTATCCCACACGATTCACTGTCAAACATATACAAAATTAATTCATAAATACAAACACAAAATTATAATTCTGTTAAGTGTAAATTACACAAATGGTCCTTTAGGTTTGTACCATATTACATATTTGGTCTTTTAGTTACATAAATTACACTGGTAGTCCTTATTTCTGAAACTATTGATATGTTTGGTCCTTTACGTAAACAGACATTTATTTTTCCCGTCAAGTATGGTCCTTTACCCCTCGTGCATCACACGTGACCATACTTGACGGGAAAAATTAACGTCTGTTTAGGTAAAGGACCAAACGTGTCAATAGTTCCAGAAATAAGGACTACTAGTGTAATTTATGAAACTAATGGACCAACTATGTAATATGGAACAAACCTAGAGGACCATTTGTGTAATGTACTCTTCAATTATTATCCCAATTTTGTACAACTTACATGAGGCAGAAAACATATGGTCCTTAGTTAGATCAATCTCTTGAGAATTTGTGGTATCAGCTGCAACAGATTATATCAAATTTTACAATTATAACAATATTAATTCTCCAAATGTAACCGGATTTGGAAACAGTTTCATACCACAGCTCACTAACAACACATCAACAGATCCAGATTTGATCTCTTTTGAAAGTTTTTTCAATTCAGGAAGAATAAATTTAGCTTGGGATGAGCTCGATGTCTCAGCCCCATTAAAAGTAGTTAATTTACGTGCTCGATTAAAGCGGTAAACAGCTGTAGATTGTGCCTGAATATCACAAAACGGAAAGAAATAAAAACTGTTAATTTGGAAAAAGTAAGAAAATAATAATGAAAAGTAAAAGTTATAAATACCTCCAAATTTGTAGTGGAAACTGGCCTTGCAAATAAGATGTAGAGAGGAAAAAGGCTCTGAGTTTGCAGTCCATCATTAGTAGCACCAGATATGGATACTGATATTTGTATCCTAAATTAAACAGATTGCAATTAATTACTTTTAGGATTATTATTTAAATAATACAGTTTTATATTGCAAAACTTGCCTTCTTTTCTGTTTGACTTGTAATTTGTAGTGCAAACATCTTTGAAGAAATGAAGGCTGCAAGAAACCACTCACCAGTTACAAAATTAAATGTTAAAAATTCATAAAAAAGCTAAGAATGCTAATACAAGATCTTATTTGAATGCAAACTGCTACAAAAACATGCAGATATATGCATCAGAACCAACAAAAATTACAAAATCAAGAAATTCACATTTCTGACAGAACGCCTTTGAAGAATGTTGTATAGCTCTACAGGCTTGCAATAAACTGAAAGACTTTCTTCAGCTGCAGTTTTCTCTTCTGGAGATAAATTATGACGAGCTTCATGGCGGCACATCTGATCTGAGCCTCTAGAATAACTGCAATTGCAAAAAATAATAATTAAAAAATTAAAAATCTTTTTCCATGAAATCGATATCTTCATTCATGGAGAGACAACTAGATTTATACAGTGTAAAGAGTATGTTTATTCCATGATTACCTAAAAAGAAGAAGGAAATAAATACAGCCATAAAAGAGAAACTAAAAAAATCTCATAAATAATCTAAAGATTTATTGATTATACAGTACATGAAGTAGCTTGAAGTGCAAGGTACAGTACGTGGTTTCACGGGCAGCTAAAGATACGCCAGGCATTCTTGTTAGACAATTCCAACTTGCAACTTCATAGCTTTCTGCACCTGCAGACCTGAATTAAATACTTTAGTTAATTAGTAACTAATACGGAGTATTTGATAATTATCACCATATGTCATAACAATGGTCCTTAATGCAATGAGACTGAGTAAGCTTATATGTAACCAATATTTTGTTGTTATTACATTCTATCTCCAGTTTCTCTATTTTAATGGTACCACAAGTCTCTTCTGGAATAGATTTGTATCATCTAGTTTTATTCATGTATTTTCTTAAAACAATTGTTCTGGAAAAGTACAACAGATTACACTTGTGCTTTGCAGAAATTAGATTCAGCATGAATTACATTTAGTGGAGCTAAGACGATTTTAAAATTTAAACACAGAAGGATGCTAAAAAATTTCTTTTTTGAGACTCGTAATTTACCGTATAAACTTAAACCGAAAATTTTCCACTTCAAATTATAACCCTAATTTAGTCAAAAATTGCATTATCTAATCTCGTATCTCTTAACTAATTAACGATCGATCAAGTAAACTGATAGATATTCTAAAGAAATAAGAATAAAAGATAGATTAATCAATTCCGTAATTGAAAATCAAATAAAAGAGAAAAACCTAGACCATATTCTCTAAAATCTCGACGTAATAATACTGCAAACATCGAGCATAAAAATCGTTGATCAGGATCAATAAGGTACTCACTAAAAAATCAACGCAATAAGATGTAGTTAAACATGAAATCAAGAGAAGCAGAATTGAGTAAATCTGGAAGATTATTACCTTATATGTTTCGAGCCCTAATTTTGTTTGAGGGGAAAATGAAAGCAACTTTGGCGAAGACTGCAGAGTTTAAAAAAGCAACGGCGACTTTGACTTCTATTACGGTTTGTTATGTCACCAGAAATTTGAATTTAATAAATCAATATTCGAAATTGATGTTTAATTATGTTTTTATTCATCGTATCGAACTGAAAACTTTTATAAAAAATTCTTGTTAATTAACCTGAATTAATTATATCCATACTATATTATGAATCATTTAGACAAAAATCTTAATCTATTGCTTCTTGTTAATTTTGGTGATATGAATTTGATATTTTTTAGGATAAAATCTTAGTTATATACGACCTTATGCATTACATTGGTCAAACAGAGTGCAAAATATCCTTTCCTTTTATAGGATGAAATCATAGTTATAAACGACATAATTTATAATTATATATTCAATTAATTTTTTTTAAAACCTAAATTTTATAACAGGCTAAAAAAACTGGACGGACAATTCCGATTCCAATTCTGTTTACCTACTTTTTCTACTAACCCCTGTCAATAGTAGGATAAAGAGTTAATTTCGAATTTAATATTTAATTTCTTTTTGATAATGACATCTGCTGTTAATAAATGTAGATAATGTGTTTAAATAAAGAGAAAAGTGAATGTGAATGTGTGACTGTCACATACCTAAATTTAGGTGTGGAACCATCTAAAACTACATAATTTAGGTTTAAAAAAAACTTATAACTCACTACATAAACTAATTAGTATATCAAATCCCGTCTAAAACTTATCAATTATCTTAAATATTAATTATGTTTTTGTTGAATCGGTGATTCAAGTTTCATATTCTTGAAATGGTGTTTATATTGAACAAATGTCATATTCTTGAAATGGTTTGAGTTGGTGTTTTTATATTATGTAAGTGTTTTAATATGGTGAGAAAGTGAGAAGATATTGTAAAAATAACTGTTTTGACTTTTTTTTTCAACCAAAATTATGTAGTTATAGGTCGTTCCACACCTAAGCTTAGGTACGTGACAACTACACATTCGCTATCCCCTTAAATAAATATTAATTAATTAAATTATATCAATAACTCACATTTATCTCACTTTATCTTCTTTATTTAAACAACAAACTTCATTAAGTTCTAATTAATTAATATTATTATCAAAACTCTTTAAAAAAACACATGCAATCTTTAATATCTTTAAAAAATATTGATAGCTGAGTAAAGGATTAAGACGTAAATTACTTACGTCATAAGTCATCTAATTGAGTTAATTTGAAAAAATATATATTATACTTCTATATTGATCTATGCTCTATAATCAAATATCATTTCCATAATAACAATAGATTTGAAGGCACAAAGACAACTAGGGGTGAGCATAAAAACCGAAAAACCGAACCGAACCCGAAAAACCCGAAAAAACCGAACCGAAAAAACCGAACCATTTGAAAAACCGACATCAACGGTTTTTATTTTTGGAAAACCCGAATGTTTGAGGCGGTTTTCGGGGGCATATGAAAAACCAAACCGAAAAACCCGCCCCGCCCCGCCTTTATATATATTTCAAGTTTTATAAAAATATTCTTATATTTTTAAAAGATTTGATATAAATTTGTTTGCAAAAGGAAAGCAACCATCAATGAAACTTCTATGGATGAAGACATTGACTAAGATTATTGCGAAAAATGGTTGGGTGTTATTCTATTATTAATTTTTTTCAAATTATGTTAGTTGAATTTATTATTACATTATATTAAACCTACTAGTTGTTTTTTATTTATAATGAAATGAGTTAAGGTTTGGAAGTTTGAATCATAGTATTAGTTTTTAAGGTAATAAATTGGTAAATTTAAAGGAAACTAAAAAACGAAAAAACCCGAAACCGAACCGAAAAACCCGAAACCGAACCGAAAAACCGAAACCGAAAAACCCGAAACCGAACGGGGTGTAATTCTCAAAACCCGAACTTTCGGGGCGGGGTTTGGTTTTAGTTAAAAACCGCCCCAAACCGCCCCATGCTCACCCGTAGACAACAAACGCGTGAGCACGTGTTTTTATTAATTTAATTTTAGTATGAATAGGTTTTTGACAACTGTATCTTTTTTAAATGGGTAAAGAGTATAAAATCTATCCATTTATTAGGAAATATATAAAAAAACAAATATTCCTAGAAATCCGGTGATTAACATCGTCATCTAATTCTTATATTGATATCTTTACTCTTAGGATCAGATTGAGTTGCCATCTTATCTCACCTTTTAGCTCTATATATATAGATGGTATACGTGTCAATATACACGTATTATTAACTTTTTACAGATAAGTGTAGGAAACCAATGGACAATTCAAGCATGAAAAAATGTACAGAATGCGGGCAGACAAATCATACTCCAATAGGATGCAATAATGGAAGAGTTGGGATTATTACGATTTTTGGTAATTGGATTGATCCAAAAATTGATTCAAAAGCCGATGAAATTCGTAGGACAGAAAAAGAAGACGAACAGGATGATCAAGATCAATTAGGTGTTAATTCGCTTCATAAGTGCAAAAGTTTGGAGATCTTAAATGTACCCAGCAATGAGCATACTTCCATGGATCGCGAGTATCTTTCAGATGAACATCTCGATCATAGAAAAAAAGGTTTGTCAAATCTTGCGTTAAGCTTTAATAAACGTTTTTTGCTGTGACATTAAAGGTTTCTAGTGTTATGAAATTTGCATCGTATATATTGTTAAAATATTAATCATCTAGCTAGTATATGTTTTGATTAATATATTTGGATTGATCAGGAATACCATGGACGGAAGATGAACATAGATCATTCTTGGTGGGTCTAGAAGAGCTTGGAAAAGGTCGTTGGCGAGCAATTTCAAACAAGTACGTGCCATCAAGAACCCCAACACAAGTAGCGAGCCATGCCCAAAAGTATTTTATTAGAATGAATGCATCACAGGATAAACTAAAACGCCGATCAAGCCTATTTGATGTGCCACCGGTAATTAATTAACTGCTTTTATATATGCATTTTATCTCTAATTTCGTTGCTAATGGTTTATGAGTAAGTTGTTTTCAAAACTTACCCTAACTAATGTGTCATTATTGTTGATAATTATGCAGTCTACAGCACCAATTGCACCTCCAAGTACCTCAGCACGACCGCCACTCTCACGAATGATCATGCGCAGTGTTCCAGATTACTTTTACACGCACAAGGTAATTAAGAAAACTATAATCCGATGATCTCATTTTTTTTCAGTAAAGAAAGGAAGTTGATGCTTACATAACAATTTTTATTCTTACGAAACAATTTCATGACAAAGGACAACCATACCCTTTCTTTTCTTTTACCACACTTTGCATTTCACGTCTCGGCATCATTGTCCTTTGATATGAAATTGTTATATATTAATAAAAATTACTCTGTGTACAATTACACTTATTAAGAGTTAATTAAGAGGCTAAACGGATGTTTTGATGTGAGTTTTTAAAGTAATTATGAGGTTTGAAGTTTGAACATCTGAATTGAGAATTAAATCATTAGTTGATTAGAAGCAGGGATTTAATTTAGACTAATATACATTTATCTGAATAACACAATGTTAAATCATTTGGTTTGTAGGGTTATGAGAAGAGTAATGAGCAGAGATCCACTGATTCACCAGTGCTACTTTTGGCTGACAACTCGAGGCCTCTTTACATTCCCCGTAACTCATGGGGAGAGAAGGATCGTATAAGAAACTCAAGTTGATAGGTTTTAATTATTATTAGTTTAAAACCCAATTAATTTATAGGTCACAGTATTTATACTTCATATTATTTATGTGTTGTGCTAGTTTAGATACATATATAGGGATGCAGTTTGTGTAATGGTTTCATTTTTGATGAAATGGAGAGTTTTTTAATCTTTACCGTGCGGTATAGTAGTAACAAGCTCTTGCATGTAGGCATGACTAAAAATATCCGAATCCGACATTCCAAAATCCGTAAAATCTTATCTAATAATATTACAGGATTCGGATATTAGTTTCCAAAATTTTCAATACATTATGAACATAAAGACTACCCAATTCTGTATATAAATTAAAAAAATAAATAATACTATTATAAGTCTGCCAAAATGCTTCTCCATGGAACTCAAGCAAATAAACACTAGCAGCATACAATCCTTACAATTTACAACCCATATAATAATAATAATAATATAATAATAAAGATAATAATAATAATAACGACTTGAAATGAGTTTTGAATAAATGATGTTAATTTTGATCTAAATGATTGAAGCCTAATTTGAGCAGCAGCCACTCTTTTGGCTAATTGGTTGCCCTTTGATCTGCACAGTAGGTGGCCTTTTGTTTGATGAAGGCTGACTTGCCATCCTGCAATTAAAAATTTTAAATTTATAAATAAAAACAAAAATCAGTTTACGTGAAGTCAAAATATGAGTGTCGAGTAACGAGTTCGTTGAAATTTACATCTTTATTAGGGTTGGACCACAAACACTTTTTGTCCATTTGATAAATTTCATATACATAATTAATATGCAAGTATGTTTAAAAAGACCATAATAATAACAATAGAATGTTAAATTATTGTATATAGGAGGTCATGTGTAATAAAATAATACACTTTGGGAGACTTTCAAGTTTCACCCTGTGTGACCCACTTGACCCGTTCCCTTTTTAGCTTTGTTTTTATTTTTTAATTTTACCCATTTGAGATAATAAACAAACCAAATCGACCCATTTATAAGTGAGTTGACCAAAAAATTGACCTGTTTTTTATATCAGCAGACATAGCCATGAAAGCTTGTTCCACATTGGTAGCATCTTTAGCACTTGTCTCCATAAACGGAATGCCGATTTCATCAGCAAATTCCTAATAAAAAAACAGCACATTCAATAATCTCTACCAATTAACTAATTAAGTAAAATAATATAAAAATTGTACCTTTGCGGTATCAAATGAAACAGCCCTGCTCTCAACAAGATCACATTTGTTGCCAACAAGAAGTTTGTTTACACTCTCACTTGCATAACGATCAATTTCACTCAACCATTGCTTAACATTGTTGAAACTTTCTAGGTCAGTAACATCATAAACTATCTGCACAAATTCAAAAAAAAAATACAAGCACATCAAAACACCAGACACATAATCCATTTACCCGAAGTTAAGAAAAAAAAAAGCAAATCCAGAAACCAATCTAGATGGAAATTTTTTTCTTTATTCTTTTGTAATTCAAAAGTAAGGAATTGTAAGAAACATACAATAATGCCATGAGCACCACGATAGTAGCTACTAGTAATTGTCCTAAACCTTTCTTGTCCAGCAGTGTCCCACTGCATGTTCCATAAATAACATGTTTATTGTAGGAAGAAAATAGAAGACAGTACAACATTTTAAAATATAAAAAGAAAAAAAGTTAAAAAACCCCACAATTTGAAGCTTAATGGTCTTTCCATCTTGATCCACAGTGCGAATTTTCTGTAAAAAGGAGAAGTAAATAAAAATTTGAACATACACAACTATAACCCTAACTAAAATTTGTTTGTTCAAATAACAGATGTAATTTAGCGCATAAGTGGAAATTCTTACAAAGTCCACACCAATTGTGCTGATATAACTGTCAAGATATGAGTCATCCTGTTCAAAATATATCAAAATTTCAAACAAAAAAAAAAAAAGTTAGTATAATGGTATATCAAGTTACCACGAGTGTCACAAGTTTCTTCTACTGGGAAATAATATTTTCTTACAGCGAATCTAAGCAGGAGACATGATTTGCCAACTCCTGAATCTCCAATCAGCAAAAGCTTGAACAAGTAGTCACTGCATAATATATACATAGCAAGTATTACTACTTAGACTTAATAGGCATACATTCATGGATAAAGTTGATTAGGTTACAGATTAAAAAGAACCATTATCTCAAACAACTAATTAATGTGATAATAGACTTATGCAAACTGCATAACTCAATCAATGGGTAGCAATTAATCCAATCCGACACTGAATCCACTTCTATTACAGACATAATGTTCTTATAATTATACGTGCTAAATTGTACACATTTATCATTATTTGAAATTATAAATACGATGAAAATTAGAGATCTACTTAGATCTTTTGAAATCCATAACAGCGATAAACTAATTAATCCATATTATAATAAGAACAAGATCCAAACAATAATCAAGGAAGAACAAAATTGGATAGACTAGTGATAAGCTTAAATCGGAAGAAAAAAAAAAGAAATTACAATTTGCAATTAAGGACTTACTACTCGGGATTCATTATGAAAAAAAATGAGTCGTGTGTAAAGATTAAGCCGATTGATCCAACGGTAAACGAGAGTCCTTCCGACGGCCGGTACTATGACTGTGAAATTGGATCTCCGCCGTGTGATTGATTACTTATTGTGAGATGACGGGTATGATACGAACAGAGAAGGTGAAGGAAGAACCGACTCAGAGAATGTGAAATAAGCTTTGAAATTTACGAAGCCTCTTATTTTACTCTAACTAATTCTAATAAAATATTATTTCTAATCATGTCTACATCATTAATCATAAATTTAAATGTCTAATATTTATGGGGCGTTAGAGCATTCCAATGGTTAAGCTTAGGGGTGGGCATAGCTGGTTACCCACCGGTTCCGACCGGAACCGGAATCAGAACCTCTTGTACCGGTTCCTCAATTTTCGGAATCGGAACCGGAACCTCCGGTTCCGGTGCCGGTTCCGGTTATCCTGTTTCTAAAATCGTAAAATTAAAATAAGATGCGAAGCATAAATATTAATCAATTTTTATCATTTTATCAACTAATCTTTGAATAATATAAACTCCAAACACTTAAACATATTATTGTCTATATATTTTATCATTAGAACACTGTATTTATACTAATTAATGACTAAACTCATTAAAGGTTACACAAAATTTCTCATATATTTAAATTTGGACATTAAATTTATCATATATATAATATTTTAACAAAAATAGACCGAATAATCACCGGTTCCGGTTATCCACCGGTTACCGGTTCCTAAATTTTGAGAACCGGAACCGGAACCTCTTAGGGCGGTTCCATAATTTTAGGAACCGGAACCGGCGGTTCCAAGACGGTTCCGGTTCCAATTCCGGTTACCCGTTTTTTATGCTCACCCCTAGTTAAGCTCATCAAAACTTACATTTGTCACATCAATATTTCATTAATTAAAAATTTTTCTAAAAACAAAATTTTCAATGGTTAATCTTTACAAAAACTTATTTTTTACAATATTTCTAATTTACCTTTATCTATCTCAAATGTATAAAAATACCTCCTATATATAATTTGATAATTTTTTTTACATCTTACTAAATATAATATTTTTTAAAATGTCTCGTACAAAAATATTATAATAATTGGCATTAAATATTATATAATTTATTTATTAACTAATAAAAATATAATAAAGAATTTATATATAACATATTTAAGGTTTAAGATGAAATGTTATTAAACCTAGGGGACTAAAAAAGACAAATATTGAAAGATGATTAAAAGGTTAGTAGGGAATAAGTCTTTGCAATAAGCTTTTCAAAAAATTAGGTATTTCAATGGTGAAAAGTCTTTCAAAGATTTATTGTAATAATAATAAGCTCTTAGCTGTGTTAAAAAATTATTACTCCGTATTTTTTAATCATGAAAATATCATTTATTAATAAGAAGCTTCTACTTATGCTACATGCTAATGTTATCGACTATTGACATATAGTCACTTGAAATTGGATTTTGGCTACATAATAATGCATCGATTATTGATAGAGATACATTTGAAAGTAGTCTTTCTATCTTTTGTAGAAATATGATTATCTATATATTACCTCTTTTATACCTATCTACATCTTATATCTTTTATACCTCTTATTTAAAGAGGTTGGGTATTAGTTAGTTTTTTTTCTATGCATGCTATATTTTATGACATTATTTTCATTATCATATTGTACCTTACTTCATAGAACTCTACTTTTTGATCATGCTCTATATTGATAATACTTATGTCGTGGGTGTGAAAAAAAACTGCGTGACGGGCTAGGGGTATACCTGCCCACCATCCGTGGGTGCCAACTGCACATTTGAGTCTTTATGCTTGTTTATGTAAATAGTACAAAGAGGTATATTTCATGTTGCATTCCACATTGGTATAAGATATGAGACCGTTATAAGTCTATAGTAACGGTACCTTCCAACATGGTTTTAGTTGACGTACGCTATAAGCTTTTTTGTGTTATAGTTGGTATTAGTTTAAGTGAACTAGGTAGGTGCTTAAAGTAGGTATCCGGATTTAAACTAAGATATATAATTCTTATAAGAAAGAAGAAGGGAACAATTGAGTTAGAGAGAGATAAATCATAAGATGGGTGGTATGGGATGAGAATGAGATGCTAGTACGCTTGTTTGGGAAAGCTTATTTAAGGGGTTATCATATGATCATTGTTGTTTTATCTACAAAATTCATTATTCACTTCGTTTACATGCAATGTATTACATGTATGATTTGTATATGTACAGGTAATTAAGGTAATATATAGGCGGGCGTTGAGCAAAAGATCAATGGTCCACTAGCATAGCCTGGAGGTTTGTTTTGTGTGCAGCATGTTTTAGTTTCTCCAGAGCCCCACCTGCCTAACTCGACAAACCCATCATCATATCATATCATGATTTACTAAAAACAAAAATAGAATTGGTACCTTCCACTAATATCTTCCCAAGTAAGATATTCATTATCAAGACCATAGGCACAATCTCTCTTTCCCGTTCCCTTACACTTGTTTTTCTTCACTTCATCCTGCAAAATCATCAATTTTCAACAATTTTATACACCACATTTCCCTTGAGAGCCCCATTGTATGCCAAGGGTTATTCTCTGGGTTATCATCTGCCATGTACTGCAACAGTAATCAAACACCGCTTAATTAGTTACAACTAATAACTACCAACTGTCCATTTATAACTAATTTGTGTGTTAAATTTAATTAATAAAAATATATTATAAGAAAAAAAGTAGGCATCATTAGATTTAGACTTACACTGTGAATAGTATCCCCTGGGAGGCCATTTAAGGAAGAGTATGCTGGCCTATCAAGTGACAACACTTTGCATCTTGCCTACAAGAAATAATTTTAATATCAAATGACGCAAATTGCAAAATGAATAATAATCGATACTTGAAGCTTCAGGTACCTCGGTGGCATTCAACACTTTCTTTGTGGACATGTTCAGGCTTTCTGCAATTTTCTATATCATATATATATATATATATATATATATATATATATATATATATATATATATATATATATATATATATATATATATATATAACTAACTCATTAGCTCAAAATTAAAAATTAAATAAATTTATAAGACTTAACTTACTTCAGTTGATGGTGTTATTCCTTTTTCCTCAAGCTTAGCCTTTGCATGTCGTATAGCACTGAGTCTTTCATGCATATGAATAGGCAATCTTAGGGTTCTAGAGTTTTCAATCGATGCTTTTGAAACACCCTGAAAATAAAGTCAAATCAAGTCAACCTTGTAAATTTATAAACACTGCAGAGTTAGTTAATTTATTACCTGTCTTATCCACCAATAAACATAGGTAGAAATCTTGAACCCCCTTGATGAGTCATATTTCTCTATCCCACGAAGTAGTCCAATTAAACCTCCCTAGAAAAAAAAAATTATATTTTAATTAAATTACTACTGTTTCATTTGCTAAATTAATATAAATAACAGCTACCCACCTGAATTAGGTCACCAATTTCAGCTCCCATATTAGCATATTTATGTGCAACTGACATTACTAGACGAACATTACTCATGGCCAGCTTTTCTCTTGCTAATTTGCACTCAATCTGTTTAATTTGCAGTTCACTTTTTGAAATTTTTAAAGATGCTGCAAGTTGTAATTCTGATGGTTCAGATCCCAATCGTTCCTTCAATCTAATTTATTAAAGGATAAACATCATATGCTGCAGAAACGTTGATAAATTACAAAAATGTAATATAATTACCTTGACTTTCGCTCTTCTAAATGTTGACCAATTTTAATCTTTGATGATAAAACCACCACCTCTGCATGAGTCAACAATGTATGATTTCTTTGGAGCAATTCTGGACTGATTAACTGCTTTTTTGCACCAATTTCATAACTTCTGTTTGGTGTTTTGTTCTGAGCATCTATTCTACGCCTACGGGCAGATTTCCCACAACTGCTGACAAAAATCTTGTTGCTGCTTTTTTCTGTTGGGTTAACTGAACTCTCAGTTGAAAGATTCCACTGTTTTTCCAACAAAGATTTTTGTAATAAAAGTAAGGCTTTAACTGAAAATTCTTGTTTAAAATTAGATCTTTCTTCTTCTAAATGCTCAAATCCTTGAACCCATTGGTCTATACTTGAAGCAGTATCCACATGTTCTTTTAAAGCTCTAATGTAATGATTATTTCGCTTGGATATGAAACCGTGACTATAATTGGATGATTTTTTTGCACTAGTTATGTTCTTAGTTGGGACAGATGTGAACCCTAACCCTAGATCAGTACTGCATGACAGTTTTTCATTCACATCAGAGTAGTAAGAGGATGAACACAATAGCCTTTCCCCTGCTTTTAATCCAACTACTGCATTTGTAGCCATCATCTACCTTTCTTTGCTTGCAATCACATTCGTTTATTGTAGAAGTACGAAACGATATTATTCTTAAAGAACCACTTCTGATTTCTTGCAGTTAAATTCCTGGAAAAAGACGAGAGAACTATAATTAAATTTACTACCAAATTAGAAAAGGTTTTCACCAAACCAACTTATGTCGTGTCCTTTAGATTATGGTTTAATGATTTTACACTTAAAAAGTGCAAAATCACTAAATATGAATACAAAGACAAATGGATAGGTAAGTTGAAGTATGGTTTGCAAGAAGTTGTATTAGATATCTTCACAAGAGGTATAACTTGTTGGGGGAATTTTTATGATAAATTGGGAGAGTCAAATTCAGTTAAAAGTTTGAACTACATGAGCTTCAATTTTTCTTCTCCCAAACAATAGCTTGCTGTAATATTTGAATGCCTATATCCAGAAGACCAGAAGATGAATTACTATACTATTTCATGTAATTTCAAATCAAGGTAAATTTGCGTAAAGCATTAAGCTATGAATTCATATAAACGACACTTAGGCAATTACTGATCAAACTGTAGTTATATGCAAACTAAAATGGTAATTTATAGGTAAATTACGTGAGATTAGGGCGGCAATAACAAAGCCAAAACTTAAATCACTAACTAAACCATCAGTGCACCTATTTCAATCATGCGATGGAAAAACAACGGAAGATCACCTCAAGCAACATCAAAAATGTTTTCAGAACACATAGTTTAAAAACTATATGCAGTATGCTCCATCAGAATGCGATCGGAAATCAAGTGTGTATTGTATATTATGATAGCAATATACAGAAAGATCTACAACAATGAATCAATCAGTAATTGGTGATTTACAGATAAAATCACATCGATAAAACGAATTGTTGGATAGAGGATCGATGCAGAACAGGAAAAAGTTATAATTACCTTGACTTGCAAAGACCAAGAAATGAGTAACGATTGAAGTGTTAGTATGTGAGATTTTGCGGGATGTTGGGGGAATGTGTGGTGATTATGGGGAGTATTGAAGTGAGTGAACCTGAATCATGCGAGATGTGTGTGTGACTATCGACTTCTAATTTCTCATTGATTTAAACGAACCTTTTATTTCGATCCATTGTTTTTAAAAGATGTTTTTACTTTTCGAGAATCAACCTATTGTCTTTTGTAGGCCATGTGTTTTTTTATATACCAACAATATTTCTTATTTATTTAATATAGATAGTCCGTCCCAGAATTATAGTCTTTGATTTGAAATTACACAGTTTAAGAAAAGTGCATTTATTACACTGTGCGACTAATAGAATTTTATCTTTACTACTTAAGTGTTTTTTGATTGGTTGAGTTTTCAAAGTGGACAGTCACTTTGAGACATTTAAAAAAGGAAACATGGACAATAAAAATGGGACGGAGAGAGTAATAACTTTCCCTACACATTTTCCATTTTGATGTATTTTAAAATAAGTGACACACTTACAAATTTTTCTTATTTAATAAATAATATGAAACTCATACCCACTAACTATATCATTTAATAAAGTAATTTAACTCATTTACCCTTACCATATTTTTGAACATCATTAAACTCATTTTAATCATAATATGTGAAACGCATCACTCACTCACTATCTAATTTAATCTAATTTAACCTTATTATAATTTTTTACTTCAAAAAAACATGAAATCAAAAGTGTGTCACTTATTTTAAAACGAAGGAAGTATAAAAGATTCTTAATTATTTAATGTCTTGGACATAAAATTAAAGTGGCATATGGGTGAGTCGCACCATATGCATCCCCTTACGAGTTACGTCCCCAATTAAGACATGTCCATTCACTTACGCTAAGATCCCACGACGCGTCCTTATGGCTGATTTGGTCGCCTAAGTGACCATTGTGAGTCACTTGTTTTCAAAGGAAAAAGAGTTGATTTCAAATGAGAAGAGTTTGTGTCATCTGTTAGGTGGTTTGTTTATGTATCAGTTTGTTTATGTATCTGATCAGAAGAATATAACACTGATGTGTTAAGTGTTACCAAATAAACAAAGCTCACCTTTAAGCATATTCTTAGAACGTCTATTTAAATAAAGTTAAATTTCTTTTTTCTAAAAATTAGATGATAACCTGTGATGAATCAAGAGCATCGAGTCCAAATTTCTCAGTAAATATTATGTAATCAATCACACAACGAAATGTATATAAAAACAGTAAATTTTAAAAGACACAGGGATTTACGTGAAAACCCAAACCGGGAAAAAAAAATCACGGGCTGATGAAGCCGAGAGTCAACGCAATATAATATTCCAATGTTTACAAAACTTGACTAAAACAAAACGCACCAAAAGAACATAAATTATAATAAATCACCGACAAGCAAATATTTCTTCAAATTTTTTGTAGTACTTCATGGTAGACCACATTCAAGGTGTTATTCGTAACCTTTCCATCTTTGTCGTATATCAATATCCTTTAATCCTCTAGATACCGCAACGTATAGCTGACCATGATTGAAGACAAGTTTTGGTAAGAAAATCCCCATGCAAGAAAATCCCTACTTTGACCCGGTCAAAGTCTTTTCATACTACTGATTTTTAATCTGCCGCAATGAATTACTATTATTTCTTCTGAAATCTTCATTGAATTTGAATATCCATCATAATAAAAAGAACATATGTGTATCAATTGGTGCATCAAATCTGTTCATTCGAATCTGAGATTAGCAAGATCCTAGGCTTATCTGAATTGAATTTCTTCTATAAACCCTATTAATGTTTATTTTAGCTATGTGTAACAAAAAAAAAATCCCTTAATGAGTTTTTGCAATATAAATGCTTCACACACTTTTGAATGAACGCAAAAGCTTTTTATGTAATAAACAGAAGTTTATTACATTTGTTTTGACCTCACTTTTGAGTTTTTGCATTATAAATGTTTCATTCACTTTTGTTGCATCAATGAGTTTTTTCACAATCATTTGACTTAGTTCGTGGTTCAAGCTTCTCAAAAGCTCCAAATATGGGTAAGTACATGAAATCTTTGTCGACCAGACCCAACCCAACTGAACATGTACCCAGATTTACATGTTTTAACCCGTTAGTTGACTTACCCATTCAGCTTAAAAAATTTCAACTCATTTGATCCGTACCCTTTTAAGCTAATTTTTTATTCGCATAAACTGATTCATAAATTGAAATGTCTAATGACTATTGAAAATGAAAAAGGTAATTATGAAAGTTACTTTCTGCAGATATTTGTTTAAAAACCCTAATAGCTTTTTCAAGCACCAGATTTGTATAACATAGATAAGCATACAATATAATAATTTTATGCGATCTATGTGAAACTTGAAGCTTGAAATTTGAAGTTCGAATATTAAAAGTCAACCTTTAAAGTTTGACTTCTAACAGATTTATCCAACTTTACCTTGCATTGATAGATACATTTATTCATCCACCTAAAAAACAATCACTTACTTTTTCTTTTTGAACGTAACAATCACTTACTTACTTTTGCTTTTATATGCATAATTTGTATATAATTTGTTTTTTTATTGAAAGATCACGTTATTACCCAATACCATCAAAAGGAACACTGTTTCGGGTCAACCCGGCGCATTACCCGGTCCGCCCATAAGAAGCTTACCATTTCTTCTTCTTGTTCCCGACTTAATTCAGATATCTGTCTATGACGTGTTCTTAAAAGGTCATGCAACTTATTTAGATCATTCCCAATAACAATTTGGGTCAATTCATGATCACTCTGTGTATAGTTAGATACATATAATAGCAATTTGTGTATAGTTAGATACATTTCCATATTGGAGGTGATTTCAACTCCACATAAACTATTTCATGCACCAGAGTGTACAACATTTTAAGTGAACTGTACAAATATTGTAAAACAATGATTGTGGTGTTTAAAATTAGTTTTTTTGGTGTTGAAATCACCTCCCTTTCCATATAGTTTTCCCTAATTCTTATAAAACTAAGCTTAAAAGTAAAATAAAATAAAATAAAAATCATACGTTGAAAATGAGGTGTTTGAAACCAAAAGAATTTAAATCTCCATCAACAACAACCAAACTACTCAATTTCTCATTATTTCTCATATCTTTTCCGTTGTAAAGCAATTGTTGTTGAAGTGGTACTCGACTCTGTATATATCATTAACATGCCAAAAATTAATTTCAAGCTTAGTTACACTTAACAAACCTTTTTAACATAATTTAGGAGCATTAAACTAATTATCAATATCAAAATCTCACCTCGACTTCAAGCAAAGCTTTCAAAATTTCCACCTGTAGTCACACTCACATTCACAATTCAGTTATGAGATTTTAATGAAAAATTTATATGGAAAAAATCATGCATAAATCAATCGATTTAATCCATACAAAAAAAAGGGGGAGAGTTTGCGAAATTTGATGCTTACAAATTCATTACGATCGACTTCTAAGGTAATGTTTTGTTCATCAGTTGTCTATTAAAAATTCAAAATCAAAATTATATAAACTCAAAAACCCTAAATTCAGATGCTAGCCTTCAAATTGAAAGAAAATGAGAGGGATAGATAGAAAACTTACCTTCAATTTAGAGGGTTGATTGAAGGTGAAAGATTATGAGAAACCTTTTCAATCGTATAAAACTAACTGCAAATCATATATTACCTAGATATCCCTACTATTTAGGATTAATGGGTTTACTTTTATTGCGGTTTAAATTCAAACGATTTCAATTCAGCCTGATTTTCAAGGGTTTGTTGATGTGGACAAGATGAGTTGACAAACATTCAAAAAGAACTTCCATTTAATATAGATAGATAAAGAAAAGATGGGAAATAACACCAGAATATGAGAGAAACTTCAGAATTCACATAAAGATAAGTCTTTAAACGAAACACGTCACTCCCCTCAATAAAAATGCTCCTCCTCCTCAGAACAACCACCGTATCCGCCACCACTCTCTCCTCCGTCTCTCTCCCTCTCCTCACCATCTCCTCCCACCTTTCTCTCTCTAAACCCACCTCCTTCCCTCTAACCACCACCACCAAACCCTACTCCCTCCGCCACTCCTCCACCGCCCCCAAAATCATGAGTTGGTTAGGCCGGCTAGGGTTCGGTACACGCGCACCCAATGCTTCAATGGATCAATCCTCGATCGCTCAGGGCCCCGACGATGACCTTCCGGCTCCCGGTCAACAATTCGCCGAATTTGGTGCTGGTTGTTTTTGGGGAGTCGAGTTAGCGTTCCAGAGAGTTCCTGGTGTTACGAAAACTGAAGTCGGGTATACTCAAGGGCTTACTCATAATCCCACTTATAATGATGTTTGTTCCGGTACTACTAATCATTCGGAGGTTGTTCGGGTTCAGTATGACCCGAAAGCTTGTAGTTATGATAATTTGCTCGATTGTTTTTGGGAGAGGCATGATCCTACCACACTTAATCGCCAGGTAAGTAGTCCTCTTGTGAACATGTCCAATTATGATTCAAGTTAAGTAAATTAGATCAATCTATCAATGATCTTTAGTTTTTTTACTTTATATGATCTATTCTATAATTAGATTCTTACAATCATAGTTAAGTTGTTGACTTAAACGTAAATAGTTAAATTGATTAGCTAAAGTTTCTTAATTTTGACTTTTAATTGTTAAATTGAATTCAATTGAACGTAAATTGTTGTGAATCAATGCTGTTTTCCCTATTTATACTTGTTAATTTGGACTATAATCATACAAAAGTAATGTTTAAATATGCAATTGCAAACCAACAACTGGATTTTTATAGTTTTTGAATTGCATATCTAAACAGAGGTTTATTAGGGCACTATCAATTACATCAAACTAACAGTAAATTGCAAATTATTCAGATGAACTTCCTGAATCTGTAGTTTTAAGAAGCTCTATTTAAGAGCTATTAAATGATATGATTTTTAGTAAATTACATTATTTGTTCAAGCTTTTCCATATCTCTTTTTCGAGACTCTTGATTATAAGAAGGATCAAGTATTAGATCTTTCTAAAATCTTGATATTTGATTTGGGTAGGGTAACGATGTTGGAACACAATATAGATCTGGGATATACTTCTACACAGAGGAACAAGAGAAAGCAGCAATAGAATCAAAGGAAAAACAGCAGCAGAAACTAAACAGAGCAATTGTGACAGAAATACTGCCAGCAAAGAAGTTCTATAGGGCAGAAGAGTATCATCAGCAGTATCTTGAAAAAGGTGGCCGAGCTGGGTTTAAGCAATCTGCTGAGAAAGGTTGCAACGACCCTATTCGTTGCTATGGCTAATAACTATCTTTCTGTGTGTGTATTTGCAGTGCTTAATTATAAATTGTAATGGTACTTCATGGGTTGTTGATATATTGTTTAAATGATTTGGTGGTTGTCCTAGAACAAGTTATATATAGAAAATAAACTTTGGGTTTATATTGGTTTGACTGTTGTTTGTGGATGCAGGTTCTGACAACTGTTTATAATTGCTTTCAATTTCGTGAAAATTGCACTTTACTTCTTGAAACCTCCTGGATTTTAGGAGAAAGAATCTTTTCTTCGTGACAGACAAAAGGACACAGACTTTGAAATACAAATAGATTATGAACTCTCTATAACACAAAAAAAAAAAAAAATGTGAATTAGAAAATGTGCATAATTTCTAATTTATTCTCATAAATTATCCTAATAATTAGAATTTTATGATAATCAAACAGAGTCTAAATATATAATTTGGAAGGTGTCGATCACGATTCATCTTCACAATTCAAGACTACAACAACACACCCTATATACCCCAACAATTTGTTTATAGGTGAACGTTAAAGATCCATGTTTATAATGTAAAAAATTTAATGTTAATGTTGTACTTCAATACAAAAGTCTCGAAAAATCTTAATACTTCGCCATTTTTTCAAAACTTAGAGCTTGAAATCAAATTATTACAACTTTTTTGAACTATTTTTTAATTTATTATTGTGATAAATTTATCCCTCCAAATGCTTCACAAAATACTAAAAATTTCAAAGCATGTCCAATATAATTTGAAGGCATGTCAACACCTTCTAAATTGGTTAACTCTGCACCTTGTGTTGTTCTATCTCGATATTATCGTCTTCATGCAAATGCTCTTCAATCGTTTTATTCTCCTCCGGCAAAAACTTTATTAATAAAAAAATTCAAATTTTTATGCATACCAGTCGTATCTCATTCATTAAATGTTAAAACATTTCGAACTATTTTTCTATAATTCATTTTCGTCTTTTTTTTTTTTACATCTTAACGGTTGAATTTTTGGATTTTTGCCTTATTTTCGCCATCATCTTCTTCTTTGATAGTTTAATTTATTTATTTCCTACATAAACACACTCAAATATTATCAAAACACACCACAACTCTAACAAAATACCCCAACTCACAAATAATGAATTATCTTGGTTCATCATCTGACGAGGATGATGCGTTTATGCTAACAATATACGAAGAACTCCTCGATGATTTATCCGACGATGATGAAAGTGAAGTCTTTGACACTAGAACCGTGAAGCAAAATAGAAATCGAGAAGCTGGACACGAACGGCTATATCGAGATTATTTTGCGGATGATTCTGTTTAAGACGACAACGATTTCAAACGAAGGTTTCGCCTGAGCAAAAATTTATTTATGCGCATATGTAGCGCATTAGAAAACATGTATCTTTTTTTTTCAATTGAGATATGATGCTAGAGGTAGGCGGAGATTCATTGCTTTGCAAAAAGTACTGCAGCAATTCGAGCTATGGCTTACGGTTCATCCCCTGATTCTCTTGACGAGTACCTACGCATGTCTGAAAGAACTGCTAAGGAAAGTATGTATAATTTTTCACAAGGTGTTTTGGAAATATTCGGACCTATTTATTTGCGAAAACCAACAGTAACCGATGTTCAAAAATTATACGAGGCACACGAAGAGAGACATGGTTTTCCTGGAATGCTTGGTAGCATTGATTGTATGCACTGGGATTGGAGGAACTATCCACAATCGTGGAGAGGTGGGTACACTGGAGGACATCATGGAGTACCGTCGTTGATATTAGAAGCTTTTGCTTCCCAAGATTTATGGTTTTGGCATGCTTACTTTGGGGTTGCGGGTTCTAATAATGATATTAACGTACTTGATCAATCACCAATATTCAACGACTTGTTATCAGGAAAGGCACCCGATGCTCCTTTTACGGTGAATAGCAATCCATATAGATTCGGTTATTTCCTTATCGATGGTATATATCCTCGCCATGCGACATTTGTCAAAAGCCTATCGACATCCAGTTGATCCAAAAGAGGTATTGTTTACCAAAAAACAAGAATCCGCACGTAAGGATGTGAAACGGGCTTTTGGAGTTTTAAAGTCCAAGTGGCACATTGTCAAAAACGTGACCCGTCCATATGACCTTGAAAGATTAAGATATATTTTGTATGCATGTGTAGTAATGCATAATATGGTTGTCGAAGATAAAGGTCGGATGATTTCTCCATATGTGCCGGACGCTCCCCGACATGCTTTGTATATACCGGGAACGACAGAATATTTGCACAGGGTTGTCGACATTCGAGACGAAACAACACACGAACGACTTCGACGGGACTTGGCGGACCATCTATACAACAACACACATGCCGACGATGAAGAGTAATAATTTATTTTAATTATTGTAATTTTTAATTTTAATTTTGATTTCTAATATTTTCATGTTAATTTAAAGTATTGTCATTTTAATTTTATTTAATGTAATATAATTTTAAATTATATAATATATTAGTTGTGTATAAAATAAATAGAAATAAAATGATGAGATGGAAAATAAAATGGTATAGTGTGGTGGGTGTTTCCACCAAATGATGTGGTGTGGTGGTGGTGTGGTTGCTGAGGTGGTGATGATGTGGCAGAAAAATTAGGTACCATATATGGTACCCATACCCCATAGCCTTATAATTTACACTTTTTTTTGCTTTAATTAATTTCTCATTTCACTTATTGTTTCATTTTTTAATCATATTTAAAAGATCCCAAGTTTTTTTATGTATTCTTATTTCGTAACTATTATAATATCATTGCAATATAACTGGATTTAAGTATGTGGTGTTCCATTATTCCCTCAAAAGACGTTGTTGTTGGTTACATTAATCTTTAATAACAAATTTTCTTAATCTAATTAAAATGATTCAACAATTAATTCAAACTCCACAAGCATAATAAACAAAAAATATATGGTATAACAGTTTAAGACACATGACGTTTTTTATTTCAAAGTTGATTTTGCAACATTCATTTAGCTCAAAACACTTATTTGCTCAATTAGCCAAAAAGAAAATAGAATAAGTAACTAAATTAACTCTTTAAGCTATAATATAACTAGACTTGCAATAACGGAAGCTCATCTATTAAAAAGAACTTTATGGTTAAATTGTATATCGTTGTTTATGTTGAAAAATCGTGTTAAAAAGAACTTTCACAAACTTTAAACTCATGCAATTACTAGTTTCAAAGCCTCGAAAAATAAATTGCATAACACTGAGAAAAAAACGTAGTAAAGAATATCGTAAAATATTATTGAAAGGATAAATAAACATTTGGTTGTACATAAATATATGCTAAAAAATTTTGAAAATGGAATACGATATACATTAGTTACGAAATCATCAGAGATTAATTATGCAAATTTTTAGTGAAATTAATGGATAATTTTGCCCCTAATCATAAACACTAATTTTTAAAACTGTAACTAAATTTTAGAAATACCTTTTGAGTCAACATTATCATTATGAGCCAATCAAATACAACAATTGTGTCATGTCATTATAAGCATTTCAAACTCTTGCTCCATATATACTTTAAGATTACAATCACAACATTTGTTAATCAAAATAAATTTACAATCATAAATTTAAATAAATTTTCATTATTATACTCATTTTGTAAACAATTTAATTTTAAAAACTGACATTTTTAGAAAAAAAAATTTTAAGAAAAAACAAAGTTATAATTGAAAAACAAAGTGGGAATAGACAAGAATTACCACAACTATAAGTGAAAAGTTAATTGACAATCATAAATTTAAATAAATTTTCATGATTATACTTATTTTGTAAACAATTTAATTTTAAAAACTGACATTTTTAGAAAAAAATTTTTAAGAAAAAACACAGTTATAATTGAAAAACAAAGTGGGAATAGACATGAATTACCACAATTATAAGTGAAAAGTTAATTGACAATTATGCACCTGATCATAAAGGCTAATTTTGATGATTGTAGTTAAATTCCGGATATTCCCTTTGAGTCAGCATTCTATGTCATCATTATGAGTCAATTAAATGCATCGGAAATGTCATGTGATCATAAGAATTTCAATCTTTGCTCCATATATATGTAATGAGGGTTAAGATGATGACTTAAAATTTGGTGAGTACTGCGAGGCAATTCTCAATCAATCATTTTAAAAAATTTGGATTACTATCATAAATTTCAGATCTTTATGAGGAAATATTTTTTTGAAAATAATCCAAAATTTCTAATAATGATCCAAATTTTTTTAAATGATTGGTTGAGAATTTTTCTTACACTCCTCGCCAAAATTTGAGCCATCAACCGATATCACTTGTAGGTAAATATATGTGTATTTGTTATACGTTATATATAATTAATGGTTGATAGCTTTTCGTTCTCCTTTGTAAGAACTACGCAACAAGCTAAAAGATATCTAAATATTTAAAATAGAGTTGCGATTAATAAGATATCGACGCTCAGAATGAAGTGTTTTGAACAAAAAATCAAACAAATTAAATGGATAGAAATTGTTCCATATTTGAAAATGAACAAACCCAAGTGAGTTTTATAATCAAAGAAATGAGGAGGTGTCAAATTCATTACTTGGATTTACCTTGGGTACAAATTATTGGACAAAAGGATTATTAATAGAGGTGAGCATGGGGCGGTTATTAACTACAACCAAACTCCGCCTCAAAATTTTGGGTTTTAAAAATTACACCCCGTTTGGTTTCGGGTTTTTCGGTTTCGGTTTTTTCAGGTTTTTTCAGGTTTTTCGGTTCGCTTTCGGGGTATTTTCGGTTTTTTGTTTTCCTTTAAATTTACCAATTTGTTACCTTAAAAATTAATATTATGATTCAAACTCCCAACCTTAACACATTTGGTTATAAATAAAGAACAACTAATAAGTTTAATATAATGTAATAATAAATTTAACTAATATAATTCGAATAAGATTAATAATAGAATAAAATCCAACGATTTTACGCAACGATCTTAGTCCATGTATTCATCCGTAGAATAACTTTGATCATATCTTATATTTTAAAGATAATTAAATGTCATATGTTTTATAGCTATAAGAACATTTTTTTAAAATTTGAAAGATATATAATGGCGGGGCGGGGTTCTCGGGCGGGGTTTTTCATATGCCCCCGAAAACCACCCCAAACATTCGGGTTTTTCAAAAATCAAAACCGTTGACATCGGTTTTTCATGTGTTGGTTCGGCCTTTTCGGGGCGGTTTTTTCAGGTTTTTATGCTCACCCCAAATTATCAAATCTCAAACCCTTGCATGCCTCAGGCTCAGGCGGATCTGTTTTTGACACCTGGTTCCTAACCAACTCGTGGATATGCTTAAAATACATATGCTTAAAATCCAGCTTGCTTATTTGGGAAAGTCTCAAATGCATTATGTATAGTTATGATATGAATTAACATATACTAACATATATCTTGTTAGGTATAGGTATGTGCACGTTCCAAGAACCGGACCGAACAGCTCAAAACTGAACTGAGAACCGATGAAATGGTTTCAGTCACACCAAGGACCGATGAAATGGTTTCAGTCACACCAAGGACCGAACAGATGATGCTCGGAACTAAACCGAACCGAGAAGCAAAAATGTTTCTTCAACTTTTTTGGTCTTTTTCTCGGTGTTGGATTAAACTGAATCACTCGAAACCGGACCGCACTAAGATGACATTTTGCACGAAAATTAAAACTGATAACTATCATTAAAGAAATGAAAGATGACATGTGCAATAATAAGGAATCAAAGCTATCAATAACAAGATAGCGACGTACATACGTACGTAGTCACTAACTAAAACTAGAAAATAACCTAAAAACTAAAGCTAATCAAACAACACAAGGTTGTTCAAGGTTCAAAACAAAATGCTAACTATTGCTAAAATCCAAATACAAGCATTCGGAAAGGTAAAAGACACATCACCTCCTAGCAAATGATCGTTTTGTGAAGCGGAGGCTGACCCGGAACTCTTTCTAACTCGAACCGGAACACAATCTTCCCTTCACCACTTCTTTCTTGTTTATAGCTTTTCACAATATACAATCCATCATACACATTCACCTCTCTTTTCCCAATTCCTTCTTTCCTAATAACTCGAACATGAGTTTTCTCATCCATACTATTTTTCAAAGCCAAATTACCTCGTTCGAGTCTTTGATCTTCTAATGGTGACTTATTCCCCAAGAAACCCCCACCATGACCACAATAACTCAAAGTATCACAAGATGCACTCTCATTCGAGTAACGATGAGAATCAACAATACTTATAGCCAAATTCTTCCCATTAGTATCGATGTAATCTATCCCCGATTGTGGTTGGGAATGAAGACCAACCATTTGAAGTTGCGCCCTAAATTTAAATGTGTCGCCAATTTGAACACCGCAAATCGGGCCGGATGTTTTTGCGGGATCCATCCATTTTAGCTTTTGTTTGACTATTTTTGCAGCCTCAAACGGAACTCTCGAAGGGTCGATAGTTTCTCCATATTTCTTCAGTCCGTTTTCTTGGCATAATTTTTCATAAACTTGGTCAAAAAGAGTCATTGCTTCTTTAATCTTTTCACGTCTAGCTAGTTCCTTAGGAGATACAACCCTAACAGCTTCGTTTAGTTTTTGGGCATCATTTTCCTTTGAACAAAGGGGATCCCAATATTTGACTTTAGATGATGGCCTTACTAAATAAGTCCGGTTTTTACTCAAATCTTTAGGTTCAAATCTTTTGAGTTTATTATTCTCAACAAACTCAACATTCAACTTCCTAAGATTTGAGTCAAAATTCGGTTTTTGGCCAAAACCATTCTCTGAGCCAAAATTAGTGTTAGGTTTCAACCTTTTTAGTTTATTATGCTCCAAATGTTCAGAATCCACCAATTTATTCTTACAGTTGGAAGTCGTTTTACCAACATTACTCAATGGCTTCCTGATTGTTACAATAGTGGTGGTGACTTTTGGTTTTAGGGCACAACTCTTGTTTAAACAAGGGGGATTCCAAAATCGAACTTTACCACTTGGTTTCGAGCCTAAACAAGGGGTTTTCCTCCCAATTTCAGCATTTGCATGCGCCATTGTTGCACGTTTTCTGGATTCCTCGAGCTTGCAATCATTAATTCTGAATTGTTGCTTTCTAGGAAAGAGTTCCTTAGATTTCTTCTCCGCTAACTCCATCTTCAATTTTGAGGTTTAATAAGATCGTAAGAAATGGAAATGAAGAATTTAGAGAAAATAATGGTAATTAATTATTAGTCGGTTACTAGTTACTCATCATCACACGAACGAACAAATCATGAACTAACTATTCTAAATTTTAGCCACGATTTATGCCATAAAATTCGCATAAATACTCTTAAAAACGATTATTAAACAAAAATAGCGGATTCATACACAAAACTAAACGCAGTTAATTAATTTTTTGCGTCCGCCTGGTGTGAGACTGTACGGCTTCTATTCAAAATTTCAGAAAACAATGGAGTAAAGTTTTGAAGCACAGATGGAGTAACGTAGTAAAAATGACCACACGCCATTGTTATCATATTATTTCAATATGCAAACGCAGATTTATAACCTATGTAAAAAATTTCTAAGTGAAATCTGTACATGAAAAAGGTGAAAAATGAAGATTAACTTACTGATGCATGAAAAATGGTGAAGAAATCAGAGTTGTACAGAGATATTCACGTAGAAAACTTGCTTGTGCAAGAACACAAAGAATATGAAAGAGTGCAGTGCTGAATCAGGGGAGAGGTGATAGTGGGACTGGGGTATATTAACCGTTGTGGAGCACTTTTTGAAAACCGACTTTTTTGTATGTTTTATTACTAGCAGGGTACCCGCGCGATGCGGCGACGGGTACCCTGGAACTATATTTTGCAGCGGCGATAATGGTGGAGGTGGCGGAAGATGCCGGTAGTGATTGTTGTGAAACCTCTTTTAGCTTCTTCTTCGTTATCTAGACTGATTGTAACATACAAATATTTTGGCCTTCCTCAACTGATGCTGCAACATTTTGAATATTGTGGTCTATTCTATCAACAATAGTTCCCTGTTTTCACAAATAAATCCAGTTACATACACACCATATGATATAATATAATGAAAATTTTAATATTTTCAGACCTTGTCTTGCTTTGTGTTAGCTCGTTTACTGATTCCACAAGCTGTTGAATCTCGTTTTCCCTTTCGACTGTGAAAGCCTCACTTTTCTTCAATTTCAACATCTGATGTTCATTGAAACCCTACAAACTCATAATACATGATTTTAATGTCACAAAATTACATATTAACAATCAAAGTTATTTACTTACTTTTAGTTGCCATTAATAAATCATTTAGGAGTGATAAAATAAAGCTAGCTTTGGATTTTTTTCAGCAACAAATCTTAAAATACATGTATCATACCGGTTATTAGGTATATGTAGAATGACTAAATAATAGCAAATTCAGCATACCATATCATTAAACTCGTCATCATCCCTTCTAGATTGCTTTCTGTATAGATTAATTTCTAGATCAACCCCATTTGGACCCTAGAACAAAATTAAAAGAATCATCTTATGAATCTCACAATATGTATTATATTACCACATTCAAACTATATTTATAACTAAGATACTCCGTAATTAAAAGAGAGTAGAGACCTCTTTCTGCAGTTGCAGGAGTCTCAAATAACGTGATAGCTTCTTCCTCAGTTCTACAGAAAGGCTCTGAAGATCAGTTGCAAGAGACCGCTGCAATAAAAATTTGAAAAAAGGGGAAAAAATACAATAAAACTTATCTGGTATTAAACAAAACATCAATAATGAAAACATATAACTTCTCTGATAATTTATTTTCCAATGAAATTCAACTTTGGTGGGCAAAGAAGCCCAAAATATGTTAGGTTACTATAAAAATTCAGAAAGAAAAATAGACAAACGCAAATCAACATAAGCAAGCATATTACTACCAACTTTCATTGAGTTAGCAAAAATTAATTACCTGCAACATACGAAAAAAGACCACAAAACCTTAAATTATCAAACTTCCGCTGTGTTCTCAGTCACCCCGTTCTATATTCACATAAACCCTAATCAAAACACGATCGGAAAAACCCTAATCAGGACACAATCGCAAAAAAAAAGATAAAAGGAAGAAGAGGGGAAAATCGGAATGTAGCAAACCTTTGTAGTTAAATTAGCCAGAAAAGGAGTGGGTGTCGGATGGTGCGTCGGCGGAGGGGCGGAAGATGGGGTGGCCGGTTGGTTGTGTGAACTCAGGAAGAAAATCGCTGCTATGGCGTGTCAAAGAGGTTGTTATGTGATTTTGCTGTCCTTTCATATCCCGATAAGAGACCGTTCAAATGCTAAGAAAGATGGTGGGTTTAATATTTCCGATAGTTATATAAGGAGATGAAACCCTAAACAGAAATCCTCCGTGGTTCAATTGGTTTGAGGCTTCTGCTATTAACCAGAGGATCCCGCGTTCGAATCCCATGTCTCTCATTTTTTAACAAGCGCAATAAATTCTATTATTAGTAAGTATTTGGCTGAATTTTCAGCTGGCTATTAATAAAAAAGTCCTAAATGCATTATAGATAGTAGAGATAGGTATATTAAATAAGAGAAATGATATTTAGTTTTATCATTTAGATTTTCCTATATGTCTATCCACTTAATAAGATAACATGAGTATGTCTAAATGGTAATTCTAAATACCATTACTCATTAAATAAAGTAAAGATATTCTAATATGTGTTAAATGGACAAATCATAGTAATGTTAAATGTTTTTATGTCTCTAAATTTAATTGTCAAAAAAAATTAGATAAAATTGGTATAACACAAAAACATTAATGACATGAATATCATTAAACTTTAATTATGAAAAAAATTAATTTATTAAACATTTGTTATTGTATGTGTGTGGAGTATATATTAACAAAACCGTATTAAATATTTGCTAATGATAAATGGTTAATGGTTAATTATAGTAGTATTATTTACGTACAAAGTAGTTACTGATCTTTAGAATATAAAGGGTTTTTAGTGTAACATTTTTAAGCGTTATTTTTTTTATCTTTACTATATTATAAAGCATTTACTCCTTCCATATTTAGCAATGTTGAAAATTCAGCCAACACACTTTCCTTTTTTATTTTAAATTTAGTCTAAAAATAATGTGCTGTGAGGGTTCGAACACGAGACAAATGGCATAAAACACAAGATTGATAACTAGCTGACCAACAAGAAATTACATTCAGACACTCCTAATATACGAATATATTACAGACGCTCATCTATTCCCCTTGAACTTATGGTGCTCCTCACGTCGTTTCAATTCTCCCTCAACCCTAGACGCCTCCTCGATTCCTTCAGCCTCCTCGGTTGCTTCAAGCATCTTGCAATTCCAAACCCGCAACTTTTCTTTCAATGTTAAAATAAATTCCTATCTGCTGCTTCCATTAGGGGTGTAAACGAGTCGAGTTGAGTCGAGTTCTGCCAAGCTCGAGCTCGACTCGCCAGTTAAAACTCGAGCTCGAAACTCGACTCGATACTCGACGAGCTTCCATTTTTAAGCTCGAACTCGACTCGGTGAAAGCTCGAAACTCGGCTCGGCTCGAAAAATTCATATTTTTTTTAAAGTGCATTATTTTGTTGTAAATATGTATATGGAAAAAGGGTAAAATGTAATTATGTATATTAAAAAAGGGTAAAATGGTAATTAAATAAAAGCTCGATAAGGCTCGCGAGCCTAACGAGCTGTGTATTTTGTTACTCGAACTCGGCTCGAAACCCTACTCGAGTAGCTCGAGCTCGAGCTCGACTCGGTTCACAACGAGTCGATTTCGAGTATTTTCCGAGTCGGTCTCGAGTAACTCACGAGCTGTCTTGACTCGATTACACCCCTAGCTTCCATCATCTTCACAATCATTTGGAAGCAATTCAATTTTAAAACGACGACAATGACGATGAAGAATAAGAAAGCCACCCGAATTTGATTATGCAAATTCTGTTCAGGTGACTATTAGCAAAAAAAAAATTATCGAGTTTGATTTACACAACAAATGCTTACTTCTATGGTGTCAAATTAGTTTTACTGTCATTTCATCTTCAAAAATTGATTAAATCCAGAAACATATATATCAAAGCAAATTAGCTAAATATCAATGTTAAATTAGTAGTAATGTGAGTACTGATTATGCTTTTGGATCTCGATTGATTGACTGGGTTCGATTTTTTTAAATAATAATTAGTTGTATTATGTTGATAGTCCTATTCGTGTAATGCTGCTCGCCTTTAACTACGTATTCTTAAAATCATCATATTATTCCATTTTTTTTTTGGTTTTGATTGCAGATGCTTATGTACAGTGTAGGTTGGCCATCTTGGGTACGTAAGCATGCTCAATACCACTAAAAGATCTCATTTTTTAAATATTTTTTGGCATATTTCACGACTTTGCTAATGAATTTTGTATCGGACAGGTTGTTTATTTTGCATCCATGATTCTAAATATGGCTGTTTTTGCACGACCAAGTGTGATTTCTCTGTTTTTGCCTTTGTGTTGTTAATGGTCCATTGTCTGACATCCAAAACCGGAATCGATCTTTGATCAGAAGATTCTTGCTTTTAGGATGCAATGGCCAGAATATGCTGACTTACAAATCAACTGTATGCTATATTTACTCAATAAATTATTACCATATTATAATTTTTTTGATTTTTTCCGTTTTTTGTTGGGTATGATCTCCATATGTTTTATTTCTGTTACATAGTAGCTATTCCTATGAGAGCAATCAATAGAGCTGGATCTAAGCTGTTGGGAGCCAATGGTCATGATGATGGAGCAATCAATAGAGCTGGATCTAAGCTGTTGGGAGCCAATGGTCATGATGATGGCCGAATTGTATGTTTTAACCTCTGCATGCCTAATTACTTTAATATGTAACTTTATTTTTCTAATTTATTTGAATATTGTAGATATGTGTCTATTTATTTATTCATTCATTTTTTTACTATTTTAGTGTCAGATCACGGCATGCTTAGGTGATGGAAGTAACACAATTATATTAACTGGCTGCGATGCTTGTGTATTCCGATCGGGGTTAAATCTTTGAGAAGGCCTACGGTTCACCTGGTGGGGCCCTCTTTGTAATGGTGAATGTTTTTACTCTGACCCATTTGAGATCAAACACAACCCATCCATTACCAATATGTAAGTTTTCTAATGCAAGTTTTTGGCTTAATATGATACATATGAGTGGTTCAAGGATGCTAATTGCTGGAGGATTTAAACCTTGTGTTCACTTGGGTTTGTAATCTCTTTCCACCTTTTTATTCATATTTCTTGTATTGTTTAATATTTGATGGAAGCATATGCATATTGAGGAGTGACACATTAGTATTGTGTTTGGTTTGATTTTGCAGGAAATAAATTGAAAAACAGAGGGCTCATGAAAGGTATATGAAGTTGCAAGAGCAGGGGAAAGGGGAAAACTGATCAAATGTTCCTTTTATGAATTTTGACCATTTGAGTTTCTAGATCAAATGTAATTGTTTTCTTTTACTTTTCTTAACTGAACGAAAACTATCAACTATATGGACTGGCTGCACATATACTTGTTAAAATCATTATCAGACATTGCAATTTTAATATTTTTATATGAAAACATGTCAATTTTAGTTATATCTTACTATTAGTTGATTAAGTTGGTAAACCGAAAACACTTATCTGACAATGTAACAAGCCAAATAAGTTGAGAGGTGCTTGAGCTTCGATATGTATTCCCAGTTCATAAAATGACCTTTCCAGATTAGTGTTTGGTTTTCACTAACATAATTGTTATTTAAAGACAAATTTATGTTTATCAAAAAATACGTACTATGTATTACTTAAACTTGCACCACTTTATTATTATTACAAGCCCTAACTAGGTGAGCTACTGCATCATACATTTTTACTTGACACACAATTGTTGATTCACAAGTGATTGACACAAGTTATCGATATCTTTAAATATAAAAATTTGATATTACAAAACCACCACCCTGATATCCGCGTCACCACCACCATCGTCACTATTATCACCATCACCCACCAATTGATCACCGCCCAAATGTAATCAAAGGGTACTCAGCGCCGCATTGCGCGGGTACATTCTAGTTATTAAATAATGGCTTAAGAGTAAGGCTAATTTAAGAAAAAACAATTTTTAGGAAAAGATACAACTTCTACATACACATTTTGAAACACACTGTGGACCAATAGCCGCACTCTTTCTAGTAGGGGATGGTTTTTAAATTACAATTTTTAATGTATCTATCTTAATTAATGTTTAGTATAGTTGTACAATTAGATGTAAAACTTGTACTGTATCGTGTAATATATGAAGTATAAAAATTGTGATGTAGATATATATTTCCTTTCTCTAATTCTTTTAATAATTCATCAACTCACAAGTTCATCCAACAATATTTCTTCTTTTACTCTCTCATCCATCTTCCCTTTTACCCTCTCGCTTACTCTACAGCTCATCACGTTGTTGTTGTCGTCAGATATCCGACGAGAAGAAAGAAAGGAAGCAATCGATATGTTAGAGTTAGAGTTAACTGACAAGTTAATGCCAAACAAACAAATTAGTGAGACTACTAAGAGTGCTCACATCTCCAGCATGATTTTGAACCGTAACTTATTGGTTGGTAGGCCATTGGTCTAGAAACTAGCAATATAAATTACTATATAACCTTTTTTCGTGTTACGAACTAAAAGTTTACTTAAAAAAAAAATCGTAAGACAT
This sequence comes from Calendula officinalis, assembly GCA_963853835.1. NCBI lineage: Eukaryota > Viridiplantae > Streptophyta > Magnoliopsida > Asterales > Asteraceae > Calendula > Calendula officinalis. The sequence goes on from OY970822.1 coordinate 30,964,030, forward strand.
GCTCATGAAAAACATAAAAATATTTAAATTAATTTATCAATATTTGAATAAATTAAGTTGAACTTTTAACATATCAGTTATATTGGATATTTAAATAGAAATTATTCGATCAAAGATATTATATTTTCAAATATAATATTTTTAAAGATATTATATTTTCAGAATTTTAATTGCATATTTATATAGAAACTCGATCAAGTTTATAATAAGGTTCTTTAAGTTTATTTCTGGAATATAATAACCATGTCAGCTATTTTGATTAAGCATATCAATTATATTAGTGTTTGATTGTGTACATTTCACATTGCATTATATTATTTGACATAATTAAGTATCATTACTGTTATTGTTGTATTATACTTCCTCTTATTCAAATAAGTGATACACTTTACTTTTTGGGGTAATTCAAAATAAGTTACACATTTTGAAAAATTATCTTATTTGACAGAAAATTAGTGGGACTCACACCCACTATCTAGTTTAACAATGAAATGACTCATTTACCCTTACTTTTTATTTTTAAACATCATTAATCTCACTTTATTTAAAATGTTTGGGACCCATTCTACAATAACCATCCAGTTAATCTACTTTAATCATCATTATAATCTTTTGCCTCAAAAACCATAAAACCTAAAGTATGTCACTTATTTTAAATCAGAAGTATTAGTATTTTTTCACAAAATTACCTAATACAATTAAAATGTAAATTATCATTAACTTTCAGAATGCTTAAGAGCATTTGTCACCGTTGTTATGATTTAATCATACATGTACGTAAGTACAAATATAATGTTTATGATTTTTGTAATACAAAATTATAAAATCAACTACCTAATAAAAAAACACTCAACTCAAATTTTTTCATTCGAGCAAGTACATTATTTCTCTCAATCTTATAATTTGTTTTTCTCTCTTTTACGAGCGCGTCGGTATGCCTATTTAAATTAGTTTTAAAATTAATAAAAGAACATCTTCTATGAATTATAGTAGATTCCTATATATTCGTATATATATGTTGAAGGGTTTAATAAATAAAAAAATAAATTTGAGCTAAGATTAAAACATAAAGTAACTAACATATTAAAACATGCAATTACAATAGTTAAATATATGTACCTTCGATTGCTCGGTATGATCTTCCATATGTCAGCAACAATTTCGTAAACACACCAGAATACTACAATGCAGCTATCAAAAGATATACTGTTCAACGATAGAACTAGTGATAAAGATCGCGTTAACCAAGAACACCAAGAAACCGAATACCCTTGATATCCTTGTTCAACGATTGAACTGTTGTTAGAAACCGTGGGAACAAATAACACAAGAAACCAAATACCCTTGAACCAAAAGTCGAATTAAAAGTTCCACTTTTGAGAGATCTGGTTTCAACCTAATGTGGGAGGGAATAAGAGATTAAGATTTTTCGTTTGGTGCACTAAATGGGGCCATATAGCCCCTTATTTATAGTTAATATGTTTCCTAATACGAGATAAACTCTAACTTTAAACATATTCTTTTATTCCAACTATAAATTATTCCCTAAACCTAATTTAATATAATATAATAAATTATATAAATTCGTTATTTTACTAATTAGAATTTATATTATTAGTAATTTAATTGAATATCCATATAACTAGGATAACCTGACCAAAATATCCTCGCGTTTTCAGCACTTGAGGGGTTTAACGGCAAAAAAGAGACGGAAGGTGGACGGAAGGACAAAAAATAGAATTTGGCATAGCACAGGGACAAAAGATTGAAAAAAAATGTAGGGACAAAAACGTAAAATCGAGAAAACCACATGGACAAAAATTATAATTTACTCTTAAATGTTTATTTCCTAATCGCTTTTAAAAGTATCGGATTCTTAAAATATAGAAAGTAAAGATTTTGTCATCATATATAATATACTAGCTTCATAGCCCGCCCGACTGGGCGGACATGCTTCGAGATTTATATTATAGAAAATACCAACAAATATTAATAATTTTAAAAATGACATAATAATCGATAGCTGTAATGATGATTTTATACAAAATTCGATACATGAATAAATGTTACATAAAATTTATAGAAGAAATAAGACTTCTTTGTAAACGACATTTGCTATTGAATTATTTCGGGTAAGAAATCATATAGTCAGTTATTATTGAAATGATTAAAATCGTTTCGTTATACAAATAATCCGTGAAAATAAGTTAAAGACGAAATAAAAATTATATGTATACGGCGTTTGTCGTTGAGTTGGTGTAGTTGCTATCGTAATCGCAACAAATAACTTTCAAGTCCTTTTTGCTCTTGACTCTTGAGACACCAACATATAGTTAGCCCTATTAGATATCGTTATTTGGAAAAGAAAAAAAGAAACAAACTCATGACAGTTTTGAATCGGATATATGAATATCTAGAGTAATTGAATGAGACATGTACATCTTTTTGATGGCCTCCCGACCACTCTTTTGAAAATATCATCTAATGGTGTGATGGATGAAGAGCAATGTGCATGTATTTGGTGTTCTTGTATGGTGTAGTTAGTGTTTTCTGATTGACTATCATTGTTTTCTTAAGTCGGTTTTCTCTTACCTCTGTTTGTATATGCATTTGTTAACATGTTTTCATTTGTGGTCGATTTTGTCTTTTTCATTAATGAAATCCTTATGTATAGATGCTAAATCTTTGTCTAACTTGCTTTTCTGGTCTTCTAAATGCTAATACAACATCGTTTCGAAATCACAGTCAATCCATATGCATAGATGCAATATCTTTAGCTATTTATGAACAACAATAAATAAAATGCCTTAACAAAAACAAAAGTATATATAAAAAAGCAATATAAATAGTAATTTATTATTATTTCACCAGCGTGTTAGAAAAACATTAATAAGAAACATGGGTTTTCTATTAGTATGTGATATTTACACTAAAACGTTTAATGCATCTACCATATTTTTTGCTTATTATATTTGAATAATTAGTTGAAGAACTTGTACAATGTGGTCTCATATAAAAGTGGTGGTGTACAAATGAACATATGGTGTATGATAAGCACATTTCTTATTAATAGTAATTTATTTTTATTACATCACAACTTTTATATCAAATGCTTCACACATGAATAACTACATTAAACCCCAAACATATGGTAAAGAATATATAAATATCAGATTCGGTATCACATATAATACAGTATTGGTCAAATTGTTGTTCAATTACAATGACTCCATTACGTACAATATGAGTTTCAAAATCGTACAAATAAGAATATGAAATAATATAAGAGAAGAGTGCATTAGAACGAAATTCAATAGTTTGAATCTCATTAACATATGAAACTTCAATGAGCTGAGCAATGAACTTGAACTGAGCATGAAACCTGGAACACTTTTTATTTGTAATACATTACTGTATTAGACTATTAGGATTACCCAAAGAGTAATGGTATTTATATCTACCATTTAGACCTACTCATAGGCCTACTCATTAGATGAAGACACGTGTCAAATTAAAGGATAATATTAGGAGAAAGAATTAGTAGAATACACATGTCATCCTATCAAGTGGGTATGCCTATGAATAGGTCTAAATGGTAGGATTAAATATCATTTCTCTTACCGAAATTGTTTCTATTCACAAAGAAACCATTTTAGGTTATGTATTGATTACCGTACAAAAATAAGTTATGTATTGACTACATCCCTAAATTATATAAACGAAATTTCTGAAAAAATTAGTATTAAATACATTAATTTATTGATTTCATTCCCAAAATTAAATTGTTTTATAAATAATGGCTAACAATTATGGATACTGTTTTAAATTAATAAATTCCTAAAATATTGTCAAACAATTATGGAAAATTTGGTAGTCAATTACATTCTAAATGATTTGATTTGTTTCTAAAATAAAATATTATTTAGTGGATTCTTTTAATAAATTGATTAAAATATTAATCAAAACTAAAGAGTTTTTTCTAAAATAAAATATTAAATCAAAATTTGTGGAAATTATGATATTTCATTCCTAAATTAATAACATTCCTAAATTATGCTTTCATGTATCGCCAATTATGTAAATCATATATATAAGTTATAATTGACAATTATGGATGGTCTAGAAAATATTAATCATAATAACTCACCATGATTAGTGTTAACATCTTTGAAGCCCCATAAATTTTCCTTGCGGTAATTGTTGCATAATGACCATGAGAATCTGATAATTAATCTTCACTGATTATTGTCAACGTTACTTACCAACATAAACATCTGAACCTTGGAAAAAAAATTGAACAGGAAGCAAATTATGCATTGAGTTTAATCAAGGTCTAATATTAAAGAATTCAAGGATCTCATATCAACTTTGACCATTTATCTTAGATTTACTCAAACTGTAATGTATATACCGTAATAATTGAAGAAATAAACAATAATGCCCTATAATTAGGCAAGAACATTTGGATACTAAACAAAAATCACCATGGGATAATACCTCTTAACAATAGGCAGGGTACAAAATACGTAAAATTCAGGTTGATGCTAATCGTCATACAACACTTTATCAAAGGTAAACATATATTGCCTTTGATGCTGATCCTGCAAACCACAATTAGCTGTAAGTAAAAAAGTGCCGAATTTAGTTGAAACAATATTCGTATTCAAAAATCGAAGGGATAATAAGCAGCAAAAACGGTGCTTTCTATGATAATGAAAATTATCCTAATTTATTTACCTAAAAGCACCAAAATAAATTGTTTCTGGATCTGTAGTGAAACTGACATTGAATTAAAACCCATATAGTTTGAGATTGCATATCAAACGTATAATACACGATTGCAATTAAAGATGAAAAAACCCATATGTAAATGGTAGATAACAAATGAAGATTGAAAAAACCTACTTGATTGTATTGCAAGGTCAAACATATAGTAGACAATTTCATGGGATAGCTGGTAAAGGGGACTCGGCCTCTTAAACAATCTTTGGACGTGATTGTAGTTTGTTACCATAAATACAGGAGTTTTGATTTGAACCCCAAACGAATTTGTTCATGAGATGCTAGGGCCAATCGGAGAATTACACGTGGCAAAACCGGCCAATGAGAGAGCCCGGAATTGCCTAGTTGTCAAACCCAAGTCAAATTAGGCCTCATATATAGGAGAAGATTAATTATATCTACCATTTAGACCTACTCATAGGCCTACTCATTAGATGAAGACACGTGTCAAATTAAAGGATAATATTAGGAGAAAGAATTAGTAGAATACACATGTCATCCTATCAAGTGGGTATGCCTATGAATAGGTCTAAATGGTAGGATTAAATATCATTTCTCTTACCGAAATTGTTTCTATTCACAAAGAAACCATTTTAGGTTATGTATTGATTACCGTACAAAAATAAGTTATGTATTGACTACATCCCTAAATTATATAAACGAAATTTCTGAAAAAATTAGTATTAAATACATTAATTTATTGATTTCATTCCCAAAATTAAATTGTTTTATAAATAATGGCTAACAATTATGGATACTGTTTTAAATTAATAAATTCCTAAAATATTGTCAAACAATTATGGAAAATTTGGTAGTCAATTACATTCTAAATGATTTGATTTGTTTCTAAAATAAAATATTATTTAGTGGATTCTTTTAATAAATTGATTAAAATATTAATCAAAACTAAAGAGTTTTTTCTAAAATAAAATATTAAATCAAAATTTGTGGAAATTATGATATTTCATTCCTAAATTAATAACATTCCTAAATTATGCTTTCATGTATCGCCAATTATGTAAATCATATATATAAGTTATAATTGACAATTATGGATGGTCTAGAAAATATTAATCATAATAACTCACCATGATTAGTGTTAACATCTTTGAAGCCCCATAAATTTTCCTTGCGGTAATTGTTGCATAATGACCATGAGAATCTGATAATTAATCTTCACTGATTATTGTCAACGTTACTTACCAACATAAACATCTGAACCTTGGAAAAAAAATTGAACAGGAAGCAAATTATGCATTGAGTTTAATCAAGGTCTAATATTAAAGAATTCAAGGATCTCATATCAACTTTGACCATTTATCTTAGATTTACTCAAACTGTAATGTATATACCGTAATAATTGAAGAAATAAACAATAATGCCCTATAATTAGGCAAGAACATTTGGATACTAAACAAAAATCACCATGGGATAATACCTCTTAACAATAGGCAGGGTACAAAATACGTAAAATTCAGGTTGATGCTAATCGTCATACAACACTTTATCAAAGGTAAACATATATTGCCTTTGATGCTGATCCTGCAAACCACAATTAGCTGTAAGTAAAAAAGTGCCGAATTTAGTTGAAACAATATTCGTATTCAAAAATCGAAGGGATAATAAGCAGCAAAAACGGTGCTTTCTATGATAATGAAAATTATCCTAATTTATTTACCTAAAAGCACCAAAATAAATTGTTTCTGGATCTGTAGTGAAACTGACATTGAATTAAAACCCATATAGTTTGAGATTGCATATCAAACGTATAATACACGATTGCAATTAAAGATGAAAAAACCCATATGTAAATGGTAGATAACAAATGAAGATTGAAAAAACCTACTTGATTGTATTGCAAGGTCAAACATATAGTAGACAATTTCATGGGATAGCTGGTAAAGGGGACTCGGCCTCTTAAACAATCTTTGGACGTGATTGTAGTTTGTTACCATAAATACAGGAGTTTTGATTTGAACCCCAAACGAATTTGTTCATGAGATGCTAGGGCCAATCGGAGAATTACACGTGGCAAAACCGGCCAATGAGAGAGCCCGGAATTGCCTAGTTGTCAAACCCAAGTCAAATTAGGCCTCATATATAGGAGAAGATTAGAACCGAGTAATTTAATATTTAAAACATCATAAAAGAAGAAGAAAATAGATAAAAATTGACTAATCTATAATGGGTTGGTTGTGTTTCTTTGTGATAAATCATAAATCTTAGCTTTCAAATTTTGGGATAAACATAAAATGAGTAATGGTATTTAGGCCTACCATTTATACCTATTTATAGGCATACTCATTAGATGAAAACACATGTCAAAATCAAGGGATAATATTAGGAGAGAGAATTGGTGGAATATACATGTCATCTTATCAAGTGTGTAGGCTTATGAGTAGGTCTAAATGGTAGGACTAAATATTATTAACTCCCTTTTTAATTGGAGTAGGACTCGTAAATTTCGTTCAATTCTTAGTATAATTGTTTAAATAAATAGAAAGCACAATCAAGTTTGATAGAATTGATCGTAACCTGGAGGCTTGAGTTTGGTTTCGATTTCTAAGGTAATGTTCTAACAGTCAGTCTCACATCTTGGTCGTTTCCACTGTTGACTAAGACCTAATAGCGATATTTGGTGAGCGCTCATAAAGGAAAAATGATTAAAAAGTTAAAATACAAATATTTTTGTTAGCATAGGTTGTAGAGATGGTCTAAGCTCACCCCTAGCTGAAATTAAGTCTTACTAATATAAAAAAGTTTCAAATACATTATGTATAGCAAGGATTTGATCAATTTCATTATATATAAAAATCAAATATTAGGTTAATTACAAAATATCTATTTTTTATTATGTATGATGAATGTAAAATATTTTTTTTGTCAATGGTGATGTGTAAGTAGCAGTATGTTCAACATAAGTTTCAATCATACCATTACTTTGTACTACGGTGTGGTTTCACCACTTGTGTATGTATACCTGGCTATAGTAATACCATAAATGTTTAGCGTGTGAGCAACCTCACTAGTGTCCGTTTCCCTCTTGTTTGATGTATTATTGCTTATACATTCTCTCCCTCTTTTTTTAGAAAAAGGAGAAGAACCTGCTTCGCCCCGTCCGTCTACCGATGTTCCAGTGACTGTTTCTTTGTCTCCCACAACTTTGGTTATCCCTACTGTTGCTACCTCAAGTGTTGCTCCTGCATCTTCTACCGTTGGTCCTCGTATTTCGAGACCTCAAACGGTGCCACAAAGTGCCTCTGCCTTGGCGATGTTCAGAAATCTTTTGTTTAGCTCAGGTACAGGAACCTCTTCTATCAGCAAGGGTCCTCATCCTGTTCGTTCATCGAGGCCCCAGACGTCGCTTCCCAACTTTCCGTTTCTACGAAAGATTCCCGTTTAATCGCATACTTTTCACGCATTTTAACTTTGTTTTGTCTTCTTTGCAGCCCGTCAAGTTCGCACTACCATCGCTAGTTCCACACGAGAAATATCGGTTACCAGTCTTCCGGATCCAACTAACCCTGCTGTAACATTGATTTCTAGTTTGCAAGCAACCGTTACTCCTACCCCCCCTATTGTGCACGCGACAGCCGCTCCACCTGCTGTTGCCATGAATCTTTCCAACATTTCTGACGAAGGTATCTTTCTTCGAGCACGATCCGATTTGCTTAATACTGTCGAATTGCTTTCGGAGCTGCAATTAAGGGGGGTCCGGAACCAACAGACGTTAGCTGGACAACATGAAGAGTTTACCCGAATGGAGGAGTTGATTAACACCACCCGCCGTTTGCATCAAGTTGAAGTTGAGGAGAAAAACCGCTTATCTGAAGAGAATAAGAGCCTTTCTGCGGCCTGGGAAGAAATGAGAAAAAAGCTAACTGACAAAGATGCCCGGATCCTTGAGTTGAGCGCTGAACAAAGCTACTCGTCCGCCCGTATCACGGAACTGGAAATGGCATTAATAGAAAAAGACAATCAGCTAAAAGAGGCCGTTCAATGCCACGGAGAACTAGATCTTCAAAACGACAGATTGAAAGAAGAGTTTGCCGTCCAGTCTCATCAGGTAGGCGTCCTCCAGGAAGACCTTGATTGGCTGATCCGGAAGGGGATATCTGGGTTATTCGGGAGTTTGTTGAGCTCTCCTGAATTCGTGAGTCCGAATTCTCAACTTCAATTGGAGAGTGTTAGGTTTGGAGAGTATCGCGGGTGTTTGGATACTCACCAAGAATACTCTGAGCGACTTCAGGATGCCTGGCTTGTGCATGAGTATCCGGAGGCTCAGACAAACATTATGAATTTATTTGGCGAGTTGGTGACCCCTAACTATCCCTTCTTACAATCACTCTCATCTGGTACGGCGTCATTGGACGATATTAAAGAACTTGTGAAGAAGACAGGAACCGGTCCTGAAGATACGGGAGAAAGTTCCACTCGGGGAAAGACTCCTCCGGCACCCTAGGCCCTTTCTGTTTTGTTATGTTTTAGTTATGCCCTTGTTCAACATCAGAACGTGATTTGATGTGTTGTTTACTTTTGATTGATCACGTTGTACTTTTGGAACTATGTTTATTTTATATTATCGCATGTTTGTTTACTTATCGCATTTGCTTACTTGCTTATCGTATCTGTTCGCTTCGTTCGTTCATTTTCGAATAGGCTTGTGTTTTCTTATAAGGCGTCCCTAATAGAATAGGAATAGGAAAATGTTAATTCCGATCCTTACCTATTTAAGCATGCTTTCGTCGTCGATGCAACCTTTCGTTAGGCTGTATAAGTTACTTTAACTTAGGAGACTTATGAAGGAAAAAGAAAAGTTTACGTAAAAGACATTTTGTTGATCATTCATAACTTTCGATTTTATTAGTAGTGTGAACTCACACTACTAATTCGTACAATATTCTCACCAAAAGAGTTACTTCAACGATTCAGTAAACAGAAAAGAAAAATTTAGAAATAAAACTTCCGCAGATTCTGCATATTCCATGTACGCGGGATGAACGAACCGTCCATTGCCTCCAGAACGTAAGAACCATTCCTTCGAGCTTCTTTGACCTTATATGGACCTTCCCAGTTAGGGCAGAGCTTTCCGGGCTTGTGCTGGAGGCTTGCTTCATTCTTGCGTAGGACTAAGTCGCCTACCTTGCACGCTGCCCCCCGGACCTTCTTGTTATAATAACCTTCCGTCATGGACTTGTACGCTGCTTGCCTTAAGGCAGCGTTTTCACGCCGTTCGTCTATGATGTCCAAGTTGTGTCTTAACGCCTCTTCATTTTCCCCTAGATGAAAGTTCTCAACCCTTGACGAAGGGGTGATAACTTTTAAGGGTATCACGGCTTCAGACCCGTACACCAAGCTGTATGGAGTTTCCTGTGTTCCCCTCCGGACCGTTGTTCGATAAGACCATAACACACTTTGCAATTCGTCAGCCCAGCTACCTCCCGTTCTGCTCAAGCGAGTCTTAATTCCTTTCACTATCGTTCTGTTAGTGACCTCTGTTTGACCGTTAGCCTGTGGATGAGCTACGGATGTGAAGCTTTGGTGTACGCTTAGTTCAGCACACCATTTTTTGAACGGGTTACTGGTAAATTGCTTCCCGTTATCACTCACAATGGTATGTGGAAGGCCAAAACGACACACGATCTGCTGCCATACAAATTTAACAATGTTAGCCCCTGAAATACACGCTAAAGGCTTGGCTTCCACCCATTTCGTAAAGTAATCAACGGCTACCACCAGGAAACGTAACCTTCCGGGGGCTTTAGGGAATGGCCTGACAATGTCGATTCCCCATTGACTGAAAGGCCAAGCGCTATGTATGCTAGTCAGGTTAACGGAGGGGGCATTCGGGACGTTCGAATAGGCTTGACACCCCTCACACTTCTGCACATATTGGTGCACATCTTTGGACATGCATGGCCAAAAATAACCCATTCGAAGTAGCTTCTGAGTCAATGATCTAGCTCCCGTATGCGACCCGCACAGTCCTTCGTGGATCTCTCTTATTGCACCCTTAGCTTCACTGTTCCCGAGACACCTCAACCATGGGGTAGAATACCCCTTTCGGTATAGAACATTATTTCTAAGAGTGTACCTTCCGGCATTTATCCTTATCTTCCTAGCTTTCTCTGCTTCCGCCGGTAGCACTCCTTCTTCCAAGTATAAACGAAATGGAGTCGTCCAACAACCTGCATCATTCTCTATTCCCACCACCTCTTCTTCTTCCTCGATACTTCGTTTTGGCAACACTTCCACCAGCACTTTCTTCGTCAGGTGATGATACAGCATTGCCGCTAATTTGCTGAGGGCGTCGGCCTCCTTGTTTTTGGTTCGAGGGACCTGCGTGATCTCAAAGCCATCGAACCATTTCACGTGCATTCGAACTCGCTCTAGGTATCGTTTCATGTGCACTTCCTTCGCCTCGTAGGAACCCTTGACCTGATTGACGACCAGCATTGAGTCTGCGAAGGCTTCAACCTTCCGGATCTGGAGACTTTTGGCTAGGCCTAATCCTGCTAACAGAGCTTCATATTCGGCTTCATTGTTCGAACAGGCGAAATCAAACCTTAGAGCGTAGGTAACCCTTTCATCGTTAGGTCCGGTCAAAACTACTCCCGCTCCACATCCGTCCACTCCTGCCGCTCCATCTGTATACATCTGCCAGACGAGAGAGGGTTTCTGGCATGCACTCGCTTCCGGACCGTCTCTTTCTTCTATTGTTAGAACCCTTTCGTCGTCAGCCATTTCTACCAAAAACACTGCTAAGGCTTGGCCTTTGATACTAGGCCTAGGCTTAAACGTGATGTCGAATTCGCCCAACTCGATCGCCCATTTTGTCATACGTCCCGACCTTTCTGGCTGCAGAAGTATACTCTTTATTGGTTGGTTAGTCAGGATGGTTACCGAATGAGCCTGGAAGTACCGCTTCAGGCGTCTAACCGCATAAATCAACGCTAGGATCAACTTCTCCATTATTGAGTAGTTGCTTTCAGCTCCTTGCAACGCTCGACTAACGAAGTAAACGGGCACTTGCCTTTTACTCCTCTCGGCAATGAGTACGGAACTAACTGCCTCCCTGTTGGTAGAAAGGTACATTACTAATGGTTCCCCAGGTATGGGACTGGCCATGGTAGGAAGGTCCTTCAGATGTTGTTTGAGTTTTTCAAAAGCCTCCGTAGCCTCTTCCGTCCATTCAACCTCTCCTTTCTTCGTGCATCCGTGCAATGCCTTGAAGAAAGGGACAGATTTTTCTGCTGACTTAGCAAGAAAACGTCCCAACGCTGCTAGCTTTCCGTTAAGAATTTGCACGTCTTTCACCGTTCGGGGGGTACGCATCTGTAACAATCCCCCCAGTTTATCGGGGTTAGCCTCAATTCCTTCGGTCGTTACCATATGCCCCAGAAATTTGCCCTTACTCATCCCGAAAGAACACTTCTTCGGGTTTAACTTCATGTTTATATTCAAGAGTTGTATTAACGTTTCTTCTACGTCTTCGATCAGATTCATGTCGCCTTTACTTTTGATGACCATATCGTCCACATACACCTCTAAATTTCTCCCTATCTGTTTCTCGAACGCCTTATCTACCAAGCGCTGGTAGGTGGCCCCGGCGTTCCGGAGGCCGAAAGGCATCTTGACGTAACAGAAGGTTCCCTTCTCCGTGTGGAACGCTGTCTTTTCCTCATCTTCTTGAGCCATCTGAACCTGATGGTACCCTTTATAGGCATCTAAAAATGACTTCCATCGGTATCCGCCTAAAGATTCCACCTTCTGCTCAATCTCTGGGAGGGGGTAACTATCTTTCGGGCAAGCTTTGTTGAGGTCCTTAAAGTCGACGCACATGCGCATGGACCCATCTGCTTTCTTTACTAGAACCGGGTTGGCTATCCATTCGGGGTATTGGGCACTTCGTAATACCCCTGCTTTCACCGAACTCTGTACTTCTTCGTTAACCACCTTGTTCCGCTCTGCCGCCATTCTTCTCCTTGTTTGTTTCACCGGAGGGAAGCTTGGGTTGATCATGAGTTTGTGTTCGGTCACTTCCCGGGAGACCCCAGTCATGTCCCCAGGAGTCCATGCAAACACTTTTTCTTACTTCTTCAGTAAAGCTTTCAACTCGTCTCTCAGCGATTGAGGTAAGCTTCCTCCAATTCGAATGGGGGGTATCCGGATACTCGGGGTTGATTATTACCTGCACCTCTTCATGTTCCGTCCAACTATCTTGATGTGTAATGCTATTACACTCTAACGGGGGCATGGACATACTTCGGACAGTGATTACCCCCCGATCGGAAGGGAACTTGAGTAAACCATGGATCGTGGAGGCAATCGCTTGAAATTGCCACATTCCCGTCCTGCCCAGGATGGAGTTGTATCGTGAAGGTGCTTCGATGATGATGAATTCTGCCAGAATGGTTTTACTGTGGAAACTCTCCCAATCGGCTAGTATGAGGGGTAGATGAATCTTTCCTTTGGGCCAAACGGACTGCCCTGAGAACCCAACAACCGGAGACTTGGCTGGTTTAAGGAGGGATCTGATATCAGGAGGGAATTTGTCGAAACAATGGCTATACATGACGTTGGCCGAACTCCCTCCGTCAAAATAAACTCTACGAACCATTGTTTTAGCCACTATTCCGAAGATAACTAGCGGCTCCGTCCCGACATACCCGTCCGGGATAGGCTCACCCCTTCCGAATTCGACGACTCCTCCCTTCCTTTTTCCCAGGAAGAAAGGTGATGGTTCTTCATCAATCGCGAAAATTTCAGCGTTATAAGCAGCTGCCTCCTTCTTAGGTTCAACGACATTTTCCTCCGTTCGGTCCTTCCCATGTGCTTCTTTTTCCCTCTTGTAACTTTCACAGGTTGCCGTTGCGTGGCCCATGATTTTGTGGAAGTCACAATAAGCGTTCGGGTCTCTTGGATACTTCTTCCTTACCATCCTTCCTTCGGTTCTTCGGGTTTCTGTTGTAGTATAAACCTACGGGTGGTAAGGACCGTATCTGTCACCCTGGGGCCTTCCTTCCGGGATTCTTGCCTTGTAGGGAGATCTTCCGGAGAAACTGGGCTTGACGGAGCCCTTACCTTTATCCCCTTTGTACGAACTCGACCCATTGGTGTTTCTTTTTTCTTGTGCCTCAAAGCGTAACTTTTCGGCGCTTTCCTCTTCTTGCTTCAACACCTTGTTTACCACATTAATCATGTCATCCGCTTTGTCGAAATCCCTTTTCGACAACTCGCGGAATAACTCCCCTTCCCGGAGGCCATACGTGAAAGCTGCAATAATCAGGGAGTCTTCTCGAACGGGCATTTTTCGACTCTGCTCGTTGAACCTTCTAAAGTATGATTTATTGGATTCTCCCTCTCGTTGTCGGCAGGCCATGATAGATTGAGATCGTTGTTGGTATTTCTTTTGCTGTATGAAACTATGACTAAACTGCAGAACCAAATCTTCGAAGCTGGAGATGCTCTTCCGGGGGAGACTCGACAACCAGTACCTTGCAGATCCCTCAAGGGTTCCCGCAAAGTATAAACACCAAAGCCTAGGATCCATCAGGATCATCCTTACAGCCCACCGGAAACTGGCCACATGGTCGTCTGGGTCTCCGGTTCCGTCATACGATTTGACCCTAGGTCCTTTCAGACCTGGAGGTATGGGCATTTCGTTAATATCGTCTGTAAAGGGAGATCGGAAACCCTTCGGACCAGAGGTAGTACGATGATGGGGCGCTTACCTTTCATCCTTCAGGGGGTGTCTTCCTTCTTCTCGCCTCCTAGTTGGAGTAGTCTCCGGCTTACGAGTCCTTCTTGGAGGGGAGAGATCCCTGTACACCTCTTCTACGGGCTCTTCATCACTTGAGTAGGTTAGATTCCTTTCTATCCCCAGAACCTCTCCTTTCAACTTTGTTTGACTCTTCTCCATCTGTCTCATCTTTCGAAATTTGCAGAAGAGATCATATTCTTCCAACTCTTCCGGGGTAGGCTCGTTTCCCCCGCCACTAGGTGGTGGACAATTGGAAGTGGATGCCGGCGTCAGCACCCCTCCTAGTGGTTCCCTTGGCCGGACCGGTGTTGCTTGTTGGTGATTAGCTTCGTTCATCGGGTTTTCTTGGACCATTTTGTTCAAGGTCCCACGGATGGCGCCAAATGTTGGTTCACGAATCTTCCGAACGGTCGGACAAGCGCTCTTCCCCTTGAAGATCCTGTAAACAAACGAACAACCCTTAGTCAGATGCTCCCCGGGAGGTATCCCGTGAGAACACTCCGACGCTCAAGTTAGAAATCGATATATGTGACGTAAGGTCGTGATTAGTAGAAATCGTATAGAGTGTTAGTAATAAATGGTGATTGTAATAAATGTACCGGAAGGTCCCTCCATGCTGGTCGCGAGACGGTTGTATTTATAGCCAATCTTCCTTAGGCGGGAAAGGAAGATGGCAGCCTTCGGACCGGTCCCTCTTTGAGCTCCACGGATATTAGATTGCCGCAGGAGGCTTCTGTCCGAAGGATAATGACTTTGCTTTACGCCAAAGCCGCCCTAGGGACTTGGTCGCATTTAATGCGATTGCACCCGAGAGACGCCCTTTCCGTGATTTCCGCGCAACGGTTAGATCGTGATCCTTGGGATCATCGATCCCTCTGCGTTCGTTCCTTCCGTTCAGGGCGATTCCGTCCGGTCGTTCGGTTGGGAAGGTGTATGCGATACACCTCATTAATATACATACATACATACATAAACGCACAGTTTTTGAAGCTGTTGCCGGGATCAAAGATAATATGGTGAAAATCTCAAAAACTATTAATTTTGTTTTACTTGATTGAGTGATGTTTAGAATAACCGCATCGGCTAGATTGTTGAATTTTTCGAAATGTCTAATATCGAAAAAATTCTTCCCACATGAGGTTACATGCCTAACCATTCTGTTAAGTGCCCTGCTTGCCCGTAGTCGGACATTTTGAACCGTTTACTGAACCTGAACGTGAATTCCAACATGGCCGATGTCAAGCACGTGCGGGAATGGCTCACTATCTATATATGATGTTTCTATAGGAGATCTCTTAATAAACCACTTGTAACCCCTACCATATGCCAAAATAAATCTTCAGATAAAAAAAAAGAAGCAACTATTTTGAAAAAATAATGTCAAAATAATTAGATTTAAATGTTACTAGATTACTATGGGTTATACAAGGATTCTGTGTTACTAGATTTAAATCTTCCAGAAAAACTATGAGGATCACAAATCTTTGTTTATTGAGACTCAAGATCGTGTGAAAAAATAATTTTTTTAAATAGACATAACTTGGTCTACGATGTTAATAGAAGTTTGTTTACGGAACTTTCTGGTCCAACAACACATTTAGGTTTTTCTTCTAGTTTTTGGATGCTTCTGGGCCAATTTTTGCCCCGTTTGTGTTTAAGCCAATTCAGAAAACTAGGCATATTTTAGACTGTGCGTAATGGGTGACCGTTCGGAGTTTGGTCACCCCTGCCACATCTGCGCCACATCAGCTTTCTCTCTCCTGATCAAACACAGGACCAGACAGCGACCAAATGCCCGTAATGGGAGACCGTTCGGATTTTTTTTTTTAATTTAAATTTTATTAATAATTAAAACATTACATTAAAAATAATTTAAAACATTACATTAAACATAATTAAAAAAACATTAAAAAAACTACTGGTGGGCTCGTCGATTCCAAATGTGTTCCACCAAATCAGATCTAAGATTAAGATGAGTTTGTTTATTATGGATCTCCCTGATAACTTGCAATACTCGTCGCCAAAAATGAAATTAGCGACATTCATTTCATCGTCGGAACTCATTTTTATTATAGTGTGTGTGATAAAGAAATGAGAAGTGTGAAATTTTTTAGAGAGGGTGATTGAGAGATTTGAGTGTGTGTTTGAGTGGAGAAAGAAATGAGAGTTGTGAATTATTTGGTAAAAGAATTGGGTATTTATAAGGTAAAAAGGGGGTAAAAATTAAATTTATTTGGGGTAAAAAGTAGCCGTTGAGGCTTGCAACGTTCGGATTCGAACGGTCGATTAGTCGACCGTTGGGGGGTCGGCGACGCGTCGGGCGTTTTGCCCGTAACGGAGGGGGACGCGTCGGGCATGCTTATTTGGCCGGTCACGACCGTTCGTTCGGTCACCGTTACGGACGGTCTTATGGTTTCTTTGAGACAATGGAATATTCAGTTTTGATTTGTGTGAAACTTTATTTTTTTTCTTACATTTTACAGAATTTGTGTTTGATTGCAATTCGCCCTGATTATCCGTATTCATGCGAATTAACATGTTCAATTTGTGTTGACTCGTTTTTAGTCTAACCTTGATCGTTATTTAGGGCTCTAAAATATTATTTTAATGCAAGCAACCTTTTATTGTTTTCAGCTCCTTTCCATCATGCGATATTAATAATCGATATTTATAAAGGCTAAAGCATTTTTTTCATAGATGTGATGATTTTGACTTGTTTAATAGCGAATGCGTTGTGAACTTGTGATTATCTCAAATGGGTCAAACAGCTTGAGATTCGGATAAATGAAATGTTCACTAAATGAATTGATCACTTTAAAAGCGTATAACCTCATGAATAGTTTTATGTTGTTAGAGCATCTACAATGGTTACGCCATTGCAATGACTTAATGAAAATGACATTTAGATTTTCCACTTAATATTTATGAATAAGCTTTAAATATTTTTTTTGATCCAATGCATATCTTTACTATATATAAAGAGTTTACTCTTTCCATAATTAGCAATGCTGAAAATTCAGCCAACACACTTGCTAATTATGGAATTATCATTTTTGATGGAAAAAAGGTTGCCAGGATTCGAACACCTGACATACGGGTTATACTATGACGCAACTACCACCCGGACAAGCTTCCAGCTGCATTAATTTTCCTAAACAAATTGAATATATCATTTATCAACTATGTAGAAAAAAAGTCTTTTCATCACGCGGCCCATTATTTCATTGCTTTGTTTTGCATCCCATGGGCTTCGACCCATTTCATTTGGGCCATGATTTGTTCACCCCGTCTGTTAGTCATACGACCAGTGATAGATCCGTATGCTTTCGTTCACCCATTGCCTTTCGTTCACCCGCCTCTTCATTTCTCTGCCACAGTGATTGAACCGAGGTCCTAGAACCAGTCATCTTCAACCGGCTATTCCAATTCTTCTACTATAAATGATTATCATTCACCCTATAAATACAACACATTGTTTTGAAATCTACTTTACGAAATCGTTCACCCTATCCGTACGAAATCGTTGTTTTCTCCCCCAATTTGAGGTAAATGTGTGAAATTGAACCATTTTATCTTCTTTTTATCTCCCCTAATTTTCATATATTTATGGTTTGTTGGTTCAAAATCCAAAGCGTATTTGTAAATATTGTAGAGATTAGCTGATTCTTTTGTTAATATTTGTAAAAATTAGCCGAAAATGTTTGCAAAATATTTGTAGCGATTAGCTGAAAATATTTGTTCTTGATTTGATTTTCGGTTTGGGGATAAGGTTGTGTAGAAGTGTAATGTTTAGGGTTTTTTTCTCCAAAAAGGTTTTTTCATTGCTAATGTTTAGGGTTTAGTTTGAAATCTATCTATTTAGTTTTCATAGATCCTATTTCGTTTTTTTTACCTGAATTGTTATTTTATTTGAATTTTGTTTTGTTTGAACAGGAACAACTAAAGAGCAAAAAATAATTTTTGATTTCAGGTATGTCTTTTGTCAAATAAAATTTGTTTTTATTATATTCATTTAATTTTGGTTCTGTTTTGCTTATTTAAGTTGATGTAATTTGAAATTAGTATGTCCAAACACTATTATTTTATAGATTGACCTGGTTTCTTACATATACAATGATATAATGTTTGTTATTTTGGTAATGGAAAAATGTAGGTGTGTTAAGTCAGTATAGACATACGCAACATTGTTTTTAGTTCAAGCATTTTTTTGGCAGAAGATTTATTTTTGAAGAAATTTGTTGTAGTGCTAAAAGATGTGAATTGTTTTGGCAGAAGATTTACTTTTGTGTCAATTATGTTTGAGGTCTAGGATGAAGAATTTTTAAAAAGGATACTTGGCATGTAGTGCTAAAAGGAAGTATAGAGTAATTTGAAAATCCTGTTTGCAAATAGTGGAAGTTAAAAAATGTCAGGATTTTTAGAACTTTTGTTTTGAGTCTTTCGACTGTTTGTTGGTCTTTTTCTGAAATATATCAAATTTGATGTAATTTTTCAAATTTGTTTGCTTTGTTGTAAACATCATACATGTATGAGGTTTTTTTTTTAATTTCGGTTCATGTGTATTTTTTAAGAAGCATAAGTTTCATTCAGCAAATATATTTGATTCAAATAGTATAGGAATTTTAAGTATTATAGGGTTTTCACCAATATCTTGTTCTTAATAGTAGTTTATAATTATAAATATAATTATCTCTACTACTTATAAAGCATTTAGGACTTTTCCTTAAATAGCTTCTTGAAAATTCAGCAATTTTCTTTCTATTTTTAGGTCTACTTTGTTTTTCAAAAACATATTGCAGCGTGCAGGATTCGAACACGGACAAACACCATATAAAGAAGCGCATCAAAACCAACTGAACTACATCGGAGGACATTTGATTTTTCCTAAATATTAAATATATTCTACTCCAATCAAACCTTACTTACTTCAAAACCACTCACGTCCTTTCACTTCCTAACCCCTCGGTTTCTTCAATTTTTACCCTTTCCGAGAACCATTTGCCTTCTCAATTCCTATGCAATTATCTCCTCGATTCCTCTGCATCTCATATACTTCTATAATATGTAAACTTATTATCGGTGCTCTCAATTAATCTTTATTTTCATCTTTCTCCTCTTTAGATTAAACCCTAAAAAGTACAATGGCAATATCGAATTGGGGCTTTGTAATTTTCGTCTTTATTTCAGTTACATGTAGAAATTGAACCGGGTTTCGAACTTACCTGGTCAAAATTTCAACTGAGTTTAATCAGTATGTTGGGTATGTAACTGTGAGTGAAGCATTTGGAAGAGCTCTGTTTTATTGGTTTACCAAAGCTTCTCCAGCTCAGTTTAGGTTTATTCTTACCTATGTATATTAACTTACTGAGCATTAAACGCAGATTTTGTTTGAATCTACTTTCTAATAACCATGATTCTAATAAATCAATAATCACTTATTCTTGAGATGCAGGTATGAAACTTTAGCAGAATTCTCTTTAGTTAGGTTAAAACGACGGGTTGGTAATGTAAGCTTGTTGACATCTACTGGTTATTTGATGTGTTTTATTTGAAGATGAAAGGTGTTTATCATAGGAAGCAGCGAAGGCTACTATGAATTCCTACAAACCAGGTAGTTTGATTACTGGTCAGACTTAATTATTTTTATTAAATTTCTTTTTTTGCTTTTATGGTTAATATGTACCTTTTTTGGCATGGTATAACTACCGGGCGGCTTTGTTGTTTCAAAGTTATTTTGGAGGTACGTTAAGCGTATTGTATTACTTGCATTCATGCTTGTGGAAGAGAGTGCTGGGAGTGATGGAAAGATTATAAAATCGTTTTATACTTTAATTCAAAGCTTGTCAAAGCTGATGTACAAGGAAAAGACCAGGTATACTATCGTTTCATATTATCTCTTTTGTTAATAACTGAGTTTACTCTAACATAATATAAAACCTATTAGGAAATATATTCCACTAAACTACTCGGAGACCCGAAACTTGGTGAAGGAACCTGAAAATCAAAACCATGCAATAGTTTTCACTTGTGGAGAGGCTGTCCAAACCATATACGAAGTACTTCATCCGTATCAAAATAAGTGACACAAATTGGCTTACACGTTTTTTGAGGTAAAAGATTAAAGTAGAGGTTAAAATAGATTAAAGTACATAGTTAGTGGAGAATATGTCCCACTTTTCTTGAATAAAGTGATATTAATGAGTTTTAAAAGTAAAAGTAAGGGTATAAGGGTAATTTTATTTTATTAAAGTGGATAGTTAGTGGGTATGAGTCCCACTATTTTTACCAAATAAGGAAAGTTTTCAAAGTGTGTCACTTATTTTGATACATCCCAAAATGGAAAGTGTGTCACTTATTTTGATACGGAGGAAGTATATGAATCAGGTACTCTTTTTTATTTGATTTCTCATAAATATCCTGCTATCTCATATTCCATATTTATTTTTTTAATTATTTATGTGTTGTTTCTGAAGTACGATTGCTTTGAGGAAGCAATGAAGACTACAACTTCATTTAACCTAGTTTTTAAATTGTTACAATTTTTAAAATATTTCTCTTCTCCTGTTTTGCAAGATGAGGAAGCCATGCACATGAAAGAAATATATCATGTAATGATACGACAACCGAAAACATCAACCCAAATTTTGGAACACCACAAAGTGTATGTCTTTACTACATACAACGTATTTGGAACTCCCCAAATTAGCAATGATTAGTTATTAGTCAACATAATTGTGATTTCGGTATATATTTGTATACCTTATGTTATTTGCAAGAGGCGATAACCAACTCACAATGATAAATTTTAATCATTTGAATGTAATTGTACTTTTTTTATTTTTATTGATTCTTAAACACATATCATGCTATTGGTCACCACCATCATCACTACTCATCACCGTCACCCAACACTACAAACATTACTATAACCACTCAACATTTCCACGCACAACCACCCACCATTACCATCCACCACTCACCAGTCCACCACAATCACTATCGTCACCATCATTATTGCCACATCAAAATAAAGTTACAGGGTACCTGCCGCTGCATTGCGCGGGTACCCAGCTAGTAATTATATATGTGTTTTAACTATTTTATAAGAAAATAATGGATTGTTTTTAACTACATTTAATTTGTTTTTTATTTGGTAGGCGATGGATATGTGATTACAAGGATTCACCAAATGATATAATAAAGTTGAATGGAATGGATAAACAAGAACGATTGATGCATCAACTTCGATCAACTTTTTTTTTTCATAACTTTGAGATATTTTATAGTATTTTTTGTTATGTTTTGTCATGTTTGTCGGTTTGTAAGCACACTATGTAAGCATGTACTTAGTAAACAATTTGAAAAATTTTCAATTTATCTTGTGTTGTGTTTGTTGTTTTTTAATTGGTTCGTGTTCGTGTCATTTTTCGGGCTCAGAAAAAAAAACGTATCGTGCTACATAAAACGATAAGACGATTTGACAGTCTTTGCTATAACCAAATGAGACATTAGACCATTTTTGTGTTACTTGACACAGAATATCTTAAACCATTAAAATTAAAAAAAAATTTGAAAATTGCCATCACTTACCAGTCACACCACCACCAGCCACCGTCACTACCGTCGCCACCACCCACTAATTGGTCACCATCAAATTTAGTCACAAGGTACCCGCCGCAGCATTGCGCGGGTACCTGCTAGTAGATATAGATAAAGTTTATTTTGTGTCTTAAGAAATACTTATACAAGAATAAACTTTTAAAGCAAAAGTTTTTTACTAGAAGGTCATAAACTTTTAATTAACCCACTCAAGAGGTTTTAAGAAAAAGTTTACATTGAAGATGCTCTTATTGTAAATAATATTCTTCTTGTAAAATTGGGTTGATTTGGGTAGATAACAATCTTGGCCTTTTTGGGTATTGTGGGCCTTGTGGCATCCGTTTATTTTAAAACGGGTCATAAAAGGCTGAGCATTTTTCTGAACTTTTAGACTGTTTAAAATGGGCCGAATTCTGTTCATGTCAAGATGGATTAAAAAAAAGCATTTATAACTTTATCAAAATAATTTACCTTTTCTCTTAATACGATTTAAAAATTATAGTGTTGAGATTTTAATCTATCTAATTTTGTATATATACTAACAAATTAAGATGATACAAGTATCAAATACACTTTGGGTCTTTTTTTAATTCATTTGACATGTTTCATTTTAATCAATTTACCTAATCATTGATACGTTTTTTTTTTCTTTTCTTTTTGTGGCACTTTTATGGGTGTCGGTAAATAGATTTATCTTGTTGTGGTCCATGTATTTTAATACTTAAAAACTAAGGTTTTAATATATCACGATTGTTATTGATATGGTATGAAAACTATAAGCCTTTCACATGTCTTGATGTCATTCTGCCCCATAACCCATGACAACAACATCAATATAATTAAATATGAAAGGCTCATCTATCTATATTTTTACATACTTTTATATTTGCAAAGAAGAAAAAAAAGGAATAAATGTTAACAATTTTTGCATAAATCTATAAGAATATCATGATCATGTATATGTTTTCTCATCATTATAGTGAAATAAGTAATTGTATCGTTAATGTGATTAGTACTCTTAACCTTTCAAGTTGGATTGTCTTTTTGGCATATTATTCCTCAGAATAACCCTAGCCATTTTAATTCAAGTTTATTATGATACACAATCTCAAAAAAGGCAAAATATGTGGAGGTGAGATTGATGTAGTGAGTTATATATACCTTTACTCCAAGTATAGAAACTGTTTTCCAAGAAAACTTTTGGAAAAAAATGTGTGATAGAAAAAAAGGCGTGGGTTGTCATATAATGTTGAAAACAACTAAAAATTAAAATCTCGAGAAAACAATTCTAATTTTTTTTATAAAGTCCTTGATAATAATATTATTTTATTAAATATACTCGTTGAATTTAAGATGGATAAGCCAATTAAGTAACGAATTTAAGATGGATAAGCCAATTAAGTGACATTTGTTAAAAAAAAAAATCAGTTTTGTTTAATCCTTTACTAATATGTATAAAATAGATGGATAGATGTGAAAAATGTAATTAAAAATCAAATACTACGAATGCCATTTTATAAAAGAAAAATTGTTAAAAGAAAAACATATACTATACCAAATTTAGAAATGTGTGATATGTAAATTTTCTTAATAATTAAAATATAATATAATTATAAAAATCCAATTCACATTTAGGGGATAACCCAACCATGGTTACTCGAGTTATCATCCCAATTTTATTAGGCACGCGAATCCTCCACAAAAGTTCATCTGTCCAATTTTCGTTATTGCACATTCTAATTCTTTTTCTCCCTTTTCACATTTATATATAGAAATGTTAATATTTTGAATTGAATAAAAATATATATATTTTCACCTCAATATATATCACATCTTTTGTCCTATAAAAAGGATAATATATCATGTATAAACACACTATCAACATCTAATTATCCAGAGTACTTCATTGTAACCTAGTTTCTTGTTGTTCATCATTGTGATACGATAAGTTAATTAGATTGCTATATCGGTTGAGTAGAGCTACTAGCTTCATAAGACGGTTCGTGATGCTTAACGCCTACAATTACAATGACGAACAAAAGGCTGAGTTGATATATCGATCATCATCCGGATATATAATCAACAGGATAAACAAAGAAAGAGATGACAGATCGAGTCATTAATATCGATTACTAACCTTCTGGTTGATCGTGGATGTATTCTGATAAATCAAATTGTCTAATTTGATCATCCGAGCTATTTTCATCAAGTGGCTCAGATCTTCTAAAGCCTACAAAATACAATCCACATCGTGGAATTAGAAATCCATATATCTGGGTTGACCCGCTGGTTCAACCGGTTGAATCGTGACCCGGCCAACGTACTAGGTCGAATAACAACCCGGGTTTTAAAACATGTTGTCTTTCTTGTGTCATTATATATACAGTAGATGTTTACATACAACTTCGTCAATTACTTTTTTTTTTTGTAAAATATTTGAACAATTTTTTACTGGTTTTTTTTACGCTAGTCACACTTTTTGACTTATAGTTACACTTTTTTCTACTTTTTTTTGTAACTACCAACTGTTTTTTGTTAGTGACCAAATATTTTTGTTACTAGCTAGTTGAGATTTTTTATTTATTTATATTGTTGGAGATTAATAGATAGCGAGAACTTAATTAATCTTTTAACTTTTATTATCGATAATTAAACGTCAAATCTTATCATAAAATTAAACCGTTAAACTCTTACTTAGTTGAAAACAAAGAATCCGTTAGAAAAGTAAACACTTACAGGTGAATATGAGAAGAATGAAATCTTGAAACTTGATCCTCATTTTGTCAAGAAAACAATAATACTCATTCCTCCATCGTTTGCTAACGAGCAATGGGGCAACAATGATCCAAAAACCAACAGCTAATCCAACGACTGTAAACGTCAGTAGGATCCAATCAACGCCATTAGATTCATCATCTTTTTCATTAGTTCCTTTGGTTTCATCAGTTTTTTCACATGGTGGAAGAGGATCCCCACAAAGCTCGTTCCCAATGAAACTAGATTCATCAAAAGTTTGAATCTGAGGGCCTATCGGGATTCTCCCTTCAAGACTGTTATACGATACATTCAACCAACTCAAAGAAGTCAACGCTGACAAGCTTGTAGGAATCTTTCCATTAAGACGGTTAACCGAAAAATCTAAAGATTCAAGCTTCCCCATTTTACTGAATGTGTTGGGAATACTTCCCGTTAAATCATTTTGCGACAGATTCAGATACCGCAAGCCCAAAAGTGACACAAGTTCATTAGGAACCGGCCCCGAAAACTTGTTATTTGAAAGATCCAATGATGTCACTAAATAAAGAATTGTGCTATATGACGAATCTCTACCTTTTATCACCAATGATGCACTTCCTAGAACTTGATTCTGGAAATGATTATCGTAAAGAATAATCGGGCTCGAGCTCCCACTTCCAGAAATGACAGTGAAGTTTGTAAAACATGTTGGTAGATTCCCAGAAAGATCATTATGAGCAAGATCCAAGATCTGAATAGAACTGAGACGACATATTTCATCTGGAATATTACCTTCTAATTTGTTAGAACGAAGACTTAGAAGCTTCAAATCTTTGTTGTTTCTCCCAATTGATTCTGGTATTCTTCCCACGAGTTCGTTCTCTGCAAGTTCAATGATTACCAAGCTCTTGGAGTTCAATAGTGACACAGGTAAATTGCCAGATAGCTTGTTATCGCGTATATTCAACGATAATAAGGAGGAAATGTTTCCTAGAGACGACGGGATTTTTCCAGAAAATTGGTTTTTTTCAAGGCTTAAGATGACTAGAGATCCCCAATTCATCCAACAATCTGATATCACACCTGACATGTTATTGTGGTCTAGATTAAGAACACTTAACCGTTGCTTCTTTTGAACGCCCGAACACAAGAATTGGTCTAGAGATCCTGAAAGATTATTGTATGAAATATCTAGGAAATCCATGTCGGGTGTATTGAAATTACTAGGTAACCGACCGTGTAAATGGTTGTTACTTAGATCGAGTATTGCTCCAGGTGCAAGAAAACTAACATCTCCTAACTTCCCTTGAATGTTATTGTGGGATATGTTTAGATAAGTTACACTAGAGAATGTATCCCAAATCCAATCAGGGATGATGTTTGATATGTTTGCATTGGATAGATCTAACTCTGCTAGATTTGTTTGCGACTTAATCCATGAAGGAAATAGAGGACC
Organism: Calendula officinalis; assembly: GCA_963853835.1. Taxonomy (NCBI): domain Eukaryota; kingdom Viridiplantae; phylum Streptophyta; class Magnoliopsida; order Asterales; family Asteraceae; genus Calendula; species Calendula officinalis. The sequence goes on from OY970822.1 coordinate 30,990,366, forward strand.
TAAATTGCAAGAACCTATTCCTAACACATTGAGTTGGAAAGGTGGAATCCAATTGTTAACATTTAGTTTAAACACCAACTTATTGTCACCCACCCACAAAGTTGTCAATGCCGTTAGATTGGCGAAATGATCTTCAGTCACAATACCCGTTAATGAATTGTGATGAATAGTTAGAAACCTTAGTTGGCTTAGTAGTCCGATGCTTTGAGGAAAAGTTCCATTCAAATTGTTATATGAAAGATCCAAGAAATTCAACGATGATAAACCGCCAATAGTATCTGGGATTGAACCCGATAGTTGATTTATATTCATCTGGAATGTGTTCAATAGTGACAAACTTCCTAAAGATTCTGGAATGGTCCCTGTCAATTGATTGTAAGCAAGATCCATGCTCACCAGATTCTTGAGTCTTCCTAGTTTTTCAGGTAGTCGACCAATTAGATAATTGCCACGAAAGGCCAATAGCTCTAGTTTTGGGGACTCACATTCGCAAAAGTTTTCAAGAAGTTCGGACACGTTTCCGAAAAGGTTGTTAGATTGCAGATCAAGGGTATACAAATTGCAAAGATTTTTTATTGATCTAGGTATCTCCTCAACAATCCTATTGTTCGATAAGTCAAGATGAACAATCAAAGACAAGTTCTTTAGGTTACCAATAATCGGAGCAGAAAGATCGCACTTACTAACATCAAGAACACGAAGATTACTTAGGCTAGACAATCCGTTCAATAGCAACGTAGAATTCATAAAAGAATTATACGAAACACGAAGAGTGGTCAAAGAAGGCATACTAAGGAAATTACCACCACGAGTTCCAGGGTTTAGACCGCCAATCATGCAACTAGTGAGATCTAATGTAGTTAAACTATGTAGACTGAAAATCCACTCAGGAAGCAAGCTTTGATCAAAGAGGTTATTTGAAAGATCTAGGACATTAAGGGAAGCAAAACTAACCGTAGTTGGGTTACTAGGTAAATGAGTTAACCCGCATGAAGACAAGTGTAACTCTAGCAAAGAAGGAAGTGTGCTGATCACCTGAAACCAGTTAGTTGCTCTTGAGAGATCGACACCGCCCATATCCAGGTGTTTGAGCCTTTTCAGATTCTGTAGCCATTTAAGATCTTTTGAATCAAGATTACTATTGAAAGGATCGCCATGAAGACCTAGAACACGCAAAGTTGACAGATTTCCAAGCTGGTGAGGGATTTCCCCTTGGAATTGCGAGTACGAGAGGTTTAGATATCTCAGATTCTTAAAAGAGCCAAAGAAAGAAGGAATAGGTGTTAGCCCAAAATCATTGCAGCTCAAATCTAGGTACTTGAGTTGCTCTATTTTGATCAAAGAAAGGCTTATGATCCCCCCTAACTTTGGTTTTGACACTTGTTCCAGTTCATTATAGGGCCCACGAAGGCCAATCGCGTAGACATGACCGGTGACGTTATCGCATAAGACACCGGACCATGTGCAACATTCATCGCCGGTCCAAGAAGAGAGACGGCTGGGCGCAGGGTCGGTTAGATTGTTCTTGAACTGAAGAAGTGCTGATCTTTCGGTAGCTATGCATAGCACCTTATCTGAGTTTTGATTACACAGACAAAGGGTGCAAACTGATGAAACAAAGAGAAGCCAAAGGCAAGAAGAAGAGGAAAATGATGAGTCATGTGTCATGATAGTGATGATGGGAACGAGAAAAGCTAAAGGTGTGTCTATATTCTGAAATGGCCGGTAGATGTCATATTTATAAGAAGAGAAAGATATATTGGACAAACATATCTAAGATTAATGAAAAATATCTCCATGTATACAAGATATAAAGTTCAATCGGGTGAGGACTAAAAATTTGGTGATCGGGAAAATTCTCAACTAATTGTTTAAGAAATCGATAATTATCAGAATTTTAGATTATTATAAAAAATGTTTCCTCATAAAGATCCAAAGTTTCTGATAATGATATAATTTTTTCTTAAATGATTGGTTGAATTTTACTTTTTTTTAGAAAACATCTTCCGCTATAAGCTGAGACAGGATTTGTAGATAGAAAAAAACTTGAGACAGGATGTAGCAATTTTTCCTTTAATCAAATTCACATCTCTAGAAACAAACAAACTTGAGACAGGATTTGTAGACAGAAAAAAAGTAATAAAATCATGATCAAATGAGAAACGCCAAAATATACGAAAGAAGCAAGTACGTAGAGAGAAAAAAAGGTACTCAATTAAAATCAGGATCAAATGAGAAACGCCAAAATATACTAAAGAAGCAAATTGATTTATTATTTCTGTAACATTTAGGCTTACATAATAGAATGTCAGAATTAGTGAATCGGTTTAATTACTTCTCATAGTTCTAACAAATATTTCGTTTCCTAGTTGATCTTAAGCCTAGCTGAATATTCCTTATTCTTGTAAGAAACATATAAAATTCTTGTTCATAGGCCTAACATCGAGTTATAATTCACAAAACCATATGTAAATAAAATAATTGATGGTCTTTGTTTTGTTAATTCTCAAATAAAGTCTGGATTAATAAATATTACATATATGTGTAAACATGAATTTTAAATAATAAATATATTAATCAAATTAATGCATCTATAGTATACTGAAAACAGAATGCATTGCATTTGATAGAGATTTCTCCTTTATAATTAATAACTTGGATGTAATTCACTTTGATAAGATGATGTTGAAAGGACACTACCACGGCATTGGGTTTACGTCATATTCTAGTATCCTTGTTTTTCCATGATATACAAATTCTACTACGGTATAATTACAATTGTACAAATAATACATGTTTTCTTCGGTTAAGCGATGAAAGAAGTGAATATGTGATGTTTTCTTCATATATGTATGTGGTATAAAATAAAGTGATAAAGGAAGTGAATATGTGATGTTAGTGTATACAGATGTGTTAGTAATTGGTATATCAGTTTAAAACTGATGACATGACAACGATGAAGGAAAGAAAAAAGTATTATTAGGAAAGGTCTAAAAATATAATCTGCGCATGAAGTTTATACGGAAGGCAATGAATGAGATTTTTTTTCATAAACAATGCGTATTTTTTAAAAACTTTCATAAATAATGTTTTTTTCCGTCTTTCATAAATAGGGTTGCTGATATCGCCGAAACTGGGTCTCCATTAAAATTTAAAACCCAATTTCCATGAGACCGGTTCTTCTGACACACAGTTTCCCCGATGCTAGATTTTTGCTGTCATACAAAAAAACATTAACTCGCGTCAGATTTATGAACACATGCAGGACCTGGAAAAATTGTCATAGTCGATATTTTGGAATTTGCTATTGACTTGCAGTCAATGAGATTTGTTGTCAGTACATATTACCACATATAACAAATGTCCTCTCAAAACAAAATATCTTTCGACTTTTTCAACGCGGGTAGCATGTGATAGCTTGCACAACTCCTTAAGTTTTTTTAATAATATTTAGGATACACTTTTCAAAATAAAAAATAGCCATTTTAAGGGAAAATAAAATAAAAAGTCTTTATCGACGACGAGCGTCGTGGCAATAAGAGTTTTAGTCAATGTCAAGGTCCAAGCAAAGTTTTTAATTGCTTAATGGACTTTAAGTGGCTAGAAGCGTCGTTGCTGTAGGTTGTCCGTCGCTAAAAGGGAGTTAGACAATTACTACCTTTATATCAAAATAAGTGATATATTTTTTATTTAAGGGTCGATCAAAATAAGTGATATATTTTTCATTTAAAGGTTGATCAAAATAAGTGATATACTTCTAAAGTTTATCTTATTTGGTAAAAAAAGTCGAACAAATTCTCTACTAACTATTATTTTATCTTACTGAGTTGCGTTCAAGGAGGTCCATAAAGTCTCGAGGAACAAATCTCAACCATTGATCAATATGATCTAATGGTCAAGATTAATCACATACTTTATACATGGAGGGGTATTTTAGTCATTTGTCACTAAAAAAAATATTTTATTTTTTATTTTTTTTTAATTTTTAATTGAGGGGTATTTTGGTCTTTTTGAAAAAAATATTTATTTTTTATTTTTTATTTTTTATTTTAATTTTTTTTATTTTTTTTAAAAATTATTTATTTATTATTATTTTTTTAAAAATTATTAATTTTTCATTAATAACACATAATGTTATTGCATAGTGAATCACATGTGATTGTATAGTGAATCACATGTGATTGTATAGTGAATCACATGTGATTGCATTCTGAATCACATGTGATTTAACTAAAACCTGATTTTACACTAAAATCACATGTGATTTACACTAAAATCACATGTGATTTTACACTAAAATCACATGTGATTAAGTTATATACGTAATATCAAATAAATATTATTTTTTAATTAAAAAAATTAATAATAAAATAATAAAATAATAAAATTTTAAAATAAAAATAAAAATAAAAATAAAAATAAAAAAAATCGAAATTTTTTTAAAGTGCCAAATGACCAAAATACCCCTTCATAATAAGAAATAAAAAATAAATAAAAAATAAATAAAAAATAAATAAAAGTTTTAAAATAAAAAATAAATAAAAAAATATTTTTATTTCTTAAAAAATGACCAAAATACCCCTCAATATATAAAATATGTGATTAATCTTGACCATTAAATCCTATTGATCAATGGTTGAGATTTGTTCCTTATGACTTCCTAAAGATGATAAACCTCCTTGAACGGTTCTCTTATCTTACTATTACTTTTAAACATTATTAATATCAAATTATTTAAAAGAAGTGTTATCCACTAACTATATATTTTAAGGGATTTTCTTACTAGAGGCAATTAATGAACAACAAATTCCTTAAACAATTCAAATTTCATTTAATTAATCTCATGAATTAATAAAAAATGAAGTTTATTAATGATAATTTATACATTTTTGGAAAGTTTAAGATTATTAAATAATTTTTATCTCATGCCCTAAGGGCATGAGTTAGCCAAACTCATATTTTAATCTATATCCAATATAATCTTTTACCTCAAAACAAAACCATGAAATATTAAATATATCATTTTTTGATATGCATAATTGCAGATTTTTTTTTTTATTAATGAGCAAAAGTTAGGAATTAAGCCTTACACTTTGGTATTTATACCATGGCTTAATTCCTTGGTTAGTTAAGACTAATTCCTAAACTAATCTAAACTTATATACAATGTTTCAATATACCCCCTAGACTATCTATTACAATATATTTAGTACCTAACAATCTCCCCCTTTGTAATACTAGTCTAGGTTGCATATCTTTGAAGACTTCTGTGTTTGTAAGGCCGGAGCTGAGATTTGAACCGTTGAGCAGTTATGTTGATAAAACAGCATCAGCCTTTGATCATCGGTGACAGACATACTTTTAATTGGCTTTTCAACCAATATAAAGTATTCCAGAAGACTTCATGCAAATCGACTGAATGAAGACCCATAGATAGAGCGGTTAGCAGCGGAAGTCCTTTCTTGAAGTTGTGGCGTTTGTCGATTTGCTGCAGATCCTTGGTTCCTGATGTTTGTTGAAGTTGAAGCAATGCGGAATGTTGATATGTTTTGGATTTTCTGACCGTTGTTGATAATGTTGGAGTACGGTCATAGAATCCCTTATCTGATGTATTGACTGTTGTTGATAAGATTGAAGTACAGTCATCAGATCTTCTATCAGACATAGTGACCGTTGTTGATAGCAATGGAGTACGGTCGTCTGATCTTCGCACGAGAATGTATCAGGGTAACCCAGGATCACTTAGATTGCCTGTTAGCATAACAGTTACTGAAACTGTGTGACCTACGTGTAGGGATTTACTACGCACCATGCGACTGATCAACCACTTGGGTCGACCACCTAGTTAACGAGTTCGAACCATGACTGACCAAGAACATGAACTTGTTCTTGACCGGTTAAAACTAACTAGCCGATTTAATCCCTAAATGCGGAACTGGGATTAAACCTAATCCTTAAATCCTAAAGGATTGGGATGTTGGAATTCTAGATTAGGTTAACAAGAAAGAAACCTTGTTCGAAGAACTCGAACACACACATACTTGTGTGTTCGTCGACTACTACCAAGAACCCTAGGGTTCTTGGTTCGACTTCGAACAAGAGGAGAGGAAGAAAGAGTGTTCCATGAATCATACCTTAGGTTAATGCTTAAGAGAAATCCACTGATGATGAACACGACGAACGATCCTCTAGATGATCACTTGTAACGATCCTTGATCTTCGAAACTCGAAGAACACGAAGAACGAACGAAGAACACGAAGAACACGAAGAACACAAGACTTGTGTTCTTGTGTTTGGGTTCGGCCGATCGAAGGGAGATAGGGGGCAAGGGATTTCGTGATTAGAGGCTAAGTGTGTAACATCTAGGGTTTAGCATAAGCTTTAAATTTATAATAGAAGATGTTACACTTAAAACCCTTCTAGTTTAATTAAGATTAACTTCTTAATTAAACTTCCTTTTTACACTTACATCCCTTATAGTTTTAACTAGTTTATTATCATTGCACTTAACTATCAAATGTCTAGTATTAACACACTATAATTTCGGTACCCATATACACGAAATTATATATACTTGTGTTTATACTTTTAATAGTTAATTATATAATATCCTTTATATAATTTATACAATAATATTATCCAAATACTATATGATTTAATAGCTTTAAATCATATCATGGATAATCTGTAATTAACACATTGTATATTTACTTAACTAGTAAATGTACAACTACTTGTATTAATTAGTTAGTCAAACTAATCTAGTAATAAGTTAAACTTAACTTAATACTTAACTGATTCATAATGACTATTATGAATCATTCCTCTTCGTAGTATCGTTGCATAACTTGTTCGTATTACATGCACTCACCGGTATGACCCTTAAGTGTTTCGTAGGCATGGATGTATCATCATGGGTTGACTGACTGTGCACATAATTCCTTCAGACTCCCACTTGTGCAAGTCTGTAACCTTTGTCTTAATGATACGAGCTACAGTGGCCTTCTAGATGGGCATGTAGGTAACCAACCCCATAAAAACAGCTTATGTAACCCTCGGTATAGTTTTATGAAAAACTCTTAATAGCGTCTCCTAGTAAAGAACACTCTGTCTTTACTTCTTGGGTAACGTTGTTAGGCTTATCCCTTTGCAGCACGATATTTGTGATAACGAATACGAGCATGGTAGAAATTATCAACTCCTGTATTCGAAATCATTTCATGACTTCTTGATTTAAACTGCTGTGATAAACGACAAAGAACAGATCAGTTCGTTTGGGCACGACCGTGCACTTGCCAGTTTCTTATCAAGTCAAAGGACCTATAAATATCTCTCCTATAGAGGAGGTGCAATTACCATCTTGTATATTTCGATCTAAAATACAACTTCCTTTGTACCCAGTATCGCCTCGTATGACAAACGTATTTCAGTATTGTCTAAGTTGAACCAAAGCACATTAGTCATCGTATCTTAAACCAAATACCTCAGGCTTAAGGACAATCCTAGTGAACAATACTTTTGAACTTTTCAACCACGAAGTATTGTCACGGTGGTCAATCCAATATTCGTTGAGCATCCAACAGAATATCACCGATATTTGGTTTACACAAAACTTGTGTAGCTATCTTCGAAGAACTTCGAATCTACCACCAAATACCGCGATGACGTTAACGTCCCATCAAGGTTCCCACCAAGACGAGTAGTCACGGATTTTATATCTTTTGAATAAATAGACTTTTATCCATGGATGTTGTAAAACATACAAAGTCTGAATAAGAATGATACTAATTCAAGTATTATTCCTCACTGGACATAGATACTGAATTATTACTTTATTCCTTTCGTTTGTGTTGATTACTTAATGATTTTTACAATCTTAATTGTAACTTTATCACTAAACCAATTATTTCTATTAAACTAAAGACATAAGACGAGTATTTAGGAATACCATTACCTTTGTCTTTGCTAGATATTGTTCTTGCAACAATTTAGAACATATTCTAGTCTTGCCTTTTATGTAATTCGGTAAACATATGAGGATTGGAAATTAACTCCTTAGTTTCTTGAATTCATAAAATTACTCTTGTAACTAAAGCCTCTTTTAGTTACTTGATTTTGTAGATATTCTTACTAGTTAAAGAAATTTCCTTAAATGATTGTGTTATCCACTGAAGTGTTTAACAACCTATTAGATATGCAATAATTAATCACAAGACTTGTGATCACGCTATTAGGTTTGCAATAATCTAATCGATCATTTATTATTTCTCTTAACTCTTTGGCTAACGACTTGGTAAAACCTTGTTGTTAATGTCTTACTAACTTACTGAATTCACTAACACCTTTAATGAATTACGTTAGTCTTAGCTCCCACTTACTTTTATGGAACTTAAGCATCTCTTAAACCATTATACTGACCTAATTAATAACTTGTAGTTTAATCTTTCAAGAATTCTATCAATTTAAGATCATCCTTTGGATTTGCGAATATCCAACATTCCTTTTAAGGGAATCATGATCTTTATTGATTACTGTATCTAACAAGTATGAAACACTTGGAGTGATACTATCAATTCTTAAATACATTAATATTCTTTTAAGAATCTTATTTAATGCCAAAGTCATTTCTTGGATTTCTTAAATATCCATTATTCCTATAAGGGAATCATGACTCGATTAAATAGTGTATTTATTACAAGTATAAAAGACTTGCAATAATACCTTTTAATTCTTAAAGACTTTAACATAGTTATGTCCTTTTTAAGAGTCATTTAATGTCTAAGTCATTTTACTTGGATTAAACGAATATCCAATTATTCCTATAAGGGAATTATGACTTCATTAAATCTTTTACTACAAGTATGAAAGACTTGTAATAATACTCTTTAGAGTCTATCTTGATTATATCCAATATAATCATACTATATTAATATTAATACTTTAAAACTTTCTATCATAAGTAATGACTATTACTTAAGATGTTTTAACTAAGTTCAATAACTTTTGAACCTTATGCTTCCATAAAACTTTTAAATACTTTCATTAGAAAAACTTTCTAATTACTAGTATCTAAATACCTTGAGCTATCAAGACATTATTTATACAACAATCAAACAAATATATAAATATAAACATGAAACATAAGTAAATCAAAACTTGACTTACAATCTAGTCATAAAACTTGACTAGTGTAATTATCACACATGCACACAATATAATTAACCATGGATTCGAAAATTTAATTAAAACCAAAAATGAAACTTGTTTTAACATGAAAATAAAAATTATCCAAACAATAAAGTAAATTGTTTAAAACGAATCCACTGAAAAAAAAACTGAATCATAAAAACTTGGTGCTCGTGGGATTATCACCATCTCATGCCGGTCACTATCACTTTCCATCTCCTGCAATAAACGATTGCAAAAGTTAGATTACTCGTAATGTACTTTACAAGTATCTAAAGTGATTAAGAAGTGTGGTTGTGTTACCTGAGGAACTTGTGTTTCCTCCACTACCACTTGCACCCTTTGGACAATTTCTTTTCCAATGCCCAGCCTCACCACACTTGAAGCACCGGTTCTCGGTTCTCGCAGTGTTAGGCTTAACCTTCTTGACCTTTTGTTTGACACCTTTACCATTTGGCACTCCTTGGTTAGGATAGGTTTTACCCTTTCCTTTACCACCATGCCCTCTTCTCTTCTTTCCACTGCCACCGCCGTTACTGATCATAAGAACATCCTTAGATTTGGTCCCCAAACTCAACTCAGCTGTCTTGAGCATGGAATGTAGCTCAGCAATGTATTTCTCCATATTATGCATGTTGTAGTTGACCACAAAAGACTTGTAGTCATCAGACAATGAGTTGAGTATAGTATCTGTTGCCATTTGCAACGGTATGGGGTGACCAAGTCTAGCGAGGTGATCCATGTGTCCCTTCATTTTCATGACGTGGGCACTCACCGGCGTTCCTTTAACCATCTTGCAAGAGTTGAAGGCTCGATTGATGTCAAACCTCTCGGTGCGAGCTTGCTCTTGAAATGAATCCCTAAGTTGCTGGATCATCTCAAATGCAGGCACATCCATAAGTCCCGCTTGTAACTCGGGACTCATGGTGGCTAGCATTAAACAGCTCACATCAAGTGCATCACTGACATGCTTATCATAAGCGTTTCAGCTCTGGCATTAACAGCAGGGGTGTTTGGTACTGCTCTCTCCAAGACATACCACTTTCTCTCATGCCTGAGCACAATACGAAGATTGCGCTCCCAGTTGAGAAAGTTTGAACCAGTCAACTTGTCTTTTTCGAGGATTGATCGAAGTGAGAGATTGTTGGTACTTGTTGTCGCAATCACATTTGTTGCTGCCATCTACAAATCAAACCCAGTTTAATTAGTAATCATCAATAAACATTCTCTAAAATATATTATAAACCCATAATTAATATTTTAGGCCTAGGATCCATATGTCACATTCTCGCCGCAAGGTTTTGGCACTTCCCGACGAGACATGCTATTTCTGGTAGGTAACTTCCTTACCGATCGTATCAAGACTTGACACGATTCCTAGGGGTCGTAGAATCTTTAGACTTATAACTTATTACAACTTTGTACAATCTAATTGTACATTTCTAAGTTAGTAACAAAGTCTAGTATGTTTATTCTACTCAAGTACTTTTTGGGCCGGTACTCCCGATTATCACCAAAGTAGATCAGACCATCTAAGACAGTGCGATGCTCTGCGCCGGGACTCCCGATTATCACAGAACCTTACGCACCCTAACACTCGCAATGATTTGAATCCATATCTAAGGTTCTTTATCCTTACAATATGAATATCGTTTAACAAGTGAGGTGTTCCATTAGGTGGATAGTACTTCGATCTAAGATTTTCTTGGGTTTGTTTAAGTCTTAAACTAAACTTAAACTTTTATTCCAATCTTAATCCTTGTTTAAAATGTGTTTCTTGAAGGATTGAAACGTCCAACAAGACACCCTTTTAAAACATAAGAACTATTCTTTAAAACTTATAGTTTCAAGAATTTATACGATTTTACATGTATACCTAAAACGAGGTGTACAAAACGTTTTACTATGTTTTGTGAGAAACCTTATTTCTAATAAAACTTACTTGTTTTATATTACTTGAAAAACTTATAAAACTTATGTTAAACTTTTAAGACTTTTATGATTCATAAACTTGAAACATAAACCTAGTTTAACACACCTAGTTTTTCTTATGTCTAATAATGAAATTAAACATTTATTTCTTACTTATTAAATTCGACCATAACTTATGCCTTAACGACACACTTACAAACTTTGTGATTTTCTTGTGTAGCTCCCACTAGCTTCAACAACCATGATGAAACTTAAGCTAACACAATCACCGGTTTATACTTGGTGAAAATAATAAACCTATTATATAAAGACTATATATAATAATTCTTTAGTTTGTTTAAACCTTTCTTATATTTAACTTGAACTAGTTAAATATAGGTTCTTGTTATTTATACTTGATCATTAGTCTAATATATTACATAACTTGCAAAATACTTATATCATACTTGTATAATTATCTAGTTATAATAACTTATAACTTTATACACCTTGATATATGATAACAATATAACTTTGTATATTTCTAGTTAATAACATAATTTCAACTTGTACAATTACTAGTTATAATTAAATCATAACTTTGTACATTCTAGTTTTAATTATATTATAACTTATACAATAACTAGTTATACTATTATTTCTTTAAAAAACAAAATAACATTATCCTTTTAATTGTTTCATTTTATCTTGTATTTAATAAAGTTCGTGTATATATATATATGTATATATTTCTTATAATAAACTTGTAAATTAAAGTAAACAAACAAACTTTGTTAATCTAGTCTAGATTTCTAAACCAACGCTCTGATACCACTGTAGGGATTTACTACGCACCATGCGACTGATCAACCACTTGGGTCGACCACCTAGTTAACGAGTTCGAACCATGACTGACCAAGAACATGAACTTGTTCTTGACCGGTTAAAACTAATTAGCCGATTTAATCCCTAAATGCGGAACTGGGATTAAACATAATCCTTAAATCCTAAAGGATTGGGATGTTGGAATTCTAGATTAGGTTAACAAGAAAGAAACCTTGTTCGAAGAACTCGAACACACACATACTTATGTGTTCGTCGACTACTACCAAGAACCCTAGGGTTCTTGGTTCGACTTCGAACAAGAGGAGAGGAAGAAAGAGTGTTCCATGAATCATACCTTAGGTTAATGCTTAAGATAAATCCACTGATGATGAACACGACGAACGATCCTCTAGATGATCACTTGTAACGATCCTTGATCTTCGAAACTCGAAGAACACGAAGAACGAACGAAGAACACGAAGAACACGAAGAACACAAGACTTGTGTTCTTGTGTTTGGGTTCGGCCGATGGAAGGGAGAGAGGGGGCAAAGGATTTCGTGATTAGAGGCTAAGTGTGTAACATCTAGGGTTTAGCATAAGCCTTCTATTTATAATAGAAGATGTTACACTTAAAACCCTTCTAGTTTAATTAAGATTAACTTCTTAATTAAACTTCCTTTTTACACTTCCATCCCTTATAGTTTTAACTAGTTTATTATCATTGCACTTAACTATCAAATGTCTAGTATTAACACACTACAACTTCGGTACCCATATACACGAAATTATATATACTTGTGTTTATACTTTTAATAGTTAATTATATAATATCCTTTATATAATTTATACAATAATATTATCCAAATACTATATGATTTAATAGCTTTAAATCATATCATGGATAATCTATAATTAACACATTGTATATTTACTTAACTAGTAAATGTACAACTACTTGTATTAATTAGTTAGTCAAACTAATCTAGTAATAAGTTAAACTTAACTTAATACTTAACTGATTCATAATGACTATTATGAATCATTCCTCTTCGTAGTATCGTTGCATAACTTGTTCGTATTACATGCACTCACCGGTGTGACCCTTAAGTGTTTCGTAGGCATGGATGTATCATCATGGGTTGACTGACTGTGCACATAATTCCTCCACTACGTTCAGTGTTGGCATTGATGTTAGCACTGGTAGGATTTCTATTCAATCATCGTGGAATACCAATAATTTTGGTATCACTATGAATGTTCCGGCAATATCTCAAAGATATGCTTGGTAGAGTGCCTGTGTCCTAGAGAAATTTAATTCGGTTCTAGACTCTATACGTGGACAAACGAAGGCGAGGACTGGAGGTGGGTCCTCTTTTTCAATATCAACAATCTCCAAATGAGATGTTGATAGTGGATGTGGTTATCTCCGTGTTTTTGAAACAAGTACTTTTTGTACTTGAGTGGTCAGTGGGGGTTGTGCATTGCATCACTGGGTACATGATGTCTTAATCAGAAAGCAACATATGCAATCCGATATAGATGAGGTTACCCGGTCATTTGTTCGGTTCAGGGAGGGTTTTCCGTTTTCTTTAACCCTTTCACACACGCTCCTCACTCAACTCACTTTTTTATTTTCAACCACACCCTCGTTTTTTGTTTTTACCATGTGATAAGCTGATTTGCACCCCATACTTCATTCCCCCTCTCAATTTTTACCTCAGCGCACCCCAATCAAGATCCCATGATACTTGATTCTGCTCACCCAGACCTAGGGACCCTCACTTTTAAGTTCCTATATTGTCGGTGGCTCCGGGAAAGATCATGCTGGGTTTAGCAGATCATAGGAGTAATTTGAGAGTGGACTATTACGCTCATGTGAATTTTAATCAGCTTTCAAGATGTTGCATTTTGGATCACATGGATTTTTCATCGGAATTTTATGTGTTTCCGGTATAAGTTGTTGCCTGAATGATTTTGAAGTTTAAGGCACAACAACTTTGTTCTTTTAACGTAACACCGGACTCACATAGAGTATCCGTTAGCACACGGTATGAATCTGTAGTCGTTTGAACAACCGTTGATTCAAATGTGTGACCTGCGTTTAGAGTTGGCGTGATGTTAGCTCTAGCAGGATTTCCACTCGATCCTCGTGAAACATCAGATTGTGATGCCACTACAAGTGTTCTGATGGATTCACGGAGATCCATTTTTGTAGTGCAAGTGTCCTAAATTGGAAAGATTCTTGGGGGTGAGAACTAGACACACTGTGCATACAAAGAGACTTAACCCCGGGGCAGGAGGTTATTTTGTTTCAATACCGACATACTCCGAATGAGTAGTCAGTAGCTTTTGTGATACGTCCCCTAATGAAATGAAACAAATTCCTGTTGAGAGGAATTTGAGTGGTTGGTGGTGGTGTGCATCTGCTTTACTGGGCTAGTAAAGTCTAGTGAAACATTCAACTTATGAATGATCACCTATTTGTATTGTTGCCCGGTTTGTTAACGGTTTGGATGCACTCAAAGGTGTGTTTTCTTTGATTTATCATGTTTTCACATCACCTTGCACTCACCTATTTCTATACCATAGACGTATACCCTCACAATTTACCTGTTGGCTGAAATATTTCCCTGGGAAGGTAAGGCCGGATTTGGCTGACCATGGGAAGGTATGTCTTTTGAAGTAGTTAGTAACGAGAATTAAAAGAATTTGTAATAAACAGATGCTATCTTTACTAGGTAACTAGTAAAGAGATCGTTTACGGATATTACAACGACTTATAATTAACGTTACAAACATAAAACTTTTTGATTTGGGTATTTTATTTTGTTTTTATAACTTTTCTCCCCTTAGAAATAATAATTCTCCCCCTAGAATTAATATTTCTCCCCCTCGACCAAACAAAAGTATTTACAAGTTTTGAGATTGGTTCTTCAGCATTTTTTTCTTCTGACAGTAAGACTGTGTATGGTTGCTGATTGTTCATCGATTTCCTTTTTAAAGCAGTTTGTTATGTTTGTGATTTGTTCATTTAGTTTTTGAATTTCGTTATCAGCTGTCTTCAACTTATCTTGGTAGTCTTTCATCTTGATGTCAACAGACTTCATCCATGTTTGCTCTCGACTGAGTTGGATAGCTAAGTCATTTATCAGCTGCTTGGAGTCGTCTTTGTCATTTGATACCGTCTTCATCGTTTTTAGGTTTGATATTTCAAGATTTTTTGTATTAATAATGTTTTTAGACGATTTACTTCACTGGTGTGTGCAGCATGAAATGTTGACAATTGTTGTTGTAACTCTTGTGTTTTTTGATTTGAATTATTAATTTGGTTTACTTGAGGAACAAGAGTTTCAAGTTGGCGACGAAAGGTTAAATTTTCTTCCTTTAATTTTAGGATTTCTGTATTTGATGCATTGGTTGTATTTACTTGTTTTTGTAGATCATTTTGTAACTCGGTAATTTGAAATTGATAAGCTGATTTTGATGTAGACAACTGATTTTGTAATTCCTTGTTTACTTGAGTTATTTGAAGAGAACATTGACTTAAGTCACTCAAATCATTTAAGAGTTGACCTTTTTCAGATTCCAAATCAGTTATTTGTTTTGTCAAATGTGATTTCTCATCAATTTTAGTAAATAGTTTTTCATTAAACAAGAAATTCTCTGATTCATCAGTGTCTGAATCAGTTAATAAAGAGTCAAAGGAAGAGGAGTGTACCTCATTTTCATCATTCTCAGGAATGCCCAGTGCAGCTCTGAGTTCGTTAGATCTCGCCATGAGAGCCAAGCTTGCTGTGCATTCCTCTTCCTCTTGATCGTCAGAGTCCTCCAACCACTGTAGATCCTCAGCCAATAGAACTTTCCCATTTTCAACTTGTTTGGCCATGAGCATTTTCCTCTTGAAGTATTCTGAGTCCTTCACCTTTGGCTTCTGGCATTCTTTGGCAAAGTGGCCCGTCATACCACAATTGTAACATTTCTTAGGTGGCTTGGTGGAGGAAGATGAGGATTTGTTGTTCGGGGTTTGAGAAGAGGAATTGAATTTGAAATTTGAGGATGATCTAAGGTTGTTGTTGGTTGGTTTCTTACAGTACTTTTTGTTATAGGAGGAAATGAGAGCCAAGGCTTGACGAACTGAGTCAATTTCATCCTGTGTCCCCGCAGGGATCAGAGTTTCTTGTTCTTCATTTACCACTTCTTTTGTCTGTGCTGCAACCATTGCTTCGCTGATACCTTTGTTGAGAGCCAGATTTTGTTTTGACAACATTGCCAGGGTGTCTGCAGTATCTTGCCTAGTTTTGGCGATTCCTCTCACCACAGGCTCATTTTGATGTAGGTACTCATATAGTTCGTGAATATCTATGGAGCTTAAATCCTTGTGCTGCATCGCACTGTTGCCAAACATCTCCCACTCCGGTAGTAGGGATTGGATAAATTTGATGTTGATCTCAAGCTTCTCTTTGATGAGTTTGTTCTTTTGGAGATCATTGAGCATGTTGTAGAATCTGAGATAGGTTTGCTCCAGTTCTTCCATTGGGGCAGCTTTGAATTGACCATAGGCGTTTAGAGTTGAAACCATCTTTGCTTTATTACCCAGGTCGGTACCCTCCATTTTCTTTTGAATCTCATCCCAAAGCTCCTTCCCCGTGCTGAAGCTATCAAGGCTGCTGTAGATTTCATTCGTTATGCCCTGTAGCATATAGGAATGTGCGTACACATCAGCCCGAGCTCTATCCTTTTGCTCTTGGGTGTATTCCGCTGGGGGAATTTCGATCACACCTCCAGGTATTGCTGGTACAGTGTTTGGGGCTGGAGACACTGCACGATAGAACTTAGCGGGTCCGATTGTAAGGGATTCAAGAATATAAGGACCGGCTTGTTTGCTCAGGATGAAATGGAGAAATCGCTTCTTCTATTGAGCGTATTCTCCTCGGTAGAGAACAGGTGGTTTTGTGTCTGAACCAATGGACATGGCGTCCTTAGAAGTCATTTCTTAGTGATAAGAACAACGACTGCACAAAAATTAAGTTTGAAAAAAGAAGTTCGGGCCGAAGACTTTTGTAGAAGTTCGGGCCGAAGTTCGTTTGAAGTTCGGGTCGAATATTGAAAGAAGTTCGGGTCGAATATTGAGAGAAGTTCGGGCCGAAGTTTTGAAAGAAGTTCGGGCCGAAGATTGAGAGAAGTTCGGGCCGAAGTTTTTGAAAGAAGTTCGGGCCGAAGATTGGGTTGTAGTTCGAGCCGAAGATTGGGTTGAAGTTCGAGCCGAAGTTGTGATGAAGTTCGGGCCGAACTTGTTATTGTTCTCGGGCCGAACAATTTCTTGAGCAGAACAGTTACGAGCAGACCCTGAAAACCCACTAATTTGATCCTAAAATGCTCGTTTCTTGCCCAAATTCTCTGATTCTTATAGCAAACTGACCCAAATACTATTTCCTTCAATCCATTGCTACTATATTACTCAAAAACAACTTAGATCTATTCGAAAATTTGAATTTAGAGGGTTTTTGAAGCTTTAATGGTTTTTCCTAAAAATCCAAATTCTTCAACAGAATGGATTAGATTCGATCCTAACTCGATTCTAAACTTAATATATCAACAAAAGGAAGCTATTCAATCCATAATAACAAGAAATAGTACCTTAAATCCGATTTTTGATCTTAAACCCCTTTTTCTTCAAAAACCTTGAAAACCCCTCTTGATCTTCTTTTTTAACACCAAGTGATGGATTTGGATCGTTTTCAAGATGAAATTATGCTCTGATACCAATTGAAAAGCACAATAACACTTAATCAATCCATACTTGTTTGATGATGATGATTTTAGTGAGAAAAATGAAGATGGAGATTAGGGCTTTTAGAGAGAGAAAGGTAGAGAGAATGTAGAGTGAACAATTGCAGAATTGTTTTTTTTATTAATGAGCAAAAGTTAGGAATTAAGCCTTACACTTTGATATTTATACCATGGTTTAATTCCTTGATAGTTAGGACTAATTCCTAAACTAATCTAAACTTATATACAATCCCTAGACTATCTATTACAATATATTTAGTACCTAACAAGTATAAAGTAATATGGTACGAATAAACAAACAACTTTATTGTATGTCAATTTGTTTGATCATTCACATAGAAAAAGGTGGTTCAAATTGTCACACGTCTCAATGCCATTCTGCCCCACAACACACGTCAAGGCCTGTAATTAATGTGAAAGGCCCATTTAAATTTTTGCGTACGTACTTTCATTGTATGCTTGCAAAAGTAGATTGAACAAAGTTATACAGTTTTCTAGAGATTCATAAGAATATTAGGATAAGACTGCCTGGCATGGGTTTGATGTGGCACAAGGTCACAACGTGAAGGAGAGGAAACACCACGCCGTGGGGGTTTTCGTGAGAGGGAAGCGGTCACGGCCCTGATCGAACATGGATTGTGAAACTGATTTTTTGGCTGCTTTGGTGAGGGTTTTTCACATGTAACTGTGTGTGATGGTGTGATGTGTATTTCCTGTAAAGTGATGTGATATGATTACTTAAGTGACATCCTATGTGATCGGTGGTACTCAGATCATACGCACCAACATTAATGTATGGGTTAATTTTCTCATCATTTTAATGAAATAAGTCTTTGTGTGTAATACTAGTTGGTATCTTGGCCATGCTGATAACTTACTAAAACTAAGATTTATAACTCTATTATTTAACCACGAAAATAAAAAAATAAAACAATAGAATCAAAAAATTCATTTCTATGAATCGGTTTGTAATTAAACAAAGATGTATTATTATGTTTTTAAAGCCACCAATTCGTTGTTAAAATTATGATACTGATATTATATTTGTGTGACGGTATATACTACGTCACCATCATGAATTTTCTTGGTCATGTGTTAGGTGTATAACATTATGAGGGGTGTTCTAACCTTTAAAAAGTAGGACATTTCTTAAAGAAGTTGATCACATTTATTTCCTACCCTGCCCATTCGTATTTTATGATTTTTATCTCCAAAAGAAATTATCCGTTTTCATACTATCTATAGTGAATAAATCAGTATAATTTTATAAAATACATCTTAGAACCTAAAATTTAATAATTCATACTCCTTTTCAATCCTAATATTTTCACTTTCTATCTTTTGTTTCAAATAGTTATAGTTCAATTTATAAATGTATGTTTTTACACCTGTAGCAACGCATGGGGTAATAAAAACTAGTTAGAGAACAATTTCCTATCATATTGATGTAAAATTTGTGTCTTCGTCTTACTCACAATGTACCATGAAAGGTCTTGCACTCGAGTTAGGTATATCAATATTAGAAAAGATGCAAACATCAGGGGGCAAACTCCATCAGTATATTGGGTAAATCCGTTGGTGATAGTGGTTTCCAACCAAGGGAAATCGCTCGTTGGAAACAACCTCGTAGCTAAATACAGTTACCAACGAGATTTCGTTAATCTGCTGGTAATTTAGCAATGGGATGCCGTTGCTAATGAAAAATTTCCATTGGTAAATTCGAAAACGGTAATTTTATTAGATGGATGACAGTGTCCTTTTCCTGAGCAAGTTGTGAGAGCGACGTAGTTCAAGTAGAGGTTTTATTAAAGTATAATTGCACCTTGATACATAAGTCATTATTTTAAGTTTTATAGGTCACTTTACATCATATGAGGACGTTCGATATGAAGTCCTAATATTATTAACTATTAAGTTTTATAGGATGTTTATTCGTTTGAGTCTTATTATAATGAAACTTAGACTAAAAATTAGTTTCATAATTTTTGTGTTTATTAAGACACTTTTATAACTCATTTATTAAAGACACTTTTATTATAACCTTACTAGATTGAAGGTCCTGTAAACTAAGGGCATCTTTGGGAAAACTTATTTAGAGAGCTTTTTAACTTATTAATTAGCTTGATATGTCTAAATAAACTTAAAAATTCAGGCTTATTTAAGCTTGTTAAGCTAATAAGCCCTCTAAATAAACTTTCCCAAACATGCCTAATTTGATATCCAGCCAGTTGTATTTTTCTAAATTTTGGCATATACTTAATTTGTGGAAATAATCCCTGAGGGAGTTAACTGCAGTTGAAAGTAAATTTTCCATTAATAAGAAAGGGTTTTTGGTTTATCATCTGCTTCTTCCAGGCTTTGAGAAGTCTTACTTGAATCTCCTTTTCGTTCAATATATATCAAGAACGATACCCCAATTAATATGAAGTCTTACTCGAATTAATACACCATGCACATAACTTGTCAGTTTATCCTGTAGAAAGAAAACAGATTTCGTCATTGGCTAACACAATATTAGAGGTTAAAAATGAAAAAAAATCAAGTACAGGTGCCAATTTATGAGTAAACTGTTTACGACTCAATCTAAAATGTTAGCTCATTGCGACACTTTGACCCGCCCATTTCCATATCTAATAAAAAGTCATTAGTAAAGATTGTTTGACTTTCTGCACAAACTGAGAAGAATTTTTTACTTTCTCTTTCTTCTATCGAGCCCACTTCTTGCGTCCCTTTTAGGTATAGGTGGGCCCCCGTATTGCATCGGTGAGTGTACTGGAGCCATGGTGGTGGTGGTTGTTGGCGGCATAGGTGGTGGTAGGAGTGCATTAGATGGTGGAGCAACCGTAGGCTCAAGAAGGGGTCTTAGTAATATATGTTTCAGCCGATTATTTCTCTAGTTTTTCCAAAAATAAAACTGCTGCCTGTGTGTCAACTCCTAAAAAATCCATGACATTTAGAAAAAAAAAGGTCAGAATCACGACAAAAATATTTCATATTATACTAATTTAAAAAATTTCCTTGAATAAATATTTAATATTTTTTCCCAGAAATTCAATCGAAATAACATCCCATGTTTAACACAATACCATCCTAGTTTTTGTTACGAATAAGGACTTTGGGATCACTTATGCTAGAAGAGGCAAAAGTGGTCAAGACTGACTTAACTAAGTTGACTATTCTGGTCAAGGGTAGTTTAGTCTTTTACTTGTAATTCAGTTAGAAGTTGTTGAGCTAGAGTTTGGTTGTTATTAGTCGTCGTAACTCATTCTGTCAGGGATTCAGATATTTTGTAAGAAAACATTGGGAGAGTTTTCCACCTCTCAAAAGTGGAGATTAATAACAACGACCGATTCAATCACTTTGATTCAATCACTTTGATTCAATCACTGTTTGCAATTGTTGCTGAGTTTGGAATAACTCTTCATAAACATAGATCTTTAGGCTCAAAAATAGTTAGTTCTTAATCTGGAATAAGCATATACAAATAACAAAATTGCGGAATTAGTTGAACATATATGTATAGCTAAACAAGTTTTCATCATTAAAAGCCTCAATTCTACATATAAATATATAGAACGGTTCTTCGTTAAACAGGATCAAACGATCTTGAGGCTTAGGTTTTACACACAAAACACGTTAAAACGTGGGTTCCAAGAACATCTAATTCTATGTCATTAGGTTTCTTTATATACTAGAAAACCTAAGACTTACAAGGAAAAGATAATACTAAATCTTTTAAATTCAAACAAGATATGTTAGATCGTAATCAACTAAGATTGAGCTAATTCATGATGATTCAAGGTGAGAAATAGAAGAATTGCTTAAGTGTGTGTGTTCTTGGTGTTTCACTATGTGAGAGTTAATTGAGAGAGATGGAGGGAATGTTGGAGCTTTCAAAAGTGTAATTCAATTAATGAAAGGAAAGCTTACAAATTAAGCCTTAACATAAGGTATTTATACCTCATAGCTAAACAAGCTTAATTAACACTAATTAAGCTTGACTCCATTGACTAAGACTAATGACTACCTCATAACTATTACAACATGTCATAACTAGCCCTCTAACTATTTGATACAATTAAATTGACCCTAACAATCTCCCCCTTTGTATCAATAGTTTGAATTAGCCTGTTCTTGAAATCTTCTTCTCTTAGCAAAGTGTGAAACTGAATTAATCGTTTAAGTAGTTTTGATGTATTATTAGTTCCAGCTTCTGATAATCAGATAAGAATAACACTTTTAATCGGCTTTTCAACCAATATAAAGTATCTCAAAAGATTTCATGGAGTCTTGACTTAATTTGTCTTGATCATTATCCAATCTTGCTCTTTTCGAACTTTTAGTATCTCATCCCTGTCTTCCTTTGTAGAAACTAAATTTTTATCGTTAAGGTTGTTGATCTACAAAATGCCAAAAACTGATATTTATCAAGATTTGAAGATTTGAGAAATGAAACATCAGTTAGGAAAGGAGTTGACTTGGATTTAGATATGTTGGAGATTTAATTTTGGATAGAGATTTGTGAGGATAGGATAATGATGGTTTGTAGTGTGAAAAGAATGATTTGAAAGTTAAAAGTTTTGAATGTGTGTGTGTGTGTGTATGTTTGTATATAGGAAAGAATGATATATACATTTAAGATTTGAATGAATGTGGATGATATGTATTTTGTATGATACAAAATATTTGTACAGTTTTGCTTTTGTATGGATATGAATGTGAATTTGTGGTTTGAATAGAATGATTTGTCAGTTTAAGAATTGAAATGGAAATGTTGAGGATTTGTGAGAAATTTCTGAAGATAAGTCGGTTTCTTTTTCTTCACAAATTATTTCATGTAAATCGACGAAAATGTAGACCCATAGATAGATAGAGTTGTTTGTAGCGGAAGTCTTTTGTTAAAGTTGTGGCTTTGTCGATTTGTGAGTATTGATAATTGTTGTTAGGGATAAAATGTGGATAAGATTTGCGCTCCCCCTCAAACAAACAATTATTCTTTAACAAATCTTCTTCGGTTTCTTGTTTACTCCCCCTTAATCGGTGCATGTGTCTTTTTGATGTGGAGTAAACTGGGCTAATATATTCTCTTAAGTCTTGTAAGCATTTTCTTCATAAACTGAACTTCTTAGTAAATTTTCTCCCCCTCATGATGATTAAGATTTATCGGAATCATCATGAAAAATGCGAAGTTCGTCGAGATGAAATGAAGAAAATCTTCGAAGCCCATGAATACAAATATGATGAATAATGACATATTCATATTTTGAATGAATTAATATACATCATATTGTATTATCGAAAACCGAACCGATGTTGATAACGTAGATATCCGATCAAATAGTTTGGCATTGAATCTCAATGATCAAATCAAATAGGGCAAACCGGGATCACATAGATTACCCGTTAACACAACAGTTACACAAACTGTGTGACCTACGTTCAGTGTTGGAATAGATGATAGCACTGGTAGGATTTCCATTCAATCATCGTGGAATACCAAGAATGTTGGTATCACTATGAATGTTCCGGCTTTATCACAAAGATAAGCTTGGTATTATGCCTTGTGTCCTAAAAGTGTATTGCGGTTCTAGACTCAATTAGTGGACAAACGAAGGCGAGGACTGGAGAGACTTGTCCTCTGTTTCAATATCAACAATCTCCAAGTGAGATGTCGATAGCATATGAGATAATCTCCGTGGAAATGAAACAAGTACTTTTTAAGAAATACTTGAGTAGCTGGGGGGGTTGTGCATTGCATCACTGGGTTCCATGATGTCTTGTTCAATATCAGAGAGCAACACATGCAATCTGATAGAGACGTGGCTACCCGGCTTTTTATCAGTTTGGTAAGGGTTTTTCGTTTTCTTTAACCCTGTCACACCCTCCTCACTCAAGCTTACTTTTTCATTTTTCGACTACTCCCTCATTTCATTTTACCATGTATAGCTGAATTGCACCCCATACTACATTCCCCCTCTCAAATTTTATCTCAGCGCACCCCAATCAAGATCCCGTGATACTTGATTCTGCTCACCTAGACCTATGTACCCTTACATATTGTCCTATATTGTAGGTGGCTCCTGGGGAAGATCATACCGGTTATAGCAGATCATAGGAGTAATTTGAGAGTGAACTATAACGCTCATGTGCAAATTATCAGCATTTATGATGTTACTTTGTAAGAATAACATGGATTTTTCATCGGAAAATGTGTTTCCGGCTTAAGTTGTTGCCTTTATGATTTAAAAATTTAGGCACATCAACTTGAACAATTGAGGAAATACCGGACTCACATAGAGTATCCGTTAACACACGGTATGAATCGATAGTCGTTTGCACAACCATTGATTCAAATGTGTGACCTGCGATTAGAGTTGGCGCAATTTTAGCTCTAGCAGGATTTCCACTCAATCCTCGTGAAACACCAGATTGTGATGCCACTATGAGTGTTCCGATGAATACACGGAGATTCATATTCAATAGTGTATGTGTCCTAAATTGGAAATATTTGTCGATGAGATCTAGACACATTGTGCATTCAATTGAAGACGTAACCCGGGGCAGAAGGTTAATTATTTCAATACCAACATACTCCAAATGAGTAGTCGATAGATTATGTGCTACGTCCCCTGATGAATTGAAACAAATTCCTGTTGAGAGGAATCTGAGTGGTTGGTGGTGGAGTGCAAATGCTTGACTGGGCCAGTTAAGTCTGGTGAATCATTCAACACATGAATGCTCACAATTTAGTGAGGTTGCCCGGTTTATTTTCGGTTTGGATGCACTCAAAGGTGTGTTTTCTTAAAATTATCATGTTTTCACATCACCTTGCACTCACCTAAATCTATACCCTAAGACATATACCCTCACATTTACCAATTTTGGCTAAAAAGTAATTCCCTTGGAAGGTTAGGCCGGTTCTGGTAAACCATGGGAAGATATTGTCGTTTGATAAAAAAAAATTGTTCGATAAAAAAAAATTCAAACGGGTATAAAAATATTGATAAAAGAAAGTTTCTCCCCCTGGAAACATTAATTCTCCCCCTAGAATTAATATTTCTCCCCCTTGACAAAATAAAGAATTTTACAGATTTAGAGGAGTGGGAAAGAATTTTTACAGTTATGTGAAAAACTGGTTAAGAGCGGGTTTCAAGCTTATGTACTTGAAAGCCATTTAATTGAAATGCGAGTTATACACTGAATTATGTATAAGTCAATTGATGAAGCTCGAGTCATATACTGAAGTGTATATAAGTCATACTCCTGCAAAACAAATCAAACAACTTTTGGTACCCATTTTTGTTTGGGTCCGACAATGTTAGTGTGGGAATTAAACCACCGATAAGTTGTATCGATTTGATTTAAAGATTGAGAATTCCAAGAAAAACTGAAACTTGATGTTTCACTTTCAAATAATTTCCGGGGAATTATTTGAGATTTTGGAGTTTTAGGAACCCATATTCCTTTGAAGATCGTTGGAGATTTAGGAGTTGTTTTTGGCACATTAAAAGTTGTTTTAGGTGCCAAGGAAAGTAAATCTTTTCTCGAATATTTTGACGATTTAGTTTTGGAAATGATTTTCTTTGAAGGAATAGAATGTTGTAACACGGTTGATGGTGTAAATTTATCCATTTGAGAATGCTTAAGTCTAGAAGAGGAACCTAATTTATTTGGTGTTTTAGGTGCGGAATTTCCTCTATTAACTTGTTTGAGAGCATTTAATTTCTTATCAGAGTGTAGTGGGACCGTGGATCTCCTAGGCTTAGGCTTGGTAGAGGAATTTACTTGTGATTTCGGTTTAGGTTTAGAATTTCCTCTGTTAATCTGAGTTTGCTTGACTATATATAAATCACGATATGCCATGACAGGAGAAAACATTCTGTTGTTATTACATTTTTTCTTTGCCGTGAAAGGAGAATCTTTTGAGTTAGATTCTAAATTTTGAATTTGTATTTGCAATTGTACTTTCTCTTCATCAAAAGATTTATGTGACTCATCAATTTTATTTTCTAATTCAAAAATTTTGGTTTGTAAAACTGATTTTTCGTTGTCAAAGATTTTAGATTTAAAACTTTCTTCTAGTTTAATTTTCAAACCATCGTTTTCTGTTTGTGTTAAAGAAATATTTGTTTCAAGAGATGTAATTTTATCTAGCAATTTTCCTTTTTCAATATTAAAGATATTGATTTGTTTTTGTACGTCAGATTCAAAATTGCATTCAAGTTGTTTGATTTTATTAGTCAAAATACAATTTTCAGCACAAACAGAATCATATTTTTCGATGTTTAAACTATTAATAGTATTTGTGTCATAAACTTGTTTTGTTAATTCAGCAATTTGAATTTTTAAGTTCTCAGAATTTGTTTCAAAAGTTGTAATTTTTGATTTGAAGTTTGCATTTTCAGATTCAAGAGTTTGAACTTTATCAATTAAAATATCAACTTTGCAATTTTTGAAATATTCATTTAGTTTCTCACTTTTCTCCAATTTTTCTCTGTAGTCGTTACTTAATCGGAGATTCTTAACATTATCATAAAATGATTTTTCAAATAAAGCATAATTGTGTGTACTTGTAGTTTCCCACAACTCAACGGATTCTTTTAATTCACAAATTTCTTTTTGATATTGTAATTGATGAGTTTGTAAACTAGACATTTGCTCTTTTAGCTCCCTGTTTTTATTTAGAAGTGATTTTATTAAATTGTCATCCATTTTAGCTCTTTTATTTTCAAAATGTGATCGTGATAAAACAAATGATAACAATAAAAAAAAATTGATATCAGTTAAGAAAAAATATGAAAGTGATTTTACCTTTTGGGCCGAGCAGATCTTGCCGAACGTTAAAAGTGATTGGGCTTAAATCGTGATTGAGCTTATGATTTAAACTTGAGCCGAACACTTTATTTTGATTAGCTGAACTCTTATCTGATCGAAACAAATTGAGGCCAGTCCAATTTTTGGTATAAGATATCTCGGGGTCTTGAGTCAAATTTTCGGTGTGAGATATCTCAGGGTTTTGAGACAAATTTTGCTGTGTGAGATATCTCAGGGTCTTGAGACAAATCTTTTGGTGTGAGATATCTCACGGTGTGGGATATCTCAGACTTTGTGTGTGAGATATCACAGACTTGAGACAAGTTGTGGGCTTGAGATATCTTTTGGTGTGAGATATCTCAGGGTGTGGGATATCTCAGACTTTGTGTGTGAGATATCACAGACTTGAGACAAGTTGTGGGCTTGAGATATCTTTTGGTGTGAGATATCTCAGGGTGTGGGATATCTCAGACTTTGTGTGTGAGATATCACAGACTTGAGACAAGTTGTGGGCTTGAGATATCTTTTGGTGTGAGATATCTCGTGGGCTTGAGATATCACTTGGTGTGAGATATCTCGTGGGCTTGAGACAAGTTGTGGGCTTGAGATATCTTTTGGTGTGAGATATCTCAGGTTGTGAGACAAATCTTTTGGTGTGAGATATCTCAAAGTCGTGAGACAAATCTTTTGGTGTGAGATATCTCAAGGTCGTGAGACAAATCTTTTGGTGTGAGATATCTCAGGGTTTTGAGACAAAATTTTGGTGTGAGATATCTCAGGGGTTGTGAGACAAATTTTCGGTGTGAGATATCTCAGGGTTTGGGATATCTCAGGGTTTGGGATATCTCAGGGTTTGGGATATCTCAGGGTGTGAGATATCTCAGGGTTTGGGATATCTCAAGGTTAAAGATGTCTCACGTGTTCTTCAAGATGAACGAAGAACAGTAACGTAAAGCTAAACCCAAAAGTTCCACCATTTTGATCATATCTCCCTCAATATGTAACCAAATCGAATGATTCTTTTTGCAAATGATTCTAAATATAATTGCTAACACTTTGATCCGATCAATTTCTTCAATCCATAACACACAAGCTTCGATTCTTCAATTTTCAGCAACTTTTGAACTTTTTCACTTTTTCTCTAAAATCATCAAATTGAAGATCGATTGTTGACGGAATTGATCTGAATTCGATTCTATTCTTCTTAGAAACAATGGAGACACACTATTCAGCACTCAATCCATCGATTTGGAACAAAAAATTACAACATTTAATTTTCATGAAGAACATCAACTTTTTCTTCAAAACTCAGATCTGGATGATTCTAGCTCGAAATTGGATCTTCTCTAAGAGAGATTTTGCTCTGATACCACTTGTTAGATCGTAATCAACTAAGATTGAGCTAATTCATGATGATTCAAGGTGAGAAATAGAAGAATTGCTTAAGTGTGTGTGTTCTTGGTGTTTCACTATGTGAGAGTTAGTTGAGAGAGATGGAGGGAATGTTGGAGCTTTCAAAAGTGTAATTCAATTAATGAAAGGAAAGCTTACAAATTAAGCCTTAACATAAGGTATTTATACCTCATAGCTAAACAAGCTTAATTAACACTAATTAAGCTTGACTCCATTGACTAAGACTAATGACTACCTCATAACTATTACAACATGTCATAACTAGCCCTCTAACTATTTGATACAATTAAATTGACCCTAACAAGATATACTATATCTTTTACAATTATCATTATCTCCTAAATCTTATTTAAATCTTGAACTTCATATCACCGACTTAGGTCCTTGTAGTTTAATAGTTTTAACTAATCAAATCTTTAATGAATATTAATAATAATATTCCTAACAATCTTCCCCTATTTGATTTGACAAAACTTGTAGAATTAGATAAGAATCTTCGAGTCTCTTCCCCATTTTGACATAATCAAATCAATCCGAGAAACTTGAACTTCCCCTTGAATGATCAACACTTTTTCTTCCCCTAAAAGTGTGATATCATTCTTGTGTTCTTCAAGGCTATATTAATTACATTGAAAACCAACTATCTTCTATTTGAAGTTGAAGTAGAAACTCAAACTAAGCATCACATTCCGTCTAAATATAGTAATCAGCAACATCATATCTTGTATGAGGGACTTGCTTATCTTAGCCTTCAACAGATCTTTTCGTTAAGAGTGTTGAATTGCAGTTACAACAATACATAACATCTTATGTAGTAAGACTTTCAACTTCTTCTTCAAATAAAATATAATCACTCTTCTTTTGTAATCAATTGATAAAGATCAAATATGTAACAAAGAAAACTTTCCTTTATCTTCATCATGCCTTCAACCTGTGTGTGTGAATAATGTGATTCGTTTCACATTATTATTAGATACGATCAATAAACCGTAGTATGGAATGAGTATGGTGTGTGTCATGCTTTCCAAAGTATGATGTATCAGTCAAAGAAAAATCAGTAAAAAAATTTCTTCGTTTAGTACTGATTAGTACTGATCAGTCAACGCAGCAGTAGAAAATTCTGATTTTTATTACTGATGTTGATCAGTAGTAAAAATTTGAGCATCGGATCAGTAGTAATCGGATATACTACTGATCAGTTTGGATCAGTAGTAAAATCTGCCGGAATTGTTACTGATCAGTAGTAACATTATAAAGTTCATAGGATCAGTAGTAAAATTGGAACTTTGGGAGCAGTAATAAAACATCAGTAGTATTCTTGATTTTGATTTACTACTGACTAAGACCAGTAGTAAAATTAAGATTGAGATCAGTGGTAAACATACACGTTCATATGTTGTTGGAGCAGCAGTAGTAATCGAGACATTGAGATCAGTAGTAATCTGGTACTGAGATCACCAAATTAGGGTTCCATTGCCCCTTTGTTTCCGATACGTATCTGGCGAATTGCACCGTATTTTCTTTATTTTTAAATATTTATCTTCCTTTTTGGTAGACAAAATACGATAATAATCTTCTGTGCTGAATTCCAAGTCATCTTGTTCTTCACTGTTGGAGGCATCACTTGAGGTTTGAGAGATTGTTGGTGTTGTCTCAAATACACGGATTTCTCGGCCATAATTTTGCTTTGCGACAGCAAGCTTTTCCGTTGCAAGTTGAGCATCCATTAGATCAGCAATGGCAAATCTCCTTCGTTTTATTACTGGTAGAGAATCTGCTAGCATCAATCAACCAAAACCTTTTGGCTCTGTGTCTCTGCCTTTCGCGTCTACTCTATCCTTTGTTTTTTTTTAATGATTTTTTATTTTTCTTATAATCATTGATAGATTCTTGTTTGATTCCAGATCTGAGCCACCGTGCTCTGATACCAATTGCTGAGTTTGGAATAACTCTTCATAAACATAGATCTTTAGGCTCAAGAATAGTTAGTTCTTGATCTGGAATAAGCATATACAAATAACAAAATTGCGGAATTAGTTGAACATATATGTATAGCTAAACAAGTTTTCATCTTAAAAGCCTCAATTCTACATATAAATATATAGAACGGTTCTTCGTTAAACAGGATCAAACGATCTTGAGGCTTAGGTTTTACACACAAAACACGTTAAAACGTGGGTTCCAAGAACATCTAATTCTATGTCATTAGGTTTCTTTATATACTAGAAAACCTAAGACTTACAAGGAAAAGTTAATACTAAATCTTTTAAATTCAAACAAGATATACTATATCTTTTACAATTATCATTATCTCCTAAATCTTATTTAAATCTTGAACTTCATATCACCGACTTAGGTCCTTGTAGTTTAATAGTTTTGACTAATCAAATCTTTAATGAATATTAATAATAATATTCCTAACAATTGTTCTTGTTGATTGACTACCGATCTTAACAGTTTTTAAATTGCACAAAAAGTGTTGGTGGGTCAACTGGTCAACCCGGCCCATATGTAGAAGTTACCCATTTTGACACTTCGACTATACAAGAAATACTCGGAAATATCCTCATTTGGTATCTAATTTTGTGAAAGTTTGAAACTTTCTCCATACTGGAAATGAATATAAGTATTAATTCAAACACTTTAAAATTAAATTTTAATGCAACTTAAATAAATACTGATGAAAAAAGATGAGGAAAAGAAAAAGACGAGTAATTCCAAATGATGTAACCTTATTTACTGGATGTGCCATTGCATTGCGGAAACTTGCCTTTTGTAAAAGTTCCAGAAAATAGAGATAACTAGAAAACGACATCTTCTAAAGCAAAAAGAAATTCTAGCTCAATCAAATTATTAATGGACGGTATTACCCTCACTCCCGACATTTGACTTTTACCAAATGTACTCGTATTAAACATCTCCTTCCAAGATTCACACCTTAAGGTTCAAAATATGAATTAATAATAAGGATTTTGTTAATGACAGTCCTTAGGATTGTCTCTAACGTGCATAAAATGTTTGCACATTTATAAATAGAGTAGTGTTCCTGAAATTTAGGGGGCGGTTTTTACATTATTTTATAATGTCAAAGATCGGATTATGGACCACTTTTATGGACACATGTAGCTAAGTAGCTAACCACTAACAAACACCCACCTACTATATTTATTAGTCTTGAATGGTTTTAGTTATCGGTCAAGTGTTCCTTTACACAAATATCAACACCAAGAGTGGCGGACTTGTGTCAGTAGGGATGACCGCAATAACTTACCAATATTGAATTGATGATACTGAGTTTTCTCGGATCCTAAAAACGGGTACCATATAATGTACCGGATATCATAAGTTGATAATGATTTAGTACGAGACTGGTTCAATTTCAGTACTTGTTTTGAACTAGTGGTTTTACCCCGCGCGTTGCCGCGGGGGATTTTATTGATGATGCTCTACGGCCATTGGAGGTTATTTCGAGAACTGTAGTTGTTGAGGCATTGCAAGAGTCCTCGTAGAAGTTGAGCCGCTACTATTGGGAGTATATTTTTGTTTAAAAACATGTTTAGACAACATCTTTCCTCTTATCGAATGTTGTAACTGCATATTTGTTCTGACAAAAACCAAAAGTCAATATAACATTCAAACCAATCAATTTGTAACTGCATATTTGTTCTGATGATGCTCTACGGGATTTTTAAGAAATCACAAATCAAAACCAAAAAACTAATCCCTGAAATTTGTAACTGCATACATGCATATATATTATTACAAAAGGCAAAAGTCAAACTTGCCTCTAAACCAATTAATTTGATCCCTAATTAGCCTAAAAAGTCAAAAATTATGAGGGGTTTCTAATTAACGACAAAGAAGCCCCATAGACCCGATTTATCATACTCCTCTTATAAACTTTTTTAACTACGCACACATATTTGTTTCTCGTTCTCTATGTTCGATCTAGGCTGCAATAGATGGAAGTTTGCAGGTTTAGAGTGAAATTAAGGTTAATATGTTATTGATGTCTAACATTAATACAATGAATTACAGGATTTTGCATCTCTTAATATATTGCGGTCAAACTGCAATTTAGGAATAGGGTCAAAAAAATACTATTAAGATTGCAGGTATTCAGTTTATCAATAGGGTCAAAATAATTATTTCTCAATAGGGTGAACTGTCAAAAGTCATTCTTCCAGTGTATTTGTAACGACCCGAAATTTGAATAAAATAAATTATGGGAAAAACATGATAAATAAGGATAAATCGTTTAAAACACGTAGGAATTGGTTTCGTGTCATTTGGACATCGTACGAGGAAGTTATGGGCAAAACCGAGTCGTGCAAGAAACGAAAAAGTGCAGCCTGCGCTGCATTGCAAGTTCGCGACGCGAACTTATGTTCGCGAATCGTGAAGTCGAGGCAGGGAAATTGGTAGCTAGCCGTGAAGAGTTCCCGATCCATTCCCGATCGCGAATTATGCGTGTTCATGGAAGTTCGCGACGCGAACTTCTGATGGCGATCGCGAACTGTTGACGAGCAGTATTAAAACGAGTTTGTGCTAGGGTTTCTTCATTTTCCACCCAATTGTGGTGCAGCCGATCCTAGAGAGAGATAGAGGCGATCTTGGAGTTCTTGAGCTCAAATCTTCACCATCTTGAAGGATCTAAACATCAAAGGTAAGATTTCTTGATTGTTGATGTTATCTAGTTAATTATGAACTTTATTTGGGGAAATTTGGTGGTTTGGGTAACCTACCAAGTCATCTTTGGAGAAGATGACTAAGATGAGTGTAGAACACTCTTTGTAAGCTTAAGAACCTTGTGTTCTTCTTGGATCTGGGTTTTTGTTGATAGAAATCTTGAGCTAGGGTTTTGGGGTTTCACCAAGTTGGATGAACTTGGTGTTAAGAATGATGTTATGGAGTTATTGGTAACTAGTTGTGGATAATAACTAGATTTTATGATGATATGGATGATAGGTCAAGAAGACCTAAAGATTGGTGACATTTCACAAATTGGATAGCAAGGATTCGTGTTGATAGACACGATTTGGAGTTAGCTTGGCTAAGGTGAGTACATGTGACTTTTAAACTGGGTACATAGCTAGTAAATGTTTCTATGATCTAATGATTTTGTCGAGTCTTTAAGTAATTTAGTCATTTATGTGTTTTATGATGAATTGCTTGTTTGATAACGAAATGATTGATTGATTGAGAAATGATGGAGCTATAAGCTCATACCGATAAAAGATAAGTAATGATGATGATGATGATGATGTCCCTAGGGCCGTAGTAGATTGGAGGCATTCCGGTTACTACGGTACCTTAAGGTTAGTGGTAGATTGGAGGCATTCCGATTACCCAATACCTATGAGTCCCGGTAGATTGGAGGCATTCCGATTACCGTGGATATGATGGTCCTGATAGATTGGAGGCATTCCGATTATCTTGACATTGGCCAATAATGAAAGTGATAAAGTGACCCAAAACAAACTTAGTAATATTATTTAAGATTAAATGATATTATTTGACTAATTGTTTATCGGGTCTAAAACCCATGTATCTCACGAGACTATTTTGTCTCACGTACTACTTTGTTTTTGGCTATGTACTCAGGTTCAGCATCGATGGATTAGAGGGTCGCGTTAGAAGTGGCCTAGTGTTGATTAACTCGGGAGCTCGTAGGTAGTTCTCGTTTATCCTATGGCTATGATATTATTTTTGTAACACCGGCTTTAATACTCTGATAAACTTTGATGGTTTTGTTAAACCGTATTTTGGGGAAGATCGGAATTGTAATGTTTCTATTTAAAAATATGTTTTAAAAAGTGTTTTGAAAATTGAGGTGTTACAACTTGGTATCAGAGCTATAGTTTAAGTGAATTAGGTTGGATGTCCATCCTAGTCTTAGACTGTAGCAATAGGAATGTAAGATTCCTTGAGATCGATAGGTTGACCTTGAGACTTTATGTTAAGTTTAGGGTTGAACCTAGGGGACCTATGGAAGTTGTTATGCAGTGTGCAATATGAGTCTTTTGAGACCGTTGGGCATTAGTATGATAGGGTCGACCCGTATGAGAAGTGCCATGTTTTGATCTAATTGTGTTGTTTTTGACTGTTGAGCTGACCGTTTGAATCTTGTTTGTTGAATACGTTGGTATGGCGAAAGAATGAATGTGAAAAGTGGACGAGCTCCACTAAATTGGGAAGAGTTATGAATGAGAATGTGAACTAGACTATTGATAACCGTATGATTAAGGGTAGGAGGAATGATCCCAATACCCGTATGAAGGAAGAGTCATCGAATGGCGAAGTCCGTAGTGAGAAGTAGCTACATAAAGAGGTAGCCAGACCTAGTCGGAAGAAATGGAAGGATGTTGTATAAGGTTGTCATAGCATGTAAAACCGTTGAGTAAATCGGAAGTTCTGAACCGGAGGTCACGATTGGTGGATTCGGTGGATTGAGCAAGTGCTAGAGAGTAGCAAGCAAAGAAAGAAAGATATGATAAGTTTGACATCCATATAATTAAAGGGTGAGGCGTTGACACGGTGGAACGTGTAGTATGAAACTTTTGGAAAGAGATTGCGGTACAAAATGTTGTGAAAGGAACTCACGAGTGAGTTGAAAGGGGAAGTCTTCCCGGAAGGAAATCTAGAGGGGGGTTCATGATGCAGCCTCGGAGATCTTAGGTGAAGATTGATGTTATGTGATTATGGCTTAATTGTTTGGTTGTTGCACGAATTGATGCTTTTAGAAATTGGAGACGAGTCGTACGACATGGGGATTTATTTTGGGAATAGTCTTCCCGGTTAGTGATGTGTGTGGAAGCATGTATTGGAAAGGACTATAGACAAGTGTGTCGCATATAGTAAGGATATAAGGGTTGATACTAATATGTAAAAAGGATGAGACACGAGATATGGTGAGTATTTCTAACAGAAATGTAGTAGTACAATGAAGTACTAGGTCTTGATAAGAATTATTACTATGGATGAATTTTTTTTTTGGAATAGGACCCTTGGAAATGGAATTTGGATATTCGGCGGGAATCCGAATAAGTAATGTAATATTATGCGTGAACGGTAAAGGAAAGAATGACTAAGGTATAGTGATGCCTTAGAATTTATGAATGGGAAATATGTGGAAAAGAATAAGTGTAGGGAACGACGAATTTTGATCGTTGAAAATGGTTGAGTAAAAAAAAAATTTGGCATATAGCCATGTCAAGTTTTGTGACAATAACGATGAAGTCGATATGAACGGTAGGAAAACAATTATTGGTTACATGTCATGGTAATGGCACGACGGTATGGGGCATGGGGTAGTGTGAGACTACGAATGGAAAATAAGTATTTTAAGTATCGCGATGTATAAAGACGAGAGTATGGAAAGTTGGGCCAATGTGTGCCAAGTCATGAGTTACAAATGTGGACCGGAGTCGATTGGTCGACTTAAGATGACCGGGTTGACCGGTGAACTATGGTTGAAGGAATAAATTGATAGTTACCCCGGTGGTGACAAAAGATTTGGAAAGTTGATTAATAGGGAAATGAACCGTTTAAGGGTGAATAGTGTGTGAGTGAGACGGTAAATGGGAATCGGAAATTTTATTGGTTACCCGCGAGGTACAATGCTTGTGCATTATATGATGGCCTTAAAGGCATGTGATAATGAAAAAGGTAATGTTATATGAAACGTATTAAGTATTATGTCCGACGAGAAATGTGTGAATATGGAAGAAAATGATAACGCGATGTTATGAAAAAATGTGCTGAATTGCATGGTGAATAAATGGACGATTAAAAAGCGTAAGATAGGGGTAAAGTAAGTGATGTGAAAAGGTGTATACTAGTGAAGTATGCATGGTAGAATAAGAAAGAAATGATGTGATTAGCTCGGGGGATCCCCGGCTACTATGATGTTTGGGGGTGGAATCGGTTGGGCGAATCCCAATGGTTCCATTCCGAGATTGGAGATGTTCCAAACACTGTGACAGCTTGGATCTTGATGGATTGGAGGCTTTCCAGTCATCTTGATGTGATAGTTGATTTATGGATTGTTATGTCCGTATGATAATGTTTATGTATTAATGAGATGAATGTAGGACCATGTGGTTAATTTGTATTGTTATAATTTTACGTGTTAAATAAGAAGTTGGTTTGCTAGTGCGGGTTGCATTAGGTCATGTATGGGTAGGAGATGCCTACGGTTTATAGAATATGAGGAAAGAGAACTCCTAGAGACCAATTTATTACTTGGTAACCTAGATATGGTAAAATTTCGTGAAAATTGTAGAATGTGTTGCGGTAGAGGATCTAATGCCGATGTTTGAGAATAAAAAGTTATGAAATTGATCGGTGGAGTACAAAGATGGTTGAAGGAATACTAAGTGATAGTATGAGTGACCAAATGAAGGTCAAGAAACGGTAAATGTTAGTGTGACCCTTAAGTAAAGGTCCGACTCTCGGATTATTTGGGGAGGACCTTAAGTAAAAAGGAAACGGGAACAATTATTAAGGAAATAATGATGAGTAAAACCGGAAGTGATAAATTGCGGGTAGTACCTCGTGAGTAGAGAATTTATTAGTTGGGAGAAGTATGGTTGACTTTATGCAAAAGTCAAGATTTATCAATTTGTGATTGGTTGACTCATGATGACCGGGTGAAAGAAAAGTTAGAAGTTTTAGTAGTGATAGAATGGATCGAATAAGGACGGTTGATGAATGAGTAGATTGGTGGGAAGCACTAGAAATGATTATGTGTATACCGTGTGGTATAATGTATAAGTAGGAAAATTAAAAGTAAATTGTGAAAGAAAATGATAGCATGATGCTAAGTGTAATAATGCATACATGAATTGTATGCAAGATGTAATAGTTTTGTATGAATCACTTTGGATTGGAGGCTTTCCGATCATTGTGACAGTTTGGGCCCTGATGGATTGGATGCTTTTCGATCATCTCGGTGGCATAGTTAAAGTATGATTTGATGTATCAGGAATGTGAGGTTATATCTGTTGTATGTAGAACTATATGGTTAATTATCATTATAATTTTTTTTTGGAAAATGAGAATTTGGGTTGAAAACGCGGGTCGTGTTTAAGTAGAAGTATGAGTAGGGGATACCCACAAGTTAATGGTTCATGAAAAAGGAATGCTTTAGGAAGCAAAGTGGTTAGTAGCCAATGAGTGGTGAAAGATGTATATCGGGTGATTAGGCCACAATTGGATATAATTGAGGCTCTAGAGCCGGTAATCGGGAAATTCAAGTATGGTATAAGGATGCTTGAAGGAAATTATAAAAGGTATAAGTAATTGGATGAAAGTTAAAAAGTAATAGAGATTTGGTATTGATTTAAATGGAAGTTGTTAATCGATTGTGGAAATCGAAATCGAGGAAAAAGGGAACAATTGAGAAAGGAAATCTAAATAGGAAATCGGGAATGAAAAGTTTGGGAAGCGATGCCTTAGTAATAAAGAATATGTGGAATTTAGCAAGGTAAGTTGACTTTATTCATAAAGTCAAGGTTAGTCAACTAGTAGATTGTTGACTTTGGTCAAAAATTGGATTTTTACTTTCGTTTAAAATGATTAGTCAAGGATAAGGGCATAATGTATCACATATATGTGTGTTTGATAGTGGTGGATTGATTAACGGAAATAATTGTAGTCAAAGGGTGCGACTTTGACCATTGGGTATTTCGAATTGAACCTAGAAATCGAGTATGATTGTTGTTGGACCACGAGTGTAAGATTGATGGTTAAGGAATTGATGATTAATGGAACCACTAATGGATAAGGAAAGTTTCCAAGATATTGTTGACTTTGTGCTTAAGTCAAAGATGAAACAATGTTGACAATTTGGTCAAAGCGAGGGGTTGACTATCATTTTTGGTCAAATGGTTAATAGTAATGATTGGGTCATATCATCCCAATGGGAGTAAGGAGTTTGGTTAAATGATGAGAAAGGTTAAGGTCAAATTGTGAAATTTTGACCCGTTCGGGTATTAAGAACTCAAGTTTGGATCTTTGGCCCGTTTGGGTATAACGGGTCGAGTGGGCGATTAAATGCATAAGTATTATCGAATCATAATTTGGGAGTGGAATGAGGATTGGAAATCCTTGAGTTGATTCCGAGGACGGAATCCTTTTAAGGGGTGGATAGTTGTAACGACCCGAAATTTGAATAAAATAAATTATGGGAAAAATATGATAAATAAGGATAAATCGTTTAAAACACGTAGGAATTGGTTTCGTGTCATTTGGACATCGTACGAGGAAGTTATGGGCAAAACCGAGTCGTGCAAGAAACGAAAAAGTGCAGCCTGCGCTGCATTGCAAGTTCGCGACGCGAACTTATGTTCGCGGATCGTGAAGTCGAGGCAGGGAAATTGGTAGCTAGCCGTGAAGAGTTCCCGATCCATTCCCGATCGTGAATTATGCGTGTTCATGGAAGTTCGCGACGCGAACTTCTGATGGCGATCGCGAACTGTTGACGAGCACTATTAAAACGAGTTTGTGCTAGGGTTTCTTCATTTTCCACCCAATTGTGGTGCAGCCGATCCTAGAGAGAGATAGAGGCGATCTTGGAGTTCTTGAGCTCAAATCTTCACCATCTTGAAGGATCTAAACATCAAAGGTAAGATTTCTTGATTGTTGATGTTATCTAGTTAGTTATGAACTTTATTTGGGGAAATTTGGTGGTTTGGGTAACCTACCATGTCATCTTTGGAGAAGATGACTAAGATGAGTGTAGAACACTCTTTGTAAGATTAAGAACCTTGTGTTCTTCTTGGATCTGGGTTTTTGTTGATAGAAATCTTGAGCTAGGGTTTTGGGGTTTCACCAAGTTGGATGAACTTGGTGTTAAGAATGATGTTATGGAGTTATTGGTAACTAGTTGTGGATAATAACTAGATTTTATGATGATATGGATGATAGGTCAAGAAGACCTAAAGATTGGTGACATTTCACAAATTGGATAGCAAGGATTCGTGTTGATAGACACGATTTGGAGTTAGCTTGGCTAAGGTGAGTACATGTGACTTTTAAACTGGGTACATAGCTAGTAAATGTTTCTATGATCTAATGATTTTGTCGAGTCTTTAAGTAATTTAGTCATTTATGTGTTTTATGATGAATTGCTTGTTTGATAACGAAATGATTGATTGATTGAGAAATGATGGAGCTATAAGCTCATACCGATAAAAGATAAGTAATGATGATGATGACGATGATGTCCCTAGGGCCGTAGTAGATTGGAGGCATTCCGGTTACTACGGTAACTTAAGGTTAGTGGTAGATTGGAGGCATTCCGATTACCCAATACCTATGAGTCCCGGTAGATTGGAGGCATTCCGATTACCGTGGATATGATGGTCCTGATAGATTGGAGGCATTCCGATTATCTTGACATTGGCCAATAATGAAAGTGATAAAGTGACCCAAAACAAATTTAGTAATATTATTTTAAGATTAAATGATATTATTTGACTAATTGTTTATCGGGTCTAAAACCCATGTATCTCACGAGACTATTTTGTCTCACGTACTACTTTGTTTTTGGCTATGTACTCAGGTTCAGCATCGATGGATTAGAGGGTCGCGTTAGAAGTGGCCTAGTGTTGATTAACTCGGGAGCTCGTAGGTAGTTCTCGTTTATCCTATGGCTATGATATTATTTTTGTAACACCGGCTTTAATACTCTGATAAACTTTGATGGTTTTGTTAAACCGTATTTTGGGGAAGATCGGAATTGTAATGTTTCTATTTAAAAATATGTTTTAAAAAGTGTTTTGAAAATTGAGGTGTTACAACTTGGTATCAGAGCTATAGTTTAAGTGAATTAGGTTGGATGTCCATCCTAGTCTTAGACTGTAGCAATAGGAATGTAAGATTCCTTGAGATCGATAGGTTGACCTTGAGACTTTATGTTAAGTTTAGGGTTGAACCTAGGGGACCTATGGAAGTTGTTATGCAGTGTGCAATATGAGTCTTTTGAGACCGTTGGGCATTAGTATGATAGGGTCGACCCGTATGAGAAGTGCCATGCTTTGATCTAATTGTGTTGTTTTTGACTGTTGAGCTGACCGTTTGAATCTTGTTTGTTGAATACGTTGGTATGGCGAAAGAATGAATGTGAAAAGTGGACGAGCTCCACTAAATTGGGAAGAGTTATGAATGAGAATGTGAACTAGACTATTGATAACCGTATGATTAAGGGTAGGAGGAATGATCCCAATACCCGTATGAAGGAAGAGTCATCGAATGGCGAAGTCCGTAGTGAGAAGTAGCTACATAAAGAGGTAGCCAGACCTAGTCGGAAGAAATGGAAGGATGTTGTATAAGGTTGTCATAGCATGTAAAACCGTTGAGTAAATCGGAAGTTCTGAACCGGAGGTCACGATTGGTGGATTCGGTGGATTGAGCAAGTGCTAGAGAGTAGCAAGCGAAGAAAGAAAGATATGATAAGTTTGACATCCATATAATTAAAGGGTGAGGCGTTGACACGGTGGAACGTGTAGTATGAAACTTTTGGAAAGAGATTGCGGTACAAAATGTTGTGAAAGGAACTCACGAGTGAGTTGAAAGGGGAAGTCTTCCCGGAAGGAAATCTAGAGGGGGGTTCATGATGCAGCCTCGGAGATCTTAGGTGAAGATTGATGTTATGTGATTATGGCTTAATTGTTTGGTTGTTGCACGAATTGATGCTTTTAGAAATTGGAGACGAGTCGTACGACATGGGGATTTATTTTGGGAATAGTCTTCCCGGTTAGTGATGTGTGTGGAAGCATGTATTGGAAAGGACTATAGACAAGTGTGTCGCATATAGTAAGGATATAAGGGTTGATACTAATATGTAAAAAGGATGAGACACGAGATATGGTGAGTATTTCTAACAGAAATGTAGTAGTACAATGAAGTACTAGGTCTTGATAAGAATTATTACTATGGATGAATTTTTTTTTTTTGGAATAGGACCCTTGGAAATGGAATTTGGATATTCGGCGGGAATCCGAATAAGTAATGTAATATTATGCGTGAACGGTAAAGGAAAGAATGACTAAGGTATAGTGATGCCTTAGAATTTATGAATGGGAAATATGTGGAAAAGAATAAGTGTCGGGAACGACGAATTTTGATCGTTGAAAATGGTTGAGTAAAAAAAAAATTTGGCATATAGCCATGTCAAGTTTTGTGACAATAACGATGAAGTCGATATGAACGGTAGGAAAACAATTATTGGTTACATGTCATAGTAATGGCACGACGGTATGGGGCATGGGGTAGTGTGAGACTACGAATGGAAAATAAGTATTTTAAGTATCGCGATGTATAAAGACGAGAGTATGGAAAGTTGGGCCAATGTGTGCCAAGTCATGAGTTACAAATGTGGACCGGAGTCGATTGGTCGACTTAAGATGACCGGGTTGACCGGTGAACTATGGTTGAAGGAATAAATTGATAGTTACCCCGGTGGTGACAAAAGATTTGGAAAGTTGATTAATAGGGAAATGAACCGTTTAAGGGTGAATAGTGTGTGAGTGAGACGGTAAATGGGAATCGGAAATTTTATTGGTTACCCGCGAGGTACAATGCTTGTGCATTATATGATGGCCTTAAAGGCATGTGATAATGAAAAAGGTAATGTTATATGAAACGTATTAAGTATTATGTCCGACGAGAAATGTGTGAATATGGAAGAAAATGATAACGCGATGTTATGAAAAAATGTGCTGAATTGCATGGTGAATAAATGGACGATTAAAAAGCGTAAGATAGGGGTAAAGTAAGTGATGTGAAAAGGTGTATACTAGTGAAGTATGCACGGTAGAATAAGAAAGAAATGATGTGATTAGCTCGGGGGATCCCCGGCTACTATGATGTTTGGGGGTGGAATCGGTTGGGCGAATCCCAATGGTTCCATTCCGAGATTGGAGATGTTCCAAACACTGTGACAGCTTGGATCTTGATGGATTGGAGGCTTTCCAGTCATCTTGATGTGATAGTTGATTTATGGATTGTTATGTCCGTATGATAATGTTTATGTATTAATGAGATGAATGTAGGACCATGTGGTTAATTTGTATTGTTATAATTTTACGTGTTAAATAAGAAGTTGGTTTGCTAGTGCGGGTTGCATTAGGTCATGTATGGGTAGGAGATGCCTACGGTTTATAGAATATGAGGAAAGAGAACTCCTAGAGACCAATTTATTACTTGGTAACCTAGATATGGTAAAATTTCGTGAAAATTGTAGAATGTGTTGCGGTAGAGGATCTAATGCCGATGTTTGAGAATAAAAAGTTATGAAATTGATCGGTGGAGTACAAAGATGGTTGAAGGAATACTAAGTGATAGTATGAGTGACCAAATGAAGGTCAAGAAACGGTAAATGTTAGTGTGACCCTTAAGTAAAGGTCCGACTCTCGGATTATTTGGGGAGGACCTTAAGTAAAAAGGAAACGGGAACAATTATTAAGGAAATAATGATGAGTAAAACCGGAAGTGATAAATTGCGGGTAGTACCTCGTGAGTAGAGAATTTATTAGTTGGGAGAAGTATGGTTGACTTTATGCAAAAGTCAAGATTTATCAATTTGTGATTGGTTGACTCATGATGACCGGGTGAAAGAAAAGTTAGAAGTTTTAGTAGTGATAGAATGGATCGAATAAGGACGGTTGATGAATGAGTAGATTGGTGGGAAGCACTAGAAATGATTATGTGTATACCGTGTGGTATAATGTATAAGTAGGAAAATTAAAAGTAAATTGTGAAAGAAAATGATAGCATGATGCTAAGTGTAATAATGCATACATGAATTGTATGCAAGATGTAATAGTTTTGTATGAATCACTTTGGATTGGAGGCTTTCCGATCATTGTGACAGTTTGGGCCCTGATGGATTGGAGGCTTTTCGATCATCTCGGTGGCATAGTTAAAGTATGATTTGATGTATCAGGAATGTGAGGTTATATCTGTTGTATGTAGAACTATATGGTTAATTATCATTATAATTTTTTTTTGGAAAATGAGAATTTGGGTTGAAAACGCGGGTCGTGTTTAAGTAGAAGTATGAGTAGGGGATACCCACAAGTTAATGGTTCATGAAAAAGGAATGCTTTAGGAAGCAAAGTGGTTAGTAGCCAATGAGTGGTGAAAGATGTATATCGGGTGATTAGGCCACAATTGGATATAATTGAGGCTCTAGAGCCGGTAATCGGGAAATTCAAGTATGGTATAAGGATGCTTGAAGGAAATTATAAAAGGTATAAGTAATTGGATGAAAGTTAAAAAGTAATAGAGATTTGGTATTGATTTAAATGGAAGTTGTTAATCGATTGTGGAAATCGAAATCGAGGAAAAAGGGAACAATTGAGAAAGGAAATCTAAATAGGAAATCGGGAATGAAAAGTTTGGGAAGCGATGCCTTAGTAATAAAGAATATGTGGAATTTAGCAAGGTAAGTTGACTTTATTCATAAAGTCAAGGTTAGTCAACTAGTAGATTGTTGACTTTGGTCAAAAATTGGATTTTTACTTTCGTTTAAAATGATTAGTCAAGGATAAGGGCATAATGTATCACATATATGTGTGTTTGATAGTGGTGGATTGATTAACGGAAATAATTGTAGTCAAAGGGTGCGACTTTGACCATTGGGTATTTCGAATTGAACCTAGAAATCGAGTATGATTGTTGTTGGACCACGAGTGTAAGATTGATGGTTAAGGAATTGATGATTAATGGAACCACTAATGGATAAGGAAAGTTTCCAAGATATTGTTGACTTTGTGCTTAAGTCAAAGATGAAACAATGTTGACAATTTGGTCAAAGCGAGGGGTTGACTATCATTTTTGGTCAAATGGTTAATAGTAATGATTGGGTCATATCATCCCAATGGGAGTAAGGAGTTTGGTTAAATGATGAGAAAGGTTAAGGTCAAATTGTGAAATTTTGACCCGTTCGGGTATTAAGAACTCAAGTTTGGATCTTTGGCCCGTTTGGGTATAACGGGTCGAGTGGGCGATTAAATGCATAAGTATTATCGAATCATAATTTGGGAGTGGAATGAGGATTGGAAATCCTTGAGTTGA
Source organism: Calendula officinalis (assembly GCA_963853835.1). Taxonomy (NCBI): domain Eukaryota; kingdom Viridiplantae; phylum Streptophyta; class Magnoliopsida; order Asterales; family Asteraceae; genus Calendula; species Calendula officinalis. The sequence goes on from OY970822.1 coordinate 31,034,390, forward strand.
TTCCGAGGACGGAATCCTTTTAAGGGGTGGATAGTTGTAACGACCCGAAATTTGAATAAAATAAATTATGGGAAAAATATGATAAATAAGGATAAATCGTTTAAAACACGTAGGAATTGGTTTCGTGTCATTTGGACATCGTACGAGGAAGTTATGGGCAAAACCGAGTCGTGCAAGAAACGAAAAAGTGCAGCCTGCGCTGCATTGCAAGTTCACGACGCGAACTTATGTTCGCGGATCGTGAAGTCGAGGCAGGGAAATTGGTAGCTAGCCGTGAAGAGTTCCCGATCCATTCCCGATCGCGAATTATGCGTGTTCATGGAAGTTCGCGACGCGAACTTCTGATGGCGATCGCGAACTGTTGACGAGCAGTATTAAAACGAGTTTGTGCTAGGGTTTCTTCATTTTCCACCCAATTGTGGTGCAGCCGATCCTAGAGAGAGATAGAGGCGATCTTGGAGTTCTTGAGCTCAAATCTTCACCATCTTGAAGGATCTAAACATCAAAGGTAAGATTTCTTGATTGTTGATGTTATCTAGTTAGTTATGAACTTTATTTGGGGAAATTTGGTGGTTTGGGTAACCTACCAAGTCATCTTTGGAGAAGATGACTAAGATGAGTGTAGAACACTCTTTGTAAGCTTAAGAACCTTGTGTTCTTCTTGGATCTGGGTTTTTGTTGATAGAAATCTTGAGCTAGGGTTTTGGGGTTTCACCAAGTTGGATGAACTTGGTGTTAAGAATGATGTTATGGAGTTATTGGTAACTAGTTGTGGATAATAACTAGATTTTATGATGATATGGATGATAGGTCAAGAAGACCTAAAGATTGGTGACATTTCACAAATTGGATAGCAAGGATTCGTGTTGATAGACACGATTTGGAGTTAGCTTGGCTAAGGTGAGTACATGTGACTTTTAAACTGGGTACATAGCTAGTAAATGTTTCTATGATCTAATGATTTTGTCGAGTCTTTAAGTAATTTAGTCATTTATGTGTTTTATGATGAATTGCTTGTTTGATAACGAAATGATTGATTGATTGAGAAATGATGGAGCTATAAGCTCATACCGATAAAAGATAAGTAATGATGATGATGACGATGATGTCCCTAGGGCCGTAGTAGATTGGAGGCATTCCGGTTACTACGGTACCTTAAGGTTAGTGGTAGATTGGAGGCATTCCGATTACCCAATACCTATGAGTCCCGGTAGATTGGAGGCATTCCGATTACCGTGGATATGATGGTCCTGATAGATTGGAGGCATTCCGATTATCTTGACATTGGCCAATAATGAAAGTGATAAAGTGACCCAAAACAAACTTAGTAATATTATTTTAAGATTAAATGATATTATTTGACTAATTGTTTATCGGGTCTAAAACCCATGTATCTCACGAGACTATTTTGTCTCACGTACTACTTTGTTTTTGGCTATGTACTCAGGTTCAGCATCGATGGATTAGAGGGTCGCGTTAGAAGTGGCCTAGTGTTGATTAACTCGGGAGCTCGTAGGTAGTTCTCGTTTATCCTATGGCTATGATATTATTTTTGTAACACCGGCTTTAATACTCTGATAAACTTTGATGGTTTTGTTAAACCGTATTTTGGGGAAGATCGGAATTGTAATGTTTCTATTTAAAAATATGTTTTAAAAAGTGTTTTGAAAATTGAGGTGTTACAGTATTATTAATGAAAATCCCCTCCTAAATCATTTAACCTAGAAAAGATAATTTATTATAGAAATAACATATTTTACATAATCATATTATACATTCTAATTATTTATAAAAAATATAGGAATTTTGGACTAAAAATAAGACAAAAAGTGCTACATATCAAATAAACATTGGTATCCAATGATGGAATGGGAAGTGGTTTATGCCTTAATTGCATAACATCACGATCACATGATTTAATGAACTATTTTCCAAGCTTGCAAACCCGATTCAGCCTCATTAATTAACATGCTCAACACGTGCCATGATTTAGCTGGTAAACGTTGGTCTAGTACTCTAGTTTCTTTGCTATTGACTTTTATAAGGTATTTGTGATACTTATGCTTATTTTACTAATTTTAATCTAAATCATTTAGTTGCTACTGTAGATATGGCTATTGGACAGCGTGTTTGTGGTTGTAATACCATTTCAGCATGCAGGGTAAGTTTTATTGTCTACATTCCTAGTCAACTAAGTTGGCATTAACAAAGGAGAATCACAGTCAACCTAACGGCAATGTTTCTAATAGTTCTTTTGCAATTCCAGAAATTGATTCAACAGTTGGTGTATTGGCAACGGGTTTTTGACCCAATCGTAAATCCTGTGATATTGACCTGCTTGAAGAGATGCTAAGGTGCTTTTGAAATTTATATCAATATGTACTACTCGATCTCTATATGAATAAACATAGATTTACTAATCCTTAATAGACAGAAAGTTGATCATTAAAAAGACAGAACTTAAAGAAATAACTAATGGATGAGGCTTACCTTTAGATGCAGGAACTGTAATTCCAAAAGCAGAATACCAAATGTTAAAAGGTATGTAATTTCATGATTGAAATTGTGTTGTGTATAAATGTCTTTGCAGGAATAAGCATGAAGTGTTAATTGAAGAAGTTGAAGGTATGTATTTGTTATTGTATATTTTCTATTTTGTATAAAGTTGTTGATTGCAGGTGTTAAAGGTTTATAGTATAGGGTCTTATTTGTAATATTCGAATAGGTTAGATATTTGTATAAGAGAGAGAAGGTGTGGTTGTTGAGATCAGTTCAGATATCGAAATATACTTTCTTCTCCGTTTCCTTCTCTCTCGTTTTAGGGTTAGATTTAAGATCTTCAAGGTTTGTTTGAAGATCTTATTCTGCGTTTGTGTGTGAGAGATTTTGTAGTGAGTTTTGATTTGTATTCGTATTATTAACCATTGCATCAATAAGAATGCATTGTTTGGCTTGATCTGAGTTGTTCATATTGTCAATCTGTTAGATCTGTATATTTCTTCATGGTATCAGAGCTACGTTCGCTCTGATCGTATGAGTTCTTATTGAATCATACGATTTTTCGTTAATCGATTGATATCATTTTTTTTCATCCTAGGGTTTCGGATCGGCTCGTTGGCTCTTCGAAGGAATCGATTTCTCATCGGTTATTCTTTGAAGGTCAGATCTCGATCTTCGTCTCCTCTCTCTATATCGATCGTGGATCTATATTGTTCGACTCAGGAAAGTTAGGGTTTCTGATTCTCGATCTGTTCGCGATAAAACAGAGAAATTATATCTCTATCTCTTGTTCCTGTACGGATCTGTATTGGTTGATTCTTCAGATCTTGAAGAATCCTCTGTATAAAGTAAGTAAGCCTTTACTCTATACTGTTACTTCATTCCGCTGTTGTTATTTTTCGCTGCGATTGGTGGATTTTTCTCTGGTATTCTATTTGAAGAACTTGGTGGGCTTAATCACTGTAAGTTTTTCTATTCCTACTCTGAGGTCGTAGCAAGTAACCTTGTTGATTGGAGGGCTCTGAGATACAAGGAGCTTGACCTACACCAGAGATCTCTCGTATTATCTGTTAATCATTTTAATTGTTGTTGTTTTTTGTCTAACTGTTTTCTGGTAGAAGAGAAGGATCCTTGATACAGCTTGTCCAAACTCCTATTGAGAGTTTTTGGAATCTGGCTCCCTGCTTGGTTTTCCTTTTAGGTGTTGTTTATTCTGTTGATTGGTTTTGTGTTCTTCTCTTATTGTTGATTACTTGTGTGTGTTCTATCTGTTTGGTAGAGATATGGGTGATGATAATCAAATTACGCTTATTAACAAACTTGATTTTAGTGATCCGTTATATTTGCATGCTAGTGACACAACTGGTTCTCCGTTAATTTCTTTAAAACTAAAGGGTACAGAAAATTATAATGTGTGGTCTAGGGCAATATTATTAGCTCTTGAGACTAAAAATAAAATTGGTTTTGTTGATGGTACATGTGTGAAAAGTTTGACTAATGAGGTTCTTGCTAGGCAGTGGGATAGGTGCAATTCTGTTGTTCTTTCGTGGATTTTAGGTTGTGTATCTGATGAACTGTTTGCTGGACAAATTTTTAATACCAATTCTGCTATTGTTTGGAATGAGTTAAAAGAAACTTATAGTAAGGTAGATGGGTCAATTGTGTTTAACATTCATCATGAAATTAATACTCTAAAGCAAAATGGTACTCATATATCTGTGTATTATCACAAACTGAATTCTTTGTGGAAACAATTTGATGCTATAGTTGAACTTCCTAATTGTACTTGCAATGCTAATGCTGTCCTTAATAACCATAATAAATTTCTTAAACTCATGCAGTTCTTAATGGGTCTAGATGAATGCTATGTGTCTATTAGAAGTAATTTGTTATCTAGAGAACCTATACCTGATGTTAAGGCTGCATATGCTATAATTTCCAGAGAAGAGTCACATATAGGAGTGTCTAGTCATGATAATCTGAATAAACAGTCTACTACTGCTTTTATGACTCAATATGGTAATAAGAAAAAATTTAACAAAAATTCTAATAAAGTTTGTACTAATTGTAATCAAACTGGTCATACTGTTGAGCGTTGTTTTGAACTCGTTGGTTATCCTTCTTATTATAAAAAGAAAACTAATTTTCAAAAAGGGAAAAATGTTTCTAATCAAACCAGTGCTTCTGAAAAGGGTTTTGATGAAGGTCCTTCTACTCCTTTCACAAGTGAACAAATACAAAAATAATGTCATTGATTAGTGAGAAGTCTGTTCCTAGCACCTCTAATTTGCAGTCTAATATGTCAGGTACTTTCTACAATTACAGTACTATTTTCAATAAAAATTTCAATACATTTTTCAATGCTAATATTTGTTTAAAAACAAATGAGTCCAGTTCTAGTTGGATTGTTGACTCTGGTGCGAATCAACACATGACAGGATCTCTTAGAGGTCTTGACAATATTGTTGAGGTTGCAGATTTAAAAATATCTGTGTCTCATCCAAATGGAACTCAAGCTTTTATTAAACATATTGGTAATATGAAATTAAATGAAAAAATTACCTTGTATGATGTACTTGTTATACCTGAATACTGTGTTAGTTTGTTATCTGTTCAGAAGCTTGCTAGAGATAGTAAGCTGTTTATTGGTTTTGATGAGTCAAATTGCTATGTTCAGGATTTGAAAGCAAAGATAACAGTGGGGACTGGTAAAGAATGTGGTGGTTTGTATATGCTAAATGTAAGTAAAACTGTTAATACTTGCAATTCTGTGTCTCTATGTTATTTGTCTAAGTCTTTGTGGCATAGTAGACTTGGTCATCCTGCTGATCCTGTTTTAGATATCCTTAGTAATAAACTGAACTTTGATAAACAATCTGTGGTTTCTCCTTGTGATATATGTCATAAGGCTAAACAAACTAGGGAACCTTTTCCTATTAGTAGTCATAAAACTGAATGTATTGGTGATATTGTTCATATTGATGTTTGGGGTCCTTATAGGGCTGTAAGCAGAGATGGTTTCAGATTTTTTTTAACAATTGTTGATGATTATACTAGAGCTGTTTGGGTCTATTTACTTAAGTCAAAAACTGAAGTATTTGATCAAATAGTTGAATTTTTCTTTTTAATCAAAAATCAGTTTAATAAAAATGTTAAAGTGTTTAGGTCTGATAATGGAACTGAGTTTGTAAATTCAAATATGTTAAATTTTTGCAAAAATAATGGAATTGTTGATCAAACTACTTGTGCTTACACCCCTCAACAAAATGGGATTGTAGAACGGAAACATCGACACCTTTTAAATGTTGCTAGGTCTCTTCTGTTTCAGGGGGGAATTCCTCTTTCTTTTTGGTCTGATTGTATTTTAACTGCTGTTCATTTAATTAACAAGATTCCTTCGTCTGTGCTAAATGGTAGGTCCCCTTATGAGTTAGTTTATAATAAGCAACCTTCCCTAGATCATTTAAGATGTTTTGGGTGTTTATGTTTTTCAAAAATTTTGAATGATAATGATAAGTTTAGTAGTAAATCTGAAAAATGTGTTCTAATTGGGTATGGTTCAAAAATAAAAGGTTATAAATTGTGGAGTCTTGATCATAAAAAGATTCTATTTTCTAGAGATGTAAAATTTTATGAAACTGTGTTTCCTTATAAAATGAATGGTAATGATCAAGAGTTCAATTTTTTAAATAACAATGATATAAATCATTTAAATTTTTTTGACTTAAATAATTTTGAAACTCATGAAAATCAGTTTGTGCCCAATAATGAGGGGAGGGTTTCACAGGAAAATGTTGGGAGGATGGGTGTCCCTAGTAGTTCTAGAAGAAATGACAGTGTAGATATTACCACTACATCATCTAGTGATGAAAGTAGGAGGATGTGTGTCCCTGGGAATTCTGATAGGAATGCTAGAGTAGATACTACCACTGATAATTCCAATGTTGATAATATGACTCCTGAGGGTCAGTCATCTGATATGCAAACTGATAATCTGAGAAGGTCTACAAGACCAAGTGTTTTACCTAAAAAATTTGGTGATTTTGTCTTAAACAATAAAGCTAAATATGATTTAAACAAAGTTGTTAGCTATTCTAGTCTGACAGAAGATAATTTTTGTTTTGTTACTAGCTTAAATAAGTCTTATGAACCTAACTGTTACAAAGAAGCATCTCTTGATACTAATTGGATTAATGCTATGAATCTTGAAATGGAAGCCTTATATAGAAATAATACTTGGGTTATAACTGATTTACCTCCTGGTAGAAAACCTATAGGATGTAGATGGATATATAAAATTAAGTATAAATCTAATGGTGAAATTGATAGATATAAAGCTAGGTTAGTAGCTAAAGGTTATAATCAAAGAGAAGGTGTTGATTTTGATGAGACTTTCTCTCCTGTGGTCAAAATGATTACTGTTAGATGTGTTATCAGTATGGCTGTTGAATATGATTGGAAATTGTTTCAATTGGATGTTAATAATGCTTTTCTATATGGAGATTTATGTGAAGATGTTTATATGACATTACCTGAAGGATATTTTGATAATAGCAAAAATAAGGTGTGTAAATTAGTCAAATCCTTATATGGTCTTAAACAAGCTCCTAGGAAATGGAATGAAAAATTAACCCAAACTTTAATTAAACATGGTTTTGAACAAAGTTTAAATGATTTTTCCTTGTTTATTAAGAAACAACATAATAGTGTGATCATTTTGTTGGTGTATGTAGATGATATTGTTGTCACTGGAAATGATGTTAATGAAATTGAAAAATTTAAAGTGTTTTTAAATACACAGTTCATGATAAAAGACCTTGGAGAATTGCAATATTTTTTAGGGATTGAAGTGTTAAAAACTGAAACTGGGTTGTGTATGAGTCAAAGAAAATATGCATTAGAATTGTTAGCTGAGTTTGGATTAACTGCTTGTAAACCTGTTAATACTCCTATTGAAGCTAATTTGGTTATTTCTGATGCTAATAATTCTAAGAAAGATGACTTGCCTCTTAAAAATTTAACAGAATATCAAAGATTAATAGGGAAGTTGATTTATTTGACTTTGACTCGACCTGATATTTCATTTGATGTGCACTGTTTGAGTCAATTTATGCATCAACCGTTACAGTCTCATTTGAATCTAGCAATTAGAGTTCTGAGGTATATTAAGGGTGCTCCGGGTAAAGGAGTGTTGTTTAGTAAGGGTAAAAATTTCAAGTTAAAGGCCTTTGTTGATTCAGATTGGGGAAAGTGTTTGTCTACAAGAAAATCTGTAACTGGATATTCTGTGTTTTTGGGTGATTGTTTAGTTGCCTGGAAAAGTAAGAAACAACAGACTGTTTCTAGGTCAACTGCTGAGGCTGAATATAGAGCCTTAGGTTCAGTTGTTTGTGAAGTAGTTTGGATTGAAAAATTACTTACTGAACTTGGAATAATAAAACTTTTACCTGTTGATGTTTATTGTGACAATAAAGCTGCTATTCTGATTTCTGCAAATCCAGTATATCATGATAGAACTAAGCATTTTGAAATTGATCTGCATTATGTTAGAATCAAGGCATGTGCAGGTGTTGTGAAAATTATTAAAATAGATTCTGCTAACAATCCTGCAGATTTGTTTACTAAAGGGTTGCCTTCCAAGCCACATGAATTTTTTTGCAGGCATTTGAAACTTTTTGATGTATTTCAACCATGATATTAAGGGGGGATGTTAAAAGGTATGTAATTTCATGATTGAAATTGTGTTGTGTATAAATGTCTTTGCAGGAATAAGCATGAAGTGTTAATTGAAGAAGTTGAAGGTATGTATTTGTTATTGTATATTTTCTATTTTGTATAAAGTTGTTGATTGCAGGTGTTAAAGGTTTATAGTATAGGGTCTTATTTGTAATATTCGAATAGATTAGATATTTGTATAAGAGAGAGAAGGTGTGGTTGTTGAGATCAGTTCAGATATCGAAATATACTTTCTTCTCCGTTTCCTTCTCTCTCGTTTTAGGGTTAGATTTAAGATCTTCAAGGTTTGTTTGAAGATCTTATTCTGCGTTTGTGTGTGAGAGATTTTGTAGTGAGTTTTGATTTGTATTCGTATTATTAACCATTGCATCAATAAGAATGCATTGTTTGGCTTGATCTGAGTTGTTCATATTGTCAATCTGTTAGATCTGTATATTTCTTCACCAAATTCTGGAAATTGTGCTTTAAAGAGGTAGGTACCGTGTTGATTGAGATTGGGAACTCCAATTAAAGAATATGAACCCCAAATTCAAAACTTCAAACCGAGTCAGGAACCTTACCCCAAACTGAAGAGAGAAACTTCAAAATCGAAATTGAAATTTTGAAAATAAAAAATCTGAAAATTGAACCGCCAAATTCGAAAAGTTGAGCCAAACTCACCTGAAGAAGATGACTGTAGCAGGAAATTTAAAATCGAAACCCCAAAATCGAAACCCTAATTTTAAAAAAGAGAAAGGTAAAGAAAACTGAACCCCAAATTCAGAAGGTGGGTGAAAATTACCTGAACAGCTGAAGCAACAGGATTCAAAATCAAAACCCTAAACCCTAATTATATATAAAAAAGAGAGCATTAATTTAATTGAAGTAAAAGAAGAATTAAGAAATGCAGTCGATGAGTATGAAAGAAACAGGTTTTGTAGGTAGACCTAGGAGTCGTAAGAGGTGTGGGTAGAGACAGATGGCAATCGTATTGAAGCGGCCAAGCAGGAGGTGGATTGAGCGGCCAAGCAGGAGGTGGGTTGCATCCGATGGTTGTGTCACTATTCATTCAATGTAAAATGTTATATAGTAAATGTGGATACCTGTGATATCATATTCCAACAATAAGCAGATATTAATTAATAAAGTTTTAAAATGAAAAATAACGAGTCTAGATATAAATATTCACAAATTTACATAATATATTTTATGTATTCTGGTTGTTGCCAGTATTGAAGGTACTTCAAGTAGCCAATGAAAGCTTCATCTTCAAAATAACGGTTCTGAGCTAAATCTGCATTACAACTTTTAACTGTTAATTATATTAGTATTATTTTTCCCAATAAACAAACGTATTAGCTCATTTTATCTGTTGTTTCCATAACCAACGAAATATTTCAAACTCTCAATCAAATTATTATCTGATTATTGCAAACTTACAGCGAATATAAGTTGGATTTGCAAGACATTGCACAAATTCTAGTTCAAGCAAAAATCTTTGTCTCCCATCATCTGGATCCTTGTATACTTTTTTAGGTCTAAAACATGTTATCTCATATGCTAATTTATGCAAACGGAATAATACATATCAAAAATACATTGAAGCTTACGAGGTGTGATTATCTGAGTCATCACTTTCTTGACCCGAAGCCATGCAGTTGTTGACCTACAATTTCAAGATAGTGGCATTTACAACATTAGAAAGTTGAAATAAACTATTTGCAACATTAGAAAGTTTCAATTCATGGAGTAGAAATCGGATGAATTTATACATTGCGATCAACCAAACCGAAAAGGTTAACATGATAATTAATGTGTTTAGCAATTTCCTCAATTAATTTAAAGATGGAAGCATTCCTTTCATATGATAAGACGCAACCGATTCGGGTATATCAAAGAAGGAACAGGAAAGGTGGTGGTGCAACACAAGCAAATGGGCAAGGCAACATCTGAAAGATGGAAGCATTCCTTTCATATCCCCAAAACATAAAATCACATAAAACAAAAATGGCTTCTTGTAATAACTTTAAGAATGATATATAAACTTAATAATCCTGTTTCCTAAATCCCAATCATAATCCATTATTCGAAGTCACTTGCACATATATATAGTATGACAATCTCCGATTTTAATTTAGGGTTTTAACTCAAATTCTAATGTAGCAGTAATATGTTACGATCCCACGCCAAAGTATAAACCAAGTAGTGACTTATAAGTCTAGGTGTCCCCTCCCCCTTCAAGCTAGCTTTTGGGAGTGAGTTCTATACTTAGACTAATGAGCATGCTGCGAGCCTACTATGGGATGGGTTGATATCATAATATCACAGTTCACGATTTCAATTACGGTTTTACCTCCAAATTCGGAGTTTCAGTATCCAAATTGACCTTTACCAACATACGGTGAACAATAAATTAAAATCAAATCCACATTCTTCAAGTTCATTCACAAGTTTTAAAAGTAACAAACAAAATTAAAAACAAAAAAAAGAGCTAATGAGATATATAAACTACCGATTTTGAGTGAAGATGCTCTAGTTGCCGGTGCCGTCACATCCCGGAGTGTATCCGAGGCCGGAGAATCTATCAACGATCACCGTAAAGTGTGAAGGGCCAGGAATAGGTCAACTAAAACAATTGACCAAAGCCTGAAAACCAAATTTCCAAAAATACCCCTATAAATAAAAAAATAACAATATCAACCCTTCATCATCTCCTTTTTCAATCATCGATCAACAACCCATCTCTCATAATCATACTGCGTCTTTTGCACAGACAGATCGGCCTGTAAAGCTATGGATCACACGGCGGAGCAAGATCAAGAGCACGAAGTTTACGGCGGAGATATACCAGATGAAGGAGAAATGGATGCCGATATCGAGATGTCGAGGAACGAAACGGAAGGCGATGAATACAATAACTCAAAGGTCTGTATTAGGTTATTTCAATGTCTGTGTTCTGGAGCTTGTTGTTTGTGGATTCAATGCGTTCGTGTGAAGTGAGTTTAAGCCCTAAGTTAATTTCAGAATTTTTTTTGTTTGTTTGTGAATTTAGGATTTAGAGGATATGAAGAAGAGACTGAAGGAGATTGAAGAAGAAGCAGGAGCTCTTCGAGAAATGCAAGCTAAAGTTGAGAAGGAAATGGGCTCCGTTCAAGGTCTTTGTTCAAATTTTGCTATTTTTGCTTATAAAATGTTTGTGTATCCTGAGATGATTTTGTTATATCTACCTTTGTTCCATTTGTTTTCATATATTTTACCTGAATTAGAGTTTGGTGAGTGTGATTACAGAATGATGTTTGGTTGTAATTGCTGTTAATAATTCATTATTGTTATTCTCTAGGAGAAGTGCAGAACATAGCAGATACTGTAAAAGTGAATACAATGCTAAATGTTATCACATTCTTATAATTCTTTTTATTGTGTGCATGATTAGATGATTCTGCTGGTGCTTCTGCTACCCAGGCTGAAAAAGAGGAGGCAGATGCTCGTTCAGTTTATGTTGGTAATGTGAGATTTTATGACCTTTCACTGTATTTTATTTTGCACTTGACTTGAAAAACTTAGGAAATTTTTGGTGTGTTCTATCATCTATGGAGTAACTTTATTTGAAAAAGTAGGAATTTATTATTGATTCTTTATCATTATTCTAGATAATTGGAGTAACACATGTTGTAAATTTCAGGTAGACTATGCATGTACACCTGAAGAAGTTCAACAGCATTTTCAATCATGTGGAACAGTAAACAGGGTAACAATATTAACTGACAAATTTGGTCAACCAAAAGGTTTTGCATATGTGGAATTTGTGGAACTTGAAGCTGTTCAAAATGCTGTCCTTTTAAATGAATCAGAGTTGCATGGTCGTCAACTCAAGGTCTTAACTAACTAACTATATTAGTTTAATTCAATTTAAAATATTACTAAATCTTATTTTCAGTTTTTTCACAAGTGAATTTTTGCAAGTTGTTCAGGTTGCTGCCAAACGAACCAATGTTCCTGGAATGAAACAATTTAGAGGCAGACGGGCCAGCCCGTTTCATTCACGAAGGCCTTACATGGTGGGCCCACCAATGTACTCTCCATATGGTTACGGGTATGTGTCAGAATCTACATTACGCATTTTTATAATTTTAAATCATCTTGTGGTGTAGTAACTTAGTTTATATAAGTAAGATGACTATTTCATTATATTAATAATATTTCAGGGAGTAAATAATTAGGTTATGTCTTTCTAATAGTTCTTTTACGGGCTTAGGGTATGTGATAACCTATAGCTGGAAATTTAGAAATATACTGTAAGCCGTTATTTGTTATAGTAGGTTAAATATCATTACAGTAGATAATTAGGTTATTGAAGGTTTAGGATCTACTTTTGGATATTAGTTCAATACAAGCGGCAAAGAAAACTGATTATTTAAAAAAAATAAATAGAAAGTACTGATTTTTCTGCTCTTTTTTAGTCTATTTTAACTACTTTTCATTTACATTTCTGTCGTTAGGATTTTATCTAAAAATATTTTTTTTAAGGGGTAATATTTTTTTTTATATTAAATTACAAATAATCTATAAAATAATTATTCTAGTTGATTATCAATTAGTTTTTATTTTTACAGTTTATACTTTTAATAATATACAAGATTGCCCTTTTCGGTAACTTTATCTATTATTCACTTAAACAATCAAAATTTGTCAAACACTTTGTCTGATACCATTTTCAGCAGCCTGTTCTATCGCAGCCAATTTATCTGGTTTTTCAATATTATCTAATCTGTTTCAAAATGCACCTCCAAACACCCCAAAGTTTTGAACTTCTATATTTTGGAGTAAATTACAAAAATAGTCCCTGTGGTTTGCTATTTTGGTCCCTCAATTTTAATTACTAGATATTTTCAAGAGATTAGTGTGCTACATTTACTATGTAGTTAATATCATCTTAAATTCATAAACCAACGTATGTATGTTGTTATAATTGTGCAGAAGGATCCCACGGGCTAGGAGACCAATGCGGTACCGACCATATTAATCAACTTCCCAAGTGATTTTCTAGTAATAGACAATGTCTTACGTAGTTTTAGATCATGTATCACTATGTACAATTGTTTGCATTACCAAATCTCCTAAATTTCTTTTTAACTTTATTTTTCAACATCTCTATTGCATGCACTTTAACATGCTTCTAAACCCACAACTAATAGTCTAAAAAATGTACTTCGAGAGGTATCCATTGAGTTTGGGGGAAATAGAGATAACGAGTTTTAGGTTTATTCATATATGAATAAGTATTATTCACGTATGAGTAGACGAGATTGTTTGGTTTATTTATATATATGAATAAGTATTATTCATGTATGATTATATAAGACTAGATTGTTTTATTCATATATAATTTGTCAAGATGAGTGGCTAAGATTTCATCTCAACCTCTACCTTATAATTTCAACTCACTGGAACCAACTTCTACATAAGAACTTAAGCTCAACAATCAAAAGCTCGAATTCGACTCGTTAAATTTTGTAAGCTCGTTGTTTGGGCTCGATCACTCGAACTCAATTAAGCTGAGCTTGAACTTGAGTTGCTTGATACAAGCTTGACTTATTTGCCGCATATGTGTGGAAACAAACCTAATGTCTACCTTTTTTATTCATACATTTGGTGGCAAACAAAAATAAAATCAAAACCAATTGTACATATATACACTCTCTCTACAATATTTGCAAAATATATAAATACAACTAAATCTTGAACCTAAGCTTGAGGTAATTTTGGAGGTGGAAGAAGCCATTTACTAGCCTCGAGGTAAGAAAGGGTGAGAAAGGTCTTTGCTTCTTTATCTGTTAGGTGTTTCAGAAAATCTTCTCTACCAACTACATCCGAACCTTGTCCCGTGTTTTTATATTCTCCAAAGTATAGGTTCCTACACAACACCGCCATTAATTTACATTAAAAAACAACCATAAAGTAGTTTCATGACAGATAAAAGTAATTGAGATGTTATGCAAACTTACTTTTTTGGTAATGGTTGATTATTAGAGCTCCATCCTTTAGGGTCAACAATTGGGCCCAAATGCGAATAAGCAAACACCACCTTTGAATACTTCTTCCAAGCTCTTCCCAAGTACCATCCCTGCCCGACTCCCGTGACCGGACAATGCACGAAAACGTACCCGGTCTCACTTTCATCCATTTCTCGAGCATGTGCGGTTATCCATGTTTCCGTTTCCCCCGAAATGCAATGGATCTCCGTGTTCTGCATAAGATTTTAATAAAATATAGAGAAATGATATTGAGTCCTATTATTTGTGCCTACCCATGGTCCTACCGTCTTCTAAGCTTAATATGTGTTATCCACTAATTATCTTTCCTCATATGATCCTTTGATTTCGACACTTGTCATGATCAAATTGGTAGACACATGAATACTTGAGTAGGCAAAAATGGTAGGCCTCATTACCATTTCTCTATAATATATGCGACGAATGCTTAAGTTTAATAGAATGGTTAGGAGCTTTGACTTACCAGATAGATGGATTTTGCGTTACCGAAGATGAAATCAGCAGTGCCTTCAATGTAACAATCTTTGAGAAAATGCCGACCGCGATCATCGCAAAAAGTATCTTGATACCCGTAGAATCTAACGTTGTAGAATGATGCCATGTCACCTCCGATTCTCATTGCTGCTGCTTGACCTCCTTTCATTTTACCATCCGGTCGTGGGCTCGAATTCTATACATTTGAAGCTATTAGGTATTACAAAAAAAAACTATATTCATGCATAGTTGATTAACATGTCAGAATGTGTGATTTTTAGCCAGGACTAGGTTGGGTTGACATTAATCATATTGTGTTGTGTTTTTAGTCAATACTTTGTCAGCTATGATTTCATCAATTATACTTCCTTCATTTTAAAATAAGTGACTTTCTATTTTAGGATATTTCAAAATAAGTGATACACTTTGAAATTTTGTCTTATCTGGTAAGAAACAATAAGACCCACACCCGCTAAAATCTCATCTAGTATAGTAAAATTATACATTTACCCTTACCTTTAGTCTTAAACATCATTAAACTTATGTTAATCAAAAGTATGGACTCATCCCAACTAACTATTTAATTTAATCTAATTTAACATTCATTATAATATTTTTACGAGTCATCAGAGATAATTGTATTAAATCTTTTTATGAGGTTTATCCGTTTAAAGATTGAGGGAGTTTCAATCTTTTGGTTTTATTTTTTTCTCATATAACTTTTACCATATTAGATAAAACAAAACCAAGAATTAATAGACCATTTTACAAGAAAATGGGTGAAAACGTCCACGACTATATGCACGCATTTTTTTTAAACTAGAAGAATGTGAAATGTGGTGTTCTAACCTTAATATGCAAATTAGCAGCAACGAAATAATCACCATCAACCGTTAATGTTCCACTTTCAACCGTGGTAAACTTTGCTGCATTTCCATTATAAACCAAAGTAGGCATATTATCGGCATCTCCCAAAAACGTAACAAACTTTTTATCTCTCTCCATCTTAATCTTCTCGGTGTATTCTCCTGGCCCGATATATATAATAACCCTTTTATCGTTTTTTGGCGGGATGGTTCTTATAGCATCTTTAATCGTCGTAAAATCACCACCCCCTTTCTTCATCACTTTTATGACCCGTGGGTTGGCTTCTGCCGCCTCTAGGGCCGGGTCAAGAGTTCCTTTTCGGGCATTTAAAGGTTTTACATTTTCTTTAAACCACTTTTGCACTTGTGTTTTGTCTTGTGGGATTGGTACGTCATCGTTGGAAATGGTTGGATGAATGATGATCAACAATGTGCTCAAAACAATAAGAAACAAACATCTTACCATTTCCCTAACGCTTTGTATATCTAGAATTCTAGATTCTAGATAGTTAAATTTGAAAAAAAATCTATATAAAAATGCATATATGTGTGTTATATGGAGAGAGAAAGAGGGAATGTTTGAAGGGTGACGAAGAGATAGAATGGCCAATTATGTCTTGGTATTGATTTTTATGATTTATGTTTAGTCTCTTTGATTATTGATCGCACCTTGATATAATTTTCTATTATCTCTCTCGTTCTCTGAATAAATGGAACAAAATAAAAATGAGATGGTCATTATTAATCCAACCTTAATTAAGGACGGAGTTACTATAAATTAATACATTTTAATTGTTTAAATCAAGATTAATCAGTGTAACTTGTTATATATCAATCATCATCAATTAAGAACACAATTATCCCATGCAAGAGCTAGGAGGATATACATCAAAATAATACAACTTAAGACTAAGTCTATACATCAAACCCTTGTAGTGGTGAAGAAAACAATAACCAAACCTTAAGATCGAGTTTATTAATAAACGTATAACTTATCATGGATAATGTACAAACGACCAATGCACAACACTCGCGACATGCATTTGTCACGTGGACGACCAATGGAAGGAAAAAAGGTGGGAAGTGTGCGGCTGGTTTCGCATAATGGGTGTGAGTTATTTTATTTATGATGCATATACTTACTTAGCAATGGTTCAATTGCTATCAATATGAATGACGATTTTGTGTGTTATGCAAACATAAATCCGAATCCGAACCCGATTATGTTAGTCGGGTCTATTCGGGTCTTGGGTTAATATCGGGTTTTTTAACCCGGCTCGAGCAAACTGATATCTTATTGGGTCGGGTATCTGATTAAGATTCCTTACATTTGTCGGGTTTCTGGTTAACTAGATTAAAGTTTAAGTGTTTTTTCCTTTAGAATTGAAGATATATTCACCATTAAATGAATGAATTAGCATATTAATATATTTATATATAATTCAATAAAAATCAATAAACAATTATAAGTGCTAAATTGAAAATCATAAAATTCAATTTATTAGAGGAAAAAAAACCTTTTTTACTTAAAATTCCTAACTCAATTGTAATCCAACCAATGTGATTTCATATCGGGCTAGGTTTCGGGTTAGAATTATTTTGCCCCAAACCCGTGTAACCTGACCCGACCCGATAAGAGCTCAAACCTGAACTGATAACCCGATGGACACCCTAGTTGTGCATGTTAGCCGGAGCCTAAATGTCGATTCATATTTGAAGAAGATTCCTTTTTCTGGCTAGGGTATTATTCCGTATTAGCCAGGTAGGTAATTATACGGCTAGCCTTGTGATAAAATAGAAGGATGATCAGATCATTTTATATGAACTTTTATTTCATTATGAGGAAACTATTATATTGACATATCGTTAATTAGGCCCTTCGCAAAGGCAACGTCGGTTTCTTCGCGAGTCTCGTCAGTCATCGATCGATGTTGGCCTATTTGACGGAGAAGGGAAATAGGGGAAAAGGCTGATCGTGGGGGTTGGGTTAAAAGTCAATTTTTTTCTTTTTCTTTTTCTTTTTAAGTTTTAATTTTGTTCTTTCTTCTTTTTTTCAATAATATAAAAAAACATATATTTTTTATTCTGTTTTTATCTGTTTTATTTTTATTAAAGTTTTAATATATTAAGTTTTTTGTTTAATTAAAAATATGATGAGATGACATTGATGTGCCAAAACTGAAGAAGGAATGAAGAATGAAGAAATTGATGTGTCAAAACTGAAGAAGGAACGAAGAAACCCGAAACTGAACCGAAAACCCCGAAAAAACCGAAACCGAAAAACCCGAAATCGAACGGGGTGTAATTCTTAAAATCCGAACTTTCGGGACGGGGTTTGGTTTTAGTTAAAAACCGCCCCTTTGCTCACCCCTACTTAAGTGTATATAATCTCGAGCTGGTCAACACACGAATCCATCTCAATATGAAACCCTGGAGATCGATCTAATCTATACTTCTAACCAACTGCTAATCATATATCATCTTTATTCGTTTCACTATATAACTTTAAAATACAACATTTTTACAATATTAATGATAAATTACACAACATTCCAGAACTGGGAAAAAAATTGACCAGTCACCAATCTGGAAAGAAAAAGAATAAAAAAGGGTGTGGAAATTATGCTCACGATTGGATTTGGTTCCATGAGTCAATACATGCGGAGTGATTTGACCACGTAAATTGCAACGTCTGATCGACAGGGGAAGCCTTAAACCTCTGCCAATCATGCATAATCTTGTTCAAATCCTGTACTTTGGCTTTAATACTACGACAACAATTTGCATGAACAGTTACAACAGCTCTAACATCTCTACTATTTTCACAAATCCCACTAAATAAAACCGTGTCCAAGAACTTAACTCCAAGACCTAACCTTTTAAAAGCACCTTGCTTCATTAGTTCTAGAAGAACATCTTGTTCTTTCATTCCGGTTGAATTGTCTTTTCTTGAATACCATTCGTCGAACAAAGTGATTGTTTTGTTGTTCGATTTGATCATGTAGAAACCGGTGTTGATTAGTTGGTCTTTTTCTGACCATTGATCGCCGTTAAACTTATCGACGCTGATTTGAAGATCGATGCTTCCGTTTAGGTCTAGCCTTGGAAATGGATCTCTTAGCCACAATACGTCTGTATCCTGTAATCAAAATCACTATCGTGTAAGCGTTTTATAAATTATATACAAAATTATATAAATAATTATTAAGCTCAATTTTCTTATCAGATTCCTTATCGGTGCCTACTTTGCTGTTACCAAAGACTTTCATGCAATATATCTCAAAACTGGGAAAATAATATCTTTGACTTTTGAAAATCGTGTTGTGATTAAGACTTTAAATCTGTTAGACAAGTGTCGTTTTACAACATGGTCAAGTATCGTGACTCTTAATAAAAGTTACCAATAAAAATGTATGACTAATATTAAGTCATCGACCAACCTTGTTTCAATCATGTAAAAATATTGAATCTTTTTTGAATTATTCACTTCAAGCAATTTTAGAAAAGGAATGATATTTAATCATATTATTTGACCATACTTATATTCTTATTCATTAAATGAATATATGTGTCAAAATCAAGAGACTAAATTAGTAAAGTATACATGTCATCCTATCAAATAAGTAGGACTATGAGTATAACAATAATAGGATTAAAAATCATTTTTCATTTTATAATTTTAACATTTATGAGTTATTCTAAGCTTGTAGAATTGTCATTAATTAATGGAGTACTTCTTAAACTACAGAGAGTCGCATAAAAACATGAGGTAGTGTTTATTTTGGGAAAATTAAATCGTACAAATCTAATTTGAGAAATGAGCTAGGTTTATTTGGTGCTTTAGTAATTACGTCTATCATATATACTGCCATCAACTTTTGTATGATTTATTACTAGATCATATTCCCTCCGTCCTACAAAAAACTTCGCATTTCATTATGGCACAAGTTTTAAGGTGATATGTAGTGACGGGGTTATTGGTAATAATTTTGATTAAAATATAAGATTGGTTTAGAGAGAGAAAAATAGTTAGTGGATAGTTAGTGGTGGGGTCCTTAGTAATAATAGTATTTTAATAAAATATGAAGTTTATTATGGAACGAAAATTTTGAATAAAATGAGAAGTTTTTTGTGGGATGAAGGGAGTATTATAGAATATACAATAATTCTTTACAATTTATAATTAATTAAGTGGAAGTTTCTAGTCCATGTAGGTGAACTAACCGATATTAAAGTAAAAGAGAGTGAAATGTAAGTTATGATGATCATTTATTGAAGCTTAATTTATGTTTTCTTTTAAATTAATTTTCAAAGAAATCCATTTGAGAGTCAATATCCCTCCACTAATTATTATTTACAGAACGAAGCTAATTTATGTATGATAATTGTTTATTTTAATCATTATAACTATTACCTGGTATAATTACTATGATTTGTTGTAGAACTTGTATAATGAATTGTACCAAATAAATATTATGGTACATAAATCATCTCCTCTTATAAATCAATAATGCTTTTATCTTCTAATTATATAACTTTATTTATTGATATATAATATTTACACTATGTCAAGTCTAATTTAAATACTATGTTAGGAATATAGTTAACATATTAATATTAGTTATATGAGTAAACTAGATACGTACTTTTATGCCGTTTATTTTATTCCGACTTTCTTTAAATAGTTAAACCTTTTATACATGTTAAACTAAAGACTAAAAGTTTGAATCACGGGCTTAAGTATTTTCTAACGAATAATTAAAATATTGGCTACTGATCAAACGATAAAGAATTTTTGTATGTTTAAGATGTATTGGTCATTCATGATTTCATGGAGAGAAATAAATAAGAATATGATTAATACAAAAGTAATTAAAACTCACTTACCGTAAAGATGAAGTTGTACCCACGCTTAAGAACATCACCAAGAAAAAGTGTTCTTTGCCACATCATTTTGATGAAATCATCCGACATGTACATCTTCTCACCCACAAAATCGACACCATCCGTCTTAAGTTTGTAACAATGTAACCTATGAAACCGGCATCGTTCATACGCTATTTGATCAATTGCAACGATTAAAAGATGGTTTACAAGTGGCCGTGTATCTTCTCCCATCCAAAACCCGTCCAAGAATATATCGAGCATCGCTTTATCTCCCTCGACATAGGCTTTATTCACAACGGTTAAAATCACGGTTCTGGATCGCGTTGAAGCCCCGGCTAATGCCTGGTCTAAATCATCTACGTGTCTCGGTGGCTGCAAACATTTACATACGAATGCAAAATTTGGGTTAATTAAGAATGTTCGGAGGATTGAATGACATGTTCACGATCATATATAAAGCCTACCATGATTAAACGAGGGTCGAACTTGTTCGTTATCGCGACAATGGTTCCAGATCGGGCCTTTTTTGATCCAAAAAAGACGACGAAAAGGGAAACAATTACTAAAATGAAGAGGACAAGAGGGACTCGAGCCCGGGGTGGTTGATCCATTGTTGTGTTATGGTTAATTTCACGGTGTCATATCATGAAAGGCGGAGGTTTTGGTGGTGGTGGTGGTGGTGGAGGGTGGTGGAGGTGGTGGTCGGTTTCAGGCTAGTTTTCTGGTTAATGTGAGATGAGAATGGATTTGTGGGAAATTTTTTATGAGAGAGAAGAAGAGTTTTTATTGGTAATGATAAGAGGTAATGTGGAGTTGAATTCATATGATATGGTATTTTAATTGAGTTGTTTCGGGTCGAAGTCTTGATACATTTTTCTATTTCAAGCAAAGTGTCATGCAATAAATTGTATATAAATAAAAAATTGCTAATTGAAATTGCTCCATACATTTAGTATTTATTTATTACATATAACAATAAAAAGAGTTCTAAGTTTAGGTATTACTTAATGTTTATTATATATGTTTGCAAAAAAGATTGATGCCGACAATTTTAACTGGCCTGCATCGAACCAAATCTACAAGGGTATTCGATATATGAGTATTTTTCACTCACTCACTAGCTGAAAATTATTAGGGTCGAGGTTTGAATCTCCGACCTATCTGTTATGCTTCAAGTTTTTTACATGTCTTATCAACTAAGCTACATGTAACATGCTAAAGATTAATGTCTTTTATATATAAACTTGGTAATATCTACAAAACCAAAACCAGCATACACAAATTTATAAATGAATTTTGTACCTAGAAAGTTAGAAAAATACACAAGGGTGTAAATTGATAGGTTTCTATACGATTTAGTGGCAAATTTATGGTCTCGATTTGTTTAATAATTACCCGACTTTAACATGAATAAGTTTTAGTAATAGTTTTCGAACATGAACTCGGATAAATATATAATATTTGAGCTCGATCTCGATACTCGTTCACTTAAATTACGTGGAACTCGATCTTGATGGGCAAAGTACAAAGATTCTAGTTAAATATTATTCTATGATATCTGCTAATAGCTATTATATATACTGTTGGGTCCTGACTTCGAGACACTCCGGATCGATTGGTTCCTGCGCCAGATGCCTGAAATCACGAAACAACCCTAAGTCAGATGCCCTCCGGAAGACGTTTCCGGGAGGACACTCCGATGCTTAAGTAAGTTAATATGGTCGACGAGATGTCTGGTACGAATCGGGAATAAGGAATTATAGGTGAGAGTAATAAATGATAAGTATTGAATGCCTCCTTAACCGAGGTTTACTTTCTATTTATGGGGTTCACGTTTGAGCGGGAAAGGAAGACAGGTTTTAGGAGCGGGAAAATAAGATACGGCCTTGGTCCGTATCTTCCATTACCCTTCGGTCCGCCGCCTACTACCTGCTTGTATCCACCGGACCATGGCATCGGTCAGCGTAAAACCTTACCTCCATTTAATGCGAGCATGGCTCGAGAATGGCTTTCCCCTGAAACCCGGACACGCTTAACAGATCTTTGGGACTTGCAACCTAATGATGGCTACACTCGAATACTTCCTTCAGACGGTACTCGGTTCGTTCCGTCTGTTTAGAATATCCGGGCGTCCGGATGTAAAGAGGTTCGTACCATACCTCATTAAGTCCCTCAGATTAGAAGCATTTTAAATATTCGGGTAAATTGGTTCTAATTTGACCTTTCGTCGCCTGTTTTCTTATTGGGGAATTTTAACCGTTCGGCGAAAGTTACCGTTATTCCCTGAACTTAGAATATGGCCGTTATCTGTCACTTCCAACCTTCA
The DNA here is from genome assembly GCA_963853835.1 of Calendula officinalis. NCBI lineage: Eukaryota > Viridiplantae > Streptophyta > Magnoliopsida > Asterales > Asteraceae > Calendula > Calendula officinalis. Next base: position 31,057,210 of record OY970822.1, read on the forward strand.
CACCTCTTGACATCCCCCTCTTACTTATAACCCTCATACGTTGCTTGCTTTCTTTCATCATCTTCTTCCTCTCTGCTCTCCCCAATATTCCCCTTGTCTTTGTTCAAAACTTCTCGCAATTATGAAAAAAGACAGACAGGTTCGAGAGAAAGCCGATAAGGCGCCCAAAGAGAAGAGGACCGCCTCTAATACCTTCTGTAATCTGTCCCCTGGCGATCTTCCACAAATCATCCGCGATTACCACGTCGACCCTCGCTTCGATCTTCGAATTCCTCGCGCAGGTGAGACCATAAAGTCGGCCCCCGACGGCTACGAGCCCATATACCTTCAATACCTTCAAGGAGGTTTACGGTTCCCCATTGACGACTTTATTTTGGTTTTGCTCCAAGATCTGGGTATTCATATCGCCCAACTTGTTCCCAACTCTTTCCGAAAGATCATCGGTTTCATCCTACTCTGTCGTGGCCTAAACATCCCTCCCTCTGCTAAGCTGTTTCGTCATTTTTATATCGTTACTGGTCGTGGCGATTGGGCTATATTCGCCCTTCGGCCTGGTCAGAGTGAGCGAATCACCGGACTGAGGGATTCAATTCACGACTGGAAATTTCAGTTTGTTTACGTGAACCGTTCCGCATTTCGTGGCGTTTCCCTATCTTGGGGGAAAGTCGTTGGTCGTCCTTCTGATCCGGCCCCCGAGTTGTCTGACCAGGAAGCCAAATATATAACGAGTCTTACTGCTGCCCAGGTAGAGTGGGAGGATCCGGACGAGGTGCTCCTTGGAATGGCTGACTTAAGCCCCTTTTATGCGTCTAGAAGTATTCGTCCGTTATGGAAACTGAACGGTGAGGTTATTCCGCTCCTTCACCGTTTAAGAATGCCTAAGGGCTCTTACCCGGAGAGCGCTGTGTCCGTAGACGACGGAGGGCTCGCTCCTGTCAACGTTCCTGTTATCGAGAATGTTAGTTCCGAGGAAACTCTATCCGTTGATTCTGCCAAAAAAGGATGTTGCCACTGGTCGAAGTGTGGGAGAGGTTAGCTCCCCGGTTACTTCCGTTGGTCCTGATTTCACTACCGAGGGGACGATGATTCCTGATTCTCAAACCGAAAACCCCATTCCCCCTAGGGTTCGTTCCATCAGTACTCTAACGACCACACCAAAGGGGCTTCGTCAAAAGAGGAGGAGGGGAGATGCTGCTTCCCCTTCTCAGAAGCGGCCCAAAATTACATCGGAAGGTATAACAACTTTCCCTTGCTACATATTTGTTATGCGTATGTTTTTTTAAAATAACCCATGATTTCTTTGTTGTAGGTTCGATAGGTAAAACGTTTGTTTCTGAAGCCCCTATACCGACGGGACGGGTACCTTTGCCTCCTCCTCCCGCATCTTCCAAAACATCTGCTTTAATTGTTTCTTCTGCACCCGTTACTACAATTCCTCAATCATCTTCTTCCGGAGGACCTATCATTCTACGGCGACTTCCTCCGGCTCGCCCAACTTCTTCCGATGTTGCTCGTTTTAGCAGTCGCTTATTTAGTTCTTCTGTTCAATCTGCCGCTCCGGAGCAAGGCTCGTTATCTCCACAATCCGCTAAAAGTCAATCAAACATCCCTAATCCTGCTTTTTCTGGTACGTAAAGGCTGGCATATATATATATATATATATATATATATATATATATATATATATATATATATATATATATATATATATATATATATATATATTTGATACATATATGTCCGCTTTCTTTGTTTTTTTGAATTTTATGCCCCTTTCTTTCTTATTTTCTGCAGGAGGTTTCGCTCCTTTTGCTGGTTCTTCATCCGTTACTGTTACCAGTTTGCCCTTGGAAGGGTTGAAAGAAAAACCGGAAGGTCAAGGTCCACGAACCGTCCCAGCTTCCCTTCCTTTCGGATTTACAACCGCTCCTGTTGTGTCAAAGGCTCCAGAGCCTGGAGCCCCGTTCGTGAAGGAAATTATGACACTTACTCCTGATGACGCCATTCTCAGGGCTAAGGCAGGATTATTGAGCACCGTTGATCTGCTAACCGACCTCCATGCCCAGAGAGCTCGACAGGAGCAAGCCTCTCAAAGCTACTATGCTGAGTTTACCCGACTATCTGAACTGATGAAGATTGCAAAAGACCTCTTTGAACGGGAAAAATTTGAAAAGAACCAGCTTGCGGGATCCGTCAATCGTCTCTCCGAAGAAAATGAAAGCCTAAGTCGTTCCCTGAAGACAAAAGATGTGAAATTATCAGAGCTGGAGGGCCAGACGAAGTCTTCTGCAGCCCGTATCGCTGAGTTAGAAGCTTCTCTTGTTGAGAAGGACCTTTAACTATCGGAGACCCAACGTCTGCTCGTTGAGACGGAAGCAGGTACTGACCTGCTTAAAAGGGAGATAACTGAAGGTCGCGAAGATATGCGTTGGGTTTTTCAGAAAGGGATCCCCAGAGCTTTTGAATCACTCCTTTCTTCTGATGAGTTCGTGAACCGGAATACTGCCCTTCAGGAAGAAAGTCTGAAGTATGGACGTTATCAAAGGGCCTATCCTGATCTTCTTGGGAACTTTAGTCTTGTTCATGACCACCTTCAAGCCCATGCGAAGATAATGAGCCTTTTCGAAGATCTGGTAGCGCCTGACTATGATCTCATCCGTTCTTTTGAAGAAGGCGTTGTAGGTTTAGGAGATTTGAAGATGTTGGTTGCTAAACTCCCTTCTGGGCAGAAGGGATAGGAGAGAGTTCGGCTCGGCCCTCTTAGAGTGTGCCTCAAGATGGTTGTTTGTTCGTTTTTGTGTGGTTTAGGCAAATGTTTGTATGTCTCTTTTGTGTGTGTTTGCCCGTAGGGCCAGGTGTTTTTTTTATAATATCGTAGTGGGAACGTATTTCATTTTCCTTTAAAGCCTGTTTTGTATCTTTGTTTATCACTATTTTGTTTGCTTGTTATTCGTCGCTTTACTAGTTCATTTTGTTACTCACTTAAAAAGGCGTCCCTAATTAAGGAAGTTACGAACGAGTGATTTCTTCGTTATTCGTTATGGTTCTGGTTTTCGTCTGAAAATGGACTCATGGTACCTTTCGGTTATCCATGAAACCCTTTCATAGCTATGATCATATGCATTCGATTCTGCTATATGTTTTCGTTATTTATCGTTTTATTCGTTTATCGATTATGTCATGTGTTCGAACAACTATTAATGACAAAATATCCCGCTCTTGGCAGGTTCGTTTGATTCGCTTCTTACAAAATGTGCCCCTTAATATCCTACTAATGTAGGGGGGCTCTTAAACACGTTCGACTATCTTAACTAGAAATGGAACCTTCGCAAGTTCCTCATGTTCCACGTTCGTGGGACTAGGCTTCCGTCCATTGTTTCCAACACGTACGACCCGTCCCGTCTTGCTTCCTTGATACGATACGGGCCTTCCCAATTTGGACACAGCTTGCCTGGCTTTATTTGCAAGCTTGCTTCGTTTTTCCGTAGCACTAGATCTCCAACCCTACACGCCAATCCTCGGACTCTTTTGTTGTAGTACTTTTCCGTTAATACCTTGTACGCCGCCTGCCGAGTTGCTGCGTTTGCCCGACGTTCTTCGACCAGGTCTAGGTTGTGTCGAAGAGCTTCTTCATTACCCTCTAGATGGAAGTTATCTACCCTTGGGGAATTTAACATTGTTTCCAGAGGAATCATTGCCTCCGTCCCATATACTAAGCTATATGGGGTTTCCCCTGTGGCACTCCTGGCCGTCGTTCGATACGCCCATAAGACACTTTGTAGCTCATCCACCCATCCTCCTCTCATCTGGCTCAATCGCTTCTTGATCCCCTTGACTATCGTTTTATTTGTGACTTCCGTCTGACCATTTGCTTGGGGATGTGCGACGGACGTAAAATTTTGACGGATGGACATCTTAGCACACCATTCTCTGAAAGGATTATTGGCAAATTGCTTTCCGTTGTCACTGATGATCGTGTGAGGAACACCAAACATGCATACAATTTGTTGCCAAAAGAATTTTACGATGTTAGAACATGATATACATGCCAACGCCTTCGCCTCTACCCATTTTGTGAAATAATCAACCGCCACCACAAGGAACTGAACTCCTCCAACCGCTTTTGGGAAAGGACCTACAATGTCTATTCCCCATTGGCAGAACGGCCACGGGATTGTGATGCTTGTTAAGTTTACCACGGGCATTCTGGGGACATCTGAATACATCTGGCATTGTTTACACTTCTTGACATACTCCTTCACATCGGCCGACATGCTTGGCCAAAAATACCCCGACCGGAAGAGCTTCTGCGTGAGTGCTCTAGAACCGGAGTGCGACCCACACAGGCCTTCATGGACATCCTTCATGGCAATTTCCCCTTCCGCTTTACTCAAACATTTAAACCATGGGGTTGAGTAGCCTTTCCTGTATAGGGTTTCCCCTTTAACCATGTACTTCCCCGCATTAATCCGGATTTTCCTGGCCTCCTTATTATCTTCCGGGAGCGTTCCCTCCTGAAGGTACTTCCATATTCCATAGGTCCAACAGTTTTCCTCCGGACCTATCTGCATTGCCTCGTCATGCCCTTCTTCGATAATTCTTTCTGCCAGTATTTCTACTAGCACTTTTTTTGTTAAGTGGGAGAATAACATAGACGCTAGCTTGCTTAAAGCGTCCGCCTCCTTGTTCTTTGTTCTGGGGACTTGAGTAATTTCGAACTCTTTGAACTCCCGGATTGCTTCCTTGGCCTTCGTTAAGTATTTCTTCATATGGATTTCCTTAGCTTCGTATAGCCCCTTAATTTGATTCACCACCAACATTGAATCCGTGAAAGCTTTCATTTTGCTAATTTCCAAGCCTTTTGCTAGACTTAGACCTGCCAACAATGCTTCGTATTCGCCTTCATTGTTCGAGCATTTGAAGCCGAACCGTAAGGCATAGGTTACCCTTTCATCATTTGGACCCGTCAAGACTACTCCTGCTCCGCAACCCTCAATACTTAACGCTCCGTCCGTATACATGTGCCAGCATAAACTGGACAGAGCGTTTTCGGGCAAGATCCCTGCATCCTCTGCCAAAGACACGCTATCCTCTTCACGCATTTCTACTAAAAAATCTGCCAACGTCTGACCCTTTATACTTTGTCTTGGTCGGAAGGTGATGTCATGTTCTCCTAACTCAATCGCCCATTTCGTCAGTCGTCCTGAGCGTTCTGGTCGAAGTAGAATGGTTTTGATAGGCTGGTTGGTTAACACCATTATTGGGTATGCCTGGAAATACCTCTTTAGTCGCCTAGCGGAGTAGACCAAAGCTAGTATCAGCTTTTCGATCATTGAGTAGTTCAGCTCCGCATTCTGCAAAGCACGGCTAACGAAGTATATAGGCATCTGCTTCTTATTCCGTTCGGCTATGAGCACAGAGCTAATTGCTTCCGCATTCGTCGATAAATATATGATTAAAGGTTCTCCCTCTATTGGGTTGGTCATGGCAGGAATGGTTCTGAGGTGTTGCTTCAGGTCGACGAGCGCTTTTTCAGCTTCGTCTGTCCACTCCACCATTCCTTTCTTCGTGCATCCGTGCAAAGATTTAAAGAACGGAATGGATTTTTCCGCCGACTTAGCCAAATATCGACCCAACGCTGCCAGCTTTCCATTAAGACTTTGGACATCTTTCACCGTACGAGGGGTTCTCATCTTTAACAGGCTTTCCACCTTCTCCGGGTTGGCCCGTATTCCGGACGTAGTGACGATATGACCTAAGAACTTCCCTTCGTCCATACCGAAAGAGCACTTTTTGGGATTAAGCTTCATGTTGATCTTTTGCAACTGTAATTATGTTTCCTCCACATCTCTTAACAAGTCGTCGTCCGTTTTGCTCTTGATAACCATATCATCTACGTACACCTCCACATTCCTTCTAATCTGATCTTGGAAAGCTTTATCTACCAACCGCTGGTAAGTGGCTCCGGCATTACGTAGGCCAAACGGCATTTTCACGTAACAGAAAGTACCCTTCTCCGTATGGAAGGAAGTTTTTTCTTCGTCCTCCCTCGCCATCTGGACTTGGTGGTACCATTTGTAAGCATCCAAAAATGATTTCCATTGAAACCCCCCCAAGGATTCTACCTTTTGTTCAATTTCCGGAAGGGGATAACTGTCATTGGGGCAGGCTTTATTTAAGTCTTTGAAGTCGACACACATACGCATTGATCCATCGCCTTTTTTGACTAGGACCGGATTTGCTATCCACTCTGGGTATTGAGTGTCCCGCAAGACTCCGGCGGCGACCAAATCCATCACCTCCTTATTAACCACCTCGTTCCGATGTCTCGCCATGATTCGCTTTGACTGCCTGACCGGAGGGAAAACTGGATTTAGGCCCAACCGGTGTTCCGCGAATTCCCTCGAGACACCGGTCATGTATTTTGGTTCCCATGCGAACACGTGTTTGTATCTTTTCAAAAGGCTTCCCAACTTCTCTTGTAGTTCACGGAGCAGCTTTTTTCCGATCTGAACCTTGGTATCTGGGTACTTAGAATTAACGACCAGTTGGACCTCGTTCTGCTCCGTCCAACTATCCTGGTGCGTGATAGCATTGCATTCCAAGGGCGGCATGGGCATACTTCGAACGGTAATTACGCCATGCTCCGAAGGGAACTTGAGCAGGCCGTGAATGGTGGACGGAACCGCTTGAAGCTGCCACATACCGGTTCTGCCTAGGATGGCATTGTATCTCGAGGGTGCTTCAATAATGATAAACTCTGCCACGATGGTTTTGCAGTCGTTCTTCTCCCAATCGGTCAACGTGAAGGGGAGGTGTATCTTCCCCTTGGGCCACACCGACTGCCCTGCGAAACCCACGACCGTCCCCAAGGCAGGCTTCAGCAGAGATTTAACATCAGGAGCGAATTTCTCGAAACAATGATCGTACATGATGTTGGCCGAGCTTCCCGAATCAACATAAATTCGACGCACCATGGCTTTGGCGATTATTCCGAAAATTACCAAGCGTTCCGTCCCTACATATCCTTCCGGGACGGGCTCCCCTCTTCTAAACTCCACATTCCCCTGTATCTCTTCCCTAAGGAAGGGATTGACGATTCCCCCTCCAAAGCAAAGATTTCAGTGTTGTATGCCGCCACCTCCTTCTTGGTCGGAGGTTCTGCTCCCGCAGCTTCCGTCTTTCCTCCATGAGCCTCTTTGTCCCTTTTATAGCTCTCGCAGGAGGCTGTCGAATGCCCCATGATCTTATGAAATTCACAGTAGGCATTAGGGTCCCTAGGGTATCGCTTCCTAGCTCCCATTGCCTCCGGCTTGTGGGCTTCGTAAGTGGAATAAGCTTCTTGTCGGGACGGGCCATATCGCTCTTGCGGAGGTCTTCCTTCTTGGGGTCTTTTTTTGGTACAGATACCTTCCTCCGTACCCGGCTCAGAATGTTCCTTTGGTTCTTACGTCATTTTTGTAAGAACTGGAACCAGTCGTTCCTTTCTTTTCTTGTGCTTCGAACCTTAGCTTTTCCACACTTTCCTCTTCTTGCTTCAGCACTTTATTCACCGCATTAATCATATCATCGGCCTTGACGAAATCCCTTTTGGACAGCTCACGAAATAGCTCGTCTTCCCTCAACCCGTACGTGAAAGCGGCAATGATGAGCGAGTCTTCCTGCACCGGCATCTTCCGGCTTTGCTCATTGAATCTTTTGAAGTAGGACTTGTTGGATTCCCCTTCACGCTGTCTACATGCCATTATGGACTGAGAACGCTGCTGGTATTTCTTTTGCTGGATGAAACTGTGACAAAACTGTGTGACTAGTTCCTCGAAAATGGCTATACTTCTCCGAGGAAGGCTAGATAGCCAATATCGTGCGGATCCTTCTAACGTTCCGGCGAAGTATAAACACCACAGTCTGGGATCCATAGGGATCATCCTCACAGCCCACCGGAAGCTTGCCACGTGATCGTCCGGATCACCAGTTCCATCGTAAGACTTGACCCGCGGCCCTTTGAGACCCTTCGGAATGGTCATCTCGTTTATGTCATCCACAAAGGGAGACCGGAAGCTTCGAGAGACGGAGGAATGACGTGGTGGGGTTTCACTTCTTCCTCGGGCTTGACTTCTTGTTTCTATTCTTCTTCGAGGTCTTTCTTCCATCGTCCGGGCAGAAGGGGTTTCTTCCTTAGAAGCGCTTCCCATGGAAGGGTCAGCAGACTCTTCTTCATTTGAGTAGGTTAACGTTCTTCCTACTTCACCTATCCGCTCTCCGTCTCTCCTTCCTCTTTGATTCTTCTCCGCATCCCTTAATTTTCGAAATTTACAGAAGAGACTCTGAACTCCTCCAGGTCCTCTTTCGTCGGTTCACTTCCGCTAGCCCCAAAAGGAGGGGGGCATACGGTAGTGTCGATCAGAGTCGAGGCGGAGAGGGGAGTTTGCTCGATTCGGGTTAAGACCGGCGAGCGATCCCCTCCTTTTGTCGCAGATTCCAAGACCATTTTGTTCTAGGTCCCACGGATGGCGCCAAATGTTGGGTCCTGACTTCGAGACACTCCGGATCGATTGGTTTCTGCGCCAGATGCCTGAAATCACGAAACAACCCTAAGTCAGATGCCCTCCGGAAGACGTTTCCGGGAGGACACTCCGATGCTTAAGTAAGTTAATATGGTCGACGTGATGTCTGGTACGAATCGGGAATAATGAATTATAGGTGAGAGTAATAAATGATAAGTATTGAATGCCTCCTTAACCTAGGTTTACCTTCTATTTATGGGGTTCACGTTTGTGCGGGAAAGGTAGACAGGTTTTAGGAGCGGGAAAATAAGATACGGCCTTTGGTCCGTATCTTCCATTACCCTTCGGTCCGCCGCCTACTACCTGCTTGTATCCACCGGACCATGGCATAGGTCAGCGTCAGACCTTACCTCCATTTAATGCGAGCATGGCTCGAGAATGGCTTTCCCCTTGAAACCCGGACACGCTTAACAGATCTTTGGGACTTGCAACCTAATGATGGCTACACTTGAATCCTTCCTTCAGACGGTACACGGTTCGTTCCGTCTGTTTAGAATATCCGGGCGTCCGAATGTAAAGAGGTTCGTACCATAACTCATTATATACATTACACAACTTGATGATACATGATGAATAATGACAAATATATAACTTAATTTTTTTCCTTTTTTTCTTTTTCTGTTATCTTTGTTGACCTTTTTTTACTAGCCTTTTTTTTGCTGACTTTTCTTTTTTTTTCTTTAGTTGTTGAATATTATACTTTAAAGAGCGAATTACATTCAAGGTCCCTGTGGTTTACCACTTATTGCAGCCACAGTCCTTCAACTTTATTAAGTACACTGGGAGTCCCTGGTGTTGCCATTTTGTTGCACCCGTAGTCCCTGAAGCAAACGTCCGTTAAAAAACTCTGTTAAATCACCCATGTGCACAACACATGATGGGTAGTATGGTAATTGTCCACCCCTTCCTCATACTTAAACCCGAGTAAATTACATGGAAGGTCCCTGTGGTATACTACTTATTACAACCTTAGTCCCTCAACTTCATTTATTACACCGGAAGTCCCTGGTGTATATGTTTGTGTTCGTTTGTGTTTGTTTCGTGTACGTTTGTGTTTATTTATGTTCATTTATGTTTGTTACCCTCGTTCGCGAACCGTTCGTGAACACTAAATTTTCTTAACAAACGAACACGAACACAAAATTCCGTTCGATAAGTGTTCGCGAACCGTTCGTGAACACAGTTTTTCCTTAACAAACGAACATGAACAAGACCCCACTCGTGTTCGTTCGGTTCGTTTACATGCCTACAAACGAACACAAAGAAGATTTTGTGTCCGTTTAGTTAAACAAACGAACACGAACAAAGGCCCGTTCTTTCGTTTACGTTCGTGAACATCCATTTGTGTTCGTTTGTTAGTGTTCATTTGAGTTTGTTTACGTTCGTTTGTGTTTGTTTCGTGTTCGTTTGTGTTTGTTTATGTTTGTTTGTGTTTGTTTCGTGTACGTTTGTGTTTCTTTATGTTCGTTTGTGTTTCTTTATGTTCGTTTATGTTTGTTACCCCCGTTCACGAAGCGTTCGTGAACACTAAATTTTCTTAACAAACGAACACGGACACAAAATTCCGTTCGAAAAGTGTTGGTGAACCGTTTACGGACACATTTTTTCCTTAACAAACGAACACGAACAAGGCCCCATTCGTGTTCGTTCGGATTGACTTTTCAGGGGGTTGGTGGCGCGACAATAAAGGTTAAAGTATATACACCAGGGACTTCCGGTGTAATAAATGAAGTTCAGGGACTAAGGTTGTAAAAAGTAGTATACCACAGGGACCTTCCATGTAATTTACTCGGGTTTAAATATGAGAAAGGGGTGGACAATTACCATACTACCCATCATGTGTTGTGCACATGGGTGATTTAACAGGGTTTTTTAACGGACGTTTGCTTCAGGGACTACGGGTGCAACAAAATGACAACACCAGGGACTCCCAGTGTATTTAATGAAGTTTAGGGACTGTGACTGCAATAAGTGGTAAACCACAGGGACCTTAGATGTAATTCGCTCTACTTTAAATGTTCGTAATTGATGCATTTCGTGAGATATGTATTTTGCGTATCACCACTAAAAATTAAATCTTCGACATTTTTTAATCGATAATATTGTCACCTTATCGGTATATAGTATTTTGCGTATCAAATGGAAGCCCACAGGACATCGTACGGGATAAAAAAATAAAATTAGTTTCTACAAACGTAATTTTCAAAATTATTAAAAATAAAATGAATTTTATTTATTAAAAACAAAAAAAACATGTACACAACACATATATGTCTTTGAAACCCAAAAACCCTCCCAAACCCCATCCTAAAAGTCCCCAACCCAAAGTATCCTCATCTTATTTACAAGCTCTGTTGCAGAGGCATGTTAATGGCGTCTGTCACCACAACCTCCGCTTTTCTTTGTACCCCAGGTTTTTCCTTTGCTTATATCAATTACATCTTCACAATTAACTTACTTCTTATAATAACGAAATTTTAATCAATTGCAGAATTTTGTGGGTCATATCGGACCTTACAATTTCCACAAAAGCAGGTCAGTTGTCTCTATTCAACCGTTTCTTTCAATTCTTTTTTCTTACTGCATCAAAATATTCGACATGGATAAGGCTTGTTGCCTTCATAATAGAGGTTTCTGGGGATATAGGCAAGGTGTTCGACGAAATGCCTAAGTCACTAAATGAAATTTTATTGGCTCAAAATTATCATCTTCGCTTCTATCTTTAACTACTCGTATCTTCTTCATTTTCGTTATAATATGATACTACATATATGGTACAGAGACAGCACACCAAAAGATCTGTTCATGGGGCAATATCAGCCAGCATTGATCTAAAACCTCCTCCTTATGAACTGGTACGAATAACATATCAATTAATAATTATAACTATAGTATATTTATTCATTTCTGTAATAAATAATTAATATTTCATGTTACATGTACAATAACAGCATGCTTTAGAACCACATATGAGCAAAGAAACATTGGAATACCATTGGGGAAAACACCACAGAGGTTATGTCAACAACTTAAACAAGCAAATTGAAGGAACCGAATTAGATGAAATGACATTAGAAAGCATAATATCACAATCATACAACAAAGGTGATATTCTTCCAGCTTTTAATAACGCTGCACAAGTTTGGAACCATGAATTTTTCTGGGAATCTATGAAACCTGGTGGTGGTGGAAAGCCTTCTGGAGAACTTTTGGAATTAATTAAAAGAGATTTCGGTTCATTTGAAGGATTAGTTAAGGAGTTTAAGTTGGCTGCAACTACTCAGTTTGGTTCCGGTTGGGCTTGGCTTGTTTGTAAGTATTTTTTTACAATTTTTCTACATAATTGTGAGGTCAAAGTTGGAGATAAAGTTGACCTGTTGTTTGACTTTTTTATTTATTTATATTTTTGTAGACAAAGAGCATAAACTTGATATACCAAATGCTAGGAATCCACGGCCATCTGAGGAAGACAAGAAGCTTGTTGTGGTGAAGAGCCCAAATGCTATTAATCCTCTTGTGTGGGAGTATCATGTGAGTAACAATAATATTAATAATAATAATAAAATTGGCCAAACTGCAAGAAAATGTGATCTTATTTCAATACATGCAAAGATACTTTTTGTAAGAATTTCTTACAAAGTGTGCAATTTGCATTAAATGTTTGAAAAAAGATGTTATATAGTTTAATTAAGTGGTTAATTTGTGTATAATTGGTTTGTTTTATGCAGCCACTCCTCACCTTAGATGTCTGGGAGGTAATACAAATACATTCTTTTCTCTTTCATTTTCAAATTTCATGACAATTTGCTAATTTTACCTTGAATTTTAATTGTGATTGCAGCATGCATACTACCTTGACTTTGAGGTAAGAACAGATACAGTAAATTAACAATTTCAATTATTACATCTGGTTATATGTATATTTGTTACAGAACCGTAGGCCCGATTACATATCAACCTTCCTGAATAAGCTTGTATCATGGGAGACGGTAAGCTCGAGGCTAGAAGCAGCAAAGGTTTTAGTAGCAGAAAGAGAAAAAGAAATGGCGGAAATTGATGCAATTGATGACATGGACACAATTGAGCCGGATGAAGGTGATATTTTCTTTGAAAGTGAGGCTGAAGATGGTGAAGATTTTATTGAGGATGAATGATTGGTTGATGTTGTTGTGATTATAGGGTTAAATGTAATTGTATCTATAGTAACCTCATTTTGTAATGCTTCTTATGCTTATAATTAGATATAGGGGAAACCATCCCTGCTTTAAACACTAGGGACTTACCTGCTCTGCTAGGGGTGAATCAGTCAGTTTGGGGTGGTTTTTAACCGAAACCAATCCTCGAACTGAAAACTCTGATATTTAAGAATTGTAAACCGTTCGGTTTTAGATTTTGGTTTTTCTCAATAAATCGCTTCAGTTTTCTTTTTGATTTTTTGTTTTCCTTAAAATTTACCAATTTGTTATATCAGAAGTTATGATCTAAACTTACAAAGTTTTGAGCAAGTAAAAGTGTAAAACAAACACTTAGTAAATTTTCATATGATGAAATAAAATATAGGACTAAGCTGTGTGCAAAAGTTGAAATGCTATACTCAATTTTTTTAAGAAAATTAATTAAGCAACAAATCATTTATAAAGATAAAAATATTTTTACAGAATTTGAAAGATATACAATAGTAGTGCGGGGGCGGTTATGCACCCGAAAACCACCCCGCACATTCGGATTATTCAATAAATCAAAACCTCACACATTGGTTTTTCAAATGGTTCAGTTTTTTCAATGCAGTTTCTTCACGTTTTTCGGTTTCGATTCGGTTTTCTGATTTTTGTGTTCAGACCTAGCCAAGGCCGTTTTACATTGTTACACCTCAACTTTATTACTAGAACAAAAATACTCCTAACTTTCACTTAATATCAGATAGTCTATCTGCTACTAACAGTAAGGCGATTGGTAATTGAACCAAACATGAATCTCTGCAATATCGTTGGAATTGACAAAAACACGTAATATAACATAGACTTAGATTTATTTTCCAAGTTACACAAGATTAAATACCCGCCAAAAACAACTGTCTCTTAACTCACCAACACAAACAACTGACATTAACAAGATCTCATTCCCATGAAGACTTGGGTTGATTGGCGATATCATCCTTGATCCATCTTTGAACTCGATTTATCACAAAGAAGTACTGTAAACAAGATTAAGACACATGTCATATTTTCAACACAAACGATAAAAACAAAAGTAAACCGCTCAAATGCATAAATCCTCATGAATCACTTTATTGAAAAAATAGTAAGATTCTCATTATAATATTAAAACATTAAATCTTAATAACATACACAATTACGTTAAACAGCTTACCTGGAAGGCTAAGATGAGAGGGATGAAAGGTTTTCCTCTTGCATTTGCATTCGGGCCATCAATCAACTTTTGGTCAACCTTGATGCTTTGACTTCCATTTGTAGCAACTTCTGTGATTACTTCAACGATGTTGGGAATCCAAGCAGTCCCATTTGGAAGAATCTAATGCACAACATAATAAGGTTTTTATTTAAATCTAAGTATAACATAATATTAATATTTACTAACCTTTTCATCATTATCATTTTTATTACACCTGCTGCTGTTCTCAACCAAGGCCACAGGAACTATATGCTCCTACAACAACATTGAAAATGCACAAAATATGTAAAAAAAAATAATAGTATTTAACTTCTGTCTTCTCAAGAATTTTAGGCTTTTAACCATGGTTAGTTATAATTCGACAAAAACTTATTTTATTTTAATAATTATACCTTAATTTCACGTTTCTTGAACCAAGATCCAGTGTCTAAAACTTTAAGGAGAGCCTCTGATCTTCGTGCAAAAAACTCATCATAACTAAGACAATCTGGTGGCGTGAGTTGAGCATGTGTTAACACTAAAATCCCTTTTCGCCATATTTCTTTACCAAACGCCTCTGTTATAGCCTTCACAATTTGCTTATCCAGGTTATCCACTCTATATGAATCCAAACGGTCCACATACAACAAAACATCTATTGTTTTGTTCAACAGAAACCTGCATGTTGGGATAAACAAAACTCAATATTATTTTTGATAATAATAATGGATGTAGTTTATATAAAAAATTAAGACCTTTTGATGAGGTTTAGGGCTTGATCATTAACATATCCTCCTTCAACAATGCCAGGTGTGTCAATGATGTTCAATGTGAACCCTGATCTTTCACGAGACACCATTACAGGTCGTGCCACATCTGACTGCAATATTTAATTAAAATTATATGATTTCAATAATCATCCAATTTTTTTTTAATAAAATGATTTAGGAGGTTTTATAAGAAATACCTGGAAGGCACTCACTGCAACAGCTCGTTCCCCTAAAATGGAATTGACAGTTGAAGATTTGCCAACACCGCCCTTTCCCATTACAAGAACTGTCAAACTGTCTCTCTCCTATAAATTGCATAAAACATACAATTGAACAATCGAATAAAATTGCAAAGCTTAATTTGCAACAAATTATAACATTGAACAAACACATATACATGGAACAATTAGGGATTAATTTAGACCTGCTCCTTTAGTCTACCCAGTAGTTCCAGCAGCTTGGTCTGGGTGGCAAGAGGAAACTGTTGAATCCCACTCCATTCACGGGCCATAGATCCTGAAATATCAATTGCACAATTAAACTATAATTTAACCAATGTTTGCTAAAAAATCTGAAACATAATCACATTCTTTACCATAAAAACAACATAATAAATAAGCAATTCCATGTAAATTCCTTCAAACGAAAGTCTACACGTCAAATTATGAAGATAACTCCCAATTTTGACCTAATTTGGTTACTTCGTAACTTCAATTTGACACATTATATGTTGGTATTGACATCAATAATTGATATTAGGGAAATGAGGGAGTAAATGTACACCGTTTTTATTCCTAGGACACTAAAATTGAAGCTAATATTAACAAGAGCAATACAGGTACTAGATTTTATCTTACCTTTCTGAAGTCTGGGGCTTCAAATTGTAAGAAACAGGGTTAGGTAATTCGGATTTTAGAACGTACAGAGAAACCCTATATTCTCTTTCCACGAACGAAATGGCAGTATAGATTGATTATCAACAACAGGGTTTTTGAAGTTTAGTGAAATTGCATAAATGGTCCCTTATCTATCTACTATAGATCTATTTTAGTCTATAAACTTTTTGAGTGACAAGTTTAGTTCATATACTCATTAAATTTAACTTACTCATCTTACTATAGAGATAGCATATAACTATATAAGAGAGGGAGAGTAGAGAGAATAGAGAAGAGGGAGATAACAACTAAGAGAGAGAAGTTTGGGAGGAAAGAGTGTACAAAGGGAGTGAGATGAATAAGTTCGTCGAGGTCGCCAGAAGCCGCCGAAGAAGAAGATGGTCAGAATAAGGAAATTAAATTTAAAAAAAATTATGTTATAGCCATTAGATTGAAGACCTATGTTTCAAGACAATCGGTCAGGTGCAAGAATGTTGTGTTAAAAGATTACATGCATTTTTTAATATCCAACAAAATTATGTTATACTATTTTGTCTTTAGTGTGTCACTGAGATCTTTGTAAGATAGACAATTCACTTTCAATAACTTAATATTACTTGTATCATTCTTTAATACTTCGGCTTCAATGTCTTGAGAGCTACAAAGTTCTTCATAAGGAATGCTACCTAAGAATTTGATTGTCTTCAAAACTCATATGACATTTATCAAACACACACCAAGCCTGTGATTTTCACACAATGACTTTGCATATGGAATGCAATACTTGAATGTTGCGTGTTCAAATTGTGTACCTAGATAGATTGAATTGATACTGAAGTACACATGTTCAAAGTCTTATCACAACAGCAGCATGTGTATCAAGAGAGGTGTTAGAAAGGACACAACTTGGGCACCTAGACCTCCCAAAAGGAGTATGCATATGGAACTTGATCCCAACCCGACATCGTGACCCTAAAAATATGATTCGGCCCGAGAGGTTTGTTAATGGTGTAACCAAATCATGCAAAGCTCCACAAGCATATATTCCATGGGGAGTTGGTGCTCAGTTTTGTTTAGTGAAAAACTTTGCTATGACTCAATTGAAAGTCGACCTCTCACTCATCAGTTCAAAGTTCACCTTTTCATTGTCTCCAAATTATCAACATTCTCCCGCTTTTAGAATGGTTGTACAACCCGGGAATGGTGTCATCATCCTCATTCAAATATTTGAAAGGTAATAGTTTGTTTGAATTGTTTTTCTATGCAAATTGTATGCATTCCAACACATAACATTTTTGATATAATATTGTTAAGTGCATACATAAATATTACTATAATGTGTTCTATATGGTGAACTTCCTAAAGAATTATTCTATTCTATGCATTTTGGATGAAGATCATAGCCACAAACTTTGCAAGAAAACGCCCAAAATGTCCCGCGTTTCTTGCAAAAATCACAAATGTATGCTTTTACCATGTCTAGTTTAAGAACGTGTTCGTGCTTACAATCCATTATTTCTTGTGGTAATCCATCTTTTTCCTTCATTAAAGACGTTTCAATCTCTAAGATCTTTGCTTTAGTAAATGGGAAGCCTTTACCACCATATAACGAAACCATTTCTCGCCCGTTTGTGCTAATAGTTTTCCCGTTTGGTCCTAGAATTATCAAACTTGGGATCCATTTGACTTCAAATATTCTACAAAGGTCTTGTCTTGTTTTGCTGTTAAAAGGGATTGCTAGCCATGGCATTTTGCTTATGCTAAGTTCAAATTCATTAAAATCTCTATCGGTTGAGATAAATACGACTTCAAATTCTTGATCTTTATTGGTGATGATATCATTATACGCTTCAACGAGTTGGGAAGTGAATTCACGACAAGGTGGACACCAATGTGCACCAAAATATAGGCCAATTGTCTTGCCAACAAGTTGAGATGCACATTTCTACAATCAAAATTTCAAATTTTTAAAAGATTAAACACCAAAGTTTAAGACTTTTTCATTCTTGGTTGCTTAATTTGATTAAAAAGTCATAATGTGATCTTCAATTTATCCAAACATTAATAATACAGTAAAAAGAATAATTGCTAACCTTTCCACCGTTAGTTGAAACAAAAGAGTTCTCAATTCCATTTTGAAAAAGTTCATCCAACTTCCCTCCTTCACGTTTCATTTCATCTAAAGCTTTCAATTCCTCTTGTCTTTTCTTGGTAAACGGAAATGAATCAACACTATAATCTTTAATAAATCCGACTACATCTTTTGCAAGAAGCCTCGTGCCAACATCCAACACGATAAAAAATGGGATTTGATTAACTTTATACACGTTACTGAATACTTTCTGTAAATCGATATTAAAAGGTGCCACAAGCCATGGCATGCACTTTATGTGTTCTTTAAATCCATTTTCATCTCGATCAAATGATACAAAAATAATCTCTAGTTCTTGGCCCGTATCTTTTATTGTGTTGTATACTTGCACCAGTTGAGGTATAAAAGCGTTACAAGGCCTACTCCAGTTTGCAGAGAATAATAAGCAAATTGTCTTGTTTTTACTTGATGGTAATGGTACCTACCCTCAAAATGAAGAACATAGATTTGGTGACCATTCTTGTTAAATAAGTGGAATGGGTAATGGGTCAAAATGGGTAATTTTTGTTAGGACAAAACGGGCTGGTCAAATTTGGGTTGGCGCCAAAATTTTATTGTCCAAATCTTACAATTTGGTTGTGTGAATCTTGAGTCTCAACGGGTCACTTTTTAGCTAAATTTTAAGATTTTGCATAACCCAAATCGGCCCATTTACTTACCCCACCAGAAAACACACAAAGATTCAAGAATACAAGTTGCATCAATAGGTCTCAGTTATGATCCAAGTTAATTAGAAAATATAAAATGAACTAAGGAAGAACATAAATTTCAAGATGAATGAAGTAATGAACTACGGGAATTTATCAGTGAAATTGGTTGAGAAGTTCAGTATTTTTACACAATTTTTCAACCAAAAAGCTTGTACAAGTTTGAAAAACATGCTATCAAATGGACTGGATTCATATAAATGAAAAGACAGTATATTTCATAACAAATTCAGCCAAAAAGCTTACTTTATTACTTTGAATGTTTGCATACCTTCTGCTCACCAGATAAAAGATGACGAATTCCTTCTTTTTCCATGATAATCTTGAAATCATCAGCAGAAATATCAACATCAGTTCCTCCCATGACACCTTTCTTGATTGCTTCTTGTTCACTCTATTTGGTTTCAAGTATTCTTTTTTAGTTTTTTCTATCCACTTAAATTGGAATTTATACCCTTTTACGAATATGATATTATCACCATCGGATTTTAGCATATTCTGTTATGCTCATCACTGTTCTGCAATGCAAACTTTAGATTGCGTCTTTCCAACTTGCACACGTATAAGGATTAAATTACCAATTTGCCCCTGCAATTGAAGATTACAATTTTCAACAAAATCTATGATCCCCATCATTGAAACGTAGCCAACATGGTAAATCTTTATACTAACGAATACCCATAACCCGTTCCACAAATTTCATGAAGAACATGCCAAAAATCTCTGCCAGGCATTTCATCGAACATATAGAGTGCAATTTCAACGATTTTGTCATTTTGATCATTTTTTGGATCATTGGTATTGCTAGCAACATGCCATATAGATAGCCACAAATAATTCCTGTAGAATAATCATGTTAAAAGACTAATGGGTCGGAAGGCCCCACTTTCATCTTCTTATCTTGATCAGGACACGTGGCTATATTCTTTTTTCCGATAGATTGGGACCGTTCGCAAACTTTTTTAAAAAATAAGAAAGGATATTGAAGTTTTTAGATGGTCATGGCGGTCGTGGGATTTCAAACCCTACCGCCGGCCAAAATATTCAACAGCCAGAAACCATTAATCCGCCACAGTCACCAACGGACGCCAACGCCACCAATTTTCATATCTACGAAGTTGTCAGATTTATGTCCGATTCATTTACGAGATCTCTACAGTTCCTGCAACTACTCATGCCACCGTTTCCCCAATATCTCCGCCGACGGACGAGTGGAGCCCGTTGACGTCAACAAACTCCGTATCGCTCTCTCACACAGCTCCGTCGTTGTTTCCGTTTTCTCTAGACCGGAGTTTGTTAACTCGTCACCGGAGAATTTGAATACTGGTGGTGATTGGTATCGGAGAATGATTCCATTGACGCCGTTTAGTGGACAGTTAGTTGGATTCGGTAGAGCTGTTTCTGATCATGGATTGACTGCTTCAATTCATGATATCATGGTATAAAAGTCATAAAAATGCAAATTTCATTATTCTCCGTATTTAAGCAATTTAATGTTTCGTTCATCCAGTTTTAGCATGAAATTGATCTTAATTTGAATTTCAAAATTGTCAATAATTTGGATTCTTTTAAGCTGAATTTTATGTTCATGTAATCTTGTATCAGTGAATTTGTAGGTAATTCCTTCATTACAAAGACGCGGAATTGGGCGAATGATTCTTCAAAGGATTGTAAAGTTTGTAAATTTTATTCGATTTTATGTTTTAGAATACTTTTCATGTTATTCAATATAGAGATACAGTTTGACCAAAAATGTCAAAATTAACACTAATTGACCCATTGGCAAATGGTCAAAGTTGCTAAATATATGAATTTTTGAAAATGGCTAATGGAAACTTCCCTTTGGTTGCAGATTTCTTACAAGTAAAGGCATATATGACATAGGAGCTCTATGTTCTCATCAAGAAATGTAAGTTACTCGGTTGTTCTTGCTCACCTCGATTAATGGCAATAAATCAATCATAATTATGTTCATAGGTAAACTATACCTCAAAATATTTCTAGCATGAAATTATTAGTGTTCTCATTACAATATGAACATATATGCTAAATAGAGTGTGGATTGTCCAAATTACCCTCAGGGACTTCTTCAAGGCATGTGGGTTTGGAGATGATATGCTTGGATCAACAACAATGATGTATACAAGAAGTGGCAGTCAAATGGTTAAAAGTGTTGGTAGGAAATTACTAATGATTCCACCACTTAGAAAATCATAATGTATACTCAATCAAATACTAATTGTGTACATTGATTTTGACATGTTATTAATTTAATATATTATTAGGAATTAATATGACGTATTCATCTTGAGAGAAATACTAGTTCAGATTAAAGCCACATATAAGATACATTGCTCTTGAACATATTCTTGTCTTCTGTAAATGCATTAATGATTAGGGGTGTTCACTATTCGGATATAACCGGATTGTCCAATTGGACATTTTGGATCGGACTATTTGGGTTAGTTATTTGGTTTTTTGGATCGGTTTGGACTTAAACCAAATTAATAGTTTGGATTTCGGATTGGATTTGGTTTCCATTGTGAAAACCGAATTGTCCAAAAAAACCGAATAGTAATATATAGTAAATTGATTTATATACTAACACTTGTTAGTTTCCATTGTAAGCAATTATGGTACTCCTTTTCTTTACAATTATTATAGTAAATTGATTTATATACTAACACTTGTTTCATTTTATATTGTATTAGTTGGCGACGTACTAATATTTTTGGAGTTTTTGATAAAGTTGATGTCAGGATTTTTGCATATATGATTGTAAATGTCTCAAGCTATGAATTATACTTGTTTTTATGTACAAAGTAGTTTATCATTTTGGAATTTTACATATCGAACTTAATATTATTTATGTTATACAAGTATATTTTTGTAGTATTTTGAAAATTTTAAGGAAAAACCAAACCAACCAAATTGTTATTTGGTTCGGATCAGTTTGGTTTTCGAATTAGTTTAGACGGTTCGGTTTGAACTTTTGAAAACCGGACTTTATTTGGTTTCACCTAATTGGTTCGGATAAAACCAAACCGTCCAAACGAACACCCCTATTAATGATGCTTTGTCTAGTTTTCTTCATACCAAAAAAAAAAGAAAAAAGATTAATTCGGTAAACACCAAGAAGACCAATTCCGAGACTTTCTTGATAATAAAGTAAAGCAGTTTTATGAAATGATGCAAAACACCTCACTTTAATTCATCTTTCACACAAAATTTATCAAATTTCACGTACCCTTTTCTTAATCCATCTCAAATACTAGAAAAATGGGCTAATTTTGGGTAGAAATATGTTTAATTTTTGCTAGAGGACTCAACAGTCAACAACTTCATCATTATGGAAGCTTCACTGGTTTGCTGTTGGGTGGATTCATCCAAACAACACAAAAGTTGATGCTTCTGGCAATGCAAATCCCACATGGAAAACCAAGTTTTCAGCTTTAATTGATAACTTGGATTCAAGATTTGACGATTTTGCCCTCAATGTTGAAGTCTATAACAGAGATCCCGTGCTTTTAAACATGATGATGAAACCAGGAATTTTCAATTAAGAGGAATTCGAATAAACCACAAGGGTTTGTAGATGATTCAATTCGAATTTATGAATTATGACATAAAATCTTGATTCATAATTTGTCACCGAACACAGCCCATAAGATTATCCCCGTTGAGACATTAGAGTGTTGTATCACCATAATAAAATAATGTCAAAAAATAATAGGGGTCACGAAATGGAAACCGAGTGTTTCGTGGTTCAAAAATGCAGAATCTCGTCTGAATCATCATTTATCAGGACTCTAGGCTATGGCCTATGGGGTAGGACCAGGGTTGTGCATTGGGTCACTACAAATGTTTTTTTTTTTTTTAATATAGTTTATAATTTTTTTATTAATAGTTTGATTTAGGTTGGGTTGTTAATATATGTGAAAGTTCAAGCTCATAATAGCGACATAAAAGATTAGTTGATTAATTAAAACCAAATAGATGAACATTATTATTTTACTTTAAATTAGTTAGAAAAATGAATTAGTAACCTTTGCGGTATACAACTCCGATTATTAGACTTATACCTTGTGTCGTCTTCCTGAGACTATATAATTCAAACTCATTTTCCACTAAAAAAAATAAACTGAAAACTAACAAAACACTTACACTAGCATGAATTACATTTTTAACCCAATCATCACACGCTTCTCATACATTTTAAAAAATTAAATATTATTGTCATCATCTTCATTTCCCTATACACACGGGGTTGGGTTCCACGAAATAAAACCTGTTTCGTGAAAAATGGTGAGATCAAAACTTGACGTATTTTAAAACTTTTTTTTTTTGTGATAATCTGTATGAAAGAGTTTATTGTAAGAATGGTCCCTGTGGTTTGGTCAAATTGCATATTTGGTCCTTAAACTTCATTAAGTGCAGGCGCAGTTCCTATGGTATGCGTTTTGTTGCACCCATGGTCCCTCCCCCCCTAACAGCGTTAAAAATGTCCGTTAGTTGGACGGCATTTTGGTCATTTTGCACGGTTGGTCCCACTGATGTCTTCTTCTTCCCCTATCTTCTTCCCCAAATCCATACAAAACAAGAAACTTAAAATCGTGATACTAAATCAAACGCAAAATCTGCATCTTAACATATACATACACCACCGTTAACAAGTACAATCGAAAAGGATCAGAATCAGAATCACAATCACAGATGATGAAGAAACAAGCCTTGTTAATTTTCCAAAAATCACAAACACCATCAACAAAAGAAACAAGCCTTGTTAATTTACCAAAACTCCCAGGTGATGAAGACTCCTTAAATTTACCAAAAATCTTGTTCATTTCTTTAGAAACAAGCCTAAAATCAAGAATCAGAACTGGAAATGCCTTAGATCGTGTCTCACCGTCATCGTCAGCCTCGTCTTCTTCTCCGGCGGAAATGCCCGAAACACACACAAGCACATACATCATCACCCAAATCAAGCATCTTCATACACAAAATCTAGGGTTCATGTGTTTGTGATGAAGTTAAATAGATCTGAAGTTAAACAGATTAAAGTTTCGAAGCTTATGATGGTCGGGGTTGATATCACCGGCGGAGGAGAGGAAACAACCACCCTACTGTTCAAACTCGTTCAAACTTGTTCAAACCACCACCATCGTCTCCGACCAACACAAACCCCTTGAGAATGTCTGATTTGCGGAGGACGCCTTCGATTCCTTTAGATTGTCGCTGGAAAATGAGGATTTAAATGGGGGGATGCAGATCTTGACCTGAATTCTTTACTCTTCGCCGCCAGAGAGTGATGGTTGTGGGTTGCTGGCAAAAACAGAGGTGGAGCTCTTTTCAAATAGACCAGAATCATGGTTGTTGTGGTTGCTAGATTTGTGTGTTCGATTGTCTATTCACTGCGTTTAATTTGGGGAGAATGAAGAGACAATAAAAGAGATTGTGTTTGATTAGGGTTTCAGATTTGTGTTTAATTTGGGGGAGAAGACAATAAAGAAGAAGGCACAAAAATGACAAAAATTGTAACACCTTAATTTTTAAAACACCTTTTTAAATCATATTCTTAAATAAAAATATTATTAAGTCCAATATCCATAAATACGGTTCAACAAAAACCTTTTTAAAAGATTATCAAAGTTACATAACACGGTGTTACAAAGATAATATCATAACCATAGTATAACGGGATCTACCTATAAGCTCCCGAACTAAAACATCTCTAGGCCACCTCTATCACGACCTACTAATCCTTCAATCTCGAACCTGAGTACATAGCAAAAACACAAACATAGTACGTGAGATAAAAATTACCTCGTGAGATACATGAGTTTTAGACCCGGTAAACAACTAGTCACATAATATCATTTATATTAAAATAATAGTATTAATCTCATTCGTTTGGGTCACTTCTTTCCATTCATCATTGGCCAATGTCAAGATAATCGGAATGCCTCCAATCTATCAAGACCATCATATCCACGGTAACCGGAATACCTCCAATCTACCGGGACTCGTAGGTATTGGGTAATCGGAATGCCTCCAATCTACCACTAACCTTAAGGTACCGTAATAACCGGAATGCCTCCAATCTATCACGGCCCTAGGGACATCATCATCACCATCATCATTTCTTGTCTTTTATCATTATTAGCTTAAAGCTCCATCATTTCTCAATTTATTAATCGCTTCATCACCATATAATCAATTCATCATAAATCACATAAATAACTAAATTACTTATAGACTCGATAAAACATTTTAACGTAAAACATTTTCTAGCTATGTACCCAGTTTTGAAAGTTCACATGTACTCACCTTAGACAAGCTATCCCCAATTTGTGCTAATCAACACAAATGCTTACTTCCCAAATCAAGGAAGCAACTCCAACCACAAGGTCTTCTTGACCTATCATCATTATCATCATAACAACCAATTATCAACCATAACTAATAACTAATTAATCCATATTAGCTTTCCTAACCACCAAGTTCATCAACTTGGTGGGATCTTAACCCTTAGTTCAAGATTTCCCAACATCAAACCCAAATCTAACTTGTACACATTTATTACAAGTCTACAAGGAGTGTTTTACACCCATAATAGTTCATCTTTCCCAAAGATGATATGGTTGGTTCCCACAAACCACCATTTTTACCCATACCAAGCTCACAATCAAGATAACTAAGTAAAACAAGCAAGAATTCTTACCCTTGGTGCTTGAATCCTTCAAGATGATGAAGGTTTGAGCTCTTGAGCTCCAAAAACCGACCAAAATGCTCCCAATTCGGCTGCTATAGATCTAGGGTTGTAGGTGGAATGAAACCCTAGCCTACACTCATCTTTATGTAGCTCAGACGCACCTCACGCCCCGCTCGCGCCGCGAAGAGACGCAGGTCTGCCCACTAGTTGCCGCATTTTACCAGACCTCGCGCCAGGCTCGCGCCGCGACCTTAACGCGAGGTCAACGCGAAGTCAACGCGAGATGTTCGCGTTCCAGCTCTGGTCCTTCTGTTCGTTCTCGCGTTTCGCTCGCGCCAGACTCCCGCCGTGAGTGCTGTTCAGGCCAGCTTCTTGGTCTTTAAACTTGTTTCCATCTAAGTTTTGACCCATACTTGGTTATACTAAGTCCCAATCGTTCAAACACTCGATAACGCACCACTCAAGACACAAATTAACCTAAATACCAAAATTCGTCTAAATCCCGAATTGAATATACGACATTACAAATTGTAAAATTCCGGTCGTTACAAAAATGCCCTCCAACTAACGGACATTTTTAACGCTGTTAGGGGAAGGGACCATGGGTGCAACAAAACGCATACCATAGGTACTGCGCCTGCACTTAATGGAGTTTAAGGACCAGTTGTTTAAATTTCCGTGGGGAGATGTTTGGATTTGTGTTTTGGAATTGATTATTTAATTAAGGCTCCCACTAAATTCACATTTAAGTAAAATAATGATGATGATATTAATGATTGGAAAAGTGATTAAATGAAAAAAGTAATAATGATTAGTAATAAACAAATAAAAAAATGACTTTTATTTGCCAATACACTCCATGCCTCCATGGCGTCAAATTAAGTGGACATTTCTTATTGGAAGCTTTTGTTTTTCTTTTTTTAAAAAACCCATTAAAAATATTTTTCTTCTAAAAACCTAACCAGTCCAACATTTCAAGCAAACCCTAAATCAAAGTCTCTCACTTCTCTCTCTCTAACTAATGAGCCGCCCACCACCACCCTCTCCAACCGTCCACCACCAATCCTCTCCAGCCACTACAACCTTCTACAACTTCAGCCTCCACCAGTTCTCCGCCCACTTCGGCCGTCAACAACTCCGGCCGTACACCACTCTGCCGCCCACAACTCCTGCCGTCGAACCACTCTGCCAGATCCACTGCTCCGCCGCCCACAATCGCCCACCACCGCTCCGCCTCTCTGCTGACCGAATCGATTGGAAACCACCACCGACCATCACTCCTCCGCCGCTCCTACTTCTCGTCTCTTTCAGTTTCGGTCTCTCTCCTCTATGTCTCTCTCTGTTTCCGTCTCTCTCCTGCTTTTCTCATTTCTCTATCTCTGAATCTCTCTCATGTATGTCTAGATTAGTCTAGAAAATTAAAAATATATACCTGAGGTGTGTCCTAACATAAACATAAATTAATATGTTATTTGTTGGTAAATTGAGGATCAAATGAAAGTTAAAAGTGAAATGAGGTTAAAATTTGAGGTGTTATTCGTGATGTTGTAACGACCCGAAATTTGTAAATAAATAAATTGTACAAAAATATGATAAATAAGGATAAATCGTTTAAAGAACGTAGGAATTGGTTTCGTGTCATTTGGACACCGTACGAGAAAGTTATGGGCGAAACCGGGTCGAGCCAAAGATCAAAAAGTGCAGCCTTGGCTGTTCAGGGAGTTCACGACGTGAACTATTGTTCATGATCGTGAACTGTATGCAGCTATTTGGGCAATCTGTCGTGAAGAACTTCCCGACCAACTCCAGATCGCGAAGTTCGCGTGTTCAACAGAGTTCACGACGCGAACTTGATGGCGATCGTGAACTCCCTTCCGACACCAGCATTAAAGTTGGGAATTTTCATTTATTACACCCCAAAACCCTAGTTTTCTCCTCTCATCTTGTGTGTGTGCGATTTTTTAGTGTAAAGTGGCGATTGGAGCTTAATCTGCACTAGATCTTGGAGATTCTTGCTCACATTTGAAGATCAAAGGTAAATCTTCAACCCTCTTGTGTTATAAGTCTTAGATTCAAGTAGGGAAGCTTGAATCATAACACTAGTTATGGATTTGTACATAAATGGTTAAATGGAAGTAATATAACTTAGATCTATGGTATTTTAACAAGGAAAACGTAGTCATGATATGGATACACGAAAATGTGGTGATTTATGGAATTAGGGTTTGGTAAATTTGGGGAAAATGGTGCTAGTAGTTGACTAGCCATGGATTATGTAGTTAGTATTGATGATTGATGCAAACCATTGTATTGGTTTTGATGATAGGTTATCGGTTAGAAGATTTGAGGCATTCAAATCTTGAGAAGTGATATTGGTGTTCAAGGAACACAACATTGGATAAGCTTAGCTAAGGTGAGTACATGTGAACTTTCAAAACTGAGTACATAGTTAGTAAATGTTTATAATTAAATGTTTTTATCGAGTCTTTAAGTAATTTAGTTATTTATGTGATTTATGTTGAATTGCTTATATGATGACGAATCGATTAATTAAATGAGAAATGATGGAGCTATAGGCTCATAATGATAAAAGATAAGTGATGATGATGATGTTGATGTCCCTAGGGCCGTATTAGATTGGAGGCATTCCGGTTATTATGGTACCTTAAGGTTAGTGGTAGATTGGAGGCATTCTGATTACCCAATACATATGAGTCCCGGTAGATTGGAGGCATTCCGGTTACCGTGGATATGACGGTCTTGATAGATTGGAGGCATTCCGATTATCTTGACATTGGCCAAATGATGAAAGTAATGAAGTGACCCAAACGAACCTAGTAATATTATTTTAAGTTTAAATGATATTATTTGACTAGTTGTTTATCGGGTCTAAAACTCATGTATCTCACGAGGCAATTTTGTCTCACGTACTATGTTTGTGTTTTGCTATGTACTCAGGTTCGGGATCGAAGATCTAGGAGGCCCGTTTAGAAGAGGCCTTGTTGAGATTAGCTCGGTGTTGATGATTAGAGTCCTTATCCTATGGTTAAGATATAATTTGTAACACCGTTTTTGTAAACTCTGATAATCTCGAACAAGAAACCTTTTCGTTTTTGTAAAACCGGCATTTGATATCGATACAATATTATGTATTTTGGATTAAATGTTATTTAAATGTTGTTTTGAAAATTGAGGTGTTACAATGTGATCTGGAGATATTAGATGAGATTACAAATAAAACGTTAAAATTTATAAACTAAGAAATTAGTTGGAAAATTAATTAGTGTAATTAAATATTAATTAAGTGAAACAGATTTATTGTTTTGACTGAAAGTTGAAATGTCAGAAGTTATCTTTTCGAAACAAAAATCACAACTCCCGATATATTGACTTTAAATCTTTGAAGTACATTTAGTAGGATCCTTTAATTAATAGGAGAACTAGTTTCTGATAAATAGTTTTTGTTCAGGATTATTTAACGATTGAATAAATACAAGTAGGGATGACAATTTGTGCTGGGTTTAGAAGCCGATTCTGCCTTATCCGTAGTTGTTATTACTCATGATATTAAATTTTAGGCATCTCAAATAGCTCTTACTTTCTCCTGATAATAGGTTAAACGTGAACATACTTTAAGTGATACTATGATATTCGATTCTCGTGTAGACTTTGTTTAAATTATTTAAAATGTAGATTTTGGTGTTGAAATTTCCTCAATTGCATGTAGTGATATTAATAAATGAAATATGATAATATTTTATAAAATAATTCATATATGTAATATATTAATTATTTTTCTTATTTTTTAATTTTAATATGAATTTTTGTACTAATTAAATAAATAAGAAGGTAACTAATATAGGATTTAATAAAAAAAACACATTTCTTTTACTTAATACTCCGTAGTAGTAACTTTTAGTAAAAGTGAGATTTGAAGAATTAAGCTTTTCAAAATTTATCTTTTAAGGTGTAAAAGTTTTGTTGTAAATATATGAAAAAGGGTAAAAGAGTAATTATCTATATAAAAAAGAGTAAAAAGGTAATTAAATAAAAATTCGATAAGGCTCGCGAGCCTAACGAGATGTGTATTTTGGAACTCGAACTCGGCTCGAAAGCGTACTCGAGTAGCTCTTTGGAACTCGAACTCGGCTCGAAACCGTACTCGAGTAGCTCGAGCTCGAGCTCAACTCAGTTTACAATAAGTCGATTCGGAGTATTTTTCGAGTTGATTTCAAGTAGGTATCTAAATATAAAACTAAAATATATTTTAGTAAAACACTGAGTACATTGATCAATTCGTGGGCCGACTGCTAAAAGATAAAAAGTTGCGGGCGGATATACATTACTTATCCTTTCACGACAATTTTAATCATCGGAGAAATGGAAGCTTTGCTATGCCGGAAGCTCGGTGATCCGACAACACCACCGGACTCATCGGAAACCACCGCCCTCAGCATCTCAACAACTCACCCAATCCCCAAACTCAGTTCTCCTACTTCAATCAGAGTTCGAATCAAATCCACCAGCTTGAATTACGCCAACTACCTTCAAGTCCTCGGTAAGTATCAAGAGAAATTCGCTCTGCCTTTCGTCCCTGGCTCCGATTATTCCGGCGTCGTTGAATTCGTCGGTCCGAGCGTCACCAAGTTCAAAGTTGGCGATCGTGTTTGTTCCTTTGCTGCTGTTGGTTCTTTCGCTCAGTTTCTCGTTGCCGAAGAGAAGGATTTGTGAGTAATTGTTTTGAGTTTTTTTCTCTTCATGTCATGGTTGATTGATATTTGACCTAATTTTGAGTTTAATGGTGAAATTGAAGGTTTGGAGTTCCTGATGGGTGTGATCTGGTGTCTGCTGGTGCACTTCCAGTTGCGTACGGAACATCTCATGTGGCATTGATTCACAGAGCCAACCTCCAATCTGGTCAGGTACCAATAATTAGTTAAATATCATGATCTTGATTCTTAGAAGGATTTTTAATTGAAGGATATCACACTACTTTATGTTTAATTTGTTCAACCTAATTTTCTTATTTGCCAATTTAGAAAATCAATGCAATAAAGGGACATTATATTATTCTGTTCCAGTTACCATTTCAAATCATTATAAATTTATAAACAACAAACATAATCATGGAATTTGGTGAAGAAAAAAAATAACTACAATGAATAAAAAAATATGAAAATATACTGTATTTCATTTTAGTTATTATTATTACAACAAATTATGTGATCATACAAAGTGCAGGTGTTGTTAGTTCTTGGTGCAGCAGGAGGTGTTGGTCTTGCAGCTGTTCAAATTGGCAAGGTTTGTGGTGCTACTGTCATTGCTGTAGCCAGGTCTGTGTTTTGACTATGTAAATTCCATATATGTTTCAATCAATTGTGTGTTGACTTTATTTGACTTCTTAGAGGAAGTGAGAAACTGGAGTTTTTGAAGTCAATGGGTGTTGACCATGTTGTTGACTTGAGTCAAGGAGGTGTTATTGAAAGCGTGAAAGCGTTCCTGAAAACAAGAAAGCTTAAAGGGGTTGATGTTTTATATGATCCTGTTGGAGGCAAACTTACAAAAGAAAGCATGAAATTGTTAAATTGGGGTGCACAAATTTTAGTTATAGGGTTTGCAAGTGGTGAGGTTCCTGTTATTCCTGCTAATATTGCTCTTGTTAAGGTAAGTTATAGTTTGATTCTTGTTTAGATAATATTCTTTTTGACTGTTTCGTGGGTCCCATTTGGCATTTGGTGAATGAGACCAACGAGATCCCATTTTTAAAGAACAGGATTTCTTTTTTTGAAGTTGGTCGCATGATGAACTTGAAAATTATATTTTATCTTTATTTTATCTTATATTATTTTATACGAAGTATATTGTTTTCAGAATTGGACAATTCATGGACTGTATTGGGGAAGCTATAAATTTAATAATCCAAGTGTACTTGAAGACTCTTTAAAAGAATTGCTATCTTGGTTGGCAAAAGGCTTAATTACCATCTACATTTCCAATTCCTACAAACTCCAAGAGGTAACAAGATTTCATTTTTAAGGTTAAGCAATGGCTAATGATAATTTTGACCCGTTTATTGACAATTGGGTTATTTTGGGTTATATTTTTTCTTGAACTGGTCAACCCGGAACCTGTCTTTTTTTGCAAATTCTAGTTAGATGTCTAAGATGTCCTTTGACCAAAATTGGACATCACCAGTAAGATGTAATAACTATATTGAACTACTTTGTCACTTTATGTCGTTTTATATAAAAAGTAATAAAAAAAATTTGTTGCGATTAATATGAGACATCACTAGAGGGATCGAACTCTTGCCAGCTTTTAGAAGTGTTCCATTTCGAGGTTCTTTGATGATTAGTCAAATGTCTAATATATCCTTTAGTAAATTAGGACTATCAATAGTATGTAAAACTTGTCAAATGGAAAAATTTGCAATTAACATGGCACATTAATTGTGATATGTGACCTCAGTTATAAATGTTTGTTGGCAGGCCAATCTTGCATTTTCTGATATAAAGGACCGAAAAGTAATAGGGAAGGTGATGATTACTTTTGATGATCCCAAAACCCTAATTTCTTCTAAGCTGTAAACCGTAATCCTGTATCAGTTACCCAAGTGTGAAGATAGTGTTGGTAAGGGCCAAAAATCATATAAATTCCATAGAAAATAGGCGTGACGGAACTATAATTTCCTCAGTTTTAAATAATGTTTCCTTCATAATTAAACGAGGTTATGTTGTGTATTTGAATTTACCCCGAATAAATGAGTTAATAATAATATTTTTTTTCTCGTTTTTATCCATCACTTGCGGGTACAAATGGAATGCTGGTTCCCTTGTTTAGACTACTACATTGCCACCGTGTTCTCTCTCTTGTGCAGTTCATTTGATAACCAAACGTAGATACAAATGCTGATAACATGATTTACAAAATTATAACTTATGTTGGTATTTAATTAAACAATTTGCTCTGGTAAATGTCACATGCCTAATTGGACGATTTAAAATGGCTTATAGGAGCCAATTTTTTTTTTCAAAAACCGAGCTATCCAACAAGGGTTTTTCTAACTCATGCCCTAAGGGCATGAGATAAGAAGTGTTAAATGAACTAAATTTACCATTTTTATTTACAAATGGATTTAATACATGTCAAAAATAGAATTGACTAATATGAAATAAGGAAATTTTGAGTTTAATTAATACTTGTTATCTCATGCACTTAGGGCATGAGTTAGCCAAACCCATCTAACAAAAAGCAAAATTAATATCGTCATAATTTCAAAAGTAGAGTAATTTTATACTCATTAAAATATCCTAACATTGTAACTGACATGTGATATTCCAATGTATAACATGATTAAAATAACCAAACAATGTAACAAATGTATAAGCAAAATTAATTTTCGTTATAATTTCAAAAGTAGAGTAGTTTTATACTCATTAAAATATCCAAACATTGTAAGCTGTAACTAACATGTACATTCCAATGTATAACATGATTAAAATAACCAAACAACGTAATTAAAAATGTGTACAGTGAATAGCAATCAAGTTTAAGGCTCAATAACTCCAAGAGGTATGTAAACACGAGATATACCTTTTTGAGGTGAAGTAACAAATAATTTGAATTGATACATTACTATGATTAATATGGAAAACAACCAAAACGTGATGTTAATTCACATTGTTGGCAGGATTTTGTGATATCAAGGACCGGAGTTATTGGGAAGGTGATGATTACTTTTGATTATCCTAAAACTACCATTTTTAGACACTAATACAAGTCAAAATAACTGGTGGTGGTCTAATGGTTGGATTTGATCTTCATAAAGCCAAAATTCCCATAAAATGAAGAAACCAATCTCCCCAAATAAGATTAAGCAGCAAAACTAATATTTTCTTGAACGTAATAACACAAGGTACATTATATTCACAATTCACAAATAATAACTTGCTGCAATTCTCCTGTTATTTCTTTTCTGATTTTAAGATTTAAGGTGAATACGTTGTGTCAGATAACATTTTAGGAACTGAAATCCTTATTTAGAAAAAAGGAAAATGATATTCACATGTTAATGGAATTGACAATGTTGTTATCTAGGCTTCAAGGCGGTTTTCAGGAAACGCACATACTCATGTTGTACCATCTCCCCTCCGTTCACAGGATCAAATATGCATCTGTAGAAACTGATTATTTTGTTTTATTTATTTATTAGATATCATTCACAGAAATAAATATATAATCTCAAGTAATGATATTTAATATACCTTCCATCCATGCCCACAATAATGACCGTATTTTGTGATCCAAATGCTGACATGTATTGGGTGCTTTCAGGCAAGTGAAACCGAGCAAATGACCATTCTGAGCTGAAATATTTTGGCAATACCCCTGTCCCAATACACAAAATTACCTAATTGTCATTCTAAAACATTAACAATATACATAAAATTTAAAAGGTTTTATAGTTACCTTTCATGAAAGATAATGAAGATCCAGGATTAGCACCAGCAGCACTAGGTGCAATAAGGGCATCAAGAGAAGATGAAGAATTCTGGTGGCCAAATGATTGAGTGCGTGTAGGTGTAGATTGATTCGATGCATCCTCACTAACCCCCCGAACTCTCAAACTAAATATATGCACAGTACCTTTGTCACTTGATACAGCTAACCACTGAACATTTGGAGAAAGGGCAATTCCGTAAATATCAGCTCTATCAACTCCTCTGCGTACCTACCAGGATATATAATTATTAAAACCAGTGAGAAAAAACATAAGAAAAAAAACATATAATACCTCTTGTAATCGAGTTCCATCCATTGTATTAAAAATTCTAATCAATGTGCCCTTTGTGCTAGCAGTTGCAAGAAGAAGTCCATCGATTGTCATAGTTAAACATGCAATTCTTGAATCATGAGCATTAATCAATTTTGTCATATTTAATCCAAAATGTTCAACCCTAATTTGTCCTCTTCGTAAACCAGGACAAGCTAATACACAAGTATTCACCTGATGCGATAAACAACAAAGTCCTCTAGGGTTTGCTAGGGTTTCAATCTGATGTAAAAGCTTCAAATCCATAAAATTATAAACATAAATCTTGTGCTCAAGAACAACAACAATACGATCACGCCTTAATTTAACCGCCCTAACATCTGACCTAAATGAAAATTCACCAATGCATCTGCTTTGATGATCATCCCAAATAATTACTTTATTTGGTGGATATTGTGTGTTAGCTTTACCACCAACAAGTGCTAAAATGTTGCTTCGAAAGAGCATTTCAATGATCCCAAATCCACCACTTTTTAAGTCACGTCTGAATGTTTCTTTGTATGGATCACAGTTATATATGCGGAAACCGTGATTTGTACCAGCTGCAAAACAACCATAATCTTGGTTCCAGGATACTGAGAGTAAATCTGTTTCTGTTTCATCAATTTCTGAATTTGAATTGATGGATGGATCATATATAGTGTCCATTTGGAGATCGAATGATGCAAATTCTGATTGTTGAAATTGTCTTTATGATGTTGAATCGGCCAAACTCACAGGTGAAGAAATAAGTTTCATAAAAGCAACCTAAAGTTGGAAAGTTTAATAACCATAATTAATTTAAATTACAAAGATGACATGATGATAAGAGAACCCCAGACTTTCTTTCAGGACATATGCATACATAATCAATGAGTTATTCTTTGTTTTTTTTTCTACCAGTCAAAGCAAGCAATTGCTACCAGTTAGCATTATAATTGAGGTAATTGCATTAAAAGATTTAATTTCATAATGATAATGATTGAACATGTTTTCATGTGCCCATTAATTTTCTAGCAATAGCTTTCACCTAGGTTCATCTACAATGAATTATTCAATTAAGCATTAATTTTGCAATATAAGACATCATTATTAACTAAAGTCATTCATAATTGCCTATCTGTCATACATTCAAATCACATCCAATCTTTCAAGGATAATGATATCACGAGAGCTAAAGTACACAAACAAACAAACAAAAAACTGTAAATTCTTATCAAAAAATTAAAATCATATCAAGTTTTCTAGAGAATGATTTCAAGAGACTAAAACAGCAGGCAAGCACAATGAACAAATAGCATATGCACAGCTATAATGAATTCATGAAACTAAAGTAGTAAGCAAACAAAACAAACAAACAATGAAAAACGACATGAAATCAACAACTTACGAATTCATTGGAAATTCACTCGATCGCACAATCCTGTAAATCAATATCGTCTACGATTTCCTGCAAAATTCACATATCTGTAACGTGAAACTCAAGCAAAGCGTACGAATCTGAACGATGTTAACAAATTAAAAACCCTAGGAATAAAAATCAGGCATAATTGTAATCAACTCACCTTAAAGAAGAAGTCAATCTAGTTGAAATCACAATCGAATACTGTGTAGGCGATGAAAATTTAGCGCAATTGTGGATTAAATTGGTTGAACAAGTGATTGTTGAGTGAAATAGAGATCAGATCAGAGCGATTGAAGAGAGAGTAATGGAGTATTACGTAGAGTTTTGTTGATGCGAGAATTTCGTGATTGAAGAATGAAGAGGACCTATTACAAAATTGGTTAATTTTACAATGAGATACATGCGTTTGTCGAATTCCAGTTAGAGGCCACAGAACTTATTGAGCGTGAAGACAATAGATGGAAAAAGTAAAAATAATATTATTTAAATTTTGTGGTAACACGATCTATTTCAACTTTTTGTATTTTAGGCTTTTAGCTGATGAACTTTATCTCATGCAATTTGTTATAATAACTCTGTGGATGTGTTCGGTTCCCAAGCTGGATGAATCAGATCTTAAGCCGAGAAATCAAAAACAAAATTCAGGAACCGAACTAAAATAACGGTTTTAGTTCGCCCCGGTTATTTTGGTTTTAGAACAAAAAACTATATTATTAATATAAATTACATTTTGAATTAGACTTGAAATTATCAAAATTCGGTATCTACTGAGTCCTTGGTTTTTCGATTAGATTAAATACGCACCCCAAAATGACTCTCATTAGCTAACTTAAACAAAAAGATGGTCTTAACATGGACATAAATTAAAGTAACTAGACAGAAAAAGAAAACATCGATTATACCACCACCACAAAATCACTATATATAATTGTACTATTTGTGTCTACTTTGATGATTAAAAGTTTCAAAATTAATGGATGATATGAAGAAATAGAATAAGTGGGTGACACAAAACCTATGGATAGGAAGAAAAAATATGACAAAATATCATTTCTCAGAATTAAAACATTTAACATTCAACAATTTTGAATGTCTTTACCACTTTTCTTCTCTTTCTCAAATCGCAAGAATATAAAATATCATAGCTAATAACCTTATGTTATACTGTAGAAAACACTAACACTAATCCTAATTTGGGTACAATACTAAACTCCATATAAATCATTAAATCCTATAAAAAATTATTTCTCTAGTTTGGATATATACTAACTTAGTTACTCTTTTATCGTAAGTCAAGCTCAAATATATTTAAAAAAAAAAAAAAAAACTGAAATCGGCTTAAGAAAAAATGATCATTATTAATAAGTTATCGTGTGTGTATTTATTTTTCTAAAATTCTAACTTCGTTGTTTTTATTTAATTTTCAACGAAAAGTAAAATATGGTTGTTCAAAAAAGGTCAAATATGCAATGAGATGGCGAGTAGAACATAATGTCATACATGATTGTCAATAATTTGGATAATTATTCATAACTCGTGTTAGTTAAATTTTTCTTTTAAAATGTTTATAAAAGGGTATTATTATTATAAGGGCTCTCCAGGAAGGCAAATTTTGCTTTGCTTTTTGTGATATACGTCGTTGACATTTCCGAGTCATCTTTTGGTTATTTGGTAAATATTGACCCAGAAAAGGACAACTTTAGGAAGTCATTTGAAAACTCTTACCACTAACTAGGACTAGGTAATGGTTGTGTTGGTTAATTTGGATAATTATTCATAGATGATTGTCAATAATTTAAATAATTATTCATAACTCGTGTTAGTTAAAACTTTCTTTTAAAATGTTTATAAAAGGATATTATCATTATAAGGGCTCTCCAAGAAGCCAAGTTTTGCTTTGCTTTTTGTGATATACGCCATTGACATTTCCGAGTCATCTTTTGGTTATTGGGTAAATATTTACCCAGAGAAGGACAACTTTAGGAAGTCATTTGAAAATTCTTACCACTAACTAGGACTAGGTAATGATTGTGTTGGTTAATTTGATTAACATAAGGATTTTGCTAATGACAGCCCTTAGGGTTATCACTAACATGCATAAAAAGCTTATATATTGATTAAAAAATTAATATTCCTAAAATTCAGGGATTATCTTTTTAGGGCTGTCATTAACATTTTCCTTAACATAAACAAAAGGAAAATACTTGAATAGGATTGGGGATATACGCAATCAAGCATGTGACTCATATGATACAAAGTATAGAATCAATCGATTAGAGAAAGAAAAACCAAAAAACATTAATATAAATGATAAAATTAGGTCTAATATACCATAACTTATGGCAGGTGTGTTATTTCAAAGCATTAAAAAATGCATGAAGATGATGTTTTAAACTCTCCTGTACAATGTCAATGTGCGTATAAAAACATTAATATAAAAGACTAGAATTTTAGGGTAAAGAATGCACAGGACTGTCCTCTTCTTTTACTGTCTGTAATCCTGGGGGTATTTCAAGAAAATTATCATTATAACCGAAAAAGAGCCTTGTGTCAAGAAAAGGCTATTTTCATCAATGTATTTGGAAGGAGTTTTAGAAGAGTTGGAAAAATAGGCTTGTTGATCCGTCCCCAAATGAACGTATATCTGCTGGTTTCACTACAGCTCTGCATAAAGGGCATGTTCTCTCTCTTTCAAACCTGAAAAACAAAATACAAAAAATATATCAAATAAACGGGTTGGAATCGGCACTTGTAATATTGATTAATTATAATAACGAACCATTCTGAAACACAATCCTCACAAAAGATGTGTTTACAACGCAACAAAACAGGAGCTTCCATCTTTTCTTGGCAAATTGCACATAAGTCCCCTGCTTCAATTACCTGGTCCATCAAAAAATTAATTATCTGTAAACATGTTTAGCAACAAATTCAATGATGATTATACCTGTTCTGGTGTTGCATAAGATCCATAATGGACTTCCTTTCGTGATAACGCCTTCAACGCACTCCAAAAGGATCCAACCTGTTACCAACAAAACATACAATACAATAATAAATACCTGATAACATAAATATATTGAAAGATAGAAAAATGCCATTTTTTTTTACCTTTTCAACAATTGATGTAAGCTTGAAGGTTAAATATAACCCTGTTGTTAAAGACGAAAAAAGGCTCCCGTATTCTTTATTTAAAAAGAATCGATACCAAACTGGAGCAGGTAAAAATGCACGGTATAATAGCACCCCGTATTCCACCAGGGTCAGCATTTGACCCTATAATTTCAAAACTTCCTGTCAGAATCTACTCAAAATATGTTTAGAGACAAAAATAACCCACAATGAGTCAAGATTGCAATCTCTACAAATCATGGTTTAGTAGTAGTTATATGTTTAAAAATAAATTGGTAAATCAGGTAATAATTTGTTGTATATATGTCATTTTAGTAATTAACCATAATTTATGCTATGTTATGTTATGTTACATTACCTGCCTACGGAAATTATGTCCCTTTCCGTTCCTATAATACATAAGCAATACCAGCTTAAAAGCCATTGCTGCTTGTCGCACCATTGTATCTGCATGCAATAAAAACTCGCATATTTACATGAACATGAATTGTTTATTAGAATAATTTAATGTATTTTTGTCTCCAATGGGTCAAATGGGTCGAAAGTCAGTCGAAGTGTATTTTCTATAAATTGATCGCTCAAACTTATTCATACCATTCACGATGATGGTGAAAATAGCATGCCAGAACGGTGGTATTGCTTTTGGTGGGACCATGAATAACGGATAACATAAATCATCGTTTTGGTACCACCAATATACTCCAATCACATGAAGTGCAAAAACTAAATAATAACCAGCAAGAACAGACAGTCTTCTCTCCCCCTGCAATATCAGCACATCATTAAGCTCGAGAGAAAGATGATTAAAAGAGGATGGATTTAGACATGTAATTAACAACAGTAGATAGTAGAAGTGACATCGTACCTTTAAAGCTGTCTGCTTTCGAAGAATATCGTTAGACTTGTACATGAATGCAGTTACATACATTGTGACAAAGAAACCTACAAATGATATGAAATAAACCAATTAATCCCAATTTCTCACATTATGATAGATAAATAGCTGACACGTTCATTGAACCATATTCATTGATTCAAGCCTACTCTAAATTATAAAACCATCTTCTAAGATCAAATCTTGAAGCATAATTTCTCTAACTATGGTAGCAATGGATTGCATTCTGAATTATATACTTCTCACTTATATTTTCCAGAGGAGAAAAAATTTAATTCCTAATTACCTTGCAAATGCTGCCGAATGAATACAATTAACAACAAAGAAAATGGAAGAATCTGTTCAATCCATCTTGAAACCTGCTGCATATCATACCGTTGTTGATACGATGAATCACTGTGACTCCCACCCTCACCATTCCCGCCATCCACGTCACTGGAATCCGCCATTTCTCTCTCCACTCTACCACCATCTCCGCCATTAACGGCCACCGGTTCACCACCTTCCCCACGATGCTCTTCTTCCGGATCTGTAGCACCAATTATCCTTATCGAAACCTCCCCATTACCACCACCATTACTAATCGTAGCAGTATCTGAATCATTCAAACCACGAGCATCATGATGATTATGACGATCATGAATCAGATTCTCTGATTCATAGTGATCGTAATTTGACCTAGGTCGAAGAACACCGGAGTATTCCAAAACAGTAGTTACAGGTGCTTGTAGAAACCGAATTAAAGGAAACGAAGAAGACGACGTCGTTCTCCTCGAATTCGCACTACTCGTAATCCTGGAAGACGGAGACGGAGCTAAATAATCACTCACAAACGCATCAGGATCCGTCGTATCAACGCTCACACCTGCTGTTTCCATTAATTGATGCAAAATTAACAAACCTAAATCGTACTTGAACAAGCCAAAGTAGTGAACGTAACAAATTTCAGACAAACCCCTAAAATTAAGATAATGACGACAAAGAAATTAAAGTCAAATGAGCAATCGGACGTTTGTATGTACGAAATGAATCAGTGATTCGGAGATGAGATGAAGAGAAATTGGGGAAGAATTATAGGGTTGGTGGAAGCAAGTTGAATGATTCAATTGGATTAGGAAATGAAAACAATAATTAATTGTCTGGAAGGATTGGATTGAATTGAATAGGAAGAAACGTGTAATGGGTGTAAAGTGGAAGAAAAATTAGGAATAAATAGAAGAAAATGGGAAAAGGTGTGGATCTAGAAGAAGTAGTGCAGTGAGCGAGAGATGACCGTGTTTGAGGGCTAAACGACCAACCAAGTTCTACAACTTTGAATTCAACTATAAACATTTACGGGTTCTTAGGATATACTCTACTTTTTCTTACACCTATTAAATGGTTAAATTCATTAGAGATTTTATATATCTTACACTACTTCTTTTTTTTATATAAAAAAACATAAGTTTATATGTTTTTCATGCTTATTATACATCCATATTCATACTATCACTATTTTTTATATTATCTATTTATTTATTTATTTTATTTTACACCATATTTTTATCATATATCTTTCAAAAACTCGTAATTTATATTTAATTGACTTATCAAATAAACTTTTGTGGATGACAACTTAAACAGGTAAATATGCTTGTATATATTATTTGTGCTAGTTGTAGTCTCTATGAAAAATTGAAATTTACGAGTACATTGCTTGAAATTAGATTAGGCAGCTCGATGCTCCATAATTAGAACCCTAAGAAAAAACAATCAAACTAATTGGTAACTTGATGCAACTATTAGTATAAGACCAAAGCTCTGGCTCCAACTTCCAGTCATAAAAAATGACTTGTATGCAATCTTGTCGTATAAGCCAGATTTATTTGCTTGGGTTTGTTAATGACATTAAGGAACAATTATGTTATGAGAAATAATATTTATTCTAACCATCTATTCCTACTCATTTTCTACCCACCTGATATGATAACATATGTAATCTACTATTTCTCCCATAATATTATTCCTTGATTTTGACACGCGTCTTAATCTAATTAGTAAGATAAGTAGAAAAAATAATAGGAAGCAAGGATTGCAAGAAGTTAAAGTTTAGTATCATTTTTATAAAATGTAGCTTGTTAGTTCAAATTGAATTACACGCCTTTTTTTAACCAATAATTATAGAACTAGTGTTACATTAAATTAACTAATAGTTCGTTGGCGAACTCGTGTTAAGTAATATAATTGATTCATAAAATGTTTGTTACTGTATAGTAGCAAAATCCTAACTCATGTGTGTTTAGATCTTCACATTTGAACCAAAGCAATATATATGCATGTAAGAAACATGTTTTTTTATAAAAACAAAGGCCTCGGCCCACCTTTTTACCATTAGAGGTTAATTGGGGACATGAAATGGAATAATATACAACAAACATTAATAATAACAAGCATGCATATAAATTAATCTAGTTACATATTAAGAAAATAACACAGAAGAACACCTAATTGTTCCTTAAATGTGTTTACAAATAACTGCCGTAACAGATTTTTGGAACATTTTCTTTCTCTATGTTGTCATCATCTTATGCAACTTGTACTTCCCGAAAACTTTATGTAATGCGAAAATAATGTGCCAAAACTTCACTGAAAAGAAAATCCTACAAAATCAGACAATTTGTTATCTTTTGTAATAGTTGGTATAATATCTTTGAAACTAATTGTTAAAGAATGATGACTAATAGAAAACAGATTTACCACCATTATTTTTTACTTTTTGGAAATATTAAATAACAAGAAAGCTTAAGGATTAATACCTTAAAGCTTGCAATCAAGTGGTTGACATTGCTTTATAGCCTTCTTTTTCAAGAATACTAGCTATAGAAATATCACCAGTCTTTGAAATTCTCCCCTCATCCTGCAAGTAAAAATGCAATAACTATCATTTCTTTGAAGTATAAAATGTGTTTAATATTCAAGGAGATAAAAGACCGAAATTAAAAAAAAAAAAATATAAATTACCATAATGTGAATATAGGTGGGCTTTATAAATTCCAAAAGCCGTCTGTAATGAGTAATCATCAAAACAGAATTAGTGGGAGTCATTAACGCATTAACTGCTTTTGAAACATCTCTTAGTGCATCAACATCTAATCCAGAATCAATTTCATCCAATATCGCCAACTCAGCTCCAAGCACCTGCAAAAAAAATTAAAAATGAGAGAAAATTAGTTATCTCAAGAACATCAACTGCATGCAGAAATTGTATAACTGGAATTATTGAACACTTACTGCAAGTTGTAAAATTTCATTTCGTTTCTTTTCACCACCACTAAATCCTTCATTTACATTTCTATTTAAAAAGTCTGCCTTAATATTCACCATTTCCAGCTTCGGCATGATGTAACCATAAAACTGCAACAAGGAATATATTATTAGCAGATCAAACCCTAATTTCACCTAATATTTTGATTAAGAAGATAATGTAGTAACTAATTACCTGAAGTGGATCAAGTTCTGGAAGACCAAGTTTCCTTCTTTTGGCATTGTAGGCCATTTGCAAAAAGTCACTGTTGCTAACACCTGGAATTTCAACTGGAGATTGAAAACTTAGAAAAAGGCCAGCAAGGGATCTGTCTTCTGCTTCCATTTCAAGTAAATTTTCTCCCTTGAAAATAACTGAACCACCTGTAACCTCATAATCTTTGTGGCCAACAAGAACCTGTATAATCAAACACATGTTAGAAACATATAAGATGCAAAGACATTGACTGTTTAATAGCCATCATATGTTAGATGACAATAATCAAGTACTGAAATGAGAAAATAGTCATACTAACCTTGGCAAAAGTACTCTTCCCAGACCCATTTTTGCCCATAATAGCATGAATCTAGTCAAATCAACAATTGAAACAGTATTAGAGTTTTAAATACCTATTGATGCTTAATGCATGGGTGAATTAAACACGGTGATGGATTTTAGAGCATTAGATTGGTCTAAATACAAGTAGCTAAATGATTAATTAAACAGGATAAATGCAGGATATTATGTATGTGTACAGAGATGTTGTTAACATAGAGAATAAAAAGAATCTGGTCTGTAAGAGATTAACTGCTTCTGTGTCAATCCTAAAGTCGTTCCTCTGCATACATAATACACTTTTGATTTCAAAGTCAAACGGGGGAGTTGTCAAGTTCAAATTTGATACAGATTCTTTTGAATTTTATTTATTTATTTTAAACAATATAATTACTATGATAATCAGCATAACAATTACTATAACATGAAATATACTGAACTGAAATTCGTAACCTCATCCATGTTTATGCTAGGGATCAAAGTCAAATCACGCCTACTTTTGTGGACTAACTATCAAAATTCAAACGAATACTAAACTTTAAAGTGATCATACAACAGGTCAATTATAATTCACAGGATTGTATTATCTGATTGTGGTATAACTGACCTCGCCTTCGTAGATTGAAAGATTAACACCGTTAAGAATCTTCTTTCCTGATTCAGTTATAACTGCCGTGAGGTCTTTGACTTCCAAAACAAGCTTCGGCGCTCCACCTCCACCGGCCGACACAGAACCGGCCGGCGATTCGGCGGCGAGTGTTGCGGTTAATTTAAACGACGGAAATCTCCGGGGAAAACGGCGGTGACCGGGAAGGGCAGAGGCTGTAAATAACTTGGAATCGGAGGTTGACTGCTTGAATGAAATCAGAGAAGGAGGAGAAGAGGGAGAACAGCATCCAAATCGGTGGAGCAGAGCCATTGTTGGTGTCTGGTGAGCCGGAAAATGGAGAACAGAAGGAGGGGGTTTGATAAAATAAGCCGGTATGCAACGTGCATCGCACGTGCGGCATATTCTGGGCCTTTGAGGATTAAGCATCAGTTCGAAATCTCATACTACAACCGTTTTAGGATGTGGGGTATGGGTACCACAATGTGGTATCCAATTTTCCTACCACATTATTGCCATCTCAGCAACCACACCACCACCACACTACATCATCTCTAGAAAATACCCACCACACCACATCACACCATTTTATTCAATTTTTAAATAAAAAGAAAATAAAATAAAAAGAATATTATACTAACCAATCAGAAGCAGCCACCTAACCCACCACGCACGTTTCTCCCCGTTGCCCTGCCCCTCCACGCCCACCC
Organism: Calendula officinalis; assembly: GCA_963853835.1. Lineage (NCBI taxonomy): Eukaryota > Viridiplantae > Streptophyta > Magnoliopsida > Asterales > Asteraceae > Calendula > Calendula officinalis. Next base: position 31,101,780 of record OY970822.1, read on the forward strand.
CACGCCGTGGGGGGGGGGGGGGGTTGGGGGCGGTGTTCCTCCAAAACACCACGCTGTGGCCCCTCCACCTCACCCCCCACGCTCGTCCAATTTGGACCCATTCCGCACAGCCTTAACGGGCCGGGTTTTGATTACATAAATGTTTTCATATTATTTGTTTTTACTTATATTATGTGGTTTGTTTAAGGTAATCCATCAATTCTATCTAGTCCCCAGGGATAATTATTGGCCCTTGGATCAATAAAAAGTCAAAGGTCAAGATCAATATTCAAACCACCACCACTACAAACGCATGTGCTTCAATACATCAATATCCCACACACCTCCGGCGGCCGGAGACGGCGGTCGGCGGGGATCGGCGGCGTCCGGCTACGGCGGACGGCGGCCAGCGGCGGCGGCCGACGGTGGTGGTCGTGTCTTGAAACACATGTGCTTCGTAGTTCGCATGCTCCCCGTGTTTTAGAAACTTATGTTTTTAGTGACACACATGTGTTTCGTGACTTGAAACACATGTGTTTGAAACACTTGTGCTTCGTAGTTCGCATGCTCCCCTGTGTTTTAGAAACTCATGTTTTTAGTGAAACACATGTGTTTCGTGACGTGTTTGAAACACACGTGCTTCACCTTTTGAAACACATGTGCTTCGTAGTTCGCATGCTCCCCTGTGTTTTAGAAACTCATGCTTTTAGTGAAACACATGTGTTACGTGACTTGAAACACATGTTTGAAACACATGTGTTTTGTGACTTGAAACACATGTGTTTCACCACCACCACCAGCACCTTCACTGTCGACCACCACCGCCGTCGGCCGCCGCTTCCGGCCACCGGCGGCGGACAGCGATGGTCGGCGGTGGCTGTAGGTGGCAGTGGCTAAGGGACTTGATCTTGACCATTTTGATCCAATGGCTAGGATTTGTCGCTTGGGACTATGCAAAACCCTTGGACTACTTAGAAAATAACTCTATATTCCTATCCACTAAAATTTTTGTTTACTGTTTGTATTTATTATTTTTCTACCTAATTATAAACTTGACATGTGTAATACATTAATTCTCTTTCCTTATACTATAATACATTGATTTGAACAGTTGTCATGATCAAATAAATAGACACATAAATAGCCACAAATGGCAAAAAGGGCATGCCCTAAGTTTGTCGGTGGCCTAGGCAAATATCAATTTTTTGAGGCCCCTATCGTAATGTGAATAGTCAAGTTTTCTGCCCCTAAATTGTAATTTGGGTAAATTACAGTTTTTGTCCCTGACCTATGGCCGATTCGGGGTTTTTGTCCATAATGTTTTTTTGTCGGTTTTTTTTGTCCCTTAAGTTTTTCAAATTCTGGAAATTTGTCCTTCCGTCCAATTTTCATCGTTAACTGACGATTTTTTTGTCTAATTACCCAAATTGCCCTTGCATCATCTTCCTCATTAATGTGTTCTTCCCCAATTAAACCCTAATTCTAAACCCTCACCCACTACAGATCTGCACAAATTCTGAAACCATCAGGTTGTGATCCATGAACAATATCTTACTGCGTTTGAGCAACACTCTTCCTAGACAAAGAAGCTGTCTTTGTCCTACGCTCCAATTATTGCAATTATCGGCAACTGTGCATAAAACAAATCCAAAATAATCATGTAATTGATAAACGATCACCATTTTCAACCAAATTTACTCTATCGATTCGTTTTAAGTACCTGCGGAATCGAGCTTCCCTGGTTTTGCAGCTACGACGTCGTTAAGTTGGCATCGTTCCAGACTCTACAAATCACGTTCTCAAGTTAAGTGACTGAAACTGTGAAATTAAGCAGAGACGCCAATTTTGACCGGTCAAAATTGGTTTGAAGGAGAATAGAATTAAGTGGCTTACCCTCCAAATCTCCTCATCGGAATGTTGACCGATCGGGTCAATGTTGCTTCTGACGGTGCCTTCAAACACAATCGGTTCTTGTGGAATGATACCAAATCGGGATCTGAGATCGTGAAGCCCTAATTTCAAGATATCAATTCCGTCAATGATAATACTTCCGGACAACGGCTCAACTAGCCTGAACAGAACTGGAGATTGGGATTTGAACAGATGTTCACCGTGGTTTGTGATTGCACCATGAATGGTGGTGAGTTGTTCATAAAATTATTGGATTGAGAATTAAAGAGTGTTGTAGAAGTAGGTAGAAAGAGGGCACTGTAATTTGGGTGTTTAGGGTTAGGGTTTACGGAAGGAGAAACCGGTTGTAATGAAGAAGAAGATGAAGAACATAAAGAATGAGGAAAAAAGACGAAAATACCCTTATTTGTTTTGCATTTTTAGTCACTTAACGGCTAAAAATAGACGGAAGGACAAATTTCCAGAATTTGAAAAACTTAAAGGACAAAAAAACGGACAAAAAAACATTAGGGACAAAAATCCCGAATCGGCCATAGGCCAGGGACAAAAACTATAATTTACCCTTGTAATTTTCTATTGAGCTCATTAAATTAAACCCTAAAAATATAAAGTTATAAATGGTTCAAAAATTAAACTACAGTTCGAAATATAATTCAATTAAAAAATTATTATTACTATCAATATACATTTATCATTCATGCCTCATAACAGTTTAGAATAAAATGTGTTTAGCTCCATGGTAAGTATGGTAACTAAGATGGACAAGCATTCATTAATATATGGAGTATAAAGAAAGAGTAAATAATTATAATATAATATTCGTAATGTAGCAATTAGCCAAGTGTAGCACATTAAGCATTTAAGCCACGTTCAAAACTACATCTGCTCCATTTTTTATTATTTTTTATGTATTTTAATTAAATAACTACTAATAAACCCTTGAAGTAATATAAAATTCTAAAAAAAAAATCCTACGTTCATATAAAATGTTAAAATCATTCAAGCTTTATTACCATTACCATTATTGTTTTACCTATAATAAATATGACTATTATAACCTAGCTATGAAAATAATTAGTGTTATAAAATATACATTTTAATATATCTTGCGCTATATCATTTTATTTGTTCATAAAAAGAAATTAAATCAGATCAAATGCAAATCTTAATCTCGATGGAAAAATTTACGTTTATAATCCGTCCCGCAATAACGTGCGGAGACCACTATGCTTGTTCAAAACATTTAACAACAAAAGTAAATTATGATTTATGAACGTGAAGTTAAGTAAATTGACAATAAATATTGAAAGATTCATTGGCATTCACTTTTTACCAAGGTTCTAAAAGGCGCGTCATGGCGGCGCCAAGGCGTCGCCAAGACGTGAGGTGCGGCGTCGACGTTACGGAACAGATAATTGCGGCTAGGCTAGGGGTAGCGTGAGATAAGGCGTGATAAGTCGCGCCTTATGACGAGTTTTTTTGAAGGCGGATGTGAAAAATGATTTTTTTTTTTAAAAAATGGTAAAAAATATATAATTATAAATTTAGAAATAATATTTTTTATAAGCTTTATATATGAATTGTTATATAAATCAATAGATCTATAAAAAAAAATTAATTTAATATACGTATATATATAAATTATATACAAAATTTGCCGCCTTAAATCACGTCTTGAAAAACGCCATCAATAAATCACGCCACGCCTTACGATTTCTAGAACCTTTTACACAACCGCACCGCACTCACATATTGTTGAGAAGAAGAGTAAATAATAAGGGTTTAAAAATATTATAAGGGCATTAAAAGATTATGAATCCTAAAATTTATTTTGGTTTATGCTTGTTGGGCCTATAACATCTTGTTCCAAGGCCGGTACTGATAGCAAACACCAATACTCTTTCTCTTTATTTTATTCTCTCATTATTATATATTTATAATCATTGTCATCTTTTTTGAACAAAGAGTGTGAACAACGTGTAATGCATTAAAATAAAGGCAGAACAACAAATAAAATGAAATATTAAATATTTATTTTGCTTTTATATTAAATTCTAAAATCTCTTATTTTCTCTAGTACATTTGGTGTAGGCAATAAAAAGTAATAGTTAATTATAAATTAAGAAGAAAATGATTCACTTAAGTCACATTCCATAATCTATAAGCAATCACTAAAAGAAACATAACAAATGTTTTTATACTAATTTGATACGCCATTGATATCAAGTTTATATGATACAACTCAAATGTTAATATGTTATGATAAAAGGAAATGCAAACAATAAATAACGATAAAAATAGGGTTGATCGAAGTTTGAGACACCGATTAGGTCTCACACGACATAATTTCGAGTATTAAACCAATTCTAAGTCGGTATCAAATTTATTGATGAAAATTACAATTCTAAAACCCATTCACGTAGATCGAAAAGAATCCCTACCCTCAATCCTTAGAATTGCATTTTAATCAGTTTGTAGAATGGCAAGTGGCAACAAACCTTTATCCTATATCATAAATTCTCACAAGACCTCAAATATATAACATCATTATGTGCCCAAAACACACAACACAACTATCTAGGGGTGAGCATTTGGGCCGAAAAATCGAACCGAACCGATAACCGACCGAAACCGAACAAAACCAAAACCAATAACATGTTATTGGTTCGGTTTCGGTTTTGAAAATTCATCGTTTTCAGTTTTGGTTCTATTGATTTCGGTTCGGTCTTCGGAAAAGGGTGTACATTTGGCCTTAAAAACCGAACCAAAACCAAACCAGACCGAAGAACCAAAACCGATTACATGTTATCAGTTCGAATTCGGTTTTGAAAAATCACCATTTTCGGTTTCGGTTTTATCGGTTTTGGTTTTGGTTCGGTTCGGTTTTTAGACCGAACTCACCCCTACAACTATCTACACAACAATAAAAACACACAAACTTTCCAAATCTCCATTAATTTGTTACTCTGTAAGAAACGAAGTTGCACGTAAGTAAACCCTTTAAAATGGTTCTCCTCACCGGGGGCATTTTGGTCCAACATTCTTCAAAATTCGCAAACAGCAACTTGTAGAACAAAACTCGACATTATTTTGAAGATAGTCCCACATCGGTGGGATAACATAAAGCAGGTCATGCAAAGAGTGGTATAAAAGGAGGCTTGTGGTCATTTTGAAAAAGCATCTTTGCGCTTGGGGCAATGACGCAGCTAATGAGGTAATAACCGAGGCGCGATCAATTGCTGGTTGAAAACTATTTCCAAACCCCCTCCTTGGCTTTGGGTCTCCCTTAGCCATTGAGAATTTCTGAAAGGATTCCCTTTTATTAGGGTAAAATCCTACAATTACCAACTTTCAATATTTATTTATTCTCTTAATATACCTACAGGAGTTCGTTTTTTTTTTTAAGTTTCTGTACGTCAGGCAAATCTCATTTTAGTTTTTCAAAGTTGACATTTATTAACTAGGTAACAAAGACACTTAATTAGGTGATAATAAATGATAAATATTTGTAATCGTAATATAATACTTAAAATAACAAATACATGTACGTAATCTCATTCACTTTGTATATAGACCTCGACTTTTTTCTTCTCTTGGCCAACTTATAAAAAATCTATCATCCCAGTATAAAAGTTATTCAAGGAGTCTAGCGATGAAGAGCATGTCTGTTTTTGTCCTGTGTCTTCTTGCAATCAAATTGGCTTCTTCTGGTATGTTCTTATCTTCTTTGCCTAATGTTTTTGTATCCACGTTTTTTAAATATTTTGTCGCAATAAATGGGATAAACGATACGATGTTCAGTTTGTTCGAATCGCAGGAAATCATGAGATACCAATCAATGCAAAAAATTGCCGTAAAATCTTTCCGATGATTTGCAACTTGTCATTTTGTAATGCGTGGTGCAAACAGAAGTGGTATCAAGTTTCTTGGGGAAAATGCAAGACTCGATTTATTTGTGAATGTAATAGAGTATGTCAATGAGAAATTATCAATGTTGGAGAACGATGGATGAATTGAAATTTCCTATTAATTTTGTATTACATTTCAAATTTCAATAGTTCAAAAGTAATTATCGTACTTCGGGTTTAATTACATATTGTTTACTAGTAGCATAATGGTTGAATTTGGTCTCACTAAGGGTGAAATTTCCAGAAGCTTACAAGTTCGTTCCCTATAAAACTATCCCTTGTAGTTAGAGAGGTTCACCTGAGTCGACTTCAGCTTACCCACATAACGGGTGGTCGTCATGGGATTCTTGTCGAAACCCATGAGAAAAAAAGAATCAATAAACAAGAGGATTAATATTTATCAAAGCCACACAATATCTGCCAATTGAATTTAGGTCGTTTATGATGATATACAACTAATAGTTATCTTTTTTTTAACGACAAATCTCAATATACTCTTAATTACCACATATGTTCACAACGGGATTTGAACCCCCGACCTCAATGACGGGGCAAACACTATACCGTTGGACCAAATGCCCTTTGGTAACTAATACAGTAGTTATCTACTACTTTATCACTGTAGTTTTCCATAAGGATACATGATTACGTTCAAAAACCATCTAATAGCTACATGATTACGTTCAAAAACCATCTAAAAGCTACTTAAGTTAAAGTAGTGCTCATGTATCACAAAGTTTCAACTTTTAAGTACATGATTTTTGTTAAAACTGCAAGACTAAACACTAAATGGGTGAAAATTAACAAGTCCTTGTAAATTTGTAATATTTTATCTTTATTTATCGATTAAATGAAGTTCCAAACAAAATTCACGATCTTAGATATTACTACGTAATAGACATGTATGCTAACCACAAGTAAGTAAACCAAGTGGGCTAGCTCACTTGGCCACCAAGCTTGTCTTGGGTGGATTTTCCCTAGGTGGTCATAGGTTCAAACCCTGGTAAAGATGTATTCTAACTAGGTGATACTAATTTCTAACCACTAACATATGTAATACTAGCCTATAACCCGTGATAAATCACGGTTGGCTTATAAAAATTTTCATAATATTTCTTTAAGAATACCATATTCCTTGCAAAAAAATAACACATTTGAAATAATTATGTAGTTAAAACAAATATTTTAATTTATTTTCAAGGACATCAACAATGTATATTCTTCGGTTTGTTTGCCTACACTGACGTTTAACAAATTGTATACGATCAATCAGAGAATTGACGAATTTTGAAATTAAGCAGACACATTGGCCACCATCATCTGCTTCTGGTTTTGTAGAAGCTTTCACTACTACATATCGGGTTTGTTAGTGCGGACCAATAAATTTATTTATTACGGTGGTATAATATAATCGCAACAACAAATTCAGTTCGCACTGCAAAAGAAAGAACCGCAACAACAATTCAGTTTGTTGTTGCGACCATGCTAAACCCGCAATAACAATTCCATTTGTTGTTGCGGCCATACATTACCCGCAACAACTACCAAATTTGTTGTTGCGGCCATCCTAAACCCGCAATAACAATTCCATTTGTTGTTGCGGCCATACATTACCCGCAACAACTACCAAATTTGTTGTTGCGGCCATGCTAAACCCGCAACAACAATCTAAATTTTCAGTTTAAATTAATTAATTAATTGGAAAACAAAAACAAATTTCATAAAGATACAACGATAACATTACATATATGTGAAAAGCATAGATTCATTGATTCAACCCATTAAGAGATGTTTGATGATGATTTTGGTGAGAAAGATGAAGAAAAAATTAGGGTTTTAAAGAGAGAAAGGTAGAGAGAAGTTAGAGAGAACAAATGCTGAATGTGTGAATTGATTAGTGAGCAAAAGTTAGGAATTAAGCCTTACACTTTGGTATTTATACCATGGCTTAATTCCTTGGTTAGTTAGGTCTAATTCCTAAATAAAACTTAACTAATATACAATGTTGCACTTTACCCCCTAGACTATCTATTACAATCTTTCTAGTACCTAACAATCTCCCCCTTTGTAATAATAGACTAGGTTGCATATCTTTGAAGACTTCTGTGTTTGTAAGGCTGGAGCTGAGAATTGAACCGTTGAGCAGTTATGTTGATAAAACAGCATCAGCCTTTGATCATCGGTGACATACATACTTTTAATTGGCTTTTCAACCAATATAAAGTATTCGAGAAGACTTCATGCAAATCGACTGAATGCAGACCCATAGATAGAGCAGTTAGCAGCGGAAGTCCTTTCTTGAAGTTGTGGAGTTTGTCGATTTGCTGCAGATCCTTGGTTCCTGATGTTTTTTGAAGTTGAAGCAGTGCGGAATGTTGATATGTTTTGGATTTTCTGACCGTTGTTGATAATGTTGGAGTACGGTCATAGAATCCCTTATCTGATGTATTGACTGTTGTTGATAAGATTGAAGTACAGTCATCAGATCCTCTATCAGACATAGTGACCGTTGCTGATAAGAGTGGAGTACGGTCGTCTGATCTTCGCACGAGAAGGTATCAGGGTAACCCAGGATCACATAGATTGCCTTTTTGCACAACAGTTACAGAAACTGTGTGACCTACGTTCAGTGTTGGCATTGATGTTAGCACCGGTAGGATTTCCATTCAATCATCGTGGAATACCAATATTTTTGGTATCACTATGAATGTTCCGGCAATATCTCAAAGATATGCTTGGTAGAGTGTCTGTGTCCTAGAGAAATTTAATTCGGTTCTAGACTCTATACGTGGACAAACGAAGGTGAGGACTGGAGGTGGGTCCTCTTTTTCAGTATCAACAATCTCCAAATGAGATGTCGATAGTGGATGTGGTTATCTCCGTGATTTTGAAACAAGTACTTTTTGTACTTGAGTGGTCAGTGGGGGTTGTGCATTGCATCACTGGGTCCATGATGTCTTAATCAGAAAGCAACATATGCAATCCGATATAGATGAGGTTACCCGGTCATTTGTTCGGTTCAGGGAGGGTTTTTCCGTTTTCTTTAACCCTTTCACACACGCTCCTCACTCAACTCACTTTTTAATTTTTAACCACACCCTCGTCTTTTTTTTGTTTTTACCATGTGATAAGCTGATTTGCACCCCATACTTCATACCCCCTCTCAATTTTTACCTCAGCGCACCCCAATCAAGATCCCATGATACTTGATTCTGCTCACCTAGACCTAGGGACCCTCACTTTTTAGTTCCTATATTGTCGGTGGCTCCGGGGAAGATCATGCTGGGTTTAGCAGATCATAGGAGTTATTTGAGAGTGGACTATTACACTCATGTGCATTTTAATCAGCTTTCAAGATGTTGCATTTTAGTTCACATGGATTTTTTCACCAGAATTTTATGTGTTTCCAGTATAAGTTGTTGCCTGAATGATTTTGAAGTTTAAGGCACAACAACTTGTTCTTTTAAGGTAACACCGGACTCACATAGAGTATCCGTTAGCACACGGTATGAATCTGTAGTCGTTTGCACAACCGTTCATTCAAATGTGTGACCTGCGTTTAGAGTTGGCGTGATTTTAGCTCTATCAGGATTTCCACTCGATCATTGTGAAACATCAGATTGTGATGTCACTACAAGTGTTCCGATGGATTCACGGAGATCCATTTTTTGTAGTGCAAGTGTCCTAAATTGGAAAGATTCTTGGGGGTGAGTACTAGACACACTGTGCATACAAAGAGACTTAACCCGGGGCAGGAGGTTATTTTGTTTCAATACCGACATACTCCAAATGAGTAGTCAGTAACTTTTGTGCTACGTCCCCTATTGAAATGAAACAAATTCCTGTTGAGAGGAATTTGAGTGGTTGGTGGTGGTGTGCATTTGCTTTACTGGGCTAGTAAAGTTTAGTGAAACATTCAACTTATGAATGATCACCTATTTGTATTGTTGCCCGGTTTGTTAACGGTTTGGATGCACTCAAAGGTGTGTTTTCTTTGATTTATCATGTTTTCACATCACCTTACACTCACCTATTACTATACCCTACACCTAAATCCTCACATTTGTCAGTTGGCTGAAGTATTTCCCTGGGAAGGTGTGGTCGGATCTGTCAAACCATGGGAAGGTATGTCTTTTGAAGTAGTAAGTAACGAGAATTAAAAGAATTTGTAATAAACAGATGCAATCTTTACTAGAGAACTAGTAAAGAGATCGTTTACGGATATTACAACGATTTATAATTAACGTTACGAACATAAAACTTTTTGATTTGGGTATTTTGTTTTGTTTTTCTAACTTTTCTCCCCCTAGAAATAATAATTCTCCCCCTAGAATTAATATTTCTAATTTTTATATCGTCGGAGGGTTGAAGGAGAGTATTTGCGGTGAAGCTTGATTGAGCTTTGTGCTTTTTTTTTTGATTGCGGGTTCTGAATCCGTTTTGATCCGAAGCCATTGTCCGTTGAAGACCGGGTTCCAAGCTGATTTACTTGAAAGCCATTCATTGAGGAGCGGGTTATTCACTGAATTATGTATAAGCCAATCTGTGGAGACTCGAGTTATACACTGAATTGTGTATATTTATCATGAGTGTCGAATAGGAGAGCTCTGTTTCCAGTCATGTGCCTTGAATAGCGCAAGTCAAGGTATCTCAAATTCTACATAAAACAATTAAAACATGTTTGGTACCCAATTATTTATGGGTCCTGAACGATTAGTGACTGATGTTTTATGTAGAATTATTGTATGATGAAATTAGAGCTTTGGAGAACTGCAAGGAGGCAGTTCAGAAGTTGTGGATTTAACGACCCATTTTAAAGATTTTTCAGAGGATTGAATAATCCAATGAGAGTTTTCATTTTTGATCCAGTTATATTTTACAAACGTAGAAGATTTGGTGGGTGTTTTGTTGTCGCATTTTGAGGAACCTGAAGATTTTGGCTTAGGTGCGGAATTTCCTCGAGTAGATTTGCGACGAGAGAACGAGTGGGTATCAGAGGTTTGTGGGTTTTTGGGAAAATATTTCGGTTGTTTGGAAACCGGAGATGTTGAGATCTTTTGATTTGATTTTGCTGGTTTAGTGACGTAAGATTTGCATTGATATGGATAGCACGTTTTGCATGTGTTTATAAGTTTACCAAATTTATGATATATGATGTTCTTATGAATACTGCAAGGTGCATCAAGTCTTACAAAAAAACGTTTATCAGTTTGAGTTATCAGTTTCTTTGTAATTTTGTCAAAAAATCTTTTTGTTCCAGATTTGTCAGTTTTAACATACACATCACCAAAATCAGGAGAGTATCGGACATGACGATAAACAGTAGAATCATAATCAGTTCTAAAAGCCGTTAAAGGAGTTTTCACACAATTAGAGTTATTACTTTTATTTTGAACCGAAAAAGAAGAAACAACAGACGTACGAGGACTAGACTTTTTAAGCAGGCTGGGCTTCTTAAGCATACTAGTTCCAGTCTGAATAGACTTCTCGGACTTCTTGGCTCTTGTGACTCCATTGGGCTTCTTGAACTTCTCACTCTGAGACTCTAATTTGCTATTGGAAGCAGTTAAGACGGGTGAATTAGAGTTTCTCCTCAAGATGGTTGAGACTGGGTTTATTGGTGCTGGTCCTAATAAAGAGGCTTTAGAATTTTGAGAAACAGTATTGTTCGTTTTAGCTTTTAATTCTAAAATGGTGTCCTCTAAATTTTGTATCTTAGTTTGAAGATTTTCGTTTTCTTTGTCAAATGCTTTGTGGGTTTCGTCAATTTCAGATTCAAGTTGAACAATTTTCTTTTCTAAAATCAACGGTGGAACATAAAGCTTTGGTTCAACTGTTTGTTTTAAAACTTCATTAGCAGAGATGGAAAATTCTTCTGGAGTGACAATCGTGAAGTACTCATTGTTTTCAAATTTTGCTTTCTTCTTTTCGTACGTTGAGTTTAAGGCATCATAATTGAAGCTAATTTGAGCATATTCTTCCTTTTCCCGGTTGAACTTTTCAACTTCTCCTTCTTCATCTGGCATATGAAGGAAGCTTTGCCAGATTCCCAAGTTCATGTAATCGTAGTTATATAACGTTGGAAGAACATCTGCAGCTTTTTCCAGAGGGCGGATGTTTTCTACTCCAAGACCCACTTTTGACTTGAAAGATCTGAACTCTTTAGGCTGGTTTAATTTTATCGTTTGTTCAGTATGACCAGCTTTCACAATCGTCTGCTCCAGTTTTGAGATGTGTTCTTCAGCATTTTCTTTTCTGACGGTAAGACTGTGTATAGTTGCTGATTGTTCATCGATTTCCTTTTTAAAATCGTTTGTTATGTTTTTGATTTGTTCATTCAATTTTTGAATTTCGATGTCAGCCGTCTTCAACTGTTCTTGGTAGTCTTTTATCTTGATGTCTGAGGACTTCATCCATGTTTGCTGTCGATTTAGTTGATTCGCCAAGTCATTTATCAGCTGCTTGGAGTCGTCTTTATCACTTGACACCGTCTTCATGTTTTTCAGGTTCGAAATTTCAAGGTTTTTTGTATTAATAATGTAATTTAGACGATTGACCTCACTGGTGTGAGCAACATGAAACGATGACAACTGTTGTTGTAACTCTTGTGTTTTTTGATTTGAAAGGTTATTTTGATTGACTTGAGGAACGAGAGTTTCAAGTTGACGACGAAAGGTTAAATTTTCTGCCTTTAATTTTGAGATTTGTGCATTTGATTCATTAGTTGTGTTTACTTGTTTTTGTAAACTTTCTTGTAATTCAGAAATTTGAAATTTATAAGCAGATTTTGACGTAGACAACTGATTTTGTAATTCCTTGTTTACTTGAGTTATTTGAAGAGAACATTGACTTAAATCACTTAAATCATTTAAAAGTTGTTCATTTTCGGATTCTAAAGAAGTAATTTGTTTTGTCAGTTGTGATTTCTCATCAATTTTAAGAAAAACTTTTTCATTAAACAAGGAATTCTCTGACTTATCAGTTTCTGAGTCCGATAGAAAAGAGTCAAAAAAGGAAGAGTGTACCTCATTTTCATCATTTTGTGGAACAACCAGATCATCCCTCAGTTCAGTGGGATTATCAGAGTTTGATGAAAAAGTACTGATTATCTCAATTTCCTTGTTGGCTTCTTCATTGAATCTATCAGAAACCTTAGCAATTTCTTTTGACCTATAGCAACAATTTGCTATTTGATCTTTATCTTCAGCTAACACTGCTTTAGTATCCATTTGTTTATAATATTCGACAGCTTTTCTGGCATTTGCAAGGTCTTTATCAATATTTGCAATTAGGATTTTGGGTAAAAGTTCTTGTGTGTTTAAAATGTGAAAATTTTCTTTTAAAAATCTTTAAAAAAAATGTAGAAGTTAAAAGTGTTGAAAAAGTTTTAAAAAATTGAGAATTTGATCGAGTTTGGGTAATTGTATTTTTTTTTTTTTTTTTTAAAGATGAGTTCAGTTTGAACGTGTTTAAATGATTACAAATTTTTAAATTTTAAATTGAAAATAAAATCGATATTTTCAATTGAATTTTTGATTTCGTACTTCAAAGTTTTATCATAATACAAATAAATGTTTGAATGGGAGCATTCAAAACAATAAATTTTGAAGTTTTATAATGGCACATGTATATTGCCACTGATACTCAACGAAGAAAAAAAAATTTGGTTAAAAAAAATAATAGGATGGGCTTTTGCTGAATTTGGGCCTTATATCATTGAATTTTGTTTTTGGGCTTATGTTTTAAAAATCAAGAATTGGAACCAAATCTCGGTTAGCTGTAATAAAGTTTGGGCTTATGTTTAATGTAATATTGTATGCTTTATTGGGCCAGAATCTTCAAATTCAATTTGAATATCAGATGAACAAATACGCAGATCGAACAAGCCAGAATCTTCAAATGTTCGGCATTCTTCTTTCCAAAAACAAGGTCGATCACTGTTCCAGAATCAATTTCGATTTTTCACTGTTTGAATCAAATCATATTTCAGAATGAAATCACTTTGAGTCGGAATCAATTGCACTAAAATCGGAATCTGTTAACAATCAGCACAAGAAGGTATCGAGATTGAAATAGGCTTAGATTGAAATCAGGCACGAGATTGATTGATGTTTCAAGTATGAATTAAGTCTCGATTTTGTTTGATTGAGTCGGAAGTTCGACAATTTCCAACGCAGAAGTTTTTCATGGAGAATTCTTCAATTTATTTTCTTTGCTCGTTGAATCGAATTGGCGGCAGATTACGTTCATGGAAATTGGAATTGATTGTTGAATTGATCGAACACTCAAGAGTCGAAGATTTTAGATCGAGGATTGAAAGATTGTTTACGGCCGAACTATGTGACGAATTTGGTGAAGCCGAACTAGGTGAAAAATTAAGATGCCGAACTTGGGTTGAAACTAGGCCGAAGTATGGTAGAAGTTGGGCCGAACTTCAACATTTAAACAACTGGGCCGAACTTCAACAGTACAGAACCTCGGGCCGAAGTTAATAGGCCGAACTAGGGTTGTGCCGAACTTCTTGTTCGGGCCGAAGTTATTGGGCCGAAGAACTACTTCGGGCCGAACTTGTTCTTTATGTTTGACGCTGAACAGTACACGAACGAACACCTCTTCTTCATCACTTTTTCAATCCGATTTTGCTTAAAACTTAATCAATTTGAATGATTCTTCTTGCAAAATGCTCTAAAATCAATTGCTAACACTTTGATCCGATCATCTTCATCAATCCATAACAACAAAGCTTTGATTCTTCGATTTTCAGCAACTTTTTAACTTTTTCACTTTTTCTCTAAAATCATCAAATTGAAGATCGATTGTTGACGGAATTGATCTGAATTCGATTCTATTCTTCTTAGAAACAATGGAGACACACTATTCAGCACTCAATCCATTGATTTGGAACAAAAAATTACAACATTTAATTTTCATGACGAACATCAACTTTTTCTTCAAAAACTCAGATCTGGATGATTCTAGCTCGAAATTGGATCTTCTCAAAGAGAGATTTCGCTCTGATACCAATTGAAAAGCATAGATTCATTGATTCAATCCATTAAGAGATGTTTGATGATGATTTTGGTGAGAAAGATGAAGAACAAATTAGGGTTTTAGAGAGAGAAAGGTAGAGAGAAGTTAGAGAGAACAAATGCTGAATGTGTGAATTGATTAGTGAGCAAAAGTTAGGAATTAAGCCTTACACTTTGGTATTTATACCATGGCTTAATTCCTTGGTTAGTTAGGACTAATTCCTAAACAAAACTTAACTAATATACAATGTTGCACTTTACCCCCTAGACTATCTATTACAATCTTTCTAGTACCTAACAATATGTAACATACTATTATAAGCCAAACCAAAACAAGGACAACCAAAACCTAAACACAAAGCTAACAAACATCATGTTGAATTCACAAAAGAGTAACGTTGAAGATAACTCCAGCACCACTGTTTTTTGTTTCGAGATCAAGGCTGAACATCACATGTTGGTTCGTGCGGATGCCCATCTTCTGTTTGAAGTCGACCATATCACCATCGATAGTCATATGGTCTATAAAACGAACATTGGGCCTCCTTCGATCACCGTGGCGTAGTAAATTGAAAACCATGTATGGGGGACTCATCTCAAGGTTTGACAAAGCACACAAATGACGCTCATTCCAAAGTTGGTGATCCCTAACAAATTTTGCTGGAATAGTCTGATGAAAGAGTAGCATCTAACCTGATTATGTTAGCATCTAATCTAATTCAACACAATAAAATTCAACATTCATAGGCCTGGAATTTTTAAAAGGAGTATTACAGGGTTATGTTGAAAAGGGTTATATTATATTCATGAACTATTAGATTCATAGTAAATCAATAAAATATCAAAGTAATTTCATAAATTAGCCATAATTAAGTTGAGGTAAAAACATGTACATCAATTATGTGATCGAAATCGAAGTTCGTATTTTGAACAATTAGATTTCTTGTTAGTATGGCTCAAAAGACTCACCACACCACATATTCCTCCGTGATGCTAATCTATATACCTAAAATTGATTAAAAACTGAATTCATTTAAAAATGTCTGCTTTAAACAACATGATAAACATAATTAGATATACATAATTGGTAAAGACATTAAACTACAAGATACATAAATTTTCAACCATAAAAAAGATTTGATTTTCCCCCAAAATTCTTAAAATTAAGCAGAACCAAATTCAAATTACAAATCGCCCTTTAACGTACGCATTTTTTGAAGCATATGATCTTGTAAACGAAATGGTAATTGAATTTTTTTAAGCAAAACTTGAAACGTATAAACTTGTTGTGACTACTGATTAGGGATTAAAGCTATCTTTAACATTGAAAAATAAGTGATAGTAATACATGAAGCTTACCAAATAAGTATCCACATCTTCCAATTCCACCCATAGCATAAACACAATTTGTGCCTTTTTCCAGAGTCCCTCGGTGATCTCGTCAGGCATTTTGCAACAATTGCATCACAAACTTCTTTGGCGTACCTACAATGATACATAAGAAAATCATCAAACATGATGCTTTTTTATATGGATAACAAAATTACTAATTTACATAATTGACTTTCATTTAGGATTTTCATCATACAGGTGGTGTGCATGAATACCCACTGTCATAAATCCATTCAATTTCCAACCGAATTAAAAATGAATAGTATACTCTGTAATTAGGTTTGATAAAGGTATCTAATTTCTTTAACAATTACAAACCTGAAATACGATATAACGGTTTTCAGAAAATGTTTCACAAGCAATGGAGAAATTATCAACTGATGTGTGATTGAAGGCTGTGACGTTTTGGAGAATCAATGCCTGGAAACTGAAGTTGGAAATAAATGTTTTCTGAAATCATGGCCGTAATCAAGGGGTGTAGGGATGAACACATCGGGAAGTAAAAAATGGGAAGCAATTGCCGGTATACTTCAAAATGGAAAGCAAAAAATCATGGCAGGAATTAAGGACGGTCGGAAGAGAGAAAGTTTCTATAGCAGTTGTTTGTGGATGCGAAATTAATAGGGTTTACACAAAACGTAAGAAAACGTTGAAGATGCGAAACGTTAAAAAAAAGCTGTGTTTATTACGTAGAAGCTGAGCAAAGTGACGTGGACTTCTACGCTGGCTTAATGTGGTTGCGCCAATTGGCTTTATTCATGTGCTAACAATTTCAAAAAACTCTCCTTTATTATATATATAGACTAGGTTATGGCCCGTGAAAAATCACGGGTTGTCGTCATTTTGCTGAAAGTAATTATTATCGATATACAAAATGAATTGTTAATTTGTATGTTATTTACATATAAGATAGAAAGACATATAGAAGATATTAGAAATCGAGTGTACACATTATGTAAACATGATATGAGGAAATAAAATAGCATCAAATAGAAAAGAAGTGTTTAATATGACATATGAAAATGTAATAACAACTAAAAGTAGGAAAAAAAAACATCAATTAAAACATTACTAAAAAGTCTTTAATATAAAAACCAATGTCTTTAAGATAAATATCTAAACACTTCCTTGAATATAATATTTGAAATTTTACTTGTTAGACCATCATGTCTGTCTTATATCAACATTTTCAATCTATGTATGTTTTTTACTCTAGATAAGCCTACATATAATTGTCCTTTTGAAAAAAAAACATGCTCTCTCAAAAACAAGGTTGTCTTTGGCTCTTATTAATTGTCATAGCAAAACAAAGAGAAATTGAGAATTGTTTTATTTTAAATTAATTTGGAATATTGTGGCCAGAAGGTATCAAATACGATTTTCATATAAAAGTACGACATCCAGAAAACACCAATTTTAATAACTGCTTCAATAACATGGGTACCCAAAGCGACAATATGATGTCTAGTTACCATTACATAAACCAATTTTCTGGTAAATGTTTCTTATTAACATAACATAAACATCAACTTTTAAAACTAACTATTGATTTGGTAACCAGATAGTTTAATACCTAGTACATCTTGTAATTATAAACTTTCATCAAATTATGATTCCGAGACTCTTCCAGACAAACGCTTTCTGAACTTAAACATTCGTTGACTCCTCATGTGAAAATTGCTAAAAATTGATCATTAATATCCAGAACACCTTCATTTTTAGGTGTAAGAATTACATTAAAAAATGAAAATAGCCATAAGCATGTATGGTTTCAAGGATGAACAAAATCAATCAACGAAGTTAACGGTTGAGATGTAGTAGAATGTTGCTTGGATTTTTTTAATATCCCTAGGAGCATTTTAATATCCCTCAAAACTACCAAATAACTAAAATAGATATGATGGAAGTTAAAAAAAAACTTTCACATCATTATTAAATCACTTATTTTAATTAAATTCTAAGAAATTGAAAAAATAATAAAATAAAAATATATTATATTAATAAATACCATGACAAATACCGTACAAGCCAATAACCAAAAAAGGCAATTACTTTTTTGAAATAAAATAACTAAACCTGGATACATTTAAATATAACAAATATAGAGTTGTATTTTAGGAAGTCCAAAGGATTTGTCTAGTCTCAAGGGACAAATCCTAGCCATTGGATCAAGATGGACAAGATCAAATCCCCATCTACAACCACCGCCGGCCGCCGCCTCCGGCCGCCGTCCGCCGCCGCCGCCACCGCCGTCCGCCGCCGGTGGCCGGCGGCCGGCGGCGGTGGTGGTGGCTAACAGTGAAGGTGCTAGTGCTACTGGGGGTGGTGGTGGTATTGATGTATCGAAGCACATGTGCTTCACTAAAACACAGCATATTACTTCGAAGCACATGTGCTTCAGGTCACGAAACACATGTGCTTCAAGTCACTAAAAACATGAGTTTCTAACACACACAAGGGAGCATACGAAGCACATGTGCTTGACGTTATGAAGCACATGTGCTTCACCACATGGAAAAAAAATCAAAACAAGTGACGAACACATCATTATGAAGCACATGTGCTTCATAAAGCCAAGCACATGTGCTTCATAAAGCCAATGCTTCATAAAGCCAAGCACATGTGTTTTTATTCCTGAACACATGTAACTTACAAGCAAGTCATTTGTGTTTGAATCACGAAGCACATGTGCTTGACATTATGAAGCACATGTGCTTCACTACGCGAAAAAAAATCAAAACAAGTGACGAACACATCATTATGAACCACATGTGCTTCATAAAGCCAAGCACATGTGCTTCATAAAGCCAAGCACATGTGTTTTTGTTCCTGAACACATGTAACTTACAAGCAAGTCATTTGTGTTTGAATCACGAAGCACATGTGCTTGACGTTATGAAGCACATGTGCTTCACTACACGGAAAAAAAAATCAAAACAAGTGACGAACACATCATTATGAAGCACATGTGCTTCATAAAGCCAAGCACGTGTGCTTCATTGTAACATCACAAAAAAAATCAGAGAAATTTAAAATTTTTAATTAATAAAACATATTAATTTTCTCAAAGTACAAGTAACTCAAAGGTCCCAACTCGTAAGTAAAAATATAAAACCGTCTCGTGGTTTAAATGCGGAATAATAAAAGGTTTTAAAACAAAACATGTTTGACTCGAAATAAAGGTTTTAATCCAAATCCATAAATATAGAAATAGAAACGCAGCTCATCAACCATTGACCTTCTCTTTGCCCTTGCTAGTACCTGTAAAATAGGAGAAGTGATTGGGGTCAGCCACCGCTGAGTGAATAATATCAAAATAAACAAGTAATTACAAACAACTCATGCCACATAAGTGATCCCTAGAGACTCTACTCAATTCTCAATTGCTCAAGTTTATTTTCTCAGATTTTAAATTTATATAGCGCGCTTGTGTAAATCGGGTCGAGAGATCAACCTCGCCCCTCCTTACACTAAAATGCCACTCAGGCTACCACACAGAATTGCCACTCAGAATTACCACACAGAATTACCACTCAGATTTATTAATTATTTTTATGTTTTCAACTCATAACATAAACCACTCAGATAGCCCTATCACATAGTAGCACATAATGACTCTGTACCGGCTCAGATACTCGGCAAGTCTGTCTCAGATCAGTGATAAATAAAAACAGCCACTTAGATACTCGGATAACAGGTCAATCACACAGAAAGAGAAATAGATCAAAACAGTTAACCACATAAGTCATGCACGTATCGTTATAACTGTATACACGGTGAGAATACTCACGCTCAATCAACAAGACAATTCAAAACACATAGCACAAAATCATGGATCGAAAGTAAGTACAAGTTTATAGTGAGATTACCCACCTCGAATAACCGTAAGCTCCTAGAAGTATCCTCGGCACGTACGAGTCACCATTCAGTTCTTAGAAGGTCCTACATCGCATAATAAAACTCGAATTAAAACTTCGCTCAAAACTCATTTCACAACATTCTGCCAGAACCCGACACCCCCGCGGGAACTGTTATAATTCCTAAAGCGTTCACTAAAATTTAATCAAATTTTTACAGTAGCTGCACGGCTCAGAGGACTACAATTTGTCAGAGGACTTCGGAAACTAAATCCAAACAGAAAGGGGTCAAAACAGGCTCCCAAGACAGAATAGCTGAACCGAAAACTATTCTGCGGTAGATTACTTAAACAACGATAACTTTTAAACCGTATATCAGATTAACGAGCCGTCAGCGGCATTGGAAAGAGGACTCAGAAAGCTAGAGACCAACCGGCCAAAAATTCAGAAATGTATTTTAAGTGTGGTAAAAACAGTCCCGAAGTCAGCAAACAGATTCTGTTAAAATTCAGCATGTTAAATAGAACCTGTTTTAAAACCCGACAACAACCCGTCTATTCCCGAGACATCCAACAGTCCCGAGACTCATTTTAAACTTCAGAAATCTGTTTACCTTTTGTTTAGTCTTTTATTAAAAATCTATTTCGTTTAAGAAAACCAAGAACCTAAAGGTTCGGTTTCCGTTTTTCGGTCATAATAACGTTTAGACAAAACGACCACAATTTTAACCCAACCCTTGACCCGACCCTTCCCAAAACTCAGCAACCCAAGACCCGAACAGAACTGGATGTAACCAAAACTCAGGTTTAGAGGCCTACAAACCCAAAACGAAGGCACAACAATTAAACAACTAAACGATATAACTATCACACTAACAAAACCCGATAACCACAATTTGAGATAGCCAGACTAGCTAACAAGAAACCCGAACCCCTTAAGGTTCGGCCACAGCCCCTGCAACAACGAAGGTAAAATCTCGAGAATACAAGGTTTAATCAAACGAACATTAAAAGGGAAGAAGACTACCAAAAAGAATACGGAAACGGGTTCGGGAGAACTTGCTCGGGGGAAACTGATCAGCTACGGGAGTCAACCCACTCCTGCTCGCTCTCGTGTACTTCTTTCTGCTCGGCCACGGGATACATTAAATCAAAAGGTGTGCACAGAACCGATTAGCACAACAGCAAAAGAATCAACAATGTGGAACCCGAAACACGAGAAGGATCTTACCGATTAGCACCTGCTTGATTTTTGCGATTTCTCAAACATCTCACTCGCACAGAATCTGCTCTTCAAGTTCGTCTCTGCAGTAGCCAATTCGCAAGTGGGAATAGCAGTGTGTCGGCCGATTATGATTTCTAGGTATTAGGGAAGGAGACGGGTGTAAGTACTATGGCTTTAAGATTAATTCTTGCCACACGAACATGTGGCTCATCCCATTTTAAACTATTATTTCTTGCCTCCAATCCAATAAAATAATAACATTGGCGTCCCCTCCAAGGCTGTACAATTCGATTAAAGAAGCAAATCAAGGGCTGTGGAAACATCATTTTTCTTTTTCCTTGTAGACGCATACGTCAAAGTTTATTAATTGGAGGTGCTTAATCCTCCAAGTTGTAATCACTCAACTTACAAACGCCACTTCCTCGACCGGCCGTCTTCCAAAAACGAGAAGGAGAGGTTTAGAGGTTTAGGGTTTAATTAGGTTTTGGATGTAATGATACTTAATTGGTCAAGCCCACAACTCAAAGGTTCGGAGCCTTATCCTTTGGCCGGCCCTACACAAAATAAGAACTCGATCTCTCTCTTTTATCCCGACACACATAAACTTGCGAAATAATTAACGTCTAAAACTCGAGGGACATTTAAAGTAATTTTAAATGTCTAATTAATTAACGTCTGATAATAACGAACCATCTAACTACAGGTCGACTAAATAATATGAATTGTCTTAACCTATTAATTGAAAGTGTCCAGTTAATATAAAATTAATTATAAATAAGATAAACATGATTATATAATATTATTTAATTACTACAAATTTCAGGGCGTTACATTCATAAAGCCAATGCTTCATAAAGCCAAACACATGTGTTTTTGTTCCTGAACACATGTAACTTACAAACAAGTCATTTGTGTTTGAATCACGAAGCACATGTGCTTGACGTTATGAAGCACATGTGCTTCACTACACGAAAAAAAAATCAAAACAAGTGACGAACACATCATTATGAAGCACATGTGCTTCATAAAGCCAAGCACATGTGCTTCATAAAGCCAAGCACATGTGTTTTTGTTTCTGAACACATGTAACTTACAAGCAAGTCATTTGTGTTTGAATCACGAAGCACATGTGCTTGACGTTATGAAGCACATGTGCTTCACTACACGGAAAAAAAATCAAAACAAGTGACGAACACATCATTATGAAGCACATGTGGTTTAAAGATATTAATAAAGTACAAGTAACTCAAAAGGTCCCAACTCGTAAGTAAAAATATAAACCGTCTCGTGGTTTAAATGCGGAATTATAAAAGGTTTTAAAACAAAACATGTTTGACTCGAAATAAAGGTTTTAATCCAAATCTATAAATATAAAAATAGAAAAAACGCAGCTCATCAAACATTGACCTTCTCTTTGCCCTTGCTAGTACCTGTAAAATAGGAGGAGTGATTGGGGTCAGCCACCGCTGAGTGAATAATATCAAAATAAACAAGTAATTACAAACAACTCATGCCACATAAGTGATCCCTAGAGACTCTACTATATTCTCAATTGCTCAAGTTTATTTTCTCAGATTTTAAATTTATATAGCGCGCTTGTGTAAATCGGGTCGAGAGATCAACCTCGCCCCTCCTTACACTAAAATGCCACTCAGGCTACCACACAGAATTGCCAATCAGAATTTATATAGCGCGCTTGTGTCGGTCGATTATGATTTCTAGGTATTAGGGAAGGAGACGGGTGTAAGTACTATGGCTTTAAGATTAATTCTTGCCACACGAACATGTGGCTCATCCAATTTTAAACTATTATTTCTTGCCTCCAATCCAATAAAATAATAACATTGGCGTCCCCTCTAAGGCTGTACAATTCGATTAAAGAAGCAAATCAAGGGCTGTGGAAACATCATTTTTCTTTTTCCTTGTAGACGCATACGTCAAAGTTTATTAATTGGAGGTGCTTAATCCTCCAAGTTGTAATCACCCAACGTACAAACGCCACTTCCTCGACCGGCCGTCTTCCAAAAACGAGAAGGAGAGGTTTAGAGGTTTAGGGTTTAATTAGGTTTTGGATGTAATGATACTTAATTGGTCAAGCCCACAACTCAAAGGTTCGGAGCTTTATCCTTTGGCCGGCCCTACACAAAATAAGAACTCGATCTCTCTCTTTTATCCCGACACACATAAACTTGCGAAATAATTAACGTCTAAAACTCGAGGGACATTTAAAGTAATTTTAAATGTCTAATTAATTAACGTCTGATAATAACGAACCATCTAACTACAGGTCGACTAAATAATATGAATTGTCTTAACCTATTAATTGAAAGTGTCCAATTAATATAAAATTAATTATAAATAAGATAAACATGATTAAATAATATTATTTAATTACTACAAATTTCGGGGCGTTACATTCATAAAGCCAATGCTTCATAAGCCAAACACATGTGTTTTTGTTCCTGAACACATGTAACTTACAAACAAGTCATTTGTGTTTGAATCACGAAGCACATGTGCTTGACGTTATGAAGCACATGTGCTTCACTACACGAAAAAAAAATCAAAACAAGTGACGAACACATCATTATGAAGCACATGTGCTTCATAAAGCCAAGCACATGTGCTTCATAAAGCCAAACACATGTGTTTTTGTTTCTGAACACATGTAACTTACAAGCAAGTCATTTGTGTTTGAATCACGAAGCACATGTGCTTGACGTTATGAAGCACATGTGCTTCACTACACGGAAAAAAAATCAAAACAAGTGACGAACACATCATTATGAAGCACATGTGGTTTAAAGATATTAATAAAGTACAAGTAACTCAAAAGGTCCCAACTCGTAAGTAAAAATATAAACCGTCTCGTGGTTTAAATGCGGAATTATAAAAGGTTTTAAAACAAAACATGTTTGACTCGAAATAAAGGTTTTAATCCAAATCTATAAATATAGAAATAGAAACGCAGCTCATCAACCATTGACCTTCTCTTTGCCCTTGCTAGTACCTGTAAAATAGGAGGAGTGATTGGGGTCAGCCACCGCTGAGTGAATAATATCAAAATAAACAAGTAATTACAAACAACTCATGCCACATAAGTGATCCCTAGAGACTCTACTCAATTCTCAATTGCTCAAGTTTATTTTCTCAGATTTTAAATTTACATAGCGCGCTTGTGTAAATCGGGTCGAGAGATCAACCTCGCCCCTCCTTACACTAAAATGCCACTCAGGCTACCACACAGAATTGCCAATCAGAATTTATATAGCGCGCTTGTGTCGGTCGATTATGATTTCTAGGTATTAGGGAAGGAGACGGGTGTAAGTACTATGGCTTTAAGATTAATTCTTGCCACACGAACATGTGGCTCATCCAATTTTAAACTATTATTTCTTGCCTCCAATCCAATAAAATAATAACATTGGCGTCCCCTCCAAGGCTGTACAATTCGATTAAAGAAGCAAATCAAGGGCTGTGGAAACATCATTTTTCTTTTTCCTTGTAGACGCATACGTCAAAGTTTATTAATTGGAGGTGCTTAATCCTCCAAGTTGTAATCACCCAACGTACAAACGCCACTTCCTCGACCGGCCGTCTTCCAAAAACGAGAAGGAGAGGTTTAGAGGTTTAGGGTTTAATTAGGTTTTGGATGTAATGATACTTAATTGGTCAAGCCCACAACTCAAAGGTTCGGAGCCTTATCCTTTGGCCGGCCCTACACAAAATAAGAACTCGATCTCTCTCTTTTATCCCGACACACATAAACTTGCGAAATAATTAACGTCTAAAACTCGAGGGACATTTAAAGTAATTTTAAATGTCTAATTAATTAACGTCTGATAATAACGAACCATCTAACTACAGGTCGACTAAATAATATGAATTGTCTTAACCTATTAATTGAAAGTGTCCAATTAATATAAAATTAATTATAAATAAGATAAACATGATTAAATAATATTATTTAATTACTACAAATTTCGGGGCGTTACATTCATAAAGCCAATGCTTCATAAGCCAAACACATGTGTTTTTGTTCCTGAACACATGTAACTTACAAACAAGTCATTTGTGTTTGAATCACGAAGCACATGTGCTTGACGTTATGAAGCACATGTGCTTCACTACACGAAAAAAAAATCAAAACAAGTGACGAACACATCATTATGAAGCACATGTGCTTCATAAAGCCAAGCACATGTGCTTCATAAAGCCAAACACATGTGTTTTTGTTTCTGAACACATGTAACTTACAAGCAAGTCATTTGTGTTTGAATCACGAAGCACATGTGCTTGACGTTATGAAGCACATGTGCTTCACTACACGGAAAAAAAATCAAAACAAGTGACGAACACATCATTATGAAGCACATGTGCTTCATAAAGCCAAGCACGTGTGCTTCATAAAGCCAATGCTTCATAAAGCCAAGCACATGTGTTTTTGTTCTGAACACATGTAACTTACAAACAAGTCATTTGTGTTTGAATCACGAAGCACATGTGCTTGACGTTATGAAGCACATGTGCTTCACTACACGGAAAAAAAATCAAAACAAGTGACGAACACATCATTATGAAGCGCATGTGCTTCATAAAGCCAAGCACATGTGCTTCATAAAGCCAAGCACATGTGCTTCATAAAGCCAAGCACATGTGTTTTTGTTCCTGAACACATCTAACTTACAAACAAGTCATTTGTGTTTCAATCACGAAGCACATGTGCTTGACGTTATGAAGCACATGTGCTTCACTACACGGAAAAAAAATCAAAACAAGTGACGAACACATCATTATGAAGCACATGTGCTTCATAAAGCCAAGCATGTGTGCTTCATAAAGCCAATGCTTCATAAAGCCAAGCACATGTGTTTTTGTTCCTGAACACATGTAACTTACAAACAAGTCATTTGTGTTTGAATCACGAAGCACATGTGCTTGACGTTATGAAACACATGTGCTTCACTACACAGAAAAAAAAATCAAAACAAGTCATGAAGCACATGTGCTTCCAGTCACGACTACCACCACCGGTCACCACCGCCGGCGGCCACCTCCGGCCGCCGTCCGCCGCCGCCCATCGCCGCTGTCCGCCGCCGCCCATCGCCGCCGTCCGCCGCCGGCGCCGCCGGCCGCCGTCTCCGGCCGCCGGAGAAGCACATGTGCTTGTAGTGGTGGTGGTGGTTTTGAATCTTGATCTTGTCCATTAATTTTTCTTGATCCAAGGGCTAATAAATGTCCCTTGGGACTAGATAAAATTAATGGACTACCTTGAACATTTCACAACAAATACAATGAAAAAATGCAGTGTATTATTTACGATCAAGTGAACACTGAAAGCAGGGCCGACTCAATGGGCTGGGCAAGCTGGGCGACCGCTTCGGGCCCTCAAGTGCCAAAGGGCCTCCCTATTTTAGTAGTTCTCTATATATTTAGCAAAAAAAATAAAATCATATCTTGCTAGAAAGCCCAAACTTAGCCCAAAATAAAAGTTGGTTGATATTAAGAAACGGGACGCATGGACGCTGTATCCACGACGTTGTATCCATTATTGATGACTTTGCCACTAAAAAGGCTCGAAAATGCAAGTTTATTTAGAGTTTTATTTAGTTGTTATTTTTATGTATTATAATTCGGAGCATGTTAAGGGCCCCATTTATTATTTCGCCCCGGGCTCCAAATCGGCATGAGACGACCCTGAGTAAAAGTATAAATATAAAATACACGCAATTTAAAATATTAGAAGTGAGTAATAATGTTATTGCATATATAAGAATTCTGGTATACATAAGACTATGTGTATCGCACGACCCAAAACGTGGTCGCGTTCGACCACATCACCACCGGCGACGCGTCCTCCCCGTGACGAGAAAAACCGGCGACGCGTCCTCCCCTAAACATTCCGGATTTAAGGATTGTGTTAGTTATAAAAACAATTTTTTTAATTAAAATAAAAGATTTACATTATTTGTTTTAATGTATTTATTTGTTGATATAAATAACGTGATATAAATTAAATCTTTTATTAAAAAATTCCATAAACGAAGAAAAATTCTCTACGGATTTGTTGATTTTTCTCTTAAACCCCTTAGACTTGTTATCTACGGATTTGAATTTTTAATATAACAACCACTAATTCTTCTCTTAATAAGGTGTTGCCACGTGTCATGTTTGCCATCTAAATATGTGACACTAGGTTATAGCCCGTGAAAAATCACGGATTGTCATAAATTATGCTAAACTTTAATCATATGTAACACAAATATTTTTTCTAAATTTGTGATATTACAATGACGTAATAAAATACAAAAAGGAATTGGGGTAAAATCCGTGTGTAGGTTATGACTATATAACTGCGATTTTGGCCTTTATTAAAGATAATTGTAGGACACAGTCCCTACTAACCATTTAATTAATCTAATTTAACTCTCATAATAATTTTTTGCCTTAAAACCGTGAAAGCAACAATGTATCACTTATTTTGAATCAGAGGAAGTATTAATTTTGAACCTATGACCGCCGAACCACATAACTGGACAACTCTAACCTTTAACCCGAACCGCAGTCGGTGATATGTTGTGCTTTTTATTCAACCATAAAATTAGACCATAAATTTCAACCCGTGAAGTTATAAATAGTACATGGTTATAACTAAATGAAGACCACCTATTCAACATTAGTTGAATCAATTTGACCATGTACAGTTAAATGAAGCTCAACTACAACTTGTGTACTTCTTCCGTTTCAAAATAAGTGATACACTTTCTATTCTTGGATGTTTCAAAATAAGTGATACACTTTAAAAACTTAACATATTTGGTAAAAGGTAATGGGACCCACACTTACTAACTATTTCATTAATATGATGAAATGACATATATACCCTTACTTTTTTACTTTTAAATATCATTAACTTCACTTCAATTAAAGTATGTGTGACTCATCCCTACTAACTATCCATTTTAATCTAATTAACCTTTATTATCATATTTTACCTCAAAATATGTGAAACTTAAAATATACGGAGTATCACTTATTTTGAAACGGTATTATTAATCTACATGTTCATTGCTTAATTAAAAAAATATTTTCATAATTTAACTATTTATATGTGGTTTTAAATTTTATTTCAGCTTCAGGTAGAGCTGCTATTAAGGAGTTGGAATGCATTGATCGGCTATATCATCCATACGCAAATAAGTCGCGCGGTATGATTTAATTAATATTGAATTGCTCCTTCAAAATTAAAACAGAAACCCAATATTGAATTTACTTTCTTAAGGGTAGTGATTTTAACACCACATAAATTACTTCACCCACCACATTGTACAACATTTAAATTTTATTGTACAAGTACTATAAATTAGTGATTGTGGTGTTTAAAGTATTTTATGTGGTCCCAAAATAACTTCCCCTTTTTTAAGCCTATTGTAACTTTTAACTAAACGGATCTGTATGAAGAAAACTTACATAATTCTGTATGTTTATACAGTTCCCACTTGACCTGTTTTGACCAATAAAGAGATCAAATAGAGTTATGGTTTAAAATGCAATAATATTGACTTTTAAATATCAACATGAGGACCTAATGGATGTTTACGGATTTTAATTTAAACAAAGGAGGGTGTTAGAACTTAGAATTATGTTTATAAATTCTCATTCTGTTTCCTACTCTTATTTAACTTTTAGCAGTAATGTTACCTATTTTCTCCGTAAAAAGCCATTGTTATTAAGATAAATCCAAAAAAAAATTTGGAAACGACTTTCATTAAAAAAAAGAACTAACAAAAAGCTAGAAAATGATTGGTATTTATATTTTAAGATAAAGCCAAATAAATAAACAGACATAAAACATGTATATGAAACCAAGATAAAACAAAGGAGGGTGTTAGAATTATGTTCATAAATTCTTATTCTGTTTCCTCCTTTTATTTAACTTTTAGCAGTAATGCATTTTAATTCAGAAAATAATCAAATATGGTAGAGGAGGAAATCTCAAATTATTAACTGTATGATTGCCTGTTATTTATTACGTATTTTCGTTTCTAAATATTAAAAGCTTATTAATTGCTACCTAAATTAAAGATGTTACCTAATATATCGTGAATTCAGGGGCTGTAGTTTTTGGGCGGGAAAATAATTACTTTGACTAATAAGATAACACCATGTGGCAAGGTGCTTCTTAAAAAGTGACATGTGGCATCTTAAAAGCTTGTTTTATTATAATTACTAGGTTATAACCCGTGAAGAATCACGGGCTGTCACTCTTTATACTGATCGTTAAGAATATATACTACAAAAATTATACCAGATTTAGTTTGACCTGTATTATATTTTTATCGTATACAACAAAAAGGAAATATATTCATAACGGGACCAAGTGGGTTGCAAAACTGGTAATAACATTTGAATGGCTACTATCGAAATATAACTAAAAGGAAGTCCAACATCCAATGACAAATTATGAAAAATGTTTAATAAAAAAAATCAAGACAAATTTCTAAATACTTCTTTAAATACTACGTTTGAAGTTTAATTCGTCACACCGGCATCTTTATCTTCTATTAATATCTTCTGTCCTTTTCTGCTTTTGACTCTAGATAAGGCCACATACAACTGACCGTGTGAAAAAACAGGCTCTCTCAAATACAGACCGACATTTGACAATGATTTACCTTGACTCTTATTAATTGTCATAGCAAAACAAATAGAAAGTGGAAATTGCCTTCTTTTAAATTTAAAGGGGATTTTGGCGTCAGATGGTGTCAAAGATAATCTTGATATAAAAGTACGATATCCAACATTGTTCCCAGAAATAACAACTACTTCTATAACACGGACACCCAAAGCCACAATCTAAAGTCTAGTACCATTACATAAACCATTTTTCTGGTCAATATTTCTTAATAACATAACGGGAACACCGACTTTTAAAACTAACTGATGATTTGACAATCCACCTATTTTAATACCATTAAGGACATCTGGTGAGTACAAACTTTCATCAAACTCTTCATTCAAAAACTCTTCAGGACAAATGCTATCTGAACTTAAATATACCTTGGCTTCTCCGGGGAAAATTGCTAAAAACCGATCATTAATATCTCTAACAACCTCGTTTTTAGGTGTAAGTATTGCTCTTTCTTGAAAATAGCCAGGGGTATTTATGGATATACGAAATTCATGCATTTAATTATTTATTTCGTATTTAAAATGGAATTTTTAAATGGAAAAAAAAGTCTTACGTTTCTAAAAATATTTTACGGCATTAAAAAGATTCCTAAATTTCATATTTACAGAAAATAGTTAATTATTTCGTATTCCAATATCACATTTTGAAATTTGGTTTTTTGCATACTAAGCATAAAAATTAATTTTCACTTTTGGCAGACGTTGATATTTCATTTTCAATGTTAATTAGGATATATATTCAAACAAAAAAAATGATGATACAGGGAAATTAATAAAAAAAAACAATTGTAAAAAAAGATAGTGTATAAAAGTGAAATAATAAAATAAAACCACACGTAATCAGTATTAGCATACTGAATAAATATGTCTTAAACAAAAATATCCGCCAAAATAAAAACTTGTCTTACGAAAATAAAACACAGGCATAAAAATGGAAAAAAGACAGAAATTGTTTTTGTGATTCAACCAACATTTCACCACGAACCGACCAATTAATCACTTCTCGACTTTTGTAATCAAAAGTTCTCCCTCAAATTCTTTAACTATTGCTGGGTCCAGTTTCTTCTCCTTTGAGCATGAACCGTGTCCATCTTCACCTTCTTCAAAGCAATCGACTAATTTCCTTTTCAAAATGGATGGTGGGGTGAGTTTTTTGTTCGGACTCGTTGCTGTTGATGTATCTACAGCTAACGGTGTTATGTTGTCACCAGTTTCAGAAAAACCATCTTGCATTTCATTTCTCAGTTAAGGAATTTAAAACACATAATTCATGTAATATTTCATTAAAAAATGTTAATAAGTATTCTACCTTAATAACGTTTGATCGATCAAAGGATTGAACTGTTGGACCATCACAGAATGATTCTGATTTTTCAATCTGATTATAGAATGAAATTAGCCTCATTTTTTTAAAATTATAAAATATAAGTAAGATTATAACCAAATTATGTTTTTTTACTAACCTGTTGAACATCTAATTTTTTTTCCAACTCAGATATAATACCTACATCTTCAGTTAGTTGAGAGATGGAATACAAATTATTTCCTATGTCAACATTGAATTTCCCGATAGTAACTTTGAAAGCTATTTTTCGATCTTTGATTACATTCAACTCCTCCGGAAACACTTCTAGACCAACACCCATCTGAATAATGTTTAAGTGATCAGTGAGTTAATTGAGTAATAAGAAACGAAAATAATTTATCTGATAAAATTAACATGATATGTATCACCTTAGTACTTCTATCAACAAAGAATTTTGCTGTCTTTCCAACAAAGCTGTATGTATGGCTATCAAACAATGTGATGGTGATATATCCAGTACTATCCCTTACACGAAGAGGGATCTTATACCTATAAAAAGGAAATCATAAAAATTAATATGTGTGCATTTATAAATCATATTAAAAATACAACTATAGTGTGTACTGTAGATAACTTGTTTACCTTGGGCCAACAGATTTTTTCTTACTTTTACAGTTCTCATTCTTGCATTCATATATTTCGGTTGCCTCAACACCATCAGTCACATCGATATTATCAGTTATTAAATTTATTTTCGCACAACCCTTACGACAATGGCCACATGCATTGTAGAAAAACTCTGTATCTTTATCAGCTTTGAAAAATCCAATGACAGTAGCAACGATGATTACTTGCTTAGCCTGTTAATATGGTAAAAAGTGTTAGCAGTTTCGTCTAGCACACCAAAAAAATTAGATTTAATTTCGGTTCCTGTAAACGTTGTTTAGGATACAAATTACCTCACAAGGGACCAAAATGTCAGCAATGTTGAAACATTCATGATTTTTCAAAAAATCATCATTGATAGAGTACGATTTGGTTTGCACTTTGCTATACGTAATCGTGGGGCTCTGCAGTCCATATTTTGCTATCATTCTGCAAAACATTGGAAAGTAGTTAGTCAGAATATTTTGTTTAGATAATCTGTTTTATTGAATGAACATATTAATAATTTATCCCCGGATGTTGCACATAAATAAGAATCAAAATATAAATAATAAAAAATCAGTTTTAAAAGTTTAATAATAACTGTTATAAATAGTATGTTAAAATCCCATCCGAACTGTACAATAAGTAATCTCTTTTATTGAATTAATATCTTACTTGGCTTTAAAATCTTTAATTTCATCAACTTCAGCGTCGATAAATAACCTTGACGTTTCATAGTAGGTCCCAACGCTGATAAAATCTATTGACAAATATTTTAATGTAAGTAAAGAAATAAATGAATATAACATGCTTATCATATAATAATGGAAATGAAAAAAGCTTACTATGATAGTTGTTAATTTTTCCAAATTGAACAATCATAGTTATTTTTTTATTGCTCTTGTTATCATCCATGTATTTTAGCATGTTATACGCAGTTTCTCCCCATAGAGTAAGCTTTAACGGTGTAGAGTTAATGAAAGATTACAAAATAAATTAAGACAAAAATGATAACATTTGGAATAAAAAAATAGCATGGTACCAGGTTTTTTTTGCGTTAAGAAGATGAAAACAATGCTGCAGATGAGTATTCCGATAAAAAAAACATTAAGATATAGAGTCTTTATATAGGATGGAGGTTTAAATGTGAGATAATGATAATCCCTATAATTTCGTAGGGGTTTAAATTTTAAATTCGGTAAGGGTATTAGTAATTATAATTTTGTATTTATAATTTATTTAATTTAAGTAAGTATAAAAATGGTGGTGATTTTAAACTGTATATGTTAATATAATTTCGTATTTAAAATATATTTAATTTAAGTAAGTATAAAAATGGTGCAAATTTTAATCTGCATATACTTTTTTATTGAAATATATTATCTTATAAATATGGAATAAATAAATTTAAAGGAATCAGTATTATAAACCGAATCTTAATTAAGGTAATTACCGAATTTAATTATTTAATAAAAAGCTGTAAAGGTCTAAATTTAAATCTGTATATTTTATTAAAAAGAGTCCTAATTTTAAAAATTCCTAAAAAGTCTTACGTTTCTAAAAATATTTTCTGAAATTAAAAAGATTCCTAAATTTCCTTTTAACAGAAAATGTTATATGATTTCGTATTACAATATGATCAAAAAGATTTTGTATTTACAGAAAAAATATCCTGGCATTAAAAAGATTTCGTATTTACAGAAAATTTGTAGTCATTAACATTTTGAATTTTTCAATCACCAGATTTCAAAAAATGGAGATAATTATGGAGTTTGTTAATTAAATATGAAGTTAATCATGGAAATACGAAATTCATGCATTTAATTATTTCTTTCGTATTTTAAAATGGAGTTTGTTATTTTGGGTATTAGGATCCGAAATTAATGGCAATTAATATTTAATTATCGGTCAATTAAAAAACTGTAAATTCTATTAAAATGCCATGTGTCATTCTGGCTTTTAAGAGGTGCCACGTGGCCACCTATAAAAGCTTGTTTTATTATATAACACCTCAAATTTTAATATAAAAACATTTGCCCAAATATAAAACATTTTCATAAATAGAAGAACTATCCCCAAAAATATGGATTTACAAAAACCTTTGGTATGAATCAGAGTATAAAGTTTCGGTGTTACAAAATATATCAAAACCAAAGCTAAGCATAAATCCAATCTAAAGTTCTTCTACTCTAGGTCCCGCAACTCTATCCGTGCGAACCTAAGCCTTCGATCCCGAACCTGAGTACATAGCAAAACAAACAAGGAGTACGTGAGACAAAAACGTCTCGTGAGCTACATGGGTTTAGACCCGATAATAAAATGAAATGTCACGTTTCATATAATCAATCAATATACAAGAATATCTCCAACTATCCAGTCTAGTCACCACAATGTGACCCTAACAATCTTGCTTACCTAGCAATCACGTCCAACTATCGGGTTGTCCC
This sequence comes from Calendula officinalis, assembly GCA_963853835.1. Lineage (NCBI taxonomy): Eukaryota > Viridiplantae > Streptophyta > Magnoliopsida > Asterales > Asteraceae > Calendula > Calendula officinalis. The sequence continues at coordinate 31,136,172 of OY970822.1, forward strand.
CGAACTAGCTAAAATCAAGGTATCGGCAATAGGATCGCCCACGCTACCGATACCTGCCTTGCCCACCGGAATACGCCCAATGGGTAAGACTACTAACGTGGAAGAGTCGATGAGAATAATATCTCAACTGCCCCTCAATCCACACCTCATGACCGGGAGTATCCCGTGACATCATATAACTATCGTGGATGAGTCGATGGGAATCTACCCAACTGCCCCTCACTCCACCCTCATGACCGGGAGTCGCCCGTGTCATCTCATAACTATCGTGGAAGAGTCGATGGGAATCTACCCAACTGCCCCTCAATCCACACCTCATGATCGGGAGTAGCCCGTATCATCACACCATCTCAATCTCATCATAACCCTATGGTTATGCCAATCTAGCTCTCTGCTAGCACTTTCATCATCAACAAGTTAGTTCAATACTATCATAGGTATAACTAACTATCAACTACTAGTCTACACAATTAAGCAAATAGACCATAACACAAGTAATGAAATTATTTAAAAGGGCTATGTACTCAGTAAATTCCACACGTACTCACCTTAGCAATAAAGATGCTCCAACTGTGTTCTTGACACCAAAAACTCTTGCTTAACAATTCCACCGACTTTCCCAGATGTCACCGAAAGCCTAAAACAATGATCATACAATGTTCAACATCACAAACTACTAACAATGTGTTCATCTACCTCTAGATAACACCCATCAATCCAATTCCCCCAAATATGGTGATTTACCAACCCTAGGTTATACCAACCCTTAAGATTCTTACAAATCATAATCATACACTTGTTTTCTTTGTTAATATACCATCTATTAAGTGTATACATCACTTATATCACCATAATCCATAACCCCAAGAACTAGGGTTTCAAACCCTAACTTCAAGATCCATAGATCTAAAGCTACAACTACAAAGGAGTGAAGATATACCTTAAATCTTCAACTAGGAGTGAAGAATCACGAGATTTGATGAAGAATTTAGCTCCAAATGATGCTTTACACCCAAAATCGTTCACAAGCTCGAAGAGAGAAAAACTAGGGTTTTTGTTATGCATTTATGGCTGAAATCCCGACTTTAATGCTGGTCGTCCAGAGTTCGCGTCGCGAACCCATAGTTCGCGTTCGCGAACTTCCCGTGTCTGGTACTTCGCGTTCGCGAGCTGGTCGCGAACCCCTTCGCGAACTCCGATCGATCAAACTCCAAAATCCCTGGCAACTACTCACGATCGCGAACCACTGTTCGCGTCGCGAACTCCTCCGTGCAGCAGGGCTGCAGTTTTCGCTCCTTGTCTCGACTCGGTTTTGCCCATAACTTTCTCATACGGTGTCCAAACGACACGAAACCAATTCCCACGTATTTTATATGATTTATCCATAATTATCATATTTTTACATATTTTATTTATTTACAAATTCCGGGTCGTTACACTACACCGATCTGATCCATTTATAACTGACCCACATTCAATTTTATAGAAAATTAATTTATATTTTTCATATTTATGGTGTATTTAGTTGACTTCTTTAAGCACCAATGGAGATTATGAATATTTTTCATATATTATGAATTTGTTTTATATCAATACCAATCTCATACATGTTTCTTATATTAGACATTTGTTTTATTCAAAAAATATTTTTATGAGTATTAATATATAGTAGACATTTTGTTTCTGTAAGAAATGTTGTTTTAATACTAAGCATTTATCTTATATTAATTCGATAATACTATGTGGAATGCATAATATTTTTATAATTATATTATTATAGCGTGTCAGGTAAATGAGTCAGATATCCTTTGATTCGGTGGATAATGATATCAGTTTCACTTTTTTTTCAAAACCATGCGGGATTTAGAGCGGATATGGATTATCTACAAACCCTCTCCATATCTAGTCATTCGCGAATAATTTTCAATACGGCAACGATTCAAAGACAATAATTATAAAACTTCTTCATACACCGAGTTTCATTTAATTAATATAACATTCTGTAATTAATATAAGTTTCTAAAATTAGATAGATATAGAAAAAAAGATATAGTGTATAAGCTTAAATCCCAATTTTTTGGTCATAATTTAACACGCATACATGGTTAAATGTGCGTGCAAGTTTTTATAAAATTTATTCTTTATTTATCTTGGTTAGTGAAGTCCCAAACATTTAAAGACTCTTCGTTTAAAGACTATTTGATATTAATATATTTACTTGTTAATCACAAGTAGGTATAAACTTTACTTTATAGAATGTTTCATATTTAAAAGCAATTCTTTCACGTTTGCAAATTTAAAATTTACAACATATTTTTTCGATTTAGTTAAACGCGCAAAATACCATTAGGCTCTTCCAACAATAAACTCACATCACTTTAGGATTTTGTTAACATTGCCCTCGGGAAGTGGTTAAGAATAATAATATACAAATGGTTAAGCATTAAGTTAGTTATTAAAATACATAAGGTTAGTTTTCTCAAGGTCTATATTTAACAAAATCCTTTACTTTAATGTATTTTGACATCTCATTGACATCTCATCCATATTAAATTGACACACTCCTCCCAAAAGCAACTTTTTCAATTTCTATCATCAATCTATTACTTTTACTTTTTATATAAAATACATATACATAAAATAATTTGGGTCCACTACTAGGCACCACTTCTCATTTGTCTCCTCGGTTAACATACCTTCCCAACCAAATATGTCAATTAATGACAACCATTTGCTAATAATGTCATTTAAATAACCCTCGTCCCCTTGCAATCGACAAGACCATTCACAGTGTCTTAGAGCATCCCCATGCATAAGTCATTTTAAAGACTTGTTACAATTACCACAATGCAAAATTGATGATTTGTGAAATTCACTTAGGGTTTTAACATGCATTAACACCATGTCACACCATCTCTTTAACATAGTTTTAACATAAATTCATAAATAAATATCATTTCTTACTAATGCTCGATATTAAAATATCGAAAAGAATATTCCGTGACGATCTAAAAGAAAGAAACATAATATAAATCGACAATATTATCTAGAAGTTACTTACACGTACGTAAGTTTAGTTATTTTCAGTTGTTTTTAAAATGAATGGATGAATCTTGCACTCCATCTATATATGCATGGTTGCATACTTGTACTTAATTACGTGATTATGAACGAAATGAAAATATTCTTGATTTGACATCATCCTACAAGCACACACAATTCCATATTCTTGATTTACGTGATTACGTGAATATTGCACTCCATATATATTTTCACTTCGATCATCCTACAAGTCACCACCTTCAATGTTTGAAATTTCCTATTATTTAAACACAACTTCATTTCTCTATCTTCTCCTACATACTACAATTCTCTCCATCAATCTTCATCCTCAAGCTCAAGAACACAAGTGGTAAGATCTCCTTCATCTTTTCTTGATTTTTCCTTGTACAATCGATCACTTGCTCTTTATAACATTGCTATGTACATTTTTCTCAAGCTTGAATCAACCACAAGTTGAATCAAGCTACCTGCAACTTCTTCTTCTCGAATAAATATGCAAAATATATATATAGAACGCTAAATAATTATAACTAATGGTTTCAAATTTTTTTAAAAAATAATGCACATTTTTTAAAAATTTCACAAATAATGCACTTGTTTTTTGCTTTCACGAATAAGGTTTATGGACTCCTAGAGTCCGGAATTAGGCTTAAATTGGACTCCCGGAATCCGGAATATATTGTACTTTACATCGTACAAAATGTACTTGTTGCAGAAAAGTGGCAGAAAAGTACAAGGTGGACTCCTAAAGTCCGGAATTCGATGAATCCCGGAGTCCAGAATTGCAGCTAAATGTTGTACTCCTGGAATCCTGAATTGGGTGGGATTTAATGGCTATATATACATTCCTCTCAACATATCATACCTAATGAGGTATACCAAATACCGTCCGGGCCAACAGAGGCTCTTGAGCGTAGGAAGGTCGAACGGTCGCAGAGCGCAAGTCCCTATGATAGCAATCGGGGAAAAGGCGGAGAACGCGGTAAAGGCGGCTGCGAGTCCCAAGAGCATTTAATGCGAGCGAGTCCCCAAGTCGGCGGTAGCGTGCTACCATGCTGTGGCACGGCAGGTAAAGGCTCCTAGCTTTACCTCTTGACCAACGGGCCTTCCGGAGGACCGGTCCAGAGAAGGACCTTTTTCTTCCTTCTGCACCTTCGGCTCGGCTATAAGTACTTGCGTACAAGCAGATAACCAGGGACTCGGTACATTCATTACTCATCTTTAGCATTTTAATACGATTCTTATGTATAACATTAATCACCCGATAGACCTTACGTCGATAAATACTGACTTGAGCGTTGGAGTGCCCTCACGAGGATCACCCTCGGGGAGCATCTAACCCAAGATTTGCGGTTGATTTCAGGTCTCCCTACGAGGTTCCAGGAGCGAACGACCTTCCGTCCAGGCCTCTGGAGAATTGGTTTCAACATTTGGCGCCATCCGTGGGACCTTGAACAAAATGGTCCAAGAAGCAGCGTTAAATGACCGTCAACAAACGACGCCGATCCGATTCGTGGAACCGATAGGAGGAGTACTTACCCCTGCGTCGGTATCTACATGTCCGCCACCGGAAAACAGAGGAAACGAGCCCACTCCGGAAGAGTTGGAGGACTATAATCTTTTCTGTAGATTCCGGAAAATGAGGCAGATGGAAAAAACCAGGGCAAAAGCTAAGGGGGAAATGCTTGGTGTAGAAAGAAGCCTGACGTGCTCTAGTGATGACGAATCTGTAGAGGTCGTGTACAAAGACACTACCCCTCCAAGGAGGGTCCAGAAAGAAGCCCCTTTTCAACCAGAGAAGCCCGAAGAAGAAAGGCGACCCATGCAACGAAGGGGAAAGACAGATCGAGATGCTTGGAAGTCGTTAGAAGGAAAGGTATTCCGCTCTCCCTTCACGGACGACATCAACGAAATGCCCATACCACCGGGTCTGAAAGGACCTCGAGTCAAGTCGTACGACGGAACGGGAGACCCAGACGATCATGTGGCCAGTTTCCGTTGGGCTGTGAGGATGATTCCCATGGATCCCAGGCTCTGGTGTTTATACTTCGCTGGGACCCTCGAAGGATCCGCACGGTATTGGCTGTCTAGCCTTCCGGAAAGAAGTATCTCCAACTTCGAAGATCTGGTGGCACAGTTTAGCCACAGCTTCATACAGCAGAAGAAATACCAACAGCGGTCACAGTCAATAATGGCTTGCAGACAGCGGGAAGGAGAGTCCAACCGGTCGTACTTCAGGAGGTTTAACGAGCAGAGCCGAAAAATGCCCGTCCGGGAGGACTCCCTCATTATCGCTGCATTCACGTACGGGTTAAGGGAAGGAGAACTGTTCAGGGAGCTGTCGAAAAAAGATTTCTACAAAGCTGATGATATGACCAATGTTGTTAATAAGGTGCTGAAACAGGAGGAGGAAAGTGCGGAAAAGTTACGTTTTGAGGCGCAGGAACGGAAGGGAACTTCCGGTTCAGCCGTAAGCCGGAACCCCGAAAGGTCTGTTAAGAATCCTTACCGATCTCCGCTCCCAGGAAGAATGCCTTTCCGAGGGAGGGCGTCTGGGACCAGAGCGTCGGGAGAAAAATACGAGCCGTATCGGCAGGAAGCTTTTGTGGCTAACGAGTCGAAGGAGGAGAGGGAAGGAAGACCTCTCCGAAAGCGATATCCCAGATATCCCAATGCTTACTGTGAGTTCCACAAGATAATGGGTCACGCTACTGCTACTTGTGAAAGTTACAAGCGGGAAAAAGAAACTCAGAGAAAAGGGAAAGGGAAGGAGGCCCAGACGGAGGCCTCAAAGGCTAAGGAGGTCGTTTACGAAACGGAAATTCTTGCAATCGAAGGGGCGACACCTTCCAGCACCCATCTGGGGAAAAGAAAGGAAGCAACCATAGAGTTCGGAAGGGGTGAGCCAATTCCGGAAGGGTATGTCGGGATGGAACCACTGGTAATCTGTGGGGCTATCGCCCGAAAGATGGTACGGCGTATCTATGTGGACGGAGGAAGTTCGGCGAACATCATGTACGATCATTGTTTCGATAAATTTCCTTCAGACGTTAAGGCATTTCTCAAACCCGCCACGTCCTCGGTAATAGGATTCTCCGGAAGATCCGTGTGGCCGCGAGGGAAAATTCACCTCCCTTTGGTGTTAACCGATTGGAATACATGCCGCAACAAAACCATTGTTACCGAATTCATAGTCATAGAGGCTCCATCCCGATATAACGTCATATTAGGGCGGACGGGAATGTGGCAATTGCAGGCCATAGCTTCTACAATCCATGGTTTGCTCAAATTCCCTTCGGACCAAGGAATACTTACTATCCAGAGTATGCCCACGCCGAGGGCGGAGTGCGGAAGCATTGTTCATCAGGATAGTTGGACGGAGCAGGAAGAGGTCCAGGTGGTCATAAATCCCGAGTTCCCAGAAGCAACAATCCGAATGGGTAGAGACCTCCCGTTAAGGGTAAGGAAGGAGCTGGAGGCCCTATTGAGGGAAAACAAACAAGTGTTCGCATGGGAGCCCAAAGACATGACGGGCATATCAAGAAGTGTTGCGGAACACAGGCTAAATATCAACCCTGCTTTCACACCTGTGAAACAATCGAAAAGAGGGATGGCGGCCGATCGGAACCAGGTGGTTAATAAAGAAGTTGATGATCTTGTATCCGCAGGTGTCCTGCGGAGTACTCAGTACCCGGAGTGGGTAGCCAATCCTGTGTTGGTTAAGAAAGGAGACGGGTCCATGCGGATGTGTGTGGACTTTAAAGACCTTAATAAAGCATGCCCCAAGGATAGCTATCCCCTCCCGGAGATAGAACAGAAAGTGGAAGCGTTGGGGGGATACAAATGGAAATCTTTTTTAGATGCCTACAAGGGATACCATCAAGTTCAAATGGCCAAGGAAGATGAGGAGAAGACGGCTTTCCACACGGCCAGAGGGACGTATTGTTATGTAAAAATGCCGTTCGGGCTACGGAACGCTGGTGCAACCTACCAACGTTTGGTTGATAGAGCTTTCGAGAAACAGATAGGGCGTAACCTGGAGGTTTACGTGGATGATATGGTAATCAAAAGTAAGGGGACGAAGACCTAGTTAAGGACGTGGATGAGACCATCCGGCAACTACGAAAGATTAACATGAAGTTAAATCCAAAAAAGTGTTCGTTTGGGGTAAGTAGGGGGAAATTCTTGGGTCACATTGTCACTCCTTCCGGGATCCAGGTTAACCCAGAGAAGGTAGAAAATTTGTTGAAATCAAAAACCCCCCGAACGGTGAAGGATGTGCAGGCTCTGAATGGAAAGCTACCAGCACTCGGACGCTTTTTAGCTAAATCTGCGGAAAAATCCGTTCCTTTCTTCAAGGCGTTGCACGGATGCACCAAGAAAGGAGAAGTGAAGTGGACGGAAAAGGCAGAAAAAGCGTTCGGAGAACTCAAACAACACCTACGAACCATCCCGACAATGGCCAGCCCAAGAGAGGGAGAATCCCTCGTCATGTATCTTTCTACAAGTGAGGAAGCCATCAGTTCGGTCCTTCTTGCAGAAAGAGAAGGAAAGCAGATTCCGGTCTACTTTGTTAGTCGGATGTTACAAGGGGCGGAGCTGAACTACTCTCTCATTGAAAAGCTGATCCTTAGTCTCATCTACTCGGTCAGACGCCTGAAAAGGTATTTCCAGGCTCACTCGGTAACAATCTTGACTAACCAACCGATCAAGAATATATTACTCCAACCTGAAAGGTCAGGACGCATGACCAAATGGGCAGTTGAATTAGGAGAATATGAGATGTCATTCAAACCTAGGTCTAGCATCAAGGGCCAAGCTCTGGCGGATTTTTTGCTCGAAATGCCGGATGAGGGTAAATCGTCCGCGGAGAGTATGCAGGCCGAGTCGGATGGTACGGGAGGTATGCCCGTGCAAAAGAACCTCACATTGTGGCGAATGTACACGGACGGAGCGGCAGGAGCTGACGGATGCGGGGCCGGGGTCGTCCTGTCCGGACCAGAGGAAGAGAAGGTGACGTATGCTCTCCGTTTCGATTTTGCTTGTTCAAACAATGAGGCCGAGTATGAGGCACTACTAGCGGGTCTAAGTCTGGCTGAAAGAATGGAGGTAAGCGAGCTGGAAGCATTTGCAGATTCAATGTTAGTAGTGAACCAAGTTAACGGATCTTATGAAGCCAAAGAAACCCACATGAAGCGATACCTAGAGCAGGTAAAAACGAGGGTGGCTAAGTTCAAGAAATTCAAGATAACACAGATACCCCGTACCCAAAACAAAGAGGCGGACGCCCTCAGCAAGCTGGCCTCTATGTTATATCATCACCTCACAAAAGAGGTTTTGGTCGAGATCCTTCCGAAGAGGAGTATCGAGCATACCACGAGCAAGGAAGTGATGGAGTTAGAGGAAAACGAAGTTTGTTGGAGGTGGACGATGATAAGGTATTTGACGGACAGATCACTTCCGAGCGACTTGAGCCAGGCAAGAAAGATAAGAATGAACGCAGGAAGGTACACAATGAAGGGTGGAGTTCTGTATCGGAAGGGGTATCTAACCCCTTGGTTGCGATGTTTGGGAAAGATAGAATCTCAAAGGGCCATAGAAGAAGTACATGAAGGTTTGTGTGGAGCGCACATGGGATCGAGGGCTTTGACGCAGAAGGTGTTCCGGATGGGGTATTTTTGGCCTCAGATGTCGAAAGACGTCCATGAATACGTGAAAAAATGTCAAAAGTGTCAAGCATATTCCAACATCCCAAACCAAGCACCCACCCACCTTACGAGCATTCATAGTCCGTGGCCGTTCTGTCAGTGGGGCATCGACATTGTGGGTCCTTTCCCGAAGGCTCCGGGCGGACTGAGGTTTCTGGTTGTGGCAATAGATTACTTCACGAAGTGGGTTGAAGCAAAACCACTGTCCTGTATCTCAGGGGCGAATGTTGTTAAGTTTGTATGGAAACAGATCATCTGTCGGTTCGGTCTCCCGCACACCATTATTAGTGATAATGGAAAGCAGTTCGCTAACAACCCTTTTAAAGAGTGGTGCGCAGGGCTATGCATTCGGCAAAACTTTACCTCTGTGGCCCATCCCCAAGCCAACGGACAAACTGAAGTTACTAACCGAACCATCTTAAAGGGAATTAAGACCCGTTTAAGTCGGTCCGAAGGAGGATGGGCCGATGAGTTGCATAGCGTCCTGTGGGCGTATCGAACTACGGCAAGAAGAGCCACTCAAGAAACACCGTATAGCCTGGTGTATGGGTCCGAAGCGGTCATTCCCTTGGAAGTCGTTTTACCATCTCCAAGAATGGAAAACTTTCAGTTGGACGGTAATGAGGAGGCACTAAGGTATAACTTGGACCTCGTGGAAGAACGGAGGGAGAACGCCGCTCTGCGACAGGCTGCGTACAAATCAAGAACGGAGGGATACTACAATGATAAGGTTCGTGCAACAACATGTAAGGTAGGAGACTTAGTCCTACGGAAGAACGAAGCTAGTCTACATTATAAACCTGGTAAGTTATCTCCTAACTGGGAGGGCCCATACCGGATCAGAGAGTCAAGAAGAAACGGATCGTACGTACTAGAGACAATGGGGGGATCGGTGGTTCCTAGGACATGGAACATGAGGAACCTCCGTAAATACCATTTCTAAACCAGAATCTCGGTTGCAAAGTACAAAAGGAAAGGTTCCTACATATCGTTATTTTTTGTCAATTGAACCTTTGTACTTTTTTCTTTATGTTTGTTTGTTAGTCGAATCAGAAGTGTACCCAACGATGCGTGCGAACTAAGTAAATGCACCTTGTCGACGAAGGTCGCTTTACTTTCTATTAATGTCATGATAATGTTTAATCGATGTCAGATTGACGCGAAACTGTAGCTACAAGCAGAATGTTCCAACTCCGGAAGGAGTTGGTCGAATCTGCTTCCGACGAATAACTAACAAGTATACGATTTATATGAAAAGAGGGACGCCTCTATATAAATAAGAAAAACTTGGTAATAACTATTACGAAAAGAGACATGCGATATTCAAAAATAAGAGGCCCAAACGGGCAGTACAAGTACTATGCGTTCAGAAACAAAATACATTACGAAACAGAAACTAAAAAATCAAGGGGCAGTAGGGGCACCCTCCCGATTCGAGCTTTCTCCTACATCTTCCACGTGGGTCGGCGATCCTTCCACAAGTTTCTTTAACTCTTCAAAGGAACAAGTCCCGGACTCGAGCGACTGTAGGAGAGAGTAGTTTGGAGACACCAGTTCCTCAAAAAGGGACATTATGTTGGTCTGTGCTTCCGGGTAATTGTGGATAAGGGGAACATCCCCAAGCAGTTCAGAATACGCCCTATGAGTATCCATGCATCCCCGATATTGCCCAAACCGGACGCTTTCCATCTGAAGCTTCGAACTTCGGCTCACAAACTCTGTCGAATTCAACAAAGACCCGCACAAACCAGAGATCCCTCTCTTGATCAACCAATCTACATTTTCACAAGCCTTCCCAAGTTGGTGTGATTGCACGGCATACTCCTCCTTCAGCTTATCATTTTGCAGATCCAGTTCATGATGGTAACGCTCGACCTCATGCAATTGAGAATCTTTTTCCACTAGAGAGGCCTCTAGTTCAGCGATACGGGAAGAAAGGGACCCACATTCTGCATTAAGCTCAATAATACGAGAATCTTTAACAACCGCGGCACGCCTCATATCCTCTATACCCGCATAGAGATCCTTGTTCTCCTCCTGCAAACGTTCATTCTGCTTGCTAGGTTTTCTTTCTCCTCCAGTTCTTGTTGATGCAAGGTTTTCAATTTACCCATTAACTCGCCCATTCGCTTAAACTCCTCAGAATGATGAGACACTGCTTGTCTGTTATGAATACCCCTCATCTGCAGTTCAGATAACAATTCAACCGCACGAAGGAGATCCGTCCGGGCGCGCAGAAACACGCCTTCGTCAGAAACATCGGAGACATTGAGAAAAACTGATGAAGGAGATGCGGAAGCGTGCACGATCGGTGGAGTAGGGGTAATGGTTGCTTGCAAACCCTGCTCCGGAGGCCGAAAGGCCTCAAAAGGGCCTGAGGGAACCGGAAGGGTCGCAGTGGATAAGACAGCGGTTGGTTCAGAGATGGTGGTACGGACCTGTCGTGTGACAACCCTTAAAATATAGTATTTGAACCGACGATTATTGTAACACATTTTTATTACTACAACCATCTCAATAATAATAGTATGTACTTTGTCATTTAAGTCTAACAAAGACATTGATATTAACTGTGTGTAGCACACTCCATCATTATGAACGTGTTAGTTTCAGGGTCTCGTACAGTTAAACTGTACATTTAGCGAGTTGGTGATGTATTCTAAAATTTAACCGAAAATATATATATATATATATATATATATATATATATATATATAGATATATATATATATATATATACATATATATATATATATATATATATATATATATATATATATATATATATATATATATATAAGTTTTATATTTTTATAATGATCATAACGAAGTATTTGCTCAACCAAATCAACCGGTACAGGAAACAATGTCTAAAATATTATACACGATTAATTATACAAGTACCAAAAATTTAGTACTTATGGTACTAAAATATTGAAAGTGACTAAACATATGCCCGAAGTAATATGTTGTTATTGTTAAATGACTACAGTCAAAAATTAAGGAAAAACTGAGTTAAAACATTTAAACACATAAATGTATCAGTACATATAAATATTTTGATAGTAATAATATTGACATTCAAAATTCAAAACAAACTTTGTAATCACCCTATACGTACACATTCTACAATTTTAGTTGAATATTTTAATCATAAATTTAATTTAATAGATTAATATTTAAAAACCCACCTTATCCATCCCCACGTACCCTTCCTGCTCGGTCAAAACGTAACCCCCATTTATCCGGTCAAGTCCTCCTTTTACGTACACGTTAATATTATTTTAGTTATTTTGATACCATGACCAATCTTCTTATCATCAACACAAACCCAAAACACCACCCTTTTAGTCTTTATCTATCTCTCTTGAGAAAAAGAAATCCAGAAAACCCACTTTCTTAACAACCCATCACGTCTCTCTCACCGGAATCAAACAAACCAGTAAACTCTCACCATCCTTTCTTTTTCTCTGATCGAGTGCAATATCACAAAAACTCAACCTCCGAACTCTCTCTCTAAAATCCACGTTTTTCCGCAAAGGCAATACTACTCTGGCGTTGAATCAGGCACGAGCATACCTCTATCCGTCCCTCCGTTTTGTACTTTCCGACGAGCCATGTGAACCCCCGATGGCACCATAAAAACCAGACTCGATCTCCTCGTAAGCATGTTGGGTTAATTTGTGTTTCGTTAGTATTGTGACTGTGTGAAGGTTGCACGGTGCATGTGTTGATCGGTACCACCATCACCTACTCTTCTTCCTCATTTTCCAGCATCAAACCTACACCATCTTATTTGCATTTTCTGGCGAACCTCGAGCATGTCAGGCCACCATCTGTTCCAAGCTCAGATCAGGTATAAACCTTAAACCCATTTGATATTCGTGTGTATGGGTCTGTATTCCCGAATTGTACCGGCGAGTACGCATTGCCGGCAACTCGAGTTTGCAGTGTCTAAGTGCGTGCGTTGGTGGCCGGAATGTTTATCTGACGAAAGGCATAAACCAACCGAGCCATTTCTAGAGCCCATTTCTGATTTGTACAGTCCGGTTTAACTCACAGGTCCAAAACCCACTGCAAGAACCATTTCTTAAATTAATAGCATTTTTATAAATTTAAAATATTTAATTAATATTTAATATTACTTATATAATTAAATATTTCATAAATTAATTATTTTGATTTAATAATTAATTGGTTGTGATCATTTATACTTAAATTTATAATTATCTATCACAATTCGGTTACTTCGATCAAAGTGTAACCCGTTCCCAATACACTATATACTTAGACAAACATATTTAAAACACGCAACCGGTTCACAATGTCACCAACGTATCGCTCGAGTCTAAATTCCCTCAGGGAATCATTATGCATCATTTAGCTTAGACGAGTCATAGAGGCCATCACTCATACATAATTTCTTATGCGTTTAGGACCCTAGGATCATTTTGGTTGGAAACCACATTATCGTCTACGTTTTGGATTGCATTGCATCAGGTGAGTCCACATCCCCACTTTTTACCGCATTTTATTAACTGTTTTACAACTTTGGGGTGAAAAACATATCAACTGTTTTATAAATATTTATAAATTTTTACAGTATCTATCATTGTGTTCAGTAAAGCCTACTGTGACTATTTATTTTACTTGTGATGAAACTATCTTAAACCATGACAATCAATCCTTATGCTCAGACTAAGTTTAGACGTAGCTTACATCCCATAATCATTAGCTAGTTGCGACTAGGCCCTGGATATGCAGATGGTACCATTGGCTAAGACTCTTCCTCCCACAGCTTCGAAAATCAGGGAGTGCATATCTTTGATTCAGTAACATCATTATTAGAGTTGGAGTTTTGGTTATGGACTTAGGGTCGACATTTCAATGGATATCAGTCATGGGTTTTCTATATACTTATATATTTCTACATATCACATTTTATCATACTATTGCCCGTGGTGGCACATCATTTTCAAACGTTATATCATCATACCATTTATGCCATGGTTGGCACATTGAAACTTTAGTTTTCAAACTATTTACAAAATTACATTATTATACATTTTATGCCTTGTTGGCACACAAAAACTTTGGTTTTCAAAATTAATATCAAACCTGTGGATTCACTCAACAATTTTGTTGATCATTTTTCATATGTTTTTCAGGTAACTAGTTGAAGCATGAGTCTTAGTAGCATTGGATCACGAGCATGCATGAGTTAAGATGCCACGATTTATTAAAAACATTTTCCTTTTACCTTTCAAGTATTTTGTTAACATTTAAACATACATAGTTTATTTCAAATGATTTTCAAACAATTATTGTTTACAATAATCATATGCTTGTAGTTACTCATGATAGTCGCACGCCCGTTCTCCCGCAAACCATTTTCCTAAAGACCATTTTGGCGGGGTGTGACAGATTGGTATCAGAGCCCTTGGTTATAGTGAACTAACGAGTTTAGTCTATAACTACAAAAAGATTTTTGGACAAAACTATTTTGAGTTAAACCTTTATCGTGGCATCAAGAGTCTCATTCCATATAGAGTTGCATTTCATATATATTTGCATTCATATAGAGTCTCATTGCATGTATAATTGCATTTCATATCATTAACAAGATCTATGCCTTAGTAGTAGGCTACTTGCTTTCGAACTTACCTTACACTCACATTAGATAGATTGCTTAAGCTTCATTCGATACTTACACATCGTACTTGAGGAACTACTACACCATACTACATTATCCACTATACGCTCACAGCGTATACTCTAACATTTGTATTCGATACCCTACTCACACTACACTTCACACGTAAACCACATACCTTACACCTGAATTTGGATATCTTATCTACACTTCAGTAAGTCACTTACACGAATTCGAGAGTTTCTACCGAGCGTCTACGAGCATCGAATAATTTGGATACCCTACTCGACTAGCTATTGAGCATCATGACACATCGTCAGATGACCTTAAATAAGAAACACATTTACACGTGCACCACGTATCTTAATCACACAATATACATTCATCTCACACAATATATACATTATATATCATTCTCATACATTACACTTCACACTAGTATCACATCCTTAACCATAACTTCCTTTTTCCACAACTCATGAAACTAAAAAGATTCACCGCTTGATCATCAAAAGAACATCAACAAAATGCATCTCATGTCATCTTTGGGATATCTTTAAAATATATTATAAGCACAACTCCTAAATTCCTATACTCTTATATGAAGAGGAAGAAGAAGAAGAAACGAAAAGACACTCACATAAATGAATGAAGATACGAAGTGATGATGATAAGGAAATATTGTATGATGTTATTATAAACCGTCTGGCCAGCGTGTTTATAATTACATGATACAATGTAGAATTATCAAAGTCATAAGGAACCAATGAATAAGCATCTTTAGCATGCGTGTTAGAAAAGTAATCGGTAAAATGACAAATCCAAAACATACCTACCATGCGAAACTGTAAAAAAAAAAAAAAAAAAAAAAATCCTTAAAATGTACTAGAAAATACTCTTAAAAGACTTGCTAAAGATTTCTACTACCCTCGTAAAAACAAATTCATAACTAAACTAATTCTGAGAACCTCATCGCTCGCAGGATGACTTTACCGCCTAGATCCAACTCACATGTGAGAATTACCTCTACAACTGCCATAACTTTTAAATTTTGGAGCCACTTCGATTAATTTATTTTAAGAATCCAATTTCATCCTTATGAAAATCAAACCCTGCGAACATGTATAACCAATCGAGAGCTAAGTAAATTTGCCATCATAAATCAAAACTCATTACTCTCAATGAATGACCAGTTTGCCCAACTACAAAATTTTTTGCTCTTATTTGAAAGTCGATCCACGTTCCGGTAACTTCAAACAAAAATTCAAAGTGATGATATTCCAAACACTAAATTTAAAATTCGCTATGAGCACTACAAATTCCTACCATGTCTTCAACAACCAAAAACGTACAAACAACAATAATCGACCTTAGAAATAATGTCTATCAAATGTCATGGAACGAATTGAAAGCTTTGTTTATGAAAAAGTACTGCCCCAATAATGAAATTTAAAAACTTGAAGTTAAATTGTGAAACCTATCAATTGAAACTACTGATATTTTTAACTACATCACCAGATTTAGTCAACTAGCCTGACTCGTTCCTCAGCTCGAAACCTCCTAAAGCTAAAATAAAAAATAAAAAAAATAAAAATCGAGAACTGTATCTGAGAATTGGCGCCCAAATCAGAGGAATGGTCGCCGCATCCCAAATCCTAAAGTATATATTATGTGCCACAATAACAGTAACCTACCCAAAGTAACCGAAACATTATAATCTATTGTAACGCTTCACACCAACGATAAAATTGTGTATCGAAACTAAAATAACATATATTACATAAGAAAGAATGACAATCACAACAACTTCGACAATAAGAACAACCACTATAAGAACAACCCTAACGACAATGATAGTCGTCAACCAACTCGTGCAATGGCTTTTGTGATTGTAGCTCAAGAAACACATCGAAAACCCAAAAAAAAAAAATGATAAGTTTTATTAAATAACCAGTAACCTCAAAATCATTAACCTTATAAAAGACCATAAATATCTAGGAAAGGATTATCAAAAACAAATCGAAACGAAAGTACATACATATTTTTTTTCCGACCCTTAATCTATTAGTACGTCGACTTAAATTTCGGGATGAAATTTCTTGAACAAGGGGAGACTGTGACAACCCTTAAAATATAGTATTTGAACCGGCGATTATTGTAACACACTTTTATTACTACAACCATCTCAATAATAATAGTATGTACTTTGTCATTTAAGTCTAACAAAGACATTGATATTAACTGTGTGTAGCACACTCCATCATTATGAACGTGTTAGTTTCAGGGTCTCGTACAGTTAAACTGTACATTTAGCGAGTTGGTGATGTATTCTAAAATTTAACCGAAATATATATATATATATATATATATATATATATATATATATATATATATATATATATATATATATATATATATATATATATATATAAGTTTTATATTTTTATAATGATCATAACGAAGTATTTGCTCAACCAAATCAACCGGTACAGGAAACAATGTCTAAAATATTATACACGATTAATTATACAAGTACCAAAAATTTAGTACTTATGGTACTAAAATATTGAAAGTGACTAAACATATGCCCGAAGTAATATGTTGTTATTGTTAAATGACTACAGTCAAAAATTAAGGAAAAACTGAGTTAAAACATTTAAACACATAAATGTATCAGTACATATAAATATTTTGATAGTAATAATATTGACATTCAAAATTCAAAACAAACTTTGTAATCACCCTATACGTACACATTCTACAATTTTAGTTGAATATTTTAATCATAAATTTAATTTAATAGATTAATATTTAAAAACCCACCTTATCCATCCCTACGTACCCTTCCTGCTCGGTCAAAACGTAACCCCCATTTATCCGGCCAAGTCCTCCTTTTACGTACACGTTAATATTATTTTAGTTATTTTGATACCATGACCAATCTTCTTATCATCAACACAAACCCAAAACACCACCCTTTTAGTCTTTATCTATCTCTCTTGAGAAAAAGAAATCCAGAAAACCCACTTTCTTAACAACCCATCACGTCTCTCTCACCGGAATCAAACAAACCAGTAAACTCTCACCATCCTTTCTTTTTCTCTGATCGAGTGCAATATCACAAAAACTCAACCTCCGAACTCTCTCTCTAAAATCCACGTTTTTCCGCAAAGGCAATACTACTCCGGCGTTGAATCAGGCACGAGCATACCTCTATCCGTCCCTCCGTTTTGTACTTTCCGACGAGCCATGTGAACCCCCGATGGCACCATAAAAACCAGACTCGATCTCCTCGTAAGCATGTTGGGTTAATTTGTGTTTCGTTAGTATTGTGACTGTGTGAAGGTTGCACGGTGCATGTGTTGATCGGTACCACCATCACCTACTCTTCTTCCTCATTTTCCAGCATCAAACCTACACCATCTTATTTGCATTTTCTGGCGAACCTCGAGCATGTCAGGCCACCATCTGTTCCAAGCTCAGATCAGGTATAAACCTTAAACCCATTTGATATTCGTGTGTATGGGTCTGTATTCCCGAATTGTACCGGCGAGTACGCATTGCCGGCAACTCGAGTTTGCAGTGTCTAAGTGTGTGCGTTGGTGGCCGGAATGTTTATCTGACGAAAGGCATAAACCAACCGAGCCATTTCTAGAGCCCATTTCTGATTTGTACAGTCCGGTTTAACTCACAGGTCCAAAACCCACTGCAAGAACCATTTCTTAAATTAATAGCATTTTTATAAATTTAAAATATTTAATTAATATTTAATATTACTTATATAATTAAATATTTCATAAATTAATTATTTTGATTTAATAATTAATTGGTTGTGATCATTTAAACTTAAATTTATAATTATCTATCACAATTCGGTTACTTCGATCAAAGTGTAACCCGTTCCCAATACACTATATACTTAGACAAACATATTTAAAACACGCAACCGGTTCACAATGTCACCAACGTATCGCTCGAGTCTAAATTCCCTCAGGGAATCATTATGCATCATTTAGCTTAGACGAGTCATAGAGGCCGTCACTCATACATAATTTCTTATGCGTTTAGGACGCTAGGATCATTTTGGTTGGAAACCACATTATCGTCTACGTTTTGGATTGCATTGCATCAGGTGAGTCCACAGCCCCACTTTTTACCGCATTTTATTAACTGTTTTACAACTTTGGGGTGAAAAACATATCAACTGTTTTATAAATATTTATAAATTTTTACAGTATCTATCATTGTGTTCAGTAAAGCCTACTGTGACTATTTATTTTACTTGTGATGAAACTATCTTAAACCATGACAATCAATCCTTATGCTCAGACTAAGTTTAGATGTAGCTTACATCCCATAATCATTAGCTAGTTGTGACTAGGCCCTGGATATGCAGATGGTACCATTGGCTAAGACTCTTCCTCCCACAGCTTCGAAAATCAGGGAGTGCATATCTTTGATTCAGTAACATCATTATTAGAGTTGGAGTTTTGGTTATGGACTTAGGGTCGACATTTCAATGGATATCAGTCATGGGTTTTCTACATACTTATATATTTCTACATATCACATTTTATCATACTATTGCCCGTGGTGGCACATCATTTTCAAACGTTATATCATCATACCATTTATGCCATGGTTGGCACATTGAAACTTTGGTTTTCAAACTATTTACAAAATTACATTATTATACATTTTATGCCTTGTTGGCACACAAAAACTTTGGTTTTCAAAATTAATATCAAACCTGTGGATTCACTCAACAATTTTGTTGATCATTTTTCATATGTTTTTCAGGTAACTAGTTGAAGCATGAGTCTTAGTAGCATTGGATCACGAGCATGCATGAGTTAAGATGCCACGATTTATTAAAAACATTTTCCTTTTACCTTTCAAGTATTTTGTTAACATTTAAACATACATACTTTATTTCAAATGATTTTCAAACAATTATTGTTTACAATAATCATATGCTTGTAGTTACTCATGATAGTCGCACGCCCGTTCTTCCGCAAACCATTTTCCTAAAGACCATTTTGGCGGGGTGTGACATGTCGGGCTGCAAACAAAAACAAAGCTCTCAATATAATATGCACAGAAAGATAGAAATAATCAAGTAGCTCGAGTCCTTACGTCGAAAAGGGAACACAGGTAATGATGATTGCGGACGAGCGGGTGGCGCAGTCTGGGAAGGCCTTCCGGTGAGGGGCGTTTCCAAGCCAGAGCTGAAGAGAAGGCTACTAAACAGTGCTACGGCTGAGGGCCTAGGTGGTACCGACACAGATCCAAACGCGGTTGATGACACGACAGCCTCCGGGGCCGTGGTGGTAGGAATAACTAATGATGAAGGGGTAAATGAAACAGTTAGTGGAGCTTCTCGAGCTTGCGAGACGGTGACAGAAGCCTCGGACGTAGTTTCTGCAAACGGAATGAAAGTTTTAGTAATAAAAAAAAAAAGAAAAATAAAAATATATGTATATATATGTAATAAAAAAGGGGGTAAAAGTACAATGCCGAAGCAGTTACTTAAATACCTTCGATTCTCAGGCGTTTGGTTGCAGATGAGGAAGATTTTTCATAAACCCTCTTTGAAATAGATTTCACGGACCCTACCTTGCGGGGTTCTGATATGTCAGATTGAGAATCATGGACCATGGTATCCTGCGTCCTAAAAGCCAAAGTTTCCACAGCGGATGTCGCCGCTCCGGAGGTGACCTCAGTTTCACGTTCTAAAGCATCCGGTGTACCTTCAGAACTGAGGACATCTGCGGAGGGGGAAGGAAGGGAGTTATAGCTCCCTCAACAAAGGAAACGTCTCCATGCACCGGTTTAGGCATTCGTAGGCGACGAAACAATGACACGGCTTCTCCGTTGACTTGCCAGATGGGTCGAACTTGACGGACGAAATAATGGGGACTCAGATCAGCCATCCCAAGAAAGACTTCGTCCGGATCTTCCCATGCAACCTCTGAAGAAGACAAGCTGTTAACATAGCCATGTTCCTCAGCACTTAATTCGGGAGCGGGTTCGGAGGTGCGACCGGTAATCTTCCCCCAAGAGAGGGAAACATCGTTGAAAGCCAAACGGTCAACATAGAAGAAAGCATACTTCCAATCCCGGATAGAATCCCTTAAACCGGTAATGTGTTCACTCCGACCAGGACGCAGGGTGAAAACGGCCCAATCCCCTCTTCCAGTTACGACGTACATATGACGAAACACTTTGGTAGACAGAGGGATCCCAAGTGAACGGCAAAGCATCATGAAGATAACGATCTTGCGGAAAGAATTCGGAGCAAGTTGGGCAAGATGAAGCCCGAGATCTTGAAGAAGGGCAAGGATAAAATCATCGACAGGAAGCCTTAGCCCTCCTAAAACATGTTGCATGTACACCGGCTCAAACCCTTGGGGAGCGGTAAGAATTGTGTCAGAAGGGCCGGGGAGTAGAAGTCGGTAACATCGATCGATATGAAAATCATCGTAAATCGCAGAGATATCTGGAAGAGTTAGATTTGTGTGGGTATTGGCAGCGGTTCGCTGGATGGATTTCTCACCTTTATCCTTCGAGGTTTTGTCTTTCTTGGTCATGGTTGATAAGAAGGTGAAAGAAGATAGGAAGGAAGAAGTGAGAGAGAAATTCGAGAAGTTGGAAGAAGAGGTAATGATTTAGAGAGTAGAATACGTATATATAAGAAGGGAATTTAAAGAGCTCCTATAAACCGCTGACGTGGCGGTAGGATCTAACGGTCATAAAAGTCGCAACGGTCATTTTATCAATGACAAGACATTCGAGAGTTGTTACAAGTAAAAACGAGTCTTCCCGCGCAGAAGCTTCCTTTTAACTTGAGGGACTTAATGAGGTATACCAAATACCGTCCGGGCCAACGGAGGCTCTTGAGCGTAGGAAGGTCGAACGGTCGCAGAGCGCAAGTCCCTATGATAGCAATCGGGGAAAAGGCGGAGATCGCGGTAAAGGCGGCTGCGAGTCCCAAGAGCATTTATTGCGAGCGAGTCCCCAAGTCGGCGGTAGCGTGCTACCATGCTGTGGCACGGCAGGTAAAGGCTCCTAGCTTTACCTCTTGACCAACGGGCCTTCCGGAGGACCGGTCCAGAGAAGGACCTTTTTCTTCCTTCCGCACCTTCGGCTCGGCTATAAGTACTTGCGTACAAGCAGATAACCAGGGACTCGGTACATTCATTACTCATCTTTAGCATTTTAATACGATTCTTATGTATAACATTAATCACCCGATAGACCTTACGTCGATAAATACTGACTTGAGCATTGGAGTGCCCTCACGAGGATCACCCTCGGGGAGCATCTAACCCAAGATTTGCGGTTGATTTCAGGTCTCCCTACGAGGTTCCAGGAGCGAACGACCTTCCGTCCAGGCCTCTGGAGAATTGGTTTCAACAATACCCAATCTATTTCTCCCAACATAACCATAAGAGTTGTGAAATATTATGGTTAAAGTTATAGTATCCGACCCATGATTCAAAACCTTACGTGTGCTGCTAATACATTACACATGATTTTCCCAATCTATAACAAAAAGTGATAAAAAAAATTACACAATCTACAATTACGCGGGCTCACTTTTTCCCCTGCAAAACGCTACTCGCATTTTTTTCTCTCTTTAAAAGCTCATCAAATGGTTCTTCCTTTTTCCCTCAATATTTCTGCATTCTTTAGACAATTCTAGATAGAGAAACTTGAGAGAGAGTGTGAAAAGAGAATTACAAAAATCAAAATTCTCTATTTGGTATGTCTATTTCACTGATAATTGAATAACAAAAATCAAAATTTTAAATACCCATCAGAGTATTTCTTTTGTAACCAAATGGGTTTGTACTTTTCTGCTATTTAGCTGCAATTCCGGACTTGGGGAGTGCAACCTCTACCGAATTCCGGATTCTAGGAGTCCACCTTGTACTTTTTTGCCACTTTTCTTCAACTTGTACATTTTGTACGATGTAAAGTACAATTCCGGACTCCGGGAGTCCAATTTAAGCCTAATTCCAGACCCTAGGAGCCCATAAACTTTATTTGTGAAAGTAAAAAAAAAAATTGCATTATTTGTGAAATTTTTTAAAAAAATATGCATTATTTTTGAAAAAAATTCAATGGTTTCCTAGACAAACTGGTTAAGGCTTGTGTCTGTGAATGTAGGTTCGAGATCAAGTTCAAATCCGTGTGCTATATTTTCTGATCCAGTGACTTTTTATGCGTATGAAATAATTCCAAACGGTTGGCTTAGCCGAATGGGTAAGACTGATGGTAGTGACCACATTTTTTATATGTTATTTATTAATCTTTTCCTGTATATATAAATCTAGATATATAATAATTCAATGAAAAATAGTAAGATACTTATACAGAGAATGAGGGAAAGTAACTACATTGTTTGTGCATATATAACACGGGATGGTGATCAAAATGATCATATCAACTATGAAATATTTGTACACTTAGTTATATTTATGTTTTTTTATTAAAATATACATTGTTTATGTTTTTCTTTTTCTAAAATTAAAAAATCCTTTACGATGGCGGCCGTAATTATTCACTTGATCGTCAACATTCTAGATAGAATACTTGGCTTTTTTAGTTACACAACTCCACAGGATAATCGCGTGGTAAGCTATTTTTTCTAAAAAACCATTCAAACGACACATTTGGAGGATGAAGTTTCTTGACCAATTTTTCTAGTTTGTAAAGCTAATTTCAAGAATGATTAAACTTTTATTACCTTAAAACTAACTTCATCTTAAGTTATTAATTATTAATTACAGAGGCCTGAGGATGTTGAGGTCATGCCTGCTGAGGAACGAAGATCCGGAAGGATGGTTCTTCGTACAATCGGATATGTGTCGATCATTATTACGGCCTTGTGTTCTTTAATCTACCTATGGGTTGGAAGTGTTATTGTGAAAACAACCCATCTAACAGCAACCAACATGAACACACATTATAACCACCTCCATTTCATCTACACCTTAAGTACATGTGTTAATCAGGAGCGGTACCAGAAATTTATTCAAAGGTGGGCAAAAAATTTTAATTTGCCAAATTTTTTAAAGGTGGGCAAAAACTTTTGGTGCAAGTCAGAGGTAAGAACAACTTCCATTAGTTAGCGATCATATATAATACATCTTCTAATAAAAAATGAAAAAAATACACTAACCCATAAAAAATTATACCGATTAAAAAAAAATTGAGGTAGGCAGACGCCTACCCTGCCCACCACTTGGTACCGCCCATGGTGTTAATAATCAAGTCCTTAGTGCAGTTTTAGAGGCTCGTTCAAGATCAAACAAGAGGAACAACTTATCGCACTAAGGTTTGAGTCTGATTTGATTCAATTCCATGAACATGAGCTAACGGCGTTTCAAAAGGTGTTAGCTACTGGAAAAACAAGGATCAAATTCCATATGGAGTTGAAAACACGTGTACAACTGGCAAGATTTCTACTCTTACCGTATGCGCACAAGCACTTATACTATAGCTGTAATGCAATTGCCCCTGACCATGATCCGATAAACACAATAATAAGATGTAACCTCCAAGAATCTTTGCAATGATCGATGAATGTATATATATTTATATTTATATATGATACATTTAGAGTTTGATGAAGGTTTTGTTTTATTATAAAAATAATGTAAGTTAGAACTATCGTAATACTTGTAGTGCACAAGTGGCTTTGCTTCTTCTCGACCGACCATGCTTCAGTTCCCATTCATTTCTTTTTTATTCTTTTATATTTTATGTTAGCAGATATTACAAAAAAACCCATGCACTTTAAGAAATTACAAAACGAGCACGTTATATTACAAAGAGTAAATTACAATTTTTGTCCCTGTGGTTTTCCCGATTATGCGTTTTTGTCCCTGTACTTTTTTTCTTCATTTTTTTGTCCTTGAGCTATTCCAAATTCTGCGATTTTGTCATTCTGTCAGTTTTCCTCCGTTAACTAGCCTCACATGCCAAACATGTGAGGGTATTTTGGTCATTTAATCAAATTACTTGTACAACATGCCTTAATATTTGTACTTTCATTTTGTACCTTCATCATCACAAAAAAAGGAGTAAATTAAGGCTCTTTGGTATGGGTCCACGCCGGATGGCGTGGGAGCTGAGGTGGAGGAATGCACGGCGTGGGTGAAGACGGAACACCGCCCCCCACAACGGCGTGGGGGGTAAGGCGTTGGAGGAACTCGGCAACGGCAACGGGGTATAACGCCCTGTGGGGGTGAGAGGGGGTGTGGTGGAGGGGTGTGATTGGTTGAGGGGTATTTTTTTTTTTATTATATTTAAAATTTAATGGAATAAAATGGTGTGGTGTGGTGTGGTGTGGTGGGTATTTCCTAGAGATGATGTGGTATGGTGGTGGTGTGGTTGCTTAGGTGGCGGTGATGTGGCAAGAAACATGGGTACCACATGTGGTACCCATACCTTGCAGCCTAAAGAAATCAAACTCTAATCAAACCCTAATTCTCTATTTGATGAACCCTAATCATCAAAACCAAAATCAACCATCAAACCCTACCCGCCACCACCTGCACCATGTAGATCAAAACATACGCACAAGGTTTCAAAAATTAATTTTCAAGTGGAAAATCCATGATGATTACCAAACTGTTTTCAAAAATCAATTTTCACTCCATGATGATTTTAATCGATGACCAATTCTTTGCTTGGTTTAATCGATGGTGAGAGGGATTGTAGGTGAGAGGGATTTAGAAATTGTGAACAAGAGCAACCTGAAATCTTGTTGTTTTTGTAGAAATTGGTTTGTGATTTTTATTTTGAATTTCTGGGTTCATTCAAGAAGATGAAATCTGGGTGATGGCGTCCTTAACACCACCCACTTTAACCACCACAAAATCATACAAGAGCCACCATCTTCACGTCCAAAACCACCAACAAGAAACCCTTCCGCCACCGCAAACAGACCCCCCCGCCCCCACCCCCGCCGCCGGATCATCTTCCATCCATCACCGGGACCCTAATTTCAACACGCTTTCATCAAAATCGAACTTGCCGCCGATTTCTCTGGTTGGAGGTCAACCCGGTTCGTTTCCAAGATGTATTTCGGTCGGAGGTCAACCAGTGGGTCAACCCGACACTCAATTTCAGCTAATTAGAAGGTTTGAATCGGTATGGTTTTTTGGATGAAAGTTTGATTTGTTAAAGGTTGAATGATGAACAAGAAATGGGGAAGAAGATGGAAAAAGAAAGAGAAAAAAGAAAAATTAAAAGGGAAAATAGAAAATAGAAAAGGACGAAAGTACCCTTTAACTTTTTAGCATTTTCCGTTAGTTAACGGAAGAAAACTGACGGAAGGACAAAATCGCAGAATTTGGAATAGCGCAGGGACAAAAAAGAAGAAAAAAAAGTACAGGGACAAAAACGCAGAATCGGGAAAACTACAGGAACAGAAAATGTAATTTACTCTATTCAAAAGTTGTGGGACTCATTCCCCACTAACCATCAAATTAATCCAATTTAATCATCATTATAATCTTTTGCCTAAAAAACCGTAAAAACTCAAAGTGTATCACTTTATTTTTAATCAGAGGAAGTATATAACTCAAATCCTACCCTATATATGAGGCCTAAATTTGAAGAGAGTTTGACACCATGGCAATTCCAAGCATTTCTATTCGTCCATAATGCCACTTGGAATTCCCTGATTGGTCCACGTCATTTGCACTAATACAAACGAATCTGGTACAGCTTACGGTCTACATTCATACGCTCCATATACGGCAAACGAATCTGGTACGGTTTACGGTCTACATTCATATGCTCCATATACGGTTTCCTACATACAAGTAAACAAATAAATAACTATTTAAAAGATCCTACATACAAGGAAACAAATAAATATTTAAAAGATCAATCAGCGACTCAATCGTATTTATTCAGAAGTGATACACGACTCAATATAATTTCCATAAAACCGGCATTCTATGATTACGGCATAAAAAGCTGGATTGTGCAACGGAACCAGACTTCAGATATTACGGATTACGGCATAAAAAGCTGGATTCTTCATTTAATAAAATGCCCGTGTAACATTTCTTCATTTACCCTTTTTTTGTACAAAATCATCATCACATCTATCGATTATTATGTCATTTAGAAATATATTAAGTTTTTGGACATTTTTCTACATACTAAAATTTACAGCATACACGCCCATCGGGCGGGTTTTGTAGCTAGTGTTGTGATAAAAAGGAAATACAAACAATAACTAACGATAAAAATAAGGAAATACAAAACTCGCAAACAGCAACTTGTAGAACAAAACTCGACATTATTTTGAAGATAGTCCCACATCGGTGGGATAACATAAAGCAGGTCATGCAAAGAGTGGTATAAAAGGAGGCTTGTGGTCATTTTGAAAAAGCATCTTTGCGCTTGGGGCAATGACGCAGCTAATGAGGTAATAACCGAGGCACGTCAATTGCTGGTTGAAAACTATTTCCAAACCCCCTCCTTGGCTTTGGGTCTCCCTTAGCCATTGAGAATTTCTGAAAGGATTCCCTTTTATTAGGGTAAAATCCTACAATTACCAACTTTCAATATTTATTTATTCTCTTAATATACCTACAGGAGTTCGTTTTTTTTTTTAAGTTTCTGTACGTCAGGCAAATCTCATTTTAGTTTTTCAAAGTTGACATTTATTAACTAGGTAACAAAGACACTTAATTAGGTGATAATAAATGATAAATATTTGTAATCGTAATATAATACTTAAAATAACAAATACATGTACGTAATCTCATTCACTTTGTATATAGACCTCGACTTTTTTCTTCTCTTGTGTAGAAAGCTAATCCATGAAGATTCAAGTGAGAAATAGAAGATTTGAGTGAGTGTGTGTTCTTGGTGTAAGTGTGTAAAAGAGAGAGAATGAGATGAATGAAACTTTCCCAAAATGTGTATTCAGTAATTGTGTGGAAAGCTTGACTTGAAAGTCAAAGATACAACCTTATATACTCCTACCACTTAACAAAGGACAAGTTAACTAACGGACTTTAAAGATCAAAACTATTACAAAACTAGTCCTAACAATCTCCCCCTTTTTGATCTTTAACACGTCATCCCAGTCTTCAAACTTCAGATTCTTCTCATTATCTGTCTTTGGCAAGAAAATGTTTTTTTTTTCTGAATTTCAAGATTAAAACATTTCAGAAATCTGGAAGTTTAAGATACTCAAAGTGGATATGTTTTTCGTTGATACTGTTTGAGTGAGGAAATCCTATAACTGATTTACTAAAGATTTGAAAATTTTAGGAAAGAGAATATCAGTTATGTAAGGATTTGACTGGGTTTTCAGATAATGGAGAGGTTGTTTTTGGATTTTGTGGTAGAGGAGGATAAAGATATAATGATAGTGTTTTTTGAATGATTTGTCAGTTAAAGTTTTGGAT
The DNA here is from genome assembly GCA_963853835.1 of Calendula officinalis. Lineage (NCBI taxonomy): Eukaryota > Viridiplantae > Streptophyta > Magnoliopsida > Asterales > Asteraceae > Calendula > Calendula officinalis. The sequence goes on from OY970822.1 coordinate 31,164,041, forward strand.
GTGTATGTATGATTGTTTAGTATGTATGGAAAAATGATATGTAGATTTAGGATTTGGGTGAATGTGGATAATTTGTATTTGATATGGAACAAAAGGTTTGTACAGTGAAGCTTTTGTACGGATAATGAATCTTATGGAATTTTGGAAAGAATGGTTTAAACGGTTAAGCTTTTGAATGGATATGAATGTGAATTTGTGGTTTGGATAGAATGATTTTCAGTTTAAGATTTGAAATGGAAATGTTGAGAATTTGTGAGAAATTTCTGAAGATGAGTCGGTTTCTTTTTCTTCACAAATTATTTCATGTAAATCGACGAAAATGTAGACCCATAGATAGATAGAGTTGTTTGTAGCGGAAGTCTTTTCTCGAAGTTGTGGCTTTGTCGATTTATGATCATTGATAATTATTGTTGAGAGAAAAATGTGGATAAGATTTGCGCTCCCCCTCAAACAAACAATTACTCTTCAATAAAACTTCTTCGGTTTCTTGTTTACTCCCCCTTAATCGGTGCATATGTCTTTTTGATGTGGAGTAAACTGGGCTAATATATTCTCTTAAGTCTTGTAAGCATTTTTCTTCATAAACTGAACTTCTTAGTAAATTTTCTCCCCCTCATGATGATTATGATTTAGCGGAATCATCATGAAAAATGTGAAGTTCGTCGAGGTGAAAGAAGAAAATCTTTGAAGCCCATGGATACAAAATGTGAAGTAGAGTGATATATTCATATTTTGAATGAATCAATATACATCACATTGTAGCATGGAAAACCGAACCTAAGTTGATGATGTAGATATCCGATCAAATCGTTTGTCATTTAATCTCAATGATCGAATTAAGTCGGGAAAACCGGGATCACATAGATTACCCGTTGACACAACAGTTACACAAACTGTGTGACCTACGTTCAGTGTTGGAATAGATGATAGCACTGGTAGGATTTCCATTCAATCATCGTGGAATACCAAGAAAGTTGGTATCACTATGAATGTTCCGGCTTTATCACAAAGATAAGCTTGGTATTATGCCTTGTGTCCTAAAAGTGTATTACGGTTCTAGACTCAATGAGTGGACAAACGAAGGCGAGGACTGGAGAGACTTGTCCTCTATTTCAATATCAACAATCTCCAAGTGAGATGTCGATAGCATATGAGATAGTCTCCGTGGAAATGAAACAAGTACTTTTTAAGAAATACTTGAGTGGCTGGGGGGGTTGTGCATTGCATCACTGGGTCCATGATGTCTATTTCAATATCAGAGAGCAACACATGCAATCTGATAGAGACGTGGCAACCCGGCTTTTGATCAGTTTGGTAAGGGTTTTTCCTTTTCTTTAACCCTGTCACACCCTCCTCACTCAAGCTTACTTTTTCATTTTTCGACTACTCCCTCATTTCATTTTACCATGTTTAGCTGAATTGCACCCCATACTACATTCCCCCTCTCAAACTTTATCTCAGCGCACCCCAATCAAGATCCCGTGATACTTGATTCTGCTCACCTAGACCTATGTACCCTTACATATTGTCCTATATTGTAGGTGGCTCCTGGGGACGATCATGCCGGTTATAGCAGATCATAGGAGTAATTTGAGAGTGAACTATAACGCTCATGTGCAATTTATCAGCATTGATGATGTTACTTTGTAAGAATAACATGGATTTTTCATCGGAAAATGTATGTGTTTCCGGCATAAGTTGTTGCCTTTATGATATAAAAGTTTAGGCACAGCAACTTGAACAAATTAGGTAAAACCGGACTCACATAGAGTATCCGTTAACACACTGTATGAATCGATAGTCTTTTGCACAACAGTGGATTCAAATGTGTGACCTGCAGTTAGAGTTGGCGCGATTTTAGCTCTAGCAGGATTTCCACTCAATCCTTGTGAAGCACCAGATTGTGATGCCACTATGAGTGTTCCGATGAATACACGGAGATTCATATTCAATAGTGTATGTGTCCTATATTGGAAATATTTGTCGGTGAGAACTAGACACATTGTGCATTCAATTGAAGACGTAACCCGGGGCAGAAGGTTAATTATTTCAATACCAACATACTCCGAATGAGCAGTCGATAGATTATGTGCTACGTCCCCTGATGAATTGAAACAAATTCCTATTGAGAGGAATCTGAGTAGTTGGTGGTGCAGTGCAAATGCTTGACTGGGCCAGTTAAGTCTGGTGAAACATTCAACACATGAATGATCACAAATTTGTGAGGTTGCCCGGTTTATTTTCGGTTTGGATGCACTCAAAGGTGTGTTTTCTTGATATTATCATGTTTTCACATCACCTTGCACTCACCTAAATCTATACCCTAGACTTATACCCTCACATTTACCAATTTTGGCTAAAAAATATTTCCCTTGGAAGGTTAGGCCGGTTTTGGCAAACCATAGGAAGGTATTGTCGTTTGATAAAAAAAAATGTATCATTAAAAAAAAATTTCAAACGGGTATAAAAGTTTTGATATTAGAAAGTTTCTCCCCCTGGAAATAATAATTCTCCCCCTATAATTAATATTTCTCCCCTTCGACAAAATATAAGTAATGAAAAATTTACAGATTTAGAGGAGTGGGAAAGAATTTTTACACTTACGTGAAAAACTGGTTTTGAGCGGGTTTCAAACAAATGTATTTGAAAGCCGTTCTGTTGAGGCTCGAGTTATACACTGAAGTGTGTATAAGTCATTTTCCTGCAAAACAAATCAAACAACTTTTGGTACCCATTTTTGTTTGGGTCCGACGATGTTAGCGTGAGAATGAAACCACCGATAAGTTGTATCGATTTGATTTAAAGATTGAGAGTTCCAAGAAAAACTGAAACTTGATGTTTCACTTTCAAATAATTTCCGGGGAATTATTTGAGATGTTGGAGTTTTGGGAACCCATTTTGCTTTTAAGATTGAGGATGTTTTGTAAACATAAACAGGAGATGTTTTTGGCACTTGTGTAAAAGTCATATTAGGTGCCAATGAAAGTAAATCATTTCTTGAGTATTTTAACGATTTAGTTTTGGAAAAGATTTTCTTTGAAGCACTCGAATGTTTCAACACGGTTGATGGTGTAGGTTTATCCACTTGAGAATGCTTAAGTCTATAAGAGGAACCTAATTTATTTGGAGTTTTAGGTGCGGAATTTCCTCTAATAACTTGTTTAAGAGCATTCAGTTTCTTATCAGAGTGTGGCGGGACCATGGATCTCCTAGGCTTAGGCTTGGTAGAGGATCTGACTTGTGATTTCGGTTTAGGTGTAGAATTTCCTCTATGAACCTCAGTTTGCTTGATTTTATATAAATCACGATATGCCATGACAGGAGAAAACATCCTTGAGTTTTTATATTTATTTGTTGCAGGTAAAGGAGAATCTAAATTCATAGATGCACTAGGCTTCTTGAGTTTCTGAAGATACGACGATTTAGAATCTAAATTTTGAATTTGTGATTGCAACTTTAGTTTCTCTTTATCATAAGATTTATGTGTTTCATCAATTTTATTTTCTAATTCATGAATTTTTGTTTGTAGAACTGATTTTTCTTTGTCAAACGCCTTATTTGTTTCATCTATTTCAGTTTCCAATTGACAAATCTCCATTTCTTTTTCAGAAATTGTATGAGACAAATTCTTAACATCATTATCATATTTGACATTCAATTCTGATACTTGATTTTGTAACTCCAGATTCTCAAGTTTGACATTTTTAATTTGTTTAATCTGTTGAACAAGTTGTTCATTTTCATTTTGCAAATTATTTAAACGTTCTTGAAATTGATTATTTAAATCTTTTTCATCTAAAATGTTTTGTTTTAAAGAATCAATTTCAGAAATCTGAGTTGTAACAAAACAAGTATCCGGACCAATAAGATTATCAGAATTTGAAAAGTGGGAACTGATTACCTCAAGTTCTTTGTTGGCCTCTTCATTAAATCGATCAGTAACCTCCATATGCTTTTCATCCTTAGGATCTGAATCTTCCATCCATTTACTATCTTCAACTAAGAACACTTTTTCATACTCAATTTGTGTAGCCCTCGACATTTTACGTTTATAATACTCGGAATCCCGAACGATTAATTTCTTTGTAGCATCCAAAGGTGTGACGGTTGGCTTTTTAGTTGAGATTGTAGCAGATATATCAGGCTTAATGTCGAATGAAGATCTCAGATTATTGTTTGTAGGCTTTGAATTATATTTCTTCTCATAGTCTGAAATTTTTGCCATAACTCGTAGTACGTCTTGACGTTCTTTATCCAAATCATCATTGATAGCTGGTGTAGGTTTTTCCATTTGTTTATAATATTCAGCAGCTTTTCTCGCTTTTGCAAGGTCTGGATCCATATTTGCAATTAGGATTTTGGGTAAATGTTCTTGTGTGTTTAAAATGTGAAAATTTCTTTTTAAAAAAATTGTATTTAAAAATTTGATGAAATTGGGTAAAAAATATTTAAAAGTTTTAAAACACAATTAAAAGTTTTAAAAATTTAAAGTGTTTTAAAATTTTGACGTAAAAATTTTGTTTTGTTTGAGTAAAAATTTGACGTAAAAGTGTTTTAAACAAATTAAGGTTGAATCAAAATTTTATATGAATAGCCGAACTAAAGTTTGACGTAACAAGAGTTTTGTGTTGTTTTGGGCTATTATTAATTTGGGCCTATTATTGGTTTTTAAGCTAATTCATGTGATAGGCGTAATTGGTTTTGGGCCAATAAAATTCTGGGCTGATCACTTTTGGCAAAGGTTAAAATCACTTTGGGCCAAGAATTGTTGTTCGCATTAGGCTTGTGTCAAGCAGGGGTGTTCGTATTAGTTGAAGCCAAAATCAAAACACGAAGCAGACGCCAAGATCAATATGAACCGGTCAATATCAAGAACGGAATCAAGATCAATCAACCTTGAGTAGAGATCGAAGTTGAAATCTGTTTGGGTCGGTATGAATTTTGAAGCCGAACACTTTAATTTTGAATGTGAAATTGCCGAACAAATCTGGATCGGAATTAACAAATATCGGAAGAGTCGGAAGTTATACAAATCGAATCGTTGTTAGTTTCTTCCGGAATCACTAGATTATTGTAATACTAGACGATTGAAATTGATTGTGCTTAATCTTGTATTGAAGTCGGTATTGGATTTTTGTGTTGATTTAGATTGAAGAAGCAGATTGAATCCGAACTAGGTTTAATTGAATAATTGCAGAGATTGATGAAATTGCCGATATCGATTTAAACATTTGATTCCGATTGATGATTTTGATTAAGCGACGACTTTGAACAAGCCGAACACAGTGATGTGGATTGAAATTAAAATAGACGAGTTTGTTGAAAATAATTTCTAAAATCGATTTTGTTGTTTGATCGATCAGGAAAGATTGATGCAGAACAATGTTTTGATTTTGAGTTTGTTCGAATTGCTGTTGATTTTGATTTTGTTTGTTGATATTGAATCAGATGAGAGCTGAACTGTGTTACAGAACTATGTGCCGAACTATGTGTTACAGATGTGAGCCGAACTTGGGTTGACAATAATGGGCCGAACAAGATGAAAGAATCAAGATACTGTGTGGGCCGAACTAGGTTTTAGTCTTCGGGCTGAACTACAAATAAAATGAACTTCGGGCCGAACTAATAATCAAGTTCGGGCCGAACTTGTACCTGGGCCGAAGTTGTTCTTCATCTGATGTCGAACTTCTTCATCATACGAACTCAGACGTAGTTTTCATCACAGTTTCAATCCGATTTTGCTCAATTCTTCATGGATTTCAATGATTCTTCTTTCTAAATACTCGAAATCAACTTTCTAACACTTTGATCCGATCAAATAATCCATAACATAACACATTTGCTCAGATTTTGCAAATTACAGTCACTTTTTGAGTTTTTCACTTTTTCTCTAAAATCATCAAATTGAAGGTCGATTGTTGATGGAATTGATCTGAAATTGATTCTATTCTTCTTAAAAACAATGGAGACACACTATTCTGCACTCAATCCATCGATTTGGAACAAAAAATTACAACATTTAATTTTCATGACGAACATCAACTTTTCTTCACTTTTTCTCAGATCTTGATCAATCTAGCTCGATTTGGATCTTCTCTTAATAGAGATTTTGCTCTGATACCACTTGTAGGACCTAATGAAACTATAATCAAGCTAATCCATGAAGATTCAAGTGAGAAATAGAAGATTTGAGTGAGTGTGTGTTCTTGGTGTAAGTGTGTAAAAGAGAGAGAATGAGATGAATGAAACTTTCCCAAAATGTGTATTCAGTAATTGTGTGGAAAGCTTGACTTGAAAGTCAAAGATACAACCTTATATACTCCTACCACTTAACAAAGGACAAGTTAACTAACGGACTTTAAAGATCAAAACTATTACAAAACTAGTCCTAACATCTTGGCCAACTTATAAAAAATCTATCATCCCAGTATAAAAGTTATTCAAGGAGTCTAGCGATGAAGAGCATGTCTGTTTTTGTCCTGTGTCTTCTTGCAATCATATTGGCTTCTTCTGGTATGTTCTTATCTTCTTTGCCTAATGTTTTTGTATCCATGTTTTTTAAATATTTTGTCGCAATAAATGGGATAAACGATACGATGTTCAGTTTGTTCGAATCGCAGGAAATCATGAGATACCAATCAATGCAAAAAATTGCCGTAAAATCTTTCCGATGATTTGCAACTTGTCATTTTGTAATGCGTGGTGCAAACAGAAGTGGTATCAAGTTTCTTGGGGAAAATGCAAGACTCGATTTATTTGTGAATGTAATAGAGTATGTCAATGAGAAATTATCAATGTTGGAGAACGATGGATGAATTGAAATTTCCTATTAATTTTGTATTACATTTCAAATTTCAATAGTTCAAAAGTAATTATCGTACTTCGGGTTTAATTACATATTGTTTACTAGTAGCATAATGGTTGAATTTGGTCTCACTAAGGGTGAAATTTCCAGAAGCTTACAAGTTCGTTCCCTATAAAACTATCCCCTGTAGTTAGAGAGGTTCACCTGAGTCGACTTCAGCTTACCCACATAACGGGTGGTCGTCATGGGATTCTTGTCGAAACCCATGAGAAATAAAGAATCAAAAACAAGAGGATTAATATTTATCAAAGCCACACAATATCTGCCAATTGAATTTAGGTCGTTTATGATGATATACAACTAATAGTTATCTTTTTTTTAACGACAAATCTCAATATACTCTTAATTACCACATATGTTCACAACCGAGGTAATAACCGAGGCGCGATCAATTGCTGGTTGAAAACTATTTCCAAACCCCCTCCTTGGCTTTGGGTCTCCCTTAGCCATTGAGAATTTCTGAAAGGATTCCCTTTTATTAGGGTAAAATCCTACAAATTATAAAGTTTCAATATTTTTTGTCTAAATATGCCTGGTTTTTTAGTTTTATCAAGTTATTAACTCGACTTGTTCATATGCGCGAGGCAAATCTCATTAAGTTTTTCAAAGTTGACCTTTTAGTAACTAGATAAAAAGTCACTTAGTTAGGTGACCATAAATGTTAAATATTTGTTTTTGTAATATAATACTTAAAAAAACAAATACATGTACGTAATCACATTCACTTTGTATATAGACCTAGACTTTTTTCTTCTCTTGGCCAACTTATCAAATATCCATAATCTCAATGTATTCAAAGAGGCTAGCCATAAAGAACATGTATATTTTTGTCCTGTGTCTTCTTGCAATCATATTGGCTTCTTCTGGTATGTTCTTATCTTCTTTGCATAATGTTTTTGTATCCATATCTTTTATATATTTAGTCGCACTAAATGGGACGAATGATGCGATGTTCAGTTTGTTTGAATCACAGGAATTGAGATACCGATCAAAGCAAAAATTTGCCGTAAAATCTTTCCGATGATTTGCAGCTTCTCATTTTGTAATGCGTGGAAGTTAATAAATTTCATGTAAATTGAAATAAAGTTTAAAACAAACCTACATAACAAAAAAAAGAAAGAAAAAGAAATGCAATAAAGTTAGAAAAAAAACATACTTTAAAAAAGAGAATGTTATAAGCAAATGATGAGAATGTTATAAGCAAATGATATAGTTAAAGTATACTGTGGTAGTGTGGTTGTTAATTAATTTTTAAATAAATTACATAAATGGTCAACGTGTTTTGTTGAAAAAATTGGATTAAAAAATACACTCATTAATCCTGAAACAAGTCATGATTTTAGTCCCTAAAACTAACAATCGACGACCACACAACCATTTACCCACATAGAAACAACCACCGGAAGATGATAGTGTTGTGTTAACAAATCCATATTTGAAGGTTTTCATGTCATGTTTTAATTTTGTTGTAGTTTTTAACTTCAAAATCAATTTGTGTGTGTGGATGCATATCTGGTAGGGATGTGGGAATGGCCTTAATGGATTTTAGGTTAATTGGCCGGGAAAGGTGAGACGATGTCTTAAGTTAAATCCGATAATCAGAGATGACGACGGTGGGATTTCGTTAGAGGATTGGTGGTTAGACTGGTCTGAATTAGAGGGTAATATCGACATTAAAAAAAAATAATAGTCATTCAAATAAAATTAGGAATATATCACAACACAAAGTAATCATAATGAAATTGACAATGGAATGTAATGAACAAGGTAATGAAATGAGTCATTACTATTCCATTGTCATGTTTGATTGCTCTATTGGAATGTAATTTTTTTTGGAAACGGAAAATATATTAAAAAAAGAAAACAACCGAATTTAGCCAGTGACTAAGACGGAGAGTACAAAGACGGAGAGTACAAAATTACAAACAAGACGAAAAAGGAAAAATTCTCCAATCAATCGGGTTACAACATAATTTACTCTTATATTTCACCCACAAAAAAGAAGTTGAGATGATATCATCCGGAATGGCCGTGTATGTTTTATGAACGTTGTTAAACACCATCTCATTTCTCGCCTTCCCCACACACCAAATCAAACTTTGAATTATTGTAGTCAATATCTTTTTTTGTTTTGGACAAGTTCCCCATCCTTCACCAAATTCAATGAGTTCCTACACCGAACTAAAATTACGACTTGGGATTCCACACCAATGAAATATCTATGATAATACTTCCACCGTCCTTGGGCATCGGAGAAAAACGTGATCGGTATTTTCGTCGGATATATTGCATATCTTGCATGTGACCGAATCAATGTTAATACCTCTAGCTTCTAGACAAGTAGCAACCGGAATCCGACTCAAACCAACTCTCCAAACAAAGCATTTTACTTTAAGTGGTACAATGTTTAACCAAGGCATGTTAACATACCCGGTGGTAGTTAAATTCTTGTCTAACCACTTTCGCACATGACGAACTTCAAATGATCCATCGAATGAAAGCTTGCATGACAATTTATCGGGGGCGTTTGAAAGTCTAATGTTGCTGACAAGATGCATAAGTGATACAAATTCATCAACTAAATTTTGATTATTCAAGCATTGCTTCCAATCCCACCTAAAGCCATTGATTGTGACCCGGTCACTCACGAGACAAGCTTTCTTTTTCTCTATGTGGTATAAATTAGGAAATCTCGTTTGAAGTATGCAATCACCTAACCATTTATCCTTCCAAAACATGAACATCTTACCCGAACCAATGTGAAGGGAAAAAGCATAAAAAAAATCATAGTTTATCTTTGAAAACTCGGCTGCCACCCTTGCTATATTCCGCCATACACCAGCCTGCGAATTTGAAGCTAAAATGTGGATTGGTTTGTTTTTTAGTTTGTGTATCTCTGTGATAACACTCTTTCAAATACATTGATTTCCTTCCCTAAGCCTCCACCACCATTTGGACAAGAGAGCATGGTTTTGTGCTTTTAGTGAGCCAATACCTAACCCACCATCTACTTTTGGAGCCAAGACCGTGTTCCAAGATACCCAATTAATTTTGTTTTCTCCCCATAAAAATCTTCTTCGGATTTGTTCTAGTTTTTCAATGACACAATCGGGGGCTTTGAATATTGAGAAATAATACAAAGGGAGACTACTCAAAACCGATTTTACTAACGTAAGTCTACCGCCAAAAGATAGATATTTTGCTTTCCAATCGGATAGTTTGGAGTTGAATCTATTAATAACCGGAACCCAATGTTTCTTTATATTCATATTGACGCCCACCGGAACGCCTAAATAATTAAACGGAAATGAGCCAGGCACGCAATGTAAGATGTTGCCCAATTTTGTAATTGTGTTGTATTTATACCCACACCAAATAAATTTGACTTGTGGAAGTTAACTTGCAAACCGGATGAGGCTTGAAAACATTTTAAAATTCTAGCAAGATTTTCCAAATTCCGTCCGAATCCTTCACCCACAAAGATTACATCGTCCGCATAAAATGGATGTGAAATACTTGGGCAATTTGAACCAATTGATTGTGGACGAAATAATTTTTTGATACATGCCGATTGCATGGCGACATTTAGACCTTCCATAGCAATTATGAATAAGAATGGAGATAGTGGATCACCTTGACGAATCCCATTTGAGATATGGAATTCCTTTGTAGGAGATCCGTTGATGAGAACCGGTGCAAAAGAGGAAGAAAGGCAACCACGAATCCACCCCCTCCATTTTGAACCAAAGTTCATTTGTTCCATGACAGAATCAAGGTAACCTCAGTTTATGGAGTCGAAAGCTTTCTCAAAATCTACCTTGAACATGAACATTTTTTGTTTTGATTTTTTCGCCCAAGTGCATAATTCGTTTATCACTAAAGGACCCTCCAATATGTTTCTTCCATTAATATATGCAGATTGTGTTTCATCAATGATATCATCAATCACCGACTTTAATCTGGTAGATAACGCCTTAGCTAGTATCTTGTATATGCACCCAATGAGGGAGATTGGGCGGTAATCACTTAGGTTGACCGGATCTTTGATCTTGGGAATTAATGTTATAAACGATGAGTTGCATCCCCTAGCTATGGTACCTGTTTGATCAAAATAATGAACAAAAGACATCAAATCATCAATAATAATATCATAATTAGATTTAATAAATTTGAACGTTAAACCGTCAGGCCCGGGGCCTTTTCTCCACCAAATCCCAGATTGCTCTTTTGATTTCCGCCACCGAGAAAGGTTGTTCAATAGATGAGCTTTGAGAGTCAGATATTTTTGAAAATAACGGATTGATGAATTTCGGACGATTCGGCCACATGTCATTGAATTTTAACCAAAAAAACCTGTAAACCTCCTCCTTTATCAACGTATGATCCGTTATCCATGCGCCGTTGATGGTAAGACCGTGTATACGATTATTTCTATTATTGTTTTTTAATGTTCCATGAAAAAACGAAGTATTTTCATCTCCGCCAACCACCCATTTGATATGTGATCTTTGTTTTAAATCAAGTTTGTGCATTCGATCCAGTTCATTTATCCTTATTTTTCCATTTCTTAATTCCAATGTTTCACCGTCTGTTAAAGTTTTAGATTCCACTAAAAGATCAAGATCACCTACCCTTTTTTTGATTTCTTTTAGTTCCTTATTCTCTTTTTCAATCTCTACATTTCGCCATTTTTTTATTTCTGTTTTGAGATGTTTAATTTTTGCAGCTAATCTCATATCCGGGAGACCATAACCGCGAAAAGATGTGCAAGCCCTATTTATCATATCAGTAAAACCTTCCCTAAGCAGCCACGAGTTATAAAATCTAAACGGGGGTGGCCCAAAATCAGCTACCGTGTTGCATAGTATGATTGGAGAGTGATCTGAATGTTCACGCGGTAGAGCTGTCACTGATGATTGAGGTTGTACTTACATAAAATTAGCACAAACCAGGATACGATCGAGTTTGCTGAGTTTACAACAATCTGGACTCAAATAAGTAAAACGCCTGCCACCCATATTGAATTCCTTTAAACCAGCCGTTGTGATGAAGTTGTTAAAACAGTTAGCCGAGGATCTACAAAAAGAGGAATTGATTCATTCGTCCGGCCGACGAAACGAGTTAAAATCACCAAAGAATATCCAATTACCTTGCTGTGACTTTTTGAGGTTTACTAGATCATTCCATAAAACTTTTTTATCGGCCAACGATTGTGGAGCATAAACATTAACCAAGAAAGTAGAACCTGTAAAACCTTTCCACCTTCCACCGACCACTATAAAATACCTAGATTTGAACCGGAACGTACAGTCAAAAGTATCCAGATTCCATAGACTGATTAATCCCCCAGATCTACCTACAGAATTGATGACTTCAAATTGAAAATTATTATTTCCCAGCATCCGGTCATATCTGTATTACTTTGATCAGCAGCATGTGTTTCTTGAAGCCCTATGAAATCAGTCTTGTGTTTAGTTTTCAATAGCCTAACCCAGTCTATTTTGTGAGATTCACTCACCCACCTGATATTTAGAGATAGTAAATTCATTGATGCACATTGATAACACTATCTCCTGAAAAAATTCCACGTAGAATTGGATCTTCCTCATTAATTTGGAACCCAACTTCAACCCCAATATCTACCGTTTTGTTTATTTCGGGAACTGAATGTGACTGTGATGTATCGCCTGATAGTTCCTGACCCAGAGGACCTTTATTGAGATCAATAGAAGGTGACGGATTAGGGTTTACATTGTGATTACGATTGGGTATCTTATTACCGTAATTACGTTTGGGGGAAACCCTCCTGCGTTTTCTTGTGGCAGAACCCAACCCGTTTAAAGAGTAGCCCATTCAACAAAAATGGGCTTGTGCCAGAATTCTGTTGGATCGGCCCAATAGGTGCAGTTCATGGAAATGGACCAAAGTTCAAACCTGATTGAGGATAAGGACCTTCCTTAGGCGCGTGGGGCAGCAGAGTATTATCGTTATGATCTTCCTCGTATATCACGTTATTGGGGATTTCAGCCGACTCATTCACAACCGAAGCATTCTCGGAACTAGATTTTTGACCATTGATTGCGACATTGGAACTATATTCGTCTGAGCCGTCTAAGTTATTATTTCCGCTGTTCTCGATGTTGCTCGGAATGTTAACGTCGGAGCCCTGATTTGGGATAAATTCCGGTAAGATTTCACCCTCTTCCGGTTCGGTATTAAACTGATTATTTTCACAAGTCTCGGAAACACCATCATCACCGTCTGAATTGTTGTCGGAATCAGTTTCTGATTCAGATCTATGAAATTCATCATCTTCATCTTCAAGATCACCTTGATTCCTAGGCTCCATGGAGAACGACTGTATAGAATATGGGTGCCAATCAAACAGAATCTCCGAAACCCCGATTTGAAATTCACCTCCATTGAAAGCGATCGTTATTTCTTCATTAATTCTGGTTTTAAAGGATGATAAAATTGCCACTTTAACGGTGGAAAGATTAGAGCTTTCCCACCTGCAGTCGGCAGTTTCCACCCATTCACCAAACCTGCTTGAGATTTTCTTAATGTTTTCGTTATCAAGGAATCGTAACGGGAGACCAACAATGCGAAGCCAAACAAGCCTTTAAACTTTAATTCCATCGCCATTTCCCCGAATTTCAACCATTTAAACCACCTCTTCCAACATGTTTCATTTTTCAAAAACTCGGAAGCACAGGCTGATCGACCAAAGTGGAAAATAACGTGCATACCTCCGTAATAATGAGCATTTACCTCAGATATGACTTCGTCTTCAACTAGCATAGGTAAATTCCTGAGAATGTTTAGATTTTTGATTTTGCGATAAGCATCATGCTTTTTAAGCGATTATCCAATGTTCGAGAAGGTTTTACGAACACCGGAGCGCCCCGGACGTTTGGGGCAGAACCAGACTGTCCTTTGACAGCGGCAGCATAGGATCTACCGTTGTGACTGTGTTTGGAACCGATTTGTGATGTTGCTGGAAAGAACGTGGTTTGTCTTGTCTTACAAAATTATTCCCAATATTGCGATTACCATTGATGTTCTTCCTTTGGAATCTAGCCAAATTGCATCTGAGAATGCAGTGGCCATATCGAACTTCACCTATGGATCTTTCAAACATCTTTGCGTCATGGATACCTTTAAATCTTATGAATGCAAAGAACGTTCCCGCTTTATCCATTCTACATGCTATGTAAATATTTACCAAATCGACGTTCGGTAAAACATTTACCAAATCGACGTTTGGTCGTCTTTTTGAGTTGTTTGTATGTCGTACCATCTTTATACAAAATGCATTTTCTCCCTCTCTTGTAAGTTATCATGCAAATGCAAAACATGCACGTATTATTGGTAGCTAAGGTTTTAGAATACATCTTCTTCTACACTAAAAATTTAAGTTTATTAATGTAATTTAGTGCATAATTAAAAAATAAATACTTTACTAAATGCACCCTATCTAATATGTACTCTACTTGCAATTAATTCAAAATGTTTGCACATATTCCAAAGGTCATTTAAAATAATAATTGAACAAGTTACTATAGTGAATTTAATAACATGTATCATAAATGAATAGTGCTATTTCTCTAGATAAGTAAATGTAGATATAAATAGAAATACTTTTATATTGAATTATTGAATATCATAAATATAAATGCTCTTAAAAACATTGATATCATAAACAATAAATACTCTTAAGTGCACTTAATAAATTCTCTAACTAAGTAAGAAAAATGTTACTCCCTCCGTTTAAGAAAAGTACATTAATTATACTATGTCACCAATCAAATTTTCTTTTTCCCACTTAAATATTTTTTGATTGGTTGAAATTTAGGAAATAACAGTCTTTGTGGGACAAACTAAAATAGTATACTGGACAATAAAAATGGGACGAATGGAGTATATTCAAAGACTTGTAGTTTAGTGGTATTGAAAATTAATACTTCATCCCTATCAAAATAAGTGAATCACTTTGAAGTTCACGTTTTTTAAGGCAAAATAAGGTAATAAGATATTAGTGAAATTAAATGAGATAATTAGAATGAGAAGATGACAAAAATATAGGAAGAAGACAAAAATAGATGGACCTCACACCTTTAATGATGTTTAAAGAGGAATAAGTAAGTGTAAATGAGTAATTTTAAATATAAAAACTTACCAAATAAAGTAAATTATTAAAGTGATTAACTTATTTTGTTACACCCTCAAAAGGAAAATGATTCACTTATTTTGATATGGAGGAAGTATAAGGTGTTGCTCATGAATTAAAATCCCACTATGCACAAAGAAGGAGTAAATTAGGTACCATTAAAAAAAAGTAAGATCGAAAAATGTTATAAATACCGATTCAACTTTAAATACCCAGTATATACTCATCAGAACCTGAATTCAAAATGAATAAGCATATTACATGGTTTCTTTTCTTTTTCTTGTTATGTGCGAATTTTATGAATGGTATTGCACTTCCCCAAGATGAATTTTGCGCAATTTTAGGTAATACTCTCATCTAATCCATTTTTCTTCATGTCTAATTATCTTATGTTTACTATGTTTTTTTTTTTTTTTTTTTTTTTTTTTTTAACGGGCAAATAATTACATATAAATCTCTATTGCTTGGGATTGAACCCAAGACCTCCTTGTTAGTTTCTCTCCATGTTAGCCAAATGGGCTAGTCCCAACTTGTAAGTTATCCATTTGTAAAAGTAACAAATCATATAAAACAATGGTTTTATTTATCCAATTGTAATCTTTTTTGTTATCAACCAGGTGGACCAGGCAATAACGGCTTTACATCTTTTGATTATGATTTTGACCCTAAACCTTGTAACGACGATTTGTGTTCTGATGTTTGCTTAGCACACTTGCCTACCCATGGAACAATAGCATATTCAGGGTGTTTTGCCTCCCTTTGCCATTGTTGTATGCGAAATTGGTAATAGTGATGCCTTATTTAGGTTTTAATGTAAAAGGTTATTACATCTATATAAAATTGTGACATTATAGTCAAATTAATGATTTTTCATTCTTGAAAAAAGAGACATAAAATGATATTCCCGTCTTTCCCAATTTTACATTTTCAAAAAGAACGTAGGATATGTTTGGTTGGTGACTTTATGGGAAATAAGTATGGAAGGTTATTAAAGGTATTCAGTTGATGTGCTATAAATCAAAATTATGTATGAAATTATATAGAGAAATGATATTTAGTCGTAACATTTGGTTCTAATTATAGTCTTACCAATTTGATATGATGACATGTGTACTGCACTAATTATTACTCTTAATATTATCTCTTGATTTTGACATGTGTTTTCATCCAATGAGTAGGACTATGAGTATGAAATGGTATGACTAAATATTATTACTCAATTATATATTCAAACCACTTCTAAAATGGTCGATTTTAAACATATTTTGAACGCTCTCAATACTTCATCTCTATCTTTATCCTTATACGGAGTATTTTAAAATGCGTTTTCAACAATGTACCCTAGAGGCTTAGGATAACATATATTTAATGACTATTATTTCATTAACTAATGTAATTTGACATTAATAAATCATTAGTTTTTATGTATAATACCAAATGTACTCTTCTTGCTAAATATGGGTAATGAAAATATTTAGATGACAAAACAGATATTTAATATATCCTAATTATATACCCTTAAGACATATATTAGCAAGACTCTTTTTAAATTTAAAACGATATATTTAGAATATACAATTAATATTTTAAAATAATCTAATATTTTCTTTCTCTTGCTATTCTTATAAACTCACTCATTCGTTTGCCAATTGCTAAATCCATGTACAAACTAAATACCACTTACTTCCCAAATAAAGATCCGAAACCGACACAGACCGAGACTGGCCTAATCAAGTTTTCAAATATGCCAGGCTTAAAATTTATGTTAATATAAAATTTCGTAATAAAAAGGTATAAAACAAATCATATATCATCACCCAAACACTACACATATACAGATACTAGCAGTGTATCCGCAATGTAGCGGCGAGTACTCTATAATTATATTTTGGTAAAGAGTAGTGGTGGTAATGGGTAATTTAAAATAAATAAAGATAATATGATAAATAAGTAATTACAGTGGATAGTTTATTATTTGATCGAAACTTGATTTTTAGGATTTGAAATGTTCATATAAAAATATAGAATAGTCATCTTATCTTTTATCTTGATCTCTCGGTTCACCGACTTTATATTATTTTTCAAACATTTTATAAAATTTTCAAATATAGAATAAAGCTCGAAGGAATAAGTCATTAGTAGAAATAATATATTAAATCCAAACAAGGAGGTACAAGGGTGGTGGTTTAGTGATTAAATTTGGTCTTTTAAAGGGTAAGATTCTCAGGAGATCCCAGATTCAATGCGCGGACTCCGGGCTAGCCGCAAAGCGGATGGTCGCCTTGGAATTAGTCGGCTCGCAAAGCGAGTCGGAACCCAGGATAAAAAAAATAATCCAAATCAAGAGGTGATTTTAACACTAGAAAAATCAACTCAGAAACCATATTGTAAAAAATAAGGGTTTTGCTAACCATTGCCTTTAGGGCAATGATTAAGGATGTTAATGTACAAGTCTTGAAGCAAAACTACCTTGAGATGGTTATGAAATTCAGGAGCGGTTTAGTTTTATGATTAATTTACAATAAATTAAAGCTTCTTTTTTTTTTCTTAAACAATGCCCAAAAGGCACTTGTTAGCATTTCCCTTAAAATCAGTGTTTTCGGCCGGACCGGAAAAAAGATAAACTGCCGGTTCGACTTAGCGGGTCAACAACCAAAAAACAAGCCGGATTGAACCGCCCGCTTAATAAGCAAACCGGGTTGAACCGCAACTTAAAAACCGGTATAGAACAGGATTTCAATTCAAACTATGCTCAAAACGAATCACGCTTCACAGGTAAGATTCCATTGAGCTACTAGAAATTATTCACAGCATGGCCAAATATATAGTGAGAAGCAGCATTCACCATTCTCCTCCCACAGCGATGTGGGATGGAGGAAAAAGTTGGTTTTATTTTTTTTTTCTCTTTTCCTATTATTTGATTAGTTTTTTTCCAAAGAATAGGTCATTTGTTTTCTCTGCGTACAACAACTAGAAAGTAAGGAATTGTGTTGCAAATTGCTACCTAACTAAAGAATAACGATGGACTAGCGACAAACCTTCCATCATTTCGGGGGAGAATATATATAAAAGCAAAATGTAAAGTACATACGTGTATGCACTAATTTTATTTGTATTATAGGTATAGGTATAGGTCGAATAAACCTACTATGACTTTATGTCATAGAGGTAGTAATTATGTATTGTATGCAGTGTGTGATAATGGTGTGTAAGTGGTGTGTAATAGTGGTGTCCAATTGTGTGAAATAGTAGTGTCCATTGGAAACACCACATATTGTGTGGTACGTATGTAATATCTTGTGTCTATAAAAGGAGGTACTCTCCTTGTAATAAGATCATCAAGTTTCCATGAATATGAATTCTATTGTTCAATCTGTTGAAGTTTTAAACTTCTGAAAAGCAGATCATACTCTCTTAGAAATACTAAACACTCTTTAATAAAAACACATTCAGAGATCAAGCAAGAAGATCATCAACATTCAAGCATATCAACGCCCATCATCATCAACTATCATCTATTAAAAACACATTCAGAGATCAAGCAAGAAGATCATCAACATTCAAGCATATCAACGTCCATCATCATCAACTATCATCTATTAAAAACACATTCAGGTATTCTCTTTAACTTTGTGTTAAAGTTTTGTGTTAAAATTTTGGTATCAGAGCTAGACATACGATTTAATTAATAAAATGACGTCTCTACTTTTAAAGAAACAAATAAACACTGCCATAGAAGATATAAACGAAGAAGTATCTATTGCAGAAAAAGATCTAGCTTATATAAAAGAAAGAATAAAAACAAGTCAAAATGAGCATAAACAACGATGACTAAAGTAAACATGTTTTTAGAAAATAGACTTGAAAAAAGAATGAAAGAAAAAAGAATCATTGAAGAAAAGTAAAAATATTAACATTATAAGAGTATAATTTATTTTTTCATTATGTCGCACACAACTTCACAAAAAGAAATAGAAGAAGATGTTACTATTATTCATGATAAAGAAGATGAATCAGGATATGTACTAGATACATTAACTAATAAAAATAGTATAGTTAAAAAAGATGCTATAAGAAGAATTAATTTTACTTTATCCGAAAAACATAATTTTAAATATGATTCATTTAAGATTTTTTTCTCAAGAAAAAACATTATTTATTATGGAAAAATAATAGGTGAAGAACCCATACCTATAGAAGCGACCCAAGGGGATATTATTATTCCTATTATAAATAAACAACAACTAAGAAATAGAATACAACATATTAAAGAATCAGACCGAGCTAAAATAGCATATATTCATATTTCAACTATTCAGGTTATATTAAAAAGCACCTTTAGTGAATTAAACACTCCAATAGAATTAGAAATTAGAGATGATAGAATAGTAGATAAATAAGAAAGTATAATTGCTAAAGGTACAGGAAATTTAATAGAAGGAAAAATAAAATTTAATATAAATATTCAACTAGGATTAAGTTTAAAAGATAAAGACTTAAGTAGTAGTATTACGGTAAGATATAAATTATTACGAAATAACTTTATGTTAAAAGGTAATCATCCCTTTACAATAACATATCAAATAAATTATGCACTAACAAACTCCCATCATAGCATTACATTTAAAGCAGAAGATAGAATTTATATAAATAAATTATTTGAACCATTCCTTTCATTAGAATCACCAAAACTATTAAATAATAAAAAATTTTACGAGATAAACCTTAGAAAAACAATAACTAAACCATTAATTAAAAGAGACCCCGTCCCTTATATAGAACCCCCAATATCTACAACTTTTGGAAGAGCATCTAGTGTAGATATACAAACAGACCGACCATCTACTTCAAATAAAGATGAAGATATAGAAGATATAAAAGAAATGATTAGATCTTTAAGTCTTAGAATTTAAAAATGATAGAACAAGATGATATTTTGAAAACTTTTAAAGAATTACAAAATAATGAAGAATTTGAAAACAAACCATTAGGAGAAAAGGTAAATATAAAAAATAAAAAATTAAATAACACCACAGAAATACTAAGTTTATTAATAAAACAACTACCAGAATTATTATTAAAAATAAGTGAGAGTCATAAACAATTACAAGAAGTATTAAGCCAAATGCAAGAATCACTTAATGATATTAAGGTACATAAAAGTATTGAACTTGCTACTAACATCGAACCTCCTATAAAATGGTAAAATACTATAGAAAATGAGTAGCAAAACACACACTAAACATAATAAAAACGAAATGAGTGAAATAAGAGAACGAGAAGAAAGTATAGAATATTGCGAGGTAAGAATGAAATATGTAAAATTTATACCAGATATGTCAACTAGAGTAAAAAAGATTTGTATTGAACAATCAAAATCATCAATAAGGGATATGGCCAAAGAAATTAAAGAAATAAAATCCAAAATTGTCACTGGATAAAAAGTAAAATATGGAAACTCTAGAAGGGCAAATCGAAACTCTTACTAGACTAATGACATCACTAGAAATACCAGATGTAGAAAAATCGGAAGAAGAGGCTGAAGTAGTATACGACTTTAGTTCAGATAATGAAAATCCATATGAAAATCCATACAATAATTATGGAGTTAAGCGTAAACAATCATATGTTGAAGATGATTATCAAAGTCAATATATATATGGTCCACCATCTTTAGAAGAAAATTATCTTTATAGACAAGGCATGGTTAAAAATAAAGAAAATAAATGGGTAAAAGTACCAAATCAATATGTACCAAAATTATCTATAACACCTACAGAAGCAGATATTCTTTCAATAGATTGTGAAATAAACCCAGAAGCCAAAATACAAGAATGGAGTAACAAAATGGGAATACAAATACAACTAACTGAAGAATTAAGAAAACTACAACCAAGAAACTTTTTTAGCTATATTATACATAAAACACATGGAAATGTATATAGATTTCTTGAATCCATGAGTGAAAGCGAAATATCTGAAATAGCAGTAGTTGACGCAATGGAGACTTTCAAAAGAGTAATAGACAAAATATTACGAGAATTTATAGGGAAAACAGTAGGAGATGAAACATCAAAAGAAGCAATTAGAACAATAGCACTATGGCATATAACAAATCTACAAATATGTAATATGTGCTACTTAGATTCTTTTATTTGCGAATTTTCAGAACAATATTATCTTCTTGATAAAGAAAGACAAAAACTTGCATTAGAAATGTTTTATCATAAATTACCCCAAACAGTTTCTCAAATTATAATAGAACGTTTCGAAGCAACATTACAAGTAGAACACATAGTAGATAGTCTTGGAGCAAGAATATGTGTTTTAAAAACATGGATGAAAGAAAAATGTATTCAACAAGTAACTAAAAATGAAGCAAAAATAAAATTATGTTGTAATAATCAAACTAGTCGAATAGGTCAATATGGTTGTGAAAAACGTAAATGAAGAAATAAAAAATGGAAAAAACAAAATTACCATCCTAAATATAAACATATCTATAAAAAAGGGGGGAGGAAGTACTTTAAAAATCGAAAACAATATAAACAATAATATAAAAACAATGAAAACCAAAATTTTTGTCCCTCAAAAAAGAAATCATGTCGATGTTGGATATGTCGAGAAGAAGGTCATTATGCAAATGAATGTCCAAAGAAAGGAAAAAAGAAACAAGAAACGGAAGTATTAAGATTAGCATATAATCTAGGATATGACCCAACAGAAGATTCAGACATAAATTCAGATACTCTCACAAGAGAATGGAAAACATTATGAAGCAATTCCAACATCAGTTAAAGCAAAAAGAAGAACAAGAAGCAGCTGTTCTACGACAACTCGAAACCATCATAAAAGAAAAAGAAGGACTAAAAAGGACACTCGATATCCTAATAGAACAAATTGCAGCAGAACAAGGTACCCCTTCAACATTAGAACAAGGCACCTCTTCAACACAAGTAGAGATTCCAGAAAATGAAGAAGAAGAAATGGAAATATCACCAAAGAATGATCAAGAGGTAAAGAAGTGGTACGTAATATTTAACGGACCACACAAAGGATTATATCGTGATTGGGGAATAGCTAATTCTCATATCGCTGGAAAAAATGTGTCACATAAAAGCTACAAAACTAAAGAAGAAGCCGAAAAAGCATTAAAAGAATCATACAAAACCATTGTAAAAGAGGAAGTACAAAGATCACCCACAAAATTTTCCTTAGGAAAACACCCACTATCAAGGTTAAATGCAAGAACAAGAATAGAGAATATTTTATCAACATAAGAGAAGGAAGAAATGAAAAAACCAACACCCGAAAATTTTTCTAGATTATGGGATAGTATTATAAGCTACAATGAATATCATTCAACTATGAATTTCTATCCAATAAACAGAAGACCAGGGCCAAAGGTTATTTTTCTTCCTGGAGCAGAAGCACTAACCGTATGGGACTATTTTGTTCATGGATTTATAGATACATTATACATTAATGGAAATACACTTCAAGAAATTCGAGAATTTCCCTCAAAAGTACAACCAGTCATTCGACAATACAAGGAAAAATTCGCAAAAAATAGAGATCTTTTTATAAAACTACATGCAAGCTATCCATTTTTCGACGAAGAATCCAAACCATTTGTGCCAACAATAGCACTAGCACATATGGGGGTAAGCAATATAAAAGAAGATTCAGAGTATCCCACAAAAGATATAATTGCCCAGATCACACCAACAAAAAATCATCTTATTTCAGCACTCGCAGGAGTATACCTTGCTGCATCAAGAATAGGCACAGACCGAAGTCAAAAATCAGATGTTAGAATTAATTATTGCAGTAATACAATGTTAATTTATTCACAAGATACAAATAGCCAGATTAGCCCAGCAGGTTTACAAGCACTAGCTACCTTTGAAGAACCATTCGAAGAGTTTACAAAGCATCTCTCAGAGTTACCGGCAGATGTAAAAAAGCAACTATGCTCCATTATACTTGATTCACCCAGACACAACTGTCAATACTGCAAGGAAAACAAAGATGAAGTACCAATCATGGAATAGCGACAAACCTTCCATCATTTCGGGGGAGAATATATATAAAAGCAAAATGTAAAGTACATACGTGTATATACTAATTTTATTTGTATTATAGGTATAGGTATAGGTCGAATAAACCTACCATGACTTTATGTCATAGAGGTAGTAATTATGTATTGTATGTAGTGTGTGATAATGGTGTGTAAGTGGTGTGTAATAGTGGTGTCCAATTGTGTGAAATAGTAGTGTCCATTGGAAACACCACATATTGTGTGGTACGTATCTAATATCTTGTGTCTATAAAAGGAGGTACTCTCCTTGTAATAAGATCATCAAGTTTCCATGAATATGAATTCTATTGTTCTATCTGTTGAAGTTTTAAACTTCTGAAAAGCAGATCATACTCTCTTAAAAATACTAAACACTCTTAAATAAAAACACATTCAGAGATCAAGCAAAAAGATCATCAACATTCAAGCATATCAACGTCCATCATCATCAACTATCATCTATTAAAAACACATTCAGGTATTCTCTTTAACTTTGTGTTAAAATTTTGGTATCAGAGCTAGACATATGATTTAATTAATAAAATGACGTCTCTACTTTTAAAGAAACAAATAAACACTGCCATAGAAGATATAAACGAAGAAGTATCTATTGCAGAAAAAGATCTGGCTTATATAAAAGAAAGAATAAAAACAAGTCAAAATGAGCATAAACCAACGATGACTAAAGTAAAAATATTTTTAGAAAATAGACTTGAAAAAAGAATGAAAGAAAAAAGAATCATCGAAGAAAAAGTAAAAATATTAACATTATAAGAGTATAATTTATTTTTCATTATGTCGCACACAACTTCACAAAAAGAAATAGAAGAAGATGTTACTATTATTCATGATAAAGAAGATGAATCAGGATATCTACTAGATACATTAACTAATAAAAATAGTATAGTTAAAAAAGATGCTATAAGAAGAATTAATTTTACTTTATCCGAAAAACATAATTTTAAATATGATTCATTTAAGAATTTTTTCTCAAGAAAAAACATTATTTATTATGGAAAAATAATTGGTGAAGAACCCATACCTATAGAAGCGACCCAAGGGGATTTCAATTCAAACTATGCTCAAAACGAATCACGCTTCATAGGTAAGATTCCATTGAGCTACTAGAAATTATTCACAGCATGGCCAAATATATAGTGAGAAGCAGCATTCACCATTCTCCTCCCACAGCGATGTGGGATGGAGGAAAAAGTTGGTTTTATTTTTTTTTCTCTTTTCCTATTATTTGATTAGTTTTTTTCCAAAGAATAGGTCATTTGTTTTCCTACCTACAACAACTAGAAAGTAAGGAATTGTGTTGCAAATTGCTACCTAACTAAAGAATAACGATGGACTGCTACTACAATTCTACGATTAGTTAAATAAATTACAGAATATTTATCTTTAGTCTTATCATATTTACATGCAAAATAGAGTAATCCAAAGTTTATATAATATTTACCAAAAATAATTAATAATATTATAATCCGGTTCAAACGTTTCGACCGTCCGGTTCAACCGGTTCAACCGGTTCGACCATTTTTAATGTGTCGGCCGGTCCGGTTCAAAATCCCGGTTTTAAAACATTGCTTAAAACAATAGCTAAAATGTAAGAATTAATATTTGTTTGAATGAAACTACGAATCCACATATGTAACTAAGGTATTTCGTACTATCTCATTCAACAACCAAGAGCTAAAATGCAAGAATTAATATTTGTTTGAATGAAACTACGAATCCACATATGTAACTAAGGTATTTCGTACTATCTCAATCAACAACCAATTTAACATTTCAAAGGATGTCACAAACTGAAAAGCTTAAGAATAAAACCAACACATGTACATTTGAAGAATAAAAGCAACAGGGCCAAAAACTCCAGCACCTTTATACATTTTATGAAGAGCGAATTACATCTAAGGTCCCTGTGGTTTACCACTTATTGCAGCCACGGTCCCTAAACTTCATTAAGTACACTGGGAGTCCCTGGTGTTGCCACTTTGTTGCACCTGTAGTCCCTGAAGCAAACAGACGTTAATTGAAGTCGTTAAATCCCCCATGTGCACATCACATGATGGGTAGTATGGTAATTGTCCACCCCTTCCTCATATTTAAACCCGAGTAAATTACATGGAAGTTCCCTGTGGTATACTACTTATTACAGGCTTAGTCTCTGAACTACATTTATTACACCGGAAGTCCCTGGTGTATACACTTTGTTACACACATGTAAGCATGTAAACGAACGAACACTTCGTGAACTAGGGTAACAAACATAAACTAGGGTAACAAACATGTGTTTCTTTATGTTCATTTGTGTTCGTTTATGTTTGTTAAGAAAATTTAGTGTTCACGAACGGTTCGTGAACTAGTGTAACAAACATAAACGAACATAAACAAACACAAACGTACACGCAACGAACACAAACAAACAGAAACAAACATAAACAAACTCAAACGAACACTAACCAACGAACGTAAACAAACGAACACGAACGGATGTTCATGAACATAAACGAACGAACGAGCCTTTATTCGTGTTCGTTTGTTTAACTAAACGAACACAAAATTTTGTTTGTGTTTGTTTGTTTAGCTAAACGAACGAACATAAACGAACTCCCGCCGAACGGTTCGCGAACGATTCGTTGAACATTTGGTTCGTTTACAGGCTTACATGTGTGTAACAAAGTGTATACACCAGGGAGTTCCGGTGTAATAAATGTAGTTTAGGGACTAAGACTGTAATAAATAGTATACCACAGGGACCTTCCATGTAATTTACTCGGGTTTAAGTATGAGGAAAGGGTGGACAATTACCATACTACCCATCATGTGATGTGCACATGGGGGATTTAACTGCTTTAATTAACGTCCGTTTGCTTCGAGGGACTACGGGTGCAACAAAGTGGCAACACCAGGGACTCCCTGTGTACTTAATGAAGTTTAGGGACTGTTGCTGCAATAAGCGGTAAACCACAAGGACCTTAGATGTAATTCGCTCTTTTATGAATAAAAGGAACACATGTTGTAGATTACCCATCACTATAAACCCATTCATAATTTCCTCGTTTTCCCATTTCTTCAAAAATTCAATATAATTCCAACCCCTGAAAGTAAACGTGGTAAAATAGACTTCGAATGAAGTTCAAAACGTTCATCTTGTTTTTAGCTAAAAATGTTTCATTTGACCCGTTCGAGATATAACACAAGTAGATCCGAACCATCCGTAAGTAAATGGGTCAAAACTAAAAATGCAACCTAAAATCAACAAAGTTCAATAGAAATAATGAAAAGTATATGAACTACAAGCATCAATATGATTACAAAATCTTATAATTATACAAAAGTGAAAATTACATAGCAAGTGATCATCAATAGGCGGTGGGAAATTATCAGCAATTGTGTCAATCCAACTAAAAATCATGTTATGATATCCATAAAGCTCGCCTAACATGCTATGAGCATACCCCCATGTTGCATTGTCGTTGCATTTTGCACATGAATTTATGTGCAAAATAGATTCGTGAATGTTTTGAAAATACAGAGTCATATATGTACTAAACTACAGGTCAAACGGGTCAAAATCCAGGAGGCGTTTTCTATGTAAATTTAGATGAAGTACTTCCTGGTGCAATAACAGTTATTTCACATTTGCATATCATACCAATGTTGATTAATTTAAACATATCAGGGGTTTAATCATCATGACCATATCAATTTACACTACAATTGATAGGAAACTTACTTGATGGTAGAACCATTGAAGATTAGGGTTGGATGATGAAGTCATAGCATTAGGATTGATCGAATTCCAGTAGTGATGTCAATGATCTGATGGAGGGATTTCTCACAATTGATTTGATGTTTATTGTGTGAGAGTCGTAATATGACAACATACCAGAAAGCCCACAATCCCTGATGATTATATTTGATATGGAAGTTACTTCCATCAAGTAACTGTCATTTGGTAATTAGGGTATAATATGTCATTAAGGCATAGTTAAAGGTTCAAATGGTCAAGGCCACATTAGTAAAGGGAATATTCTAACATTCTCCCACTTGGCCGTAGAACCATTTTATATTTTTACATAAACCTGAGAAATTATATTGGCCAATTACAAGTTTATATAAATAATCATAATTCCATAATAGAACCAAAGCAAAAAGATACAGCCACACGTGTCGTGTTTGCCACGGGACCCCCATCAATTATAACATTGGTACTATTATGAAATGTATGGTTTCAATAACCCAAAATGACAAAGATAATGTGGAAATAAGTTTGTCTATAATGAAACATAAGTGTACACAGTTAAAAGTAAATTTAGACAAACTAGACATTATGGTGAAGGATATTGTCTTAAAGCGTTTGATTTGAAATTAAACGTTAACATGAAATAGTGCACTAACTACAACATTATGTAAGGTCTCGACGAAAACCCATATTAGAAACATGAGTTGTAAACACTTTGGGTGGTAGACCTTTAGTTAGCGGATCCGCAAGCAATTCATGAGTTCTAATGTGCTCGATACATATACGTTGTTCCTCCACTCTTTCACGTACAAATAAGTACTTTGTATCGAGGTATAAACCAGCTCCAGTTAAACTATTATTGTTCGAGAAGCTCACAGCTGCGCTATTATCGCATTAAATCTTTAATGGCCTTGATATGGAATTAACAACTTTGAGTCCAGTGATCAAATTTTTCAACAACATTGCATGGCATGTTGCATTATAAACTGCAACATACTCAGCCATCATAGTTGAGGTTGTCGTTAGCTCCTGTTTATGACTCTTCCAAGAAACAGGCCCACCTATTAGCATAATATATATCCCGAAGTTGACTTATTAGTGTCTTTGCACTTCGCAAAGTCTAAATCCGAGTATCCAATAATTTCAAGGATGTCGGATCGAGTGTAAGTTAATTTGTACTCCTTTGTTCCTTGTAAATATCGCAATACTTTCTTAGCAGCTTTCCAGTGATGTAGGCCAGGATTAGATTGAAACCTGCCTAACATGCCGCATATATAAGTGATATCTGGTCGAGTACAAACTTGAGCATACGTTAAGCTTCCTACTACGGAAGCATAAGGAATTAGTCTCATTTCCTCAAGTTCAACCTCAGTTTTCGGACATTGATGTGACCCGAAAACATCACCCTTACTTACGGGAGCGACTGTGGGCGAGCAATGTTGCATATTGAACCTATTGAGTACACGTCCAATATATGCCTATTGAGATAATCCTAATGTCCCATTTGCCCGATCTCGGTGAATTTCAATTCCAATAACATACGAAGCTTCACCGAGATCTTTCATGTCAAAGTTCTTAGAGAGAAAACGTTTTGACTCATGCAACAAATCAATATTATTACTTGCTAAAAGAATATCATCAACATAAAGAACAAGTATAATAAAATTGCTCCCACTCATCTTGAGGTATACACACTAATCTACCTGCTTCTTGATAAATTTGTATTTCTTCATTACTTCATCAAATTTTAAATACCAATGACGGGATGCTTGCTTAAGCCCATAAATTGATTTCTTGAGTTTACAAACTAGATGTTCTTGGCCTTTAGATTTAAAACCTTTTGGTTGGGCCATGAACACATCTTCATGTAAATCTCCATTAAGAAATGCCGTTTTGACGTCCATTTGATATAACTCTAAGTCAAAATGAGCTACAAGAGCCATTAAGATCCTTAGGGAGTCTTTTCTCGATACAGGAGAAAATGTTTCTTTATAATCAATACCCTCCTTTTGAGTGTACCCTTTCGTGACCAAACGAGCTTTGTATCTTTCAACACGTCCATTTGGGTCAAGTTTGGTTTTGAAAACCCACTTGCATCCAACGGGTTTTGCACCCTTTGGTAATTCAACAAGTTCCCAAACGTTGTTTTTGCTCATTGAATTCAGCTCATCTTCCATTGCTTCCCTCCAATGAGTAGATTGGTCACAAGTAATGGCATCCTCATATGTTACGGGATCATTGCATTTTCCTAAGTCGAAATCGGACTCAGTGAAATAGGTATAGTAATCGTCAAAGTTTGTGGGCTGCCTTTGTCGTTGTGACCTACGCAATGGTTGTTGAGTTTCTTATGGTTCAACATTAGTTATATGGTTAGGTTCATCTTCCTCGACATTATTAGGATGATCGTGAGTAATTAAGTGATCATTCAAGGTATCAAGTGGCGTGTTAATCGGGATGGGCACATGAATTCTTGGTGTCTCATCTCGAGCCTCTTGTAGTTCAATGCTTCTAAATGAACCACTCCCACTATTGTTAACATTTTCAAGAAACTCTGCATGGCGTGTCTCAACGATTCTGGTACTATGAGACGGGCAATAAAATCGTAACCCTCTGATCGTTCTGGGTTTCCAATAAAATAGCAACTAACGGTTTTTAAGTCCAGCTTTCGTGATTGAGGATTGTATAACTTAGCTTCAACTGGACATCCCCAAACGCGTAAATATCGTAAGCTAGGTTTCATTCCTGTCCAAATTTCATATGGTGTCTTTGGAACAGATTTTGAAGGAACACGTACTGTTAAGGATATGAACATCAGTTTTCAATGCCTCGGTCCAAAGAAATTCAGGAAGCTTTGAATTTGCCAACATACTACGAACCATGTCCATAAGGGGGTGCGATTTCTCCTCTCAGCTACACCATTTTGCTGAGGGGTACTCGGCATGGTATATTGGTTAATAATCCCATGATCTTTACAAAAGTCAAAGAAAGATCCAGGAGCTTGACCAACATCAGTATGTCTACCATAATATTCACCTCCCCTATCCGATCTCATCACTTTAATCTTTCGGTTAAGTTGATTCTCAACTTCCGCTTAAAAAGTTTTAAACATTTCAACTGATTCGGATTTTTCATGTACTAAGAATAGGTACATGTAACGTGAGTAATCGTCAGTGAAGGTAATGAATGATTTATGACCACCAATTCCCGAAGGAAAAGGTCCACTTATGTCGGTATTGATTAGTTCTAATAATCCGGTACTTCGTGTGGCACCTTTCTTATTTCCTTTCATCATTTTTCCCTTTATACATTCTACACATTTTTCAAAATCGAAGAAATCAAGATGTGGTAGAACTTCATCTTTCACAAGTCTAGTCATTCTGTCTCGTGAAATATGGCCTAAACGTTGATGCC
Source organism: Calendula officinalis (assembly GCA_963853835.1). Taxonomy (NCBI): domain Eukaryota; kingdom Viridiplantae; phylum Streptophyta; class Magnoliopsida; order Asterales; family Asteraceae; genus Calendula; species Calendula officinalis. The sequence continues at coordinate 31,194,321 of OY970822.1, forward strand.
ATAACATTGATGAGGTTTCTAGATCTTGTTTTCTCCTATTTTGATTCAAATTCTCATTAACTTTAAATGATAATAAAGATTCCGAATATTGATTATCTAAACATAACTTAAAGAGGTTTCCCTCAAGACAACCATTTCCAACAACATGGGAATTTAAAATAATATATACTTTATTGTATCCAAACGTAAATACAAAGTCATCAATAATTAGTTTAGATACATATATTAAGTTTCGAGTCATGCTCGGTACATAAAGAGTTCCATAAGGATTTAAACAATAGTCACCCTCCAATATTAATGGAAGAGTCCCTACAGCTTCTACATTTAAATCAACTCCATTCCCGACTTTAACCGTTCGTTGGTTTCTTTCCAATCTCCGGATTTTACGGAATCCCTATAAAAATTAGTAATGTGTACCATGGATCCAGAGTCAATCCACCATGAATTAATAGGGACATTAATATTAAAAGATACATTAATCATAAAAGATTCATATATACCTTTCTTTGCTAACCATTCCTTGACTTTTGGACAATCCTTTTGAGTATGCCCTTTCTTATGGCAAAATTTGCATTTCAGACCACCTTGGAATGAGCTAGTACTTGCACCCGTTTTCTGGACTTTATTTTGAGTGGAATTATCTCCACTTAAACCTTTGCCCTTCCATGAGCCCTTTCTCTTATTGAGGTTAGTGGTAGCAACATGACCGACATCGAGCTTTTCAACTTTGAGGCGTTCTTCCTCTTGCACACACATGGCAATCAGTTCGCTCATTTTCCATTTCTCCTTTTATGTTTCAGATATCAGGTACCTGTCAACTATACTATTGTTAATAACGAGGATGTATATCCCCGCACGTTGTTGCGGGCTTTATAACTTCGCTTTTTATTATATGATTTATAATAATGAAAAATTTGAAGGTTGTCAATAAGAATATATAATTTGATTTAAAAAAATAAAACCAATTTAGACTGTAAAAGATTATCCCATATTTTTCTCTATAGGAAGTTTATACTGTAAATGATTAATCCTAAATAGAATGAAAAAAAATTGAATCATTGAGATAAACATAGGTAATCATATGAAATATAATTTTTTTATTATTATTATTTAAATTGAGAAAGTTGTATTATTTTAAGTATAAAATTTAAAATGTATATGTAGTCTAATATTATATTCAATGATTTTAGTGTCATTTTTAGAAAGCTCTAAAACAAAAAAAGTTAAGAAAAGCTTTGAGTAGGAACAGAACCATGGTAGCCAAGAAGGAAATTGACAATGTTAATCAATGAGGCAAATTATACTTTTGATATCACTCTCACATAGTGGGAATATATATTATTAAGTTAACTTTCTTTTTCAACATTTTCAACTTCTCACGTAATGTGCTGCCAGCTTTTTATTCAACTCCTTTAAACGTACTTTTAAACGGAACGAATGTTTTTTCTAATGAACAGTAAGGCTCCGTTTGTTTTGAGGTAATCCTCCGTAATCTTCCGTAATTGTAATTCAGTTACATTACGGATGACGTTTGGATGAAATTTTTTTTCGTAATTCAAATTACGATATTCCTTATAACTGAAATCCGTCCCAACACCCTATGAATTCTATTACGGTCCTTTAGTAAACTAACAAATTTGAATATTTTATATACATCATATTTAAAAAAAAAATTAAAAAATTAAGAAAAATTTAAAAAAATTTAAAAACAAAAATTAGAAATAAAAAAATTTAAAAAATTTAAAAAAAAATTAAAAATTAAAAAAATATTTAAGTTTTTTTTAAAGTATAAAAATAATAAAAAAAATTTCAAAAAAATAAAAATAAAAATAAAAAAAATAAAAAATAATAATAAAATAATACTAAAAATATAAAAAATAATAAAATTTTAAAAAATAATTGTAAACAGTTTTTAAAAAAATGCATAAGTATTGATTTGAATTACAACTCAAAATTTTGGTAACCAAACGCTTAACTGTATTCAATTACAACTCAATTTAATTACAAGCAAATTCAATTACAACCGATTTCAATTACATTACGGAGGATTACGTTGAGCCAAACGCCCCTAAGTCTTTGTATGATGATTGTATTTATAAGGGAATTCCTTTTTACAATTACTAGTCCTCTGTTTTTAAAGAAAACATGGTTAATACAATGAACTTCGAGTGGAAGTATTGGAGACACTGGGCTATCTTGACTTGAAGAACAGGGAGCAAAACAGGGAATAAGGGGTGTAATAACCTTTGAATCAGAGGTAATTTTGTCTCGCATTAATTACTTTGCCATTTTTAGGTTTCAGCTTATGCAGTGTCAGTTATGTTGGGAAATAAACATTCTAATACTGATGCTGCAGTTAGTACTGATCAACACATATGGAAGATAGTACTGATGGGGCAGAAACACGAAATACTAATGATGATAGATTTACTACTGACGATCTTGATTACTACTGATGTCTATATTTGGTGCAGATCGTGTTCTAGTTTTTCGTATAGTTTGTTATGGAATGTTTATCTTTTGTAATTTGGAATGTAATCGTTTCCTAGAATAACTAGGTTAATTGTTTAGGCTTCAAGGACTATTATAAATAGTTCCTTACGAATTGTAAACGTACGTGTGTATTCGATATAATCAATATACATTGAAGCTTTTTGTTATAACTGTGTTCTTATTATTGTTCTTATTCGATTATAGTTTTCATTGTTCTTAATCATATAACAAGAGTGTTAATCCGCTGTAACTTCTATTTGTTAGTAGATCTGTGATTAAATAACTTGTTCGAGTTATTCGATCCTGACAAGTGGTATCAGAGCATTAAGGTTCTAGATCTACGAATTAAGAACATCAAAAAGTTTCATACTTTCGAATTCAAAATTGTTAATCATGTCTGATAACAATGAAAGCACACAGGCTAACAAAATTCCAATTCTCACTCCCAACAACTTTGAAATGTGGAAAAACAGAATCAAGCAATACATGCTTATTACTGATTATTCCATGTGGGAAGTTGTTGTTGAAGGAAACAAAACTATTCAGACTCAAATAGCTACCACTTCAACTGAAGTCGACAAACTCAAGTGTGAAAAAGAAAAGAAGGACAGAGGAATCGAACTTAAAGCCTTAAGCACTCTTTTGCTTGCTATTCCCAATGATTATCAACATCTATTTGTTGACTATGATGATGCAAAGAAGCTGTGGCAGGCATTGGAGAAGAGGTTTGTCGGCACCAAAAGTACTAAAAGGAACATGAAGTCTGTTTTAAAGCAAGACTTTGAAAACTTCAAAGGCCAGAAGAATGAATCATTGTCACAAGTCTTTGATCGATTCAACAAACTTATTGGTGAACTCAATCAAGTTGGTTTTAAACCAGACAATGATGATGTAAACAGAAAGTTCCTCAGATCTCTTGATGAAGAATGGTCTATGTATACTGTTATATATAGAGAAGGAGATGCACTGGAAGAGAAAGAGCTGGATGAACTCTACAATGAACTAATAGTGTTTGAATCTGAGGTACGTAATAAAACTCCTAATTTACCTTCAAACAATGCTGCTTTTGTGTCTAGTATAGGAACAGGTCAAGATACTGCAAAGAATGTAGGAATTGAAGATGTAGCAAGAGAATCCTTTTTCACTAGTCATGTACACACTGCATTGATTAGTGAAGATTTGGAACAACTCAATCCTGATGATTTAGAAGAGATGGACATCAAATGGCAGATGGCAATGCTGAGCTTAAGAACAAAAAGGTTTCTCAAAAGAACTGGCAGACAAAATCTGACCTACAACAAAGGTGATCGTGCTGGATTTGAAAAGACAAAGGTCAAATGCTACAACTGCAGTAATCTTGATTACTTTCCTAGAGAATGTCCTAGCAAAGATCAAATATCAAATTACAACAAAAATAGCACTTCAAATTCAACTGCATTAGTATTTCAAGAAGGTCAAGGATATGACTGGAGCTTTCAAGCAGAAGAACATGCTCAAAACCAAGCACTTATGGCCTTCACTGATTCTACTACTGAGGTACATTCTAAATCTTGCACTTCTGAGTGCATTAAAGCATATAAAGAATTAGAAAAACTTAACAAAGAAACACTTGATGAGATGATTTTAAATAGAAACAGAAGAATTGAATATAATGGTTGTATAGCTGATCTTGAAAATCAAATTAAAATTTATCAAATAACAGATAAAAAGATAAAAGATGAATTATTACAAACAACTTATGATAAAGAATATGCTGAGTTAAAATTAAAAGAAACTTTAATTAAATTAGAAGAATGTCAAATGGAATTAGAACAAAATAAATTAACTATTAAAAAGTTTGAAAGAAGTTCTAAAATAATTGATGAATTAACCAGTAATCAAACCACTGAAAAAGTTGTTCATGGAGTTGGATACCATGCAGTTCCACCTCCAACTAATTTTATTCCTCATCTTAAATCAAGCTCAGAAAGAATATTAAATGAATTAAAAATAGAGAGTCAAACTGAAATCAGTAATGATTCATCTGATGATGATCAAACAACTAATTCAACTGATACAAGTTTCCATACCACACAAAGTCAAACTGAATCCCCTAAATATAACTCAGAAAATATACCAACAATTTAAAGAAGGGGAAATCAAAGAAACTTGAACCAGTTAAAAGAACAAAGAAAGCCTGAAGGTGCTAAATCAATAAAATTAACATGTTTAATTTGCAACAAAGTTAACCACATAGCAAAGGATTGTCACTTCAATCCAATTAACTGCAAAGAATTTAAAGAATTTAAAGAAAACAAAGAAAAAGAAAAAGCATTAAAACTAAAACAAACTGCGGAAACAAAAGAAGTTAAAAATCCACATGTTGAGGTCCCTAAATTTGGGAGAACTGCACAAAGATTTGTGCAAAATATCAGGCATGGAAGTCCAAACAGAAGTAATTATTTCAATAACAATGGAAAACAAAATCAATTTCCAAGGTACTCAAAGTTCTCAAACATCAGTAGGAACTATTCCAGGTTTACTACTGGTAAAAACCCTAATTACAATGCTGTCTGGTACAATTATAAAAATACTACTGACTACGCTAAAAACTCATACTATCCAAATACTACTGGTCCGTCAGTAGTAAAATACTCTAAAGCCAAACACTACGGGTATAAACCTAGGTCAGTAGTAAAACAAAACACCAGTAATAAACAACAAATAAAGACCAAAATTTCATACAAAGCTCATCCATTTCGAAAATCTTACTCTTCAAAGGATGAACCCAAGACAAAAAAAGCTTGGGTTCCCAAAATCAACTAATCCATTTACTTTATGTGCAGAGCATTCAGATCCCTGAAGAAGGAAGAACATGGCATATTGATAGTGGATGCTCTAGGCACATGACTGGAAATCTTCAAATTCTCAAAGATTTCAAGTCTTTTGAAGGTGGATATGTTGCCTTTGCTGAAAATCCAAGTCGTGGTAGGATTACAGGTAAAGGTACAGTATCAATTGGTAAGATTACTTTTGATGATGTATTTTATGTTGCTGAGCTTAAATATAATCTGGTTAGTGTCTCATAAGTATGTGATAAAAAGAACAAAATTCTTTTTACAGAAATAGAGTGCATCATTCTTTCTCCTGACTTTATTTTAGATGAAAAATTTGTTGTTTTAAGAACACCAAGGAGAAATAATGTGTATTACCTGGATATAGGGGGAGAACTCATTTTTTCAAATGAGATCAACTGTTTTATATCCAAGGCAAACACAAATGAATCAGAACTCTGGCATAGAAGGATGTGTCACACAAATTTTAAAAATATGAATAATTTAGTCAAAAAGAATCTGGTAGTTGGATTACCTCAGAAAGAATTTATGTGTGATCATCACTGTGTTGCATGCCTGCCTAAAAGGTAAGCAACATAAGACTTCTCATAAGACCAAAACAATTAATTCTATTTCTAAACCTTTGCAGTTCTTACATATGGACCTTTTTGGACCTACAAATGTAATGAGTATTGGAAAGAAACAATATTGTCTTGTTATTACTGATGATTTTTCCAGATATACTTGGGTTTTCTTTCTTAGGACCAAAGATGAAACAAGTGAAATTATAAAGAATCTAATTGTCAAACTGGAGAATACAAGAGATCTCAAAGTGAAAGCCATTAGATGTGATAATGGCACAGAATTTAAAAATACTAATCTAATCAATTTCTGTGATCTTAAGGGTATTGACAGGCAGTACAACTCACCAAGAACTCCACAATAAAATGGTGTAGCTGAAAGAAGAAATAGAACAATCATTGAAGCAGCCAGATCCATGCTTGCAGATTCAAAATTACCAATAACTTTTTGGGCTGAAGCTGTTAATACTGCCTGTTATGTTCAAAACAGAGTATTAATTGTTAAGCCTCATCATAAAACACCTTATGAACTTTTTAACAAAAGAAAACCATCAATAAGTTTCTTAAAATCATTTGGTTGTCCTTGTACAATTTTAATTACAAGAAAGCAAATTGGTAGTTTGACTGCAAAGCAGATGATGGAATCTGTGTAGGATACTCGACTCAAAGAAAATCGTACAAAGTATTCAACAAAAGGCTAAGGATCATTGAAGAAAGTGTAAATGTATCCTTTAATGAGAATATGATGAATGAACAGGGAAATGGTCCAGATTGGTTATTTAACATTGATAATCTAACCAAATCTTTTGATGTTAATTATGATTTTAATACAGGAGATTCAAACAATCAAAGCCAACAAGGAGGATCATCTTCATTCAATGATAGTCAAGACATAATGAAACATATCTTAGTTAATACTGATCCCAAAGTTAATACTGAGGACAGTAGTAACTCAGATAACCCTAGCAATCTTGACACAGTAACAACTCAAATTCTCAAGATACTACTGTTTCCAGCAGTAACTCAGAAACTCAAATAAATAATGATGAACCCAACAATAATGATGTCAGTACTAACTTTGAACCTCCGGAACCAAATGAAAATAATGTTACTACTGATACCAGTAGCAATGAAGAATCTCCACAAAATCCAGACAATCAAGAAGGCACATGGACAGATGCTCAAATCCCTAAATCCAATGAGTCAAACCTTGATAGTCAATTAGCTGTTGACAAAGTTCATGGCACCTGAACTGAAAAGAATCATCCTTTGGACCAAGTCCTAAGTGATGTCAATTCAACCATGCAGACAAGAAGCAAATTCAATTCATCATTAAATTCAAATGTTTGTAACATCAGTCTAATCTCTAATAAATGTATGTTTGAATGTTTTCTGTCACAGGAGGAACCTAAGAAAATTCAACAAGCAATGAAAGACTCAAATTGGATTATAACAATGCAAGAAGAACTTCTTCAATTCAAATTACAAGCTGTATGGACTCTTGTACCTCTACCAAAAGGAAAAAGACCCATTGGAACAAGATGGATCTTCAGAAACAAGAAAGATGAAAGAGGTATAGTGATAAAAAATAAAGCCAGACTTGTAGCCCAAGGATACACTCAAGAAGAAGGGATAGATTATGATGAAGTATATGCACCTGTTGCTAGAATTGAAGCAATAAGGATATTTCTGGCATATGCTTCATACAAGAAAATGAAAGTCTATCAAATGGATGTTAAAAGTGAATTCCTTTATGGGAAAATTGAAGAAGAAGCTTATGTGTGTGAACCTTCAGGATTTGAGGATCCAGAACAAGATGACTATGTGTACAAACTAGACAAAGCTCTATATGGCCTTCATCAGGCTCCAAGAGCTTGGTATGACACATTGTCATCATACTTATTGAAGAATAGCTTCAAAAGAGGTGCAATTGACAAGACATTATTCACAAGAAAAGCCAAAGAGGATATACTACTGGTCCAAATATATGTAGATGATATCATCTTTGACTGAACAAATGATCAACTGTGCAAAGAGTTTGAAGAATTAATGCAGATCAAGTTCAGGATGAGCTCAATGGGTCTAATGAACTTCTTTCTTGGACTCCAAATTAATCAAAGATCAGATGGTATTTTGATTAATCAATCAAAATATGTCAGAGACATCTTAGAAAAGTTTGCAATGAAAGACTTCAAAAGTGCAAGCACACCAATGGAAACTCACAAACACCTACATCCTGATGTTGAGGGGGAGGATGTAGATGAACATCTTTATAGATCAATGATAGGATCTTTAATGTATTTAACTGCATCAAGACCTGACATTATGTATAGTGTTTGTGTATGTGCCAGGTATCAAGCAAGACCTAAGGAACTACACTTGCAGGCTGTCAAAAGAATCCTTAGATAGTTGAAGGGAAAACCTTCTCTTGGTCTTTGGTATCCACATGCCTCACTATTTGAACTCATCGCATACACATATAGTGATTATGGTGGTGAATGTCAAGACATAAAATCTACTACTGGAGGATGTCAATTTTTTGGATCAAGATTAGTGTGATGGCAATGCAAGAAACAAATCAATGTTTCAACATCAACTGCTGAAGCAGAGTATGTAGCTGCATCTGCTTGCTGTGCTCAAGTTCTATGGATTCAAAATCAACTCTTAGATTTTGGTATATCTATTCTTAAAACTCCAATTTTTATTGATAACCAAAGTGCTATTAGTATTGTGAATAATCCAGTAAAACATTCAAAAACTAAACACATTGAAATAAGATTTCATTTTGTAAGGGACTGCAATGAAAAGAAATTAATCAAAGTAGAGAAAATTCATACTGACAATCAATTATCCGATCTTTTTACAAAAGCATTTGATGTAGGAAGATTCAGCTTTTTGGTTAGCAGTATTGGAATGATTTTAATCAATTAATCTCACTCTTAATATACCATGTAAAGTTTTTGTACAATATTTATTTTTATAAGTATGTTTTACTACTGGTTATTCATTACTACTGATCATGAGTTATTATTATAATTTAGTACTGATAAGGTTGTTCTTTAGAATTAGGTCAAGTATAAAAACAACAGTTACTACTGACGTTTCTACTACTAATACTTAGTTACTACTGATCGACCGTTATCTGTAAAATACGACATTTTACCATACTAACCCCCATGAAAATAACCGTTGGGTTATGATTCGAAGGGTATTTCGGTCCTTTTGCATGTTAATTCGAAAAATATAAATAGCTGAAAGTGATTAGTTTAGCATTATCCACACCCCGATTCAATAAACCCTACAATAAACTCTAAACTCTGCAAATCTCGATCAAAACCCTGCATCAGTAACAACGAAACTCATTTTCCAAATCATTCAAACGATCAAACTCTCTCTGAAATCAACAACCAAACATCAAGTTCTAGGTCAAGATCATTCAAATGGCCACACTGAAATCTCTCGAAGTTAAATCAGATCTCAAGTATTCTGAATTTCACAATATGTGTGCATTCTTAAGAAATCCTGATGGCACAAAGGATTTTCGACCCATAGTCATGTTCTTGAAGAACTCATACATAAAGTTTGCTCTGACCGTCAATCCCAAAGCCTATGAACAACATCTTGTTCAATTCTGGGAAAATTCTGAAAGGATTGAAGACACAAACATGTCCAAAATCAAATCCAGAGTCGATGGAAGGGATATCATCATCACAGAACAATCAATCAGACAACATCTTCAACTGAATGATGAATCAGGTATGTTTTCTCTACCTAAGGAGGATCTTGTTGAAACTCTTAAAAACATGGGGTATGAATGAAGACTGGATATAGTTACTTTTCAAAAAGGTCTTCTCTCACCCCAATGGAAATTTCTTGTTCATACTATTCAACATTGTACCTCTCCCAAAAAGAGTACATGGAATGAGTTCAACAAATCAATAGCATCTGGTATTGTTTGCTTGTGCGCAGGCCAAGTATTCAATTTTTCAAACATGATTTTTGAAGGAATGCTTGCAAATCTATCCTCTTCAAAATTTTTAATGTATCCAAGATTCCTTACACACATTTTTAACTCTGAAATTCAAAATCTTTCAACTCCAAAGAATATTTTTGTCACACCTGAATTAAATAAAAAGGTGTACTCAAACATGAGAAAACAATTCAAATTTTCTGGAAAAGAGACTCCACTGTTCCAAAACATGATCTATGATCAACCTCCAATTGGAGAAGGTTCAAGTCACCCCATTGAACCTCTACCAACTCCACCACTAAATACAGCTCAATTGCCTACACATACAGATGTCCTGAATGTGTCCCATGTACATGAAATTAATCCTCAGAGTGCTACTCTTCACACCGAGGAAGACCAACCAATTGCCAAACAAATTTCTAAAATTTATGAAAGGAAGAAAACTTCCTTAAAGGACACCAGGGGACCAATTGAGTCAGACCCCAGATCCAAGAGTTGTCCTCCAAGGAGGAGAGAGGGCATGAGGAAAGGGCTCTCACTACTGATGCCCCAAAGGTGGGTGCACAGGCTAGTGAGAACATCATTAGGACCCAGACCTCGGCAACTCTAAGTGATGACTCATCATTAGAGGCAGCACTAAGAGGACCCCGGTGCCAAGAAGCCACAAGGGGGGATACTACTGCTTCTTCTAGGAAGAAGAGAGTGTCTAAACAACCCATTTCATCACCTAGAAGTGATGAGGGTAGAGTGCAACAAACTGAATTGATGGATAGGATGGAAAACCTTCAAACCAATGTACCAAATGAGCCCAATGATCCACCCAAAGGGGCTGAGGGCAGTATTAAACAAACCCGATTGACGGATAGGAAGGAAAACCTTAAAACCACTGTACAACATTGTCTGAATCTCTTGAATTCCCAAGGAAAAACCATGAGCTACATGAAGCATTACATAAATACTCTGAACAGAAGACATAAGAGGTTCGAGTACAGGCTTCAAAGACAATCAACTCTTATCAGTGTAGAAGATTGAAAATAGTGAGGCTCAACAAGTTGAGATCACTAAGGGGGAGAAAGATCAAATTCAAGGAATGATTGATGATTCAATAGAAGCTGTAGCAGCCTCCCTCTTGAATCTTAAAGAAGCTCATGGTGAAACAGGTCAAAGTTATATTGAAGACCTGTACAGAGGAGTAAAAAGTATGGATGAAAATATATTTGTGTCTGCAAATCAATCCCCAACAGCAGAACAAGTACATTCTCCAGTTACTACTGAAGTCATAGAAACTACTGATCCTATGGATACTACTAATGCCAAGGATCAAGAGGTTGTTACTACTGATCCCATTAAAGCAGAAGCAACACCAGTAGTAAATGTTCTCACAACTACTACTGATGCCCTAGCAGTAGTAACTACAACAACAACCTCACCAGTAGTAGAATCCTCAAAACAGTTGGTGGTATATACAACAGACACAACATCAGTAGTAACTACCTTGGTTACTACTGAAGATGAAGAAATACCAGAAGTCCTTATACCAGCCGTGATCATCCCAAGGCCTCCAAATCCAGAACTACAACCACTTATCACACCTGACATTGATGATAATGTGAATTGGGATGAAGTAGATGAATGTGCACTTCCTCCTCACCCTAAGATACTTCCATTGAACAAAATTCGCAAGTTTTCTCCATCAATAACCATAACTGAAGTTGTTGATATGAAGTACACACCACCATCTGTGTGTTGGTAAAGGAAAAGATAAGTTTGATGATGACTACCCACACAGAGCTTTAGGTCATCATATGGTGAATAAGATAAACTGTGTTAGACCAGCAAAGCAAGATAAGTGGAAGGTGAACAGAATGAGGTATCTGAGGAAGGTTGCCAAAACTCAAGCTCTTGAAGACAAAAGAAAAGCTGAAGAAGAAAAATTAAAGAATGCAGCTATTCAAGAGATTGAAGAATTCCTGGTAGAAGATCAACAAGCAGAGTTCAATAAACAAAGAAAAATAGAAGAAGAACATCTGAACTGCCTTGAAGATTTTGTGGCTGAATGCAAAAGAGAAAAAGCAAACCTACCAGATGAAATATTTGAACAGAAGACTAAAATGATTGATTACTTAAAATCAAAAGGTCATAGTGCTAAGTCCTTTGGCAGAATGAAAATGATGACAATAGTTGATAAATATTGTACTGCCAAAAAGAGGGAATTAGCAGAATCTGAAGAAGAAGAAATGAAAGAGAAAGTACTCGTTGAAATTGATCCCACAATCATACTCTCCAGAACACCAATATCTGGTGAATCTTCAAAGCCTTCTAAAAAGAGGAAAGAAATTGAGACTGAAACAGAATCAAGGAAGAAAATTAAACAAGATATACAAGTACTTGATGTTCCTGTTGCTCCTCTTCAAGAAATTCCAATTATCAATTGGAGAGTTGTTGATGATGTCATAGAAATTATAAGAGAAGATAAAACAACTCAAAGATTTAAGGCTTGGAAACGAATGGTCATGTCCTGTACCAGAAGTGATATTATCAAAGTGTTGATTATTGGTAAAACAAGGATGACAAGGAAGTCATGGAGAAACTCAGGAGCTGGATACTTAACTCAAATGATTGATGCTGCTTTCTATCCAGACAATTATCCTGAGAACTTCACTAGCACAAAAAATATATATGCTTGGAATGTGCTACCCACAATAAACATGTACTTCTTTGAAAGAAAAAGCAAAAAGTATAAGCTGTACTTATTTGAAAAAGAATATCCTCACTCAGAAGAAACCATGTACCAGATCACCACATGCTCATTCATGAGACCACATGATCTTGCAATGTTTCAAGAAAAATATAATTACTTTGTGAAAAGAAACAGCAAATACATAATTGCACAAAGGAAAAAGCAAAATCAGAAAACATTAGAAGGTGATCAAAGAAGAGCAGAACTGTTGGAAGAACAGAGAAAGAAGGAAGAAGAAGAGAAGAAACTTGGTTAATTAAAAGTGAATTAACAAGTTTAGGGGGAGATTGTTGGGAAATAAACATTCTAATACTGATGCTGCAGTTAGTACTGATCAACACATATGGAAAATAGTACTGATGGGGCAGAAACACGAAATACTACTGATGATAGATTTACTACTGACGATCTTGATTACTACTGATGTCTATATTTGGTGCAGATCGTGTTCTAGTTTTTCATATAGTTTGTTATGAAATGTTTATCTTTTGTAATTTTGAATGTAATCGTTTCCTAGAATAACTATGTTAATTATTTAGGCTTCAAGGACTATTATAAATAGTTCCTTACGAATTGTAAACGTACGTGTGTATTCGATATAATCAATATACATTGAAGCTTTTTGTGATAACTGTGTTCTTATTATTGTTCTTATTCGATTATAGTTTTCATTGTTCTTAATCATATAACAAGAGTGTTAATCCGCTGTAACTTCTCTTTGTTAGTAGATCTGTGATTCAATAACTTGTTCGAGTTATTCGATCCTGACAAGTTATGTGCCCAGATTGACAAGATTTATCTGAGTACGCCAACAAAGATTGCAATTTCGGATCACGAAAAGAAACGAACAATTGTCATTTGCAAGGATTATTAGCATTCTTTTGTTTGTGTAGCATTGAGTTTGTTAGAAATTGTCTGAGTGAACTCAAAGAGTATTACTTCCGGTACAGGTAAAAAAATAATTCTATTTCATTTTACGGGCTGGTAAAAAACGATAGATTTTTAAACGGGTCAAATTCAATATTTTATTTTATTTATTATTTCATCTTATTTCTTAATTTTGAAAGGGTCAAATTCAAAGAAGAGTTGATGATTTTGGAGAAATCTGTTGCTGATCAAGTCTCAATATGCAAGAAAGATATGGGACTGAGTGATAAAGTGTTTATTGATCATGGTTGTTATGGAAGAATTGATCACCAAGTTTTTCTTGGTCAAATATTATAGTCTTGTTTTAGCAAAGCAGGAAGAAACATTTTAGGTGCATTCCTGGGTGACAAAGTTTATTAAGCCCATGCGCATTCACATAACTTTAAAGAATATAAATTAACCACGTGCTCTATTTCTAATTAATCCATCACAAGAAAAGTCGGTATATGCAATACTAAAAAATTCCTGTTGGAAAATAAATAATTTGATATTGATGCTGCAGTTAGTACTGATGAAGTCTTGGAGCTGCTAACAAAACTTACTACTGATAGGGCAGAATTACAAAGATACTACTGATAATTGATATACTACTGACGACAGCATATACTACTGATTTCTATATATGGTGCTGATCGTGTCTGAGATTATAGCAGAGTTAGTTTAGAATGTTTATACCTTTTGTAATTCGATTGTAATCTAGTCCTAGAATAACTAGGGTAAAAGTTTAGGCTTCAAGGACTATTATATATAGTTCCTTACGAATTGTAAACGTACGTGTGTATTGATCGATTAATTATTATACATTGAAGCTTTTTGTGAAAACTGTGTTCATACTTATTCGTTTATAATTTACAGTTATTCATTGTTCTTGATATATCAACATAGTGTTAATCCGATGTAACTTCTATTGCTGAGTAGATCTGTGATTCAATAACTATTTGAGTTATTCGATCCTGACAAGTGGTATCAGAGCATAAGGTTCTAGATCTACGAATCAAGAACTCCAAAAAGTTTCATCCTTTCGAAATAAAAAAATTTGTTAATCATGTCTGATAACAATGAAAGCACACAGGCAAACAAGATCCCAATTCTCACTCCCAACAACTTTGGAATGTGGAAAAACAAAATTAAGCAATACATGCTTATTACTGATTACTCCATGTGGGAAGTTGTACTAGGAGGCAACAAAACCATTCCAACTCAAATCACTAGTTCGTCAACTGAAGCAGACAGAGGCATTGAACTGAAGACATTAAGCACTCTATTGCTTGCAATTCCCAATGACTATCAACATCTTTTTGTTGAATATGATGATGCTAAGAAGCTGTGGCATGCACTAGAGAAAAGGTTTGTTGGTACCAAAAGTACAAAAAGAAACATGAAGTCTGTCCTGAAACAAGAGTTTGAAAACTTCAAAGGACAAAAGAATGAATCTTTGTCACAAGTTTTTGATCGATTCAACAAACTTATTGGTGAACTCAATCAAGTTGGAGTTAAACCAGACAATGATGATGTCAACATGAAGTTTCTCAGATCTCTTGGAGAAGAGTGGTCTATGTATACTGTTATATATAGACAAGGAGATGCATTAGAAGAAAAGGAGCTTAATGAACTCTACAATGAACTACGAGTATTTGAATCTGAGGTAAGTCAAAAAAAATCCTGGTTTTTCTTCAAATAATGCTGCTTTTGTGTCTAGTACAGGTACAAGTCAGGATGCTACAATTGGAAAGCATAAAGAAACTGAAGATATAGCAAGAGAATCCTTCTTTACTAGTCATGTGCACACTGCACTGATTAGTGAAGATTTGGAACAAATCAATCCTGATGATCTGGAAGAGATGGATATAAAGTGGCAGATGACAATGGTGAGCTTGAAGACCAAAAGAGTCCTTCAAAGAACTGGTAGACAGAATCTGAACTTCAACAAAGGTGAACGTGCTGGATTTGACAAATCCAAAGTCAAATGCTACAACTGTAGCAATTTTGGTCACTTTGCTAGAAAATGCCCTAGTAAAGATCAAAGATCAAACTACAACAAGAACAATTCATCGAACTCAACTGCTCTTGTATCTTAAGAGGGACAAGGTTATGATTGGAGCTTTCAATCAGAAGAACATGCTCAAAATCAAGCACTCATGGCCTTCACTGATCCTAATACTAAGGTACATTCAAAATCTTGCTTTCCTGAATTCATTAAAGCATATAAAGAACTAGAAAAACTTAATAAAGAAACTCTTGATGAGATGATATTAAATAGAAACAGAAGAACTGAATTTAATGGTTGCATTGCAGATTTAGAAAATCAAATAAAAAATTATTAAATAACTGATTAAAAATGCAATGAAGAACTTTTACAAGCAACTTATGATAAAGAGCATGCTGAACTAAAATTAAAAGAAGATATAATCAAGTAAAAAGAATGTCAATTAGAGCTAGAACAGAATAAACTTACAATTAAGAAATTTGAAAGAAGTTTTAAGATAATTGATGAACTAACAAGTAATCAAACTAATGAAAAAGTTGTTCATGGAGTTGGATAACATGTAGTTCCTCCTCCAACAAATTTTATTCCTCCACTAAAATCTAGTTCAGAAAGAATATTAGATGAATTAAATTGGAAAGTCAAACTGAAACAAGTAATGATTCATCTGATGATGAAAACACCATTAAAACAACTGATACAAGCTTTCACACCACACAAAGTCAAGAATCCCCTAAATATAATTCTGAGAATATTTCCACCATATTAAGAAGGGGAAATCAAAGAAACTCGAATCAGTTAAAAGAACAAAGAAAACCTGAAAGTATTAAAACAACAAAATTAACATGCTTAATTTGCAACAAAGTTAACCACTTCAATCCAATCAACTGCAAAGAATTTAAGGAGTTTAAATAAAACAAATTAAAATTAAAAGAATCCAAATTAAAACAAACTGATAAAAATCCACATGTTGATGTCCCTAAATTTGGAAGAACTACACAAAGATTTGTGCAAAATATCAGGCATCGAAGCCCAAAAAGAAGTAACTATTTTAAAAATAATCGAAAACAAAATCAATTTTCAGAATATTCAACTTTTTCAAACATCAGTAGGAACAATCAAAGATATACTACTGGTAATAAACCTAATTACAATGCTGTCAGATATAACTACTATAATACTACTGATTATCCTAAGAAGTCATATCACCCAAATACTACTGGTCCGTCAGTAGTAAAATATTAAAAAGCCAAAAGTTGGGGGTATAAACCTAAATCAGTAGTAACACCACAAGGTAGTAACAATAAAAAATTGAAAACCAAACCTGCATCAAAAGTTCAAACTCTTAGAAAATTTCACTCTTCAAAGGATGAACCCAAGACAAAACAAGCTTGGGTTCCCAAAATGAAATAATCCAATTTTTGTTGTGCAGAGTATCCAGTTCCCTGAAGAATGTAGAACACGACATATTGATAGTGGATGCTCTAGGCACATGACTGGAAATCTTCAAATCCATAGAGATTTCAAGTCCTTTGAAGGTGGATATGTTGCTTTTGGTGAAAATCTAAGAGGTGGTAGGATTACAGGTAAAGGTAAAGTATCAAATGGTAAGATTACATTTGATTATGTATTTTATGTCGCTGAGCTTAAATATAATCTGGTTAGTGTCTCACAAGTATGTGATAAAAAGAACGATTCTTTTTACAAATATAGAGTGCATCATTCTTTCTCCTGACTTTATTTTAGATGAAAAATATGTTGTTTTAACAACCCCAAGGAGAAATAATGTGTATTGCCTGGATATAGGGGGAGAACTCATTTCATCAAATGCGATCAACTGTTTTATATCCAAGGCAAACACAAATGAATCAGAACTCTGGCATAGAAGGATGTGTCACACAAACTTTAAAAACATGAATAATTTAGTCAAAAAGAATCCGATAGTTGGTTTACCTCAAAAAGAAGTTATGTGTGATCATCACTGTGTTGCTTGCCTGAAAGGTAAACAACACAAGACTTCTCATAAGTCCAAAGCAATTAATTCTATTTCTAACCCTTTGCAGCTCTAACACATGGATCTATTTGGCCCGACAAATGTAATGAGTATTGGAAAGGAACAATACTGCTTAGTTATTACCGATGATTTTTCCAGATATACTTGGGTATTTTTTCTCAGGACAAAATATGAAGCAAGTGAGATCATCAAAAACCTGATAATAAAACTGGAAAACACTAAAAATCTTAAAGTGAAAGCCATTAGATGTGATAATGGCACATAATTTAAAAATGCTAATCTAATCTCTTTTTGTGATCTTAAAGGTATTGACAGGCAGTACAGCTCACCTAGAACTCCACAACAAAATGGTGTAGTTGAAAGAAGAAATAGAACAATCATTGAAGCAGCCAGATCCATGCTTGCAGATTCAAAATTACCAATAACATTTTGGGCTGAAGCTGTTAATACTGCATGTTATGTGCAAAACAGAGTATTAATAGTTAAGCCACACTTTAAAACACCATATGAACTTTTTAATAAAAGAAAACCATCAATAAGTTTCCTAAAATCATTTGGTTGTCCTTGTACAATTCTAATTACAAGAGAACAAATTGGTAAGTTTGACTGCAAATCAGATGATGGAATATTTGTGGATATTCAACTCAAAGCAAATCATACACAGTATTCAACAAAAGGCTAGGGATCATTGAAGAAAGTGTAGATGTATCCTTTAATGAGAACTTAATGAATGAACAAGAAAATGGTCCAGATTGGTTATTTAATATTGACTCACTAACCAAATCTCTTGATTTTAGCTATGATTTCAATGCATCAGGTGGAACAGATAGATAATGAACCACCACAAGGAGGATCATCATCATTCAATGGCAGTCAAGATATAATGAAGTATATCCTTGTTAATACTGATTCCACAGTTAATACTGAGAACAGTAATAACTCAGATAACCCAAGCAATCTTGATACTAGTGATAACTCGATCTCACAATATACTACTGATACCAGTAGTAACTCTGAGACTCAAAATGATGATGGTGAACCAAACAATACTGATGTCAGTAATAACAATGAAACACATGATTTGAATGAAAATCATGTTATTGCTGATAACAGTACCAATGAAGAAACTCAAGAAGATTCAGAAAATCAAGAAGAAAACTGGACAGATGAACAAGTTCCTGAATCCAATGAACCAAATCTTGAAAGTCAAATAGTTGTTGACAAAGTTTCCAACTCAAGAGCTCAAAAGAATCATCCCTTAGACCTAGTTCTAAGTGATGTTAACTCAAATATGCAGACAAGAAGCAAAATTAATTCAAGTTTACTTTCAAACATTTGCAATATAAGTCCAATTTCTAATGAATGTAAGTTTGCACGTTTTCTATCTCAAGAGGAACCTAAAAAGATTCAACAATCTATGAAAGACTCAAACTGGATTGAGGCAATGCAAGAAGAACTTCTTCAATTCAAATTACAAGCTGTTTGGACACTTGTACCTCTTCCAAAAGGAAAAAGAGCCATTGGAACACGATGGATCTTCAGAAACAAGAAAGATGAAAGAGGCATAGTGATCAAAAATAAAGCTAGACTTGTAGCCCAAGGATACACTCAAGAAGAAGGAATAGACTATGATGAAGTATATGCACTTGTTGCAAGAATTCAAGCAATAAGAATCTTTCTGGCATATGCTTCATTCAAGAAATTCAAAGTCTACCAAATGGATGTTAAAAGTGCCTTCCTATATGGGAAAATTGAAGAAGAAGTTTATGTGTGTCAACCTCCAGGATTTGAAGATCCTGAACATAATGATTACGTTTTCAAATTAGACAAAGCTCTATATGGCCTTCATCAAGCACCAAGAGCTTGGTATGATACATTATCATCATATCCATTGAAGAAAAATTTCAGGAGAGGTGTTATTGACAAGACTCTGTTCACAAGAAATGTCAAGGATGATATCCTACTGGTTCAAATTTATGTAGATGATATCATCTTTGGTTCAACAAATGATCAGTTGTGTAAAGAGTTTGAAGAACTGATGCAGATCAAGTTCAAGATGAGCTCAATGAGTCCAATGAACTTCTTTCTTGGACTCCAAACCAATCAAAGATCAGATGGTATTTTGATTAATCAATCAAAATATGTGAAAGACATCTTGGAGAAATTTGCAATGAAAGACTGTAAAAGTGCAAGCACACCAATGGAAACACATAAACACCTACATCCTGACATTGAGGGGGAGGATGTAGATGAACATCTGTATAGATCAATGATATGGTCATTAATGTACTTAACTGCATCAAGACCTGATATTATGTATAGTGTTTTTGTTTGTGCCAGATATCAAGCAAAACCAAAGGAGCTTCACTTGCAGGCAGTCAAAAGAATCTTCGGATACTTGAAGGGAAAACCATCACTTGGTCTTTGGTATCCACATAACTCATCATTTGAGCTTGTAGCCTACACTAATAGTGACTATAGTGGTGAATGTCAAGACATAAAGTCTAATACTGGTGGATGTCAATTCTTTGGATCAAGACTGGTATCCTGACAATGCAAGAAACAAACAAATGTTTCAACATCAACTGCAGAAGCAGAATATGTGGCTGCATCTGCTTGTTGTGCTCAAGTACTGTGGATTCAAAATCAACTTTTGGACTTTGGTATATCTATTCTTAAAACTCTTATTTTTATTGATAATCAAAGTGCAATCAGTATTGTGAATAATCCAGTAAAACATTCAAAAACTAAACATATTGAAATAAGATTCCATTTCATAAGAGATTGCAATGAAAATTTTTTAATTAAAGTGGTTAAAATTCATGCTGATAATCAACTAGCAGACCTTTTTACAAAAGCATTTGATGTAGGAAGGTTCAGCTTTTTGGTCAGCAGTATTGGAATAATTTTAATAAATTAATCTCATATCAATTTCATATATAAAGTTTTTGTATATTACTTTATTTTTAAATTTCTTTATTTTACTACTGATTATTCATCATTACTGATTGTGGGTTGTATTCACAAGACACTACTAATTATGTATAACTGAGAATTAGGTTAACTGTAAAACAACAGTTCCTACTGACGTTTTACTACTGATGATTAAGTTACTACTGATCGACCGTTATATGTGAAATACGCAGTTTTACCATACTAACCCCCATGAAAATAGCCATTAGGCTATGATTCGAAGGGCATTTCGTCATTTTGCAGGTAAATTCGAAAATTATAAATAGCTGAATTCGATTAATTAAGCATTATCCAAACCTCGATCTGCTAAACCCTACGATAAACCCTTAAGTCGGCAATCTTGATCAAAACCTTAAACCAATAACAAATCAAATCATTCACGAAATCGCTCATATCAGACTCTTAAAGATCAAAACCTCTCAGAAATCAAAATCAAAACATCAAAATGGCAATGAAGAAACCACTGGTTCCTCAAACAGATCTTCAGTACTCGGAATTTCATAACATGCTGGCATTTCTAAGGAATCTTGATGGAACAAGAAGCTTTAGGCTTATTGTTATGTTTCTGAAAAACTCCCCAATAAGGTTTGCATTGACAGTCAAACCATAGGGTATGAAGAAAGAACAGATATTCAAACTTTTCAAAAGGGTCTTCTTTCTCCCCAATGGAAATTCTTGATTCATACGATTCAACATTGTATGTCTCCAAAGAAAAGTACTTGGAATGAGTTCAATAGATCAATAGCATCTACTGTTGTCTGTTTGTGCACAGATCAAGTATTTAATTTTTCTAAAATGATTTTTGATGGAATGCTTGGAAATCTATCTGCATCTAAATTTTTAATGTATCCAAGATTTCTGACCCATATTTTTTATTGTGAAATACCAAACATTGTAAAAACCAAAAACATTTTTCTTATTCCAGAATTAAACAAAAAGGTTTATTCAAACATGAACAAAAGGTTCAAATTTTATGGAAAAGTGACACCACTTTTTGCAAACATGATCTATGATCAACCCCCAACTGGAGAAGGTTCAAGCCACCCAATTGAACTCCAACGCACTCCGTCACCAAACACAACTCAAACACAATCCCATGAGTCCACTCAATCAACCAGACCACAAAATGTCCTGAATGTGTCCCGAGAACATGTTATAGAACCTCAGAGTGCTACTCTTTACTCCGAGGAAGACAACCTAAAGCCAAACTTATTTCCTCAACATATAAAAGGAAAAGAATTTCCAGAAAGGACACCAGGGAACCCATTGAGTCAAATCCCTGACTCCAAGAGTTGTCCTTCAAGGAGGAGAGAGGGCATGAGGAAAGGGCTCCTACTACTGATGCATCAAAGGTTGGTGCACAGGCTAGTAGGAACATCATTAAGACCCAGACCTCGAAAACTTTAAATGATGACTCATCCTTTGAGGCAGCACTTAAAGGACCCCAGTGCCAAGAAACCACAAGGGGAGGTACTTCTGCTTCTTCTAGGAAGAAGAGGGTATCTAAACAACTGAGTTCATCACCAAGCAGTGATGAGGGTAGTATGCACCAAACTGAATTGACGGATAGGATGGAAAACCTTAAAGCCAATATACCAAATCAGCCCAATGATTTACTTAGATGGAATGAGGGCAGCATTGAACCAACCAAATTGACGGATAGGAAGGAAAACCTTGAAACCACTGTACAACATTGCCTGAATCTTTTGAACAATCAAGGGAGAACCATGAGCTACATGAAACACTACATAAATGTAATGAACAGAAGACATAAGAGGTTCGATTATAGGTTTCAAAGACAATTAAATCTCATCAGAAAATTAAAGAAGAAGATTGTTGATAGTGAGGCTCAACAAGTTGAGATCACTAAGGGGGAGAAGGATCATATACAGGGTATGATTGATACCTCAATTGCAGCAGCATCAACCTCCCTCTTAAATCTAAGAGAAGCTCATGGTGAAACAGGTCAGTTTATTAATGAAGACCTAGATAAGGGAGTAAGAAGTATGGATGAGGATGTGTTTGTGTCTGCACCTCAATCTCCAGCAGCATCAGAACAAGCACCTTCTCATACTACTGATGTCATGGGTGTTACTGATCCCATAGATACTACTGAGATGGTGGAACAAACTGAAGAAATTAATACTACCGATCTTATGGAAGAAAATGTACAAGAAGCAACATCAGTAGTAAATACTCCAATTACAGACCAAATACCATCTCCAATCACTACTGATACATACACTATTGATGAACTACGTACCAGTAGTAAATATGCAAGAAGAAACATCAGTAGTAAACTCCTCGAATCTCCAACTGGTACTCTACACACCATTCAACGTTCAAACAATTGCACCAGTAGTAACTACATTGGTTACTACTGAGAATGTAGAAGATATGTAGGGTTTTATAACACTGATCGACCACTTGGGTCAACTTCCTAGTATGCTTGGTTCGACCATACTAACCAAGAACATGAACTTGTTCTTTACCGGTTAAAACCAACTAGCTGATTTAATCCCTAAATGCGGAACTGGGATTAAACCTAATCCTTAAACCCTAAAGGATTGGGATGTTGGAGAACTAGATTAGGTTAACAAGAAATAAACCTTGTACGAAGAACTCGAACACACACATACTTGTGTGTTCGTCGACTACTACCAAGAACCCTAGGGTTCTTGGTTCGACTTCGAACAAGAGTAGAGGAAGAAATAGTGTTCCATGAATCATACCTTAGGTTAATGCTTAAGATAAGTCCACTGATGATGAACACGACGAACGATCCTCTAGATGATCACTTGCAACGATCTTGGATCTTCAAGACTTGAAGAACACGAAGAACGAATGAAGAACACGAAGAACGAAGAACACCAAACTTGGTGTTCTTGGTTTCGGCCGAATAGGGTAAAGGGGCAAGGGTTACGGCTCTTTTAGGTGTAACCTAATAAGTTATGCCTAAGCCCTCTATTTATAATAGATGGACTTTCACTTAGAGCTCTTCTAGTTTAATTAAGATTAATCTCTTAATTAAACTTATCCTTTTACACTTCCATCCCTTATAGTTTTACTAGTTTATTATTGTTGCACTTAACTATTAAATGTCTAGTATTAACACACTAATAATTCGGTACCCATATACACGAATTATATACACTTGTATTTATACTTTTAATAGTTAATTATATAATAATCTTTATATAATTTACACAATAATATTATCCAATTACTATATGATTTAATAGCTTTAAATCATATCATGGATAATCTATAATTAACACATTGTATATTTACTCAACTAGTAAATGTACAACTACTTGTATTAATTAGTTAGTTAAACTAATCTAGTAATAAGTTAAACTTAACTTAATACTTAACTGATTCATAATGACTATTATGAATCATTCCTCTTCGTAGTATCTTTGCATAACTTGCTCGTATTACATGTACTCACCGGTGTGACCCTTAAGTGTTTCGTAGGCATGGATGTATCATCATAGGTTGACTAACTGTGCACATAATTCCTTCAGACTCCACTTGTGCAGGTTTGTAACCTTTCTCTTAATGATACGAGCTACAGTGGCCTTTCTAGATGGGCATGTAGGTAACCAACCCCATAAAAACAGCTTATGTAACCCTTGGTATAGTTTTATGAAAAACTCTTAATAGCGTCTCCTAGTAAAGAACACTCTGTCTTTACTTCTTGGGTAACGTTGTTAGGCTTGTCCCTTGCAGCACGATATTTGTGATAACGAATACGACCATGGTAAAAATTATCAACTCCTGTATTCGAAATCATTTTATGACTTCTTGATTCAAACTGCTGTGATAAACGAAAAAGAACAGATCAGTTCGTTTGGGCACGGCCGTGCACTTGCCAGTTTCTTATCAAGTCAAAGGACCTATAAATATCTCTCCTAAAGAGGAGGTGCAATTACCATCTTGTTATATTTCGATTTAAAATACAACTTCCTTTGTACCCAGTATCTTCCTCGTATGACAAACGTATTTCAGAATTGTCTGAGTTGAACCAAAGCACATTAGTCATTGTATCCTAAACCAAATACCTCAAGCTTAAGGACAATCCTAGTCACTACTTAGATTTGTCAAATATCCATTATTCCTATAAGGGAATTATGACTTGATTAAACATTGTATTTATTACAAGTATAAGAGACTTGCAATAATACCTTTTAATTCTTAAATGCTTTAATATAGTTTGTCCCTTTTAACAGTCATTTAATGTCTAAGTCATTTATCTTGGATTATGCGAATATCCAATTATTCCTATTAGGGAATTATGACTTCATTAAATCCTTTACTACAAGTATAAAAGACTTGTAATAATACTCTTAAGGTCTATCTTGATTACATCCAATATAATCATACTATATTAATACTAATACTTTAAAACTTTCTATCATAATTAATGACTATTACTTAAGATGTTTTAACTAAGTTCAATAACTCTTGAACCTTATGCTTCCATAAAACTCTTAAATACTTTCTTTAGAAAAACTTTCTAATTACTAGTATCTAAATACCTTGAGCTATCAAGACATTACTTATACAACAATCAAACAAATATATATAAAACATGAAATATAAGTAAATCAAAACTTGACTTACAATCTAGTCATAAACCTTGACTAGTGTAATTATCACACATGCACACAATATAATTCAACCATGGATTCGAAATTTGATTAAAACCAAAATAAAACTCGTTTTAACAAAAGTAAAATTATCCAAACAATAAAGTAAAATTGTTTAAAATGAATCCACAAAAATACTGAATTATAAAAACTTGGTGCTCGTGGGATCATTACCATCTCATGCCGGTCACTATCACTTTCCATCTCCTCCTGCAATAAACGATTGCAAAAGTTAGATTACTCGTAATGTACTTTACAAGCATCTTAAAGTGATTAAGAAGTGTGGTTGTGTTACCTGAGGAACTTGCGTTTCCTCCACTACCACTTGCACCCTTTGGACAATTCCTTTTCCAATGCCCAGCCTCATCACACTTGAAGCACCGGTTCTCGGTCCTCGTAATGTTAGGCTTAACCTTCCTGACCTTTTGTTTGACACCTTTACCATTTGGCACTCCTTGGTTAGGATAGGTTTTACCCTTTCCTTTACCACCATGCCCTTTCTCATCGCTGACATCAGTTGTGCGACCCCTTTTAGAATTGGTCTCAATATTCAACTCAACATCCTCGAGCATAGATTGTAGCTCGGGAATGGAATTATCCATATCACGTTTGCTGTACTTGGCTACAAAGAATTTGTAGTCATCGGACAATGAGTTGAGTATCATGTCGATTGCAAACTGCAATGGCATGTGGTGACCAAGTCTAGTAAGGTGATCAACATGCACTTTCATTCTCATGACGTGTGCACCTAGTGATGCTCCCTTAGCCATTTTGCAAGCGAACGCCTTACAAGCGTAAAATGCTTGTCCTGGTTCGTTTTCTTCATCCTAGGCAGGGGTTCTCAATACGTTTCTTTCTCGGTCAATCCTTTCCCTCTCTTGTCTGAGCATGATCTTAAAATCACGCTTCCAATTGAGGAAATTTGACCCAGTCTTTTCTTTCTTTCCTAGGAAGAAACGTTGCGAGAGTTTGTTATAGGTTACCGTTGTGTTTGTTGCTGCCAGCTACAAATCAAACCCAGTTTAATTAGTAATCATCAATAAACATTCTCTAAAATATATTATAAACCCATAATTAATATTTTAGGCCTAGGATCCATATATCACATTCGCGCCGCAAGGTTTGGGCACTTCCCGACGAGACATGCTATTTCTGGCAGGTAACTTCCTTACCGATCGTATCAAGACTTGACACGATTCCTAGGGGTCGTAGAATCTTTAGACTTATAACTTATTACAACTTTGTACAATTTGTACATTTCTAAGTTAGTAATAAAGTCTAGTATGTTTATTCTACTCAAGTACTTTTTAGGCCGGGACTCCCGATTATCACCAAAGTAGATCAGACCATCTAAGACAGTGCGATGTTCTGCGCCGGGACTCCGATTATCACAGAACCTTACGCACCCTAACACTCGCAATGATTTGAATCCATATCTAAGGTTCTTTATCCTTACAATATGAATATCGTTTAACAAGTGAGGTGTTCCATTTGGTGGATAGTACTTAGATCTAAGATTTTCTTGGGTTTGTTTAAGTCTTAAACTAAACTTAAACCTTTATTCCAATCTTAATTCTTGTTTAAAATGTGTGACTTGTGAATTGAAGAGTTCTACAAGACACCTTTTTAAAACTTAAGAACTATTCTTTAAAACTTATAGTTTCAAGAATTTGTACGATCTTACATGTATACCTAAAACGAGGTGTACAAAATGTTTTACTAGATTTTGTGAAAAACCTTATCTAGAATAAAACTTACTTGTTTTATCTTACTTGAAAAACCTAAAACTTATATTAAACTTTTAAATTCTTTTATGATTCATAAACTTGAATCATAAATCTAGTTTAACACACCTAGTTTTTCATATGTCTAATAATGAAATTAAACAGTTTTGACTTATTAGATTCAACCAAGACTTATGTCTAAACGACACACTTACAAACTTTGTGACTTTCTTGTGTAGCTCCCACTAGCTTCAACAACCATGATGAAACTTAAGCTAACACAATCACCGGTTTATACTTGGTGAAACTAACAAACTTTTTATATAAAGACTATATATAATAATTATTAGTTTGTTTAAACCTTTCTTATATTCAACTTGAACTAGTTAAATATAGGTTCTTGTTATTTTCACTTGATCATAAGTAATCTAGTATATTACATGACTTGTAAAATACTTATATTATACTTGTATAATTACCTAGTTATAATAACTTATAACTTTATACACCTTAATATATATATAACTTTGTATATTTCTAGTTATTCATATAATTTCAACTTGTACAATTTCTAGTTATAATGAAATCATAACTTTGTACTTTCTAGTTTTAATTATATTATAACTTATACAATAACTAGCTTATAATATTATTCTTTAAAGATCAAAATAACATTTCCCTTTTTAATTGTTCCATTTTATCTTGTATTTAATGTATTCGTATATATGTATATTTTTATAATAAACTTGTAACATTCTGAAAAGAATATTACATCTAATTTATACATATGTATTTTAACTTAAACTAATTAAAATACGTATAAACTTATTATATCTTTTAAAATTCAATTTTACATAATAATTAAAAATTCCGAAAATTTTTAATACATATATATAAATAATTAAATACACCTTGTTAATTTTAGAACTTAAAAAATTAACATCTTATTTATCAATTCCCTAAATTAATTAGATGAACCCTAATCTTGTTTTTAACCAAT
Organism: Calendula officinalis; assembly: GCA_963853835.1. Taxonomy (NCBI): domain Eukaryota; kingdom Viridiplantae; phylum Streptophyta; class Magnoliopsida; order Asterales; family Asteraceae; genus Calendula; species Calendula officinalis. The sequence goes on from OY970822.1 coordinate 31,222,192, forward strand.
CAAAACTAGGGTTTTGACTTTCTTGATCAAAGACATTATTTTAATTAAAAGACTAATTTTAATCAATCCTTTTAAACAATAAACTTTATTTAAATTCTAAGATAGATTATAACTTTTAATAAATTTATTTAAACTCTTTAAATTAAACCTTATAGACAATAAAACTTTGTCTAAATTACTAGGTTTAAAGAACTAGCTTTAATAAATCTATCAAAATAATAATTAAACCTATTAAACATAAACTTGTTTAATTAACTAGGTTTTAGATTATTATCCTAATTAATACTTTTAAACTATTAAACTTAAATTAGTTTAATGTTCTAGGGTTCTTTAGGGTTTCGAAATTCTTAAGCCTAGGAAACTTTTCCACCAATTAAACTAGGCTAGTTTAATAAACTTGGTATCCAAGTAACCTCTAGATTTTCGAAAATCCTAAGGGATTTAGGAAAAAATCATTTTGATCAGTTAAACAAATCTTGTTTAACATACTTGATCCTAGGGTTTTCCTTGGTCACGAAAATTTAAGGGATTATGGAAAGAATCCTTTTGATCAATTAAACATATTTTGTTTAATATACTTGATCCTAGGGTTCTTTCTATGTATTTTCGAAAATTTGCTAGGATTTTCTAGAAACCTTCTTGACCAATTAAACTTAGACTAGTTTAATATTCTTGGTCCTAGGGTTCTTCCCTTTTTTCCGAAAATATGAAGAAGAAGAAGAAAACATGAAACAAAAAAAAACTTAAAATTAAAGTAAACAAACAATCTTTGTTAATCTAGTCTAGATCTCTAAACCAACGCTCTGATCGATACCACTGTAGGGTTTCATAACACTGATCGACCACTTGGGTCAACCTCCTAGTATGCTTGGTTCGACCATATTGACCAAGAACATGAACTTGTTCTTGACCGGTTAAAACCAACTAGCTGATTTAATCCCTAAATGCGGAACTGAGATTAAACCTAATCCTTAAACCCTAAAGGATTGGGATGTTGGGGAACTAGATTAGGTTAATAAGAAAGAAACCTTGTACGAAGAACTCAAACACCCACATACTTGTGTGTTCGTCGACTACTACCAAGAACCCTAGGGATCTTGGTTCGACTTCGAACAAGAGGAGAGGAAGAAAGAGTGTTCCATGAATCATACCTTAGGTTAATGCTTAAGATAAGTCCACTGATGATGAACACGACGAACGATCCTCTAGATGATCACTTGCAACGATCTTGGATCTTCAAGACTTGAAGAACACGAAGAATGAATTTAGAACACGAAGAACGAAGAACACCAAACTTGGTGTTCTTGGTTTCGGCCGAATAGGGTAAAGGGGCAAGGGTTTCGGCTCTTTTAGGTGTAACCTAATAAGTGATACCTACGCCCTCTATTTATAATAGATGGACTTTCACTTAGGGCCCTTCTAGTTTAATTAAGATTAATCTCTTAATTAAACTTATCCTTTTACACTTCCATCCCTTATAGTTTTACTAGTTTATTATTGTTGCACTTAACTATTAAATGTCTAGTATTAACACACTAATAATTCGGTACCCATATACACGAATTATATATACTTGTATTTATACTTTTAATAGTTAATTATATAATAATCTTTATATAATTTACACAATAATATTATACAATTACTATATGATTTAATAACTTTAACTCATATCATGGATAATTTATAATTAACACATTGTATATTTACTCAACTAGTAAATGTACAACTACTTGTATTAATTAGTTAGTTAAACTAATCTAGTAATAAGTTAAACTTAACTTAATACTTAACTAATTCATAATGACTATTATGAATCATTCCTTTTCGTAGTATCGTTGCATAACTTGCTCCTATTACATGTACTCACCGGTGTGACCCTTAAGTGTTTCGTAGGCATGGATGTATCATCATAGGTTGACTAACTGTGCACATAATTCCTTCAAGATATACCAGAGCTCATTGAACCAGCAGTAGTAATCCCAACAACAACTACAACACCAGAACTACAACACCAGAACTACAACCCCTAGTAGTTCCAGATTTTGATGATGATGTTAACTGGGAAGAGGTGGATGAGTGTGAGTTACCTCCTCATCCAAAGATATTATCTGAAGAAAGAATTCACAAGTTTGATCCAAACATTGTGATTATCCCAGTTGTTGATATGAAGTATATTCCTCTTCCAAAATGTGTGGGCAAAGGAAAAGAAAAATTTGATGATGATGATTATCCACACAGAGCTTTAGGTCACTACATGGTTAACAAGATAAATCTAGTTAGACCCCTAAAGCAAGATCATTGGAAGGTGAAGAGGATGAGATATCACAGGAAGTGTCCAAAGACTCGAGAGCTTGAAAATAAGAAAAAGATTGAACAAGAAAAGATCCAAAATCAAGTCATTCAAGAAATAGAAGAGTTCCTTGTAGAAGATCAACAAGCAGAGTTTGAAAAACAAAAGAAAATAGAAGAAGATCACTTAAACTGTCTTGAAGATCTAGTTGCAGAGTGCAAACAATTAAAGGCTGAACTACCAGATGAACTACTTGAACAACAATAAAAAATGCTAGAATACTTGAAGACAAAAGGTAACAGTGCAAAATCATTTGGAAGAATGAAGATGGTGAACATTGTTGACAAATACTGCAATGCAAGAAAGAAAGAATTGGCAGATGTAGAAAAAGAAGAGGTTAAGCTAACAGAGTTGATATAAATTGATCCTAAATTGGTGATTACCAGAAAACCAATGACTGGTGAATCCTCAACTCCAACTGCCAAGAAAAGAAAAGCTTTAGATGCTGCAGAAGAGGCAAAGAAGAAAGCAAAACAAGACTTCCCCATTCTTGATGACCCGCAAGCTCTTCAACAAAACAATCCAATTATCAATTGGACGGTTATTAATAATGTTATTGAAATTATTAGAAAAGACAAATCAACTTAACGATTCAGTGGTTGGAAGCCAATGATTATGTCACTATCCAGAAGTGATGTAATCACAATATTAAATATTGGAAAACCAAGAATGACTAGCAAATACTGGAAGAACTCAGGAGCTGGATATTTAACTGAGATGATAGATGCTGCATTTTATCCAGAAAATTATCCTGAGAGATTTTCAAGTAAAGAATCTGTATATGCCTGGAATGTTTTACCTTCAGTAAATATGTACTTGTTTGAACAAGCCAGTAAAAGATGTGAACTATTTCTAAATGGAAAAAGAATACAATCATTCTGAAGAAACAATGTTTCAAGCTACATGTTGCTCGTTCATCAGACCACATGATAGTGTTATGTTTTCTGAAAAATACAACTATTTTATTCAAAAGAACAAAAGATTTATTATTAAGCAGAGGAAGATAAGAAATCAACAAATAAAAGAAGGTGATGAACGAAGGGCAAAATTGTTAGAAGAAAAGAAAAAGAAAGAGAAAGAAGAGAAGAAAAAGAAACTTAATTAATTAATTCAAACTGAATTAATAAATTTAGGGGGAGATTGTTGGGAAATAAACAATTTGAACTGATGCTGCAGTTAGTACTTATTAAGTCTTGGAGCTACTAACAAAACTTACTACTAATGGGGAAGAATTACAAAGATACTACTGATAATTGATATACTACTGACGACATCATATACTACTGATTTCTATATATGGTGTTGATCGTGTTCAAGATTATAGCAGAGTTAGTTTAGAATGTTTATATCTTTTGTAATTCGATTGTAATCTAGTCCTAAAATAATTGGGGTAAAAGTTTAGGCTTCAAGGACTATTATATATAGTTCCTTACGAATTGTAAACGTACATGTATTTTGATCGATCAATTAATATACATTGAAGTTTTTTGTGAAAACTGTGTTCATACTTATTCGTTTATAATTTACAGTTATTCATTGTTCTTGATATATCAACATAGTGCTAATCCGCTGTAACTTCTTTTGTTGAGTGGATCTGTGATTCAATAATTGTTTGAGTTATTCGATCCTGACAATTCTAGTTCCAAAACAATATTAATACCAGATGACATAATAATAATAATCTTTTTGAGTTATGTTATTAACGAGTAATTGGTGCCCGCGCTTCGCGGCGGCGGCGTGAAAATATACACATAATATATCCCTTGCACACTTACAAAAATATCCCCTGCAGAAATTGTTTATCATATAATTATTAGATAATGAGTCAAACAGGTCATAATTGGCGGTTTTTAAACCAGGTTTGTTCAAGATTTTGGTGCAAAAATAATGCTTTTACTATATGCTGAACAGAGTTTTTTTTACCGGATGACATTTTTGTTACTTTTGTTTCATCTTCGAGATCAGATTCTTTAATGCTTAACCCTACTTTGCTGTCATAATCCCAACTTACTTGAGTTGTTTCATTTGGTTTCGAGTTAACCCTAATTGGTAAATTTCTAAAAGTTGGCTCTGAAAAAAAATTGAAATCCAAAGGGAAAGTGGTGCTTCTAACTGAATCAGATTACGAGTTTTTAGGGTTAACCCTACAAATAGACCACTAA